>CM040841.1:7720547-8998047 GCA_022828995.1 Vimba vimba
GAGAAAGCCCTTGATGACCTACTGTCTCCAGAGAAAGTGTCAGAGAAAATACTGGACGGTCTTTTGGCCAGCGAGTCAGTATGCTTGTATCACTGATTTAATGCAATCACATTAGTAATTGATCAGTTTGATGTCTAAAGTGAAATGTTCTCTTCAGGGTGAATGTGATTGAGGAGATTGCAAACAAACTGCAAGAAATCTTTAACCCCATTGTTGCCATGAACACACTGCTCAGAGAACTGGACCTTGAAGCTGATGCAGAGACGGACACCAGACCTACAGGTACCATTAAGCTACATAAAGATAATCCATAAAAACCTTGCAAACCAGTACTGGCTACCTGGGTGTACTGGAATTGAGAAAAATCAATTACACAAAAACATATTGAGTTTGGCAGTACATCTGATCAAAGGGTTCGATCAACTTCAGACAAACCATTATCATGCTATCACTACAAATTCTTAAAGGGATTGTTCACACAAAAAGTGAAAATACTGTCATTATTTACCCACACTCATGTCTTTCCAAACTGTGTATGAATTTCTTTCTTCTGTGGAACACAAAAGAAGGAATTTTGGAAAATACATATATATATATATATATATATATATATATATATATATATATATATATATATATATATATTTATTTATTTTGTCGGAGTGAGGAGCGAGGATCACCCTTCAAGACACCAACTACAGGTGCTCTATCCCAGCTGCAGAGCGCCTTGTCCATCTGTCTTCGGTTAGAAATTGTATATGAATTTGTTTTTTAAATACAGTATGTTAAATATTGAAAAAATATCAATGTTTTTCAAACTGTGGTACGGATACCACTGTTGGTGCTCTTTCTAGTGATACTCTCTATACTCACTTTCTAGTGATAGTTAACTGCTATATTGAATATTATATTCTGCTATATTGCTATACTCCATTTTGCACGGTGTACCGATACTTCAAAAGTATCGCGATACTCGGAAATTAAAAACGTCACGATACCTAAATTTATCAGTATCGATACTTTAAAAAAAAAAAAAAATGGACGTCTGTGTTCTGTGCCCTATGGACGTCTGTGTTTTTTTCCTGACGCACGCAGCAAAGAACCTGCCGCTGTCAGTGTCATGTGTCAAAACACTACAGCGAGATGGCTGCATGTGCGAGCACAAGTGGTCCACGACTCATAGAAAAAGATGACGCGAGGAGTGACATATGGAAGTACGTTGCCTACCTTGCTCTGTTGCACGGTGCACCGATACTTCAAAAGTAAATCGGAAATTAAAACGTCACGATTCCTTAATTTATTAGTATCGATACTTGTGAATGACCGCGTTCCAGATTTGTAAGGCCGGCGACACACTGACTGCGTGTCGTGTCCGTTTTTATTTCGGCTCCCATGTTAACTGCCTGCGTGACACGCGCGTCTGGGCACAGCTCGAGACGCGCGGAAAACGCGTGCATGCTAGATATAGAACCGACGCCTATTTTTCACACGACACGCAAGCGTGTTGGAAGCGTTTCCAGGCAAAATAGAATAGGAAAAGATGTTTCTATGTCATTTTGACATGAATACATATTAATAAATGACATTTTGATGTTTGAAAGTTTTGACATAAATACAATAAATGTAATTTAAAAAAATATTATCGATTTTCAAATATTGCACCTCTCAATACAGAACGAATTATTCTGTAGCCTATTTTGCCGTCAACACTGCCGACGTTGTCTTTGCTGCTATATATTTGTTTAACATGAAGTATAGGCCTTCCACAACTCTCTCCCCACATGTCAAATATATCACCAATGAGGCTTATCATATGTTACCAATATTAAACATTGTTTAATATAATCGCTGTTCATATTTTTATTCAAAGCTCAGAATCAAGATAAAGCTCTTATGTTTCTTAAGATAAATGAGATAATGCTGCTAAATTTATATTTTTTTTTTACCTTGAATGTCATTGCTCTAATTTATTTTTTATATTTTGATATTTCATATTTTGTTCTGGCAGATATTATTTTGAAAACTGGCAGATTTTCCAGCAGGATTTGCACCTGCCCACACTGCCAAAATAACCAAAACCTGGTTCAATGACCATGGGATTACTGTGCAATTACTGTGTGATTTCATGTAATATTCTAATTTTCTGAGATTTTGATTTTGTGGTTTTCACAAGCTGTAAGCCATAATCATCAAAATTATAACAAATAAAGGCTTGAAATATCTCACTGTGCATGTAATGAGTCTATATAATATACAAGTTTCACTTTTTGAATGGAATAACTGAAATAAATCAACTTTTTGATGATATTCTAATTATATGACCAGCACCTGTACAGTATATATTTAAGAAAAATGTGTTATTTATATATAAAATATTTATATATAATATAAATTATATATAATATAAATATATATACACAGTATATACATGCAAATATTTCTTAAATATATTCATGCATGTGTGTGTATTTATATATAGAAAATAATTATATACCGTACACACACATATATTATGTAAAAACAAACTTTTATTTTGGATGCGATTAATCGTTTGACAGCCCTAATATATATATATTAGGGCTGTCAAAGTTAGCGCGTTAACGCGTTAACGCAAAATCATATTAACGGCACTAATTTTTTTAACGCTCGATTAACGCAGCGCGTATTTTCTGTTTAACCCAAAACCTAGTTGGAGAAATGGAGATACACAGTGTTGCCAACTTAGCGACATTGCAGACCCATTTAGCGATTTATTTATTTATTTATTTATTTTATTTGTTTTTTCCTTCAACAAACCTTACCTAGTTTCTGAGAATCTACCGGTACCGCCGGTACTGCTCTCCCAGCACGCGCGCGCCTCTCTCTCTCTCTCTCTCTCTCTCTCTCTCTCTCTCTCTCTCTCTCTCTCTCTCTCTCTCTCTCTCTCTCTCTCTCTCTCTCTCTCTCTCTCTCTCTCTCTCTCTCTCTCTCTAAACACAGAATTTATGTTGCTTCTCTAATTTTACATGCAAGTATAGCCGAAATCAGAGCACAGATATTGTCTTTATTTTATGTGTATTTGATTTCACCAGACGACGGCTCGATTATCAGGATTTTTTTGCAGATTAACATATTGGAAGGGAGAGCTGGTTATGTCTTAATGGGTCGCGTTTCAGTCACCATTTCATATTCATTGCGTTGTTTGACAACAGAAACAGCAAAATATACCAATGAAAACAGTTTTATTGAGAATTTAGCTTCATCAAAATGGGCACTGAGAGAGACAAACTATAATGTAATAATAAATAATAAATGTACATTTAGCATTTTCAGAAGAGCTGCCCTGTCATGCAAAAATCTAAACATGTTTGTTTAATTGCTCAGTGCAAAGAAAGAGAAGTAATGGGAACCTGGTATTTCTTTGTTCTTTCTACATGTCTAATAGACATGAACAAGTTCTTTGAAAAACATCTATGACCTTTGAAACATGTCTCTTCATGCTCTGTTGACTATGGTTTCAATAATAAACATACATTTGCATAAAGCATCCATATTTATCCATGCCCACGTTGATTAGAGTATTACAAACTTGAAAAGTATTAATTTAAGGTACATTTAGAACAAATAAAAAAAAATTTGTGATTAATCACGAGTTAACTCATGACAATCAAGTTAACTCATGACAATCATGCGATTAATCGCGATAAAAAAAAAATTAATCGATTGACAGCCCTAATAAATATATATATATATGTGTATATATACTAGGGCTGTCAAAGTTAGCGCGTTAATAACGCGTTAACGCAAAATCATATTAACGGCACTAATTTTTTTAACGGTCGATTAACGCAGCGCGTATTTTCTGTTTGACACATGGCCCAACCACTAGTTGGAGAAACGGAGATACACAGTGTTGCCAACTTAGCGACAATGCAGACCCCTTTAGCGATTTTTTTCCCTTCAACAAAGCGCGCAAACCTTATTTAGTTTCTGAGAACCGGTACCGCGTCCGCCGGTACTGCTCTCTCAGCACGCGCGCGCTCCTCCCTCTCTCTCTCTCTCTCTCTCTCTCTCTGCGTCTCGCGTGGAGGAGCAGCGCTTTAATTCAGTTAAACACAGATGTTGCTTCACTAATTTGACAAGTATAGCCGAAATCAGAGCACGGATATTGTCTTTATCTTATGTGTATTTGATTTCACCAGACGACGGCTCGATTATCAGAATCTTTGTGCAGATTAATTTAACATCTTGGAAGGGAGAGCTGTTTATGTTTATTGGGTCGCGTTTCAGTCACCATTTCAAATTCATTCCGTTGTTTGACAACAGAAACAGTAAAATATACCAATGAAAACAGTTTTATTCAGAATTTAGCTTCATCAAAATGGGCGCAGAGAGAGACAAACTACAATGTAGCCTAATAATAAATCCTAAATGTACATTTAGCATTTTCAGAAGAGCTGCCCTGCATGCAAAAATCTAAACATGTTTGTGTTAGTAAATTGCTCAGTGCAAAGAAAGAGAAGTAATGGAAACCTGGCATTTCTTTGTTCTTTCTACATGCATCTAATAGACATGAACAAGTTCTTTTGAAAAACATCTATGACCTTTGAAACATGTCTCGTCTTCATGCTCTATATTGACTGTCTATGGTTTCAATAATAAACATACATTTGCATAAAGCATCTACAGTATATTTATCCATGCCCATGTTGATTTAGAGTATTACAAACTTGAAAAGTATTCATTTAAAGTACATTTAGAACAAATTAAAAAAAGTGCGATTAAATGCGATTAATCGCGAGTTAACTCATGCAATCATGCGATTAATCGCGATTAAAAATTTTAATCGATTGACAGCCCTAATATATACACATTGTATATGTAACTATATATATATATATATATATATATATATATATATATATATATATATATATATATATATATATATATATATATATATATATATATATATATATATATATATACACATACATTATATATGTAACAAAAAAAAAAATATATATATATGGTGTGCGTCCACGGCGAGGAACGGGCAGAGAAGAGCGAACGTTTTTTAGTTCATTCCTACTTCCATACTTCCACATGTCAGTGCGGTCAAAAGCATTTTGAAAGTGACACACTTCCTGCTGCCAGTTTGTGGTGCTATAACTTTGACTCACAATAGTTACATCCATCTGATCGGCCTGCTGAAGCACGAACACACTGCTGAAGTTTCATCAAGATCAGTTAACGTATGCAGAAGTTATATTACTTTGTGTTTCTCTTTTCTCGCCATAAATTTGTTTCCTCGCCACGGCCAAACCGTTCGAGATATCAAAAATCCGTCTGCAATTTAGCATCTTCAATGTCTTGACTTCATGCTGACCGAGTTTGGAGGTGATTGGATGAATTCTCTTGGACGAGTACATCAAATTCCACAGCATGCGTTTTTCAAACAACCCATAATAGCCGACTTCCTGTTGGGTGGAGCAGAAGTGCGGAAGTTGTTCGGCCCGATGAGATCTATATGTGTACCGAGTTTCATATTAATTCATGCAAGCGTGTTTGATATATGGACCAAGTTTTCAGACCGTGTGCAAGTGGGCGCTGTTGAGCCCCCCTGCCACGCCTGGGTACCAGCTTCAGCCCGGCTCTGATGACCGTGGGTTCTGACCTGTGTGAAAAGTTTCAAGAGTTTTTGAGCACGTTAAGGGCTCCAAAAGCCCCTGAAACCTTGAAAAACAAAGATTAAATGGAATAGACAAATCCCCCCCCCACAAACACAAACACAGAGAGAGAGAGAGAAAATTCCCAGAAAATCCACATTCAAACCAAAATATCTGACTTCTTGTTGGTCTGAGGTAATGACTGTAAATTAGAAAGTTGTCCAGCTTGATGAGAACAATACACCTACCAAGTTTTGTGATTCTAGGAAAAACTAAGCCCCCATTTTTGACTAAAGGTGGCGCTACTGAGCCATTCCACCACGCCCGTTTCTGAAACTTTGCACATGTCTACTGGATAATAAATGTGATGTGTCTGTCGAGTTTCATGCATTTTCAAGCATGTGAAGAGTCTCAAAAGCATCCGAAGGTCTACATCTGCCGTGTGTCTACATTATACACAGAAAGTTTTAAGCAAATCGGGTAAAAATAAGAGGGTGATTTCAAAGCATTTTGAAAGTGACACTTCCTGTTGCCAGTTGGTGGTGCTATAACTTTGACTCACAAATGTCACATCCATGTGATCGGCCTCTTACAACGAACACACTGTTGAAGTTTCAGCAAGATCAGAAAATGTATGCAGAAGTTATAACACACTTCCTGTGTCCCATTATTCGCCATAAATTCGTTTCCTCGCCACGGCCAAACCGTTCGAGATATCAAAAATCTGTTCGCAAGAATTCATCCTCAATGTCTTGACTTCATTCACACTGAGTTTGGTGGCGATCGGATGAATTCCCTAGGAGTATTTCACATTCCATTGTATGCGTTTTCGCCCTTTCAGGGCTTGGGCCCTAATAATTGTTCTTCGTGACAATAAAATAAGCAAAATATCTAAAAAATCAGTTAAATAAATGTTGTCTTTATAGCCATATGATGCAGGTTCCCCAAACAGTTTTTTATACATTCTATTTATCGAGTTAAATAATCATTATTACAATATCAAGAGCAAAATAATGACTTTTGTCATATTACAGTCCTACTTTGTAATGAGTTCCTGTTTTTTAATTTTATAATTTATAGTCTGTGTAGATTATATTTACATTATCTAATTGTTGTGTAAATACAGTGAGGAAAATAAGTATTTGAACACCCTGCTATTTTACAAGTTCTCCCACTTGGAAATCATGGAGGGATCTGAAATTGTCATCGTAGGTTCATGTCCACTGTGAGAGACATAATCTAAAAAAAAAAAATCCAGAAATCACAATATATGATTTTTTAACTATTTATTTGTATGATACAGCTGCAAATAAGTATTTGAACACCTGTCTATCAGCTAGAATTCTGACCCTCAAAGACCTGTTAGTCTGCCTTTAAAATGTCCACCTCCACTCCATTTATTATCCTAAATTAGATGCACCTGTTTGAGGTCGTTAGCTGCATAAAGACACCCGTCCACCCCATACAATCAGTAAGAATCCAACTACTAACATGGCCAAGACCAAAGAGCTGTCCAAAGACACTAGAGACAAAATTGTACACCTCCACAAGGCTGGAAAGGGCTACGGGGAAATTGCCAAGCAGCTTGGTGAAAAAAGGCTAAACATGACTGTCAATCTCCCTCGGACTGGGGCTCCATGCAAGATCTCACCTCGTGGGGTCTCAATGATCCTAAGAAAGGTGAGAAATCAGCCCAGAACTACACGGGAGGAGCTGGTCAATGACCTGAAAAGAGCTGGGACCACCGTTTCCAAGGTTACTGTTGGTAATACACTAAGACGTCATGGTTTGAAATCATGCATGGCACGGAAGGTTCCCCTGCTTAAACCAGCACATGTCAAGGCCCGTCTTAAGTTTGCCAATGACCATTTGGATGATCCAGAGGAGTCATGGGAGAAAGTCATGTGGTCAGATGAGACCAAAATAGAACTTTTTGGTCATAATTCCACTAAACGTGTTTGGAGGAAGAAGAATGATGAGTACCATCCCAAGAACACCATCCCTACTGTGAAGCATGGGGGTGGTAGCATCATGCTTTGGGGGTGTTTTTCTGCACATGGGACAGGGCGACTGCACTGTATTAAGGAGAGGATGACCGGGGCCATGCATTGCGAGATTTTGGGGAACAACCTCCTTCCCTCAGTTAGAGCATTGAAGATGGGTCGAGGCTGGGTCTTCCAACATGACAATGACCCGAAGCACACAGCCAGGATAACCAAGGAGTGGCTCTGTAAGAAGCATATCAAGGTTCTGGCGTGGCCTAGCCAGTCTCCAGACCTAAACCCAATAGAGAATCTTTGGAGGGAGCTCAAACTCCATGTTTCTCAGCGACAGCCCAGAAACCTGAGTGATCTAGAGAAGATCTGTGTGGAGGAGTGGGCCAAAATCCCTCCTGCAGTGTGTGCAAACCTGGTGAAAAACTACAGGAAACGTTTGACCTCTGTAATTGCAAACAAAGGCTACTGTACCAAATATTAACATTGATTTTCTCAGGTGTTCAAATACTTATTTGCAGCTGTATCATACAAATAAATAGTTAAAAAATCATACATTGTGATTTCTGGATTTTTTTTTTTAGATTATGTCTCTCACAGTGGACATGCACCTACGATGACAATTTCAGACCACTCCATGATTTCTAAGTGGGAGAACTTGCAAAATAGCAGGGTGTTCAAATACTTATTTTCCTCACTGTACATCTTTGAGCAGCATTAAACAGTCTGTAAATAAATACAATTGTCACGTCTCATAAATTGTCCTTAAAAAGGTTAAAAGAATGCCCCTGGAAATGAATTTCAGGAGGCAAATATCGGAAAATAGTTAATAAATTTGTTTTAATAAATACTACATATAATATTTTTTATAAAAACAAGTTTGTATGGAAATGGTATATAAAACTAAAGAAACTACTCAACTAAAAAAAGAGAAACTACTTTCCGAACAAAAACAACAATCCGAACAAATACGAATAAAACAATGTTTGAAATAAATGCTATACAAAAGTTTTATTATTATTCTGTTAATTTTATTCTGTTTTGACCACACAGTGACATTTTTATTTGCATGTCTCCCTTACACAAAATATATTATATAAATAGAGACAAAAAAAAGTGCTAATATGCATTGTGCAACAATCAAGGTATCAGTCAGTGAAGATAATGGGAAGTTGGTGTTTCATGTGTTTAGGAATCTATTGGCTTGTCTTTTTGTCCTTGATTTCACACTCCTGTACCATCTCCCAGACGGCAGACGTGTTAAATATCAATAAATATGTATTATCACAATTACAGTATCAAGGGAAATAATTGGCAATTATTACTTTTGTCATAATCTTGCAGCTCTAGGTTCTAGCATAAATCTTTAGTGGTTGTGGTCACAATCTGCCATTGTTGAGTGGTAAACTGCTGAATATTATTATTATTTTGTGTATTTATGTGTTCTTTTGTCTTTCATGGATTAAGAAAGACAGTTGTACAAGCTCAGAATGACTAAGGGGTGATTAAAGGATGACTGATTTCTTTTAATGTTAGGCTGAACTGTTCCTCTAACCAGCACTGATGTGATGTTTGTTGCAGGTCAGTCTCTGAGAGTGCGTATTAGTCTCTCTCAGCTGTACGGCAGCAGTGTGGCCGCTAGTCTGATCTGTCAAGCTGTGTGCCAGACTGCCATGACCCGAACTCTCCTCTGCAGAGATTTGCTCATCCTACTGCAACTCTACCTGCGGATTGGAAACAATGTGAGTACAAACTTAACATGTGTCTCAGTTAGGGCTGTTTGTAAAATTAAAACCTGAATTTGTCATTTAAAGGGATGGTTCACTCCAAAGGAAATTCTGTTAATTTACTCCAAGATGTATGCCATCCAAGATGTATGTGACAATTTTTTCTTCAGTAGAAATGTAAAGAAGATTTTTAACTGAAACCTCGGTCCTTGTTGAATCATAGTGATTGTCAAATGGCTACCACACAGTCAAAACATATACTGGCAAAAAAAACGAATAACCGTAGCTCCTGACAATACATTGAGGTCTTATGAAGCAAAACAATCGGTCTGTGCAAGAAACTGAACATTATTTACAACATTATTACTAGGGCTGTGACAATAGACTTACCTCGTGAGACATAGACAATACATGATGACATTGTATTCAGACCTGCCAACCTGTACGCATTTTGCATAGCGGATACGCATTTTGACTTCAAAGTACGCTGGTACGATTTGTCACTCTAAACCAGTGGTTCTCAATTCCAGTCCTCGGGACCCCTTGCTCTGCACATTTTGTATGTCTCTCTTATCTGACACACTCAGTTCAGTTCATGGAGTCTCTCCTAATGAGCTGATGATCTGGTTCAGGTGTGTTAAATAAGGGAGACATACAAAATGTGCAGAGCAGCGGGTCCCGAGGACTGGAATTGAGAAACACTGCTCTAAACTACACAAAAACCTGGTGACTCCTCTGTGCACAGCAGTCCTCAAATCAAGCAACAGCAAAGGAAGAAGACTTCGACCAATCATAGTGCTGGGTTCATTCCCCAAATAGCAAGCGGGGATGATTGACAGATGCATAAAGCCTATCATTAAAAAGAGACTGAAAATCGACACCAATAAAGAATCCCGCTCGATCCCCCTTCCACTCCCGCGACCCGCCGTCTGACTGATGTCATAAGCGAGGACAGTAGCCTACAGTAGTCACGGTATTCTTGAAGGTAAACGGCCTGGGATGATTGTGGAAAGTTGAAATATTGTATTGAGTTAACTTAATCCTATGGATTCGATGATCACATGGATCGCATGGATTATCTTAAAATAGTCCGTTATTCATGGTCACTCAGAAAAGAGGAAGACATCATTCAGCCATGCAAATAATAAAATGCTCAAATAATGCTGAACAATAAATCTTAATAAATTTGAAATCGCTATGGCTTAGTGATTATGAAAGTGATGTGATTTGTGGATTACTGATAAGCAGTATCTGGAGAAACAGGCGTTTATTTATTCATTCTCAATGTTGAGAAACGTAGCCTTCATGTGTTACATTATTGTGTTAATAACTAAAGTACCTAATTATGTTACATATTTATTTTGTATGAAAACTAGCGCGTTAGAGACTTATGGATTAAAAAGTAACGTTGTATCAGTGCTGCGCGAGCTCTCTCTCACAAACACGGACGCGCGCACACAGAGAGAGAAGATAATTGTAAAATGAAAATTGACGGGCTAAGTTTAAATTTTGTTCTTGTTTGTTTTTTTCTGTCAATGTCAGAAAGCATTTTGTATTATCTATCCGTGTTTTTAAAATTCGTTAAATGACGGACGTTTTACTGTTAACAGCCCTCATTATATGTCGGACTCGTCTAACTTATACTTGTTATTATTTTTAGAATAAGTGATTCGTTATGCTATTATTGGACTCCTGTCTATTCATTGTCAACTGTTTTTTTTTATAAATATGTCTGTATTGGCTAACATTTATTCAGCTAATGCTTGTCCTGTTTAAAATGTGCAATGTTCAAATGCAAAGACAGCACGTCACAAATATAAGCCCTTTTCCCTGTGGTATTTAGTATCATATTTGGATATTGGAATAATAAATTAAGTAGCCTATCTTAATTGTACACAATGTTCCTATGTTTTTTTTATTATTATTTTTTTACTGTTTTCTAGGGGTTTCTTGATTTTAGACTAGTTGACCAGCACACATTATATGCAATGCAATATCTGGGTCTCGTGTACAATCGACATCCCCTAATGTCTACAATCAACGTTTAGTAGATCCTGGATCTCGTCTACAATCGATGTCCCCTATTTCTCACTTGTTCCCCTAACTAACTTATTCCTCTAACTAACTTGCTCCCCTATCTAACTTGCTGCGCAGCAATAATAACCAGACAGACTTCAGCAAATGTCCTTCAAATGCTTTAATCACGGCCGGGAGAGTTTCCCAAGCAGTTCTCAGAGAATCTCCCCCAAGAAGAAGCACGGCTGGAGGATTTCAGACAAATTTCAGAGAGAATCCCACCAGTAAACACGAATACAACATTTTTTATAGAAAAGGAGCATATACATAATTTCCCTACAATTTGATTGGTTCTATTGGTAAAGGCAAGCTCCCACCTTTTTACCCTCTGTTACTGGCATAAGCAAAAATATCATTGTAAAGGGTTAAGAGTTCAGTTGATTACTCAGTATATCATGAGATAATACAGACAGTATATTTTTGATTTTGTCATGGTCAGCACTTGAGATTTTTCCATAACACAAATAGACAAAGAACATTCTGTTACATGTGACAATGTCTTAGTACATTGTGTTAGAAAGTTAGACCTAAAAGGGGAAGTAAGTTTTATATGTTAGAATTGTTAGAATCATGGTTAGTTTAAAAGATAGTTTACTATCTTATCTATTAAAAAGTCATCACAGTGGACATCA
Organism: Vimba vimba; assembly: GCA_022828995.1. Classification (NCBI taxonomy): domain Eukaryota; kingdom Metazoa; phylum Chordata; class Actinopteri; order Cypriniformes; family Leuciscidae; genus Vimba; species Vimba vimba. Next base: position 7,732,625 of record CM040841.1, read on the forward strand.
AAACATGCAAACTCAGAGCGAGGGTTTAAACTTTTATTTTGAAATTGCAATGAACAAATAATCATTCCGAAACCAGCATATTTAATTGAATTGCAGCCTTTGTGATTTCACAATAACACTATGAAATAGTTTTAATGTATTGTGCAGCGGCAACAGCCTTAGGAAACAGTCTAATAATGCAAACCATTGATTCTTGTCTGTGGAATGCGCCACTTCTAGTATTTTGCTAGTTAAGCAACATGGGTAAATTGCAATTCATTTTTTATTTTATTTTATTTTATTGAGCACTCAAATTAAATCGAGGAATCGTGAAAGCCCTATCTTGTAACGAATGTCACTTCAGTTCTACTTTCTGAGTATGAGACAGAACAGCATAATGCAAGCAATGTAAAAGGTATTGCCACAAACTCAACTCCTTCATGCTGATATCGTGAGACCGCTTTCACCTCGACAAGAAATATCGTCATGTTTTAACAATGCGAGATCTTGTGGCACAAGATCTCGTCACACCCCTAATTATTACCTGTAATTCACAGCCTCGGCAAACAGTCCTGAGCGCGTTCATGGCAGACTTTAGCACAAGCTTCCTGTCACATTATGTTAAAAATGTATAATACTGTGATGTTTCTTATATTTAAATTTTTTGACATGATGAAATATTGACTAAATGTAGAGTTTTTTTTTTTTGCAAGACTAAAACAAAAAAAAACTGTAAAACACTGAAACTGGATTGAGAATGTAACAGTGCTGTTTATATGTATTTCTGCCCTTGTTGATTGTTAACTTAAAAATCTGTTGTTCACTGATCTTTTCCCCTAACAGAAAAAGATTCTGTTTCTAATTGAGTTTTTCAGTACCCTTTGCCTATTGTTTGTGTGTGCAGGTGTTTCTTGCGGGTGGTAATCAATTACTGCAGTTGCAGCAAGACTTGATTCCTCGATGCTCTAATCTGCTTTGCACGTATCATCTGCTCAAACAGATGAGCCTGACGCTTTCCTCATCCGTCCCACTGGACATACTGTGAGTCCACATGCCACATGGTCCATTCCAGAAAAATAAGATCCAAATATTTATATTTAAGCTATGATTCATATTGCAAATGTGTGTAAATGGCTGCCTAATTACACACAATAACCTAATTGCTGAAACGGGTATAATTTTTTTTCAGTGAAAACGGAGACTTTAAATGCTACCCTCCACTCAGACAGTTTTGTTTTGGGTTTTTTTGCTGTAAAACTGCATAAATAAGGCAGATGTTAGCTGTTGTAAATTAATACAAGGATCGATTGGATCAGCATTGATTTCTGCAATTGCAAGATTGCAAAAGGCTGGAGTGTGAAAACCGGTTTCGCGATTAATCGCATCCAAAATAAAAGTTTGTGTTTGCATAATATATGTGTGTGTACTGTGTATAATTATTTTGTATATATAAATACACACATATGCATGTATTTATTTAAGATTTTTTTTATTTATATATAAATTATTTATATTTATATATAATATAAATTATGTATAAATGTATATACAGTATATACATGCAAATATTTCTTAAATAAATACATGCATATGTGTGTATTTATATATACAAAATAATTATACACAGTACACACACGTATATTATGCAAACACAAACTTTTATTTTGGATGCGATTAATCACGATTAATCTTTGCCCAGCACTAATATATATATATACATTAGAAATGCTCCGATCCGCCTTTTTTTGCCTCCGATACCTAGGATTCAGTATTAGCTGATACAGAGCTGATAAATATATATAAATATATTTATAGCTGATAAATATATATAAATATATTTATATATAAATATATACTATAATTAAAAGACATTTCTTTTAAATTTTTAGTGCAGCTTTTTAAGCGACATATGATTGATAGGACAGAACAAGAAAGGCTATTAATAATCTTTCATTGCGTAAAAGTATTATAATATGAAAGGCTCCAATACAGAGCAGCACAAAGCGTTTATGCTCATCCCGTGTAGAGAATGATGCGCTTGAAGCAACATGGAGTCACTGCGTGCCTCTAACAAGTGCTTTCGATCTTTCTGATCTGAATGGTGTGTGTAAAACACAGTTTTGCCACAGACTCGTCCCAGCGTCTAGAACGCAACTGAGTGCTTTAAGTGTCTCCATACTTGAAAAACCGCAGAAAGTTTTTCATATTTACAGCGGGTCTATTCGCACGGGATTAGTATTACCTGAGGTAATTTTTTCATAATTACTTTACCCCACCTCTCCGTGTTAAACTAGTCCCGTCCGAATAGGGCTTAAGATACAGCAATAAACTACAGCAAGATAAAGTCCTTTTATGCAAAACCATAGACCTTAATCTACAGATCGATAGATATATCTATGCTTTCACACAGTTGTTTTGTTTTCCTGACGAACGATAGGTTCAGTGAATCAAGGAATTCAATACTATCTTGACCTTCTGCCTCTATATGTTATAATAATATTTTATCATTTTTATATAGTAACTACATATGCTGGTCATTTCTTTTAGTTCGTCTTTGATTATTATAAAATTGTTACTGGGTTTATTTAAGGTCATTAGTTCATGCATTATCTGTTTTTCTTTAGAAATGCTGATCTTCAGCATCTGTCTGTTCTGGAGCTGTCTGACTCAACGACTCCTACTTCCAACAGATCAGGTAAAATGAATCGCCACAATATAGAAACACAGGTTATGACTGATGATGAGAAGGCTGACTGATCTTCGCTGTTTTTTCTCTCTTTAGTGTTGAATCCTCAAACTGTTGTGGAGTTGTTCTACCAGAATGTGGCCCGTAAAGCCATCATGTCTCAGATCTTCTCCCAGCAGGATGTGGAGGGCAACCAGAACATGTTGCATTGGCCACAGATGATCTCCAGTGTCCTGACACTACTCTGTCAGTTTCTGTATCCTCTTGATGTGTAGTATGCTGGACGGTAGTGTTGAGACCAACATTTCAGTAGTCTGTACTTGGGGTGGGCGAAATGACCAAAATCTTAATATCACGATGAGAGTAATTTTGTTTCACAATAATGATATATGATATTTGACACAAGTATGTATATTTAACTGTTCAAGCCCAATTAGGCGGAAAAAAGCACTCCATTCAGTTCACACGTGCTCTGAGCAGCGGCATGCGTTGTTTTCTTCATGACGCACGTCTCTCAGACAGCACTGAGAAACAGTCTCTCAGAGAGTGCGCACATGTCAAGTCACATTTATTTATATAGCGCTTTTTACAATACAGATTGTTTCAAAGCAGCTTTACAGAGATGACAGGAAAATAATGCAAAAAAGTTTGTTTCCAGAAGAAAATAATGTCACAGTCCACCTTTAGTTCAGTGATGTTTCATTTTGTTGTAAAAAAAGTTTAGATTTAAAAATGTAATTTAAAAATGTAGTTAATTTAAAAAAAAAAATATATATATATATATATATATATATATATATATATATATATATATACAGGTGCTGGTCATAAAATTAGAATATCATCAAAAAGTTGATTTATTTCAGTAATTCCGTTAAAAAAGTGAAACTTGTATATTATATAGACTCATTACATGCAAAGTGAGATATCTCAAGCCTTTATTTGTTATAATTTTGATGATTATGGCTTACAGCTTATGAAAACCACAAAATCAAAATCTCAGAAAATTAGAATATTACATGAAATCACACAGTAATTACACAGTAATACCATGGTGATTGAACCAGGTTTTGGTTCTTTTAGCAGTGTGGGCAGGTGCAAATCCTGCTGGAAAATGAAGGAAGCATGAAGTGCTCTAAAAATGTCCTGGTCGACACCTGCGTTGACTCTGGATTTAATAAAGCATAGTGGACCAAAGTCCTCTTTTCTGATGAGAGCAAATTTTGCATCTCATTTGGAAACCAAGGTCCCAGAGTCTGGAGGAAGAATGGAGAGGCACACAATCCAAGATGCTTGAAGTCCAGTGTGAAGTTTCCACAGTCTGTGTTGGTTTGGGGAGCCATGTCATCGGCTGGTGTTGGTCCACTGTGCTGTCCACTCAACGCAGCCGTCTACCAGGACATTTCCAGAGCACTTCATGCTTCCTTCAGCAGACAAGCTTTATGGAGATGCTGACTTCATTTTCCAGCAGGATTTGCACTGGCCCACACTGCCAAAATAACCAAAACCTGGTTCAGTGACCATGGGATTACTGTGTAATTACTGTGTGATTTCATGTAATATTCTAATTTTCTGAGATTTTGATTTTGTGGTTTTCACAAGCTGTAAGCCATAATCATCAAAATTATAACAAATAAAGGCTTGAAATATCTCACTTTGCATGTAATGCGTCTATATAATATACAAGTTTCACTTTTTTAATGGAATTACTGAAATAAATCAACTTTTTGATGATATTCTAATTTTATGACCAGCACCTGTATATATATATATATATATATATATATATATATATATATATATATATATATATATATATATATATATATATATATATATATATGAAATTCAATGTCCCCAAGTAATCAAGCCAAATGGCAACAAAGAAGGGAAAAAAAGGTGAAAAAGGCATCAGTGGCAAGGAACCAAAACTCCTTCAGGTACTGAATATACTGAAATGAGTTCTTTTGCTGTTAATTGCACTTCAACAGTTAAAAATCGCCTGTTTTTAAACCTTAATGCTTAAAAAACGCATGCAAACAATAAGCTTTCTTGACCATATAGCACAGCAACAGTGAGAGTAACTGTGATTGAGGCGATAGTCCAAAATATTTACAAGATAAAAAACTTTTCATCTACTTCCAACGCTATTAATCATTAGCTAAGCGTTAATAAACAGTTAATCATTTATAAAGCATTAAATGACATTAAGCAGTTTATAAATACAGCTACAAATGCTTTATTCTTGATTTGTAAGCATATCTATAATGTTTAATAATTGTATTTTCATACTTTATTAATGATCATTTTATCATTTCTAAATAAAGTATTGCTTTATTTACAAACCAGTTATTTAAGAGTTGTCAGTGGTTCATAGGATCACTTAGAAAGTTTAAGTAAATGATTAATAAACTATCTAAATGTACATTCATACATCTTAAATATTTCTATATTCTGTATCGTTGTTTGTTTCCTTTTTCTGTTTAAAAGATAACTGAGCCTTTAAATCTCCTTTGTAAAATCTTTACAAGGCATGAATAGTCCTCAATTTATATGAGCTCACAAAAATAGTTAACTGACCACTACTAAATGCTTTATAACTACCTGAATTAACCATGAATTACAGTAGAAATACATGTTAATAAAGCATTTAACACACTAAGTAACTATTACTATATGTCTGAATAAAATGAATGTACATTTAAATAGTTTGTAGATTATAGATATGCTTATAAATCAAGAATAAAGCATTTGTAGCTGTATTTATAAACTGCTTATTAATGTCTATTAATGCTTTATAAATGATTAACTGTTTATTAATGCTTAACTAATTAATAATAGTGTGCAGTTATTATAAAGTGTTACCCAAATGGTCAATTTATACTTAATTAATTTTTTACTTTTTATCATTTGAATTTGTAAATGTCAAGTAATTTTCAACTAACTATTTTCTAACTATTACTAACTATTCAGAACATTCAATTAAAATGTTTTGTCTTGAAACTTCACATTCCCTTAAGATATAACTCTTTAAATAAATGTTGTGTCATACAAGGACAGTCAAACACCGCCACATGCCCCAAGTTCCCTTCAGAACACACTCATGCTCACCTCTGCATGCGAGCATTAAGCAATCGCCTGTCAGTCAGTGGGTTGGGCGTATCGAATATTGATTCTCTTTTTATTATTGACATAGTACATCAGCACTTTTGATGTCACTACTGGACACTTGATATATTCAGCCAGTTCATGTTTGTAAAGTATCTGGGTGATGCTCGTTCACAAGTTCAGTATTTGCCTTGCATCATTGCACTAGCTGGCCCAGCAATCCCAGTTTCCTCTTTCCTGAATGCCTGATGGGAAACTGCCAATATGCACAACTGCAGGTGAGAAAACCAATATGAAATTATACATATCTAATTTCCCAGATTGCACATGGTCTTCATGAAAATGCAACAGTAAAGAGACTCTTGTTATGGAGTATAAATTAGCTGTTTCAGCCGAACATTTCATTGCATAACTATTTTCTGATTTGGGCCGAATTGGTTTTGGAGGCTCGAAATCAGTGACTGAAAACAGACATTTAATTTAGTGGTTCTCCGATGGGATGTTTTGACTCTATTCATCTATTTCATACACACAACGTGAATAAGCTACAACAGTTAAATATGTAATTTGTGTGGACACTGGATTGACAATATTAATTTATCGATTATTTGGTAATATGGTTTGGTAATATGGTCTCTGTTGTTTTCTGTTGATGCGCAGCGTGAACAACCTAACTAAACATTTGTAGCGCGCCTGCCATTCAATAATTGCAAAAGGCTTTATTTATTTTAATATGAAGCAAAGTCTCAACTTTAAAATTCTGTCAGTTTTATTAAAGTCCAACTGAAATCAAAATTGACCCTATTTACTTTGTTAGCGCATATTACGAGTCTTGTGGTGAAAAATTAATCCGTGCAAGTTAATACACAGAAAAAAATTGTTTGCTGTCGTAATCTTTAATCAAAGTCTGAAAAGTTACTTCCGGTCTGGAATGGCATTCCTTCTCTGATGATGTAGGTTTGACGGCTTGGGTTGGGAAACGCTTAACCACTCCCCTCAAACCGTTAGTCTGCTATGAGCAAGAGATGGAGAGGTGGAGCGCTAGAGTAAAACCCTGCCCTCTGTTCAATATTCCTTTTCACTGGGAAATGTCACAACACTGGAGAAAAGTCGTTTGCAACTTCCGGTTCACATAGACTTTAAATTCAAATGATAAATGTTGTTTTGGCGCTCTTTAATACGGTGTGACAGATCGCTGTGGCGCACACTGGGATTTATAATAGTCCTTTACGATTGTTCCTTGTCAGACTGTACAAACATGATCCTCACTGGAAGCCATGTCACACTGTAAGAGACTGTACGGCAGTCAAGACGCGTTAAAAACAGACGCACTTTTACTTATTTTACTTTGGCCCAAGGATGCTAAGTAATGTAGTGATTGGTAAATATGTCACAGCTCATGTTGTGATTTTTGGACTATCATGATTAACTATCATCAGCTATATTATCTCTAATGTAAATTAGAAACTTAATCAACTTAATCACTTGTATTTTAAGCATCTTATGCACTTTATTCCTTTATCAGCTAGTAATCTGATGAAAATCACAACGTCAGCGGTGACGTGAGTACCAATCACTACTAGGTTTGGGTATCGTTTGAATTAATGATTCCGATTCTACTTATTGATTCCTAATATCGATTCCAATAAGGTAAAAAAAAAAAAAAAAAATCACATTTATTTTAAATCTTATTGCAAAACATTTCATTGTAGCTGAATACCATGAACAAAAATCAACAGGCTAAAGAACAGTTACACAATTAACTTTTGCCTGTGGTTTAAAAATACCATTGCAGAAACAACTAGACTAATATGAATTTCAAGCATTATTAAAGACAAATAAAACACTCCGTAATTTAAAAAAGAACAAATAAAACAATTTTCAATCGCAGCATATAATTACAACTGAACAAAGATGCGTTTGAAATACTTTTTTTTTTTTGTCTTTTTTGTGGCAATTTTGGCAGGGCAAGTAAACATCTAAACCACTGGCCGACAGGGCCAGTAGAAAAAATCTTTAGCGTTGAGGTCTGTAACTTGCCACTAAACTATGCACTGACCATGTTTTCTCTAAAAGTGTCTCTGTCTGTCTTTCACTCTCTATCCATCACTTTACCAGTCAAACAAGTTCTGGTTAGTAAATTGGTAAAGTAAAATTATTCAAACTTTGTATTCAAATTAGGGCACAAATGTGACTGTACTGATGGGGCTGTTTAGTGTTTATTCACTGATAATTAATAGATGAACACAGCTTGATTTGGATGTGTAGCCTGCAAACAGAATATGGAATGCGGTTGCTCTACCAAAACTTAGGAATTTATTATCTTTTTAAAAATGTTGTAACACTTTTCACTGTCCTGCCTCTCTACAGGAATATGTTCGATTAGTTGGGTCCTGGTGCCAGGTGAATGTGGGATCCTATCGTTTTGTTTTGGGTCAATGCTATCTATCTAGTGGTGAGGGGCAAAAGGTAAGAAAATCCATGCATGACCAATGGGCCTCTGTAAGGAAATCTCTATATTTAGATTAAAAAATAATAAAACTAATCTCTAGGTACCAAGCATAATTTGACAACACTATGATCATGGATTCGATTACCAGGGAATGTATGAACTTTATAAATGTGTAGCTTGAAATTATGTCTGCTAAATATATACAGTGAGGAAAATAAGTATTTGAACACCCTGCTATTTTGCAAGTTCTCCCACTTGGAAATCATGGAGGGGTCTGAAATTGTTATCGTAGGTGCATGTCCACTGTGAGAGACATAATCTAAAAAAAAAAAAAACAGAAATCACAATGTATGATTTTTTTAACTATTTATTTGTATGATACAGCTGCAAATAAGTATTTGAACACCTGTCTATCAGCTATAATTCTGACCCTCAAAGACCTGTTAGTCTGCCTTTAAAATGTCCACCTCCACTCCATTTATTATCCTAAATTAGATGCACCTGTTTGAGGTCGTTAGCTGCATAAAGACACCTGTCCACCCCATACAATCAGTAAGAATCCAACTACTAACATGGCCAAGACCAAAGAGCTGTCCAAAGACACTAGAGACAAAATTGTACACCTCCACAAGGCTGGAAAGGGCTAAGGGGAAATTGCCAAGCAGCTTGGTGAAAAAAGGTCCACTGTTGGAGCAATCATTAGAAAATGGAAGAAGCTAAACATGACTGTCAATTTCCCTCGGACTGGGGCTCTATGCAAGATCTCACCTCGTGGGGTCTCAATGATCCTAAGAAAGGTGAGAAATCAGCCCAGAACTACACGGGAGGAGCTGGTCAATGACCTGAAAAGAGCTGGGACCACCGTTTCCAAGGTTACTGTTGGTAATACACTAAGACGTCATGGTTTGAAATCATGCATGGCACGGAATGTTCCTCTGCTTAAACCAGCACATGTCAAGGCCCGTCTTAAGTTTGCCAATGACCATTTGGATGATCCAGAGGAGTCATGGGAGAAAGTCATGTGGTCAGATGAGACCAAAATAGAACTTTTTGGTCATAATTCCACTAAACGTGTTTGGAGGAAGAAGAATGATGAGTACCATTCCAAGAACACAATCCCTACTGTGAAGCATGGGGGTGGTAGCATCATGCTTTGGGGGTGTTTTTCTGCACATGGGATAGGGCGACTGCACTGTATTAAGGAGAGGATGACCGGGGCCATGTATTGCGAGATTTTGGGGAACAACCTCCTTCCCTCAGTTAGAGCATTGAAGATGGGTCGAGGCTGGGTCTTCCAACATGACAATGACCCGAAGCACACAGCCAGGATAACCAAGGAGTGGCTCTGTAAGAAGCATATCAAGGTTCTGGCGTGGCCTAGCCAGTCTCCAGACCTAAACCCAATAGAGAATCTTTGGAGGGAGCTCAAACTCCGTGTTTCTCAGCGACAGCCCAGAAACCTGACTGATCTAGAGAAGATCTGTGTGGAGGAGTGGGCCAAAATCCCTCCTGCAGTGTGTGCAAACCTGGTGAAAAACTACAGGAAACGTTTGACCTCTGTAATTGCAAACAAAGGCTACTGTACCAAATATTAACATTGATTTTCTCAGGTGTTCAAATACTTATTTGCAGCTGTATCATACAAATAAATAGTTTTTATTTGTATTTCTGGATTTTTTTTTTTAGATTATGTCTCTCACAGTGGACATGCACCTACGATGACAATTTCAGACCACTCCATGATTTCTAAGTGGGAGAACTTGCAAAATAGCAGGGTGTTCAAATACTTATTTTCCTCACTGTAAATGTAAATGCAAGTAATTTCACTTAGTTGCCATATTCTTGACTCTCCAGGGTAGCTATTTTCCTGCTGTTTTACTGCAAGTACAATCGCGCAATGTCAACCGGAATGAGGAAAGACCAAAACTTGTTGTTAAAATTAAGGGTGTACTCACACTAGGCACAGTTTAATTGCAAAATATTATTACAGAGGCAGCTGAATTTGCAGCTTTACTCACAAACTACAATTCCTGTTCATCAATAAGGTGAGAACCAGACGCGTTGTAAGCTTAAATATACTTGATTAATTGAAAAATGTAGTATCAAAGTAGTAATAGATGTCTGCTGTCGTAATGATGACAGTTATGCCCTGTTCTGTGCTCTGGTGCGGTTAGCGATCACACTACAACTGAACCATGCTCTGGCTCACCTCTTCCAACCGGGCCAGGGACGGTTAAGCGAACCGTGATCACACTACAGTAGTCAAACGAACCAGACTTTGGGGATCAAACGTGCTTGGGCACGGTTCAGATCGCCTAGTGTGAGTACACCCCAAGTTTCAGTAACATTTTGAATCGGTAATGAAAGCAGATGCTTCTGAAGCAGCCAAATGGCTGTTTGCATTCTCTGGAATGCATGCAAGCGTAGGCGAACAGCCTTTTGGCTCTTTTATCAATTGTTTATTTTTACTCCAGACACTACACAAGGCAGAAACTGTCCACTCCATACATAAATACATGAATGGGAGGAAAAAATAACACTTTAAAGAGCCAGTGGCCTTTTTTATATAGGCATTCTAATGCTCAAAACATGGCATATGTAGTAATGGAAGTTCGACTTTGCCGTTCACAAAGTTGTTCTAGATGCAAAAGAGGTGTTGTGAAATGATGCCTATTTGCAGATGTTGTTTGTCATGTGTGGATGTGCGTTTTGTGGTTTTAGGCATTGCAGTGTTTCCAGGAAGCAGCCACTGAGGTGGATAAAGAAGAGTTTTTAATGAAACTCACAGGTTCAGATGAGGAGACAGCCACGACCGCCCCACGATTACTTTATTACAACAAGGAAAGCGTCTGCTATAAGCACAGAACAGGTTAAAATTATCATTCAGCATTTGAATGGGCATGTAATAATTCTAATTGTTTACTTGTTTAGGTTTTACGGTTATTGGAGGATATTTGTTTGCCTGAGCTTGTGATCAATTTGGCAACGCTGGCCATATCTGAAGCTGCCAATGACGAGAGAAGCCAGGTAACAACTTTGTGTTTTGAGTGACTAATTCAAGTAATGTAAAATTAAATTGTGTATTCCTGTCTTATTGATTTTTTGGTTTATTTGTTGTTGTTTTTTGTCTGATGGATTGTTTGGATTGAACCTAAAATGCATAGCTACCTTTTCCCCCCTAGATCGTTATGTGGTTTCAAAAATGCTAAAATTTAAACCATTCATGTGCGAGATGTGCGAATTTTGCAAAGTTGAAAATTGAAAAAAGCCTTTTTTCATAGCCTTTGAAAATGAACTACTTGAAGAACTTACCAGTCACAGTACCTAAAATGCACATTTTCCTTTTAGATTTATCCATTTTATCCTAAAATTTGTTAAAAGGTTAAATCATAAAAATATATAATGAATGTGTCAGCTTCTCATACATAATGATATATATCAAACATCATTTTGAAAATTTCTATCTCCATTTAATATTAATAAGAAACTGACCTGTATTTTAGGCTGCTCTGTGGACTCGTATATTCAAGCATCATCTGGATCTTGGACACAACATTCAGGCGTATGAGGCCCTGACACAAAACCCTGATCCTAGCAGGTACTGTGCAATGATGACATTTTCTTATCCACAGTTCAATGTAAAATACTTGAGCTCTGTGTGTGTGTGTGTGTGTGTGTGTGTGTGTGTGTGTCTGCAGGCAGCTGGACTGTCTCCGACAGCTGGTGGTGGTTCTGTGCGAGCGTGCTCAACTCAGGGATCTTATCCAGTTCTCATTTGTTAATTTACATGATGAGGTAGGTCAGAATACTTACTCACACATGTGCATTGGCCCTGTTAGACAAGTTTTTGAAATGGACATCGAAATAAAATTCACTAAAAAAAAAAATAGGGCTGGTGACATTTAATACATGCGATTAATAAAAAAATTCTTAATGCGTTAAAATTGAATGCAAATAAATGATAAACTGAAGCACGTGTTATTGCGTCATTAACGTAATACCAATTAGATGATCTTGGGAGTCGGGAGTTTATCTACGTGATTCTGTTTGGTAGCGCAAATGAACTTAAGTTCTTTGCTGTTACAGACTGAATTCTGAAAATATTTTTCATTTTTATTTCTCATGGGTGCTTTGGTGTGCATAAATTTATGAATTATATGGACTCCTTATATCATTTGGTAAAGACACCTAAATCTACCTTGAAAAAAGCTTGCAGTAAATTCAGTTTTGTGAGAATCACCCTTCGATCTCATGCTTTGCTTTGCTGGATATAGTAAATGACTACAAAATGAACGTGTTAAAACAATTGGTTGTATGCTTAATTTCATAAGTGTGCGATTAATCGCATCCCTTTTGTGCGATTGATCGCGATTAAAAGAAGTGAATGTATTGACAGCAGACTGTTAGATTGGATGAAATCTCCACGTTAGAAATATCAAATCTAGCCCCGGACGCTGGATCTTGTCAAATGATGTGTGCAACCCAGCAAACCTGTCAACAGAAAGTCTTGTCTGGTACTCAAGACTCTATTAACAGCCTTCCATCAGCCTGAGAGTTTGACTAAGAGCAGAAGCAGGAGACGAAGTGATGATAATAAAAGAGCAGAGTTTATTGAATAATCTTAGTTGCGTATGTCTCAATGCTCAAACTTCGTCTAGATCAGGGGTATTCTATTAAAGTTCCAAGAGGTCCGGTCTCTATTTCCTTTTCAGCGGAGGTCCGTACAATACTTTTTTGAAACAGTTATACATTTCCACACTGCCGGCGGTATGGGGGGGCATTAGGGGGCAATGCCCCCCCAAATGTCTTTTATGCCCCCACAAATTGAATTATGATATAATTTACAAAATATCAGTTTAATTTACATTTTAGTGAGAAATAATAAAAATATGTCTACAAACTGCTCATTAGCTTAAAATATAATAAAGCTTAGCCAACATAAAACGACAGTGAGGAAACCCCCCTGCCGTCCCCCCAATCACTTGCACGTTAATACATGAATGAAATGACTTTCAGTTGGCGCAATATTCCTAGCTGCATTCAAAACAAAGCAAACAGATGAAAACTGTCCAAAAATGGACATTAGAAAATGGTTCAAAACCACAGTTTCTCCTTCCACGTCGATTAACGATTCTGCTGACCCCATACAAGAAGACAACGACAACAGCACGGCTAACATTTGTGACTCCGTGGCCGGCGGCGGTGGCGCCGGCGGCGGCGTGGCCGCTAACATCGCAGCTTCCCAAGCTAGCACCTGTAGCTCCAGCTCCACTACATTTGGACCAGACCTTCCTACACCTCAAGGTCCACCTGAGGATCTCGGTGACGAAAAGCCCAACCAGGTGAAACTGGACAAGTATCCAAGCCGCCTTTATAATGGGAAAAAACGCTCATTTGTGAGTACATGGTACCATGGAAGAGACTGGCTGGAATACTCTGTGAACACAGACAGCGCTTTTTGTTTTCCTTGTAGGAAATTTCGTTCAGCGACAGCATATACCAATGTTGATTCAGTTTTTATCACAAAGGGATATTGCAACTGGAAGCATGCAAACGAATCCAACAAAGGCTTCCATAAACATGCCACTTCCAAAGAGCACCTGATATGCGTTGCCGCTTGGAGGGAACGAGGGAAACGCACAGAGACGGACACAGAGATTTCCAAATTGATTAACACAGAGCAGCTTTCAAGGAACCGATACTACATGTCTGCCATTATTGACATTTTGGAGTTTCTGGCAACAAATCAACTACCTTTGAGAGGTAAGCTAGATGCCTTTGATAGTATGTCAGAGGGGGGGAGTGGACTGTTCCTTTCTCTATTTGAATACACCCTCCGAAAAGACCAGCAGCTGGTTAAAGTCGTGAAAACAATACCTCGCAACGCAACATACACAAGTCACGAAATACAAAACGAACTTCTTGAGGCAATGAGCAGTGTCATAACGGATGCTATTGTACGTGACATAGGCTCGCAGTGGTTCACGATCAAAGTTGACGGGACTCGTGACTCCACTGGGTGTGAGAACATTTCAATAGTCATCCGGTTCGTATCAGAGGACAGTTGTAAGGTGACAGAACGTCTGCTTACCATGGCCACTGCAGAAGCTGGGGACGCAGGGACACTCACTGACACCATATTACAAGAACTTCAAAAAGCGGGGCTCAGCAGTGCAAAGATATTGAGTCAGTGCTATGACGGTGCATCCCTCATGTCTGGGAAACACGGAGGAGTCCAAAAACTGCTACAGGATAGACTTGGCAGAGAAATCCCTTACATCCACTGCTTTAACCACCAGCTGCACCTTGTGGTCGTTCATGCTCTGTCGGCTGAAGAAGCAATTGGTGACTTCTTTAATGTGTGTGGCATGCTTTATAATTTCCTAAGAAAGCCCACCGTTTCCACTCACTATAAAGGTGATACCCTTAAGCGCCTCCTTGACCAACGCTGGACAGGCCATCTAGCAACGGTCTCTGTGATCCTTAAAAACTTGGAGGATATCATTGCGGTACTGTCAAAGACGAGCAGCTCTCGGGCCTTTGGATCAGAAGTGAGAGTGCTGGCAACTGGCCTTTTACACCAGATAAAGGAGCGCAGCTTTGTGTTCATTGGTCATAGTGTGCACAAGATATTACTGCTTCTGGACTCGCCTAACAAACAGCTACAGGCGAAGGAAATTGACCTACTGAATGCAGTGAAACTCGTGCACAGTGCGATAGACTGTGTTCGTGATCTGAGATGCGATGATGCATTTACCGAGCTCTGGAGTACTGCTACCAACAACAACGAGCCCATACAACCCAGCAAAAGGAGACGTGTTATGAACAGGAACCTGGAGGAGTACGTTCTTGAGGAGAGTGTGGGACAAAACGACACAAATAATGACGACAAGTCAGAGCTGAAGAGACTTTTTTTCAGTGCGATTGATGCCGTACTTGGAGAAATGGATGTGCGTTTCAGCGAGCGCAATGGGAAGCTGATAAGTGCATTGGAAGCTCTTGACCCAGAAAATAAAAGTTTTCTGGATGTGAAAAAACTCAAACACATTATGGATTTAGCAGAAATGGAGATAGTTGAGTCGGAGTTCTGCGTTGCACGTCGATTTCTCCAGTCCCAAATGGAAGACGAATCAGAGGAGAAATGGACAGTTCAGAGACTGTTGTCCAAACATTACAAAACGCTTAAGGCGATGCCCACTGCGTTGACGGCACTCCAACTGGCTTTGGTATTTGGTGCTTCTACCGCGACCTGCGAAAATTCGTTCTCCACGCTCAAAAATGTGTTTTCAGAACACAGAAGGAGCATGCTTCACACAAGAAAGGCCAGACTAGTTCAACTTGCATTCGAGAAGGACTTAACAAAAAAGTGTTGTGGTGAATGGAAGGACGCTGTTCTCAGGAAGTTCCAATCAGCTCACAAGCGGCGTCTTCAGCTCTTCTAACTGCAAGTTAAATTTAAAGTTTAATGCTGGCCAGTTGTTAGTGTATTTATCTAACTGGCATTATGTACTGTCAAAGTTCACTATATTGTGTTGTCACGTTATGTTGTGATGATGAGACTAATAATAGTTTAGTAGGCCTATTTAGTTCAGTTTTGCGCTGTCCACTGACCTGAAATGTCACTCCTGCCGTGGAGAAACAGCTGTTTTAGCCTATATTTTCTTGTAAATGGAAATTGTAGAATAATCTCTGTGTATGTTGTGGGTGTTTTTAATTTGTTTTGATGAAGTTAACTAACGTTACATGATGCTTTTTTAATAGTAGGCTACTGTGAACGCTTATGTTAGAGCAAAGCAGAATAAATATGTTTAGCTTTTTTTCTCGCTTCCGCCAGTGAGATAGCAGTTAAACTACTATCCTGACCTGTCAGTGAGAGACTGTGAGCATGTTCGTTAGCTTTGTTTATAATAAAGCTGTGGTCAGAGTCGGTCTTGTAATTTTTTTGTATAGGCCTATTTAACCCTTATTTAATCAAATTTCTTATTTAATCAAATTTCTTAAGAGTTGCACGTCTTGCAACAATGTGCAATGGTTTATGTGTTTATTGTATGGGTTGCAACTTGCATCACTTCATGGTAATAGCAAACAGAAAAGACAGTAGCAATAATAAATATAGGATATCTGATATCCGAAAAAAAGTCCCCATACCTAGTGCCCACCCATTGAAAATAAATGCCCCCCTGCTGAGCGCAGTCTGAAGCTGGCTCTGCATTTCCATCAAGGCAGCCGTAAAAAAAAAAAACTCAAAATATTTTTTCCCAAAAATGTACCAAAAAAAGTGAATATTTCTCGCAACTGGATATGATTATAAAATTGTTAGATCAGATGTTTTAACAGGCCATTTTTTATTTTACATTTAGACACCTTTGTGTATGGCACATAGAAGGCCTTGGGACTGAGAAACATACTGGGGGGTGCAGGTTTATCTCTTAAGAAAAGTATGGACCATTTTTATATTTTGCTCAAAGTAATGAACTACGAAATACAAACAATGTACATAATCTAATAATTAAAACTCTCATTATGAGCACAAAACAAAGTTAACTAGTAATTTAAAAGATTTTTTTTTTTTTGTCTTCCCTTGCAATCTCTAAATCATTTTCCAAATTCTAACATTATTTGGAAATGCTCTTTATATGCTGATTAATAATGCTAAATATATGGAAAAATGTATAAAGATGTCATGCAGACGTGTCATGCAGCTCTTAATGTGGCGCTTTACGTTTTTATCAGGAGAAAGCAACGCGCATTGAGTGGAGAAGGCTTGAATGAAGCACTTTTGGCTCTAGATAAAAGTAAATATAGATATAGCTCAGAAATATCATTGCCATAAACAACCCTGAGCGCTTGTGGTGTGAACCGCTCCGTTGTTTTGACGCGCTGCTCACTTTAATCTGTAGAAACGGTAAAATGGGGCAATTATGTCCCTCGGTCCACATGGGTCCGATCCAGACCACGGCCCGCCATTTGAATATCACTGGTCTAGATGTTACACTACTCAATGCTCTGACTTTGTCGGGCCAGTACAATTGCAAAAAGTGTTTTTATACCAAGGGGAAAACATTGGAGAATTAATGCTTCACAACCTTGAAATGGAGACATTCTCCTACTCGTGAAGACAAACATCCCTTCAAACCATACAAAATTGAACAATAGAAAGCATTGCAAGAGCAAGGGAATAAGTAAAATAAGTAATATAAAAACATAAAATGACACAAAATTAAGAATAAAATTATTAAAGGTAAAATTTCACTTTATGAGGTTTTTTAACATTAATATGAGTTCCCCTAGCCTGCCTATGGTCCCCCAGTGGCTATAAATTGCGATAGGTGTAAACCAAGCCCTGGGTATCCTGCTTCGCCTTTGAGAAAATGAAAGCTAGGTCATCATAAAGGGAAAGGTTACCCCCCCCTTCTCTGCTTTCCCCGCAAATATAATTTGGCCCGCCCGTGAGAAAATGAGCTACGCGAGTGGGATATTGTTTTTTCAATAGAGAGACATCATGGCTTGCAAACGAGCGAAGCATGACAGTTGCTCAGTGTTTGGATGTACAAATGAACACAAAATCATCTAGTTCCTTCATCCGAGCCTCTGAAGAACCAGTGGGTTATGTGAATTTCTGATGTGTAATTGTTCAAGGTCAGACAGCTAATCTTTGTCTCAAAATCGTTCAATACTGTTTATGCATCATTAAATCAAGCCAGTGACTAAACGATCAACTTCACGTCGTTTATCTTAGTAGGATGAAAATAATCTTATTTAAACTGTGATTAAAATGTATACAGAAAGCGATCAAAGAACAATCCCTTTCCAATCGCCCAAGCTGTCAATCACACAGCGCGAGTTTATCTGGACACTTGCCAAAACTCTTTATGAAATCAATGATGCTGTTACACTGCACAACAAAGCTCTTTCTGTATTTACATCATGTTTACATTAGTGAGAGTGCAGAAACTGCTTTGCAATAAGATCTTTATTTTAATACTGTGAAGCTGCTTTGATACAATCTGTATTGTAAAAAGCGCTATACAAATATACTTGATTTGATTTGATTTATTCACGCGGTCAACAGGCTGTCATCTGCTCAGTGCTCATCACTGCAACCTTTTATGTGATGGGAATAGATCTAAATACTTTAAAAACTTCTCACGATTCGTTAATCTCGATAGCTGTAATAGTAAAAACGTATAATAGCTGTAATAATAAAAGTTTTCGAGAGTTCCACATGTAATGCTAGCTATTTCATATGCAAGCATGTCAGCCAATCACAGCAGTGGGCGTTTACACTGAAGTCTCAGACACGCCCCTTCATACAGATCGTTCAAATCAGAGGCTGAAAGCAGGCTTTATTTTTAAATTGTGACAATTTTTTATTTAAAAAACATACTAACATTATAAGGGCACCCCAGGAACATTATAAAATAATAAACTAATCCATGCCATGGGACTTTTTAATGGTAAAATTAATAAATGTAAATCAAATAACAATATGAATACATGATAAATCAACTATATAAATGACTAATGATTATAAATGATTTTGAAGAAAAACATGAAAACAAAGAAAATAATCTTTAAAATAATACAGAAAATAAAACACTGATGTATGGTTGCTTTCTTAAAGTAAAACGGGTTGTTGCTTTTTGCAGTGCAAATTTTTTTTGGAAAGATTTAAATAAGTCCGTTATTTTATCTAACATGTCTTACAGATTTATCATTCAAAATAAGATGCAGATAAAGTAGAACTGTAAGATTACATTTGTGATGCGATCTGGGAAAACCCGTCGGATGACGCGCCGGTACGTTTTCAGTAAGGTCTAAAAATAGGTTGAATGTCAGTTGTTGTTGTTTTTTGTCAAAATTGGGTTTTCAGTAAATTATTATTCTATAAGATTCAACAGAGAGAACAACGGAGTCTGAAGTAGCTGCTCGCTTAAAAGATCTTGCTCGCCTCTCAATCGTCCAATTACAAAACGGTTTGAGTTCGTAAAGCTTTCGAATGATACCTAATCTATGATGATTACTAAAATATGTGATATGAAAAAAAGGCAATAAAAAAAGAGCACCAATCGTCCCGCTAGCAGGACGTGACAGTTAATTGAACCTGTTTTTCTCAATTCCGTTCCTGAAAATCATAGCGATCAGCTGACTTCAGATAACCATAATGTTTGTTACCGACAAACGATGAAAGAAATAAAAACAGATTTGGAAAGGGCATGAAACCAGCTTTAATATGGTATCAAAATATAGTATGTAATAGGTGAAATTTCACCATGTGATGGGTTTTCCCAGATCACATCACATTTATTTGAATGCATTAGTGAGAGAGCGATTGCATTTGCAAATAAATGCTACCCGTTTTAAATAAGCTTTCACCCGATCATATTCAGTTGCCTATCTAGAAGGTACAAACAAATTCCTTGAGAACTATAACCTCCCGCTCATGTCCATCGCCATCATCATAACCTTCACATTCTTTCTGATATGAGTGATCCATCTGTATCAAACTAGCTAAATGTGTTCAACGTGTAAATTCTTGCTAAAAATGCAGTTATATTTTGGCCTGTTGGCATTAATTGTACTTGTGATAGAGAGGTAGTGGAGCACTCTTGGAGCAATTTTAAAAAATCGGCCTCTCACTCCATTCAAAATCATGCGCTCATCTCCTCACTCCTGTCCCGCTCATCTCCTCACATACTCTGATTGACAGCCTTACTAAAAAACACTCATCATTGTACTGAAACCTGCCTGTCATTTCTGTGGTGACTAAGTGAACCTGAGCCACAGTTTTTACATTTACATCACTTTTTTTATTGATTAAAATAGTGATTTGAAAAAGCTGGGTTTGTTTAGATTGCACTCATAGTATGAATGTATGTGAAGCTGTATGTGCTGCTTATATTTAGACACCAGACAGTTGCTGATTTCTGCAAAAAATGCTCTTCACTTGTCTTTACTCCCACAAAAATAGATTCAGCATTCCTCAAAAGAAAAGAAAAAAACGCACAGGGAAAGACAAACGGCAAATTTTATTCAAACCTGCGATGGTTAAATGATGCAAACGTACTTCATAGATTTAATCTCACATAATTTACCAAAGTCTATTATGCTGACCTCCGATGATCAAATTTAAACATACAAATAACTACATCACATCTGTTTCTTTCTCTTTTTTTGTTGAGATGTTGTACCTGCTTCCTTGCTCTACTGCTATATCCAGAATGGCAGCACAGCTGAAATGTTCATTCGGGTTGCCACTATAATAAATATACATTTACATAACCAAATGTGTATGTATATATATGTATATATGTGTGTGTGTATATATATATATATATATATATATATATATATATATATATATATATATATATATATATATGTGTGTGTGTGTGTGTGTGTGTGTGTGTATATATATATATATATATATATATATATATATATATATATATATATATATATATATATATATATATATATATATATATATATATATATATATATATATATATATATATATATATACAGTGAGGAAAATAAGTATTTGAACACCCTGCTATTTTGCAAGTTCTCCCACTTGGAAATCATGGAGGGGTCTGAAATTGTCATCGTAGGTGCATGTCCACTGTGAGAGACATAATCAAAAAAAAAAAAATCCAGAAATCACAATATATGATTTTTTAAACTATTTACTTGTATGATACAGCTGCAAATAAGTATTTGAACACCTGTCTATCAGCTAGAATTCTGACCCTCAAAGACCTGTTAGTCTGCCTTTAAAATGTCCACCTCCACTCCATTTATTATCCTAAATTAGATGCACCTGTTTGAGGTCGTTAGCTGCATAAAGACACCTGTCCACCCCATACAATCAGTAAGAATCCAACTACTAACATGGCCAAGACCAAAGAGCTGTCCAAAGACACTAGAGACAAAATTGTACACCTCCAAAAGGCTGGAAAGGGCTACGGGGAAATTGCCAACCAGCTTGGTGAAAAAAGGTCCACGGTTGGAGCAATCATTAGAAAATTGAAGAAGCTAAACATGACTGTCAATCTCCCTCGGACTGGGGCTCCATGCAAGATCTCACCTCGTGGGGTCTCGATCCTAAGAAAGGTGAGAAATCAGCCCAGAACTACACGGGAGGAGCTGGTCAATGACCTGAAAAGAGCTGGGACCACCGTTTCCAAGGTTACTGTTGGTAATACACTAAGACGTCATGGTTTGAAATCATGCATGGCACGGAAGGTTCCCCTGTTTAAACCAGCACATGTCAAGGCCCGTCTTAAGTTTGCCAATGACCATTTGGATGATCCAGAGGAGTCATGGGAGAAAGTCATGTGGTCAGATGAGACCAAAATAGAACTTTTTGGTCATAATTCCACTAAACGTGTTTGGAGGAAGATGAATGATGAGTACCATCCCAAGAACATCATCCCTACTGTGAAGCATGGGGGTGTTTTTCTGCACATGGGACAGGGCGACTGCACTGTATTAAGGAGAGGATGACTGGGGCCATTTATTGCGAGATTTTGGGGAACAACCTCCTTCCCTCAGTTAGAGCATTGAAGATGGGTCGAGGCTGGGTCTTCCAACATGACAATGACCTGAAGCACACAGCCAGGATAACCAAGGAGTGGCTCTGTAAGAAGCATATCAAAGTTCTGGCGTGGCCTAGCCAGTCTCCAGACCTAAACCCAATAGAGAATCTTTGGAGGGAGCTCAAACTCCGTGTTTCTCAGCGACAGCCCAGAAACCTGACTGATCTAGAGAAGATCTGTGTGGAGGAGTGGGCCAAAATCCCTCCTGCAGTGTGTGCAAACCTGGTGAAAAACTACAGGAAACGTTTGACCTCTGTAATTGCAAACAAAGGCTACTGTACCAAATATTAACATTGATTTTCTCAGGTGTTCAAATACTTATTTGCAGCTGTATCATACAAATAAATAGTTAAAAAATAATACATTGTGATTTCTGGATTTTTTTTTTAGATTATGTCTCTCACAGTGGACATGCACCTACGATGACAATTTCAGACCCCTCCATGATTTCTAAGTGGGAGAACTTGCAAAATAGCAGGGTGTTCAAATACTTATTTTCCTCACTGTATATATATATATATATATATATATATATATATGTATGTATGTGTGTGTGTATATATATATACACACACACACACACACACATATATATATATGTGTATATATATATATATATATATATATATATATATATATATATATATATATATATATATATATACACACACACACGCACATATATATATAGTGCTGTCAATCAATGAAAAAAATTAACTAGATTAATCACACATTTTTTCTGTGATTAATCGCAATTAAAAACACTTACGTTTTTAATATATTTTATAATGTAATAATTTCACAGTTGATCTCCAAATTAGTGTAGAAACAACATCAAGACAAATACTTGTTTAATGGAATCTTTTTATTAATGAAGGTCAGCATTACTGATATTAATACAACTGATGTCTCAATGAAATAGACCCCCCCCCCCCCCCCCATTTTAAACATTAATTATAGCCATTCAACATTAGTGTGTTGAAAGCTGTCAATTTTTTAAATGTATTATGCTTCAAAAAATATAACAACTTTTAATTTAAGTGACCTCAAACAATCCTCACAAAATGTATAGCCAGCCAAATAACCTTACTTTTGTGATGCATTTAAATCCAGATAATTCACATACATTTTTAGTTTGAGTAGAATAAGATTTTAGTTCAGTTTGAGTTTGATAAAAGCAGATAGATCATCACCTAATACCAGTTCAACTGGCCAAAAACACCTTCACTCTCCTTTCTTATTATTAAACCCTTTGTCTTTAAAGTTGTAGTATTTTTTGTTAAAATACATTCTCTTAACTCAGTTTATCATTCATTGACTACTGTTAGTATGCCATTTGTGGGTGTATCTCCCCAAAAGTGTAAACATTGAGACCCCCAGGCACCATCTAAACATTGAGCGTGGTCTGCTCGTATCCATAATCTTTCCAGCTCAACCTTAATCTTGAGTTTGGTGTGTACTGTGTCAGGTGGAGCCAGAGGGAAGCGCGGAAGGGACGTTTGCAAAATATACTGTATTTTTGTTCATCTGCTGGATGCCGCTAGTGTCGCAGAAACTACAAACTTCATTATTACTTGTATTTTTAGCAAGCCATTGTATTTTTTGTGCTTTGTGTTCTTCAGGTGGTCAGCATTATTGAGTCTCGCGCAAGAGCTGTGGACCTCATGACTCACAACTATTATGAGCTTCTATATGCTTTTCATATCAATCGTCACAACTATAGGAAAGGTAAAACTGATGGTACAGGGATATTTCAAGGATTCAGACAGAAATTGGTCATTAAGCTAACAATAAAATGTTTGTGTGTTTAAGCCGGTACAGTGATGTTTGAGTACGGCATGCGTTTGGGCCGAGAGGTGCGAACTCTCCGTGGTCTCCAGAAACAGGTGAACTGTTACCTAGCTGCCCTCAACTGCCTGCGTCTTGTTCATCCGGACTATGCTTGGATTGTGCAGCCCTCTTCTGGAGCAGCGGTAGGCATCCGAAGCCTTTTCAATTCTTTGGGTGGAGTGCTTAGAATAGCTCAGTAAGAATTTTCTATTTGTTTTAAATTTAAAAAACAAAAAATCGGCACTCGGTTGTCTTCCTTTTTAAATTATTAAAAAAATATATATACTTTAAATTAGGGATGCAATGATACCATTTTTTCAGAACCGATCCGATCCCAAAAATTCTGAGTATCGGCCGATACCGATACCAGCACAGTTTTTTTTTTTATCAAGTAGAATTTCTATTACTCTGTGTTGAACTGATAATAAGAACTGAAAAAAAGAAAAACAACAACAAAAAATATATGATCATAATCTGACATAAATGCTATTATAAACTAGATTAGTGGATAATTCAGCAGTAAAATTTAGTCTAGAAAAATCACGAGTGCCCAATAATTGTATAAAATCTGAACATTTTGTGAAAAAAAAAAAATGTTTAGTGGGGAACAAATTAGAGAATAAGTGTAACACTAAATCTGGTAAAACATTACACATTGCTCTTTGTATTGTTGTAAAATACATTCATGAAAAACAAGATAAAAATCAAAAATAGCAATTATTTTATATCCTACTATAAAATTGAGACATTTTTTAAATGTATAGCACAGCTGTTTAATGAGGTAGCAACATAATAGATAGGACAGAACAAGAACGGCTATTGATAATCTTTCATTGCATCACTGTATTATGATATGAAAGGCTCCAATACAGTGCGGCACAAAGCGCTTATGCGCATCCCGAGCTTAGAATGATGCGCTTGAAGCAACATGAGTCACAGCGCGCAGCGCGTCGAGTCCGCATTGAAAAGTTTAAAGCACAAAGAAAATACATATTGATGCGTAGTGTATTATACAGTATCTATCTATGCAATAGTCTATTCAGCATTTTCTTTTAACCGTTTTAAATTTCAGTTACTGTGCGCGTGAAGAACAAAATTTAGTGCTCTGACTTTACTCCAGTGTTGTGATCTAACAGACACCCTGTAGAAAGTAACATGATTAAGGTACAGCAATAAAGTCCAGCAAGATAAAGTTGTTTTATGCGAAACCATAGACCTTTATCTACAGATCAAGTATAATAATAGTAACATTGAATCATCTTGGAGAGAGTTTCATCGTGTTAACTGTCGTAACCGAACGCGACGCTCTGTTTGAATGCTGAATGAAGAATGATTGACAGCCGCAGCTGAGGGAAACGTTTACGTGAGCTTGAATTTAACGACTTAAATATTAATTTATATCTCACATTATACTATATAATGGCTTCAGAACACTTATAATATTGTGCACGAAAACTTATGGTGCTTTATAATGTTTGTGTGCCTTTTGTAGGGCTTAACAATAACACTGAATGGTATACCACTATATCGGATTTGGATCGGCCTTGTCTGACCGATACCCGATCCGCCAAAAATGGCAGTATCGGAGCCAATACCAATACTGAGTATCGGATCGGTGCATCCCTACTTTAAATGATTTATCTGGATCATTCAACTCAGACAAATTTATTTTAATTGAATGATCCCAGATGTGCTATGTTGCATAATTCTTTTTTTTTTATAATTTAAAAAGGAAGACAAGCGAGTGCGGATCGTTTATTTTTTCATTTAAAAGTATTTATTTCTACGGATCCACGTACCCCAAAAAATGGTTGAGCGCAATGATTCTATCTTTTTTTCTTTGTTTTAAATTAAAATAAATCGTGTTTACACATTTAGTTTTTGGACACATTGTGTACACACCATTGTATACACTTGTAAACACACAGAGCAAACATTTTAGACATGCGTTAAACATTTTTTGTGTGAATTGAGGATGTAAAAATATAAAAAAAATACCATCAATACTTTTTAGCAATTAACAGTTACCTAAATCAAATCAATAATTTGTATAACCACCCTGTGCCTTTAAAACAGCACCAGTTTTCCTAGATAAATTTGTCGAGTTTTTAAAATGTTCCAGGAGAGTTGGTACTGTCTCAATTACTACTTTTTTTCTCTAGGTAATCCTAGATTAATTTAGTGCAGTCAGGTCTCTGTGTGGTCATACATCTATTGTAGGGTTCATCCATAGAAACATCTCAATGCATGATTACAGTATTTACAAAAGGAATGTCTGGAAATCTAAATTGACATTCTACTGGCACAGTAAAGTAAAGGATATAAATAACCACCTTGAAAATGTGAAAAATTTTGTGAATCATTTATTCTTTTTTAGACACTTTTGCACAGTACTATATGTGTATACATCTATAATATAAAATTGTAAAATGTATTATATCATAATGTATTTTAATATATGTTATTACTTGATAGTATGAACGACCAGGCGCATCACCAAAAAGGAACTATGATGGTGAATTTGCTGCAAGTCCAGGTGATTCTTCCCAAAAACACCCTCTAAGATTATGTGGACTATGCTCTTGTTTCCCCCATTTAAAACCTAAATATGATCATATGAGTCATATTGGTCATTCAAAACTGTTACCATTTAATGTGTACTTGACTCTCTGTGGATCACATTATGAAATGTTTGAGATCAAAATATAAAGAGAGATCTTAAAATAGGTCTATTAATCTGATAATCAGTTGTTGTTGTTTTTTAAATTATTTATCGCTATCAGCAAAATCTAGTGTTCTGTCTTATTTTTTAAAAGCTGCACGTTTTATAGTTGTTTGTCATGTGATCACAGTAAATCAACAGATTGACATTCTTGAGCTGAAAGACTTGGAGAAAGAATATGTTCTTGCCCGGAGTCGTCTAACGTTAGCTCAACAGGACCCCCCCTCAGCAGCTATCGCAGGTAATCACACTTATCTAATGTGTAATCCATCTTTATCTTACACACATGATCTTTGTGTCGTGTGTTTGTTTTATTGTTGTCAGAAAGTACATCCCATTGAAGTCTTTTTCAACATATTAATACATATAGATTGTCATTTCAGAAATATTTATTAAAGGCAATATAATTTAATAGATGCCAAATGTACATTCTTGTCATTTGTACAGATTAGTTTTTCTGGCACATTTTATGAAACAATTAAATATTAACTAACTAACTTAACTAACACAATCTCAAAACTACATCCGGGCTCTACTTTGTGACCATTTCAGTTGCAATTGCTTTTCCAGAATGAAGCGTGACTGTTCATTTGCATGCGAGCAGCTCGTGATCTCGATACGTAGTACATGCTGCTCCTCACAAACTCCAATGGACTCTGTCCGCAAGCGCTGAGTTTGTTGAAAGCAAAGAAATTCAGACAGCCATAAATATTATTATTGTAGTTTTGTTTTAAAATTAAATGTATTATTATTATTTTTGTCATAATGAATAAGTGGAAATGTAGCCTGAGACAATTGAAGTGGAGAAAGATTTTCTTAAACTCAGTTTAAAAAAAAAAGAGGTTATTTCTTCCAAGGCAGACAATACTGCTAAACACTGTTCACATGAAGATCCAGTGTGAATATGCCCTCATTTATGATTTTTTTTTTCACAGAGTATGCTTTTTCAATTTGTATGTGCCATCAGGTTGTTTCACTATAGCGTATGACTATACTTGCTGCTTTTATTTTTATTTTGTTATCTTGCACACATAAACTGAACATTTTGGCCAAGAGTGTCAACTAGAGTATTTTGAAAGGTTAATTTAATCCTGGTGTTATTTCTCTTACAGGAGGTGCGTCTTCACAAGAGATGGTTGCTCTGCTTGTCCAAACAGGACTTTTTGACACATCCCTGACGCTGTGTCAGACCTTTAACTTATCCCTTACACCTGTCTTTGAGGGACTGACATTCAAGTGCGTTATGATCTATCCAGTGTCTGGACATTTTAAATCCATTTCCTCAGATTTCTGAAGTGCAGATTTTTCTCTCTGTGTAGGTGTATCAAACTGCAATATAAAGGTGATCAGGACCAGACAGAGGTGTGGAACTGGCTTGCAGCCAATCAGCTGCCAACTATCATTACTACTAAAGAGTCCAGGTTTGTCAAAATACTCTCTGATCTTGATCATTACTATGAACTTCGCTGCATGTCTTCCTAAACTGAATTTCTCTCCACACAGCGCCACAGATGAAGCTTGGCGGCTTTTAGCTCATTATTTGGAGAAGTATCCCTCACAGAATGCTCAATATCACCGCTGTGTCATCAACAAGCTGCTGTCACATGGGGTGCCAGTGCCTGATTGGCTGATCAATGCCTACAAGGTGGTTGTTGTTGTTTTTTCAGCATTACATCCAACAGACAGAGAAAAGCCATTACCGTTGTTTAATTGTCTCTGTCTCTGTCTATTTCTTTCAAGGGGGTTATGAATCAAGACATCAAATTTTCCCTCATCTTTTGACAGAAGAGTTCATTGTACTATAGAAACATTCTATAAGTTTTAGAACTCTTTTATTGAAACCAAGCTGCCAAAACGACTCGGTTTGGACTTCTTGGTTTCTATTATGCAATAGGCCTTTATCACAGTCCGCATGTCGTCACATCCTGCTCCGATTATTAGCGTAAAGGAATTTCCACCTGCATTATTGTCAATATTTAATACTGTTTATTTAGACTTACTTTAAGATGATCAAACTAGTTATTTTTGAATAATCGTCTATGGGCATATTCCTTTATTTCAATTTGATCGAATTATTGATGATTGCATCATAAAGTAAGCGCATGAAAATATTTGAACCTTAATATTGTTAAATATAAGTTTTAGACTAAAAAAGACTTAAGTTGTAATTAATGTCCCCGTGAACTGGAAGTTGCAACCGACTTTACTTCAGTGTTGTGATGTATTTTTTCCATGTGAAACGGAATATTGAATAGAGGGCAGGGTTTTATTTTAGCACACCTCCTCTCCATCCCTCACTCATAGTAGACTGATGTTGAAGAGGAGTTGTTAAGGATATTCAATCCAAGCCGTCAAACTGACGTCATCAGAGAAGGAACACCAATCCAGAGCGGAAGCAAATTTTCAGATTTTGATGAAAGATTACCATGACAAACAAATATTTTTTTCGCATGGATAAATTGTTCATCAGAATACTAGTAATGTGCGCTTACAAAGTAAATATGGTCAATTTTAATTTCATGACAATTTGTCTAATTCTAATGCTCTTTAATGTGATGTGGTGTTTGTATTGTATTCTTGCAGTTCTGCAGTAAAATAAGGTAATCAGACTCATGAAGTATTGCGCATACACATACAGTATGGCTTGCGTACTCCTCTTTAAACCACAAAATATGCATCCGAATATTATGACACTTTTTCTTTTTCACAATACCAATTAATGATTGTAAACTGAAGTTGGTGTCTTTAGAAGTATCTGTGCTGAATTTTACAAGAAGTCACAGCTGCAGCGGAAGTGTTTTTACTCTCCTATTAGAAGCTTCCGCTTTTCGAACACAGTAGTGTGACAAAGGCATATAGAGATGAATACATGAGTGCAAGGCTGCCTGCACAGACATAGATCAAAGCCTACTTTATCATCATCGCCTCTTTGACCCACCCACTGGTGCATTAATTAACGGTGATGTATGGAAAATATATTAAAATAAGACTTTAAGGCTGCCTAGTATTATAACAATGTTTCTCACTTGCCCTAGAGAAATATGTATTAAAATATGTAGGAGCTCTTTTATTGATTATCTTGTGTACCATTTTTAGTTTAAGATGTGCTACTCTGCTTTCTATAGGTAACCAATCAAGACGTCTAAAATGGGATACATCAACATGTCATACATCAACTACTAAAGCCTAAAATTAACCATATCAAATTATTTTGAGAGAACTTATCCAACCATACACAAGACTGATCAGACTCCCAAGAAATGCATTGGTACTCAAAATGGTGATGCACTAGACATGATGCCAGTCATTTTAAATTGTTTATCCAGAAAACTAACATATCTAGCAACAAATTTTGTCCTAGCATTAACCTTACCTAAAGTTTTCATAGCCATACTTGCACCACTTAAATCATTGTCAAGAACACAACCGAGATACTTATCACTAGTCCTGTTTGTTACACAATTAACCCAAATAACATGGATTCTGTTTTACCTAAATGCAATAAGTTTATCTTAGCCAGTCTTACATACTGTAGCTCCTCACTTGTATTTTGCCGACATCCTTGTCTGAAACCAGTAAAGCAGAGTCATCAGCATTTAAAAACAAATTACAATTGCAAACTGCTCCCATATCATTTATGTATAGGAGGAATAAAAGAGGGCCTAAAACACTTCTCTGGGGAACTCCATTATTAATAATTGTTTCCTCGTAGAGAATCCCATCAATGTTCTACCCTTTGAACTCTCCTAGTTAAATAAGAGTTCAACCAGGCAATCACCATACTTGGAAAAACCCATGACACTAAAGTTATCTAACAGTATTGAATGATTCACTGTCAAAAGCTTTTTGGAAATCCAAGAGTACCATTTCACACATTTTACCTCCATCAATCTAGATCAAGACTGCATTGCTTTTTTTAAACTTACTTTCTTTACTTTACCTTTTGTAAGTTTACAGATGTGATTTCCACACTATCCCTCTTCTCTATTAGTATAACATAAAGGATGTTTGTGGTTCTCTTTCAGGAAGTTGATGCTGCAGCGCTGCTGCGTCTCTATCTGAACTATGATCACCTGGAGTGTGCAGCTGAGCTTGTGCTGGATTATGTGGATGCTTTGCTTGGAAAGGGACATCAGTATTTTGGAATAGAGGTATGGAGTCCTTCATACTATTACAACCATTCATAACAATAGAGAACTAATTTTAGACAGGTGAAATTATTCACCAAAAACAGTCTGTAGTAGACACTAAGGTTCTTATTTACAAGATTGCAAATAATGGATGTAAATTTGCTTTTGAAATCTTACAAAGTGCATTTGCAATTCATGGGTGTTTTTACTAACAATAATACAATTTTGCAAATAGCAGTATGTGCAAGTAGGTTGGACATATATAAAAAAGGTTACTTATTCCTAATGTTAAGCATGTTGCTATGTATGTATGTATATAGATATGCTTAACATTAGGAATAAGTAACCTTTTTTACATATGTCCAACCTACTTGTACATACTGCTATTTGCAAAATTGTATTGTTAGTAATAAACATAATAAACAATAAACATAAAACATTTGTGATAATCTGTCGTCCTTGAATTGCTTTGCTTAAGATAATGTAAACCCATGAGGCAAGAAAACTTAAAAGCATATATTTAATATATTTTATTCATATATTTTAAAGGTGCATTGTGTAATATTTAGGAGGATCTGTTGACAAAAATGCAATATAATATACATAACTATATTTTCAGTGGTGTATAAAGACCTTACATAATGAACCGTTATGTTTTTATTACCTTAGAATGAGCCATTTCTATCTACATACATTGCGTGTCCACTTACATTGAAATAACCATTTTGCGCCACCATGTTTCTACAGTGGCCCTAAACAAACGCGTTTTGTCACTGTTGTTCTTCGTGCAAAGAAGCTAGCTAAAGTCAGCGAATAAAACACTGACACGATGAACAAGTAAAAATAATATTCGCAATAACATATCATTTTACTGAATAATTAAGTAAACAATCTCTTCATTTATCTTTGTCTCAGACGACAATTTTTTTTCCTGTCGTCCACCCTAATTCTGTTGGTTGCAATTCGCAACCTCACCACTAGATGCTGCTAAAAATTACACAGTGCACCTTTAAAACTTCTGGTTACATGAGCCTAAGCTCTTTTCAATAAAATCCATGCAAAAGTTAATATACCGAATATTCTGCAGTTTTATACAAAACAGAAATACGACAAATAGAGTATCAGTAACACAATGTAACCTTGCTCTCACTTGAAATGTGTCCCTACATTAAGTCCTTGAATTTGAGGGTATTGGACCTGAAAGTCCTTGAAAGGTCCTTGAATTTGAAGTTGGGAACCCCGTGTTATTCATTTAGTTAATTTATCCATACAGCCGTTCTGGAGAAAACAGTGATGTCATCGACCAGCTCAGTTCTCATATAATGGTGTCAAAGCAGGCAGATCAATAATATTGTTGAATATTACATAGAAGGTTGTCTATGAAGTAAATGTATTGAATTAATAATTTGGTTAAACAAATTTGATTTGCTGCTGTGTTCAAGCAGATAAACGAAACGCGTAGTGGATTGAGCGCAAGCTTGTCGAGCGCACATCACTTTTGCACAGACATCGCTGGAAAGTTTGTAGTTTGGTCGGATATGGCAATAGCAAAGAAAGTAAAAATGAGGAGCATATTACTAATGTTAACTGACGGTAAAGAGAGAGAGAGAGCACACTTCTGTTGCATGCTCTTGATTGCTGATCCGTTCACTCAGCACACGTGTAAAACTAAATCATATGTGCAAGTAAAAACATAAACTGTTATGCATAACTGTTCCCTACATTATTACAGGAAAACAGTACAGTAATTACATGACAGCAAGTTTTCTGTGCGCAAAACATCTGAAGCATGTGCCCAGAAAGACAGCGTGCAGATAGCCTATTAAATCGAGTTATCTTTCATGTTTTCTTGCGCTTAAATGGAGAAATTCACTCAAAATGATGTCAAAATTCCCGTATAGGCAAGCATCCTTGTGAAACATAGTTGGTTATGTCTTAAGTGAGCGTAAACAGTAGAGAAGAAAATGCGTGTGTAACAGTATGTTGTATACGTGCAGCTCTTGAAGTGACAGCAGCCTAATAAACCTATTGCTGTCTGTCTTTTGTTAGATTAACATTGATGACAGAGAAAATCACTCACTGTTCTTGACTAGTTGAGCTCTGCTGGAGCAGCTCTAAATATTCACTGTGCTATTAAATT
Source organism: Vimba vimba (assembly GCA_022828995.1). NCBI lineage: Eukaryota > Metazoa > Chordata > Actinopteri > Cypriniformes > Leuciscidae > Vimba > Vimba vimba. The sequence continues at coordinate 7,765,273 of CM040841.1, forward strand.
AAAGAAAATATGACAGAGCAATAATATGAAAAGAGAAAGTAACAGTGGCCCCTACAATACGTTTTAACAGGCATAATTAGGCATGTAAATAACTTAAGGAAATATCTGTTTAATAAGCCAACTAATTTAATTCATATTATTTTGGTTTATTTGCCCAATATTTAAAAAAAAAAAAAAAAAAAAATTCAATGAAAATATAGGTATCGGTACTCTGTATCGGCAAGTACTAAAAATAAAAGTATCAGTATTGGACTCATTCTGGAAAAAGTGCTATTGGTGCATCCCTACACACACACACACACACACACACATATATATATATATATATATATATATATATATATATATATATATATATATATATATATATATATATATATATATATATAAATATAAATGGTTTTAAGCCAATTATTTATATATTTTCTGTAGTGTGTCAGTAGAAAATATCACTTTACATTTCCAAACATTCCTTTTGCCATTAATTGCAATACTCCAGTGAGATTTTTGTATGCACAAATGAGTCTTGACAACAGCTGGTATGATCTGATCTCACCACCGAGTCCGTCTGTGATTACATGAAAAAAACTGTAATCTAGGACTAAAAGACTAAATCCAGAAGAACTGTGGCAACATCTCCAAGACGCTTGAAGAACTACTTTGCGCAGATTGACTCGATGATGATGAGATCAGATCTCCGTGAGGAGCATACCAGCTGTTGTCCTTGTGTTATACCAGTCTGTCTGTGATTACATGAAGAAACAGAAAAAAGTCTAAATCCACAGACTAAATCCAGAAGAACTGCTCTCCAAGACACTCGGAAGAAACCTACCTACAATGTTACCTACCAATGTAACCTAAAAGCAATTTAAATATATATATATATATATATATATATATATATATATATATATATATATATATATATATATATATATATATATATATATATATATATATATATATATATATATGAATGAGAACCGTTAAGAATACTGTTAAAGGACTGGATTGATAAGCAATATCGGTAGGAGTAAAAGTCACGGGACAGTTTCTGTGCTCCACCTGAATGTTTCTGTAGCTGCATGTCCATTATCCTTCAAATTGAGCAAATTGAAAATACGCCCAATGGAATAAATTTTGCAAAAACTTCCATATATCACAAAAAAATATTTTGCATTAGGTGTTTTTTTGTTTGTTTTTTTTTTTGTTTTGTTTTTTGGGTTTTTTTTAGGTAATTCGAAAAAGGAATATTTTGCAAACCTGCAATGGAAACAGGAATGTTTTTTTCTATTGACAGGTCACCTGGCGTGCGTGAAATTCTATCATTCTTTAAAGATTGTGCAGTATGTTTGGACAGAAGACAAGACAAAATAGACTGAATTTCGGGAATACTGGATTTTAAACAACAAAAATGCCACAATTTAAGACTTTAAAGCAGATATGAGGGAGAAACACCCAGAAACACTTCACACGTGGCCGCTCACAAGTATAAGGTGCTTTCCTTGCCATTATAACACGCCTACGTGTCATTCGATTAAAAATAATGGCTAGTGCGGTGGCTGCGATGTACTTAAACCTACTAACATCCATTGCCATGATATTTGGAATGACTTAGCCGGTTAATGGAAACACGTCATTTCGCAATAGTTTTTTGACGACATTTAGAAAATATCGCAAACGTTTTGCGCAAATCTGTAATGGAAACCCTGTGAGTGTGTGCAGGGCAATCTCCGTTTTTAGGTTTTGTACTAACCTGTCACACGCAGTGCAGTTCATAAAAAAAAAATGGCTAACAAGACAGTTTAACTTACAGTTGGTATAAGTTTACCAGTTTCTGGGTCCATATGCTCTCAGATCTCAAAAGCAAACAATAAATGTTGCTAATATACATTCACTGTCTCCTGTAATACTAATCATGATCTCAGACGGTCAGACAGCGATTATCTTTTATGAATCATTCAAATATTGATGTATGGGACACTAAAAGCTTAGCTTAATTTTTTTTTTACTATAAATAAATAGTGCGGTTGAGAGAGTATTCTCAATTGGGACTAGTAGAGGATCGAACACAGAAACGGTATTTGTTACATTGTACGGTGTTTGGGGCTTTTAGGAATGGTTTGATAAACCCTGCATTAACTCAAGAGACCAGCAAAAACTTGTGTATATATATCTCACTGGATTATTACATTCTTTGCAAAAGAAATATTTGCAACTTTGTCAAACATCTCTATGTGATTAACTTTAGCACAGTAATGTTTATATTGTATTTATTATTGTCTTTTGATTTCCTCACAGCGGCCGCTTTCAGCTACAGCATCTCTGGTGTGGCTGCCTTATACATCTATCGACCAGCTCTTACGAAGCCTCAGTGAAAGTCAGATCAATGAAAAGGTGAAACATTGTTCACTTGCAATTATCAATGTCTGAGATGTTAATTTCTTGTTTAAGTTTAGAAACTTAATTTAGATGGGTTAGTAAGGGATTCAGAAATGATGGAATAAATATAAAATCACAAAAGTTTTATATACAATAGGGGTGTAACGGTATTCAAACCAAACAGAAAAACCGTGATGTACCACCCACAGTATGTATTGCAATACTCTCATGTTGTACCGAACGCTCCCTGCCCCGGCCAGCCCTGGCCAGTTTGTTGAGGTTGACCTCAATTTACTTATGTCACAAAACAAATTTTTCTTCCTTGACATTTGATTAAATAGTAATTAAGGGTGTAACCATAAACGTATTCGTCCCTCAAATTTTCATGTCTTGTGTGTACAAGACGAATACAGCGTTGTAGCCTATCCACCAATAATCACAATAAGCTCTGTGTTTTGTTACTCTCGATAGTGTCATTTTTAAAATTATGTCCATTTTATCACGAAATTCAAACAATAAATGCCGTTTTGACGGTCTTTAAAGGGGTCATATAATGGTACATGCACTTTTACAAGTTGGTTGTACTGAAATGTGTGTTGGCAGTGCCTGTACACAACTATCATAAAATGATAAAAATCCATCCAGTGTTTGTTTTTTAAATCTTATGTTTTCCCCTCTCTCAAATGTGAGTGTGACGTCACATGGTCGGACGCCCCTCCCACGATTGTTGATTGACAGCAGCGTTTCAACACAGACCCGCCCTCGCTCGTGAGCTAGCTGTCATCATAGTCCGCATTGTTGATACGCTGGAGCAGAATGGCGTCTAAGCGATTGGTTCTGTTCTTGGGTGTAATAAGGAACACAGCAGTCATTTTGATGTTCCTAAATCCGAACCGCTGAAGACGCAGTGGCTGAGTTTTGTTTTGGAAGGGAATATTCCCCACGATCAACGTCAATGCTTTCATGTTTGCACGAATCATTTCACCAGACTGCTTTATAAACGAGAACATTGAAAAAGGTATTAACTCCTGCCCGAGTATGTGTTGTTTATGTGCCTAATGACTGTCATAGTCTCACAGACTGGTTATTTTTTAAACAGATCAGTAAAATGTTAGTGCTTCAGCCCTGACAGTTGTACCTAACACTGCATAGATAACGTTACGCATCACGGACAAGCCTACATTTACCGCAAAAAATGTTTTCATGACCATTAGCTGTAACATCAATCTGTCAATGAACTAACGTATACATCAGTAAACACACAGCGTTCGTATCTCACTACTCTTCCCTGCCAGTACATACAAAGATAGATCAAAGTGACATTACGTTAACCAACCATTCAGAAACGTCATGTTGTCCTACTCCGGTTCAAATTGATACGGTTGCACAGTGTCCTCAGAGACTCCCACTGCCATTCTTCAAAATATACCCTCAACTGTTGCCAAGGCAACACTCCACGTGTGTTGTTGTGGCAAAACGGCCCACAGAACAGAGGGGCAGGGTGGGCAAAGCTCATTATCATTTAAAGACACATGCACTTTTTTTTTTTTTTTTTTTTAAAAGGGACAATGCACATTAATTAACATTTTTTGTTTACACTCAAAATGTAAATGCGCCAGAGTTAGCTAGAGAGCTAGAGAGCTAATTTTCAACGGCATTTGCTGTTTTTTACTTAAACGGCATGCTGAAAACAGAGCTGTTTTTGACCAGGTAAAATTAGTGTTTTCTTACAATACTAATGAGAATTTTTAATTAAAGTATATTACAAACTTTTAATTTAGACCCTAAAGAATCATATTAGCTTGTACAAAAATGGCATTATATGACCCCTTTAATGTGGCGTGACAGATCACCATATAGGCGCCTCAGTTTAAACAGCAGTGCGCGTGAACGCGATCCTCTCTTCCTAATAAACATGAATGAACATCTGAAGGTATGTTGAACGGTACAGTACAGCTTACTAAAACGTATTAGGTCTCGTGTAATCGCTCAGTGTTTCAACGGCGGAAACGCATCAGTAAAACAGCTTGTAACAATATCCCACGTAGAGCCTCAGGCAAGTCATTCAGTGTCCACAGCTTGTTAGTCCGTATATGCACTATATTAGCCTATATATTAATTATATTTTACTTAACCTGTTAGTGATGTCTTGATTATTTAAAATATCTGTCATGAAAATGACAGCCAGTATGTAAATGATTATATTTCAGCAACGAATTGGAGTAAAAACATATAATTGAATTTTGAAGTTAAAGGGATACTCCACTTTAAAATGAAAATTCTGTCATCATATACTCACCCTCATGTTGTTTCAAACCTGTATGAATGTCTTTCTTCTGCTGAACACAAAGGAAGATATTTAGAAGAATGTCAGTAAACCAGACAGTTTCTGGTACCATTGACTTCCATAGTATATTTTTTTCCTACTATGGAAGTCAATGGTACCAGAAACTGTCTGGTTACTGATATTCTTCTAAATATCTTCCTTTCTGTTCAGCAGAAGAAAGACATTCATACAGGTTTGAAACAACATGAGGGTGAGTACATGATGACAGAATTTTCATTTTTAAAGTGGAGTATCCCTTTAATGCAAAAACTACCTTATGTGCAGTTTACATGTTTGCATAAAAAATGTATGGTGATTATTATATCTAAAAAATAACTGAATTTGGGCTAATAGTTTGGGCCCTGTTGTTAACCTTTAGTGTTCTAAAGAAACTTTTAATTTAAAGCTTAATTCATTTAAAGACGGAGACACAAATTTGCTGTACCAAACCGAGACGTCAGTTTTATGTACCGTTACACCTCTAATATGTCTGTCTGTCTGTCTGTCTGTCTGTCTGTCTGAGTTTAGGGCAAAGTTCTGCACGGTTCTTGTTTGTTAAACCCACACACACAGAACACCTGACTCGTTATCTGACAGCAGCACTAATTTAATTCTGTGCTTGACCCGTTTAACATAAAGACTGATCTAAAATCTAAACCATACCTGCATTAATAAAATTTAAGTACATCAAGTCACCTTTATACAATACAGATTATTTCCAAGCAGCTTTACAGTGATAAACAGGAAAATGATGCATTTCAGCTGTTGATCGGCTGAAGTCAGTTCAGTGTTGGTTCAGTTAAATTAGTTCATTTCATCTATAAAGCTGCTCTACAAAAAATGATGTCATCGCCCAGTTCAGTTCTCATACAACAACGTCAGTACAGTGACTGTACTACAGTCAGATCAATGATAGATTGTTGAATATTAAGTGTCCCCATCAGGTAGACAAAATGGATGGAGTTTTGTTATTACATGCGTCATAATCAGAGATGAAGGTGACTTAAGTTTTAAAAAATCAATGGTGTAAATAAAATATATGCAATAAACATTATGCAATAAACATAAGCTATTTAATCTGTAGTCTGTCCAAGCCATTGATCCCTGCACTGCAATTGAAAAATGTAAATCATTTTCCAACCATTAGATCAAATATTAGTAGTTCATGTTCATATGCAGGACTCAGGTGAAGGGAGATCATCTGAATTATATTTTTAAGCATAAAAGTGTATTTAATAAATGAATGATCTGTAAAGCGCTTCATTTCAGATTAGTAAAATTGTTAGAATGTAAATTGTTACAATTACATTAAACATAAATTTTTCATCCCTGATTTATAAATTAGGCTTAGTGTAGCACATAATGTAGATGTTCTGAAACATAATGAAAGCTCATTTAAATTACAGCAGACCTAGAGTAACCTATGTGTTGACATTTGGGTCAGTTGCACCATTTCGGATTTCCCAGGAAATCGCAACAAAAATCATGCTAGAGTAAATAACGCTAGGTTCTCCGCAGAGGGCTGCGCTTGTCCAACCACACTATTAACTAAAAGTAAAGAGTCATGATTAAATTGTAGCTCTGAGTGATTTCACTGTGGGAAAAAAAATGTCCAGGCTTAAAACTTTTTGGGAAAGGTACTTAAAAAACATTCAAGGCTTTACTAAAAACATTCAGGTCTTAAACCTCAGAAGCACGTGTGCACCTCACCCATGCACGTGTGGTCTGACATTTGGAGTGGTTTGTGTGTGTGTGTGTGTGTGTGTGTGTGTATATGTATATATATATATATATATACACATAAAATGAGAATGGAAATTCAACTAAAGATGAGTAAGCAATTTGATGAAAGTACTGTATGTAATTAATTTGAAATCTCAGAGAACATTCTCCATGTATGGCTTCTTGATGCTCTCTGGCTTCTCTGTCTACAGATGTACAAGAATCTGAAAGATAAACTGTCAGAATATCACAGACTGGTGGATCAGAGCAGCAGACATAGACTTATGGCCCGTTAACCGCCGCTCAGAATTTCCTTTCGGATGTTTACTTACTACGAGTAATGTCGATGAAAATGAAGTTTGTTGGTGGCGTGCAGTTGTTTGATGTCCCATGCTAGCAATGTATGGAAAACATATTAACTCCATCAATGATTTGATGTGTGTCAGTTCAGTCTCTTGATAAGATAAAATGTGTATTTTTATAAAGACACTGTTAAAAACATCTTAAACTTTGTATGTTGTTCTCTTGACTTAACTGGTGTGATTTGAATTAGGAATGCAATAAAACAGTTTTGTTTAATTAAGATGTGTAATGTCTTTACTTTATAACTTCATTACTTTTTTTTCGGTCCAAAAGGAGCCTATTTTGAAAACAAGTTGCAAAAGCCACTCATTGAATATAAATATATAAAAATGTATGGGTCTAAATACAAAAATTATGGTTTAGTACGTACCTCTGTTTGAAGTCACTGTTCAGTATGTTTCTGGTTTTGCAGGGAAAAAAACAAACCTTTTTATTATTACCATTAACAGTGGTATACTGAATAAACTATGCATGTCTTTAAATTAAAAATAAAAGTTAATATTCCTGCAACCGGCAGCAACACACACTGCAGTTTATGGTGCTGTTGTAATTGGGGGAAGAGATAAGAATGCTTGCACTCATTTTAATTCGCTCTGTCTATTTGACATGTCAACATTCATTCATTCATTCATTCATTCATTAAAGGGCCACCCAGGTGCCACAGCAATAAAAACGACTGCTCACTGCTCTAGGTGTGTGTGTCCATGGTTTGCAGTGTGTATTCACTACTCGCACTAATTTCACTAATTACACATTCACTAATGTGTGTGCACTAACTTGGACAGTTTAAATGCGGAGGACAAATTCCGAGTATAGGATACCATACTTAACCTTCACGTCAGAAACAAAACAAAGAAATTCACTTAAGAAGTCTGCAACGACTTGCTTTCTGTCAGGATAATCTTTTATGCAAAATGGAAATACTTGCATGTATTTGTAACATTTACAGGCAAGTATACATAAGTATAAGATGCAAGTTGTGAACAAACACAGCCCTGGGTATTTATTTGATACAGTGGCTAAATTAACGAGAAATAAAGCTTCAACTTTGGATGTTTGTTTCCAAACAGCACAGCAGTAATGATTTTTATGAATTTCTACACTTGCAAGACTGATACTATTAGAGAGAAAATTATAACCATGCAACATCTACTACAGTATCACTCCAGATGTCATGCTATAGACTCCTATGGCTGCTCTTTCAATTCTAGGAAGCTTGAGTGTGCTCTTTGATATCTTTCGTTTGAAAGTCACATTTCTAGCATCTGTAAAACCACATTTTATCCATCTTAAAAATACAGTATGTCTAAATTATGACATGTTCTCAATGAGAAATGCGGAATAGTTAGTTCATGCGTTCCTAGATTATTGTAATGCTGTACTGGGTGGTTGCCCTGCACGCTTAATAAACAAACTCCAGCTGGTCCAAAACGCAGCAGGTTACTAGAACCTGGATTGATCACAAGATGGCATGGGTGGCAGCCTGGATGTGGAGCTCTCTGATTATTGTCGTTTTTGTTTGTTCTGTTTAGACTTTTTTTTTTTTCTATCAGTTTCACCAGAGATGATCAACTATGGACATCAGGTAACAGACACCATTTTTCCAGTTTCTGATTATTCTGACTGGATATTCTAGTTGGAGTCGTCGCGGTGCCGTTCAAATGCACGGTCAGACGCAAACGGGAGAAGATAGCTGATTAAGCACCGTGAGCGCAGCTTCCGAACCACGCTCCCTAGTGAATCTCTGATCCCTTCCTAACAAAATGGATGAACTACTTTTCACCCGCACAAATAAGGACTTTTCAAACTCTACTGCATTGTACTTAATTGAAACCTGGCTTAGTGAAGCTATTCCAGACAATGCACTAACGGAGGCGACCGACGGAGGCGGAGCCGATGGATTCCAGTGCGCATCGCTGGCCGTTTCCCCCGTTAACTCTGTTCCCAGTTAACGGGGGAAACAGCTAGCGATGCGCACTGGAATCCATCGGCTCCGCCTCTGTCGGTCGTCCCCCAGTTGACGTCAGCCTCCACTCCACTTTGGCTCCTCCCTTATCTCCTCCGCTGGCTGTTGTCTCTCAGCTCGGGGTCTGTGCCATTGAACGTCAACCATCATCGCAAACTTAAAAATAAAGGAAAATTACAAATGTTGCATTGGCAATAAATAAGGATGTTCTTTTCGGGGGTTTTCCTGACCGAACCGACGTGATCATTAACCGTTAACCGACAAGATTATGTTAAATTAGAATTTAATTAAATTAAACTCAATTCGAATGGGTAAGTGTCTCTGACCCATTAAAAATACCAAAATTTGTTTAAAGGTTTTTTATTTCGTTTTGTTAAACTGTTCATTATTTAATATTCCGTGCATAGGCCTACTTGTTCCTTTATATATTTATATATATATATATATATATATATATATATATATATATATATAAATAAAACTTTATTTCGTTTTTTTCCATTCACAGAAGCACTGGTGTGTGATGACATGAATCCTCATGCTTGGTTTATGCTGCTATAGAAAAAAAAGCGATCTGTTCTTGCATTACTAACTTCTTAGCCTGATGCAGCCTGTTAATTATCTGTTATGTCAAGCACATTTTTGCGCCTGTGAAGGATGACATTTTACGTGAATATTGAAAGGTATTTATTACATAATAAATAATAGTTTAGCATCCAAATACATCAGGAAACAAAGAAGGAACAGGATACAAAAAGATAACAAAGGCACTAAATGTTCCATCAGACACCGTTGGAAGCATAGTTTGCACGTTCAAAGTTAAAGGAACAGTGGTTACATTACTTGGACGGGGCAGAAAAAGGAAGCTATCAACGTCTGCAACCAGATTTCTGAGAGGTTGAGAACTTGAGACCCTTGAGCAAGACTTAGTGGCAACAGGTTAGTGTTACATCAGCCAGACAGTAGTCCATATTTGACCTACTGAACACACAGTAGTCAACATTTGAAGTGGATCAAAAAAATTCATCAAAGTTGTCCTAAGACAAGAACGGGTATTATACAAAATTCATGTATAACTTTGATGAAAGGTTTTGATCCACGTCAAATGTTGACTACTGTATTTTTGATCTTCAACTTTCTATACATACTCCTTCTGATGATACAGTACATCAGCCAGACAGTAGTACAAATTTGACCTTTTCAACATATTTCTGGCCAAAGAGTCCTAGAAAGGTAACATAATATTTATTCTCATAGATCCTTTCTGATGTTAAATTAGCCAAGACAGTAGTCCATAGTTGACTTACTGAACATATTTCTGTCCAAACAGTCCTCGATTATGAACTTTCTACACATACTCATTGACTCCTGATGTTACATCAGACCCACAGTGGTACAAATGTGACCATTTGAACATATTTCTGGCCAAAGAGTTCTGGGATATTTATGTACTACTATACATACTCATAGGCCCCTTCTGATGTTGCATGATCTGCCAGACAGTGGTCAATACTTGACCTATTGAACATATTTCTGGCCAAACAGTCCCTGATCATAAACTTTTTATACACACACTCATTGACTCCTAGGGCCTCGTTTATAAAATGGTATGTCCTACATTTGATCTTACGATCATTTCTCAAATGTGTGTTGTGATTTAGAGAACGAACCCATGCGCAAAAAAAGTATCCCGCTCTTCCAGAAGTGAAATTTCTGAATCACAAATGATCTTGAAATTGTGCCCAGCTGAATGGTTTCCGATCTCCACTTTGTAAATGCCGCCTAATTAATGTCATTAACAAATAAAAAAGCTCCAGTGAATGTCCAAAACATTTACTTGAGAACAGCGAGCAGCAATAATTGCTTAGATTTTCATATATCTGCAGTTCTCTGACTTTCTGCCTCAAGGAAAAGTACGTCTGCTCAGACCCTGAGGTGGCGCTAAGCACTCTTCAAAGACCATTTCTAGAAATATGAACGTTGGCATGGATTTTAGCGTATGCACACACTCTAAGATCAAATCGCTTTATAAATGAGGCCCCAGATGATACATCAACCATAGTCCATATTTGACAGACTGAACATATTTCTGGCCAAAGAGTCCTTGATCTTGAACTTTTTTACTCTTTGGCCAGCATTATGTTTAATAGGTCAAATATGGACTATTGTCTGTCTGATGTAACATCAGAAGGAGTCAGTATGTTTAGAATGTTCAAGATCAAGGACTCTTTGGACTTCTGAGACTTTCCTCCTCCGAAAAACAACCCCATAGGTAATTTGTGCATGCAACGTATTACGACCTATGGGTACTGAAGACTAAAATTCTGTTATTTAATATTATGTATCAGCATTATTATTCTTTATTAGTATTCATATTCAGTTGTATTATGTATCAGTATTATTATTCTTTATTAGAATTCATAATCTCTCTATGATTGGCCTGCTAAGCAAACCTAAACAAAACAAAGCCATGATTAGAACCAAAACAACCCAGCCGAAAAAGAAGTAAAATATTATACCTCTAAAGATCCTCTGGGTAGTCTAAGTAAACCTCAAAGTATATGGGGAGACATAGCAGGGGTATTTGGTTCTGTCAATTCAATAACTAATACTGCTCAAATGAATCAATAAAGTGAATACACTCAGTGGGTGTGGGAAATGACTGGGAAAGGGCTCACTGAAGCTCTTTAAGGTTCTTTACACATAGCAGCGGGTCAGCATCTTAATAATGCAGTGAAGGAATTGGCAGATGCATTAATAAAATCATCTGATTTTGAGACACATTGTGTGGCATGTATATTTTTAGCTCAGAATTTAAAGGATCAAATGTTAGAGGATGTTCAAGTTATTCGAAAGGGTCCTGAGCGAATAGCGGAACCTTTGTTACTGGTTTTCGGTAATCAACTTAATTTGACTTCTTATAAACATTCCATTTGTTAAAATCACTATTGATGAAAATTCTTTGTCAGGTTCTGGAACATTACCTTTAATTATGTTTTCTCTTGCCTCAATATGAGAAGCGCAATATAATGACAATTAGACTATTCCAATCAGTGGGCGTTAGACAAGGAGATTCAGTGATTAGATTAGGGAGAAATGGATATTGGGCTGAAGGTGAAACGATTACTACCACAGACTGTTGTGTTGAGGAACATGGGTGGGTAATTTGCTTGTGCTCTACAATGTTTAGTCTATCTCTTAATGGATCTGCAGTTTGGGAGGTAGTTCTTTTAGATCAAGCCGCAGGCAGGTGTCAGAAGCACATGAAATGTACCATGAGTGTACATGATGGAATAAGTGAAAATATGATATACGGAGGGAAGTTGTGTCCAATTCCTCCTGATCCATTTTGCATTGGGTTTCTATATTCTCTCCAATTGGGTGGAATCCATGTTCCACATGTGCAATTGTTGCAGTTAGAACCACAGCGGTGGAATAATGATTTAAAAGAAGAAAGAAATTATGAACTTTTTCAAATTGATCCTGCAGAGACACGGAGAGGAGATCATTTTGGAATATGTAGCATATGCTTTCAAATTATGCACATGACACAAGTCACAACTTATGTTTAAGGGAGTCTCACCCGATGCTCTATGTGGTGTAGATTGATAGGCAAGAAGAATCTTTGAGAGATCTTCACTCCAATTCCTTCCCTCACTTTTAGCTGCTTTGAAGGCTTTCTTCAAGTAACGATTAAATCTTTCTATTTTACTCTTACTTTTGGGGTAGTAAGGTGAGGCCATAATGTGCTTAAGTTAGTTCTCAGAAATGCCTCGAAGACGTTTCCGACAAACTGCTTTCCGTTGTCAGTCACTACTTCCAAGGGATACCCAAATCTGGGAAATATTTTCATCATTTCCTTGGTAACGGTCTTGGAAGTTATATCTGCAATGACTAATGCTTCAGGGTATGACGTGTAGTAGTCTATAACAGTAAGTATATAGACATTCTGAATAGGACCCACCAAATCAATACCTATCTTGGTCCACGGTCTAGGTGGTAGTTCTAATGGATGCAGTGGTTGATCTTCATGCAAGGGTTGATTCAGAACACATGCATTTTACAGTTTTTGACCATTCTTTCGACCTCCATGTCAATATTAGGCCAATAGAATTTGCTTCTCAAGAATTGCTTTGTGCGAATTACACCTTGATGTGTTTCGTGTGCAATTTTCAAAGCTTGCTGGACCAGTGCGGAAGGAAGAACTATCTTGTGTCTGAAGCAAAACTGCTCCAAGTCCGACTGGACTCGCATCACTGATCACAGCTGTTGGAGCATTTATGTTGAAGATTTTCAGGTCTGGGAGCGTTACAAACTGCTTCAACCTTTCGTGGATCTGGTTTTATTCCATCCGCTGTGACAACATGACCCAAAATCTCAATCTACTTAAGTCCAATGAAACAATTTTCTTTATTCAAGGTCAGTCCCTTTTCTTGGAATTTTTGAAAAACATTTCTCAGTCTTTGCTCCAGCTCATTTTCAGCAAACATGACCGCGTCATCTATGTAGCACACCACACCTGGCATCCCACATAACATAGAGTCCATGGCTTTCTGGTATGCTTCAGGAGCACTGGACAATCCGAATGAAACCTTCCTAAAATGGTTGCATCCCCTGTGTGTAATAAATGTGGTCATTTGTTGGATTCAAGTGCCAGATCAACTTGCCAGAAGCCTTTACGGGCAAACAGTTTTGCGAACACTTTTGCTCCCTGCATTGCTTGCCGTATACTGTCTATTGTTGCTACAGGGTGTCTTTCTCTTACCACCGCTTTATTCACTTCTCTCAGATCTACACAAAGTCTCACTTCTTTAGTATCTTTTTTTGGAATGAGAAGAATGTTTGACACCCATTCAGATGCTTCAAGCAATTCCTCTATGATTCCTTCTTCCAGCATTTTGTCCAGCTCTTGATTTACAGCCTCACACCATCAGCTACAGGTGTGACCTTTTCATTTACAGATATTTTATGGCTGTAATCTTTGATTTGACCCCGTCCTTTAAACAAACACTGTCATTCAGCCTCAAGTTTCAAAAATCTCTCTGCCACATTTTCAATTGCACTGACCAGGTCTGTGGTATTCAGGATCTTTAAGTCAAAGCATGGCCGCCTTCCTAACAGTGGCTCTACATTTCCTTTTATTACAAAAATGTCATCCTTCATGACATTATCCTTCCATTGGAAATGTGCTTCAAAAAATCCCACGCAGTGTAGTGTGCATAATGTCTGTGCATAAGCGTAGAATTTTCCTTTTGTTTGTTTTAGTTCAAATTTTTGTGCAAACAATCTGTGATACAGTTATTCTCCAATGAAATTTCTTCCACTTCCTGTATCTATGACCATCTTCAGCCTCTGTCCATTAAACTCTTATGGTCTATTTTCCTTCTGGATCAATTGAATACACAAATTCATCAGAATCAGAATTGTCATTTACTGCTCTCACTGGTTTGTCTTTGCGGTCTGACCTGTCTTTGGTCTTGTATCTGTCATTTTTATGCTCCTGTGAGTTATTTTTCTTTCTGCAAACACATGCATAATGACCGTTTTTTCTGCAATACAGGCAGGTTGCTGATTTTGCCCCACAGTCATCTGCTTTATGTGTTGTCAGTCCACATCTATAACACTTGGCATCACTGTTGTCCTTTTCAAATCGCCCTCTGCTGGCATTTTGCGGTTTCACTTTTGCGTTAGACTCCGCTTGGGCTGATTCAAAAATTCTAGCAACAGTTAATGCTCTTTCCAACGTAAGCTCCTTTTCCTGCAACAGTTTATCTCTTAATCGTCTATATGCACATTTCTCTACGAGTTGAACTCATATCATATCACGTTCTAAAGCTCCGAACTCACAAGATTTGGAGTTCCAGTTCCCTTAACGTGTTTACAAATGCGTCAATCGTTTCATCCTCTAGTTGAGATCTCAGTCTGAATTTGTGTCTTTCTAGCACAACATTTTTCCGTGGAGTAAAGTAAGCAGCATCCAGTATACGACCGTATATGACATCCTGTCTCCGTATATGAATCTTTAGGACCCGGGAGATTGGCAAAAATCCTCTGCACTGTGCGTCTTACTACATCAGCAGTTGATAGTTCCACTGGCCAACTCAAAGAAACTATAAGAGTCTTTCCATGTTTTGTATTCTTGGAATACAAATGGAATACAGGTTCAATAGAATGGGCGGCAATAACTGAGCCTGTGTGACATGTATCGGTGGTGCTCGTGCTACGGCTTCTTCGCCTTCCATCTACCCATGTACCGATCCGATACCATTTTATTAAACAATACCTAGTTATGCACGCTAGCTTTGCTTAACGCTGCAAATCGGAGTCCAATTCTTCTTCGCTGCTCTAAACAGTGGTTGCGCTTGTGGCAACACAGGAAGTTGTGTTGTTGCCACAAGCAACCACTGTTTAGAGCAGCGAAGAAGAAATGAAAACGCAAATTTTCAAATGTAACGTTAGTCGCGGGCCAAGCGCATAATGTAAGAGACGCAGGCGCCCAACATCAAATGGCAAACGTAATGAAAACGGAACAAAACTGCGCTACTCGTTATTTTGTGCTTCACAGACAGTTTGGACCAGTGCAGCGCGAGCCGATCTTGCTACTCTGTTACTACACAGCGCTAAGAGATCCAGTAAAGAAAGCATTTGAATTCGCCACTGAAGTAATACCATCGCTGCGAAATCTAGTGAGAAGCATTCACATTTCTCCGTTATTAACGGATCAAACAGCGCGTGGAAACCTGGAAGAAACATTGTGCTTTCAAGTAACGTTACGTTGGTTTTATTTTGACATTATGAATAAAATTGCTGCCCTCAAATGTTAATCTGAAATAAAATAAACCTTTGTTTATAACTACTACAATATATATATATTTTTATAAGGAGCTGTTTTTGTTTTATATGTCAAGTATAGCTCCATCATTGCTCAAAGTAAAAAATTATCCTACTTTATGATGTTAGTTTTAATAAAAAATAAATAAATAAAAAATGTAAATCAAGGAAATTTCTCTGGCATTTCTTTCCTTTTGCTGTATTGAAAACGTACCGAACCGTGACACCAGTGTATGGTATCGAACCAAACCGTGAATTTTGTGGACCCCTATTATTCATATATAATCTTTTAGATTCCTAGATTTATTTGTTGCACTTTTTTATACAGTTATATATTGTAAAACTAAAATACCTTTTATAAAATAATTCTATCAATTCATACAGGGCTAGTATGAATTGCAGCTGTATAGATACACACAGGTATCGGATTAGTACTCGGTATCGGCCGATACCTTGAGTCCAGGTATCGGAATCGGTATCGGGAAGGAAAAAAGGGTATCGGAACATCTCTAAATCATATCATTAACAACGAGTGCTTTTGAAGTAAGCGATCGAATATTCAGCAACCCAAGCTTTATCATTTGTTCATCTGTATTATAGCTGTTTTTTTATTTGTTGAACATCAATTAAATTTTTAACCTTAGATGGGTTTAAACGTTTTTTGGAATTCCAAGTTCGGGGAACAGACACAGTCTCTATATGATGATATCTAGGTGAAAGAGGCTATATGTGATGGGATGTATCTGACCTTGGTGACGTGAGGCCGCTAGCAGACGGTCGGTTTAGCCAGTCTGTCTGCTTCCTGACCTGAGCCCCAGATTGTCATGTTTGAGCTCTAAGACTATGAGCCATATTACTAGAGAGAAGAGCAGCACCATCCCAGGAGGGATGAATACCATCTCTTTTCAACAGGTCAGGTTTGCACCAAAAACTTTTCCAATTGTCTATGAATTCTATATTATTTTGCGGACACCACTTAGACAGCCAACCGTTAAGCGAACACAATCTACTAACTATCTCATCACTCCTGCGAACAGGAAGGGGGCCAGAGCAAATTACAGTCCTTGACATCGTACTTGCAAGTTCACACACCTCTTTAATATTAATTTTGGTGATCTCTGACTGGCGGAGTCGAACATCATTAGTGCCGACATGAATAATGATCTTAGAGAATTTACGATTAGCCAGCACTTTTAAATTTGCTTTGATGTCAGGCGCTCTGGCTCCCGGCAAACATGTGACTATGGTGGCTGGTGTCTCTATTTTCACGTTCCATGTAATAGAATCGCCAATAACTAGGGCACACTCATTCTCAGTGGGTGCTTCACTGAGCGGGGCAAAACGATTTGTTATGGTAATCGGAAGGGAAGAGTGTTTTTTTGATCCGCGACCAGTGATGGGAATAACGGCGTTATTTTTTTCAGTAACGAGTAATCAAACTAATTACTGCTTCCTCCATTACAACGCCGTTACCGTTACTGTCAATAAAAATGCGGCGTTACTATAGTTGAGCTCACTGAAGCGGTTTTCATCCGAGTAGGCTCTCTCTCAGCCATAGGAGCTGCAAAGTTTTTTCTCTGGTGTGTGAGTGTTTATGAGGCGCCGGACTGGACAAAAGCGAGGCGAATGCCCCGAGCGCGCTCGACAGTGTGCGAGAGAGACCGAGTGTGTCCGAGAACGCGTTTGACAGTGCGCGGCAGAGACCGAATGTTTCCGAGAACGCGCTCGACAGTGCGCGAGAGAGAACGAGTGTGCCCGAGAACGCGCTCGACAGTGCGCGAGAGAGACCGAATGTGTCCGAGCATAAATACTTTATTTATAAATAAATTACACATTTCAGCATTAGAATAATATATGTGTAGCATATTGGTATCATATGCAATGTTTTAATTAGTTTATATAACATAAACTCCAAAATAACCTGCAGAGAAAGTTCAAACATATTTGTTTGACGGTTGTGAACACGTGCGGCAAACATGACTAGAATTTGGCTAAAATAAATAACCTCTGATGATGACATTCTCTGTAGGTTATAAAAATAAACCCACAAAAGATTATATTGTATTATTATTATTTATGTTGATACATTGTTCAGTATTATATTGAGAGCACTTTTTGTTAAACTTACTATTGTGAGGAAGAAAAAAACTTCAAGTTGGCTATACAGAACGTCTACCAGTTGTAAAGGTGTGTGAGTTTGATCATTTTAATTATATGCACTAGTGTATGTGTATGAATATTTTTATTAAGCTATTTATTTATTTTTGGTACATTTCTTAAGAAGCATGATTTATTTTTAGACTTATTTGTTGGCCAGTTGTGGTCTGTGCAATAAATATTCTAGTTCTAAACCATCTATTATTTTGTTGTTCCACTATAGTAATGATAATATTTTAATATTTAAGTTAATAGGTGTCTCTCACATTGTCCCACAGCAACATTAAAATAGTGTAGATTAGTGTACAATGTTTAATAATAATAAGATGTTCTATTTAGTGTCCAATTCATTCATTTAACATTTCATATTGGGGGTATCCAAGAAATTTCTTATATTTAAACTTTTTTTTTTTTTTTAAGTAACGCAATAGTTACTTTCCCTAGTAATTTTTGTAATGATGTAATTTAGTTACTAACGCAGTTACTTTTTGTGAGAAGTAACTAGTAACTATAACTAATTACTTTTTTTAAGTAACTTACCCAACACTGTCCGCGACTAGAGCGATCCCTCACTGTCACCCATTTGCCCGGCTGCGCAGGCTCTACTTCAGCCGGAACCGACTCTTGTAAAGAGTTCACTATGCTAGGCGCATCCAAAGCAGTATTTAAATCTCTAGCACTCTTACTATCCTCAATTAAGGTTTGGATGCGTGTCTCTAATTCTGAAATCTTCTCCGTCAACCTAACTCTCTCCTTACATTTATCACATACAAATCCTATATTGCCGACAGAGAAGGCTATGCTAAACATGTGACATGAAGTGCAGGTGACAATAACAGGACAAGACATTACTCACCGTGTTTGTTGACTGATTCTTATTCACCTGAGCTTTTTATGAACTCAAAGGCGCGGGCGCGCGAGAGAAAAATAAATAAATAAAAATAGTTGAGCACACGGGTGGCGCGTTAACAGGCTAGCGAATTACTAGCGTGTTGTGCTTGATAACATGAAAATAATACAACAAAGTTTGTTTCTAGAAGAAAATTGCGTCATCGTCCACCTGAAGTAAGGCAGATCAATAATATTGTTGAATATTAAATGTCCCCAACTAAGCAAGCCAAAAGCCAAGGCAACAGTGGCAAGGAACCAAAACTCCATCAGTGACAGAATGGAGAAAAAAACCTTGGGAGAACCCAGGCTCAGTCGGGGCCAGTTCTCCTCTGGCCAACGAGCGAACAGCGTATGATTATAATCCAGGCAGCATTACAGGTCAGAAGTCAGATTGGATCAGAACATTCAGAATATTTATCCAGTTCCATCTGGTTGGAAGTCAGAGTCATCACGCCAGTATGGAGATGAGTTTGTTGAGGATCAGTGCCGGTGGCTGTCGTGTCGATGAGGCCTTCACAGGGCTGATGAGGCTGGCACTTCAGGGATGCGTTGTGGTCGTGTCTAGGTGCAGGTCCTCCATCTGATCTGGATACGGCCCGGATCCGGCTGACTTCAGTAAACCTCAGAAATAATCAAAGACTAACATTGGCGTACATGCCATTCTTCTTATGATGTAACGAGTACATCGGGTGTTATAGGAAGTGTCCCCGGTTCCGGCTGACCTAATCTATGCAGCCTAATAATCAATTAACTGAATAATAATAGAAATATATAATGTTCTATATGAATGCTAGATAAAAGAGATGTGTTTTTAGTCTAGATTTAAACTGACAGAGTGTGTCTGCTTCCCGAACAATGTTAGGAAGACTGTTTCAAAGTTTTGGTGCTAAATAGGAAAAGGATCTACCGCCAGCAGTCGATTTTGATATTCTAGGTATTATCAACTGGCCAGAATTTTGAGATCGCAGTAGATGTGAAGGACTATAATGCGTTAAACGCTCGCTCAAGTACTGCGGAGCTAAACCATTTGCTTGTAAGTAGTCAGCAATATTTTGAAATTTATATACAATGTTTAATAGGGAGCCAATGCAGTGTTGACAGAACCGGGCTAATACGGTCATACTTTCTGGTTCTGGTGAGAACTCGAGCTGCTGCGTTTTGGACCAACTGGACTTTGTTTATTAAGCGTGCAGGGCAACCACCCATAAGAGCATTACAATAATCTAGCCTTGAGGTCATGAACGCATGAACTAATTGTTCTGCATTTTTCATTGAAAGCATATGTCGTAATTTAGATATATTTGATGGAAGAATGCGGTTTTACAGATGCTAGAAACATCGCTTTCAAATGAAAAATTGGTATCAAAGAGCACACCTAGGTTCCTAACAGACAACGAAGACTTGACAGAGCAGCCATCAATTGTTAGACAGTATTCTAGGTTAATACGTGCAGAGGTATTTTGCCCAATAAATAGAAACTCTGGGGGGGGTTTTTTTTTCAGAATTAAGTAGTAGGAAATTTACTACTGTGATAGTAAAATACTGTGATAGTAGTTTTCTTAAAGGTGTTGAAAAATAAGCAGATCTAGCAGTTTTTAAGGCCTTTCTGTACACAATTGTGCTTTCTGTCCACGAAATGCCAAAAACATCTAATTTTGCTTTCTTCCAGCTACGCTCCATTTTTCTGGCTGCTCGTTGTACTTTTTTTACTGTGTTGGACTATTTTCTTCAATCTTCTTTAAGTGCAATGGAGCAACTGTGTCTAAAGTTCTGGAAAAGAGAGAGTCAATCATTTCTGTTGCAACATCAAGTTCTTCTGAGCTATCTGGGATGCTGACGAGATGAAACTGATCAGGAAGATTATTTTAATAATCAGGAAGATTATTTTAAGATTACTGCAGAAAAGTGCAGTTTGACGTTTTCTTTACCAATTTCTTCACACATTCGTTCAGTGGCGAATTCAGTATTTGTAATTAAATAAGAGTAAAACAACACCATGCTTTTAACACTGTGGTTTTACTGTGATATTTGTAGTTAAACACAGTAACAACATTTACCATGCTTTTACCACAGAAACCATATAGTTTTACTGTGGCAGTTGTTGTTAAACCACAATAACATAACACTTATGTTATTGTGGTAAATAACATAACACAATAGGTTGTGGTAGAGGTTGAGGTTGAGGTTTTGCCTCAGTAACCACAGTGCTACTGTGGTATTTGTAGTAAAAGCATAGTAACACAACACCATGGTTTTACCACAATAACCACAACACTTGCCATGCCTTTAATACCTTTTTGTAATGTAATTGTAATTCAATATTTTTCTGTCTTGCAGTTACTTCAGATCCCGAATTCATTTTCACATTTTTGCTCTCTTTCTTTCTCTTCTTCATCTTGGCAGTTGGCATATTTAAAACTAAGAATCAAATTTTGCCCAATTATGTCAGAAAGCTGCTAGTATTAACAGGGAACTTGAACTCAAAGCTGCCCATGCTGATCTCTCGAATATTTTGGTCACAGATAATTTTTAAAATGCTGTCTCAAGTTCTCAACGTGTATATATTTTTCTTTGTTCCAGCTGAAAAGGAAGTGTTATCAAGGGCTTGTTAAACCTGTCTTGTTTGTGGAGAGGCATGAATTTGGCCATCTTGTGCGTTTACGGAACAGACAAAAAGCTGCAAAAGCAAATATTTCCAATGAAATGTCTGTGTTGGTGTTAACCCTTGATTGAACATTACTGCAGTTACATTGTGCACAGCATTTGATGTTTCTTAAACTTTGTTTTACATACCACACTGCCCCATCAATAAGAACCCCTAATAAAGTGTCATGTCAAAGTAGTGATAAGTGATAAGTCAGCAAATTCATATGATATTGTACAAGCGTACTCATAAAATTATATGACTTTTACTCCTACTGCTGTCATTGGCCAGTGCCTCAACTCTTGTGCAGATTGTGCCCATTGTAAGTAGTCAAACTGTTTATATGCCATTTTAAGTGCTCAAGCTTTTTAAAGTCGGGTAGATTCTGAATGGCTGTCAATGTGATTTATCATGTGATTAAAATTCTCTTTCGTTTTGCAGGATTTCTCACGGATTTAGTCCCTCTCCATCAGCTCTTTACGATATCAAACCCAATGGCTCTTGTAAGAGCCAATCCTTCCATAGCGTCCAGACATCTCTCTCTTTCTTGTGTAGCACGTCTGCTCTCAGCCCTTCTACACTCTTACTGCCAACTTGCACTCTTAGCATGTTAATTATAAACACTTTTATAATTATAATTGTTATTAACCATTTTAATTTGCCTTGCATTTACTTGCAATAGAAGAGAACAATGATTACAGGAAATATAGTTTTAAATTAATAATGTAATATATTGTTCTAAATTATTTTTTTGCCTGTTTGTTCCTTAAAAAAAATCAAATAATATCTTTCCGATGGGAGCCTTGCAACTCCTGGTTTGTAAAAAATATTACTAATCTCATCAATCTTATAACATTTTCCATAAATCGCTACCTTAGAATTATTAGGTTATTTCTGTATTATGAGCAATTTTGAGATATTGAGCTTACAAGTTTTTGCGTTCCATTCGACTTTGTAGATAGAACCTTTTTGTTTTCTAAATAAAAACTCCCAAAATGTACACAACATTAAAAAAAAAAATAATAATAATGTAAATAAGTTGTCACAGAATAAGAATATGTGAATAACAAAATTTTGACAAAAATGTCAGATAGAACCTTATAATTCCAAAGTGACGAAATTCTCTTTTTTATTTTTGAATGTTAGCCAATGTTGTTTTAAAGGGGTTTCAGTTACATATTTCTGAGTTACATATTACTTGGTATTTGTATTGTCAGACTTTTTTTTTTTAAGTTACTCTATGCAGTTACATTTTTTTATAATCAACTGTTTTTCTTTTCTTCACAGTGGTGCAAACTGGAGAAGTACCTGGGTGACAGAGGATGCTGTGCTGGGCACTTATTTTTGTCTTTAAACAGTTTAACACATTAATGGGAAATGACTACAAAATGTGTGCATTCATTATGCTTTATTTTTGCTTTTTTATTCTTATAGTTATAGTAGAGCTAAGAATGGCAAGGGGTCCATTTCCAGGAAACACAGAAGTAATAAAATGTATTAATACACTCTAAATACACTGTAAATGTTACAGAAGCACTTCATTTGAATAGTAGCTGCACTTATCTTTGGTCAAGAAATACTGCATGCTTAAATAATTATCATCAGCTTTTTGTAAGCAAAGAATATATTTTGAATTATTTTAATATTTATTTGTTATACAATATACAACTGCAACATTTTTTGGTTTAAATGTTCATTAATTAATAGTAGGCTAATGTATACAATGGAAACCATTAGGCCCTTGTTTGGGAATTATTATTTTTTTTTTACAGTTTCATTGTATTCAACAAATCTACTGCTGCATCAGGTTAACACCACAATACAATCTTTCATTTAATTTTATATTTAATGGGGACAAATAAATGTTTAACTGATAATCTGTCCATTTACCACAAGAACCTGGAAGATCCTATCATAAATGACCAAATATGGGCAGAAGTGTGACGCATCTGCTCAAACTGGGTTGTACATTTTGCTGTTATCATTACATCAGTAATACATTCAGTCAACAATGCGGTTTTGCTATGTTGTGAGAAATTCCCCCTTTACCGAGATCCTAAACCTAAGTGAAACTTCACTGAAATATAAACAAAGACTATAGCGTTTCTCCTCCAAAAACTGTTTTTGTTTTTGTTTTGTTTTTCAGAATTAAGTAATAGGAAATTACTAGTCATCCATTTTTTTAATGGCTTTCCGTTAATTTTGTGAACTGGTAAGTTTCATTGGGGCGTGAAGAAATATAGAACTGAGTATGATCAGCGTAACAGTGAAAACTAATGCCATGCTTCCTAATGATATCTCCCAAGGGTTGCATGTACAGGGTGAACAGCAACGGTCCTAGTACTGAGCCTTAGTTTTAGTTTAGTTTAGTTTTATTGATTTATATAGCACATTTAATAACGACAGAGTCAACACAAAAGTACAATAGATACATAAAACAAATAACAGAATAAAACAAAACACAAATATACCCAACAATAAAATTCACTCAGTAAAGTATTATACAGCAAATTAAGATATATCTTAAGCAATGATTTAAAGACCTGAAGAGAAGTGGCAGATCATATATAACAATGGGAAATTATTCCACAATCTGGGTGCTGCCACCGAGAATGCACAATCCCCCTTAAATATAAAGCGTTGGTACCAACACCAATAAGGTGTTTGAAGACCTTAGAGGCCTATTGGTCTGAGGATAGGAAAGAAGATCAGCCAGGATGGTGCCAAGCCTACCAGGGACTTTCAGTAAAATAATACACAATAATACAATAATACAAAAAACAATAATACCTTAAACTGAATTCTAAACTCAATAGGAAGCTAATGCAAACTAATCAAAACAGGGGTAATACTTTCTGTACATGTAAAAAGTCTGACTGGAGCATTTTGGATAGGCTGAAGGCGAGATAACCAAGACAGCAATCCCAAAATACAACTGCAGTAATCCACTCTTCTTGAAATAAATGCTTGAATAACAGATTCCGTGCATGAGTACTAACAGAGATAGTCACAGGACTAAAGGATTTTTAGAGGATGTTAGCACATTCAGGCTGTCCAAAAACCAAAACTTCTGTCTTTTAACTGTCATTTAATTGAAGAGAGTTATCAGCCATCCAACTTTTAACTTCACTCAAACAATCAAAAAGTGACTGAAGAGATTTGTTCTCGTCTGGTTTCATTGGAAGATACAGATGTATATTGTGATGGATTTTTCAAAGAATCATAACTAAAATTAATTTTCCTTGCAGGAATAACATTCATATGCTTTTGAAACCTAAATGTTTCCAAACACTTTGGCCAAAGTCACTTAGTGTGTGTGAGAATCATCTCTGAATATAACACAAAAAAAGGGGAAATGAAACTAGACAGATGTTTAGTATATAAAACTTTAGTATATAAAACTAATGACTTTGAGTAACAAAGTAAAGTAATCAAGAAATCAGGGTTTGCTTCTCCCTAGTAACAGAAGGGTTTGTTGAATTAGGGTTCCCTTTCAAGGGAACTCGAGCTGCGTCGAGACGCGGTGGGAACGCCCTGCGTGATTGCGTCGTGAAGCACGTGTATAATCAGTCCAATGGAAAGACAAGACGTCATAGGCGGGTGACGTCATCGACCAGGAAACTATAAGGCAGCCCCGCTGACACAGATCGCGTTAGCTTCTGTGCCTTCAGCAAGCGCTCTCTGTATATCTGTCCCTGTCATATTTATTGTTGTCTGTCAAGTTGCAATATATATATATATTATGGCAAAAAAAAGGAAAGCAAGCAAGCGTTGTGTTGTTCCCTGCCCACGTTATATCACGGGTGGGGACACACACTCCAGAGTAAAAGCTTTGTGTTGCTTGTTTGGGAGTGGAGCATGCCAACAGTCAGTTCTCGAGGGGGCTGACTGTGAGCATTGCGAGAAGCTGTCCGTGAGGACGCTCCTCTCCCGCCGGCTGTTCTTCGAGGAGGACGGTTCGGTGCGCGCCCCCCGAGGCGCGGGTCCCGCTGCTGCCGAGGCACGGCGTCGACGCGCATCTTGGGGATCGCAAATGGTTAAACTAACAAACACCTGTTGGATCCAGTGCTTTATCTCGGGGAGAAGCACGCTCTGCGGTTTCTCCTCCCCGGGAGTAGGCATTCATCCTGCGATTTCCAGTTCCGAGGAATTGGTATCGTTAGTGTTTTTGTTTAAAAAATAAATAATTAAATAAATAAAAGAAAAATAAAGCAGATGTTTATGAGTTTTCAATAAATAAATAAAGTCAGCTCATAACTCTGTTGAATAAAGAGGAGCTTATAAAAGGAGGTTTTATCTAGTGCTGTTGCCAAGTTAAATATTACTGGCCAAGCCGAACATATATGAGAGTGAAAATATAAGGAAAACTCTATATTTCAAGCCTCCTCGTCGGGGAGTGCCGTTTTTCCCTATCTCCACACTGAGGTGTCGAGATCGTGGAATAAACCGGTTTCTATTTGTGTTTAATCCCTAAACTTTTACTATTGTAATGCTATGGGTATTAAGTATCTTGGTATGACAGTGCCTCGGGTTAAAGAGACGCTTGCGAGCTATCTCTCTCCTGGGTCGGCGTCATCATAACCCCGACGTTACCCACCAGCCATCATAAAATAATAGATAAATATTATTAGGCAGCACTGGTGGGTAAAGTATATAAGGACATGGATGAATGTGAGGATGTCAGCACTGACGCTATTCGAGAATTGCGTTGCGCAACAGATAAACTATACCGGGGAGGGACGGTTTCGAGAAATCGTTTCTCCTCGGCGTCCTCTTAAAAAAAAAAAAAAAAAAAAGGGGGGGCGACTCTCCGAGGAGGGTCGCAGCGCTGCCAGTTCGGTTGTTTCCTGCTGGTGGCCACGGAGTGTTATATTTATAAATATATATATATATACACATATATATAGTTTTTCTGGTGTAAAGAAAATATAATAAAATATGTCTGTTCTTCTGGATGCCTCGCTTTCAAAATAACGAAGAAATAAAATCTTCAGGGGCGTTCCAGAGGTTTCTTCCTCACCGATATAATGTTCCTGAGACTGCTGGGCGGGAGCAGTCTCAGCCTACTAAAGCTCCTCGCAGCATAGAGTGCGGAAAAACAGAGATTCGCCATTCGGGTTCATCCACAATCGAAGGTGACTTGGGTGGCGGTCGCGGTCTAGCCAGTTAGAGATATGCAAGATCTGAGGACTGTTTTATTTCTAAAATAGCTTGGAAGAAGAAGCCCTGACGCCGAGGCTGCAGGCTTCTGAGGGTGGTCCCCTCCGGGGTAGGGACGGTTTTGAGAAATCGTTTCTCCTCGGCGCCCTCTGGGGTGCGACTCTCTGAGGAGGGTCGCAGCGCTGCCAGTTCGGTTTCACTGCCGGTTCGCCGTTTCAGGGCAACGAGGTGTCAGCGTCCCCATACGATCCTCCGAGGAAGGTCGTAGAATGGTCAGTTCGGTTGTTCCCTGCCGGTTCGCCGTTTCAGGGCACCGAAATGTCTGTTCAACCAAATCCAGAGGCCAGTCTCGAGAGACTGGTTCCCCATAGTGGTGGACTCATGGCAGCTGCGTCCAACGTAATTACTTTTGTCCTTCTGTACATGAGACCTCTGCTGTTGTGGCTCAGGACCAAGGGGTTTTCTCCGAGGGGAAATCCGTTTCACATGATTAAGGTCACGCGGCGATGCCTTCGTGCTTTGTTTATGTGGAAGAAACCTTGGTTCCTCGCCCAGTGTTGGGGGGCTTCTTGTCGACGCGTTACGCTTTCGACAGACGCTTCCCTCATGGGGTGGCTCTCTGAGGAGTGTCGCAGCGCTGCCACATCGGTTGTTCCCTGCCGGTTCGCCGCTTCAGGGCACCGAGGTGTCAGCGTCCCCATACGATCCTCCGAGGAGGGTCGTAGAACCGTCAGTTCGGTTGTTCCCTGCCGGTTCGCCGTTTCAGGGCACCGAGATGTCTGTTCAACCAAATCCAGAGGCCAGTCTCGAGAGACTGGTTCCCCTAGTAGAATTTCTGGCAGCGTGGAAACTACTGCCACATATTTCTCAGTGGGTCCTTCACACAATAGAAAAGGGTTTCAGAATTCAGTTCGGTTCTAGTCCGCCCAGATATCTAGGGGTCCTCCCCACAGTGGTGGACCCTGAGCAGGCTCTGCTTATGGAGCAAGAAGTACTGACACTTCTGCAAAAGGAGCTATAGAAGGGGTCCTCCTCCCAGCAGACAGTCAGGGTTTTACAGCCGTTACTTCATTGTTCCGAAAGAGGATGAGGGGATGCGTCCTATTCTAGACCTGCGTCAAATAAACAGCAGGTTTCAGAATCTCAAGTTCAAAGTATGCTTAAGCTAATATGATTGTGTCACAGATTCAGTCCGAGGACTGGTTTGTCACAATAGACTTAAAGGACGCTTACTTATCTATCCATCCTCATCACAGGAGGTTCCTGAGGTTTGCTTTCCGGGGCAAAGCATACCAGTATCGGGTTCTTCCATTCGGCCTTTTTATCACCCCGCACCTTTACAATATGCGTGAATGCAGCTCTGGCTCCTCTGAGACTCCAGGGCATTCACATATTATACTTTATCGATGATAGGTTGATCCTAGCTCAATCTGAGCAGATGGCAGTTCGGCATCGAGATGTCGTTCTGTCTCATTTAAAGATGTTGGGGTTGCGGCTTCGCGTAACTGGGGTAAAACTAGGCCAGTCACTTACTGTGGAACAGTTTCAGACTGTTGGGGCTCATGGCAGCTGCGTCCAACGTAATTACTTTTGGCCTTCTGTACATGAGACATCTGCACTGGTGGCTCAGGACCAAGGGGTTTTCTCCGAGGGGAAATCCATTTCGCACGATCAAGGTCACGCGGCGATGCCTTCGTGCCTTGGTCATGTGGAAGAAACCTTGGTTCCTCACCCAAGGCCCAGTGCTGGGGGCTTCTTGTTGACGCGTAACGCTTTCAACGGATGCTTCCCTCACGGAATGGCGGGCGGTCATGAGTGGCCGCTCGGCGAAAGGTCTTTGGTAGGACCATTAACGTTCTGGCATATAAATCGGCTAGAAATGATGGCGGTATTTAGAGTTCTCAAATACTTCCTCCCAGACCTGAGAGGTCACCATGTGCTTGTCCTTCCGAAAACAACACACTGATGGTCTCGTATATCAGAGCAGATATCCTGTTGAGGCAGGGGCTGAGGCCTGGGGAATGGAGATTTCACCCCGAGGTGGTGGAGCTCCTTTGGGAGAACTTCGGTCTAGACTCAAGTCTATCTTTCGCATCGTTTATACAACACTTTGCCCTATGTGATTCTCCCTGACGCATCCAGCTCTGCTTGAACTGGATGCAACGTATGAGGTGTGGTTGAGGCTACACCTGTACGCATTTCTCGATATCTTTGCTCCTGGGAATTACTCTCATCCGGAGTTATGGATACTGTGGGCTCGGCCTCTGAGGGGGCCCAGCTCATAGATTCAGGTCTCTCGACTGAGGTCGTGGAGACCATACTCCAGTCTAGAGCTCCCTTCACGAGAAGACTGAATATGCATTGAATGGAAACTGTTCTCTGCTTGGTGCGGAGAACGCCTTCTGAATCTTGTTATCTGCCCTATGGTACAGTACTTGATTTCTGCAATGAATGTTTCTTTGCTGGGTTATCTCTGAGGAGAGATCCTTATTTCGTCTTCTCCGTGGTGCATAGAGGCTAAGGCCTGCATGTACTTGGGTTTGCACCTGGTATGGTGATAGTCTTTCTTCACCCCTTGCCGGGTTGTATTCCTAGGTCCCTACTAAATTTGCGGGTCATTTGTGCTGCGGGTCTTCTGTCCTCCACCTTTATACCCCAGATCAGGAAAAACTTAATCTGTTATGCCCTGTCCGGGCTTTGGGTGCTTATATCCACAGAGCTGCCCTGTGGCGTATATATAAAAGCGTATAAAAGCAATTATTTGTCTGCTTCGGGTTACCTACATGTGAGATAGGTTGCCCTGCATCTAAACAGATAATGAGCAAGTGAGTAGTTGAGGCTATCTCACTTGCTTATGAAGTGGCCGGACAGCCTTCACCTTTGACTGTTCGGGCCCATTCTAAGAGGAGTATGGCTGCCTCTACGGCTTTAATTTCGGGAGTTTCCCTTTTTTGACATTTGTAATGCGGCAGGATGGTCTTCTCCGCATACATTTGTGAGATTTTATGACTTGGACCTCTCCACTCCTGGGGTTAAGTTGCTTGCTTCTTAGTATGCGCATGGTACTTCATACAGAACAGGCACATCGTCATTATGGCATAGTGGGTATGGGGTTCCCACCGCGTCTCGACGCAGCTCGAGTTCCCTTGAAAGGGAACGTCTCAGGTTACGTATGTAACCCTGGTTCCCTGAGAGGGAACGAGACGCTGCGTCGCCTTGCCATACTTCCTGCATGCCCTGACCGACTTGCTTCAGGCTTTTTCAGAAGCTAACGCGATCTGTGTCAGCGGGGCTGCCTTATAGTTTCCTGGTCGATGACGTCACCCGCCTATGACGTCTTGTCTTTCCATTGGACTGATTATACACGTGCTTCACGACGCAATCACGCAGGGCGTTCCCACCGCGTCTCGACGCAGCGTCTCGTTCCCTCTCAGGGAACCAGGGTTACATACGTAACCTGAGACGTTTGTTGCCATGCTCCTATTCTATAAAACTGGTGTTCTTCGGTCAAAAAATTACCGACCATAGGAAATGAATATTAAATCGACCAAAACATAAAAATTCTCTACAAATCGGCCACGATGCAGAAAAAAAAAGTGCTCAGCAATGAAGGGGTGAAACTCTAAAACATCAGTAATGAAAAACATAACATAATTAATATATATATATATATTAAAATATATATATATATATATTAACTATTATTATTATTAATAATTATAATTATATATATATATATATATATATATATATATATATATATATATATATATATATATATATATATATATATATATATATATATAATTATTATAATTATTAATAATAATAATAGTTAATATAATTTTTATTTATAATAATATAAATAATAAAAGCTGTGATAAAGCTGTTTATTTTTTTATTGAATTTTAATGTTTACACAAACAAAATGCTTTCTCTGTATTCAGGTTTGAATGTTGCAATAATAATGCAAAAACGTGTACACTTTCACATCAAAATGTTTTTTTAATTTTTTTATAAACCTTGACAAAAAATATTATTTGAGAATTTAAAAAAAAATACATTCAAATCCACATCTTAAAAGTAAGTAATTTTGTCCAAAAACAACTAGAGAATTCCCAAGCCTCTCCATAGAGAGCTATACAGGCATCTAGTGGTAACACCATGAAATTACATGTTTTATTTCATTTTCTATCAACAGATGGCGCTAATCTGACTTCAAAAATTGGATTTAAAAGGCCTAATATCTATATTAATCTGAAATACTGAATTAATTGAAAAAAAATATTTTTTTTTAATTTAGAAGATTTTTTTTATTATTATTATTTTAAATGGCAAACATTAACCATAAATATTTCAGTAATATTAATAAGTACCATCAAATCCTCTCAAAATAAAAAATATGAACAAAAATATATTATTGTAAAAATAAATTATTGAACAAAAATAAATTGCATTGATTTTACTGGGGTGGGGGAAGTTTAATTTTTAGGTGTCCGGTCACTTCTGACCGGGAAGATAACAAGAGCTACAGCCAAATGAGGAGCACCTGAGTGTTAAGACAAGTTAAGTCAGATAAAATTAAACAAATAATAGAAAATCCATACTGTAAAATATGAGCCTACTAACCAAACATATTCTGAATGAAAAGTTCTCTGACTTGTCTTGATGTGGGTTCAAAGGATCATCATCAGAATCATCATCAGAATCTTCCTCACCATCAGCACCAGCATGACGCCCTCTTCCTCCTCAAGAAGCTGGACATTTTCCCTGACTATAATGTTGTGGAGAATTGGAGTAACCACAATAACAGAACAGCATTTGGAGGGGTTCAGCTTCAGGCCACCTCTGGACTTGCTGATGCAGTGTTTCCACAGTCCTATAGCCCTATCCACTATAGAGCGTGTCCTTCCGTGGGCCTGATTATTTCCTCTGCAATGGTGGCTGGATACTGCACAGGTGTCAAGAGGTATGAGTGAAGAGGATATCCACTGTCTCTCAGCAGCCAGCTACCACCAAAGCCACCCTCTTCAGCCATCTGGCAGATTGCAGGATTGGCCCATACATAAGAGTCATATGTGCTTCCAGACCATTTTGCCACAATGTCAGTGAACATTCCCTGGTGATCACACACAACTGGAACATTCATGGCTGGATAGCCCTTCCTGCAAATGTACAAGGGCTCATTTACCACAGGGCAAGATGGCATTATCAGATAGTGAGTCAAGGGGGGTCAAATTTGTCCTTATGTAAGCATTTAAATACACTGACCGAGTTCTGTGCTCAAGCTGTAAGATTCTTTGTAAAGCTGCCATTGTTGTGCACTTGAAACACACATTTTATTAGGAGTCCTTAGTACACCTGCTATTGATGTACCAGAGAGATGAACACCTGAGCTAATAATCATTCTAAATTAACTACTACAAGATCCATCTTTGATGTGATATTAATATAATAATGCTGTACCTTAATAATTACTATGTGTTAATCTGTTTTAAAATAGGCTGTTGTCATGCTGTTTTTTCATAGTTTTCATGCCTCTCTTAAGAATGATCTGAGTAGGCTAATGGCTTATTGTCATTAAAGATTTTGTCAATTCACAACCTTATCATCAGTTACTTGATGGTTTTACAGTTTTTTACAATTACTATAATAGATTTTTCAATACTTTTAACAATTTTACAAAACTCTTAACACAGTTAGCGCTACATCCGTCTGTGTAAGCTATACTAATAACACATTTCTTGTTGCTTTAACACAAAATGCATACAATTAACACAAATTTAAAATGCTTGAACTTCTTTTACACACAAGCTCAAACAAGACCAAAACAATGGATTTTTACTGCCAAATTTACCATTGCTTTACCACTGTATGTCAGAACAGATAACACCATGTTCTAAACCTAACCTTACAGGCTAAAGTCAAGGTAAACAGCTGTTTATATTGTGAATTGAAACAAATATATCCCCTGTATTTTATTCGATTGTTTCTGAGAAACAGCTGGTTGAATTATGCAAAGAGATAATTAGAAGATGACTCTTTTTTTCTTTCTTTTTTTCTTCTGGTGCTTTTTGTTTGTATATTTTGTATTTTCACATAATAAATGGCAGCTATATTGCATATTTTTGTTATCTTGCAGAATGCAAATAAAGTCTTTATTGCAGCAAAATAATGCAGTTTCTGTAATTCCATCTGATGTTAGTGTTTTTATGACATTGTGCTATGATTGACTAAATCTTCCTGTTGGACGAGAACATATGTTAGTCTTTTGAAAAATTATTTGATTTTGAGACATGTTTGCAGTGTTTTGGTAGACAGTGTATTGTTGCTAGTGTATTATTGTATTTTGAAAATTAGTGTTGGAGTTTAGTTTACAATGTGTGATTTTGAGCATGAAACTAACTGTTTTGCCAATTGTGTGTTGTAGGTGTGTTGGTGCGTTAAGAGTTTAGGAAATTTGTTAAAAGTATTGAAAAAATTGTCATAGCGATTGTAAAAAAAACTGTAGTGTATGTGATTGTCACAGGTCGGGATGGGCCAAGCTAGACTGCACCCACCCCTGAACCAGGACCACCTCGAGGAGTGTGTCAGAGGGAGGAGTCGGAGACAGAGGATAAATTGAACAAGTTTTATTTAGAAGTAAAAGCAAATTAAAAATCCTAATCTAAAAATCTTCTTCCTTGTTGCCCTCAGGGATCGAGGGTGAACGGTGCAGCGGCCGGGGTCTCTCCCACCCTCTTCCTCAGTGCGGACCCTGCAGTGGATGGACGGCGAACAGGTAGGTGGTCAGGTAGGTCTTTCACAGGTGGGGATGCGGTTGGCAAGCGAACGGTCCGGTAAGTCTCCTCTGGTAAGTAGGTGATTCCAGCCTTCCTTCCTCCTTCACAGATGCGGAATTTGTGACGGATGGATGCCAGTCAGGTACGTATACGGCAGGTACCCGGTCTTAAGGTGGGATAGCCAGGGGAGTCTCCTTGGGAGAGGGGTGGTCAAACTCTTCGACTTCCCTGGTAACACCAGAGCAGGACTTTAAACAGGTACACGGCAAGCCGGTGAGTAAATAGGTAGGGGACACACGGAATGGCGACTCCAACACGACACTGTCCTCACGCTCGCTTAAGGGGAGCGGGCACTTCTCCAGTACAGGTGAGTTACAAGGTGATAACAGACTCGAAGTCGACGGGCTGTATGGGGCTTCTTCCGAGACAGACAGAATAAACAAGCTGCAAACGAAGGGTGCAGACCTCACGTTCGTTGAAGGAGGACGGCCACTGCTCACAACACAGGTGGGCCGCCGGTATGCCACAGACT
Organism: Vimba vimba; assembly: GCA_022828995.1. Taxonomy (NCBI): domain Eukaryota; kingdom Metazoa; phylum Chordata; class Actinopteri; order Cypriniformes; family Leuciscidae; genus Vimba; species Vimba vimba. The sequence continues at coordinate 7,799,029 of CM040841.1, forward strand.
CAGTCAACGACTGAACAGGGTTTCTCCTGAGACAGACTGGATGTTCCAGACAGAGTGTGCAGTCTTCACGTTCGTTGCAGAGGGACGGGCACTTCTCCAATACGGGTGGATTGCAGGGATGCAACAAGGCTCAAAGTCGACAGGCTGCACGGGACTCCTTCTGAGACAAACAGAATGAATGCTTCAAACAGGACGTACAGCTCTCACGCTTTTTCTAAGAGGGACAACCACTTCTCACAATACGGGTGGGCTACGAAGATGCAGCAGACTCGAAGTCGACAGGCTACACGGGGCTTCTGAGACAGACAGGATGGATGCTTCAGACAAAGTATACAGTTCGCATACGTTGAAAAGGACAAACACTTCTCACCATATGGATGGATTGTAGGGATGCAGCAGACTCAAAGTCGACAGGCTGCACGGAACTTCTCCTGAGACAGACAGAATGAATGCTTCAACAGGACGTACAGCTCTCACGCTTTTTCTAAGAGGGACGACCACTTCTCCCAGTACGGGTGGGCTACGAGGATGCAGCAGACTCAAAGTCGACAAGCTGAACGGGACTTCTGACACAGATGGAATGGATATTTCAGACAGAGCGTGCCAGCCTTACATTTGTGACAGAGGGACAATCACTTCTCCCAACACAGATGGGCTACAAGGATACAGCAGACTCAAAGTCGACGGGCTGCACAAGGCTTTTACGAAGACAGACAGTGAACATTGCAACAGGGCATCTCCTCTCCTATTAGCACAAACAGAGGGGTTAATTCAAATCCCAGATGATAATTCTTCAACATCCAAACAGTTAGAACAGATCAATGTCACTGAGCTCTCATTATTGACAGTAGACCAGCATGATACATGGAGAGTGCACGGCAAAAAGAAATGTATCTTCCACACACACTGCAATTCCACTTCAAGCATATAATGTGGGGGAAAACGTCAATTTTAGGCACTGCAAACTCACGTCACGAAGTGCAATTTAAAGCCCGCACTCACCCTTGGGTCTCTGTCCGAGGGGACCTCGTTCATCAATGCTGCAAAGGATGTTTCGGGATGTTTTTCTTCACAGACACAGGCAGAGTTCACATCACCATTTATAATGGAGGAAGAGATAAGAGGTCGGTAATGAATCAGTACAATCCACTCAGTGACATTTATGATCGTGATCCACACACTCCAAACCACATCCAATTCAGTGTCGAATACATGCAATTACGAGACTCAGTTCTCGATTACTTAGCTCCTCTCCAATGCAAACAGGATATTTCACTTTCCCTCTGTTTCCCTCGAGTCCCTCATCAAGTCAACACTCTCCTCTTCATTCACCAGCACTCCAATAACTGCAACCACCCAATAAAACAACTTCTCACGGGAAAGAACCACACCAACAGTCTCTTTCTCTTGCTTTTTATACTCCCTCAAATGCTGACAGGGCCTCACCCAAACTCCCAGAGTAAATTCCCCACACCTGTTGTCAATCTGTCATTTGGGGTTGTCATGGCAACAGACGCACACACAGGCCTGGGGACGGTGTTACACTCAAAGTGTCCCAGCGGGAACACTGCTTCAACGGGAATAAGTTCCATACACTATTTGTCACACCGTGACATGATGGTGGCTCACCACTGCAAAATAAAAGTTTGAATTCCATTCCATACACCTGTTTCATAATCAGGCTTTGGTCACATTATTCAGGTATTTAATAAGGGATGACATGGCATGGTAAACATGCTTCAGCTTCACTCAGTAATGCCTGCATTTTGTTCTGGGATTAATATACTACTTTGTTGAGTCAAGTTACAATAGTATGCTCTTTTCCTCATGTTAAACTACTGTATGAATGCCCAGTGGAGGGGTCTGATGTTAAAGGGCTCATTTTTGAAGGCAAAGGCCTGGTTGACCATCTATACCACACACACACATACACACACACACACACGCACACACACACACACACGCACACAATTAAGTGTAAATACAATTAAGTCTTGTCTTTTAGTGGCAACTTATGTGGCATTATAGTTTTTTTTCAATTGCTAAGAAGCGTTTGACAATTCTTAAAATACTTTCTTAAAATACTTAACCCTCTTATGCTCTTAGTTTCCTGTTTACACTCAGTGCATCAGTGCTATATGACCCCAAAAATGCATAGAGCTATTGTACAAAAAATATAAATTTTAATAATACAAATTATATATAATTTTTTTTGTTTACTTCTCATCTATATTTTTATGCTGTGTTTTGGGGAGTATGAAGTACTTTTTTACCTATTTACTGCAAAATTCCTCAACTACACCATTAGCATACATATGAAATATAACATTATGACAACTTATATATTAATATATAATATAACAACATGAAAAAAAACGAAATATAAGTTATTTCTGGATATTGATCTAGGTGTTTGATGCATAATTCTGCCAATAACATCTGTGGTTAGATGTTTTTTTGTAGATAATATAGTTTTAGCCAGAAAGTGTAATTACCATATACTTCCAGCAGAGGCCCCATAGAGATCCATTCATTTTTCTGGATGTGACTTATTGCTCTTATAACAGCTTTTTTATGAATTATTTATTTAAACATTTTAAAATACATTAAATCAGTATATTGTCAAAGTTTAGATTTTTTTTGTTGTTGTTGTTGTTTGAGGTCTTTTGAAGTGTCTTGTTATTGCAATAATGCTATATAAATTTGCAATAATGTCATATAAGTTGCCACTAAAAGAAAATACTTGATTGCAATTAAATATTATTTCAATAATCTAAATATATAAAATGATTAACTTTATAATAAGAAATTTTAAAAAGTAAATAAAAATAAATTAAAAAAAACAGCGGAGTGAAGAGTAAACACACCTGTGTGTCTGTGTGTGTTTGTGTGCATGCACGTGCATTGTGTGTGTGTGTGTGTGTGTGTGTGTGTGTGTGTGTGTGTGTGTGTGTGTGTGTGTGTGTGTGTGTGTGTGTGTGTGTGTGTGTGTGTGTGTGTGTGTGTGTGTGTGTGTAATCATGCTCATTCCACATTGTTTTTTTGCTCTAGTACCAGGCCTTCATTTATGTGTGAACATTTTTAGATTCATGCTGGAATTATTGATTTTATTTACCAATTTCAATAAAAATGCTCTCTTTTGCAGTCACACCTGTTTGTTTGTGTTTGTCTCTCTGTGTGTATGTGATCTGTGTGTAGTCATGTTCTTTCCACGTTGCATTTGTGCTCTCATACCATACCTTCATTTATGTGTGAAATTGTTTAGATTTATGCAGAAATTATTGATTGTATTTCCCAATTTCTATAAAAATGCTCTCTATTGCAGTCACACCTCTCTCTGTCTGTGTGTGTATTTGTGTCTGTGTCTGTGATAATGTTCATTCCACATTGCATTAGTGCTCTAGTATCAGGCCTTCATTTATGTGTGAGAATTTTCAGATTTATGCTGGAATTATTGATTTTACAGTTTTTTTTATTCGCTTTGGTACTATTTTCACAAGTTAGGTGTACATTTTCCAAACTCTTAGTGCTAATATCACAACAGATCATCAAAAGTGCACTTTTTTCAAACATTTCATTATGTTTTCAATTGTGTTAGTACAATACACAAAATCACAAAGTATCCTTTTCACAACACAAAATAAGTGTTTCATCTACATAAATGTTTCATTCACAGTAACTGCCTTTCATAAAGCTCTTACTATCAAACTTTTGATTTGCATCTCTTCTTGTTCAGTTTAATACATATTGTCTATTACAGTTTTTTTTATTCGCTTTGGTACTATTTTCACAAGTTAGGTGTACATTTTCAAAACTCTTAGTGCTAATATCACAACAGATCATCAAAAGTGCACTTTTTTCAAACATTTCATCATGTTTTCAGTTGTGTAAGTACAATACTCAAAATCACAAAGTATCCTTTTCACAACACAAAATAAGTGTTTCATCTACATAAATGTTTCATTCACAGTAACTGCCTTTCATAAAGCTCTTACTATCAAACTTTTGATTTGCATCTCTTCTTGTTCAGTTTAATACATTTGTCTATGATTTAATCCAAATGATCTTAATGGTTAATCAATGAATCATTTGGTAAACCTATAGATTTCTATGAATATTGATTCAATACACAATTTCTATAGAACTTGTTTGCAATTACTGATATGGATAACTAAATGTAATGAATTATTTTTACATAAGTGATTTATAGATAACCACCATGATGTTCAAAGGACACGCTTGTGTGTGTGTGTCTCTCTCTGTGTGTGTGTGTGTGTGTGTGTGTGTGTGTGTGTGTGTGTGTGTGTGTGTGTGTGTGTGTGTGTGTGTGTGTGTGTGTGTGTGTGTGTGTGTGTGTGTGTGTGTGTGTGAGAGAGCGAAGGATACAGAGAAATTTGCCATTTGTGAAAATACTGTAAAGCAGAATAGAGTATAAGGGAGAGGAAACAGTCAATGACTGTAAAACATCAGATTGATCAGAGATATATCAGTAGAAGGGAGACAGATGGCATCAAATACAGTATTTTACATCACAGTATGTATGCTATGTGATACTGTAAACATGGTAGAGACATGGCTGTTACATTACTGTAACTCAACCTTCATCTGTAAATGTCCATTACAGTATATTCAAGTCAAATAGTCAAAATCATTTACAGTATTGCCAGCAAACTCTGTTAGCACAGAACCTCATTGCTGTGCTTCATCACAGCTTTTGATAACACACTTGATAGATACTATTACAAACATTATGGATTCAGTTCATAAGTTAGGTTACGCACATGTATTTTCTAATGTGGCAACTGTAGCCTGTATTACTGTAATTAATTCAGCAACAACAGTGATTTGAAACATGTATCTTGCTTTGTTTGCTGTTGAATGAGCTGATTGTTAAAAGTACTAAATTGAAAGAAGATCATACTGTTGTGTTTCTGTGATTAAACCAAATGTTCTCATTACATATTACAATAATCTTGTGTTTGAAACAATGATTATGTGGACTGAAAACATGTGCAACTGACTGAAAGCATTACATCAGGTTTTGAAAGAATGACTAGCTGTGTTACAAGTGTGATCAGTTTGGATTTTTGTACTAAGAGTTTTGAAAATTTACACCTAACTTGTGAAAACAGTACCAAAGCGAATAAAAAAAACTGTATTTGTCGTTCTATTATGTCTATTAATAATAGAACTGTCTATTATTTAATCCAACTGATCTTAATGGTTAATCAATGAATCATTTGGTACACCTATAGATTTCAATAGATATTGATTCTATATACAGTTTCTATAGAACTTGTTTGCAATTTCTGATATGGAAAACCAAATGTAATGAATTATTTTTACATAAGTGATTTATAGATAATAACCTTCATCATGTTCAAAGTGTGTGAACACGCATGTGTGTGTGTGTGTGTGTGTGTGTGTGTGTGTGTGTGAGAGAGAGAGAGAGAAAGATACAGAGAAATTTGCCATTTGTGAAAATACTGTAAAGCAGAATAGAGTATAAGGGAGAGGAAACAGGCAATGACTGTAAAACATCAGATTGATCAGAGATATATCAGTAGAAGGGAGACAGACGGCATCAAATACAGCATTTTACATTACAGTATGTATGCCATGTGATACTGTAAACATGGTAGAGACATGGTATGGTAGTTAGATTACTGTAACTCAACCTTCATCTGTAAAGGTCCACTACAGTATATTCAGTCAAATAGTCAAAATCATTTACTGTATTCATTGCCAGCAAACTCTGTTCTAGCACAGAACATCATGGCTGTGCTTCATCACACCGATAACACACTGGATAGATACTATTACAAACATTATGGATTAAATTACATAAGTTAGGTTATGCACGTGTATTTTCTAATGTGGCATAGCCTGTATTACTGTAATTAATTCAGCAACAACGGTGATTTGAAACATGTATCTTGCATTGTTTGCTGTTGAATGAGCTGATTGTTAAAAGTACTAAATTGAAAAAAGATCATACTGTTGTGTTTCTGTGATTAAACCAAATGTTCTCATTACATATTACAATAATCTTGTGTTTGAAACAATGATTATGTGGACTGAAAACATGTGCAACTGACTGAAAGCATTACATCAGGTTTTGAAAGAATGACTAGCTGTGTTACAAGTGTGATCAGTTTGGATTTTTGTACTAAGAGTTTTGAAAATGTACACCTTACTTGTGAAAATAGTACCAAAGCGAATAAAAAAAACTGTATTTGTCAATTTCTATAAAAATGCTTTCTATTAGAGTCACACCTGTGTGTGTGTGTGTGTGTGTGTGTGTGTGTGTGTGTGTGTGTGTGTGTGTGTGTGTGTGTGTGTGTGTGTGTGTGTGTGTGTGTGTGTGTGTGTGTGTGTGTGCGCGCGAGCATGTGTGTGTGCAAGTGATCATGTTCGTTCCACATTGCATTTGTGCTCTAGTACCAGGACTTCATTGTGGTATTGAAATTTTCAGATTTATTCTGGATTTATAGATTTTTTTGACAAATGAAAAATAAAAAACAATTTTTTTCGATTTTCCCATTCATTTCAATGCGGTCATTTCAAAGGTCATGAGTGTGACTTTTTTTTTTTTTTACATACCTTTAGAACAACCGAATCAAGCCCAGTTTTTTTGTGTGTTTATAGATAGATAATGTTGAAAAGTGACAAAGTTTTATTCCACTGAGATGAAGGGAACCATTTTTTTTTTCATTAAAGAAAAGTCACTTGGGGTCATAGTCATAATAGTCGTAAAACTTTAGCACTCAATTTCTATCCAACATGTACACATAGTCAATCATAGCGTAATGACTGTCAAAATATTAACAGTTGGTGGCATTACAAAAACTGCATTACTTGTCATGTTTCAGTTCTATCTGTATAGAACATACAGTATAAAATCCATTGTTTTATTCATTCAGCTGTGTGTGTGTGATTTCATGGTGCATTAGATAGTACAACATAATATCTAAATGTGAAAGAGTCATCAATACTTTATAGAATGTACAACTGAAAAAAAAAAAAACAGCCAGTGACAGAATTGCTGCAGTAAAGGCTTTATTAGCAATATGAAATTGCTGTCAGTGATCAACAAAACGAAACAAAGACAAACATACATGGCCTTTGGTTTAAAGTGTGCAAAAATAAAACAAAATGACAGGAAAAAAAAGCCCAGAAAAAAAAGCCCTGTTCTAATCTATAGGATCTTCAGCATTTAGCCACATGTTCTCGTCTACATCATCGTATGTGGTCTCTCGCTATACACCTTGGATAGAAATGCTTGGCATGCCTTATCCACCCCTGACAGTCTTCAACTGAGATGTCTCTGCACCCAGCATCCGTGGCATCCAGGAGGGACATTTGGTCAAGTGGGCGATGATCCAGTGACTTTCCACCTCCAAGCAGAAAAAAAATCCTCAATGGGGTTGAGGAAAGGAGAGTATGGAGGAAGAAAAAGGGAAATCACTCTTGGATGTGCTGCAAACCAGTTTGTGATTGCATGTGAATGGTGGAATGCTATTGTCCCATGTAATCACAAATGTCCTCATGTTTCCTCCCACCTGTTGGTGGTTGTTGGTGGAGGTCATCTAAAAACAAAAGAAGGCGCTCTGTGTTGTAGGGACCAATTTGGCTTTTCTGCAGAACCAAACCAGCACTTGAGATTGCAGCACACATTATGATGTTTGCTCCTCTCTGACCCGGCACATCAACGGTGGCCCTTTTCCCAATTATATTTCTTCCTCGTCTACGTGTTTTTGCCAGGTTAAACCCTGCCTCGTCTACATAAATGAATTCGTGCAGTGTAGCTTCCAACTCCATGATTCTCTGAAAGAAAAATCAAACACAATTATTACATAAATGCTTTAGAGTAGTTATAGAGAATAGTGAAAAAAGAGGTGTGGAATAGTCACTGTAGAATCAGACATGGTGTATAGAATCCATACCTGGACGTATGTGCCGGAGTTCCTTGACCCGATCACGGTTTCTCTCAAAGGGAACTGTGTACAACTGTTTCATTCGAATTCTGTGTTTGGTCAGAGTCTGAACAATGATAGCCAGGCTGATGCTTTCCACGTTTTGGAATACCAGGTTGTCCTCTACAGTTCTGGTCTGAATTTCTCTCAGTTTTATTGCATTGTCAGCAATGACCCATCAATGGCATGTTCTTGGTCTTCACTGAGAAGCTTTCTTCTTCCCCCAGAGCGAGGAAGTTGTTTTGGCCTCTAGAGTAACAAAAATACAACATATTTGTATTTGTAACTGCTGGTGGCCAGCAGTTACCGTAATACAGTAAATAGCAACTGCACTGATATCCCTCATGAAATGCATGACTTACCTGTTGGTTTGTTGAAACATACAGATAATGGAAGCAACGGTTGACCGTCTGAGATTAGGCTAGACTCTTTCACCAGCCTCTCTCAATGATAGACCATGGTCTATGATTGTGGCTCTTATTTCATCCGTGACAACAGCTCTTACTCTCCTTTAAACAGCTCCACGCATTCTTACTCCTCTTCCCCTACCTCTCCTTCTCCCTTGTCCTGGTTCAACTCTCCCTGGTCCATCTAGTCCTTTCACTGGTCCATCTTGTCCTCTCACTGGTCCATCTAGTCCTCTCCCTCGACCATCTAGTCCTCTCACTGGTCCATCTAGTCCTCTCACTGGTCCATCTTGTCCTCTCACTGGTCCATCTTGTCCTCTCACTGGTCCATCTTGTCCTCTCACTGGTCCATCTAGTCCTCTCCCTCGACCATCTAGTCCTCTCCCTCGTGCAGACATTTTCTTTCTTTTTTTTGCTCCGCTGTGTTGTTATGTTGCTTTGAACAAAACCAATCCAAAGACTGCCTTTTCATAGTGTATGTCCATGTAATGGAAAGTCTTCAACACCTGGTTTTGAAACAAAAATGTTTTTTATTATGTTTAAATATATATTCACAAAATATTCATCACAAAAGCTGTTATAAGAGCAGTAAGCCACATCCAGAAAAATGAATGGATCTCTATGGGCCTCTGCTGGACAGATATGGTAATTACCCCTATTTTTCTAAAACTAAATTCCATTCAGGTTTTTCTCTAACCTGCAGAACTCTGCCTCTAACACCTAGATCAATATCCGGAAACAACTTATATTTAATTTTGATCATCATTAAAGTGTTTTTTGTTCATAAAAAAAATTATATTTCATATACAGGCTAAGTGCAGTTGAGGAATTTTGCAGTAAAAAGGTACAAAAGTACTTAAAATCTCCCAAAACACAGCATTAATGTATAGATGAAAAGTAAATATATATATATATATATATATATATATATATATATATATATATATATATATATATATATATATATATATATATACAGTGGTGGACAGAATTAATGGCACCCCTGGTAAATATGATCAAAAATGGTTGTAAAAAAAATAAACCTGCATTGTTTATCCTTTTGATCTTTCATTCAAAAAATTCACAAAAATCGAACCTTTCATTGAAGTAAAAGAATTGAAATTGGGGGGTAAATCACATTATGAAATAAATGTTTTTCTCCAAAACACGTCGGCCACAATTATTGGCACCCCTAGAATTTTTTTATGAGTAAAATATCTCTGAAGTATATTCTCATTAATATTTACCTTTATTTAGCACACCAGGGTGACTAAGAACATGAAATTGTCCTTCATGTTTCACAGAAGTTTAAATATGACGAATACACAAAGGCCAAATTCCCTTGCTCATCCATCACAATGAGTAAAACCAAAGAATATAGTTCTGATGTGCAGCAAAAGATTGTTGAGCATCACAAAATAGAAAGTGGCTGTAAGAAAAAAGCTAAAGAATTGAAAATCCCCATTTTGACCATCAGGGCAATAATTAAGAAGTTCCAATCAACTAAAGATGTTACGAATCTGCCAGGAAGAAGACGTGTGTCTATATTGTCTTAATGCACGGTGAGGAGGACAGTTTGAGTGGCCAAAGACTCTCCAAAGATCACAGATGGAGAATTGCAGAGATTAGTTGAGTCTTGGGGTCAGAAAGCCTAAAAAAAAAATATCAAACAACCCCTACATGTTGTTTGGGAGGGTTTCAAGAAAAATCCTCCTCGCTCCTCCAAAAATAAACTCCAGCATATTCAGTTGTCAGACACGACTGGATCTTCAAATGGGACCGGATTCTGTGGTCAGATGAAACAAAAACAAAAAATGGCTTTTTGGCAGCAAACCCACCAGATGTGTTTGGTGCAAACAGGAATAAAAAGTACCCCATGCCCACGGTTAAATATACCGCTGGACCTTTAATGTTATGGGCCTATTTCTTTGCTGGAGGTCCTGGACATCTTGTTCAGATACATGGTATTATGGATTCTAGCAAATACCAACAGATAAAAAATCAAAACCTGTCTGTCTCTGCTAGAAATCTTATAATGGGCCGTGGTTGGATCTTCCATCAGGACAACGGTCCAAAACAAACATCAAAATCAACACAAAAATGGGTAACTGAGCACAAAATGAAGCTTCTGCCATGACCGTCCCAGTCCCCTAAACTGAACCCCATAGAAGATGAGTGAGCTGAACTGAACAGAAGACGCACCAACATGAACTTGTGAATCTGAAGGATCTGGAGAGATTCTGCATGGAGGAATGGTCTCTGATCTCTTGTCAGTTATTCTCCAAACTCATCAGGCATTATAGAAGAAAACTCAGATCAGTTATCTTGGCAAAAGGAGATTGCAAAAAGTATTTAATAACAGGGTGCCAATAATTATGGCCAGCGTGTTTTGGAGAAAAACATTTATTTTATAATGTGATTTACCCCCCACTTTCAATTCTTTTACTTTAATGAAAGGTTTGAGTTTTGCGAATTTTTTTAATGAAAGATCAAAAGGATAAACAATGCAGATTTTTTTTTTACAGCCATTTTTTATCATATTTACCAGGGGTGCAATATATATATATATATCATCTATACATTAATAGTGTCTATCTATACACTAGTCTGTGTTTTCAGATCATCCGCGCTTCTTCAGCAGTGTAGAGAGCGCGCGCGCATGGGTGCCAGATAGACCTACCGGGTAGAAAACGTGTTATTTTAACAGAAAAGCTCTGACTGGGGGTTTAATTATTAAAACCTGGCACCTGTAAGCCTGAACGCTCGTAAAAACAGTCTATGTGTTTTTCTGTTAAAATAACACGTTTTCTACCAGGTCTTTTCAATAGTATCTGGCAACCATGCGCGCGCGCTCTCTACACTGCTGAAGAAGCGCGGATGATCTGAAAACACAGATTAATAAACTGGAGTTCAGCGATCTTCATTTGAGATTTTCTACTTAAATTAAAGTGTCATTCAGTCGGTCTGTGTTCTGCCACGAGCCGCTTGCGCTATCTGTGCGACTAAATCTGCGATCAAAATGCATGGCTGATATCCAGCAATGTTTTTAATGCAATGTTTCCTGAATATCCACACGATTTCAAATGTGACGTTGATTTTATACAACAGTTCAACAAACAGAAGGTTAACATATAAGTGATGATGTAGCCTACTACAATTAAAACAGTATTGCCAGTAGGCTTTTTGCTCTATTTTGCAACAAAATATATAGCAGAACTGCAGCACACAGCGGTGATTCGTGAACGAATCTGTGGCTTTGAACGAATCGTGAGATTCAATGACCCGTTCATAAATATAGCAACTATCTCAGTAGCACCTCACTGCAGTACACAAGATCCAGGGGGCGGAGTTGGATCCAGATCTAAGGGGTGGAGATTGGTAGGTTTAGGGGTGAGTTTAGGGATCAGGGGGTGGAGATTGGTAGGATTATGCCGCGTTCCAGGCAACCTGTAACCGTTTAACCCGTGTTTCTCCAACCTTATACCCGTGAAAGTGCACTGGAACGGCAGTCAAACCCGTGACTTCCCACCCGTGAACTCGTACTAGATCGATGTACTCCCAGTAACGAATTGGAAAAACACGGGTTGCAGGTTGCCTGGAACGCGGCATTAGGTATATGCAAGGTGGGAGGAGTTGGATCTGGATCCATGACTCACTCATAAAGACAGTGACTTACCGCCACCTACTGGCGATTTTAATTTAATATTTTAAAATATCACTTCGTTTTTACCATCATTTCATATTTATTGAACATTGTTTAATTTAAAGCATTATTTATTTTATAAAGGTACTTATAAAGGTAAAAAATGAACTGGAAAAATCGATTAAAGGGGGCAAATATTGTCCCTTAATGGAAAAGGTGTGACTGCAGTCTAAGTGGTACCAGGGGGTACGACACTTTAAAAACCACTGGACCACTGAACTAAGGAAAAGGGGTATGTAGAATTGCACAAGTGCTACTGCTAAAGAGTGCAATGTCAATACAGCCTGTTACCTTAATTTATATTTCTCATAAGCTTAACTGAATTGGCCTAGAGAGAAAAATTATAATGATTTTTTTTGTCTAAAGACTATATATAGCTACCAAAATTAATGTCAGTAACTGCAGTAAATGCAATGACTTTTTGTCAACTAAAACTAGACTGAAACTATGAAAGACAAAATGACTAAAATGTGACTAAGACCAATAAGCATTTTCGTCTGAAGATGAAGACTAAGACTAAATCAAAAATGGCTGCCAAAATTAACACTGATACATACAGATTGATTTTTTTTTTGATGATATATCAGCCAGACAGAAATCTGACCTACAACATTTTTCTGGCCCAAGAGTACTTGATCTTGAACTTTCTATACATACTCATAGACTCCTTCTGATGCTTCATAAGCCATATAGAAGTCCATATCTGACCTATTCATTTTATTTTTGGTCAAAGGGTCCTCAAAAGGTTTTAAACAATATAATCGTATAGACTCCTTCTGATGTTAAATCAGCTATTCACAGGTCCCCTTTTGACCCACTGACTGAACATATTTCTGGCCCAAGAGTTCTTGAACATTAACTGACTATACATTCTTGTGATGATATATCAGCCGGAGAGTAGTTCACATTTGACCTACTTTACATATTTCTGGCCCAAGAGTGCTTTATCCAGAACTTTCTATAAATACTCATAGACTCCTTCTGATCATAAGCCATAAAGAAGTCCTTATCTGACCTATTGAACTTATTTCTGGTCAAACAGTCCTCAAAGTGTAACTTTATAACCTCAAAGACTCTTTCTAATGCTACATCCACCAGACAGTAGTCCATATCGGACCCATTGAACTTGTTTCTGGTCAAAGGGTCCTCAAAAGTTTTAAAAACGATATAAACTTATAGACTCCGTCTTCTGTTAACTCAGCCATAGAGAGGTGCCTATTCTGATTATATTGGCCAGACAGATATTTGACCTGCTGAACATAGTTTTGGTACTTAATTAAATTAAAGTAATTAAAGTACTCTTTAATTAAAGAGTACTTGATCTTGAAATTTCTATACATAATCATCCTTCTGATTTTAACCCTTGTGCATCAACTAAAAAAAGTTACACATAGAGGACAAAAATGTCCGTGTCAAAAAACTGTCATAAAAAAATTTAAGCTTGGGAGCACAGACTTAAGTTTGGTATAATTTTAAAGAATACCCTTGGCAGATTATTGCTGAAGTAAAACAAAAAATCCCATAAAAAAGTTATATAGGTTTAAGTTTATGAAAATTATTTATGAACATTATTTTATATAAAATATAGATTTTATGAAACAAGTTGAACTCTTTTGTGTATTTTGTGTATTGTGTAACTTATATTTTTATTTTCTAGTATTTATTTCTAGTACTAGTGCAAAAAAAAAAATTTGGCCTATAAAATTTTGGCCTACTTGACCCTTGGCAAATTGTTGTTGAAGTGAAAAAAAAAAAAGTGAATGAAGTGCAGCCAAAAAAATGTTATGGAGGTTTAAGTTTATGAAAAATATTTATGAACATTCTAATCATTATTTTATATAAAATATATATTTTATGAAACATGTGGAACTCTAAAACTGATATAAATTTAAAGCCATAAATCTAAAAAAGTTGTTTTCCAAATTTGAGGATGATATCTCAAAAAATGAGCTTTCGGTAAGATTTTGTTTGGGCGCAGTACCAGACTTTCCCCATTGGATGCCAGCAAAACTCCACTGGTGATCACAGTGATTGGATTTTACATTTGCAGTTGAGTTTTTCTCTCTCAAATATTATAAGCACACAAACACACTTTTTATTTTATTACGCATATACAAACCACACTCAGACATCCATGCCAACACACCCACACAATTATCGTTGCATAATTTATCCAATTGGCTCTATAATATGCCGAAGCAAAAAACAGGAATAAAGCAAATATTTGCTTTATAGGCCAAACCTGAAAAAAATGGCACGATCTGATATAACTACACGATCTGGTTTATAACTAATGTATTAATTTGTGTGATGCACAGAAATCGTTGCATTAGCTGTTGGTATCATACAATAACTAACTCATTCCGTTGTTCAAAGAAGAAACAACAAATGCTGTTGCTTGAATCGCACACAAGATCTAACGTTGTGCATTAAAAGAATAACATATAAGCTATGCACTTTGTTGCACTAAAATGCCTACAAGAACTAACTCATTCCGTTGTTCAGCGAAGAAACAACATATGCTGTTGCTTGCATTCTAACGATCTAACGTTGTGCATTGAAATATAACATAGAGGCTATGCACTTTTTGCATTGCATTGCATACCAGAACTAATTCATTCCCATGTTCATTAAAGAGATAACATGTTGCATTGCATTGCACAAACGATCTAACGTTGTGCATATAACATATAGGATATGCACTTCTTGCATTGCATTGCAATGCATTGCACACCAGAACTAATTAATTCCCATGTTCATTAAAGAGATAACATGTTGCATTGCATTGCACTAACCATCTAACGTTGTGCATTAAATATTATATAAGCTATGCACTTCTTGCATTGCATTGCATTGCATTGCATTGCACACCATAACTAACTCAATACAGTGTTCATTAAAGGAGATAACATGTTGCATTGCATTGCACTAAAACTCTAACGTTGTGCACTGAAGAATGACATAGGCTATGCACTTCTTGCATTGCATTGCACACAGAACTAATTCATTCCCATGTTCATTAAAGAGATAACATGTTGCATTGCATTGCACAAACGATCTAACGTTGTGCATATAACATATAGGCTATGCACTTCTTGCATTGCATTGCACACCAGAACTAACTCAATCCAGTGTTCATTAAATGAGATAACATCTTGCGTTGCATTGCACTAAAAATGTAACGTTGTGCACTGAAGAATAACATAGGCTATGCAATTCTTGCATTGCATTGCACAGCAGAACTAACTCATTCCCATGTTCAGTAAAGAGATAACATATGTGTTGTTGCATTGCATTGCGTTGTGCACTGAAGAATAACATATAGCTTATGCACTTTTTGCATTGCATTGCACACCAGAACTAACTCAATCCAGTGTTCATTAAAGGAGATAACATGTTGCGTTGCATTGCACTAAAAATTTAACGTTGTGCACTGAAGAATAACATAGGCTATGCAATTCTTGCTTTGCATTGCATTGCACAGCAGAACTAACTCATTCCCATGTTCAGTAAAGAGATAACATATGTGTTGTTGCATTGCATTGCACAAACGATCTAACGTTGTGCATTGAAGAATAACATACAGGCTATCCACTTCTTGCATGCATTCCAAACCAGAACTAACTCAATCCCATGTTCATTAAAGAGATAACATATGTGGTTGCAATACATTGCGCAAACGATCTAACGTTGTGCACTGAAGAATAACATATAGGCTATACACTTCTTGCATTGCATTGCATTGCCTTGCAAACCAGAACTAACTCAATCCCATGTGTGTTGTTTCATTGCATTGCACAAACAATCTAACGTTGTGCAATGAAGAATAACATAGCCTATGCAGTTTTTGCATTGCATTGCACACCAGAACTAATTCAAGAGATAACATGTGTGTTGTTGCAGTGAATTGCACAAACGATCTAACGCTGTGCACTGAAGAATAATATTGGCTATGCACTTTTTGCATTGCATTGTATTGCACACCAGAACTAAATAATTCCCATGTTCATTAAAGACATAACATTTTGCACTGCATTGCATAAACGATCTAAAGTCGTGCATTGAAGAATAACATATAGGCTATGAACTTTTTGCATTGCATTGCATTGCACACCAGAACTAACTCATTCCCATGTTTAGTAAAGAGATAACATGTTGCACTGCATTGCACAAGCGATGTAACGTCGTGCATTGAAGAATAACATATAGGTTATGCACTTTTCGCATTGCATTGCACACCATAAATAACTAATTCCCATGTTCATTAATATATGTGTTTGTTGCATTGCATTGCACAAACGATCTAACGTTGTGCATTGAAAAATAACATAGGAGATGCACTTTTTGCATTGCACAAGATTAAACAACTTCCCATGTTCAATAAAGAGATAACATATGTGTTGTTGCACTGCATTGCACAAGCGATCTAACATCGTGCATTGAAGAATAACATACTGTATAGGTTATGCACTTTTTGCATTGCATTGCACAACAGAACTAACTCCTTCCCATGCTCATTAAAAAGATAACATGTTGCATTGCATTGCACAAACGATCTAACGTTGAGCATTGAAGAATAACATATAGCTTATGCACTTTTTGCATTGCATTGCATTGCACACCAGAACTAACTCAGTCCCATGTTCATTAAAGAGATAACATATGTGTTGTTGCATTGCATTGGATAAACGATCTGACTTTGTGCATTGAAGAAAACATAGGCCATGCACTTCTTGCATTGCATTGCACACCAGAACTAATTCATTCCCATGGTCATTAAGGAGATAATATAATATATGTGTTTGTTGCATTGCATTGCACAGACAAACTAACGTTGTGCATTGAAGAATAACATATAAGGCTATGCACTTCTTGCATTGCACACCAGAACTAACTCAATCCCATGTTCATTAAAGAGATAAAATGTTGCAATGCATTGCACTAAAAATGTAACGTTGTGCACTGAAGAATAACATAGGCTATCAATTCTTGCATTGCATTGCATTGCACACCAGAACTAACTCATTCCCATGTTCAGTGAAGAGATACATAGGTTATGCACTTTTTGCATTGCATTGCACAACAGAACTAACTCCTTCCCATGCTCATTAAAAAGATAACATGTTGCATTGCATTGCACAAACGATCTAACGTTGTGCAATGAAGAATAACATGGGCTATGCAGTTCTTGCATTGCATTGCACACCAGAACTAATTCATTCCCATGTTCATTAAAGAGATAACATATGTGTTGTTCCATTGCATTGCACAAACAATCTAACGTCGTGTATTGAAGAATAACATATAGGCTATGCACTTCTTGCATTGCACTGCAAACCAGAACTAACTCCTTCCCATGTTCATTAAATAGATAACATATGTTGTTGCATTGCATTGCACAAACGATCTAACGTTGTGCACTGAAGAATAACATATAGTTTATGCACTTTTTGCATTGCATTGCATTGCACACCAGAACTAACTCAATCCCATGTTCATTAAAGAGATAACATGTTGCATTGCATTGCACAAACGATCTAACGTTGTGCACTGAAGAATAACATATAGCTTATGAACTTTTTGCATTGCATTGCACAACAGAACTAACTCAATCCCATGTTCATTAAAGAGATAACATGTTGCATTGCATTGCACAAACGATCTAACGTTGTGCACTGAAGAATAACATATAGCTTATGAACTTTTTGCAATGCATTGCACAACAGAACTAACTCCTTCCCTTGCTCATTAAAGAGATAACATGTTGAAATGCATTGCACAAACGATGTAACGTTGTGCATTGAAGAATAACATATAGGTTATGCACTTTTTGCATTGCATTGCATTTCACACCAGAACTAACTCAATCCCATGTTCATTAAAGAGATAACATGTTGCAATCCATTGCACAAACCATCAAACGTTGTGTATTGAAGAATAACATATAGGCTATGCACTTCTTGCATTGCATTGCAAACCAGAACTAACTCTTTCCCATGTTCATTAAATAGATAACATTGTTGCATTGCATTGCACAAACGATCTAACGTTGTGCACTGAAGAATAACATATAGCTTATGCACTTTTTGCATTGCATTGCATTGCACACCAGAACTAACTCAATCCCATGTTCATTAAAGAGATAACATATGTGTTGTTGCATTGAATTGCACAAACGATCTAACGTTGTGCACTGAAGAATAACATATAGCTTATGCACTTTTTGCATTGCATTGCATTGCACACCAGAACTAACTCAATCCCATGTTCATTAAAGAGATAACATGTTGCATTGGATTGCACAAACGATCTAAAGTTGTGCACTGAAGAATAACATATAGCTTATGAACTTTTTGCATTGCATTGCACAACAGAACTAACTCAATCCCATGCTCATTAAAGAGATAACATGTTGCATTGCATTGCACAAACGATCTAACTTTGTGCATTGAAGAATAACATATAGCTTATGCACTTTTTGCATTGCATTGTACACCAGAACAAACTCAATCCCATGTTCATTAAAGAGATAACATGTTGCATTGCATTGCACAAACGATCTAACGTTGTGCATTGAAGAATAACATACAGGCTATGCGCTTCTTGCATTGCATTGCACACCAGAACTAACTCAGTCGCGTGTTTATTAAAGAGATAAGGTGTGTTGTTTCATTGTATTGCACAAACAATCTGACGTTATGCAATGAAGAATAACATAGCCTATGCAGTTCTTGCATTGCATTGCACACCAGAACTAACTCAATCGCGTGTTCATTAAAGAGATAAGGTGTGTTGTTTCATTGTATTGCACAAACAATCTAACTTTATGCAATGAAGAATGACATAGCCTATGCAGTTCTTGCATTGCATTGCACACCAGAACTAATTCAAGAGATAACATAATATATGTACATATTATGTGTTGTTGCAGTGAATTGCACAAACGAGCTAACGTTGTGCATTGAATGATATTATTTAGGCTATGCACTTTTTGCACTGCATTGAATTGCACACCAGAACTAATTCATTCCCATGTTCATTAAAGAGATATATGTGATGTTGCATTGCATTGTACAAACGATCTAACGTTGTGCATTGAAAAATAACATATAGGTTATACACTTTCGCATTGCATTGCACACCAGAAAGGACCTAATTCCCATGTTCATTAAAGAGATAACATATGTGTTGTTGCAATGCATTGCATAAACGATCTAACGTTGTGCACTGAAGAATAACATATAGGCTATGCACTTCTTGCATTGCATTGCACAGCAGAATTAACTAATTCCAAAACTCATCGCGTTGTGCTTTGAGGAAATACAATTTGTGCTGTTGCATTGCATTTCACACAAGATCAAACTTTGTGCATTGAAGAATAACATATAAGCTATGAGTGCATTGAAAACATACAGTAACTATCTCATTCCGATGAGCATTGAAGATATACAAATTTTGGAGTTACATTCCAATGCATAAAATATCAAACTGATATATTTAGATGTAATAATTCATCAACGATTAGTTAATTAAATTATTAGATCAATGCATCACTCATGTTATCTTTTCATTGCACATGGGGCATGAAGTAGTTTATCTTCTTTTTAAAAGGCTATATCATCCTGAAAAATATCCATATTTGACATAATGGAGTACTTGAAGATTTCCATATATACTCATTGACTACTTCTGTCAAATCAGCCTTACAGAAGTCCACATTTAACCCAAGGAACATATTTCTGTCCAAAGAGTCCTCGATCTTGGGCTTTCTATACATACTCATAGACTCATTCTGATGCTTCATAAGCCATATAGATGTCCATATCTGACCGTTTGAACTTATTTCTGGTCAAAGTTTCCTCAAATCTTTTCTAACTTTATAAAGTCATCGACTCCTTCTGATGTCAAATCAGCCTTACAGAAGTCCATATCTGACCCAAGGAACATATTTCTGGCCAAAGAGTCCTCGATCTCGGAGTTACTATACATACTCATAGACTCCTTCTAATGCTGCTTAAGCCATGTAGCTGTCCATATCTGACCTTGTGAACTTATTTCTGGTCAAAGTGTCCTCAAAATTTTTCAAACTATATAAAGTCATCGACTCTTTCTAATGATAAATCAGCTATTCACAGGTCCCCTTTTGACCTAAGGAACATGTTACTGGCCAAAGAGTCCTCAGTCTTGGGCTTATTATACATACTCATAGACTTCTTCTAATGTTACATAAGCCATATAAATATCCATATCTGACCTTTTGAACTTATTTCTGGCCAAAGAGTCCTCAGTCTTGGGCTTTCTATACATACTCATAGACTTCTTCTAATGCTACATAAGCCATATAAATATCCATATCTGACCTTTTGAACTTATTTCTGGTCAAAAGGGTCCTCAAAAGTTTTTAAACTATATAAAGTCATCGAATCCTTTTAATGTCAAATCAGCCTTACAGAAGTCAACATTTGACCCAAGGAACATATTTCTGGCCAAAGAGTCCTCGATCTTGGGCTTTATATACATACTCATAGACTCCTTCTAATGCTGCTTAAGCCATATAGATGTCCATATCTGACCTTATGAACTTATTTCTGGTCAAATTTTTTTCAAAGGTTTTTAAACTATATAAAGATATAGACTCCTTTTGATGTCAAATCAGCCTTACAGAAGTCCACATTTGACCCAAGGAACATATTTCTGGCCAAAGAGTTCAAGATCTTGGGCTTTCTAAACATACTCATAGACTCCTTCTGATGCTGCTTAAGCCATGTAGATGTCTATATCTGACCTTTTGAACTTATTTCTGGTCAAAATTTCCTCAAAAGTTTTTTAACTATATAAAGTTATAGACTCTTTCTAATGAAAAATTAGCTATTCAGAGGTCCCCTTTTGACCTATTGAACATAATTATGGCCAAAGAGTCCTAAAAGATTAACCCTATACATTCAGATTGATATCTTCGGATGTTATATCCTCCTGACAAAAGTCCATATTTGACATACTGAATTTTTTTCTGGCCAAGGAGTACTTGAAACTTGACCTTTCCATATATACTTGTTAACTCTCTCCGATGTTACGTCAGCCATACAAAAATCCATATTTGACCCAAGGAACATATTTCTGGCCAAAGAGTCCTCGATCTTGGGCTTTCTATACATTCTCATTGACTCCTTCTCATGCTTCATAAGCCATATAGACCCATACACAAAAGAAATTTATTTGAAATATATTTTCAGAATATATTTTGGAATATATGCAAATATTTGAAATTGGCCCAATAAATATATTTAACACTTAACATCATATATTTTTGTAATATTTCAGAATATATTTCAATGTATTTTTTTCTGTATGGGTCCCCAAAAGTGTCAAAAATATATGTGGCATATATTCCAAATACATTGAAATATATTCTGTAATATTACAAAAATATATGATGTTAAGTGTGAAATATATATATTGGGCCAATTTCAAATATTTGCATATATTGCAAAATATATTCTGAAAATATATTTCAAATATATTTCTTTTGTGTATGGGGATGTCCATATCTGACCTTTTGAACTTATTTCTGATCAAAGTGTCCTCAAAATATTTCAAACTATAAAAAGTCATCGACTCCTTCTGATGTCAAATCAGCCTTACAGAAGTCCATATTTGACCCAAGGAACATATTTCTGGCCAAACAGTCCTCGGTCTTGGGCTTACTATACATACTCATAGACTCCTTCTAAAGCTACAAAAGCCATATAAATATCTATATCTGACCTTTTGAACTTATTTCTGGTCAAAGGGTCCTCAAAAGTTTTCAAACTATATAAAGTCATCGACTCCTTCTAAAGTCAAATCAGCCTTACAGAAGTCCATATTTGACCCAAGGAACATATTTCTGGGCAAAGAGTCCTCGATCTTGGGCTTTCTATACATTCTCATAGACTCCTTCTGATGCTTCATAAGCCATATAGATGTCCATATCTGACCTTTTAAACTTATTTCTGGTCAAAGTGTCCCCAAAACTTTTCAAACTATATAAAGTCATCGACTCCTTTTGATGTCAAATCAGCCTTACAGAAGTCCACATTTGACCCAAGGAACATATTTCTGGCCAAAGAGTCCTCAATCTTGGGCTTTCTATACATTCTCATAGACTCCTTCTGATGCTTAATAAGCCATATAGATGTCCATATCTGACCTTTTGAACTTATTTCTGGTCAAAGAGTCCCCAAAACTTTTCAAACTATATAAAGTCATCGACTCCTTCTGATGTCAAATCAGCCTTACAGAAGTCCATATTTGACCTAAGGAACATATTTCTGGCCAAAGAGTCCTTGGTCTTGGACTTTCTATACATTCTCAAAGACTCCTTCTAATGCTACATAAGCCATATAGATGTCCATATCTGACGTTTTGAACTTATTTCTGGTCAAAGTGTACTCAAAATTTTTCAAACTATAAAAAGTCATCGACTCCTTCTGATGTCAAATCAGCCTTACAGAAATCCACATTTGACCCATGGAACATATTTCTGGCCAAAGAGTCCTCGATTTTGGGCTTTCTATACATTCTCATAGACTCCTTCTAATGCTACATAAGCCAAATAGATATCTATATCTGACCTTTTGAACTTATTTCTGGTCAAAGGGTCCTCAAAAGTTTTTAAATGATATAAAATTATAGACTCTTTTTGATGATAAATCAGCTATTCATAGGTCCCCTTTTGACCTAAGGAACATATTTCTAGCCAAAGAGTCCTCGATCTTAGGCTTTCTATACATACTCATAGACTGCTTCTGATGCTTCATAAGCCATATAGCTGTCCATATCTGACCTTTTGAACTTATTTCTGGTCAAAGTTTCCTCAAAATTTTTCTAACTTTATAAAATTATCGACTCCTTCTGATGTCAAATCAGCCTTACAGAAGTCCACATTTGACCCAAGGAATATATGTATATGGCCAAAGAGTCCTCGATCTTGGGCATTCTATACATCCTCATAGACTCCTTCTGATGCTTCATAATCCATATAGTTTTATTAACCCTATACATTCAGATTGAAATCTTCGGATGTTATAACCTCCTGACAAAAGTCCATATTTGACATACTGAATTTTTTTCTGGCCAAAGAGTACTTGAAACTTGACCTTTCCATATATACTTTTGTCAGGATGATATAATATCCGAAGATATCAATCTTAATGTATAGTGTTAATCTTTTAGGACTCTTTGGGCAGAAATATGTTGAGTAGATCAAAAGGGAACCTCTGAATTGCTGATTAATCATAAGAAAGAGTCCATGACTGTACATATTTGAAAAAAAATTTGAGGACCCTTTGACCAGAAATATGTTCCTTTGGTCAAATATGGACTTCTGAATAGCTTATTTGACATCAGAAGGAGTCGATGACTTTATATATTTTGAAAACTTTTGAGGACCCTTTGACCAGAAATAAGTTCAAAAGGTCAGATATAGATATTTATATGGCTTATGTAGCATTAGAAGGAGTCTATGAGTATGTATAGTAAGCCCAAGACCGAGGACTCTTTGGCCAGAAATATGTTCCTTTGGTCAAATATGGACTTCTGAATAGCTTATTTGACATCAGAAGGAGTCGATGACTTTATATATTTTGAAAACTTTTGAGGACCCTTTGACCAGAAATAAGTTCAAAAGGTCAGATATAGATATTTATATGGCTTATGTAGCATTAGAAGGAGTCTATGAGTATGTATAGGAAGCCCAAGACCGAGGACTCTTTGGCCAGAAATATGTTCCTTGGGTCAAATATGGACTTCTGTAAGGCTGATTTGACATCAGAAGGAGTCGATGACTTTTTATAGTTTGAAACATTTTGAGGACACTTTGACCAGAAATAAGTTCAAAAGGTCAGACATGGACATCTATATGGCTTATGAAGCATCAGAAGGAGTCTATGAGAATGTATAGAAAGCCCAAGATCGAGGACTCTTTGGCCAGAAATATGTTCCTTGGGTCAAACATGGACCTCTGAATAGCTTATTTGACATCAGAAGGAGTCGATGACTTTATACATTTTGAAAACTTTTGAGGACCCTTTGACCAGAAATAAGTTCAAAAGGTCAGATATAGATATTTATATGGCTTATGTAGCATTAGAAGGAGTCTATGAGTATGTATAGTAAGCCCAAGGCCGAGGACTCTTTGGCCAGAAATATGTTCCTTGGGTCAATTATGGATTTTTGTATGGCTGACGTAACACCAAAAGAGTTAACGAGTATATATGGAAAGGTCAAGTTTCAAGTACTCCTTGGCCAGAAAAAAATTCATTATGTCAAATATGGAATTTTGTCAGGAGGATATAACATCCGAAGATATCAGTCTGAATGTATAGGGTTAATCTGTTAGGACTCTTTGGCCAGAATTATGTTCAATAGGTCAAAACGGACCTCTGAATAGCTGATTCTTCATTAGAAAGAGTCTATAAATGTATATAGTTTAAAAACATTTGAGGAAATTTTGACCAGAAATAAAGTTCAAAAGGTCAGATATAGATATCATCATGGCTTATGTAGCATCAGAAGGAGTCTATGAGAATGTATAGGAAGCCCAAGATCGAGGACTCTTTGGCCAGAAATATGTTCCTTGGGTCAAATGTGGACTTCTGTAAGGCTGATTTGACATCAAAAGGAGTCTATGGGCCCTATTTTAACGATCTGAAACGCAAGTGTCAAAGCGCAAAGTGCAAGTAACTTTGTGGGCGGGTCTTGGCGCTGTTGCTAGTTTCCCGGCGGGATAAATGACTCTTGCGCCAGGCGCAAATCTAAAATGGGTTGGTCTGAAGAGCTTCATTATTCATAGGTGTGGTTTGGGCGTAACGTGAAATAAACCAATCAGAGCGTCATCTCACATTCCCTTTAAGAGCAGGC
Source organism: Vimba vimba (assembly GCA_022828995.1). Classification (NCBI taxonomy): domain Eukaryota; kingdom Metazoa; phylum Chordata; class Actinopteri; order Cypriniformes; family Leuciscidae; genus Vimba; species Vimba vimba. The sequence goes on from CM040841.1 coordinate 7,824,015, forward strand.
GCGCTTGTTCTAAAGCGGATTCCTATCATAGCGGCGGATTTGCCAGGCGCGCGCCAGGAGATCTATCTATCGTAATAATGTATGATTTGCAAAAATGAAAACTGCTGCTTCTGTGTAGATGAGAGAATCAAAGTGTGTGTTTTGCACACGCTACATTGATTATGGCCAAGCATGCGCCCTTAAAATAGCATGTGAATAACATGCGCAACGCGCCACTGACTTTAAACTATTTTTTCCTGGTTAGTGGCGCAAATGTTTTCTAAATCTGCAAAATAGCATGAAGGAACGTTTGCGCCGGAACACGCCTCCTTTTTTGCGCTGAACCGCCCAGGGAGCGCAAGTTCATTCCCTAGTTTAGCGACGTGCTTCTGTGGAGGGAAAAGCGCGCTTTGCGCGGGTGCAAAATAGGAATGATACATGCGTCGGTGTACAAAGTCAATTGCGCTGGGTGCAAGATAGGGCCCTATAACTTTATATAGTTTAAAAACGGTTGAGGAAAATTTGACCAGAAATAAGTTCACAAGCTCAGATATGGACATCTATATGGCTTATTAAGCATCAGAAGGAGTCTATGAGTATGTATAGAAAGCCTCAGATCGAGGACTCTTTGAACAGAAAAATGTTCCTTAGGTCAAATATGGACTTATGTAAGGCTGATTTGACATCAGAAGGATTCGATGACTTTATATAGTTTGAAAACTTTTGAGGACCCTTTGACCAGAAATAAGTTCAAAAGGTCAGATATAGATATTTATATGGCTTATGTAGCATTAGAAGGAGTCGATGAGTATGTATAGTAAGCCGAAGACCGAGGACTCTTTGGCCAGAAATATGTTCCTTGGGTCAAATATGGACTTATGTAAGGCTGATTTGACATCAGAAGGATTCGATGACTTTTTATAGTTTGAAAAATTTTGAGGACACTTTGACCAGAAATAAGTTCAAAAGGTCAGATATGGACATCTATATGCCTTATGAAGCATCAGAAGGAGTCTATGAGAATGTATAGAATTCCCAAGATCGAGGACTCTTTGGCCAGAAAAATGTTCCTTGTGTCAAATATGAAGCCTTATGAAGCATCAGAAGGAGTCTATGAGAATGTATAGAATTCCCAAGATCGAGGACTCTTTGGCCAGAAAAATGTTCCTTGTGTCAAATATGGATTTGTGTATGGCTGACGTAACATCAGAAAGAGTTAACAAGTATATGTGGAAAGGTCAAGTTTCAAGTACTTCTTGGCCAGAAAAAAATTCAGTATGTCAAATATGGACTTTTGTCAGGAGGACTCTTTGGCCAGAATTATGTTCAATAGGTCAAAAGGGGACCTCTGAATAGCTGATTTTTCATTAGAAAGAGTCTATAACTTTATATAGTTTAAAAACTTTTGAGGACATTTTGACCAGAAATAAGTTCAAAAGGTCAGATACGGACATCTATATGGCTTATGAAGCATCAGAAGGAGTCTATGAGAATGTATAGGAAGCCCAAGATCGTGGACTCTTTGGCCAGAAATATATTCCTTGGGTCAAATGTGGACTTCTGTAAGGCTGATTTGACATCAAAAGGAGTCGATGACTTTATATAGTTTGAAAACTTTTGAGGACCCTCCATCCATCCATCCATCTTCTACCGCTTATCCGGGGCCGGGTCGCGGGGGCAGCAGTCTAAGCAGGGATGCCCAGACTTCCCTCTCCCCAGACACTTCCTCCAGCTCTTCCGGGGGGACACCGAGGCGTTCCCAGGCCAGCCGGGAGACATAGTCTCTCCAGCGTGTCCTAGGTCTTCCCCGGGGTCTCCTCCCGGTGGGACATGCCCGGAACACCTTCCCGGGAAGGCGTCCAGGAGGCATCCGGAAAAGATGCCCGAGCCACCTCAACTGACCCCTCTCGATGTGGAGGAGCAGCGGCTCTACTCTGAGCTCCTCCCGAGTGACCGAGCTTCTCACCCTATCTCTAAGGGATCGCCCAGCCACCCTGCGGAGAAAGCTCATTTCGGCCGCTTGTATCCGGGATCTTGTCCTTTCGGTCATGACCCACAGCTCATGACCATAGGTGAGAGTAGGAACGTAGATTGACTGGTAAATCGAGAGCTTCGCCTTGCGGCTCAGCTCCTTCTTCACCACGACAGACCGGTACAGGGACCGCATTACTGCAGAAGCTGCACCGATCCGCCTGTCAATCTCCCGTTCCATCCTTCCCTCACTCGTGAACAAGACCCCAAGATACTTGAACTCCTCCACTTGAGGCAGGAACTCTCCACCAACCTGAAGTGGGCAAGCCACCCTTTTCCGACTGAGAACCATGGCCTCGGATTTGGAGGTGCTGATTTTCATCCCAGCCGCTTCACACTCGGCTGCAAACCGTCCCAGTGCATGCTGGAGGTCCTGGCCTGATGAGGCCAACACGACAACATCATCCGCAAAGAGCAGAGATGAAATCGTGTGGTCCCCAAACCTGACCCCCTCCGGCCCTTGGCTGCGCCTAGAAATTCTGTCCATAAAAATTATGAACAGAACCGGCGACAAAGGGCAGCCCTGCCGGAGTCCAACACGCACCGGGAACAAGTCTGACTTACTGCTGGCAATACGAACCAAGCTCCTGCTCCGGTCGTACAGGGACCGGATAGCCCTTAGCAAAGGGCCCCGGACCCCATACTCCCGGAGCACCCTCCACAGGCCGCCGCGAGGGACACAGTCGAATGCCTTCTCCAAATCCACAAAGCACATGTGGATTGGTTGGGCAAACTCCCATGAGCCCTCCAGCACCCTGTAGAGGGTATAGAGCTGGTCCAGTGTTCCACGACCGGGACGAAAACCACACTGTTCCTCCTGAATCCGAGGTTCTACTATCGGCCGGATTCTCCTCTCCAGTACCCTGGCATAGACTTTCCCAGGGAGGCTGAGAAGTGTGATCCCCCTATAGTTGGAGCACACCCTCCGATCCCCCTTCTTGAAAAGAGGGACCACCACCCCGGTCTGCCAGTCCAAAGGCACTGTCCCCGACCGCCACGCGATGTTGCAGAGGCGTGTCAGCCAAGACAGCCCCACAACATCCAGAGACTTGAGGTACTCAGGGCGGATCTCATCCACCCCCGGTGCCTTGCCACCGAGGAGTTTCTTGACTACCTCTGTGACTTCAGCTTGGGTGATGGACGAGTCCGCCTCCGAGCCCTCAGCCTCTGCTTCCTCAATGGAAGACGTGACGGCGGGATTGAGGAGATCCTCGAAGTATTCCTTCCACACCGTCCGGTGATATCCCCAGTCGAGGTCAACAGCTGCCCACCTCCACTGTAAACAGCGTTGGTAGGGCACTGCTTCCCCCTCCTGAGGCGCCGGACGGTTTGCCAGAATCTCTTCGAGGCCGACCGATAGTCCTTCTCCATGGCCTCACCGAACTCCTCCCAGGCCCGAGTTTTTGCCTCCACAACCACCCGGGCTGCAGTCCGCTTGGCCCGTCGGTACCCATCAGCTGCCTCAGGAGTCCCACAAGCCAGCCAGGCCCGATAGGACTCCTTCTTCAGCTTGACGGCATCCCTTACTTCCGGTGTCCACCACCGGGTTCGGGGATTGCCGCCTCGACAGGCACCGGAGACCTTACGGCCACAGCTCCGAGTGGCCGCGTTGACAATGGAGGTGGAGAACATGGTCCACTCGGACTCAATATCTCCAGACTCCCTCGGGATCTGGTCGAAGCTCTGCCGGAGGTGGGAGTTGAAGATCTCTCTGACAGGAGATTCGGCCAAACGTTCCCAACAGACCCTCACAGTACGTTTGGGTCTGCCGAGTCTGTCCAGCTTCCTCCTCCGCCATCGGATCCAACTCACCACCAGGTGGTGATCAGTTGACAGCTCCGCCCCTCTCTTCACCCGAGTGTCCAAGACATACGGACCCTTTGACCAGAAATAAGTTCAAAAGGTCAGATATAGATATTTATATGGCTTATGTAGCATTAGAAGGAGTCTATGAGTATGTATAGTAAGCCCAAGACCGAGGACTCTTTGGCCAGAAATATGTTCCTTGGGTCAAATATGGACTTCTGTAAGGCTGATTTGACATCAGAAGGAGTCGATGACTTTTTATAGTTAGAAACATTTTGAGGACACTTTGACCAGAAATAAGTTCAAAAGGTCAGACATGGACATCTATATGGCTTATGAAGCATCAGAAGGAGTCTATGAGAATGTATAGAAAGCCCAAGATCGAGGACTCTTTGGCCAGAAATATGTTCCTTGGGTCAAACATGGACCTCTGAATAGCTTATTTGACATCAGAAGGAGTCGATGACTTTATATATTTTGAAAACTTTTGAGGACCCTTTGACCAGAAATAAGTTCAAAAGGTCAGATATAGATATTTATATGGCTTATGTAGCATTAGAAGGAGTCTATGAGTATGTATAGTAAGCCCAAGGCCAAAGAAATATGTTCTTCTTTGGCCAGAAATATGTTCCTTGGGTCAATTATGGATTTTTGTATGGCTGACGTAACACCAAAAGAGTTAACGAGTATATATGGAAAGGTCAAGTTTCAAGTACTCCTTGGCCAGAAAAAAATTCATTATGTCAAATATGGAATTTTGTCAGGAGGATATAATAATTCATTACATTTATATAGCGCTTTTCTAGGCAGGCCTACTCAAAGCGCTTTTTACATGAAAGGGGGAATCTCCTCAACCACCACCAATGTGCAGCATCCACTTGGATGATGCGACGGCAGCCATATTGCGGCAGAACGCCCACCACACACCAGCTTACTGGTGGAGAGGAGACAGTGATGAAGCCAATCAGTATATGAGGATGATTAGGCAGCCATGATGGACAGAGGCCAAGGGGCAAATTTGGCCAGGATGCCGGGGTTACACCCCTACTCTTTTTCGAAGGACATCCTGGGATTTTTAATGACCACAGAGAGTCAGGACCTCGGTTTAACGTCTCATCCGAAGGACGGTGCTCATTGACAGTATAGTGTCCCCATCACTACACTGGGGTGTTAGGACCCAGACAGACCACAGGGTGAGCGCCCCCTGCTGGCCTCACTAACACCTCTTCCAGCAGCAACCTGGTTTTCTCAGGAGGTCTCCCATCCAGGTACTAACCAGGCTCAGCCCTGCTTAGCTTCAGTGGGCAACCAGTCTTGGGCTACAGGGTGATATGGCTGCTGGCACTATAACATCCGAAGATATCAATCTGAATGTATAGGGTTAATCTGTTAGGACTCTTTGGCCAGAATTATGTTCAATAGGTCAAAAGGGGACCTCTGAATAGCTGATTTTTCATTAGAAAGAGTCTATAAATGTATATAGTTTAAAAACATTTGAGGAAATTTTGACCAGAAATAAGTTCAAAAGGTCAGATATAGATATCATCATGGCTTATGTAGCATCAGAAGGAGTCTATGAGAATGTATAGGAAGCCCAAGATCGTGGACTCTTTGGCCAGCAAAATGTTCCTTGGGTCAAATATGGACTTTTGTAAGGCTGATTTGACATCAGAAGGATTCGATGACTTTATATAGTTTGAAAACTTTTGAGGACCCTTTGACCAGAAATAAGTTCAAAAGGTCAGATATAGATATTTATATGGCTTATGTTGCATTAGAAGGAGTCGATGAGTATGTATAGTAAGCCGAAGACCGAGGACTCTTTGGCCAGAAATATGTTCCTTGGGTCAAATATGGACTTATGTAAGGCTGATTTGACATCAGAAGGATTCGATGACTTTTTATAGTTTGAAAAATTTTGAGGACACTTTGACCAGAAATAAGTTCAAAAGGTCAGATATGGACATCTATATGCCTTATGAAGCATCAGAAGGAGTCTATGAGAATGTATAGAATTCCCAAGATCGAGGACTCTTTGGCCAGAAAAATGTTCCTTGTGTCAAATATGAAGCCTTATGAAGCATCAGAAGGAGTCTATGAGAATGTATAGAATTCCCAAGATCGAGGACTCTTTGGCCAGAAAAATGTTCCTTGTGTCAAATATGGATTTGTGTATGGCTGACGTAACATCAGAAAGAGTTAACAAGTATATGTGGAAAGGTCAAGTTTCAAGTACTCCTTGGCCAGAAAAAAATTCAGTATGTCAAATATGGACTTTTGTCAGGAGGACTCTTTGGCCAGAATTATGTTCAATAGGTCAAAAGGGGACCTCTGAATAGCTGATTTTTCATTAGAAAGAGTCTATAACTTTATATAGTTTAAAAACTTTTGAGGACATTTTGACCAGAAATAAGTTCAAAAGGTCAGATACGGACATCTATATGGCTTATGAAGCATCAGATGGAGTCTATGAGAATGTATAGGAAGCCCAAGATCGTGGACTCTTTGGCCAGAAATATATTCCTTGGGTCAAATGTGGACTTCTGTAAGGCTGATTTGACATCAAAAGGAGTCGATGACTTTATATAGTTTGAAAAATTTTGAGGACACTTTGACCAGAAATAAGTTCAAAAGGTCAGATATGGCTTATAAAGCATCAGAAGGAGTCTATGAGAATGTATAGAAAGCCCAAGATCGAGGACTCTTTGGCCAGAAATATGTTCCTTGGGTCAAATATGGACCTCTGAATAGCTGATTTGACATCAGAAGGAGTCGATGACTTTATATAGTTTGAAAAATATTGAGGACACTTTGAAAAGAAATAAGTTCAAAAAGTCAGATACGGACATCTATATGGCTTATGAAGCATCAGAAGGAGTCCATGAGAATGTATAGGAAGCCCAAGATCGTGGACTCTTTGGCCAGATATATGTTCCTTGGGTCAAATGTGGACTTCTGTAAGGCTGATTTGACATCAAAAGGAATCGATGACTTTATATAGTTCGAAAACTTTTGAGGACACTTTGACCAAAAATAAGTTCAAAAGGTCAGATACGGCTTATGAAGCATCAGAAGGAGTCTATGAGAATGTATAGAAAGCCCAAGATCGAGGACTCTTTGGCCAGAAATATGTTCCTTGGGTCAAATATGGACCTCTGAATAGCTGATTTGACATCAGAAGGAGTCGATGACTTTATATAGTTTGAAAAATATTGAGGACACTTTGAACAGAAATAAGTTCAAAAGGTAAGATACGGACATCTATATGGCTTATGAAGCATCAGAAGGAGTCTATGAGAATGTATAGGAAGCCCAAGATCGTGGACTCTTTGGCCAGATATATGTTCCTTGGGTCAAATGTGGACTTCTGTAAGGCTGATTTGACATCAAAAGGAGTCGATGACTTTATATAGTTCGAAAACTTTTGAGGACACTTTGACCAAAAATAAGTTCAAAAGGTCAGATACGGCTTATGAAGCATCAGAAGGAGTCTATGAGAATGTATAGAAAGCCCAAGATCAAGGACTCTTTGGCCAGAAATATGTTCCTTGGGTCAAATATGGACCTCTGAATAGCTGATTTGTCATCAGAAGGAGTCGATGTCTTTATATAGTTTGAAAAATTTTGAGGACACTTTGACCAGAAATTAGTTCAAAAGGTCAGATATGGACATCTATATGGCTTATGTAGCATCAGAAGGAGTCTATGAGAATGTATAGAATACCCAAGATCGAGGACTCTTTGGCCAGAAAAATGTTCCTTGAGTCAAATATGGATTTGTGTATGGCTGACGTAACATCAGAAAGAGTTAACGAGTATATATGGAAAGGTCAAGTTTCAAGTACTCCTTGGCCAGAAAAAAATTCAGTATGTCAAATATGGACTTTTGTCAGGAGGATATAACATCTGAAGATATCAATCTGAATGTATAGGTTTAATCTTTTAGGACTCTTTGGCCAGAATTATGTTCAATAGGTCAAAAGGGGACCTCTGAATTGCTGATTTTTCATTAGAAAGAGTCTATAACTTTATATAGTTTAAAAACTTTTGAGGACATTTTGACCAGAAATAAGTTCAAAAGGTCAGATACGGACATCTATATGGCTTATGAAGCATCAGAAGGAGTCTATGAGAATGTATAGGAAGCCCAAGATCGTGGACTCTTTGGCCAGAAATATGATCCTTGGGTCAAATGTGGACTTCTGTAAGGCTGATTTGACATCAAAAGGAGTCGATGACTTCATATAGTTTGAAAAATTTTGAGGACACTTTGACCAGAAATAAGTTCAAAAGGTCAGATATGGCTTATGAAGCATCAGAAGGAGTCTATGAGAATGTATAGAATGCCCAAGATCGAGGACTCTTTGGCCAGAAATATGTTCTTTGGGTCAAATATGGACCTCTGAATAGCTGATTTGACATCAGATTGAGTCAATGACTTTATATAGTTTGAAAAATATTGAGGACACTTTGAACAGAAATAAGTTCAAAAGGTCAGATATGGACATCTATATGGCTTATGAAGCATCAGAAGGAGTCTATGAGAATGTATAGGAAGCCCAAGATCGTGGACTCTTTGGCCAGAAATATGTTCCTTAGGTCAAATGTGGACTTCTGTAAGGCTGATTTGACATCAAAAGGAGTCGATGACTTTATATATTTTGAAAAATTTTGAGGACACTTTGACCAGAAATAAGTTCAAAAGGTCAGAAATGGACATCTATATGGCTTATGTAGCATCAGAAGGAGTCTATGAGAATGTATAGAATACCCAAGATCGAGGACTCTTTGGCCAGAAAAATGTTCCTTAGGTCAAATATGGATTTGTGTATGGCTGACGTAACATCAGAAAGAGTTAACGAGTACATATTGAAAGGTCAAGTTTCAAGTACTCCTTGGCCAGAAAAAAATTCAGTATGTCAAATATGGACTTTTGTCAGGAGGATATAACATCTGAAGATATCAATCTGAATGTATAGGGTTAATCTTTTAGGACTCTTTGGCCAGAATTATGTTCAAAAGGTCAAAAGGGGACCTCTGAATAGCTGATTTTTCATTAGAAAGAGTCTATAACTTTATATAGTTTAAAAACTTTTGAGGACATTTTGACCAGAAATAAGTTCAAAAGGTCAGATACGGACATCTATATGGCTTATGAAGCATCAGAAGGAGTCTATGAGAATGTATAGGAAGCCCAAGATCGTGGACTCTTTGGCCAGAAATATGTTCCTTGGATCATATGTGGACTTCTGTAAGGCTAATTTGACATCAAAAGGAGTCGATGACTTTATATAGTTTGAAAAATTTTGAGGACACTTTGACCAGAAATAAGTTCAAAAGGTCAGATATGGCTTATGAAGCATCAGAAGGAGTCTATGAGAATGTATAGGAAGCCCAAGATCGTGGACTCATTGGCCAGAAATATGTTCCTTGGGTCAAATATGGACTTGTGAATAGCTGATTTGGCATCAGAAGGAGTCGATGACTTTATATAGTTTGAAAAATATTGAGGACACTTTGAACAGAAATAAGTTCAAAAGGTCAGATATAGATATTTATATGGCTTATGTAGCATTAGAAGGAGACTATGAGTATGTATAGTAAGCCAAAGACCGAGGACTCTTTGGCCAGAAATATGTTGCTTGGGTCAAATATGGACTTCTGTAAGGCTGATTTGACATCAGAAGGAGTCGATGACTTTTTATAGTTTGAAAGCTTTTGAGGACATTTTGACCAGAAATAAGTTCAAAAGGTCAGATATAGATATCTTCATGGCTTATGTAGCATCAGAAGGAGTCTATGAGAATGTATAGAAAGGCCAAGATCGAGGGCTCTTTGACCAGAAATATGTTCCTTGGGTCAAATGTGGACTTTTGTAAGGCTGATTTGACATCAGAAGGAGTCGATGACTTTATATAGTTTGAAAAATTTTGAGGACACTTTGACCAGAAATAAGTTCAATAGGTCAGATACGGACATCTATATGGCTTATGAAGCATCAGTAGGAGTCTATGAGAATGTATAGGAAGCCCAAGATCGTGGACTCATTGGCCAGAAATATGTACCTTGGGTCAAATATGGACTTGTGAATAGCTGATTTGGCATCAGAAGGAGTCGATGACTTTATATAGTTTGAAAAATTTTGAGGACACTTTGAACAGAAATAAGTTCAAAATGTCAGATATGGACATCTATATGGCTTATGAAGCATCAGAAGGAGTCTATGAGAATGTATAGGAAGCCCAAGATCGTGGACTCTTTGGCCAGAAATATGTTCCTTAGGTCAAATGTGGACTTCTGTAAGGCTGATTTGACATCAAAAGGAGTCGATGACTTTATATAGTTTGAAAAATTTTGAGGACACTTTGACCAGAAATAAGTTCAAAAGGTCAGATATGGACATCTATATGGCTTATGAAGCATCAGAAGGAGTCTATGAGAATGTATAGAATACCCAAGATCGAGGACTCTTTGGCCAGAAAAATGTTCCTTGGGTCAAATATGGATTTGTGTATGGCTGACGTAACATCAGAAAGAGTTAACGAGTATATATGGAAAGGTCAAGTTTCAAGTACTCCTTGGCCAGAAAAAAATTCAGTATGTCAAATATGGACTTTTGTCAGGAGAATATAACATCTGAAGATATCAATCTAAATGTATAGGGATAATCTTTTAGGACTCTTTGGCCAGAATTATGTTCAATAGGTCAAAAGGGGACCTCTGAATAGCTGATTTTTCATTAGAAAGAGTCTATAACTTTATATAGTTTAAAAACTTTTGAGGACATTTTGACCAGAAATAAGTTCAAAAGGTCAGATACGGACATCTATATGGCTTATGAAGCATCAGAAGGAGTCTATGAGAATGTATAAGAAGCCCATGATCGTGGACTCTTAGGGCAGGTATATGTTCCTTGGGTCAAATGTGGACTTCTGTAAGGCTGATTTGACATCAGAAGGAGTCGATGACTTTATATAGTTTGAAGATTTTTGAGGACACTTTGACCAGAAATAAGTTCAAAAGGTCAGATATAGATATTTATATGGCTTATGTAGCATTAGAAGGAGACTATGAGTATGTATAGTAAGCCAAAGACCGAGGACTCTTTGGCCAGAAATATGTTGCTTGGGTCAAATATGGACTTCTGTAAGGCTGATTTGACATCAGAAGGAGTCGATGACTTTTTATAGTTTGAAAGCTTTTGAGGACATTTTGACCAGAAATAAGTTCAAAAGGTCAGATATAGATATCTTCATGGCTTATGTAGCATCAGAAGGAGTCTATGAGAATGTATAGAAAGGCCAAGATCGAGGGCTCTTTGACCAGAAATATGTTCCTTGGGTCAAATGTGGACTTTTGTAAGGCTGATTTGACATCAGAAGGAGTCGATGACTTTTTATAGTTTGAAAAATTTTGAGGACACTTTGACCAGAAATAAGTTCAAAAGGTCAGATACGGACATCTATATGGCTTATGAAGCATCAGTAGGAGTCTATGAGAATGTATAGGAAGCCCAAGATCGTGGACTCATTGGCCAGAAATATGTTCCTTGGGTCAAATATGGACTTGTGAATAGCTGATTTGGCATCAGAAGGAGTCGATGACTTTATATAGTTTGAAAAATATTGAGGACACTTTGACCAGAAATAAGTTCAAAAGGTCAGATACGGACATCTATATGGCTTATGAAGCATCAGTAGGAGTCTATGAGAATGTATAGGAAGCCCAAGATCGTGGACTCATTGGCCAGAAATATGTTCCTTGGGTCAAATATGGAATTGTGAATAGCTGATTTGGCATCAGAAGGAGTCGATGACTTTATATAGTTTGAAAAATATTGAGGACACTTTGAACAGAAATAAGTTCAAAAGGTCAGATATAGATATTTATATGGCTTATGTTGCATTAGAAGGAGACTATGAGTATGTATAGTAAGCCAAAGACCGAGGACTCTTTGGCCAGAAATATGTTGCTTGGGTCAAATATGGACTTCTGTAAGGCTGATTTGACATCAGAAGGAGTCGATGACTTTTTATAGTTTGAAAGCTTTTGAGGACATTTTGACCAGAAATAAGTTCAAAAGGTCAGATATAGATATCTTCATGGCTTATGTAGCATCAGAAGGAGTCTATGAGAATGTATAGAAAGGCCAAGATCGAGGGCTCTTTGACCAGAAATATGTTCCTTGGGTCAAATGTGGACTTTTGTAAGGCTGATTTGACATCAGAAGGAGTCGATGACTTTATATAGTTTGAAAAATTTTGAGGACACTTTGACCAGAAATAAGTTCAAAAGGTCAGATACGGACATCTATATGGCTTATGAAGCATCAGTAGGAGTCTATGAGAATGTAGGAAGCCCAAGATCGTGGACTCTTTGGCCAGAAATATGTTCCTTAGGTCAAATGTGGACTTCTGTAAGGCTGATTTGACATCAAAAGAAGTCGATGATTTTATATAGTTTGAAAAATTTTGAGGACACTTTGACCAGAAATAAGTTCAAAAGGTCAGATATGGACATCTATATGGCTTATGTAGCATCAGAAGGAGTCTATGAGAATGTATAGGAAGCCCAAGATCGTGGACTCTTTGGCCAGAAATATGTTCCTTGGGTCAAATATGGACTTGTGAATAGCTGATTTGGCATCAGAAGGAGTCGATGACTTTATATAGTTTGAAAAATATTGAGGACACTTTGAACAGAAATAAGTTCAAAAGGTCAGATATGGACATCTATATGGCTTATGAAGCATCAGAAGGAGTCTATGAGAATGTATAGGAAGCCCAAGATCGTGGACTCTTTGGCCAGAAATATGTTCCTTAGGTCAAATGTGGACTTCTGTAAGGCTGATTTGACATCAAAAGGAGTCGATGACTTTATATAGTTTGAAAAATTTTGAGGACACTTTGACCAGAAATAAGTTCAAAAGGTCAGATATGGACATCTATATGGCTTATGTAGCATCAGAAGGAGTCTATGAGAATGTATAGAATTCCCAAGATCGAGCACTCTTTGGCCAGAAAAATGTTCCTTGGGTCAAATATGGATTTGTGTATGGCTGACGTAACATCAGAAAGAGTTATCGAGTATATATGGAAAGGTCAAGTTTCAAGTACTCCTTGGCCAGAAAAAAATTCAGTATGTCAAATATGGACTTTTGTCAGGAGAATATAACATCTGAAGATATCAATCTGAATGTATAAGGATAATCTTTTAGGACTCTTTGGCCAGAATTATGTTCAATAGGTCAAAAGGGGACCTCTGAATAGCTGATTTTTCATTAGAAAGAGTCTATAACTTTATATAGTTTAAAAACTTTTGAGGACATTTTGACCAGAAATAAGTTCAAAAGGTCAGATACGGACATCTATATGGCTTATGAAGCATCAGAAGGAGTCTATGAGAATGTATAGGAAGCCCAAGATCGTGGACTCTTAGGCCAGATATATGTTCCTTGGGTCAAATGTGGACTTCTGTAAGGCTGATTTGACATCAGAAGGAGTCGATGACTTTATATAGTTTGAAAAATTTTGAGGACACTTTGACCAGAAATAACTTCAAAAGGTCAGATATAGATATTTATATGGCTTATGTAGCATTAGAAGGAGTCTATGAGAATGTATAGTAAGCCAAAGACCGAGGGACTCTTTGGCCAGAAATATGTTCCTTGGGTCAAATATGGACTTCTGTAAGGCTGATTTGACATCAGAAGGAGTCGATGACTTTTTATAGTTTGAAAGCTTTTGAGGACATTTTGACCAGAAATAAGTTCAAAAGGTCAGATATAGATATCTTCATGGCTTATGTAGCATCAGAAGGAGTCTATGAGAATGTATAGAAAGCCCAAGATCGAGGACTCTTTGGCCAGAAATATGTTCCTTGGGTCAAATGTGGACTTTTGTAAGGCTGATTTGACATCAGAAGGAGTCGATGACTTTATATAGTTTGAAAAAATTTGAGGACACTTTGACCAGAAATAAGTTCAAAAGGTCGGATATAGATATTTATATGGCTTATGTAGCATTAGAAGGAGTCTATGAGTGTGTATAGTAAGCCAAAGACCAAGGACTCTTTGGCCAGAAATATGTTCCTTAGGTCAAATATGGACTTCTGTAAGGCATATTTGACATCAAAGTTCAAAAGGTCAGATATGGACATCTGTATGGCTTATGAAGCATCAGAAGGAGTCTATGAGAATGTATAGAAAGCCCAAGATCGAGGACTCCTTGCCCAGAAAAATGTTCCTTAGGTCAAATATGGATTTGTGTATAGCTGACGTAACATCAGAAAGAGGTAACGAGTAAATATGGAAAGGTGAAATTTCAAGTACTCCTTGGCCAGAAAAAAATTCACTATGTCAAATATGGACTTTTGTCAGGAGGATATAACATCTGAAGATATCAATCTGAATGTATAGGGTTAATCTTTTAGGACTCTTTGGCCAGAAATATGTTCCTTGGGTCAAATGTGGACTTCTGTATGGCTGACGTAACATCAGAAAGATTCAACGAGTATATATGGAAAGGTCAAGTTTCAAGGACTCATTGGCCAGAACTCCTTCCCTTGTTCATTAAAGAGATAACAAGTTGCTTTGCATTGCACAAACCATCTAACGTTGTGCATTGACACATGACTAACAATTCATTATATAAGCTATGCACTTCTTCATTGCATTGCACAGCAGAACTAACTCCTTCCCATGTTCATTAAAGTGATAACATATGTTGTTGCAATGCATTGCACAAACGATCTAATGTTGTGCACTGAAGAATAACATATAGCTTATGAACTTTTTGCATTGCATGGTATTGCACACCAGAACTAACTCAATCCCATGTTCACTAAAGAGATATGTTGCATTGCATTGCACAAACGATCTAACGTTGTGCACTGAAGAATAACATAGGCTATGCATTTCTTGCATTGCATTGCATTGCACACCAGAACTAACTCATTCCCATGTTCATTAAAGGAGATAACATGTTGCATTGCATTGCAAAGACAATCTAACGTTGTGCATTGAATTATAACATATAGGCTATGCACTTCTTGCATTGCATTGCATTGCACACCAGAACTAACTCAATCCCATGTTCATTAAAGAGATAACATGTTGCAATGCATTGCACAAACGATCTAACGTTGTGTATTGAGGAATAACATATAGGCTATGCACTTCTTGCATTGCATTGCAAACCAGAACTAACTCAATCCCATGTTCCTTAAAGAGATAACATGTTGCATTGCATTGCACAAACGATCTAACTTTGTGCACTGAAGAATAACATATAGCTTATGCACTTTTTGCATTGCATTGCATTTCACACCAGAACTAACTCAGTCCCATGTTCATTAAAGAGATAACATGTTGCAATGCATTGCACAAACGTTCTAATGTTGTGTATTGAAGAATAACATATAGGCTATGCACTTCTTGCATTGCATTGCAAACCAGAACTAACTCCTTCTCATGTTAATTAAATAGATAACATATGTTGTTGCATTGCATTGCACAAATGATCTAACGTTGTGCACTGAAGAATAACATAGTTTATGCACTTTTTGCATTGCATTGCATTGCACACCAGAACTAACTCAATCCCATGTTCAGTAAAGAGATAACATGTTGCATTGCATTGCACAAACGATCTAACGTTGTGCACTGAATAACATAGGCTATGCAATTCTTGCATTGCATTGCACACAGAACTAACTCAATCCCATGTTCATTAAAGAGATAACATGTTGCATTGCATTGCACAAACGATCTAACTTTGTGCACTGAAGAATAACATATAGCTTATGCACTTTTTGCATTGCATTGCATTGCACACCAGAACTAACTCAATCCCATGTTCATTAAAAAGATAACATGTTGCATTGCATTGCACAAACGATCTAACGTTGTGCATTGAAGAGTAACAAATAGTTTATGCACTTTTTGCATTGCATTGCATTGCATTGCATACCAGAACTAACTCAATCCCATGTTCATTAAAGAGATAACATGTTGCAATGCGTTGCACAAACGATCTAACGTTGTGCAGTGAAGAATAACAAATAGCTTATGCACTTGTTGCATTGCATTCCATTGCACACCAGAACTAACGCAATCCCATGTTCATTAAAGAGATAACATGTTGCATTGCATTGCACAAACAGTTCATGAACTTCTTGCATTGCATTGCACAACAGTACTAACTCCTTCCCATGCTCATTAAAGAGATAACATGTTGCATTGCATTGCACAAACGATCTAACGTTGTGCACTGAAAATAACATAGCTTATGCACTTTTTGCATTGCATTGCATTGCACACCAGAACTAACTCATTCCCATGTTCATTAAAGGAGATAACATGTTGCATTGCATTGCACAAACAGTTTATGAACTTCTTGCATTGCAATGCACAACAGAACTAATTTCTTCCCTTGCTCATTAAAGAGATAACATGTTGCAATGCATTGCACAAACGATCTAACGTTGTGCATTGAAGAGTAACAAATAGCTTATGCACTTGTTGCATTCATTGCATTGCACACCGGAACTAACTCAATCCCATGTTCATTAAAGAGATAACATGTTGCAATGCGTTGCACAAACGATATAACGTTGTGCATTGAAGAATAACAAATAGCTTATGCACTTGTTGCATTGCACTCCATTGCACACCAGAACTAACGCAATCCCATGTTCATTAAAGAGATAACATGTTGCATTGCATTGCACAAACAGTTCATGAACTTCTTGCATTGCATTGCACAACAGTACTAACTCCTTCCCATGCTCATTAAAGAGATAGCATGTTGCATTGCATTGCACAAACGATATAACGTTGTGCATTGAAGAGTAACATATAGCTTATGCACTTTTTGCATTGCATTGCATTGCACACCAGAACTAACTCAATCCCATGTTCATTAAAGAGATAACATGTTGCATTGCATTGCACAAACGATCTAACGTTGTGCACTGAAGAATAACATAGCTTATGCACTTTTTGCATTGCATTGCATTGCACACCAGAACTAACTCATTCCCATGTTCATTAAAGGAGATAACATGTTGCATTGCATTGCACAAACAGTTTATGAACTTCTTGCATTGCAATGCACAACAGAACTAACTCCTTCCCATGCTCATTAAAGAGATAACATGTTGCATTGCATTGCACAGTTTATGAACTTCTTGCATTGCATTGCACACCAGAACTAACTCAATCCCATGTTCATTAAAGAGATAACATGTTGCATTGCATTGCACAAACGATCTAACGTTGTGCACTGAAGAATAACATAGCTTATGCACTTTTTCATTGCATTGCATTGCACACCAGAACTAACTCATTCCCATATGTTCATTAAAGGAGATAACATGTTGCATTGCATTGCACAGACGATCTAACGTTGTGCACTGAAGAATAACATATAGCTTATGAAATTGTTGCATTGCATTGCACAACAGAACTAACTCCTTCCCTTGCTCATTAAAGAGATAACATGTTGCAATGCAATGCACAAACGATCTAACGTTGTGCATTGACGAATAACATATAGCTTATGCACTTTTTGCATTGCATTGCATTTCACACCAGAACTAACTCAGTCCCATGTTCATTAAAGAGATAACATGTTGCAATGCATTGCACAAACGATCTAACGTTGTGTATTGAAGAATAACATAGAGGCTATGCACTTCTTGCATTGCATTGCATTGCACTCCAGTGTTCATTAAAGGAGATAACATGTTGCATTGCAATGCACTAAAAATTTAACGTTGTGCACTGAAAAAATACATTGCATTGCACACCAGAACTAACTCAGTCCCATGTTCATTAAAGAGATAACATGTTGCATTGCATTGCACAAACGATATAACGTTGTGCATTGAAGAGTAACATATAGCTTATGCACTTTTTGCATTGCATTGCATTTCACACCAGAACTAACTCAGTCCCATGTTCATTAAAGAGATAACATGTTGCAATGCATTGCACAAACGATCTAACGTTGTGTATTGAAGAATAACATAGAGGCTATGCACTTCTTGCATTGCATTGCAAACCAGAACTAACTCCTTCTCATGTTCATAAATAGATAACATATGTTGTTGCATTGCATTGCATTGCACAAACGATCTAACGTTGTGCACTGAAGAATAACATAGGCTATGCAATTTTTGCATTGCATTAGATTGCACACAGAACTAACTCAATCCCATGTTCATTTAAGAGATAACATGTTGCATTGCATTGCACAAACAGTTTATGAACTTCTTGAATTGCATTGCACAACAGAACTAATTCCTTCCCTTGCTCATTAAAGAGATAACATGTTGCAATGCATTGCACAAACGATATAACGTTGTGCATTGAAGAGTAACATATAGCTTATGCACTTTTTGCATTGCATTGCATTGCACACCAGAACTAACTCATTCCCATATGTTCATTAAAGGAGATAACATGTTGCATTGCATTGCACAGACGATCTAACGTTGTGCACTGAAGAATAACATATAGCTTATGAAATTGTTGCATTGCATTGCACAACAGAACTAACTCCTTCCCTTGCTCATTAAAGAGATAACATGTTGCAATGCAATGCACAAACGATCTAACGTTGTGCATTGACGAATAACATATAGCTTATGCACTTTTTGCATTGCATTGCATTTCACACCAGAACTAACTCAGTCCCATGTTCATTAAAGAGATAACATGTTGCAATGCATTGCACAAACGATCTAACGTTGTGTATTGAAGAATAACATAGAGGCTATGCACTTCTTGCATTGCATTGCATTGCACTCCAGTGTTCATTAAAGGAGATAACATGTTGCATTGCAATGCACTAAAAATTTAACGTTGTGCACTGAAAAAATACATTGCATTGCACACCAGAACTAACTCAGTCCCATGTTCATTAAAGAAATAACATGTTGCATTGCATTGCACAAACGATATAACGTTGTGCATTGAAGAGTAACATATAGCTTATGCACTTTTTGCATTGCATTGCATTTCACACCAGAACTAACTCAGTCCCATGTTCATTAAAGAGATAACATGTTGCAATGCATTGCACAAACGATCTAACGTTGTTTATTGAAGAATAACATAGAGGCTATGCACTTCTTGCATTGCATTGCAAACCAGAACTAACTCCTTCTCATGTTCATTAAATAGATAACATATGTTGTTGCATTGCATTGCATTGCACAAACGATCTAACGTTGTGCACTGAAGAATAACATAGTTTATGCACTTTTTGCATTGCATTGCATTGCACACCAGAACTAACTCAATCCCATGTTCAGTAAAGAGATAACATGTTGCATTGCATTGCACAAACGATCTAACGTTGTGCACTGAAGAATAACATAGGCTATGCAATTTTTGCATTGCATTAGATTGCACACAGAACTAACTCAATCCCATGTTCATTTAAGAGATAACATGTTGCATTGCATTGCACAAACAGTTTATGAACTTCTTGAATTGCATTGCACAACAGAACTAATTCCTTCACTTGCTCATTAAAGAGATAACATGTTGCAATGCATTGCACAAACGATATAACGTTGTGCATTGAAGAGTAACATATAGCTTATGCACTTTTTGCATTGCATTGCATTGCACACCAGAACTAACTCAATCCCATGTTCATTAAAGAGATAACATGTTGCATTGCATTGCACAAACGATCTAACGTTGTGCATTGAAGAGTAACAAATAGCTTATGCACTTTTTGCATTGCATTCCATTGCACACCAGAACTAACTCAATCCCATGTTCATTAAAGAGATAAAATGTTGCATTGCATTGCACAAACAGTTTATGAACTTCTTGCATTGCATTGCACAAACAGAACTAACTCCTTCCCATGCTCATTAAAGAGATAACATGTTGCATTGCATTGCACAAACGATCTAACGTTGTGCATTGAAGAGTAACAAATAGCTTATGCACTTGTTGCATTGCATTGCATTGCACACCAGAACTAACTCAATCCCATGTTCATTAAAGAGATAACATGTTGCATTGCATTGCACAAACAGTTTATGAACTTCTTGCATTGCATTGCACAACAGAACTAACTCCTTCCCATGCTCATTAAAGAGATAACATGTTGCATTGCATTGCACAAACGATATAACGTTGTGCATTGAAGAGTAACATATAGTTTATGCACTTTTTGCATTGCATTGCATTGCACACCAGAACTAACTCAATTCCATGTTTATTAAAGAGATAACATGTTGCATTGCATTGCACAAACGATCTAACGTTGTGCACTGAAGAATAACATAGCTTATGCACTTTTTGCATTGCATTGCATTGCACACCAGAACTAACTCAATCCCATGTTCATTAAAGGAGATAACATGTTGCATTGCATTGCACAAACAGTTTATGAACTTCTTGCATTGCACAACAGAACTAACTCCTTCCCATGCTCATTAAAGAGATAACATGTTGCATTGCATTGCACAGTTTATGAACTTCTTGTATTGCATTGTACACCAGAACTAACTCAATCCCATGTTCATTAAAGAGATAACATGTTGCATTGCATTGCACAAACGATCTAACGTTGTGCACTGAAGAATAACATAGCTTATGCACTTTTTGCATTGCATTGCATTGCACACCAGAACTAACTCATTCCCATGTTCATTAAAGGAGATAACATGTTGCATTGCATTGCACAGACGATCTAACCTTGTGCACTGAAGAATAACATATAGCTTATGAAATTTTTGCATTGCATTGCACAACAGAACTAACTCCTTCCCTTGCTCATTAAAGAGATAACATGTTGCAATGCAATGCACAAACGATCTAACGTTGTGCCTTGACGAATAACATATAGCTTATGCACTTTTTGCATTGCATTGCATTTCACACCAGAACTAACTCAGTCCGATGTTCATTAAAGAGATAACATGTTGCAATGCATTGCACAAACGATCTAACGTTGTGTATTGAAGAATAACATATAGGCTATGCACTTCTTGCATTGCATTGCAAACCAGAACTAACTCCTTCTCATGTTCATTAAATAGATAACATATGTTGTTGCATTGCATTGCATTGCACAAACGATCTAACGTTGTGCACTGAAGAATAACATAGTTTATGCACTTTTTGCATTGCATTGCATTGCACACCAGAACTAACTCAATCCCATGTTCAGTAAAGAGATAACATGTTGCATTGCATTGCACAAACGATCTAACGTTGTGCACTGAAGAATAACATATAGCTTATGAACTTTTTGCATTGCATTGTACAACAGAACTAATTCCTTCCCTTGCTCATTAAAGAGATAACATGTTGCAATGCATTGCACAAACAATCTAACGTTGTGCATTGAAGAGTAACAAATAGCTTATGCACTTGTTGCATTGCATTGCATTGCACACCCGAACTAACTCAATCCCATGTTCATTAAAGAGATAACATGTTGCATTGCATTGCACGAACTTCTTGCATTGCATTGCACAACAAAACTAACTCCTTCCCATGCTCATTAAAGAGATAACACAACATAACTAACTCCTTCCCTTGCTCATTAAAGAGATAATATATTGCAATCCAATGCACAAACGATCTAACGTTGTGCATTGAAGAATAACATATAGCTTATGCACTTTTTGCATTGCATTGCAAACCAGAAATAACTCTTTCCCATGTTCATTAAATAGATAACATATGTCGTTGCATTGCATTGCACAAACGATCTAACGTTGTGCACTGAAGAATAACATATAGCTTATGCACTTTTTGCATTGCATTGCATTGCACAACAGAACTAACTCCTTCCCTTGCTCATTAAAGAGATTACATGTTGCAATCCAATGCACAAACGATCTAACGTTGTGCATTGAAGAATAACATATATCTTATGCACTTTTTGCATTGCATTGCATTTCACACCAGAACTAACTCAGTCCCATGTTCATTAAAGAGATAACATGTTGCAATGCATTGCACAAACGATATAGGCTATGCACTTCTTTCATTGAATTGCAAACCAGAACTAACTCTTTCCCATGTTCATTAAATAGATAACATATGTTGTTGCATTGCATTGCACAAACGATCTAACGTTGTGCACTGAAGAATAACATATAGTTTATGAACTTTTTGCATTGCATTGCACAACAGAACTAACTCCTTCCCATGTTCATTAAAAAGATAACATGTTGCATTGCATTGCACAAACGATCTAACGTTGTGCACTGAAGAATAACATAGCTTATGCACTTTTTGCATTGCATTGCATTGCACACCAGAACTAACTCATTCCCATGTTCATTAAAGGAGATAACATGTTGCATTGCATTGCACAAACAGTTTATGAAATTTTTGCATTGCATTGCACAACAGAACTAACTCCTTCCCTTGCTCATTAAAGAGATAACATGTTGCATTGCATTGCACAAACGATCTAACGTTGTGCATTGAAGAGTAACATATAGCTTATGCACTTTTTGCATAGCATTGCATTGCACACTAGAACTAACTCTTTCCCATGTTCATTAAAGAGATAACATGTTGCAATACATTGCACAATCGATCTAACGTTGTGCATTGAATGATATTATTTAGGCTATGCACTTCTTGCATTGCATTGCATTGCACACCAGAACTAACTCAGTCGCGTGTTCATTAAAGAGATAAGATGTGTTGTTTCATTGCATTGCACAAAAAATATAACTTTATGCAATGAAGAATAACATCGCCTATGCAGTTCTTGCATTGCATTGCACACCAGAACTAATTCAAGAGATAACATATGTGTTGTTGCATTTAATTGCACAAACGATCTAACGCTGTGCACTGAAGAATAATATTGGCTATGCACTTTTTGCATTGCATTGCACACCAGAACTAAATCATTCCCATATTCAGTAAAGAGATAACATATGTGTTGTTGCATTGCATTGCACAAACGATCTAACGTCGTGCATTGAAGAATAACATAGGCTATGCAATTCTTGCATTGCATTGCATTGCACACAAGAACTAACTCATTCCCATGTTCAGTAAAGAGATAGCATATGTGTTGTTGCATTGCATTGCACAAACGATCTAACGTTGTGCACTGAAGAATAACATATAGCTTATGCACTTTTTGCATTGCATTGCATTGCATTGCACACCAGAACTAACTCAATCCCATGTTCATTAAAGAGATAACATGTTGCATTGCACAAACGATCTAAAGTTGTGCACAGAAAGAATAACATATAGCTTATGAATTTTTTGCATTGCATTGCACAACAGAACTAACTCCTTCCCATGCTCATTAAAGAGATAACATGTTGCATTTTATTGCACAAACGATCTAACGTTGTGCATTAAAGAATAACATATAGCTTATGCACTTTTTGCATTGCATTGCATTGCACACTAGAACTAACTCAATCCCATGTTCATTAAGAGAGATAACATGTTGCATTGCATTGCACAAACGATCTAACGTTGTGCATTTAAGAATAACATACAGGCTATGCACTTCTTGCATTGCATTGCACACTAGAACTAACTCAATCCCATGTTCATTAAAGAGATAACATGTTGCAATACATTGCACAAACGATCTAACGTTGTGCATTGAATGATATTATTTAGGCTATGCAATTTTTGCATTGCATTGCATTGCACACCAAACTTAACTCAATCCCATGTTTATTAAAGAGATAACATATATGTTGTTGCATTGCATTGGACAAACGATTTAACGTTGTGCACTGAAGAATAACATATAGTTTATTAACTTTTTGCATTGCATTGCACAACAGAACTAACTCCTTCCCATGGTCATTAAGGGAGATAATATAATATATGTGTTTATTGCATTGCATTGCACAGAACAATCTAACGTTGTGCAATGAACAATAACATATAGCTTATGCAATTTTGCATTGCATTGCACACCAGAACTAACTCAATCCCATGTTCATTAAAGAGATAACGTTGCATTGCATTGCACAAACGATCTAACGTTGTGCATTGAAGAGTAACATATAGTTTATGCACTTTTTGCATTGCATTGCATTGCACACTAGAACTAACTCAATCCCATGTTCATTAAAGAGATAACATATTGCAATACATTGCACAAACGATCTAACGTTGTGCATTGAATGATATTATTTAGGCTATGCACTTCTGGCATTGCATTGCATTGCACACCAGAACTAACTCAGTCGCGTGTTCATTAAAGAGATAAGGTGTGTTGTTTCATTGCATTGCACAAACAATCTAACGTTATGCAATGAAGAATAACATCGCCTATGCAGTTCTTGCATTGCATTGCACACCAGAACTAATTCAAGAAATAACATATGTGTTGTTGCAGTGAATTGCACAAACGATCTAACCTCGTGCATTGAAGAATAACATATAGGTTATGCACTTTTCGCATTGCATTGCACAACAGAAATAACTAATTGCCATGTTCATTAAATAGATAACATATGTGTTTGTTGCATTGCATTACAAAAACGATCTAAAGTTGTGCATTGAAAAATTATTATAGGCGATGCACTTTTTGACTTGCACAACAGAACTAACTCCTTCCCATGTTCAGTAAAGAGATAACATATGTGTTGTTGCATTGCATTGCACAAACGATCTAACGTTGTGCACTGAAGAATAACATATAGCTTATGGACTTCTTGCATTGCACACCAGAACTAACTCCTTCCCTTGCTCATTAAAGAGATAACATGTTGCAATGCAATGCACAAACGATCTAAAGTTGTGCACTGAAGAATAACATATAGCTTATGAACTTTTTGCATTACATTGCACAACAGAACTTACTCCTTCCCATGTTCAGTAAAGAGATAACATATGTGTTGTTGCATTGCATTGGACAAACGATCTAACTTTGTGCATTGAAGAAAACATAGGCCATGCACGTCTTGCACTGCATTGTACACCAGAACTAATTCATTCCCATGGTCATTAAGGAGATAATATAATATATGTGTTTGTTGCATTGCATAACGTTGTGCATTGAAGAATAACACAGGCTATGCAAATCTTGCATTGCATTGCACACACGATCAAACTTTGTGCATTGAAGAATAACATATAAGCTATGAGTGCATTGAAAACACCTGAAAACTCATTCCGATGAGCATTGAAGATATACAAATTTTGGAGTTACATTTCAATGAATAAAATATCAAACTGATATAGTTAGATGTAATAATTCATCAACGCTTAGTTAATTAAATTCTTAGTTCAATGCATCACTCATGTTATATTTTCATTGCACATGGGGCATGAAGTAGTTTATCTTCTTTTTGATAGGCTATATCATCCTGAAAAAAATCCATATTTGACATAATGAATTGGAGTACTTAAAACTTGAGCTTTCCATATATACTCATTGACTACTTCTGATGTCAAATCAGCCTTACAGAAGTCCACATTTAACCCAAGGAACATATTTCTGTCCAAAGAGTCCTCGATCTTGGGCTTTCTATACATACTCATAGACTCCTTCTGATGCTTAATAAGCCATATAGATGTCCATATCTGACCTTGTGAACTTATTTGTGGTAAAAATTTTCTCAAACATTTTTAAAATATATAAAGTTATAGATTCCTTCTGATGTCAAATCAGCCTTTGACCCAAGGAACATATTTCTGGCCAAAGAGTCTTCGGTCTTGGGCTTACTATACATACTCATAGACTCCTTCTAATGCTACATAAGCCATATAAATATCCATATCTGACCTTTTGAAATTATTTCAGGCCAAAGAGTCCAAGATCTTGGGCTTTCTATACATTCTCATAGATTCCTTCTAATGCTGCTTAAGCCATGTAGATGTTCCATATCTGACCTTTTGAACTTATTTCTGGTCAAAGTGTCCTCAAAAGATTTTAAACGACATAAAGTTATAGACTCTTTCTAATGATAAATCAGCTATTCACAGGTCCCCTTTTGACCTAAGGAACATATTTCTGGTCAACAAGTCCTCGATCTTAGGCTTTCTATACATACTCATAGACTCCTTCTGATGCTTAATAAGCCATATAGATGTCCATATCTGACTTTGTGAACTTATTTCTGGTCAAATTTTCCTCAAAGGTTTTTAAACTATATAAAGTTATAGACTCCTTTTGACGTAAAATCAGCCTTACAGAAGTCCACATTTGACCCAAGGAACATATTTCTGGCCAAAGAGTCCTCGATCTTGGGTTTTCTATACATTCTCATAGATTCCTTCTAATGCTGCTTAAGCCATGTAGATGTTCCATATCTGACCTTTTGAACTTATTTCTGGTCAAATTTTCCTCAAAGGTTGTTAAACTATATAAAGATATACACTCCTTTTGATGTCAAATCAGCCTTACAGAAGTCCACATATGACCCAAGGAACATATTTCTGGCCAAAGAGTCCTCGATCTTGGGCTTTCTATACATTCTCATAGACTCCTTCTGATGCTTCATAAGCCATATAGATGTCCATATCTGACCGTTTGAACTTATTTCTGGTCAAAGTTTCCTCAAAACTTTTCAAACTTTATAAAGTTATCGACTCCTTCTGATGTCAAATCAGCCTTACAGAAATTCACATTTGACCCAAGGAACATATTTCTGGCCAAAGAGTCCTCGGTCTTGGGCTTACTATACATACTCATAGACTCCTTCTAATGCTACATAAGCCATATAGATATCCATATCTGACCTTTTGAACTTATTTCTGGTCAAAGTGTCCTCAAAATTTTTCAAACTATATAAAGTCATCGCCTCCTTTTGATGTCAAATCAGCCTTACAGATGTCCACATTTGACCCAAGGAACATATTTCTGGCCAAAGAGTCCTCGGTCTTGGGCTTACTATACATACTCATAGACTCCTTCTAATGCTACATAAGCCATATAAATATCCATATCTGACTTTTTGAACTTATTTCTGGTCAAAGGGTCCTCAAAAGTTTTTAAACGACATAAAGTTATAGACTCTTTCTAATGATAAATCAGCTATTCACAGGTCCCCTTTTGACCTAAGGAACATATTTCTGGTCAAAGAGTCCTCGATCTTAGGCTTTCTATACATTCTCATAGACTCCTTCTGATGCTTAATAAGCCATATAGATGTCCATATCTGACCTTGTGAACTTATTTCTGGTCAAATTTTTCTCAAACATTTTTAAAATATATAAAGTTATAGATTCCTTCTGATGTCAAATCAGCCTTACAGAAGTCCACCTTTGACCCAAGGAACATATTTCTGGCCAAAGAGTCCTCGATCTTAGGCTTACTATACATACTCATAGACTCCTTCTAATGCTACATAAGCCATATAAATATCCATATCTGACCTTTTGAACTTATTTCTGGTCAAATAGTCCACGATCTTGGGCTTTCTATACATACTCATAGACTCCTTCTAATGCTACATAAGCCATATAGATATCTATATCTGACCTTTTGAACTTATTTCTGGTCAAAGGGTCCTCAAAAGTTTTTAAACGACATAAAGTTATAGACTCTTTCTAATGATAAATCAGCTATTCACAGGTCCCCTTTTGACCTAAGGAACATATTTCTGGTCAACGAGTCCTCGATCTTAGGCTTTCTATACATACTCATAGACTCCTTCTGATGCTTAATAAGCCATATAGATGTCCATATCTGACCTTGTGAACTTATTTCTGGTCAAATTTTTCTCAAACATTTTTAAAATATATAAAGTTATATACTCCTTCTGATGTCAAATCAGCCTTACAGAAGTCCACCTTTGACCCAAGTAACATATTTCTGGCCAAAGAGTCCTCGATCTTGGGCTTTCTATACATTCTCATAGACTCCTTCTGATGCTTCATAAGTCATATAGATGTCCATATCTGACCTTTTGAACTCATTTCTGGTCAAATTTTCCTCAAAAGTTTTTAAACGACATAAAGTTATAGACTCTTTCTAATGATAAATAAGCTATTCACAGATCCCCTTTTGACCTAAGGAACATATTTCTGTTCAACGAGTCCTCGATCTTAGGCTTTCTAATACATACTCCTAGACTCCTTCTGATGCTTAATAAGCCATATAGATGTCCATATCTGACCTTGTGAACTTATTTCTGGTCAAATTTTTCTCAAACATTTTTAAAATATATAAAGTTATAGACTCCTTCTGATGTCAAATCAGCCTTACAGAAGTCCACCTTTGACCCAAGGAACATATTTCTGGCAAAAGAGTCCTCGATCTTGGGCTTACTATACATACTCATAGACTCCTTCTAATGCTACATAAGCCATATAAATATCCATATCTGACCTTTTGAACTTATTTCTGGCCAAAGAGTCTTGGGCTTTCTATACATTCTCATAGATTCCTTCTAATGCTGCTTAAGCCATGTAGATGTTCCATATCTGACCTTTTGAACTTATTTCTGGTCAAAGTGTCCTCAAAAGATTTTAAACGACATAAAGTTATAGACTCTTTCTAATGATAAATCAGTTATTCACAGGTCCCCTTTTGACCTAAGGAACATATTTCTGGTCAACGAGTCCTCGATCTTAGGCTTTCTATACATACTCATAGACTCCTTCTGATGCTTAATAAGCCATATAGATGTCCATATCTGACTTTGTGAACTTATTTCTGGTAAAATTTTCCTCAAAGGTTTTTAAACTATATAAAGTTATAGACTCCTTTTGACATAAAATCAGCCTTACAGAAGTCCACATTTGACCCAAGGAACATATTTCTGGCCAAAGAGTCCTAAATCTTGGGCTTTCTATACATTCTCATAGATTCCTTCTAATGCTGCTTAAGCCATGTAGATGTTCCATATCTGACCTTTTGAACTTATTTCTGGTCAAATTTTCCTCAAAGGTTGTTAAACTATATAAAGATATACACTCCTTTTCATGTCAAATCAGCCTTACAGAAGTCCACATATGACCCAAGGAACATATTTCTGGCCAAAGAGTCCTCGATCTTGGGCTTTCTATACATTCTCATAGACTCCTTCTGATGCTTCATAAGCCATATAGATGTCCATATCTGACCGTTTGAACTTATTTCTGGTCAAAGTTTCCTCAAAACTTTTCAAACTTTATAAAGTTATCGACTCCTTCTGATGTCAAATCAGCCTTACAGAAATTCACATTTGACCCAAGGAACATATTTCTGGCCAAAGAGTCCTCGGTCTTGGGCTTACTATACATACTCATAGACTCCTTCTAATGCTACATAAGCCATATAAATATCCATATCTGACCTTTTGAACTTATTTCTGGTCAAAGTGTCCTCAAAATTTTTCAAACTATATAAAGTCATCGCCTCCTTTTGATGTCAAATCAGCCTTACAGATGTCCACATTTGACCCAAGGAACATAGTTCTGGCCAAAGAGTCCTCGATCTTGGGCTTTCTATACATAATCATAGACTCCTTCTAATGCTACATAAGCCATATAGATATCTATATCTGACCTTTTGAACTTATTTCAGGCCAAATAGTCCACGATCTTGGGCTTTCTATACATTCTCATATATTCCTTCTAATGCTGCTTAAGCCATGTAGATGTTCCATATCTGACCTTTTGAACTTATTTCTGGTCAAAGTGTCCTCAAAAGATTTTAAATGACATAAAGTTATAGACTCTTTCTAATATAAATCAGCTATTCACAGGTCCCCTTTTGACCTAAGGAACATATTTCTGGTCAACGAGTCCTCGATCTTAGGCTTTCTATACATACTCATAGACTCCTTCTGATGCTTAATAAGCCATATAGATGTCCATATCTGACCTTGTGAACTTATTTCTGGTCAAATTTTCCTCATACGTTTTTAAACTATATAAAGTTATAGACTCCTTTTGATGTCAAATCAGGCTTACAGAACCACATTTGACCCAAGGAACATATTTCTGGCCAAAGAGTCCTCGATCTTGGGCTTTCTATACATTCTCATAGATTCCTTCTGATGCTTCATAAGCCATATAGCTGTCCATATCTGACCTTTTGAACTTAATTCTGGTCAAAGTTTCCTCAAAATTTTTCTAACTTTATAAAATTATCGAGTCCTTCTGATGTCAAATCAGCCTTACAGAAGTCCACATTTGACCCAAGGAATATATGTATATGGCCAAAGAGTCCTCAATCTTGGGCATTCTATATATTCTCATGGACTCCTTCTGATGCTTCATAATCCATATAGTTTTATTAACCCTTTACATTCAGATTGATATCTTCGGATGTTATAACCTCCTGAGAAAAGTCCATATTTGACATACTGAATTTTTTTCTGGCCAAAGAGTACTTGAAACTTGACCTTTCCATATATATACTTTTGTCAGGATGATATAACATCCGAAGATATCAATCTTAATGTATAGTGTTAATCTTTTAGGACTCTTTGGGCAGAAATATGTTGAGTAGATAGAAAGGGAACCTCTGAATTGCTGATTTATCATAAGAAAGAGTCTATGACTGTTTATAGTTTGAAAAATTTTGAGGACACTTTGACCAGAAATAAGTTCAAAAGGTCAGATATGGACATCTATATGGCTTATTAAGCATCAGAAGCATCAGAAGAGTATGTATAGTAAGCCGAAAATAAAGGACTCTTTGGCCAGAAAAATGTTCCTTGGGTCAAATATGGATTTGTGTATGGCTGACTTAACATCAGAAAGAGTTAAAGAATATATATGGAAAGGTGAAGTTTCAAGTATTCCTTGGCCAGAAAAAAATTCAGTATGTCAAATATGGACTTTTGTCAGGAGGATATAACATCTGAAGATATCAATCTGAATGTATAGGGTTAATCTTTTAGGACTCTTTGGCCAGAATTATGTTCAATAGGTCAAAAGGGGACCTCTGAATAGCTGATTTTTCATTAGAAAGAGTCTATAACTTTATATAGTTTAAAAACTTTTGAGGACATTTTGACCAGAAATAAGTTCAAAAGGTCAGATATAGATATCTTCATGGCTTATGTAGCATCAGAAGGAGTCTATGAGAATGTATAGAAAGCCCAAGATCGAGGACTCTTTGGCCAGAAATATGTTCCTTTGGTCAAATATGGACTTCTGTAAGGCTGATTTGACATCAGAAGGAGTCGATGACTTTATATAGTTTGAAATCTTTTGAGGACCCTTTGACCAGAAATAAGTTCAAAAGGTCAGATTTGGACATCTATATGGCTTATGAAGCATCAGAAGGAGTCTATGAGTATGTATAGAATACCCAAGATCGAGGACTCTTTGCCCTGTAAAATGTTCCTTAGGTCAAATATGGATTTGTGTATGGCTGACGTAGCATCAGAAAGAGTTAACGAGTATATATTGAAAGGTCAAATTTCCAGTACTCCTTGGCCAGAAAAAAATTCAGTATGTCAAATATGGACTTTTGTCAGGAGGATATAACATCTGAAGATTTCAATCTGAATGTATAGGGTTAATCTTTTAGGACTCTTTGGCCAGAATTATGTTCAATAGGTCAAAAGG
Organism: Vimba vimba; assembly: GCA_022828995.1. Lineage (NCBI taxonomy): Eukaryota > Metazoa > Chordata > Actinopteri > Cypriniformes > Leuciscidae > Vimba > Vimba vimba. The sequence continues at coordinate 7,855,318 of CM040841.1, forward strand.
GGACCTCTGAATAGCTGATTTTTCATTAGAAAGAGTCTATAACTTTATATAGTTTAAAAACTTTTGAGGACATTTTGACCAGAAATAAGTTCAATAGGTCAGATACGGACATCTATATGGCTTATGAAGCATCAGAAGGAGTCTATGAGAATGTATAGGACGCCCAAGATCGTGGGACTCTTTGGCCAGATATATGTTCCTTGGGTCAAATGTGGACTTCTGTAAGGCTGAATTGACATCAAAAGGAGTCGATGACTTTATATAGTTCAAAAAATTTTGAGGACACTTTGACCAAAAATAAGTTCAAAAGGTCAGATACGGCTTATGAAGCATCAGAAGGAGTCTATGAGAATGTATAGAAAGCCCAAGATCGAGGACTGTTTGGCCAGAAATACGTTCCTTGGGTCAAATATGGACCTCTGAATAGCTGATTTGACATCAGAAGGAGTCGATGACTTTATATAGTTTGAAAAATATTGAGGATTCTTTGAACAGAAATAAGTTCAAAAGGTCAGATACGGACATCTATATGGCTTATGAAGCATCAGAAGGAGTCTATGAGAATGTATAGGAAGCCCAAGATCGTGGACTCTTTGGCCAGAAATATGTTCCTTAGGTCAAATGTGGACTTCTGTAAGGCTGATTTGACATCAAAAGGAGTTGATGACTTTATATCGTTTGAAAAATTTTGAGGACACTTTGACCAGAAATTAGTTCAAAAGGTCAGATATGGACATCTATATGGCTTATGTAGCATCAGAAGGAGTCTATGAGAATGTATAGAATACCCAAGATCGAGGACTCCTTGGCCAGAAAAATGTTCCTTGGGTCAAATATGGATTTGTGTATGGCTGACGTAACATAAGAAAGAGTTAACGAGTATATATGGAAAGGTCCAATTTCAAGTACTCCTTGGCCAGAAAAAAATTCAGTATGTCAAATATGGACTTTTGTCAGGAGGATATAACATCTGAAGATATCAATCTGAATGTATAGGGTTAATCTTTTAGGACTCTTTGGCCAGAATTATTTTCAAAAGGTCAAAAGGGGACCTCTGAATAGCTGATTTTTCATTAGAAAGAGTCTATAACTTTATATAGTTTAAAAACTTTTGAGGACCTTTTGACCAGAATTAAGTTCAAAAGGTCAGATACGGACATCTATATGGCTTATGAAGCATCAGAAGGAGTCTATGAGAATGTATAGGAAGCCCAAGATCGTGGACTCAATGGCCAGAAATATGTTCTTTGGGTCAAATGTGGACTTCTGTAAGGCTGATTTGACATCAAAAGGAGTCGATGACTTTATATAGTTTGAAAAATTTTGAGGACACTTTGACCAGAAATAAGTTCAAAAGGTCAGATATGGCTTAGAAAGCATCAGAAGGAGTCTATGAGAATGTATAGAAAGCCCAAGATCGAGGACTCTTTGGCCAGAAATATGTTCCTTGGGTCAAAAATGGACCTCTGAATAGCTGATTTGACATCAGAAGGAGTCGATGACTTTATATGGTTTGAAAAATATTGAGGATACTTTGAACAGAAATAAGTTCAAAAGGTCAGATACGGACATCTATATGGCTTATGAAGCATCAGAAGGAGTCTATGAGAATGTATAGGAAGCCCAAGATCGTGGACTCTTTGGCCAGAAATATGCTCCTTAGGTCAAATGTGGACTTCTGTAAGGCTGATTTGACATCAAAAGGAGTCGATGACTTTATATAGTTTAAAAACGTTTCAGGAAAATTTGACGAGAAATAAGTTCAAAAGGTCAGATATGGACATCTATATAGCTTAAGCAGCATTAGAAGGAGTCTATGAGTAAGTATAGAAAGTCCGAGATCGAGGACTCTTTGGCCATATATATATTCCTTGGGTCAAATGTGGACTTCGTAAAGGCTGATTTGAAATCAAAAGGTGCCGATGACTTTATATAGTTTGAAAAAATTTGAGGACAGTTTGACCAGAAATAAGTTCAAAAGGTCAGATATGGACATCTATATGGCTTATGAAGCATCAGAAGGAGTCTATGAGAATGTATAGAAAGCCCAAGATCGAGGACTCTTTGGCCAGAAATATGTTCCTTGGGTCAAATATGGACATCTGTAAGGCTGATTTGACATCAGGAGTCGATGACTTTTTATAGTTTGAAAACTTTTGAGGACACTTTGACCAGAAATAAGTTCAAAAGGTCAGATATGGACATCTATATGGCTTATGAAGCATCAGAAGGAGTCTATGAGAATGTATAGAATACCCAAGATCCAGGACTCTTTGGATAGAAATATGTTCCTTGGGTCAAATATGGACTTCTGTAAGGCTGATTTGACATCAGGAGTCGATGACTTTATGTAGTTTGAAAACTTTTGAGGACCCTTTGACCAGAAATAAGTTCAAAAGGTCAGATATGGACATCTATATGGCTTATGAAGCATCAGAAGGAGTCTATGAGAATGTATAGAAAGCCCAAGATCGAGGACTCTTTGGCCAGAAATATGTTCCTTGGGTCAAATATGGACTTCTGTAAGGCTGATTTGACATCAGAAGGAGTCGATGACTTTATATAGTTTGAAAACTTGTGAGGACCCTTTGACCAGAAATAAGTTCAAAAGGTCAGATATGGACATCTATATGGCTTATGAAGCATCAGAAGGAGGACTATGAGAATCTATAGAATACCCAAGATTGAGGACTCTTTGGCCAGAAAAATGTTCCTTGGGTCAAATATGGATTTGTGTATGGCTGACTTAACATCAGAAAGAGTTAAAGAATATATATGGAAAGGTGAAGTTTCAAGTATTCCTTGGCCAGAAAAAAATTCAGTATGTCAAATATGGACTTTTGTCAGGAGGATATAACATCTGAAGATATCAATCTGAATGTATAGGGTTAATCTTTTAGGACTCTTTGGCCAGAATTATGTTCAATAGGTCAAAAGGGGACCTCTGAATAGCTGATTTTTCATTAGAAAGAGTCTATAACTTTATATAGTTTAAAAACTTTTGAGGACATTTTGACCAGAAATAAGTTCAATAGGTCAGATATAGATATCTTCATGGCTTATGTAGCATCAGAAGGAGTCTATGAGAATGTATAGAAAGCCCAAGATCGAGGACTCTTTGGCCAGAAATATGTTCCTTGGGTCAAATATGGACTTTTGTAAGGCTGATTTGACATCAGAAGGAGTCGATGACTTTATATAGTTTGAAATCTTTTGAGGACCCTTTGACCAGAAATAAGTTCAAAAGGTCAGATTTGGACATCTATATGGCTTATGAAGCATCAGAAGGAGTCTATGAGTATGTATAGAATACCCAAGATCGAGGACTCTTTGCCCTGTAAAATGTTCCTTAGGTCAAATATGGATTTGTGTATGGCTGACGTAGCATCAGAAAGAGTTAACGAGTATATATTGAAAGGTCAAATTTCCAGTACTCCTTGGCCAGAAAAAAATTCAGTATGTCAAATATGGACTTTTGTCAGGAGGATATAACATCTGAAGATATCAATCTGAATGTATAGGGTTAATCTTTTAGGACTCTTTGGCCAGAATTATGTTCAATAGGTCAAAAGGGGACCTCTGAATAGCTGATTTTTCATTAGAAAGAGTCTATAACTTTATATAGTTTAAAAACTTTTGAGGACATTTTGACCAGAAATAAGTTCAATAGGTCAGATACGGACATCTATATGGCTTATGAAGCATCAGAAGGAGTCTATGAGAATGTATAGGACGCCCAAGATCGTGGGACTCTTTGGCCAGATATATGTTCCTTGGGTCAAATGTGGACTTCTGTAAGGCTGAATTGACATCAAAAGGAGTCGATGACTTTATATAGTTCGAAAAATTTTGAGGACACTTTGACCAAAAATAAGTTCAAAAGGTCAGATACGGCTTATGAAGCATCAGAAGGAGTCTATGAGAATGTATAGAAAGCCCAAGATCGAGGACTCTTTGGCCAGAAATATGTTCCTTGGGTCAAATATGGACCTCTGAATAGCTGATTTGACATCAGAAGGAGTCGATGACTTTATATAGTTTGAAAAATATTGAGGATACTTTGAACAGAAATAAGTTCAAAAGGTCAGATACGGACATCTATATGGCTTATGAAGCATCAGAAGGAGTCTATGAGAATGTATAGGAAGCCCAAGATCGTGGACTCTATGGCCAGAAATATGTTCCTTAGGTCAAATGTGGACTTCTGTAAGGCTGATTTGACATCAAAAGGAGTTGATGACTTTATATCGTTTGAAAAATTTTGAGGACACTTTGACCAGAAATTAGTTCAAAAGGTCAGATATGGACATCTATATGCCTTATGAAGCATCAGAAGGAGTCTATGAGAATGTATAGAATACCCAAGATCGAGGACTCCTTGGCCAGAAAAATGTTCCTTGGGTCAAATATGGATTTGTGTATGGCTGACGTAACATAAGAAAGAGTTAACGAGTATATATGGAAAGGTCAAATTTCAAGTACTCCTTGGCCAGAAAAAAATTCAGTATGTCAAATATGGACTTTTGTCAGGAGGATATAACATCTGAAGATATCAGTCTGAATGTATAGGGTTAATCTTTTAGGACTCTTTGGCCAGAATTATTTTCAAAAGGTCAAAAGGGGACCTCTGAATAGCTGATTTTTCATTAGAAAGAGTCTATAACTTTATATAGTTTAAAAACTTTTGAGGACATTTTGACCAGAATTAAGTTCAAAAGGTCAGATACGGACATCTATATGGCTTATGAAGCATCAGAAGGAGTCTATGAGAATGTATAGGAAGCCCAAGATCGTGGACTCAATGGCCAGAAATATGTTCTTTGGGTCAAATGTGGACTTCTGTAAGGCTGAATTGACATCAAAAGGAGTCGATGACTTTATATAGTTCGAAAAATTTTGAGGACACTTTGACCAAAAATAAGTTCAAAAGGTCAGATACGGCTTATGAAGCATCAGAAGGAGTCTATGAGAATGTATAGAAAGCCCAAGATCGAGGACTCTTTGGCCAGAAATATGTTCCTTGTGTCAAATATGGACCTCTGAATAGCTGATTTGACATCAGAAGGAGTCGATGACTTTATATAGTTTGAAAAATATTGAGGATACTTTGAACAGAAATAAGTTCAAAAGGTCAGATACGGACATCTATATGGCTTATGAAGCATCAGAAGGAGTCTATGAGAATGTATAGGAAGCCCAAGATCGTGGACTCTATGGCCAGAAATATGTTCCTTAGGTCAAATGTGGACTTCTGTAAGGCTGATTTGACATCAAAAGGAGTTGATGACTTTATATCGTTTGAAAAATTTTGAGGACACTTTGACCAGAAATTAGTTCAAAAGGTCAGATATGGACATCTATATGGCTTATGTAGCATCAGAAGGAGTCTATGAGAATGTATAGAATACCCAAGATCGAGGACTCCTTGGCCAGAAAAATGTTCCTTGGGTCAAATATGGATTTGTGTATGGCTGACGTAACATAAGAAAGAGTTAACGAGTATATATGGAAAGGTCAAATTTCAAGTACTCCTTGGCCAGAAAAAAATTCAGTATGTCAAATATGGACTTTTGTCAGGAGGATATAACATCTGAAGATATCAATCTGAATGTATAGGGTTAATCTTTCAGGACTCTTTGGCCAGAATTATTTTCAAAAGGTCAAAAGGGGACCTCTGAATAGCTGATTTTTCATTAGAAAGAGTCTATAACTTTATATAGTTTAAAAACTTTTGAGGACATTTTGACCAGAATTAAGTTCAAAAGGTCAGATACGGACATCTATATGGCTTATGAAGCATCAGAAGGAGTCTATGAGAATGTATAGGAAGCCCAAGATCGTGGACTCAATGGCCAGAAATATGTTCTTTGGGTCAAATGTGGACTTCTGTAAGGCTGATTTGACATCAAAAGGAGTCGATGACTTTATATAGTTTGAAAAATTTTGAGGACACTTTGACCAGAAATAAGTTCAAAAGGTCAGATATGGCTTATGAAGCATCAGAAGGAGTCTATGAGAATGTATAGAAAGCCCAAGATCGAGGACTCTTTGGCCAGAAATATGTTCCTTGGGTCAAAAATGGACCTCTGAATAGCTGATTTGACATCAGAAGGAGTCGATGACTTTATATGGTTTGAAAAATATTGAGGATACTTTGAACAGAAATAAGTTCAAAAGGTCAGATACGGACATCTATATGGCTTATGAAGCATCAGAAGGAGTCTATGAGAATGTATAGGAAGCCCAAGATCGTGGACTCTTTGGCCAGAAATATGTTCCTTTGGTCAAATGTGGACTTCTGTAAGGCTGATTTGACATCAAAAGGAGTCGATGACTTTATATAGTTTAAAAACGTTTCAGGAAAATTTGACGAGAAATAAGTTCAAAAGGTCAGATATGGACATCTATATAGCTTAAGCAGCATTAGAAGGAGTCTATGAGTAAGTATAGAAAGTCCGAGATCGAGGACTCTTTGGCCATATATATATTCCTTGGGTCAAATGTGGACTTCTGTAAGGCTGATTTGAAATCAAAAGGTGTCGATGACTTTATATAGTTTGAAAAAATTTGAGGACACTTTGACCAGAAATAAGTTCAAAAGGTCAGATATGGACATCTATATGGCTTATGAAGCATCAGAAGGAGTCTATGAGAATGTATAGAAAGCCCAAGATCGAGGACTCTTTGGCCAGAAATATGTTCCTTGGGTCAAATATGGACATCTGTAAGGCTGATTTGACATCAGGAGTCGATGACTTTTTATAGTTTGAAAACTTTTGAGGACACTTTGACCAGAAATAAGTTCAAAAGGTCAGATATGGACATCTATATGGCTTATGAAGCATCAGAAGGAGTCTATGAGAATGTATAGAAAGCCCAAGATCGAGGACTCTTTGGCCAGAAATATGTTCCTTGGGTCCAATATGGACTTCTGTAAGGCTGATTTGACATCAGAAGGAGTTGATGACTTTATATAGTTTGAAACATTTTGAGAACACTTTTACCAGAAATAAGTTCAAAACGTCAGATATGGACATCTATATGGCTTATGAAGCATCAGAAGGAGTCTATGAGAATGTATAGAATACCCAAGATCGAGGACTCTTTGGCCAGAAATATGTTCCTTGGGTCAAATATGGACTTCTGTAAGGCTGATTTGACATCAGAAGGAGTCTATAACTTTATATAGTTTAAAAACGTTTGAGGAAAATTTGATCAGAAATAAGTTCACAAGGTCAGATATGGACATCTATATGGCTTATTAAGCATCAGAAGGAGTCTATGAGTATGTATAGAAAGCCTAAGATCGAGGACTCGTTGACCAGAAATATGTTCCTCAGGTCATAAGGGGACCTGTGAATAGCTGATTTATCATTAGAAAGAGTCTATAACTTTATGTTGTTTAAAAACTTTTGAGGACCCTTTGACCAGAAATAAGTTGAAAAGGTCAGATATAGATATCTATATGGCTTATGTAGCATTACGAGTCTATGAGTATGTATAGAAAGCCCAAGATCGAGGACTCTTTGGCCAGAAATATGTTCCTTGGGTCAAATGTGGACTTCTGTAAGGCTGATTTGATATCAAAAGGAGTCGATGACTTTATATAGTTTAAAAACCTTTGAGGAAAATTTGACCAGAAATAAGTTCAAAAGGTCAGATATGGACATCTATATGACTTATGAAGCATCAGAAGGAGTCTATGAGAATGTATAGAAAGCCCAAGATCGAGGACTCTTTGGCCAGAAATATGTTCCTTGGGTCAAATGTGGACTTCTGTAAGGCTGATTTGACATCAAAAGGAGTGTATATCTTTATATAGTATAGAAATCAGATATGGTCAGATATGGACATCTATATGACTTATGAAGCATCAGAAGGAGTCTATGAGAATGTATAGAAAGCCCAAGATCGAGGACTCTTTGGCCAGAAATATGTTCCTTGGGTCAAATGTGGACTTCTGTAAGGCTGATTTGACATCAAAAGGAGTGTATATCTTTATATAGTATAGAAATCAGATATGGTCAGATATGGACATCTATATGACTTATGAAGCATCAGAAGGAGTCTATGAGAATGTATAAGATCCAGGACTCTTTGGATAGAAATATGTTCCTTGGGTCAAATATGGACTTCTGTAAGGCTGATTTGACATCAGGAGTCGATGACTTTATGTAGTTTGAAAACTTTTGAGGACCCTTTGACCAGAAATAAGTTCAAAAGGTCAGATATGGACATCTATATGGCTTATGAAGCATCAGAAGGAGTCTATGAGAATGTATAGAAAGCCCAAGATCGAGGACTCTTTGGCCAGAAATATGTTCCTTGGGTCCAATATGGACTTCTGTAAGGCTGATTTGACATCAGAAGGAGTTGATGACTTTATATAGTTTGAAACATTTTGAGAACACTTTTACCAGAAATAAGTTCAAAACGTCAGATATGGACATCTATATGGCTTATGAAGCATCAGGAGTCTATGAGAATGTATAGAATACCCAAGATCGAGGACTCTTTGGCCAGAAATATGTTCCTTGGGTCAAATATGGACTTCTGTAAGGCTGATTTGACATCAGAAGGAGTCTATAACTTTATATAGTTTAAAAACGTTTGAGGAAAATTTGATCAGAAATAAGTTCACAAGGTCAGATATGGACATCTATATGGCTTATTAAGCATCAGAAGGAGTCTATGAGTATGTATAGAAAGCCTAAGATCGAGGACTCGTTGACCAGAAATATGTTCCTCAGGTCACAAGGGGACCTGTGAATAGCTGATTTATCATTAGAAAGAGTCTATAACTTTATAGAGTTAGAAAAGTTTTGAGGAAACTTTAACCAGAAATAACTTCAAACGGTCAGATATGGACATCTATATGGCTTATGAAGCATAAGAAGGAGTCTATGAGTATGTATAGAAAGCCTAAGATCGAGGACTCTTTGACCAGAAATATGTTCCTTAGGTCAAAAGGGGACCTGTGAATAGTTGATTTATCATTAGAAAGAGTCTATAACTTTATGTAGTTTAAAAACTTTTGAGGACACTTTGACCAGAAATAAGTTCAAAAGGTCAGATATGGACATCTATATGACTTATGAAGCATCAGAAGGAGTCTATGAGAATGTATAGAAAGCCCAAGATCGAGGACTCTTTGGCCAGAAATATGTTCCTTGGGTCAAATGTGGACTTCTGTCAGGCTGATTTGACATCAAAAGGAGTGTATATCTTTATATAGTATAGAAATCAGATATGGTCAGATATGGACATCTATATGACTTATGAAGCATCAGAAGGAGTCTATGAGAATGTATAGAAAGCCCAAGATCGAGGACTCTTTGGCCAGAAATATGTTCCATGGGTCAGATATGGACTTCTGTAAGGCTGATTTGACATCAGATGGAGTCGATAACTTTATAAAGTTAGAAAAGTTTTGAGGAAAATTTGACCAGAAATAAGTTCAAAAGGTCAGATATGGAACATCTACATGGCTTAAGCAGCATTAGAAGGAATCTATGAGAATGTATAGAAAGCCCAAGATCGAGGACTCTTTGGCCAGAAATATGTTCCTTGGGTCAAATGTGGACTTCTGTAAGGATGATTTTACGTTAAAAGGAGTCTATAACTTTATATAGTTTAAAAATGTTTGAGAAAAATTTGACCAGAAATAAGTTCACAAGGTCAGATATGGACATCTATATGGCTTATTAAGCATCAGAAGGAGTCTATGAGGATGTATAGAAAGCCTAAGATCAAGGACACTTTGACCAGAAATATGTTCCTTAGGTCAAAAGGGGACCTGTGAATAGCTGATTTATCATTAGAAAGAGTCTATAACTTTATGTCGTTTAAAAACTTTTGAGGACACTTTGACCAGAAATAAGTTCAAAAGGTCAGATATGGACATCTATATGACTTATGAAGCATCAGAAGGAGTCTATGAGAATGTATAAGATCGAGGACTCTTTGGCCAGAAATATGTTCCTTGGGTCAAATGTGGACTTCTGTAAGGCTGATTTGACATCAAAAGGAGTCTATAACTTTATATAGTTTAAAAACGTTTGAGGAAAATTTGACCAGAAATAAGTTCACAAGGTCAGATATGGACATCTATATGGCTTATTAAGCATCAGAAGGAGTCTATGAGTATGTATAGAAAGCCTAAGATCGAGGACTCGTTGACCAGAAATATGTTCCTTAGGTCATAAGGGGACCTGTGAATAGCTGATTTATCATTAGAAAGTGTCTATAACTTTATGTCGTTTAAAAACTTTTGAGGACCCTTTGACCAGAAATAAGTTGAAAAGGTCAGATATAGATATCTATATGGCTTATGTAGCATTAGGAGTCTATGAGTATGTATAGAAAGCCCAAGATCGAGGACTCTTTGGCCAGAAATATGTTCCTTGGGTCAAATGTGGACTTCTGTAAGGCTGATTTGACATCAAAAGGAGTCGATGACTTTATAGAGTTTGAAAAATTTTGAGGGCACTTTGACCAGAAATAAGTTCAAAAGGTCAGATATGGACATCTATATGGCTTATGAAGCATCAGAAGGAGTCTATGAGAATGTATAGAAAGCCCAAGATCAAGGACTCTTTGGCCAGAAATATGTTCCTTGGGTCAAATGTGGACTTCTGTAAGGCTGATTTGACATCAAAAGGAGTCTATAACTTTATATAGTTTAAAAACCTTTGAGGAAAATTTGACCAGAAATAAGTTCACAAGGTCAGATATGGACATCTATATGGCTTATTAAGCATCAGAAGGAGTCTATGAGTATGTATAGAAAGCCTAAGATCGAGGACTCTTTGACCAGAAATATATTCTTTAGGTCAAAAGGGGACCTGTGAATAGCTGATTTATCATTAGAAAGAATCTATAACTTTATGTCGTTTAAAAACCTTTGAGGAATCTTTGACCAGAAATAAGTTCAAAAGGTCAGATATAGATATCTATATGGCTTATGTAGCATTAGAAGGAGTCTTTGAGTATGTATAGAAAGCCCAAGATCGAGGACTCTTTGGCCAGAAAAAAGTTCAAAAGGTCAGATATGGATATTTTTATGGCTTATGTAGCATTAGAAGGAGTCTATGAGTATGTATAGAAAGCCCAAGATCGAGGACTCTTTGGCTAGAAATATGTTCCTTGGGTCAAATATGGACTTCTGTAAGGCTGATTTGACATCAGAAGGAGTCGATGACTTTTTATAGTTTGAAACATTTTGAGAACACTTTTACCAGAAATAAGTTCAAAACGTCAGATATGGACATCTATATGGCTTATGTAGCATTAGAAGGAGTCTATTAGTATGTATAGAAAGCCCAAGATCTTGGACTCTTTGGCCAGAAATATGTTCCATGGGTCAAATGTGGACTTCTGTAAGGCTGATTTGACATCAAAAGGAGTCTATAACTTTATATAGTTTAAAAACGTTTCAGATAAATTTGACCAGAAATAAGTTCACAAGGTCATATATGGACATCTATATGGCTTATTAAGCATAAGAAGGAGTCTATGAGTATGTATAGAAAGCCTAAGATCGAGGACTCGTTGACCAGAAATATGTTCCTTAGGTCATAAGGGGACCTGTGAATAGCTGATTTATCATTAGAAAGAGTCTATAACTTTATGTCGTTTAAAAAATATTGAGGACCCTTTGACCAGAAATAAGTTGAAAAGGTCAGATATAGATATCTATATGGCTTATGTAGCATTAGGAGTCTATGAGTATGTATAGAAAGCCCAATATCGAGGACTCTTTGGCCAGAAATATGTTCCTTGGGTCAAATGTGGACTTCTCTAAGGCTGATTTGACATCAAAAGGAGTCGATGACTATATAGTTTGAAAAATTTTGAGGACACTTTGACCAGAAATAAGTTCAAAAGGTCAGATATGGACATCTATATGGCTTATGAAGCATCAGAAGGAGTCTATGAGAATGTATAGAAAGCCCAAGATCGAGGACTCTTTGGCCAGAAATATGTTCCTTGGGTCAGATATGGACTTCTGTAAGGCTGATTTGACATCAGAAGAAGTCGATAACTTTATAAAGTTAGAAAAGTTTTGAGGAAACTTTGACCAGAAATAAGTTCAAACAGTCAGATATGGATATCTATATGGCTTATGAAGCTTCAGAAGGAGTCTATGAGAATGTATAGAAAGCCCAAGATATTGGACTCTTTGGCCAGAAATAAGTTCAAAAGGTCAGATATGGATATTTATATGGCTTATGTAGCATTAGAAGGAGTCTATGAGTATGTATAGTAAGCCCAAGACCGAGGACTCTTTGGCCAGAAATATGTTCCTTGGGTCAACGGTGGACTTCTGTAAGGCTGATTTGACATCAGAAGGAGTCTATAACTTTATATATTTTAAAAATGTTTAAGAAAAATTTGACCAGAAATAAGTTCACAAGGTCAGATATGGACATCTTTATGGCTTATTAAGCATCAGAAGGAGTAAATGAGAATGTATAGGATACCCAAGATCGAGGACTCTTTGGCCAGAAATATGTTCCTTGGGTCAAATGTGGACTTCTGTAAGGCTGATTTGACATCAAATGGAGTCGATGACTTTATATAGTTTGAAAAATTTTGAGGACACTTTGACCAGAAATAAGTTCAAAAGGTCAGATATGGACATCTATATGGCTTATTAAGCATCAGACGGAGTCTATGAGTATGTATAGAAAGCCCAAGATCGAGGACTCTTTGGACAGAAATATGTTCCTTGGGTTAAATGTGGACTTCTGTAAGGCTGATTTGACAGAAGTAGTCAAGGAGTATATATGGAAAGCTCAAGTTTCAAGTACTCCTATTCATTATGTCAAATATGGATTTTTTTCAGCCTATCAAAAAGAAGATGAACTACTTCATGCCCCTTGTGCAATGAAAATATAACATGAGTGATGCATTGATCTAAGAATTTAATTAACTAAGCGTTGATGAATTATTACATCTAACTATATCAGTTTGATATTTTATTCATTGGAATGTAACTCCAAAATTTGTATATCTTCAATGCTCATCGGAATGAGATAGTTACTGTATGTTTTCAATGCACTCCTAGCTTATATGTTATTCTTCAATGCACAAAGTTTGATCGTTTGTCCAATGCAATGCAACAACACATATGTTATCTCTTTACTGAACATGGGAAGGAGTTAGTTCTGTTGTGCAATGTAATGCAAAAAGTTCATAAGCTATATGTTATTCTTCAGTGCACAACTTTAGATCGTTTGTGCATTGCATTGCAACATGTTATGTCTTTAATGAGCAAGGGAAGGAGTTAGTTCTGGTGTGCAATGCAATGCAAGAAGTGCATAAGCTATATGTTATTCTTCAGTGCACAACGTTAGATCGTTTGTGCAATGCAATGCAACAACACATATGTTATCTCTTTACTGAACATGGGAAGGAGTTAGTTCTGTTGTGCAATGCAAAAAGTGCATCGCCTATAATAATTTTTCAATGAACAACTTTAGATCGTTTTTTTAATGCAATGCAACAAACATATGTTATCTCTTTAATGAACATGGCAATTAGTTATTTCTGTTGTGCAATGCAATGCGAAAAGTGCATAACCTATATGTTATTCTTCAATGCACGACATTAGATCGATTGTGCAATTCACTGCAACAACACATATGTTATCTCTTGAATTAGTTCTGGTGTGCAATGCAATAATGCAAGAACTGCATAGGCGATGTTATTCTTCATTGCATAACGTTAGATTGTTTGTGCAATGCAATTAAACAACACACCTTATCTCTTTAATGAACACGCGACTGAGTTAGTTCTGGTGTGCAATGCAATGCAATGCAAGAAGTGCATAGCCTAAATAATATCATTCAATGCACAACGTTAGATCGTTTGTGCAATGTATTGCAACATGTTATCTCTTTAATGAACATGGGATTGAGTTAGTTCTAGTGTGCAATGCAATGCAATGCAATGCAAAAAGTGCATAAAGCTATATGTTACTCTTCAATGCACAACGTTAGATCGTTTGTGCAATGCAATGCAAAAATTTCATAAGCTATATGTTATTCTTCAGTGCACAACGTTAGATCGTTGCAATGCAACATGTTATCTCTTTAATGAACATGGGATTGAGTTAGTTCTGGTGTGCAATGCAATGCAATAAAAAAAGTTCATAAGCTATATGTTATTCTTCAATGCACAACGTTAGATCATTTGTGCAATGCATTGCAACATGTTATCTCTTTAATGAGCATGGGAAGGAGTTAGTTCTGTTGTGCAATGCAATGCAAAAAGTTAATAAGCTATATGTTATTCTTCAGTGCACAACGTTAGATCGTTTGTGCAATGCAATGCAACATGTTATCTCTTTAATGAACATGGGATTGAGTTAGTTCTGGTGTGCAATGCAATGCAATGCAAAATTGCATAAGCTATATGTTATTGTTCATTGCACAACGTTAGATTGTCTGTGCAATGCAATGCAACAAACACATATATTATATTATCTCCTTAATGACCATGGGAAGGAATTAGTTCTGTTGTGCAATGCAATGCATAAAGTTAATAAACTATATGTTATTCTTCAGTGCACAACGTTAGATCGTTTGTCCAATGCAATGCAACAACATATATGTTATCTCTTTAATAAACATGGGATTGAGTTAAGTCTGGTGTGCAATGCAATGCAATGCAAAAATTGCATAGCCTAAATAATATCATTCAATGCACAAGGTTAGATCGTTTGTGCAATGTATTGCAACATGTTATCTCTTTAATGAACATGGGATTGAGTTAGTTCTGGTGTGCAATGCAATGCAATGCAAAATTGCATAAGCTATATGTTATTGTTCATTGCACAACGTTAGATTGTCTGTGCAATGCAATGCAACAAACACATATATTATATTATCTCCTTAATGACCATGGGAAGGAATTAGTTCTGTTGTGCAATGCAATGCAAAAAGTTAATAAACTATATGTTATTCTTCAGTGCACAACTTTAGATCGTTTGTCCAATGCAATGCAACAACATATATGTTATCTCTTTAATAAACATGGGATTGAGTTAAGTCTGGTGTGCAATGCAATGCAATGCAAAAATTGCATAGCCTAAATAATATCATTCAATGCACAACGTTAGATCGTTTGTGCAATGTATTGCAACATGTTATCTCTTTAATGAACATGGGATTGAGTTAGTTCTAGTGTGCAATGTAATGCAATGCAAAAAGTGCATAAGCTATTTGTTATTCTTCAATGCACAACGTTAGATCGTTTGTGCAATGCAATGCAACATGTTATCTCTTTAATGAGCATGGGAAGGAGTTAGTTCTGTTGTGCAATGCAATGCAAAAAGTGCATAAGCTATATGTTATTCTTCAGTGCACAACGTTAGATCGTTTGTGCAATGCAATGCAACAACACATATGCTATCTCTTTACTGAACATGGGAATGAGTTATTTCTGGTGTGCAATGCAATGCAATGCAAGAATTGCATAGCCTATGTTATTCTTCAATGCACGACGTTAGATCGTTTGTGCAATGCAATGCAACAACACATATGTTATCTCTTTACTGAATATGGGAATGATTTAGTTCTGGTGTGCAATGCAATGCAAAAAGTGCACCAATATTATTCTTCAGTGCACAGCGTTAGATCGTTTGTGCAATTCACTGCAACGACACATATGTTTATCTCTTGAATTAGTTCTGGTGTGCAATGCAATGCAAGAACTGCATAGGCTATGTTATTATTCATTGCACAACGTTAGATTGTTTGTGCAATGCAATGAAACAACACACGTTATCTCTTTAATGAACGCGATTGAGTTAGTTCTGGTGTGCAATGCAATGCAATGCAAAAAGTGCATAGCCAATATTATTCTTCAGTGCACAGCGTTAGATCGTTTGTGCAATTCACTGTAACAACACATATGTTATCTCTTGAATTAGTTCTGGTGTGCAATGCAATGCAAGAACTGCATAGGCGATATCGTTTGTGCAATGCATTGCAACATGTTATCTCTTTAATGAACATGGGACTGAGTTAGTTCTGATGTGAAATGCAATGCAATGCAAAAAGTGCATAAGCTATATGTTATTCTTCAATGCACAACGTTAGATCGTTTATGCATTGGATTGCAACATGTTATCTCTTTAATGAGCAAGGGAAGGAGTTAGTTCTGTTGTGCAATGCAATGCAATGCAAAAAGTGCATAAGCTATATGTTTTTCTTCAGTGCACAACGTTAGATCGTTTGTGCATTGGATTGCAACATGTTATCTCTTTAATGAGCAAGGGAAGGAGTTAGTTCTGTTGTGTTATCTCTTTAATGAGCATGGGAAGGAGTTAGTTCTGTTGTGCAATGCAATGCAAGAAGTTCATAAACTGTTTGTGCAATGCAATGCAACAACATATGTTATCTATTTAATGAACATGAGAAGGAGTTAGTTCTGGTTTGCAATGCAATGCAAGAAGTGCATAGCCTATATGTTATTCTTCACACAACGTTAGATCGTTTGTGCAATGCAATGCAACATGTTATCTCTTTAAGGAACATGGGATTGAGTTAGTTCTGGTTTGCAATGCAATGCAAGAAGTGCATAGCCTATATGTTATTCCTCAATACACAACGTTAGATCGTTTGTGCAATGCATTGCAACATGTTATCTCTTTAATGAACATGGGATTGAGTTAGTTCTGGTGTGCAATGCAATGCAATGCAAGAAGTGCATGGCCTATATGTTATAATTCAATGCACAACGTTAGATTGTCTGTGCAATGCAATGCAACATGTTATCTCCTTTAATAAACATGGGAATGAGTTAGTTCTGGTGTGCAATGCAATTCAATGCAAAAAGTGCATAAGCTATGTTATTCTTCAGTGCACAACGTTAGATCATTTGTGCAATGCAATGCAACATGTTATCTCTTTAATGAACATGGGATTGAGTTAGTTCTGGTGTGCAATGCAATGCAATGCAAAAAGTGCATAAGTTATATGTTACTTATATGTTACTCTTCAATGCACAACGTTTGTGCAATGCAATGCAACATGTTATCTCTTTAATGAACATGGGATTGAGTTAGTTCTGGTGTGCAATGCAATGCAATGCAAAAAGTGCATAAGTTATATGTTACTTATATGTTACTCTTCAATGCACAACGTTTGTGCAATGCAATGCAACATGTTATCTCTTTAATGAGCATGGGAAGGAGTTAGTTCTGCTGTGCAATGCAATGCAAGAAGTTCATAAACTGTGCAATGCAATGCAACATGTTATCTCTTTAATGAACATGGGATTGAGTTAGTTCTGGTGTGCAATGCAATGCAATGCAACAAGTGCATAAGCTATTTGTTACTCTTCAATGGACAACGGTATATCGGTTGTGCAATGCATTGCAACATGTTATCTCTTTAATGAGCAAGGGAAGGAATTAGTTCTGTTGTGCAATGCAATGCAAATGTCCATAAGCTATATGTTATTCTTCAGTGCACAACGTTAGATCGTTTGTGCAATGCAATGCAACATGTTATCTCTATAATGAATATGGGATTGAGTTAGTTCTGGTTTGCAATTCAATGCAAGAAGTGCATAGCCTATGTGTTATTCTTCAATACACAACGTTAGATCGTTTGTGCAATGCATTGCAACATGTTATCTCTTTAATGAACATTGGAATGAGTTAGTTCTGGTGTGCAATGCAATGCAATGCAAGAATTGCAAGAGCCTATGTTATTCTTCAGTGCACAACGTTTAGATCGTTTGTGCAATGCAATGCAACATGTTATCTCTTTACTGAACATGGGATTGAGTTAGTTCTGGTGTGCAATACAATGCAATGGAAAAAGTTCATAAGCTATATGTTATTCTTCAGTGCACAACGTTAGATCGTTTGTGCAATGCATTGCAACAACATATGTTATCACTTTAATGAACATGGGAAGGAGTTAGTTCTGCTGTGCAATGCAATGAAGAAGTGCATAGCTTATATAATGAGTTGTTAGTCATGTGTCAATGCACAACGTTAGATGGTTTGTGCAATGCAAAGCAACTTGTTATCTCTTTAATGAAAAAGGGAAGGAGTTCTGGCCAATGAGTCCTTGAAACTTGACCTTTCCATATATACTCGTTGAATCTTTCTGATGTTACGTCAGCCATACAGAAGTCCACATTTGACCCAAGGAACATATTTCTGGCCAAAGAGTCCTAAAAGATTAACCCTATACATTCAGATTGATATCTTCAGATGTTATATCCTCCTGACAAAAGTCCATATTTGACATACTTGAATTTTTTTCTGGCCAAGGAGTACTTGATCTTGGGTATTCTATACATTCTCATAGACTCCTTCTGATGCTTCATAAGCCATATAGAAGTCCATATCTGACCTTTTGAACTTATTTCTGGTCAAAGTGTCCTCAAAATTTTTCAAACTATAAAAAGTCATCGACTCCTTCTGATGTCAAATCAGACTTACAGAAATCCATATTTGACCAACGGAACATATTTTTTGCCAAAGAGTCCTCGGTCTTGGGCTTACTATACATACTCATAGACTCCTTCTAATGCTACATAAGCCATATAAATATCTATATCTGACCTTTTGAACTTATTTCTGGTCAAAGTGTCCTCAAAATTTTTCAAACTATAAAAAGTCATCGACTCCTTCTGATGTCAAATCAGCCTTACAGAAGTCCACATTTGACCCAAGGAACATATTTCTGGCCAAAGAGTCCTCGATCTTGGGCTTCCTATACATTCTCATAGACTCCTACTGATGCTTCATAAGCCAATATAGATGTCCGTATCTGACCTTTTGAACTTATTTCTGGTCAAAGTGTCCTCAAAATTTTTCAAACTATATAAAGTCATCGACTCCTGATGTCAAATCAGCCTTACAAAAGTCCACATTTGACCCAAGGAACATATTTCTGGCCAAAGAGTCCTCGATCTTGGGCTTTCTATACATTCTCATAGACTCCTTCTGATGCTACATAAGCCATGAAGATATCTATATCTGACCTTTTGATCTTATTTCTGGTCAAAATGTCCTCAAAAGCTTTCAAACTATAAAAAATCATCGACTCCTGATGTCAAATCAGCCTTACAGAAGTCCATATTTGACCCAAGGAACATATTTCTGGCCAAAGAGTCCTCGATCTTGGGCATTCAATACATTCTCATAGACTCCTTCTGATGCTTCATAAGCCATATCTGACCTTTTGAACTTATTTCTGGTCAAAGTGTCCTAAAAATTTTTCAAACTATATAAAGTCATCGACTCCTTTTGATGTCAAATCAGCCTTACAGAAGTCCACATTTGACCCAAGGAACATATTTCTGGCCAAAGAGTCCTCGATCTTGGGCTTTCTATACATTCTCATAGACTCCTTCTGATGCTTCATAAGCCATATAGATGTCCATATCTGACCGTTTGAACTTATTTCTGGTAAAAGTTTCCTCAAAACTTTTCAAACTTTATAAAGTTATCGACTCCTTCTGATGTCAAATCAGCCTTACAGAAATCCACATTTGACCCAAGGAACATATTTCTGGCCAAAGAGTCCTCGGTCTTGGGCTTACTATACATACTAATAGACTCCTTCTAATGCTACATAAGCCATATAGATATCTATATCTGACCTTTTGAACTTATTTCTGGTCAAAGGGTCCTCCAAAGTTTTTAAACGACATAAAGTTATAGACTCTTTCTAATGATAAATCAGCTATTCACAGGTCCCCTTTTGACCCAAGGAACATATTTCTACTATACATACTCATAGACTCCTTCTAATGCTACATCAGCCATATAAATATCCATATCTGACCTTTTGAACTTATTTCTGGTCAAAGTGTCCTCAAAATTTTTCAAACTATATAAAGTCATCGACTCCTTCTGATGTCAAATCAGCCATTCAGAGGTCCATATTTGACCCAAGGAACATATTTCTGGCCAAAGAGTCCTCAATCTTGGGCTTTCTATACATTCCCATAGACTCCTTCTGATGCTTCATAAGCCATGTAGAAGTCCATATCTGACCTTTTGAACTTATTTCTGGTCAAAGTGTCCTCAAAATTTTTCAAACTATAAAAAGTCATCGACTCCTTCTGATGTCAAATCAGCCTTACAGAAGTCCACATTTGATCCAAGGAACATATATCTGGCCAAAGAGTCCACGATCTTGGGCTTCCTATACATTCTCATAGACTCCTTCTGATGCTTCATAAGCCATATAGATGTCCGTATCTGACCTTTTGAACTTATTTCTGGTGAAAGAGTCCTCAAAAGATTTCAAAACATATAAAGTCATAAACTCTTTCTGATGTCAAATCAGCTATTCAGATGTCCATATTTGACCCAAGGAACATATTTCTGGCCAAAGAGTCCTCGGTCTTGGGCTTCCTATACATACTCATAGACTCCTTCTAATGCTACATAAGCCATATAAATATCTATATCTGACCTTTTGAACTTATTTCTGGTGAAAGAGTCCTCAAAAGTTTTCAAAACATATAAAGTCATCAACTCCTTCTGATGTCAAATCAGCTATTCAGATGTCCATATTTGAGCCAAGGAACATATTTCTGGCCAAAGAGTCTTCGGTCTTGGGCTTCCTATACATACTCATAGACTCCTTCTAATGCCACATAAGCCATATAGATGTCCATATCTGAACTTTTGAACTTATTTCTGGTCAAAGTGTCCTCAAAATTTTTCAAACTATAAAAAGTCATCGACTCCTTCTGATGTCAAATCAGCCTTACAGAAGTCCATATTTGACCCAAGGAACATATTTCTGGCCAAAGAGTCCTCGATCTTGGGCTTTCTATACATACTCATAGACTCCTAATGCTACATAAGCCATATAGATATCTATATCTGACCTTTTCAACTTATTTCTGGTCAAAGGGTCCTCAAAAGTTTTTAAACGACATAAAGTTATAGACTCTTTCTAATGATAAATCAGCTATTCACAGGTCCCCTTATGACCTAAGGAACATATTTCTGGTCAACGAGTCCTCGATCTTAGGCTTTCTATACATACTCATAGACTCCTTCTGATGCTTAATAAGCCATATAGATGTCCATATCTGACCTTTTGAACTTATTTCTGGTCAAATTTTCCTCAAACGTTTTTAAACTATATAAAGTTATAGACTCCTTTTGATGTCAAATCAGCCTTACAGAAGTCCACATTTGACCCAAGGAACATATTTCTGGCCAAAGAGTCCAAGATCTTGGGCTTTCTATACATACTAATAGACTCCTTCTAATGCTACATAAGCCATATAGATATCTATATCTGACTTTTTGAACTTATTTCTGGTCAAAGGGTCCTCCAAAGTTTTTAAACGACATAAAGTTATAGACTCTTTCTAATGATAAATCAGCTATTCACAGGTCCCCTTTTGACCCAAGGAACATATTTCTACTATACATACTCATAGACTCCTTCTAATGCTACATAAGCCATATAAATATCCATATCTGACCTTTTGAACTTATTTCTGGTCAAAGTGTCCTCAAAATTTTTCAAACTATATAAAGTCATCGACTCCTTTTGATGTCAAATCAGCCTTACAGAAATCCACATTTGACCCAAGGAACATATTTCTGGCCAAAGAGTCCTCGATCTTGGGCTTTCTATACATTCTCATAGACTCCTTCTGATGCTACATAAGTCATATAGATGTCCATATCTGACCTTTTGAACTTATTTCTGGTCAAAGTGTCCTCAAAAGTTTTTAAACTACATAAAGTTATAGACTCTTTCTAATGATAAATCAGCTATTCACAGGTCCCCTTTTGACCTAAGGAACATATTTCTGGTCAAAGAGTCCTTGATCTTAGGCTTTCTATACATCCTCATAGACTCCTTCTGATGCTTAATAAGCCATATAGATGTCCATATCTGACCTTGTGAACTTATTTCTGGTCAAATTTTTCTCAAACATTTTTAAACTATATAAAGTTATAGACTCCTTTTGACGTAAAATCATCCTTACAGAAGTCCACATTTGACCCAAGGAACATATTTCTGGCCAAAGAGTCCTCGATCTTATTCTTTCTATACATTCTCATAAACTCCTTCTGATGCTTCATAAGCCATATAGATGTCCATATCTGACCTTTTGAACTTATTTCTGGTCATCGACTCCTTCTGATGTCAAATCAGCCTTACAGAAGTCCACATATGACCCAAGGAACATATTTCTGGCCAAAGAGTCCACGATCTTGGGCTTCCTATACATTCTCATAGACTCCTTCTGATGCTTCTTAAGCCATATAGATGTCCTTATCTGACCTTTTGAACTTATTTCTGGTCAAAATGTCCTCAAAAGTTTTTAAACTATATAAAGTTATAGACTCTTTCTAATGAAAAATCAGCTATTCAGAGGTCCCCCTTTGACCTATTGAACATAATTCTGGCCAAAGAGTCCTAAAAGATTAACCCTAAACATTCAGATTGATATCTTCAGATGTTATATCCTCCTGACAAAAGTCCATATTTGACATACTGAATTTTTTTCTGGCCAAGGAGTACTTTAAACTTGACCTTTCCATATATACTCGTTAACTCTTTCTGATGTTACGTCAGCCTTACACAAATCCATATTTGACCCAAGGAACATTTTTCTGGCCAAAGAGTCCTCGATCTTGGGTATTCTATACATTCTCATAGACTTCTTCTGATGCTACATAAGCCATATAGATGTCCATATCTGACCTTTTGAACTAATTTCTGGTCAAAGTGTTCTCAAAATTTTTCAAACTATATAAAGTCATCGACTCCTTCTGATGTCAAATCAGCCATTCAGAGGTCCATATTTGACCCAAGGAACATATTTCTGGCCAAAGAGTCCTCAATCTTGGGCTTTCTATACATTCCCATAGACTCCTTCTGATGCTTCATAAGCCATGTAGAAGTCCATATCTGACCTTTTGAACTTATTTCTGGTCAAAGTGTCCTCAAAATTTTTCAAACTATAAAAAGTCATCGACTCCTTCTGATGTCAAATCAGCCTTACAGAAGTCCACATTTGATCCAAGGAACATATATCTGGCCAAAGAGTCCACGATCTTGGGCTTCCTATACATTCTCATAGACTCCTTCTGATGCTTCATAAGCCATATAGATGTCCGTATCTGACCTTTTGAACTTATTTCTGGTGAAAGAGTCCTCAAAAGATTTCAAAACATATAAAGTCATAAACTCTTTCTGATGTCAAATCAGCTATTCAGATGTCCATATTTGACCCAAGGAACATATTTCTGGCCAAAGAGTCCTCGGTCTTGGGCTTCCTATACATACTCATAGACTCCTTCTAATGCTACATAAGCCATATAAATATCTATATCTGACCTTTTGAACTTATTTCTGGTGAAAGAGTCCTCAAAAGTTTTCAAAACATATAAAGTCATCAACTCCTTCTGATGTCAAATCAGCTATTCAGATGTCCATATTTGAGCCAAGGAACATATTTCTGGCCAAAGAGTCTTCGGTCTTGGGCTTCCTATACATACTCATAGACTCCTTCTAATGCCACATAAGCCATATAGATGTCCATATCTGACCTTTTGAACTTATTTCTGGTCAAAGTGTCCTCAAAATTTTTCAAACTATAAAAAGTCATCGACTCCTTCTGATGTCAAATCAGCCTTACAGAAGTCCATATTTGACCCAAGGAACATATTTCTGGCCAAAGAGTCCTCGATCTTGGGCTTTCTATACATTCTCATAGACTCCTTCTGATGCTACATAAGCCATGAAGATATCTATATCTGACCTTTTGAACTTATTTCTGGTCAAAGTGTCCTCAAAATTTTTCAAACTATGTAAAGTCATCGACTCCTTTTGATGTCAAATCAGCCTTACAGAAGTCCACATTTGACCCAAGGAACATATATCTGGCCAAAGAGTCCACGATCTTGGGCTTCCTATACATTCTCATAGACTCCTTCTGATGCTTCATAAGCCATATAGATGTCCATATCTGACCGTTTGAACTTATTTCTGGTCAAAGTTTCCTCAAAACTTTTCAAACTTTTTAAAGTTATCGACTCCTTCTGATGTCAAATCAGCCTTACAGAAATCCACATTTGACCCAAGGAACATATTTCTACTATACATACTCATAGACTCCTTCTAATGCTTCATAAGCCGTATCTGACCTTTTGAACTTATTTCTGGTCAAAGGGTCCTGAAAAGTTTTCAAACTATATAAAGTCATCGACTCCTTTTGATGTCAAATCAGCCTTACAAAAGTCCATATTTGACCCAAGGAACATATTTCTGGTCAAAGTGTCTTCAAAAGTTTTTAAACTACATAAAGTTATAGACTCTTTCTAATGATAAATCAGCTATTCACAGGTCCCCTTTTGACCTAAGGAACATATTTCTGGTCAAAGAGTCCTCGATCTTAGGCTTTCTATCCATCCTCATAGACTCCTTCTGATGCTTAATAAGCCATATAGATGTCCATATCTGACCTTGTGAACTTATTTCTGGTCAAATTTTTCTCAAACATTTTTAAACTATATAAATTTATAGACTCCTTTTGACGTAAAATCATCCTTACAGAAGTCCACATTTGACCCAAGGAACATATTTCTGGCCAAAGAGTCCTCGATTTTGGGCTTTCTATACATTCTCATAGATTCCTTCTAATGCTGCTTAAGCCATGTAGATGTTCCATATCTGACCTTTTGAACTTATTTCTGGTCAAATTTTCCTCAAAGGTTTTTAAACTATATAAAGATATACACTCCTTTTGATGTCAAATCAGCCTTACAGAAGTCCACATATGACCCAAGGAACATATTTCTGGCCAAAGAGTCCTCGATCTTGGGCTTTCTATACATTCTCATAGACTCCTTCTGATGCTTCATAAGCCATATAGATGTCCACATCTGACCTTTTGAACTTATTTCTGGTCAAAGTGCCCTCAAAATTTTTCAAACTCTATAAAGTCATCGACTCCTTTTGATGTCAAATCAGCCTTACAGAAGTCCACATTTGACCCAAGGAACATATTTCTGGCCAAAGAGTCCTCGATCTTGGGCTTTCTATACATACTCATAGACTCCTAATGCTACATAAGCCATATAGATATCTATATCTGACCTTTTCAACTTATTTCTGGTCAAAGGGTCCTCAAAAGTTTTTAAACGACATAAAGTTATAGACTCTTTCTAATGATAAATCAGCTATTCACAGGTCCCCTTATGACCTAAGGAACATATTTCTGGTCAACGAGTCCTCGATCTTAGGCTTTCTATACATTCTCATAGATTCCTTCTAATGCTGCTTAAGCCATGTAGATGTCCATATCTGACCTTGTGAACTTATTTCTGGTCAAATTTTCCTCAAACGTTTTTAAACTATATAAAGTTATAGACTCCTTTTGATGTCAAATCAGCCTTACAGAAGTCCACATTTGACCCAAGGAACATATTTCTGGCCAAAGAGTCCAAGATCTTGGGCTTTCTATACATACTAATAGACTCCTTCTAATGCTACATAAGCCTAATAGATATCTATATCTGACTTTTTGAACTTATTTCTGGTCAAAGGGTCCTCCAAAGTTTTTAAACGACATAAAGTTATAGACTCTTTCTAATGATAAATCAGCTATTCACAGGTCCCCTTTTGACCCAAGGAACATATTTCTGGTCAAAGAGTCCTCGATCTTAGGCTTTCTATACATATTCATAGACTCCTTCTGATGCTTAATAAGCCATATAGATGTCCATATCTGACTTTGTGAACTTATTTCTGGTCAAATTTTCCTCAAAGATTTTTAAACTATATAAAGTTATAGACTCCTTTTGATGTCAAATCAGCCTTACAGAAGTCCACATTTGACCCAAGGAACATATTTCTGGCCAAAGAGTCCTCGATCTTGGGCTTTCTATACATTCTCATAGACTCCTTCTGATGCTTCATAAGCCATATAGATGTCCATATCTGACCGTTTGAACTTATTTCTGGTAAAAGTTTCCTCAAAACTTTTCAAACTTTATAAAGTTATCGACTCCTTCTGATGTCAAATCAGCCTTACAGAAATCCACATTTGACCCAAGGAACATATTTCTGGCCAAAGAGTCCTCGGTCTTGGGCTTACTATACATACTAATAGACTCCTTCTAATGCTACATAAGCCATATAGATATCTATATCTGACCTTTTGAACTTATTTCTGGTCAAAGGGTCCTCCAAAGTTTTTAAACGACATAAAGTTATAGACTCTTTCTAATGATAAATCAGCTATTCACAGGTCCCCTTTTGACCCAAGGAACATATTTCTACTATACATACTCATAGACTCCTTCTAATGCTTCATAAGCCATATAAATATCCATATCTGACCTTTTGAACTTATTTCTGGTCAAAGTGTCCTCAAAATTTTTCAAACTATATAAAGTCATCGACTCCTTTTGATGTCAAATCAGCCTTACAGAAATCCACATTTGACCCAAGGAACATATTTCTGGCCAAAGAGTCCTCGATCTTGGGCTTTCTATACATTCTCATAGACTCCTTCTGATGCTACATAAGCCATGAAGATATCTATATCTGACCTTTTGAACTTATTTCTGGTCAAAGTGTCCTCAAAATTTTTCAAACTATGTAAAGTCATCGACTCCTTTTGATGTCAAATCAGCCTTACAGAAGTCCACATTTGACCCAAGGAACATATTTCTGGCCAAAGAGTCCTCGATCTTGGGCTTTCTATACATACTCATAGACTCCTAATGCTACATAAGCCATATAGATATCTATATCTGACCTTTTCAACTTATTTCTGGTCAAAGGGTCCTCAAAAGTTTTTAAACGACATAAAGTTATAGACTCTTTCTAATGATAAATCAGCTATTCACAGGTCCCCTTATGACCTAAGGAACATATTTCTGGTCAACGAGTCCTCGATCTTAGGCTTTGTATACATACTCATAGACTCCTTCTGATGCTTAATAAGCCATATAGATGTCCATATCTGACCTTGTGAACTTATTTCTGGTCAAATTTTCCTCAAACGTTTTTAAACTATATAAAGTTATAGACTCCTTTTGATGTCAAATCAGCCTTACAGAAGTCCACATTTGACCCAAGGAACATATTTCTGGCCAAAGAGTCCAAGATCTTGGGCTTTCTATACATACTAATAGACTCCTTCTAATGCTACATAAGCCATATAGATATCTATATCTGACTTTTTGAACTTATTTCTGGTCAAAGGGTCCTCCAAAGTTTTTAAACGACATAAAGTTATAGACTCTTTCTAATGATAAATCAGCTATTCACAGGTCCCCTTTTGACCCAAGGAACATATTTCTACTATACATACTCATAGACTCCTTCTAATGCTACATAAGCCATATAAATATCCATATCTGACCTTTTGAACTTATTTCTGGTCAAAGTGTCCTCAAAATTTTTCAAACTATATAAAGTCATCGACTCCTGTTGATGTCAAATCAGCCTTACAGAAATCCACATTTGACCCAAGGAACATATTTCTGGCCAAAGAGTCCTCGATCTTGGGCTTTCTATACATTCTCATAGACTCCTTCTGATGCTACATAAGTCATATAGATGTCCATATCTGACCTTTTGAACTTATTTCTGGTCAAAGTGTCCTCAAAAGTTTTTAAACTACATAAAGTTATAGACTCTTTCTAATGATAAATCAGCTATTCACAGGTCCCCTTTTGACCTAAGGAACATATTTCTGGTCAAAGAGTCCTTGATCTTAGGCTTTCTATACATCCTCATAGACTCCTTCTGATGCTTAATAAGCCATATAGATGTCCATATCTGACCTTGTGAACTTATTTCTGGTCAAATTTTTCTCAAACATTTTTAAACTATATAAAGTTATAGACTCCTTTTAACGTAAAATCATCCTTACAGAAGTCCACATTTGACCCAAGGAACATATTTCTGGCCAAAGAGTCCTCGATCTTATTCTTTCTGTACATTCTCATAAACTCCTTCTGATGCTTCATAAGCCATATAGATGTCCATATCTGACCTTTTGAACTTATTTCTGGTCATCGACTCCTTCTGATGTCAAATCAGCCTTACAGAAGTCCACATATGACCCAAGGAACATATTTCTGGCCAAAGAGTCCACGATCTTGGGCTTCCTATACATTCTCATAGACTCCTTCTGATGCTTCTTAAGCCATATAGATGTCCTTATCTGACCTTTTGAACTTATTTCTGGTCAAAATGTCCTCAAAAGTTTTTAAACTATATAAAGTTATAGACTCTTTCTAATGAAAAATCAGCTATTCAGAGGTCCCCTTTTGACCTATTGAACATAATTCTGGCCAAAGAGTCCTAAAAGATTAACCCTAAACATTCAGATTGATATCTTCAGATGTTATATCCTCCTGACAAAAGTCCATATTTGACATACTGAATTTTTTTCTGGCCAAGGAGTACTTTAAACTTGACCTTTCCATATATACTCGTTAACTCTTTCTGATGTTACGTCAGCCTTACACAAATCCATATTTGACCCAAGGAACATTTTTCTGGCCAAAGAGTCCTCGATCTTGGGTATTCTATACATTCTCATAGACTCCTTCTGATGCTACATAAGCCATATAGATGTCCATATCTGACCTTTTGAACTAATTTCTGGTCAAAGTGTTCTCAAAATTTTTCAAACTATATAAAGTCATCGACTCCTTCTGATGTCAAATCAGCCATTCAGAGGTCCATATTTGACCCAAGGAACATATTTCTGGCCAAAGAGTCCTCAATCTTGGGCTTTCTATACATTCCCATAGACTCCTTCTGATGCTTCATAAGCCATGTAGAAGTCCATATCTGACCTTTTGAACTTATTTCTGGTCAAAGTGTCCTCAAAATTTTTCAAACTATAAAAAGTCATCGACTCCTTCTGATGTCAAATCAGCCTTACAGAAGTCCACATTTGACCCAAGGAACATATTTCTGGCCAAAGAGTCCTCGGTCTTGGGCTTCCTATACATACTCATAGACTCCTTCTAATGCTACATAAGCCATATAAATATCTATATCTGACCTTTTGAACTTATTTCTGGTGAAAGAGTCCTCAAAAGTTTTCAAAACATATAAAGTCATCAACTCCTTCTGATGTCAAATCAGCTATTCAGATGTCCATATTTGAGCCAAGGAACATATTTCTGGCCAAAGAGTCTTCGGTCTTGGGCTTCCTATACATACTCATAGACTCCTTCTAATGCCACATAAGCCATATAGATGTCCATATCTGACCTTTTGAACTTATTTCTGGTCAAAGTGTCCTCAAAATTTTTCAAACTATAAAAAGTCATCGACTCCTTCTGATGTCAAATCAGCCTTACAGAAGTCCATATTTGACCCAAGGAACATATTTCTGGCCAAAGAGTCCTCGATCTTGGGCTTTCTATACATTCTCATAGACTCCTTCTGATGCTACATAAGCCATGAAGATATCTATATCTGACCTTTTGAACTTATTTCTGGTCAAAGTGTCCTCAAAATTTTTCAAACTATGTAAAGTCATCGACTCCTTTTGATGTCAAATCAGCCTTACAGAAGTCCACATTTGACCCAAGGAACATATATCTGGCCAAAGAGTCCACGATCTTGGGCTTCCTATACATTCTCATAGACTCCTTCTGATGCTTCATAAGCCATATAGATGTCCATATCTGACCGTTTGAACTTATTTCTGGTCAAAGTTTCCTCAAAACTTTTCAAACTTTTTAAAGTTATCGACTCCTTCTGATGTCAAATCAGCCTTACAGAAATCCACATTTGACCCAAGGAACATATTTCTACTATACATACTCATAGACTCCTTCTAATGCTTCATAAGCCGTATCTGACCTTTTGAACTTATTTCTGGTCAAAGGGTCCTGAAAAGTTTTCAAACTATATAAAGTCATCGACTCCTTTTGATGTCAAATCAGCCTTACAAAAGTCCATATTTGACCCAAGGAACATATTTCTGGTCAAAGTGTCTTCAAAAGTTTTTAAACTACATAAAGTTATAGACTCTTTCTAATGATAAATCAGCTATTCACAGGTCCCCTTTTGACCTAAGGAACATATTTCTGGTCAAAGAGTCCTCGATCTTAGGCTTTCTATCCATCCTCATAGACTCCTTCTGATGCTTAATAAGCCATATAGATGTCCATATCTGACCTTGTGAACTTATTTCTGGTCAAATTTTTCTCAAACATTTTTAAACTATATAAATTTATAGACTCCTTTTGACGTAAAATCATCCTTACAGAAGTCCACATTTGACCCAAGGAACATATTTCTGGCCAAAGAGTCCTCGATTTTGGGCTTTCTATACATTCTCATAGATTCCTTCTAATGCTGCTTAAGCCATGTAGATGTTCCATATCTGACCTTTTGAACTTATTTCTGGTCAAATTTTCCTCAAAGGTTTTTAAACTATATAAAGATATACACTCCTTTTGATGTCAAATCAGCCTTACAGAAGTCCACATATGACCCAAGGAACATATTTCTGGCCAAAGAGTCCTCGATCTTGGGCTTTCTATACATTCTCATAGACTCCTTCTGATGCTTCATAAGCCATATAGATGTCCACATCTGACCTTTTGAACTTATTTCTGGTCAAAGTGCCCTCAAAATTTTTCAAACTCTATAAAGTCATCGACTCCTTTTGATGTCAAATCAGCCTTACAGAAGTCCACATTTGACCCAAGGAACATATTTCTGGCCAAAGAGTCCTCGATCTTGGGCTTTCTATACATACTCATAGACTCCTAATGCTACATAAGCCATATAGATATCTATATCTGACCTTTTCAACTTATTTCTGGTCAAAGGGTCCTCAAAAGTTTTTAAACGACATAAAGTTATAGACTCTTTCTAATGATAAATCAGCTATTCACAGGTCCCCTTATGACCTAAGGAACATATTTCTGGTCAACGAGTCCTCGATCTTAGGCTTTCTATACATTCTCATAGATTCCTTCTAATGCTGCTTAAGCCATGTAGATGTCCATATCTGACCTTGTGAACTTATTTCTGGTCAAATTTTCCTCAAACGTTTTTAAACTATATAAAGTTATAGACTCCTTTTGATGTCAAATCAGCCTTACAGAAGTCCACATTTGACCCAAGGAACATATTTCTGGCCAAAGAGTCCAAGATCTTGGGCTTTCTATACATACTAATAGACTCCTTCTAATGCTACATAAGCCTAATAGATATCTATATCTGACTTTTTGAACTTATTTCTGGTCAAAGGGTCCTCCAAAGTTTTTAAACGACATAAAGTTATAGACTCTTTCTAATGATAAATCAGCTATTCACAGGTCCCCTTTTGACCCAAGGAACATATTTCTGGTCAAAGAGTCCTCGATCTTAGGCTTTCTATACATATTCATAGACTCCTTCTGATGCTTAATAAGCCATATAGATGTCCATATCTGACTTTGTGAACTTATTTCTGGTCAAATTTTCCTCAAAGATTTTTAAACTATATAAAGTTATAGACTCCTTTTGATGTCAAATCAGCCTTACAGAAGTCCACATTTGACCCAAGGAACATATTTCTGGCCAAAGAGTCCTCGATCTTGGGCTTTCTATACATTCTCATAGACTCCTTCTGATGCTTCATAAGCCATATAGATGTCCATATCTGACCGTTTGAACTTATTTCTGGTAAAAGTTTCCTCAAAACTTTTCAAACTTTATAAAGTTATCGACTCCTTCTGATGTCAAATCAGCCTTACAGAAATCCACATTTGACCCAAGGAACATATTTCTGGCCAAAGAGTCCTCGGTCTTGGGCTTACTATACATACTAATAGACTCCTTCTAATGCTACATAAGCCATATAGATATCTATATCTGACCTTTTGAACTTATTTCTGGTCAAAGGGTCCTCCAAAGTTTTTAAACGACATAAAGTTATAGACTCTTTCTAATGATAAATCAGCTATTCACAGGTCCCCTTTTGACCCAAGGAACATATTTCTACTATACATACTCATAGACTCCTTCTAATGCTTCATAAGCCATATAAATATCCATATCTGACCTTTTGAACTTATTTCTGGTCAAAGTGTCCTCAAAATTTTTCAAACTATATAAAGTCATCGACTCCTTTTGATGTCAAATCAGCCTTACAGAAATCCACATTTGACCCAAGGAACATATTTCTGGCCAAAGAGTCCTCGATCTTGGGCTTTCTATACATTCTCATAGACTCCTTCTGATGCTACATAAGCCATGAAGATATCTATATCTGACCTTTTGAACTTATTTCTGGTCAAAGTGTCCTCAAAATTTTTCAAACTATGTAAAGTCATCGACTCCTTTTGATGTCAAATCAGCCTTACAGAAGTCCACATTTGACCCAAGGAACATATTTCTGGCCAAAGAGTCCTCGATCTTGGGCTTTCTATACATACTCATAGACTCCTAATGCTACATAAGCCATATAGATATCTATATCTGACCTTTTCAACTTATTTCTGGTCAAAGGGTCCTCAAAAGTTTTTAAACGACATAAAGTTATAGACTCTTTCTAATGATAAATCAGCTATTCACAGGTCCCCTTATGACCTAAGGAACATATTTCTGGTCAACGAGTCCTCGATCTTAGGCTTTCTATACATACTCATAGACTCCTTCTGATGCTTAATAAGCCATATAGATGTCCATATCTGACCTTGTGAACTTATTTCTGGTCAAATTTTCCTCAAACGTTTTTAAACTATATAAAGTTATAGACTCCTTTTGATGTCAAATCAGCCTTACAGAAGTCCACATTTGACCCAAGGAACATATTTCTGGCCAAAGAGTCCAAGATCTTGGGCTTTCTATACATACTAATAGACTCCTTCTAATGCTACATAAGCCATATAGATATCTATATCTGACTTTTTGAACTTATTTCTGGTCAAAGGGTCCTCCAAAGTTTTTAAACGACATAAAGTTATAGACTCTTTCTAATGATAAATCAGCTATTCACAGGTCCCCTTTTGACCCAAGGAACATATTTCTACTATACATACTCATAGACTCCTTCTAATGCTACATAAGCCATATAAATATCCATATCTGACCTTTTGAACTTATTTCTGGTCAAAGTGTCCTCAAAATTTTTCAAACTATATAAAGTCATCGACTCCTTTTGAAGTCAAATCAGCCTTACAGAAATCCACATTTGACCCAAGGAACATATTTCTGGCCAAAGAGTCCTCGATCTTGGGCTTTCTATACATTCTCATAGACTCCTTCTGATGCTACATAAGTCATATAGATGTCCATATCTGACCTTTTGAACTTATTTCTGGTCAAAGTGTCCTCAAAAGTTTTTAAACTACATAAAGTTATAGACTCTTTCTAATGATAAATCAGCTATTCACAGGTCCCCTTTTGACCTAAGGAACATATTTCTGGTCAAAGAGTCCTTGATCTTAGGCTTTCTATACATCCTCATAGACTCCTTCTGATGCTTAATAAGCCATATAGATGTCCATATCTGACCTTGTGAACTTATTTCTGGTCAAATTTTTCTCAAACATTTTTAAACTATATAAAGTTATAGACTCCTTTTAACGTAAAATCATCCTTACAGAAGTCCACATTTGACCCAAGGAACATATTTCTGGCCAAAGAGTCCTCGATCTTATTCTTTCTATACATTCTCATAAACTCCTTCTGATGCTTCATAAGCCATATAGATGTCCATATCTGACCTTTTGAACTTATTTCTGGTCATCGACTCCTTCTGATGTCAAATCAGCCTTACAGAAGTCCACATATGACCCAAGGAACATATTTCTGGCCAAAGAGTCCACGATCTTGGGCTTCCTATACATTCTCATAGACTCCTTCTGATGCTTCTTAAGCCATATAGATGTCCGTATCTGACCTTTTGAACTTATTTCTGGTCAAAATGTCCTCAAAAGTTTTTAAACTATATAAAGTTATAGACTCTTTCTAATGAAAAATCAGCTATTCAGAGGTCCCCTTTTGACCTATTGAACATAATTCTGGCCAAAGAGTCCTAAAAGATTAACCCTAAACATTCAGATTGATATCTTCAGATGTTATATCCTCCTGACAAAAGTCCATATTTGACATACTGAATTTTTTTCTGGCCAAGGAGTACTTTAAACTTGACCTTTCCATATATACTCGTTAACTCTTTCTGATGTTACGTCAGCCTTACACAAATCCATATTTGACCCAAGGAACATTTTTCTGGCAAAAGAGTCCTCGAGCTTGGGTATTCTATACATTCTCATAGACTCCTTCTTATGCTACATAAGCCATATAGATGTCCATATCTGACCTTTTGAACTAATTTCTGGTCAAAGTGTTCTCAAAATTTTTCAAACTATATAAAGTCATCGACTCCTTCTGATGTCAAATCAGCTATTCAGAGGTCCATATTTGACCCAAGGAACATATTTCTGGCCAAAGAGTCCTCAATCTTGGGCTTTCTATACATTCTCATAGACTCCTTCTGATGCTTCATAAGCCATGTAGAAGTCCATATCTGACCTTTTGAACTAATTTCTGGTCAAAGTGTTCTCAAAATTTTTCAAACTATATAAAGTCATCGACTCCTTCTGATGTCAAATCAGCTATTCAGAGGTCCATATTTGACCCAAGGAACATATTTCTGGCCAAAGAGTCCTCAATCTTGGGCTTTCTATACATTCTCATAGACTCCTTCTGATGCTTCATAAGCCATGTAGAAGTCCATATCTGACCTTTTGAACTTATTTCTGGTCAAAGTGTCCTCAAAATTTTTCAAACTATAAAAAGTCATCGACTCCTTCTGATGTCAAATCAGCCTTACAGAAGTCCATATTTGACCCAAGGAACATATTTCTGGCCAAAGAGTCCTCGGTCTTGGGCTTCCTATACATACTCATAGACTCCTTCTAATGCTACATAAGCCATATAAATATCTATATCTGACCTTTTGAACTTATTTCTGGTGAAAGAGTCCTCAAAAGTTTTCAAAACATATAAAGTCATCAACTCCTTCTGATGTCAAATCAGCTATTCAGATGTCCATATTTGAGCCAAGGAATATATTTCTGGCCAAAGAGTCTTCGGTCTTGGGCTTCCTATACATACTCATAGACTCCTTCTAATGCCACATAAGCCATATAGATGTCCATATCTGACCTTTTGAACTTATTTCTGGTCAAAGTGTCCTCAAAATTTTTCAAACTATAAAAAGTCATCGACTCCTTCTGATATCAAATCAGCCTTACAGAAGTCCATATTTGACCCAAGGAACATATTTCTGGCCAAAGAGTCCTCGATCTTGGGCTTTCTATACATTCTCATAGACTCCTTCTGATGCTACATAAGCCATGAAGATATCTATATCTGATCTTTTGAACTTATTTCTGGTCAAAGTGTCCTCAAAATTTTTCAAACTATGTAAAGTCATCGACTCCTTTTGATGTCAAATCAGCCTTACAGAAGTCCACATTTGACCCAAGGAACATATATCTGGCCAAAGACTCCACGATCTTGGGCTTCCTATACATTCTCATAGACTCCTTCTGATGCTTCATAAGCCATATAGATGTCCATATCTGACCGTTTGAACTTATTTCTGGTCAAAGTTTCCTCAAAACTTTT
Source organism: Vimba vimba (assembly GCA_022828995.1). Classification (NCBI taxonomy): domain Eukaryota; kingdom Metazoa; phylum Chordata; class Actinopteri; order Cypriniformes; family Leuciscidae; genus Vimba; species Vimba vimba. Next base: position 7,890,951 of record CM040841.1, read on the forward strand.
CAAACTTTTTAAAGTTATCGACTCCTTCTGATGTCAAATCAGCCTTACAGAAATCCACATTTGACCCAAGGAACATATTTCTACTATACATACTCATAGACTCCTTCTAATGCTTCATAAGCCGTATCTGACCTTTTGAACTTATTTCTGGTCAAAGGGTCCTGAAAAGTTTTCAAACTATATAAAGTCATCGACTCCTTTTGATGTCAAATCAGCCTTACAAAAGTCCATATTTGACCCAAGGAACATATTTCTGGCCAAAGAGTCCTCGATCTTGGGCTTTCTATACATTCTCATAGACTCCTTCTGATGCTTCATAAGTCATATAGATGTCCATATCTGACCGTTTGAACTTATTTCTGGTCATCGACTCCTTCTGATGTCAAATCAGACTTACAGAAGTCCACATATGACCCAAGGAACATATTTCTGGCCAAAGAGTCCTCAATCTTGGGCTTTCTATACATTCTCATAGACTCCTTCTGATGCTTCATAAGCCATATAGATGTCCATATCTGACAGTTTGAAATTTATTTCTGGTCAAAGTGTCCTCAAAATTTTTCAAACTATATAAAGTCATCGACTCCTTTTGATGTCAAATCAGCCATACAGAAGTCCACATTTGACTCAAGGAACATATTTCTGGCCAAAGAGTCCAAGATCTTGGTCTTTCTATACATACTCATAGACTCCTTCTAATCCTACATAAGCCATATAGATATCCATATCTGACCTTTTGAACTTATTTCTGGTCAAAGGGTCCTCAAAAGTTTTTAAATGATATAAAATCATAGACTATTTTTGATGATAAATCAGCTATTCACAGGTCCCCTTTTGACCTAAGGAACATATTTCTAACCAAAGAGTCCTCGATCTTAGGCTTTCTATACATACTCATAGACTGCTTCTGATGCTTCATAAGCCATATAGCTGTCCATATCTGACCTTTTGAACTTAATTCTGGTCAAAGTGTCCTCAAAATTTTTCTAAATTTATAAAATTATCGACTCCTTCTGATGTCAAATCAGCCTTACAGAAGTCCACATTTGACCCAAGGAATATATGTATATGTCCAAAGAGTCCTCAATCTTGGGCATTCTATACATTCTCATGGACTCCTTCTGATGCTTCATAATCCATATCGTTTTATTAACCCTATACATTCAGATTGATATCTTCGGATGTTATAACCTCCTGACAAAAGTCCATATATGACATACTGAATTTTTTTCTGGCCAAAGAGTACTTGAAACTTGACCTTTCCATATATATACTTTTGTCAGGATGATATAACATCCGAAGATATCAATCTTAATGTATAGTGTTAATCTTTTAGGACTCTTTGGGCAGAAATATGTTGAGTAGATAGAAAGGGAACCTCTGAATTGCTGATTTATCATAAGAAAGAGTCTATTACTGTTTATAGTTTAAAAAAATTTGAAAACACTTTGACCAGAAATAAGTTCAAAAGGTCAGATATGGACATATATATGGCTTATTAAGCATCAGAATCATTAGATGAGTATGTATAGTAAGCCCAAGATCGAGGACTCTTTGGCCAGAAATATGTTCCTTGGGTCAAATATGGACTTCTGAAAGGCTGATTTGACATCAGAAGGAGTCGATGACTTTATATAGTTTGAAAACTTTTGAGGACCCTTTGACCAGAAATAAGTTCAAAAGGTCAGATATGGACATCTATATGGCTTATGAAGCATCAGAAGGAGGACTATGAGAATCTATAGAATACCCAAGATCGAGGACTCTTTGGCCAGAAAAATGTTCCTTGGGTCAAATATGGATTTGTGTATGGCTGACGTAACATCAGAAAGAGTTAATGAGTATATATGGAAAGGTCAAGTTTCAAGTACTCCTTGGCCAGAAAAAAATTCAGTATGTCAAATATGGACTTTTGTCAGGAGTATATAACATCTGAAGATATCAATCTGAATGTATAAGATTAATCTTTTAGGACTCTTTGGCCAGAATTATGTTCAATAGGTCAGATATGGACATCTATATGGCTTATGAAGCATCAGAAGGAGGACTATGAGAATGTATAGAATACCCAAGATCGAGGACTCTTTGGCCAGAAAAATGTTCCTTGGGTCAAATATGGATTTGTGTATGGCTGATGTAACATCAGAAAGAGTTAACGAGTATATATGGAAAGGTCAAGTTTCAAGTACTCCTTGGCCAGAAAAAAATTCAGTATGTCAAAAATGGACTTTTGTCAGGAGGATATAACATCTGAAGATATAAATCTGAATGTATAAGGTTAATCTTTTAGGACTCTTTGGCCAGAATTATGTTCAATAGGTCAAAAGGGGACCTCTGAAAAGCTGATTTTTCATTAGAAAGAGTCTATAACTTGATATAGTTTAAAAACTTTTGAGGAAATTTTGACCAGAAATAAGTTCAAAAGGTCAGATATAGATATCTTCTTGGCTTATGAAGCATCAGAAGGAGTCTATGAGATGTATAGAAAGCCCAAGATCGAGTACTCTTTGGACAGAAATATGTTCCTTGGGTCAATTGTGGACTTCTCTAAGGCTGATTTGACATCAAAAGGAGTCTATAACTTTATATAGTTTAAAAACTTTTGAGGAAATTTTGACATCTACATGGCTTAAGCAGCATTAGAAGGAGTCTATGAGTATGTATAGAAAGTCCGAGATCGAGGACTCTTTGGCCATACATATATTCCATGGGTCAAATGTGGACTTCTGTAAGGCTGATTTGATATCAGGAGTCGATGACTTTATATAGTTTCAATACCTTTGAGGACCCTTTGACCAGAAATAAGTTCAAAAGGTCAGATATAGATATTTATATAGATTATGTAGCATTAGAAGGAGTCTATGAGTATGTATAGTAAGCCCAAGACCGAGGACTCTTTGGCCAGAAACATGTTCCTTGGATCAAATGTGGACTTCTGTAAGGCTGATTTGACATCAGAAGGAGTCGATGACTTTTTATAGTTTGAAAAATTTTGAGGACCCTTTGACCAGAGATAAGTTCAAAAGGTCAGATACGGACATCTGTATGGCTTATGAAGCATCAGAAGGAGTCTATGAGAATGTATAGGAAACCCAAGATCGTGGACTCATTGGCCAGAAATATGTTCCTTGGGTCAAATATGGACTTGTGAATAGCTGATTTGGCATCAGAAGGAGTCGATGACTTTATATAGTTTGAAAAATTTTGAGGACACTTTGACCAGAAATAAGTTCAAAAGGTCAGATATGGCTTATGAAGCATCAGAAGGAGTCTATGAGAATGTATAGGAAGCCCAAGATCGTGGACTCTTTGGCCAGATATATGTTCCTTGGGTCAAATGTGGACTTCTGTAAGGCTGATTTGACATCAAAAGGAGTCGATGACTTTATATAGTTTGAAAAATTTTGAGGACACTTTGACCAAAAATAAGTTCAAAAGGTCAGATACGGCTTATGAAGCATCAGAAGGAGTCTATGAGAATGTATAGAAAGCCTAAGATCGAGGACTCTTTGGCCAGAAATATGTTCCTTGGGTCAAATGTGGACCTCTGTAAGGCTGATTTGACATCAAAAGGAGTCGATGACTTTATATAGTTTGAAAAATTTTGAGGACACTTTGACCAGAAATAAGTTCAAAAGGTCAGATATGGATCTATATGGCTTATGTAGCATCAGAAGGAGTCTATGAGAATGTATAGAATACCCAAGATCGAGGACTCTTTGGCCAGAAAAATGTTCCTTGGGTCAAATATGGATTTGTGTATGGCTGATTTGACATCAGAAAGAGTTAACGAGTATATATGGAAAGGTCAAGTATCAAGTATTCCTTGGCCAGAAAAAAATTCAGTATGTCAAATATGGACTTTTGTCAGGAGGATATAACATCTGAAGATATCAATCTAAATGTATAGGGTTAATCTTTTAGGACTCTTTGGCCATAATTATGTTCAATAGGTCAAAAGGGGACCTCTGAATAGCTGATTTTTCATTAGAAAGAGTCTATAACTTTATATAGTTTAAAAAATTTTGAGGACATTTTGACCAGAAATAAGTTCAAAAGGTCAGATATAGATATCTTCATGGCTTATGTAGCATCAGAAGGAGTCTATGAGAATGTATAGAAAGCCCAAGATCGAGGACTCTTTGCCCAGAAATATGTTCCTTGGGTCAAATATGGACCTCTGAATAGCTGATTTGACATCAGAAGGAGTTGATGACTTTATATGTTTTGAAAAATTTTGAGGACCCTTTCACCAGAAATAAGTTCAAAAGGTCAGATATAGATATTTATATGGCTTATGTAGCATTAGAAGGAGTCTATGAGTATGTATAGGAAGCCAAGACCGAGGACTCTTTGGCCAGAAATATGTTCCTTGGGTCAAATATGGACATCTGAATAGCTGATTTGACATCAGAAGGAGTTGATGACTTTATATGTTTTGAAAACTTTTGAGGACCCTTTCACCAGAAATAAGTTCAAAAGGTCAGATATAGATATTTATATGGCTTATGTAGCATTAGAAGGAGTCTATGAGTATGTATAGGAAGCCCAAGACCGAGGACTCTTTGGCCAGAAATATGTTCCTTGGCTCAAATATGGACATCTGAAAAGCTGATTTGACATCAGAAGGAGTTGATGACTTTATATGTTTTGAAAACTTTTGAGGACTCTTTCACCAGAAATAAGTTCAAAAGGTCAGATATAGATATTTATATGGCTTATGTAGCATTAGAAGGAGTCTATGAGTATGTATAGGAAGCCCAAGACCGAGGACTCTTTGGCCAGAAATATGTTCCTTGGGTCAAATATGGACATCTGAATAGCTGATTTGACATCAGAAAGAGTTTATGACTTTATATGTTTTGAAATCTTTTGAGGACTCTTTCACCAGAAATAAGTTCAAAAGGTCAGATACGGACATCTATATGGCTTATGATGCATCAGAAGGAGTCTATGAGAATGTATAGCAAGCCCAAGATCGTGGACTCTTTGGCCAGATATATGTACCTTGGATCAAATGTGGACTTCTGTAAGGCTGATTTGACATCAAAAGGAGTCGATGACTTTATATAGTTCGAAAAATTTTGAGGACACTTTGACCAAAAATAAGTTCAAAAGGTCAGATACGGCTTATGAAGCATCAGAAGGAGTCTATTAGAATGTATAGAAAGCCCAAGATCGAGTACTCTTTGGCCAGAAATATGTTCTTTGGGTAAAATATGGACCTCTGAATAGCTGATTTGACATCAGAAGGAGTCGATGACTTTATATAGTTTGAAAAGTATTGAGGACACTTTGAACAGAAATAAGTTCAAAAGGTCAGATACGGACATCTATATGGCTTATGAAGCATCAGAAGGAGTCTATGAGAATGTATAGGAAGCCCAAGATCGTGGACTCTTTGGCCAGAAATATGTTCCTTAGGTCAAAAGTGGACTTCTGTAAGGCTGATTTGACATCAAAAGGAGTCGATGACTTTATATAGTTTGAAAAATTTTGAGGACACTTTGACCAGAAATTAGTTCAAAAGGTCAGATATGGACATCTATATGGCTTATGTAGTATCAGAAGGAGTCTATGAGAATGTATAGAATACCCAAGATCGAGGACTCTTTGGCCAGAAAAATGTTCCTTGGGTCAAATATGGATTTGTGTATGGCTGACGTAACATCAGAAAGAGTTAACGAGTATATATGGAAAGGTCAAGTTTCAAATACTTGGCCAGAAAAAAATTCAGTATGTCAAAAATGGACTTTTGTCAGGAGGATATAACATCTAATGATATCAATCTGAATGTATAGGGTTAATCTTTTAGGACTCTTTGGCCAGATTTATGTTCAATAGGTCAAAAGGGGACCTCTGAATAGCTGATTTATCATTAGAAAGAGTCTATAACTTTATGTCGTTTAAAAACTTTTGAGGACCCTTTGACCATAAATAAGTTGAAAAGGTCAGATATAGATATCTATATGGCTTATGTAGCATTACGAGTCTATGAGTATGTATAGAAAGCCCAAGATCGAGGACTCTTTGGCCAGAAATATGTTCCTTGGGTCAAATGTGGACTTCTGTAAGGCTGATTTGACATCAAAAGGAGTCGATGACTTTATAGAGTTTGAAAAATTTTGAGGGCACTTTGACCAGAAATAAGTTCAAAAGGTCAGATATGGACATCTATATGGCTTATGAAGCATCAGAAGGAGTCTATGAGAATGTATAGAAAGCCCAAGATCGAGGACTCTTTGGCCAGAAATATGTTCCTTGGGTCATATGTGGACATCTGTAAGGCTGATTTGACATCAAAAGGAGTGTATATCTTTATATAGTTTAAAAACCTTTGAGGAAAATTTGACCAGAAATAAGTTCAAAAGGTCAGATATGGAACATCTACATGGCTTAAGCAGCATTAGAAGGAATCTATGAGAATGTATAGAAAGCCCAAGATCGAGGACTCTTTGGCCAGAAAAATGTTCCTTGGGTCAAATATGGATTTGTGTATGGCTGACGTAACATCAGAAAGAGTTAACGAGTATATATGGAAAGGTCAAGTTTCAAATACTTGGCCAGAAAAAAATTCAGTATGTCAAAAATGGACTTTTGTCAGGAGGATATAACATCTGAAGATATCAATCTGAATGTATAGGGTTAATCTTTTAGGACTCTTTGGCCAGATTTATGTTCAATAGGTCAAAAGGGGACCTCTGAATAGCTGATTTATCATTAGAAAGAGTCTATAACTTTATGTCGTTTAAAAACTTTTGAGGACCCTTTGACCATAAATAAGTTGAAAAGGTCAGATATAGATATCTATATGGCTTATGTAGCATTACGAGTCTATGAGTATGTATAGAAAGCCCAAGATCGAGGACTCTTTGGCCAGAAATATGTTCCTTGGGTCAAATGTGGACTTCTGTAAGGCTGATTTGACATCAAAAGGAGTCTATGACTTTACAGAGTTTGAAAAATTTTGAGGGCACTTTGACCAGAAATAAGTTCAAAAGGTCAGATATGGACATCTATATGGCTTATGAAGCATCAGAAGGAGTCTATGAGAATGTATAGAAAGCCCAAGATCGAGGACTCTTTGACCAGAAATATGTTCCTTAGGTCAAAAGGGGACCTGTGAATAGTTGATTTATCATTAGAAAGAGTCTATATAACTTTATGTAGTTTAAAAACTTTTGAGGACACTTTGACCAGAAATAAGTTCAAAAGGTCAGATATGGACATCTATATGGCTTATGAAGCATCAGAAGGAGTCTATGAGAATGTATAGGAAGCCCAAGATCGTGGACTCTTTGGCAAGATATATGTTCCTTGGATCAAATGTGGACTTCTGTAAGGCTGATTTGACATCAAAAGGAGTCGATGACTTTATATAGTTCGAAAAATTTTGAGGACACTTTGACCAGAAATAAGTTCAAAAGGTCAGATACGGCTTATGAAGCATCAGAAGGAGTCTATGAGAATGTATAGAAAGCCTAAGATCGAGGACTCTTTGGCCAGAAATATGTTCCTTGGGTCAAATATGGACCTCTGAATAGCTGATTTGACATCAGAAGGAGTCGATGACTTTATATAGTTTGAAAAATTTTGAGGACACTTTGACCAGAAATAAGTTCAAAAGGTCAGATATGGATCTATATGGCTTATGTAGCATCAGAAGGAGTCTATGAGAATGTATAGAATACCAAAGATCGAGGACTCTTTGGCCAGAAAAATGTTCCTTGGGTCAAATATGGATTTGTGTATGGCTGATTTGACATCAGAAAGAGTTAACGAGTATATATGGAAAGGTCAAGTATCAAGTATTCCTTGGCCAGAAAAAAATTCAGTATGTCAAATATGGACTTTTGTCAGGAGGATATAACATCTGAAGATATCAATCTAAATGTATAGGGTTAATCTTTTAGGACTCTTTGGCCAGAATTATGTTCAATAGGTCAAAAGGGGACCTCTGAATAGCTGATTTTTCATTAGAAAGAGTCTATAACTTTATATAGTTTAAAAAATTTTGAGGACATTTTGACCAGAAATAAGTTCAAAAGGTCAGATATAGATATCTTCATGGCTTATGTAGCATTAGAAGGAGTCTATGAGAATGTATAGAAAGCCCAAGATCGAGGACTCTTTGGCCAGAAATATGTTCCTTGGGTCAAATATGGACTTCTGTAAGGCTGATTTGACATCAGAAGGAGTCGATGACTTTTTATAGTTTGAAAAATTTTGAGGACACTTTGACCAGAAATAAGTTCAAAAGGTCAGATATGGACATCTATATGGCTTATGAAGCATCAGAAGGAGTCTATGAGAATGTATAGAAAGCCCAAGATCGAGGACTCTTTGCCCAGAAATATGTTCCTTGGGTCAAATATGGACCTCTGAATAGCTGATTTGACATCAGAAGGAGTTGATGACTTTATATGTTTTTAAAAATTTTGAGGACCCTTTCACCAGAAATAAGTTCAAAAGGTCAGATATAGATATTTATATGGCTTATGTAGCATTAGAAGGAGTCTATGAGTATGTATAGGAAGCCAAGACCGAGGACTCTTTGGCCAGAAATATGTTCCTTGGGTCAAATATGGACATCTGAATAGCTGATTTGACATCAGAAGGAGTTGATGACTTTATATGTTTTGAAAACTTTTGAGGACCCTTTCACCAGAAATAAGTTCAAAAGGTCAGATATAGATATTTATATGGCTTATGTAGCATTAGAAGGAGTCTATGAGTATGTATAGGAAGCCCAAGACCGAGGACTCTTTGGCCAGAAATATGTTCCTTGGCTCAAATATGGACATCTGAAAAGCTGATTTGACATCAGAAGGAGTTGATGACTTTATATGTTTTGAAAACTTTTCAGGACTCTTTCACCAGAAATAAGTTCAAAAGGTCAGATATAGATATTTATATGGCTTATGTAGCATTAGAAGGAGTCTATGAGTATGTATAGGAAGCCCAAAACCGAGGACTCTTTGGCCAGAAATATGTTCCTTGGGTCAAATATGGACATCTGAATAGCTGATTTGACATCAGAAAGAGTTTATGACTTTATATGTTTTGAAATCTTTTGAGGACTCTTTCACCAGAAATAAGTTCAAAAGGTCAGATACGGACATCTATATGGCTTATGATGCATCAGAAGGAGTCTATGAGAATGTATAGAAAGCCCAAGATCGAGGACTCTTTGGCCAGAAATATGTTCCTTGGGTCATATGTGGACATCTGTAAGGCTGATTTGACATCAAAAGGAGTGTATATCTTTATATAGTTTAAAAACCTTTGAGGAAAATTTGACCAGAAATAAGTTCAAAAGGTCAGATATGGAACATCTACATGGCTTAAGCAGCATTAGAAGGAATCTATGAGAATGTATAGAAAGCCCAAGATCGAGGACTCTTTGGCCAGAAATATGTTCCTTGGGTCAAATATGGACCTCTGAATAGCTGACTTGACATCAGAAGGAGTCGATGACTTTATATAGTTTGAAAAATATTGAGGACACTTTGAACAGAAATAAGTTCAAAAGGTCAGATACGGCTTATGAAGCATCAGAAGGAGTCTATGAGAATGTATAGAAAGCCCAAGATCGAGTACTCTTTGGCCAGAAATATGTTCCTTGGGTCAAATATGGACCTCTGAATAGCTGATTTGACATCAGAAGGAGTCGATGACTTTATATAGTTTGAAAAATATTGAGGACACTTTGAACAGAAATAAGTTCAAAAGGTTAGATACGGACATCTATATGGCTTATGAAGCATCAGAAGGAGTCTATGAGAATGTATAGGAAGCCCAAGATCGTGGACTCTTTGGCCAGAAATATGTTCCTTAGGTCAAAAGTGGACTTCTGTAAGGCTGATTTGACATCAAAAGGAGTCGATGACTTTATATCGTTTGAAAAATTTTGAGGACACTTTGACCAGAAATAAGTTCAAAAGGTCAGATATGGATATTTATATGGCTTATGTAGCATTAGAAGGAGTCTATGAGTATGTATAGTAAGCCCGAGATCGAGGACTCTTTGGCCAGAAATATGTTCCTTGGGTCAAATGTGGATTTCTGTAAGGCTGATTTGACATCAGAAGGAGTCGATAACTTTATAAAGTTTGAAAAGTTTTGAGGAAACTTTGACCAGAAATAAGTTCAAACGGTCAGATATGGATATCTATATGGCTTATGAAGCATCAGAAGGAGTCTATGAGAATGTATAGAAAGCCCAAGATCGAGGACTCTTTGGCCAGAAATATGTTCCTTGGGTCAAATGTGGACTTCTGTAAGGCTGATTAGACATCAAAAGAAGTCTATAACTTTATATAGTTTAAAAACGTTTGAGGAAAATTTGACCAGAAATAAGTTCACAAAGTCAGATATGGACATATATATGGCTTATTAAGCATCAGAAGGAGTCTATGAGTATGTATAGAAAGCCTAAGATCGAGGACTCGTTGACCAGAAATATGTTCCTTGGGTCAAAAGGGGACCTGTGAATAGCTGATTTATCATTAGAAAGAGTCTATAACTTTATGTCGTTTAAAAACTTTGGAGGACCCTTTGACCAGAAATAAGTTGAAAAGGTCAGATATAGATATCTATATGGCTGATGTAGCATTAGGAGTCTATGAGTATGTATAGAAAGCCCAAGATCGAGGACTCTTTGGCCAGAAATATGTTCCTTGGGTCAAATGTGGACTTCTGTAAGGCTGATTTGACATCAAAAGGAGTCGATGACTTTATAGAGTTTGAAAACTTTTGAGGACCCTTTGACCAGAAATAAGTTGAAAAGGTCAGATATAGATATCTATATGGCTTATGTAGCATTAGAAGGAGTCTATGAGTATGTATAGAAAGCTCAAGATCGAGGACTCTTTGGCCAGAAATATGTTCCTTGGGTCAAATGTGGACTTCTGTAAGGATGATTTGACATCAAAAGAAGTCTATAACTTTATATATTTTAAAAATGTTTGAGAAAAATTTGACCAGTAATAAGTTCACAAGGTCAGATATGGACATCTATATGGCTTATTAAGCATCAGAAGGAGTCTATGAGTATGTATAGAAAGCCTAAGATCGAGGACTCTTTGACCAGAAATATATTCTTTAGGTCAAAAGGGGACCTGTGAATAGCTGATTTATCATTAGAAAGAGTCTATAACTTTATGTCGTTTAAAAACATTTGAGGAATCTTTGACCAGAAATAAGTTCAAAAGGTCAGATATAGATAACTATCTGGCTTATGTAGCATTAGAAGGAGTCTATGAGTATGTATAGAAAGCCCAAGATCGAGGACTCTTTGGCCAGAAAAAAGTTCAAAAGGTCAGATATGGATATTTTTATGGCTTATGTAGCATTAGAAGGAGTCTATGAGTATGTATAGAAAGCCCAAGATCGAGGACTCTTTGGCTAGAAATATGTTCCTTGGGTCAAATATGGACTTCTGTAAGGCTGATTTGACATCAGAAGGAGTCGATGACTTTTTATAGTTTGAAACATTTTGAGAACACTTTGACCAGAAATAAGTTCAAAAGGTCAGATATGGACATCTATATGGCTTATGTAGCATTAGAAGGAGTCTATTAGTATGTATAGAAAGCCCAAGATCTTGGACTCTTTGGCCAGAAATATGTTCCATGGGTCAAATGTGGACTTCTGTAAGGCTGATTTGACATCAAAAGGAGTCTATAAATTTATATAGTTTAAAAACGTTTGAGGAAAATTTGACCAGAAATAAGTTCACAAGGTCATATATGGACATCTATATGGCTTATTAAGCATAAGGAGGAGTCTATGAGTATGTATAGAAAGCCTAACATCGAGGACTCGTTGACCAGAAATATGTTCCTTAGGTCATAAGGGGACCTGTGAATAGCTGATTTATCATTAGAAAGAGTCTATAACTTTATGTCGTTTAAAAAATTTTGAGGACCCTTTGACCAGAAATAAGTTGAAAAGGTCAGATATAGATATCTATATGGCTTATGTAGCATTAGGAGTCTATGAGTATGTATAGAAAGCCCAATATCGAGGACTCTTTGGCCAGAAATATGTTCCTTGGGTCAAATGTGGACTTCTGTAAGGCTGATTTGACATCAAAAGGAGTCGATGACTTTATATAGTTTGAAAAATTTTGAGGACACTTTGACCAGAAATAAGTTCAAAAGGTCAGATATGGACATCTATATGGCTTATTAAGCATCAGACGGAGTCTATGAGTATGTATAGAAAGCCCAAGATCGAGGACTGTTTGGACAGAAATATGTTCCTTGGGTTAAATGTGGACTTCTGTAAGGCTGATTTGACAGAAGTAGTCAATGAGTATATATGGAAAGCTCAAGTTTCAAGTACTCCTATTCATTATGTCAAATATGGATTTTTTTCAGGATGATATAGCCTATCAAAAAGAAGATAAACTACTTCATGCCCCATGTGCAATGAAAATATAACATGAGTGATGCATTGATCTAAGAATTTAATTAACTAAGCGTTGATGAATTATTACATCTAACTATATCAGTTTGATATTTTATTCATTGGAATGTAACTCCAAAATTTGTATATCTTCAATGCTCATCGGAATGAGATAGTTACTGTATGTTTTCAATGCACTCCTAGCTTATATGTTATTCTTCAATGCACAAACTTTGATCGTTTGTCCAATGCAATGCAACAACACATATGTTATCTCTTTACTGAACATGGGAAGGAGTTAGTTCTGTTGTGCAATGTAATGCAAAAAGTTCATAAGCTATATGTTATTCTTCAGTGCACAACTTTAGATCGTTTGTGCATTGCATTGCAACATGTTATGTCTTTAATGAGCAAGGGAAGGAGTTAGTTCTGGTGTGCAATGCAATGCAATGCAAGAAGTGCATAAGTTATATGTTATTCTTCAGTGCACAACGTTAGATCGTTTGTGCAATGCAATGCAACAACACATATGTTATCTCTTTACTGAACATGGGAAGGAGTTAGTTCTGTTGTGCAATGCAAAAAGTGCATCGCCTATAATAATTTTTCAATGAACAACTTTAGATCGTTTTTTTAATGCAATGCAACAAACATATGGTATCTCTTTAATGCACATGGCAATTAGTTATTTCTGTTGTGCAATGCAATGCGAAAAGTGCATAACATATATTTTATTCTTCAATGCACGACGTTAGATCGATTGTGCAATTCATTGCAACAACACATATGTTATCTCTTGGTTAGTTCTGGTGTGCAATGCAATGCAAGAACTGCATAGGCGATGTTATTCTTCATTGCATAACGTTAGATTGTTTGTGCAATGCAATTAAACAACACACCTTATCTCTTTAATGAACACGCGACTGAGTTAGTTCTGGTGTGCAATGCAATGCAATGCAAGAAGTGCATAGCCTAAATAATATCATTCAATGCACAACGTTAGATCGTTTGTGCAATGTATTGCAACATGTTATCTCTTTAATGAACATGGGATTGAGTTAGTTCTAGTGTGCAATGCAATGCAATGCAATGCAAAAAGTGCATAAAGCTATATGTTACTCTTCAATGCACAACGTTAGATCGTTTGTGCAATGCAATGCAACATGCTATCTCTTTAATGAGCAAGGGAAGGAGTTAGTTCTGTTGTGCAATGCAATGCAAAAATTTCATAAGCTATATGTTATTCTTCAGTGCACAACGTTAGATCGTTGCAATGCAACATGTTATCTCTTTAATGAACATGGGATTGAGTTAGTTCTGGTGTGCAATGCAATGCAATAAAAAAAGTTCATAAGCTATATGTTATTCTTCAATGCACAACGTTAGATCATGTGTGCAATGCATTGCAACATGTTATCTCTTTAATGAGCATGGGAAGGAGTTAGTTCTGTTGTGTGCAATGCAATGCAAAAAGTTAATAAGCTATATGTTATTCTTCAGTGCACAACGTTAGATCGTTTGTGCAATGCAATGCAACATGTTATCTCTTTAATGAACATGGGATTGAGTTAGTTCTGGTGTGCAATGCAATGCAATGCAAAATTAAAGAGATAACATTGCATTGCACAACAGAACTAATTCCTTCCCATGGTCATTAAGGAGATAATATAATATATGTGTTTGTTGCATTGCATTGCACAGACAATCTAACGTTGTGCAATGAACAATAACATATAGATAACATATAGAACAATAACAATATGTTATTGTTCATTGCACAACGTTAGATTGTCTGTGCAATGCAATGCAACAAACACATATATTATATTATCTCCTTAATGACCATGGGAAGGAATTAGTTCTGTTGTGCAATGCAATGCAAAAAGTTAATAAACTATGTTATTCTTCAGTGCACAACGTTAGATCGTTTGTCCAATACAATGCAACAACATATATGTTATCTCTTTAATAAACATGGGATTGAGTTAAGTCTGGTGTGCAATGCAATGCAATGCAAAAATTGCATAGCCTAAATAATATCATTCAATGCACAACGTTAGATCGTTTGTGAAATGTATTGCAACATGTTATCTCTTTAATGAACATGGGATTGAGTTAGTTCTAGTGTGCAATGTAATGCAATGCAAAAAGTGCATAAGCTATTTGTTATTCTTCAATGCACAACGTTAGATCGTTTGTGCAATGCAATGCAACATGTTATCTCTTTAATGAGCATGGGAAGGAGCTAGTTCTGTTGTGCAATGCAATGCAAAAAGTTCATAAGCTATATGTTATTCTTTCTGTGCACAACTTTAGATCTTTTGTGCAATGCAACATGTTATCTCTTTAATGAACATGGGATTGAGTTAGTTCTGGTGTGCAAATGCAATGCAATGCAATGCAAAAAGTGCATAAGCTATATGTTATTCTTCAGTGCACAACGTTAGATCGTTTGTGCAATGCAATGCAACAACACATATGCTATCTCTTTACTGAACATGGGAATGAGTTATTTCTGGTGTGCAATGCAATGCAATGCAAGAATTGCATAGCCTATGTTATTCTTCAATGCACGACGTTAGATCGTTTGTGCAATGCAATGCAACAACACATATGTTATCTCTTTACTGAATATGGGAATGATTTAGTTCTGGTGTGCAATGCAATGCAAAAAGTGCACCAATATTATTCTTCAGTGCACAGCGTTAGATCGTTTGTGCAATTCACTGCAACAACACATATGTTTATCTCTTGAATTAGTTCTGGTGTGCAATGCAATGCAAGAACTGCATAGGCTATGTTATTATTCATTGCACAACGTTAGATTGTTTGTGCAATGCAATGAAACAACACACGTTATCTCTTTAATGAACGCGATTGAGTTAGTTCTGGTGTGCAATGCAATGCAATGCAAAAAGTGCATAGCCAATATTATTCTTCAGTGCACAGCGTTAGATCGTTTGTGCAATTCACTGCAACAACACATATGTTATCTCTTGAATTAGTTCTGGTGTGCAATGCAATGCAAGAACTGCATAGGCGATGTTATTCTTCATTGCATAAAGTTATATTTTTTGTGCAATGCAATGAAACAACAAATCTTATCTCTTTAATGAACACGCGACTGAGTTAGTTCTGGTGTGCAATGCAATGCAATGCAAAGAAGTGCATAGCCTAAATAATATCATTCAATGCACAACGTTAGATCGTTTGTGCAATGTATTGCAACATGTTATCTCTTTAATGAACATGGGATTGAGTTAGTTCTAGTGTGCAATGCAATGCAAAAAGTTCATAAACTATATGTTATTCTTCAGTGCACAACGTTAGATCGTTTATGCATTGGATTGCAACATGTTATCTCTTTAATGAGCAAGGGAAGGAGTTAGTTCTGTTGTGCAATGCAATGCAATGCAAAAAGTGCATAAGCTATATGTTATTCTTCAGTGCACAACGTTAGATCGTTTGTGCAATGCAATGCAACATGTTATCTCTTTAATGAGCAAGGGAAGGAGTTAGTTCTGTTGTGTTATCTCTTTAATGAACATGGGAAATAGTTATTTCTGGTTTGCAATGCAATGCAAAAAGTGCATAAGCTATATGTTATTCTTCAATGCACAACGTTAGATCGTTTGTGCAATGCAATGCAACATGTTATCTCTTTAATGAGCAAGGGAAGGAGTTAGTTCTGTTGTGTTATCTATTTAATGAACATGGGAAATAGTTATTTCTGGTTTGCAATGCAATGCAAAAAGTGCATAAGCTATATGTTATTCTTCAATGCACAACGTTAGATCGTTTGTGCATTGGATTGCAACATGTTATCTCTTTAATGAGCAAGGGAAGGAGTTAGTTCTGTTGTGTTATCTCTTTAATGAGCATGGGAAGGAGTTAGTTCTGTTGTGCAATGCAATGCAAGAAGTTCATAAACTGTTTGTGCAATGCAATGCAACATGTTATCTCTTTAATGAACATGGGATTGAGTTAGTTCTGGTGTGCAATGCAATGCAATGCAAAAAGTGCATAAGCTATATGCAATGCAAAAAGTGCATAAGCTATATGTTACTCTTCAATGCACAACGTTATATCGTTTGTACAATGCAATGCAACATGTTATCTCTTTAATGAGCATGGGAAGGAGTTTGTTCTGTTGTGCAATATAATGCAAGAAGTTCATAAGCTATTTGTTATTCTTCAGTGGACAACGTTAGATCGTTTGTGCAATGCAATGCAACATGTTATCTCTTTACTGAACATGGGATTGAGTTAGTTCTGGTGTGCAATGCAATGCAAAAAGTGCATAAACTATGTTATTCTTCAGTGCACAACGTTAGATCATTTGTGCAATGCAATGCAACAACATATGTTATCTATTTAATGAACATGAGAAGGAGTTAGTTCTGGTTTGCAATGCAACGCAAGAAGTGCATAGCCTATATGTTATTCTTCAATACACAACGTTAGATCGTTTGTGCAATGCATTGCAACATGTTATCTCTTTAATGAACATGGGACTGAGTTAGTTCTGTTGTGCAATGCAATGCAAAAATTTCATAAGCTATGTTATTCTTCAGTGCACACCGTTTAGATCATTTGTGCAATGCAATGCAACATGTTATCTCTTTAATGAACATGGGATTGAGTTAGTTCTGGTGTGCAATGCAATGCAATGCAAAAAGTGCATAAGCTATATGTTACTCTTCAATGCACAACGTTATATCGTTTGTGCAATGCAATGCAACATGTTATCTCTTTAATGAGCATGGGAAGGAGTTAGTTCTGTTGTGCAAAGCAATGCAAGAAGTTCATAAACTGTGCAATTTAATGCAACATGTTATCTCTTTAATGAGCAAGGGAAGGAATTAGTTCTGTTGTGCAATGCAATGCAAAATGTCCATAAGCTATATGTTATTCTTCAGTGCACAACATTAGATCGTTTGTGCAATGCAATGCAACATGTTATCTCTTTAATGAACATGGGATTGAGTTAGTTCTGGTTTGCAATGCAATGCAAGAAGTGCATAGCCTATGTGTTATTCTTCAATACACAACGTTAGATCGTTTGTGCAATGCATTGCAACATGTTATCTCTTTAATGAACATGGGATTGAGTTAGTTCTGTGTGCAGTGCAATGCAATGCAAGAAGTGCATAGCCTATATGTTATAATTCAATGCACAACGTTAGATTGTCTGTGCAATGCAATGCAACATGTTATCTCCTTTAATGAACATGGGAATGAGTTAGTTCTGGTGTGCAATGCAATGCAATGCAAGAATTGCATAGTCTATGTTATTCTTCAGTGCACAACGTTTAGATCGTTTGTGCAATGCAATGCAACATGTTATCTCTTTACTGAACATGGGATTGAGTTAGTTCTGGTGTGCAATACAATGCAATGCAAAAGGTTCATAAGCTATATGTTATTCTTCAGTGAACAACGTTAGATCGTTTGTGCAATGCATTGCAACAACATATGTTATCACTTTAATGAACATGGGAAGGAGTTAGTTCTGCTGTGCAATGCAATGAAGAAGTGCATAGCTTATATAATAAATTGTTAGTCATGTGTCAATGCACAACGTTAGATGGTTTGTGCAATGCAAAGCAACTTGTTATCTCTTTAATGAACAAGGGAAGGAGTTCTGGCCAATGAGTCCTTGAAACTTGACCTTTCCATATATACTCGTTGAATCTTTCTGATGTTACGTCAGCCATACAGAAGTCCACATTTGACCCAAGGAACATATTTCTGGCCAAAGAGTCCTCGATCTTGGGCTTCCTATACATTCTCATAGACTCCTACTGATGCTTCATAAGCCAATATAGATGTCCATATCTGACCTTTTGAACTTATTTCTTGTCAAAGTGTCCTCAAAATTTTTCAAACTATATAAAGTCATCGACTCCTGATGTCAAATCAGCCTTACAAAAGTCCACATTTGACCCAAGGAACATATTTCTGGCCAAAGAGTCCTCGATCTTGGGCTTTCTATACATTCTCATAGACTCCTTCTGATGCTACATAAGCCATGAAGATATCTATATCTGACCTTTTGATCTTATTTCTGGTCAAAATGTCCTCAAAAGCTTTCAAACTATAAAAAATCATCGACTCCTTCTGATGTCAAATCAGCCTTACAGAAGTCCATATTTGACCCAAGGAACATATTTCTGGCCAAAGAGTCCTCGATCTTGGGCATTCAATACATTCTCATAGACTCCTTCTGATGCTTCATAAGCCATATCTGACCTTTTGAACTTATTTCTGGTCAAAGTGTCCTCAAAATTTTTCAAACTATATAAAGTCATCGACTCCTTTTGATGTCAAATCAGCCTTACAGAAGTCCACATATGACCCAAGGAACATATTTCTGGCCAAAGAGTCCACGATCTTGGGCTTCCTATACATTCTCATAGACTCCTTCTGATGCTTCTTAAGCCATATAGATGTCCGTATCTGACCTTTTGAACTTATTTCTGGTCAAAATGTCCTCAAAAGTTTTTAAACTATATAAAGTTATAGACTCTTTCTAATGAAAAATCAGCTATTCAGAGGTCCCCTTTTGACCTATTGAACATAATTCTGGCCAAAGAGTCCTAAAAGATTAACCCTAAACATTCAGATTGATATCTTCAGATGTTATATCCTCCTGACAAAAGGAGGCCAAAGAGTCCTCGATCTTGGGCTTTCTATACATTCTCATAGACTCCTTCTGATGCTTCATAAGCCATATAGATGTCCATATCTGACCTTTTGAACTAATTTCTGGTCAAAGTGTCCTCAAAATTTTTCAAACTATAAAAAGTCATCGACTCCTTCTGATGTCAAATCAGCCTTACAGAAGTCCACATTTGATCCAAGGAACATATATCTGGCCAAAGAGTCCACGATCTTGGGCTTCCTATACATTCTCATAGACTCCTTCTGATGCTTCATAAGCCATATAGATGTCCGTATCTGACCTTTTGAACTTATTTCTGGTGAAAGAGTCCTCAAAAGATTTCAAAACATATAAAGTCATAAACTCTTTCTGATGTCAAATCAGCTATTCAGATGTCCATATTTGACCCAAGGAACATATTTCTGGCCAAAGAGTCCTCGGTCTTGGGCTTCCTATACATACTCATAGACTCCTTCTAATGCTACATAAGCCATATAAATATCTATATCTGACCTTTTGAACTTATTTCTGGTGAAAGAGTCCTCAAAAGTTTTCAAAACATATAAAGTCATCAACTCCTTCTGATGTCAAATCAGCTATTCAGATGTCCATATTTGAGCCAAGGAACATATTTCTGGCCAAAGAGTCTTCGGTCTTGGGCTTCCTATACATACTCATAGACTCCTTCTAATGCCACATAAGCCATATAGATGTCCATATCTGACCTTTTGAACTTATTTCTGGTCAAAGTGTCCTCAAAATTTTTCAAACTATGTAAAGTCATCGACTCCTTTTGATGTCAAATCAGCCTTACAGAAGTCCACATTTGACCCAAGGAACATATATCTGGCCAAAGAGTCCACGATCTTGGGCTTCCTATACATTCTCATAGACTCCTTCAGATGCTTCATAAGCCATATAGATGTCCATATCTGACCGTTTGAACTTATTTCTGGTCAAAGTTTCCTCAAAACTTTTCAAACTTTTTAAAGTTATCGACTCCTTCTGATGTCAAATCAGCCTTACAGAAGTCCACATTTGACCCAAGGAACATATTTCTACTATACATACTCATAGACTCCTTCTAATGCTTCATAAGCCGTATCTGACCTTTTGAACTTATTTCTGGTCAAAGGGTCCTGAAAAGTTTTCAAACTATATAAAGTCATCGACTCCTTTTGATGTCAAATCAGCCTTACAAAAGTCCATATTTGACCCAAGGAACATATTTCTGGCCAAAGAGTCCTCGATCTTGGGCTTTCTATACATTCTCATAGACTCCTTCTGATGCTTCATAAGTCATATAGATGTCCATATCTGACCTTTTGAACTTATTTCTGGTCAAAGTATCTTCAAAAGTTTTTAAACTACATAAAGTTATAGACTCTTTCTAATGATATATCAGCTATTCACAGGTCCCCTTTTGACCTAAGGAACATATTTCTGGTCAAAGAGTCCTCGATCTTAGGCTTTCTATACATCCTCATAGACTCCTTCTGATGCTTAATAAGCCATATAGATGTCCATATCTGACCTTGTGAACTTATTTCTGGTCAAATTTTTCTCAAACATTTTTAAACTATATAAAGTTATAGACTCCTTATAGAAATAAGGAACATATTTCTGGCCAAAGAGTCCAAGATCTTGGGCTTTCTATACATACTAATAGACTCCTTCTAATGCTACATAAGCCATATAGATATCTATATCTGACTTTTTGAACTTATTTCTGGTCAAAGGGTCTCCAAAGTTTTTAAACGACATAAAGTTATAGACTCTTTCTAATGATAAATCAGCTATTCAGATGTCCATATTTGACCCAAGGAACATATTTCTGGCCAAAGAGTCCTCGGTCTTGGGCTTCCTATACATACTCATAGACTCCTTCTAATGCTACATAAGCCATATAAATATCTATATCTGACCTTTTGAACTTATTTCTGGTGAAAGAGTCCTCAAAAGTTTTCAAAACATATAAAGTCATCAACTCCTTCTGATGTCAAATCAGCTATTCAGATGTCCATATTTGAGCCAAGGAACATATTTCTGGCCAAAGAGTCTTCGGTCTTGGGCTTCCTATACATACTCATAGACTCCTTCTAATGCCACATAAGCCATATAGATGTCCATATCTGACCTTTTGAACTTATTTCTGGTCAAAGTGTCCTCAAAATTTTTCAAACTATAAAAAGTCATCGACTCCTTCTGATGTCAAATCAGCCTTACAGAAGTCCACATATGACCCAAGGAACATATTTCTGGCCAAAGAGTCCTCGATCTTAGGCTTTCTATACATACTCATAGACTCCTTCTAATGCTACATAAGCCATATAGATATCCATATCTGACCTTTTGAACTTATTTCTGGTCAAAGTGCCCTCAAAATTTTTCAAACTATATAAAGTCATCGACTCCTTCTGATGTCAAATCAGCCTTACAGAAGTCCACATATGACCCAAGGAACATATTTCTGGCCAAAGAGTCCTCGATCTTAGGCTTTCTATACATACTCATAGACTCCTTCTGATGCTTCATAAGCCATATAGATGTCCATATCTGACCTTGTGAACTTATTTCTGGTCAAATTTTTCTCAAACATTTTTAAAATATATAAAGTTATATACTCCTTCTGATGTCAAATCAGCCTTACAGAAGTCCACCTTTGACCCAAGTAACATATTTCTGGCCAAAGAGTCCTCGATCTTGGGCTTTCTATACATTCTCATAGATTCCTTCTAATGCTGCTTAAGCCATGTAGATGTTCCATATCTGACCTTTTGAACTTATTTCTGGTCAAATTTTCCTCAAAGGTTGTTAAACTATATAAAGATATACACTCCTTTTGATGTCAAATCAGCCTTACAGAAGTCCACATATGACCCAAGGAACATATTTCTGGCCAAAGAGTCCTCGATCTTGGGCTTTCTATACATACTCATAGACTCCTTCTAATGCTACATAAGCCATATAGAAATCTATATCTGACCTTTTGAACTTATTTCTGGTCAAAGGGTCCTCAAAAGTTTTTAAACGACATAAAGTTATAGACTCTTTCTAATGATAAATCAGCTATTCACAGGTCCCCTTTTGACCTAAGGAACATATATCTGGTCAAAGAGTCCTCGATCTTAGGCTTTCTATACATACTCATAGACTCCTTCTGATGCTTAATAAGCCATATAGATGTCCATATCTGACCTTGTGAACTTATTTCTGGTCAAATTTTTCTCAAACATTTTTAAACTATATAAAGTTATAGACTCCTTTTGATGTCAAATCAGCCTTACAGAAGTCCACATTTGACCCAAGGAACATATTTCTGGCCAAAGAGTCCTCGATCTTGGGCTTTCTATACATACTCATAGACTCCTTCTAATGCCACATAAGCCATATAGATGTCCATATCTGACCTTTTGAACTTATTTCTGGTCAAAGTGTCCTCAAAATTTTTCAAACTATAAAAAGTCATCGACTCCTTCTGATGTCAAATCAGCCTTACAGAAGTCCACATTTGACCTAAGGAACATATTTCTGGCCAAAGAGTCCTCGGTCTTGGGCTTACTATACATTCTCATAGACTCCTTCTGATGCTTCATAAGCCATATAGATGTCCGTATCTGACCTTTTGAACTTATTTCTGGTCAAAATGTCCTCAAAAGTTTTTAAACTATATAAAGTTATAGACTCTTTCTAATGAAAAATCAGCTATTCAGAGGTCCCCTTTTGACCTATTGAACATAATTCTGGCCAAAGAGTCCTAAAAGATTAACCCTAAACATTCAGATTGATATCTTCAGATGTTATATCCTCCTGACAAAAGTCCATATTTGACATACTGAATTTTTTTCTGGCCAAGGAGTACTTGAATCTTGACCTTTCCATTTATACTCGTTAACTCTTTCTGATGTTACGTCAGCCTTACACAAATCCATATTTGACCCAAGGAACATTTTTCTGGCCAAAGAGTCCTCGATCTTGGGTATTCTATACATTCTCATAGACTCCTTCTGATGCTACATAAGCCATATAGATGTCCATATCTGACCTTTTGAACTAATTTCTGGTCAAAGTGTCCTCAAAATTTTTCAAACTATATAAAGTCATCGACTCCTTCTGATGTCAAATCAGCTATTCAGAGGTCCATATTTGACCCAAGGAACATATTTCTGGCCAAAGAGTCCTCAATCTTGGGCTTTCTATACATACTCATAGACTCCTTCTGATGCTTCATAAGCCATATAGATGTCCATATCTGACCTTGTGAACTTATTTCTGGTCAAAGTGCCCTCAAAATTTTTCAAACTATATAAAGTCATCGACTCCTTCTGATGTCAAATCAGCCTTACAGAAGTCCACATATGACCCAAGGAACATATTTCTGGCCAAAGAGTCCTCGATCTTAGGCTTTCTATACATACTCATAGACTCCTTCTAATGCTACATAAGCCATATAGATATCCATATCTGACCTTTTGAACTTATTTCTGGTCAAAGTGCCCTCAAAATTTTTCAAACTATATAAAGTCATCGACTCCTTCTGATGTCAAATCAGCCTTACAGAAGTCCACATATGACCCAAGGAACATATTTCTGGCCAAAGAGTCCTCGATCTTAGGCTTTCTATACATACTCATAGACTCCTTCTGATGCTTCATAAGCCATATAGATGTCCATATCTGACCTTGTGAACTTATTTCTGGTCAAATTTTTCTCAAACATTTTTAAAATATATAAAGTTATATACTCCTTCTGATGTCAAATCAGCCTTACAGAAGTCCACCTTTGACCCAAGTAACATATTTCTGGCCAAAGAGTCCTCGATCTTGGGCTTTCTATACATTCTCATAGATTCCTTCTAATGCTGCTTAAGCCATGTAGATGTTCCATATCTGACCTTTTGAACTTATTTCTGGTCAAATTTTCCTCAAAGGTTGTTAAACTATATAAAGATATACACTCCTTTTGATGTCAAATCAGCCTTACAGAAGTCCACATATGACCCAAGGAACATATTTCTGGCCAAAGAGTCCTCGATCTTGGGCTTTCTATACATACTCATAGACTCCTTCTAATGCTACATAAGCCATATAGAAATCTATATCTGACCTTTTGAACTTATTTCTGGTCAAAGGGTCCTCAAAAGTTTTTAAACGACATAAAGTTATAGACTCTTTCTAATGATAAATCAGCTATTCACAGGTCCCCTTTTGACCTAAGGAACATATATCTGGTCAAAGAGTCCTCGATCTTAGGCTTTCTATACATACTCATAGACTCCTTCTGATGCTTAATAAGCCATATAGATGTCCATATCTGACCTTGTGAACTTATTTCTGGTCAAATTTTTCTCAAACATTTTTAAACTATATAAAGTTATAGACTCCTTTTGATGTCAAATCAGCCTTACAGAAGTCCACATTTGACCCAAGGAACATATTTCTGGCCAAAGAGTCCTCGATCTTGGGCTTTCTATACATTCTCATAGACTCATTCTGATGCTTCATAAGCCATATAGATGTCCATATCTGACCTTTTGAACTTATTTCTGGTCAAAGTGTCCTCAAAATTTTTCAAACTATTTAAAGTCATCGACTCCTTTTGATGTCAAATCAGCCTTACAGAAATCCACATTTGACCCAAGGAACATATTTCTGGCCAAAGAGTCCTCGGTCTTGGGCTTACTATACATACTCATAGACTCCTTCTGATGCTTGATAAGCCATATAGATATCTATATCTGACCTTGTGAACTTATTTCTGGTCAAATTTTTCTCAAACATTTTTAAACTATATAAAGTTATAGACTCCTTTTGATGTCAAATCAGCTTTACAGAAGTCCACATTTGACCCAAGGAACATATTTCTGGCCAAAGAGTCCTCGATCTTGGGCTTTCTATACATTCTCATAGACTCCTTCTAATGCTACATAAGCCATATAAATATCCATATCTGACCTTTTTAACTTATTTCTGGTCAAATAGTCCAAGATCTTGGGCTTTCTATACATACTCATAGACTCTTTCTAATGCTACATAAGCCATATAAATATCCATATCTGACCTTTTGAACTTGTTTCTGGTCAAATAGTCCAAGATCTTGGGCTTTCTATACATTCTCATAGACTCCTTCTAATGCTACATAAGCCATATAAATATCCATATCTGACCTTTTTAACTTATTTCTGGTCAAATAGTCCAAGATCTTGGGCTTTCTATACATACTCATAGACTCCTTCTAATGCTACATAAGCCATATAGATATCTATATCTGACCTTTTGAACTTATTTCTGGTCAAAGGGTCCTCCAAAGTTTTTGAACAACATAAAGTTATAGACTCTTTCTAATGATGAATCAGCTATTCACAGGTCCCCTTTTGACCTAAGGAACATATTTCTGGTCAAAGAGTCCTCGATCTTAGGCTTTCTATACATACTCATAGACTCCTTCTGATGCTTAATAAGCCATATAGATGTCCATATCTGACTTTGTGAACTTATTTCTGGTCAAATTTTCCTCAAAGGTTTTTAAAGTATATAAAGTTATAGACTCTTTCTAATGATGAATCAGCTATTCACAGGTCCACATTTGACTCAAGGATCATATTTCTGGCCAAAGAGTCCTCGATCTTGGGCTTTCTATACATTCTCATAGACTCCTTCTGATGCTTCATAAGCCATATAGATGTCTGTATCTGACCTTTTGAACTTATTTCTGGTCTATAACTTCTGATGTCAAATCAGCCGAACAAAAGTCCATATTTGACTCAAGGAACATATTTCTGGCCAAAGAGTCCTCGGTCTTGGGCTTACTATACATACTCATAGACTCCTTCTAATGCTACATAAGCCATTTAAATATCCTTATCTGACCTTTTGAACTTATTCCTGGTCAAAGTGTCCTCAAAATTTTTCAAACTATATAAAGTCATCGACTCCTTTTGATGTCAAATCAGCCTTACAGAAGTCCACATTTGACACAAGGAACATATTTCTGGCCAAAGAGTCCAAGATCTTGGGCTTTCTATACATACTCATAGACTCCTTCTAATGCTACATAAGCCATATAGATATCCATATCTGACCTTTTGAACTTATTTCTGGTCAAAGGGTCCTCAAAATTTTTCAAACTATATAAAGTCATCGACTCCTTCTGATGTCAAATCAGCCTTACAAAAGTCCATATTTGACCCAAGGAACATATTTCTGGCCAAAGAGTCCTCGATTTTGGGCTTTCTATACATACTCATAGACTCCTTCTATTGCTACATAGGCCAAATATATATCTATATCTGACCTTTAGAACTTATTTTTGGTCAAAGGGTCCTCAAAAGTTTTTAAATGATATAAAATCATAGACTATTTTTGATGATAAATCAGCTATTCACAGGTCCCCTTTTGACCTAAGGAACATATTTCTAGCCAAAGAGTCCTCGATCTTAGGCTTTCTATACATACTCATAGACTGCTTCTGATGCTTCATAAGCCATATAGCTGTCCATATCTGACCTTTTGAACTTAATTCTGGTCAAAGTTTCCTCAAAATTTTTCTAACTTTATAAAATTATCGAGTCCTTCTGATGTCAAATCAGCCTTACAGAAGTCCACATTTGACCCAAGGAATATATGTATATGGCCAAAGAGTCCTCAATCTTGGGCATTCTATATATTCTCATGGACTCCTTCTGATGCTTCATAATCCATATAGTTTTATTAACCCTATACATTCAGATTGATATCTTCGGCTGTTATAACCTCCTGACAAAAGTCCATATTTGACATACTGAATTTTTTTCTGGCCAAAGAGTACTTGAAACTTGACCTTTCCATATATATACTTTTGTCAGGATGATATAACATCCGAAGATATCAATCTTAATGTATAGTGTTAATCTGTTAGGACTCTTTGGGCAGAAATATGTTGAGTAGATAGAAAGGGAACCTCTGAATTGCTGATTTATCATAAGAAAGAGTCTATGACTGTTTATAGTTTGAAAAATTTTGAGGACACTTTGACCAGAAATAAGTTCAAAAGGTCAGATATGGACATCTATATGGCTTATTAAGCATCAGATGCATCAGAAGAGTATGTATAGTAAGCCCAAGATCGAGGACTCTTTGGCCAGAAATATGTTCCTTGGGTCAAATATGGACTTCTGTAAGGCTGATTTGACATCAGAAGGAGTCGATGACTTTATATAGTTTGAAAACTTTTGAGGACCCTTTGACCAGAAATAAGTTCAAAAGGTCAGATATGGACATCTATATGGCTTATGAAGCATCAGAAGGAGTCTATGAGATGTATAGAAAGCCCAAGATCGAGGACTCTTTGGCCAGAAATATGTTCCTTGGGTCAAATATGGACTTCTGTAAGGCTGATTTGACATCAAAAGGAGTCGATGACTTTATATCGTTTGAAAAATTTTGAGGACCCTTTGACCAGAAATTAGTTCAAAAGGTCAGATATGGACATCTATATGGCTTATGTAGCATCAGAATGAGTCTATGAGAATGTATAGAATACCCAAGATCGAGGACTCTTTGGCCAGAAAAATGTTCCTTGGGTCAAATATGGATTTGTGTATGGCTGACGTAACATCAGAAAGAGTTAACGAGTATATATGGAAAGGTCAAGTTTCAAATACTTGGCCAGAAAAAAATTCAGTATGTCAAAAATGGACTTTTGTCAGGAGGATATAACATCTGAAGATATCAATCTGAATGTATAGGGTTAATCTTTTAGGACTCTTTGGCCAGATTTATGTTCAATAGGTCAAAAGGGGACCTCTGAATAGCTGATTTATCATTAGAAAGAGTCTATAACTTTATGTCGTTTAAAAACTTTTGAGGACCCTTTGACCATAAATAAGTTGAAAAGGTCAGATATAGATATCTATATGGCTTATGTAGCATTGTGAGTCTATGAGTATGTATAGAAAGCCTAAGATCGAGGACTCTTTGGCCAGAAATATGTTCCTTGGGTCAAATGTGGACTTCTGTAAGGCTGATTTGACATCAAAAGGAGTCGATGACTTTATAGAGTTTGAAAAATTTTGAGGGCACTTTGACCAGAAATAAGTTCAAAAGGTCAGATATGGACATCTATATGGCTTATGAAGCATCAGAAGGAGTCTATGAGAATGTATAGAAAGCCCAAGATCGAGGACTCTTTGGCCAGAAATATGTTCCTTGGGTCATATGTGGACATCTGTAAGGCTGATTTGACATCAAAAGGAGTGTATATCTTTATATAGTTTAAAAACCTTTGAGGAAAATTTGACCAGAAATAAGTTCAAAAGGTCAGATATGGAACATCTACATGGCTTAAGCAGCATTAGAAGGAATCTATGAGAATGTATAGAAAGCCCAAGATCGAGGACTCTTTGGCCAGAAAAATGTTCCTTGGGTCAAATATGGACCTCTGAATAGCTGACTTTGACATCAGAAGGAGTCGATGACTTTATATAGTTTGAAAAATATTGAGGACACTTTGAACAGAAATAAGTTCAAAAGGTCAGATACGGCTTATGAAGCATCAGAAGGAGTCTATGAGAATGTATAGAAAGCCCAAGATCGAGTACTCTTTGGCCAAAAATATATTCCTTGGGTCAAATATGGACCTCTGAATAGCTGATTTGACATCAGAAGGAGTCGATGACTTTATATAGTTTGAAAAATATTGAGGACACTTTGAACAGAAATAAGTTCAAAAGGTTAGATACGGACATCTATATGGCTTATGAAGCATCAGAAGGAGTCTATGAGAATGTATAGGAAGCCCAAGATCGTGGACTCTTTGGCCAGAAATATGTTCCTTAGGTCAAAAGTGGACTTCTGTAAGGCTGATTTGACATCAAAAGGAGTCGATGACTTTATATCGTTTGAAAAATTTTGAGGACACTTTGACCAGAAATTAGTTCAAAAGGTCAGATATGGACATCTATATGGCTTATGTAGCATCAGAAGGAGTCTATGAGAATGTATAGAATACCCAAGATCGAGGACTCTTTGGCCAGAAAAATGTTCCTTGGGTCAAATATGGATTTGTGTATGGCTGACGTAACATCAGAAAGAGTTAACGAGTATATATGGAAAGGTCAAGTTTCAAATACTTGGCCAGAAAAAAATTCAGTATGTCAAAAATGGACTTTTGTCAGGAGGATATAACATCTAATGATATCAATCTGAATGTATAGGGTTAATCTTTTAGGACTCTTTGGCCAGATTTATGTTCAATAGGTCAAAAGGGGACCTCTGAATAGCTGATTTATCATTAGAAAGAGTCTATAACTTTATGTCGTTTAAAAACTTTTGAGGACCCTTTGACCATAAATAAGTTGAAAAGGTCAGATATAGATATCTATATGGCTTATGTAGCATTACGAGTCTATGAGTATGTATAGAAAGCCCAAGATCGAGGACTCTTTGGCCAGAAATATGTTCCTTGGGTCAAATGTGGACTTCTGTAAGGCTGATTTGACATCAAAAGGAGTCGATGACTTTATAGAGTTTGAAAAATTTTGAGGGCACTTTGACCAGAAATAAGTTCAAAAGGTCAGATATGGACATCTATATGGCTTATGAAGCATCAGAAGGAGTCTATGAGAATGTATAGAAAGCCCAAGATCGAGGACTCTTTGGCCAGAAATATGTTCCTTGGGTCATATGTGGACATCTGTAAGGCTGATTTGACATCAAAAGGAGTGTATATCTTTATATAGTTTAAAAACCTTTGAGGAAAATTTGACCAGAAATAAGTTCAAAAGGTCAGATATGGAACATCTACATGGCTTAAGCAGCATTAGAAGGAATCTATGAGAATGTATAGAAAGCCCAAGATCGAGGACTCTTTGGCCAGAAAAATGTTCCTTGGGTCAAATATGGATTTGTGTATGGCTGACGTAACATCAGAAAGAGTTAACGAGTATATATGGAAAGGTCAAGTTTCAAATACTTGGCCAGAAAAAAATTCTGTATGTCAAAAATGGACTTTTGTCAGGAGGATATAACATCTGAAGATATCAATCTGAATGTATAGGGTTAATCTTTTAGGACTCTTTGGCCAGATTTATGTTCAATAGGTCAAAAGGGGACCTCTGAATAGCTGATTTATCATTAGAAAGAGTCTATAACTTTATGTCGTTTAAAAACTTTTGAGGACCCTTTGACCATAAATAAGTTGAAAAGGTCAGATATAGATATCTATATGGCTTATGTAGCATTACGAGTCTATGAGTATGTATAGAAAGCCCAAGATCGAGGACTCTTTGGCCAGAAATATGTTCCTTGGGTCAAATGTGGACTTCTGTAAGGCTGATTTGACATCAAAAGGAGTCTATGACTTTATAGAGTTTGAAAAATTTTGAGGGCACTTTGACCAGAAATAAGTTCAAAAGGTCAGATATGGACATCTATATGGCTTATGAAGCATCAGAAGGAGTCTATGAGAATGTATAGAAAGCCCAAGATCGAGGACTCTTTGGCCAGAAATATGTTCCTTGGGTCAAATGTGGACTTCTGTAAGGCTGATTTGACATCAGATGGAGTCGATAACTTTATAAAGTTAGAAAAGTTTTGAGGAAAATTTGACCAGAAATAAGTTCACAAGGTCAGATATGGACATCTATATGGCTTATGAAGCATCAGAAGGAGTCTATGAGAATGTATAGGAAGCCCAAGATCGTGGACTCTTTGGCAAGATATATGTTCCTTGGATCAAATGTGGACTTCTGTAAGGCTGATTTGACATCAAAAGGAGTCGATGACTTTATATAGTTCGAAAAATTTTGAGGACACTTTGACCAGAAATAAGTTCAAAAGGTCAGATACGGCTTATGAAGCATCAGAAGGAGTCTATGAGAATGTATAGAAAGCCTAAGATCGAGGACTCTTTGGCCAGAAATATGTTCCTTGGGTCAAATATGGACCTCTGAATAGCTGATTTGACATCAGAAGGAGTCGATGACTTTATATAGTTTGAAAAATTTTGAGGACACTTTGACCAGAAATAAGTTCAAAAGGTCAGATATGGATCTATATGGCTTATGTAGCATCAGAAGGAGTCTATGAGAATGTATAGAATACCAAAGATCGAGGACTCTTTGGCCAGAAAAATGTTCCTTGGGTCAAATATGGATTTGTGTATGGCTTATTTGACATCAGAAAGAGTTAACGAGTATATATGGAAAGGTCAAGTATCAAGTATTCCTTGGCCAGAAAAAAATTCAGTATGTCAAATATGGACTTTTGTCAGGAGGATATAACATCTGAAGATATCAATCTAAATGTATAGGGTTAATCTTTTAGGACTCTATGGCCAGAATTATGTTCAATAGGTCAAAAGGGGACGTCTGAATAGCTGATTTTTCATTAGAAAGAGTCTATAACTTTATATAGTTTAAAAAATTTTGAGGACATTTTGACCAGAAATAAGTTCAAAAGGTCAGATATAGATATCTTCATGGCTTATGTAGCATTAGAAGGAGTCTATGAGAATGTATAGAAAGCCCAAGATCGAGGACTCTTTGGCCAGAAATATGTTCCTTGGGTCAAATATGGACTTCTGTAAGGCTGATTTGACATCAGAAGGAGTCGATGACTTTTTATAGTTTGAAAAATTTTGAGGACACTTTGACCAGAAATAAGTTCAAAAGGTCAGATATGGACATCTATATGGCTTATGAAGCATCAGAAGGAGTCTATGAGAATGTATAGAAAGCCCAAGATCGAGGACTCTTTGCCCAGAAATATGTTCCTTGGGTCAAATATGGACCTCTGAATAGCTGATTTGACATCAGAAGGAGTTGATGACTTTATATGTTTTTAAAAAGTTTGAGGACCCTTTCACCAGAAATAAGTTCAAAAGGTCAGATATAGATATTTATATGGCTTATGTAGCATTAGAAGGAGTCTATGAGTATGTATAGGAAGCCAAGACCGAGGACTCTTTGGCCAGAAATATGTTCCTTGGGTCAAATATGGACATCTGAATAGCTGATTTGACATCAGAAGGAGTTGATGACTTTATATGTTTTGAAAACTTTTGAGGACCCTTTCACCAGAAATAAGTTCAAAAGGTCAGATATAGATATTTATATGGCTTATGTAGCATTAGAAGGAGTCTATGAGTATGTATAGGAAGCCCAAGACCGAGGACTCTTTGGCCAGAAATATGTTCCTTGGCTCAAATATGGACATCTGAAAAGCTGATTTGACATCAGAAGGAGTTGATGACTTTATATGTTTTGAAAACTTTTGAGGACTCTTTCACCAGAAATAAGTTCAAAAGGTCAGATATAGATATTTATATGGCTTATGTAGCATTAGAAGGAGTCTATGAGTATGTATAGGAAGCCCAAGACCGAGGACTCTTTGGCCAGAAATATGTTCCTTGGGTCAAATATGGACATCTGAATAGCTGATTTGACATCAGAAAGAGTTTATGACTTTATATGTTTTGAAATCTTTTGAGGACTCTTTCACCAGAAATAAGTTCAAAAGGTCAGATACGGACATCTATATGGCTTATGATGCATCAGAAGGAGTCTATGAGAATGTATAGGAAGCCCAAGATCGTGGACTCTTTGGCCAGATATATGTACCTTGGATCAAATGTGGACTTCTGTAAGGCTGATTTGACATCAAAAGGAGTCGATGACTTTATATAGTTCGAAAAATTTTGAGGACACTTTGACCAAAAATAAGTTCAAAAGGTCAGATACGGCTTATGAAGCATCAGAAGGAGTCTATTAGAATGTATAGAAAGCCCAAGATCGAGTACTCTTTGGCCAGAAATATGTTCTTTGGGTAAAATATGGACCTCTGAATAGCTGATTTGACATCAGAAGGAGTCGATGACTTTATATAGTTTGAAAAGTATTGAGGACACTTTGAACAGAAATAAGTTCAAAAGGTCAGATACGGACATCTATATGGCTTATGAAGCATCAGAAGGAGTCTATGAGAATGTATAGGAAGCCCAAGATCGTGGACTCTTTGGCCAGAAATATGTTCCTTAGGTCAAAAGTGGACTTCTGTAAGGCTGATTTGACATCAAAAGGAGTCGATGACTTTATATAGTTTGAAAAATTTTGAGGACACTTTGACCAGAAATTAGTTCAAAAGGTCAGATATGGACATCTATATGGCTTATGTAGTATCAGAAGGAGTCTATGAGAATGTATAGAATACCCAAGATCGAGGACTCTTTGGCCAGAAAAATGTTCCTTGGGTCAAATATGGATTTGTGTATGGCTGACGTAACATCAGAAAGAGTTAACGAGTATATATGGAAAGGTCAAGTTTCAAATACTTGGCCAGAAAAAAATTCAGTATGTCAAAAATGGACTTTTGTCAGGAGGATATAACATCTAATGATATCAATCTGAATGTATAGGGTTAATCTTTTAGGACTCTTTGGCCAGATTTATGTTCAATAGGTCAAAAGGGGACCTCTGAATAGCTGATTTATCATTAGAAAGAGTCTATAACTTTATGTCGTTTAAAAACTTTTGAGGACCCTTTGACCATAAATAAGTTGAAAAGGTCAGATATAGATATCTATATGGCTTATGTAGCATTACGAGTCTATGAGTATGTATAGAAAGCCCAAGATCGAGGACTCTTTGGCCAGAAATATGTTCCTTGGGTCAAATGTGGACTTCTGTAAGGCTGATTTGACATCAAAAGGAGTCGATGACTTTATAGAGTTTGAAAAATTTTGAGGGCACTTTGACCAGAAATAAGTTCAAAAGGTCAGATATGGACATCTATATGGCTTATGAAGCATCAGAAGGAGTCTATGAGAATGTATAGAAAGCCCAAGATCGAGGACTCTTTGGCCAGAAATATGTTCCTTGGGTCATATGTGGACATCTGTAAGGCTGATTTGACATCAAAAGGAGTGTATATCTTTATATAGTTTAAAAACCTTTGAGGAAAATTTGACCAGAAATAAGTTCAAAAGGTCAGATATGGAACATCTACATGGCTTAAGCAGCATTAGAAGGAATCTATGAGAATGTATAGAAAGCCCAAGATCGAGGACTCTTTGGCCAGAAATATGTTCCTTGGGTCAAATATGGACCTCTGAATAGCTGACTTGACATCAGAAGGAGTCGATGACTTTATATAGTTTGAAAAATATTGAGGACACTTTGAACAGAAATAAGTTCAAAAGGTCAGATACGGCTTATGAAGCATCAGAAGGAGTCTATGAGAATGTATAGAAAGCCCAAGATCGAGTACTCTTTGGCCAGAAATATGTTCCTTGGGTCAAATATGGACCTCTGAATAGCTGATTTGACATCAGAAGGAGTCGATGACTTTATATAGTTTGAAAAATATTGAGGACACTTTGAACAGAAATAAGTTCAAAAGGTTAGATACGGACATCTATATGGCTTATGAAGCATCAGAAGGAGTCTATGAGAATGTATAGGAAGCCCAAGATCGTGGACTCTTTGGCCAGAAATATGTTCCTTAGGTCAAAAGTGGACTTCTGTAAGGCTGATTTGACATCAAAAGGAGTCGATGACTTTATATCGTTTGAAAAATTTTGAGGACACTTTGACCAGAAATTAGTTCAAAAGGTCAGATATGGACATCTATATGGCTTATGTAGCATCAGAAGGAGTCTATGAGAATGTATAGAATACCCAAGATCGAGGACTCTTTG
Organism: Vimba vimba; assembly: GCA_022828995.1. Taxonomy (NCBI): domain Eukaryota; kingdom Metazoa; phylum Chordata; class Actinopteri; order Cypriniformes; family Leuciscidae; genus Vimba; species Vimba vimba. The sequence goes on from CM040841.1 coordinate 7,925,698, forward strand.
GCCAGAAAAATGTTCCTTGGGTCAAATATGGATTTGTGTATGGCTGACGTAACATCAGAAAGAGTTAACGAGTATATATGGAAAGGTCAAGTTTCAAATACTTGGCCAGAAAAAAATTCAGTATGTCAAAAATGGACTTTTGTCAGGAGGATATAACATCTGAAGATATCAATCTGAATGTATAGGGTTAATCTTTTAGGACTCTTTGGCCAGATTTATGTTCAATAGGTCAAAAGGGGACCTGTGAATAGCTGATTTATCATTAGAAAGAGTCTATAACTTTATGTCGTTTAAAAACTTTTGAGGACCCTTTGACCATAAATAAGTTGAAAAGGTCAGATATAGATATCTATATGGCTTATGTAGCATTGCGAGTCTATGAGTATGTATAGAAAGCCTAAGATCGAGGACTCTTTGGCCAGAAATATGTTCCTTGGGTCAAATGTGGACTTCTGTAAGGCTGATTTGACATCAAAAGGAGTCGATGACTTTATAGAGTTTGAAAAATTTTGAGGGCACTTTGACCAGAAATAAGTTCAAAAGGTCAGATATGGACATCTATATGGCTTATGAAGCATCAGAAGGAGTCTATGAGAATGTATAGAAAGCCCAAGATCGAGGACTCTTTGGCCAGAAATATGTTCCTTGGGTCATATGTGGACATCTGTAAGGCTGATTTGACATCAAAAGGAGTGTATATCTTTATATAGTTTAAAAACCTTTGAGGAAAATTTGACCAGAAATAAGTTCAAAAGGTCAGATATGGAACATCTACATGGCTTAAGCAGCATTAGAAGGAATCTATGAGAATGTATAGAAAGCCCAAGATCGAGGACTCTTTGGCCAGAAATATGTTCCTTGGGTCAAATATGGACCTCTGAATAGCTGACTTGACATCAGAAGGAGTCGATGACTTTATATAGTTTGAAAAATATTGAGGACACTTTGAACAGAAATAAGTTCAAAAGGTCAGATACGGCTTATGAAGCATCAGAAGGAATCTATGAGAATGTATAGAAAGCCCAAGATCGAGTACTCTTTGGCCAGAAATATGTTCCTTGGGTCAAATATGGACCTCTGAATAGCTGATTTGACATCAGAAGGAGTCGATGACTTTATATAGTTTGAAAAATATTGAGGACACTTTGAACAGAAATAAGTTCAAAAGGTTAGATACGGACATCTATATGGCTTATGAAGCATCAGAAGGAGTCTATGAGAATGTATAGGAAGCCCAAGATCGTGGACTCTTTGGCCAGAAATATGTTCCTTAGGTCAAAAGTGGACTTCTGTAAGGCTGATTTGACATCAAAAGGAGTCGATGACTTTATATCGTTTGAAAAATTTTGAGGACACTTTGACCAGAAATTAGTTCAAAAGGTCAGATATGGACATCTATATGGCTTATGTAGCATCAGAAGGAGTCTATGAGAATGTATAGAATACCCAAGATCGAGGACTCTTTGGCCAGAAAAATGTTCCTTGGGTCAAATATGGATTTGTGTATGGCTGACGTAACATCAGAAAGAGTTAACGAGTATATATGGAAAGGTCAAGTTTCAAATACTTGGCCAGAAAAAAATTCAGTATGTCAAAAATGGACCTTTGTCAGGAGGATATAACATCTAATGATATCAATCTGAATGTATAGGGTTAATCTTTTAGGACTCTTTGGCCAGATTTATGTTCAATAGGTCAAAAGGGGACCTCTGAATAGCTGATTTATCATTAGAAAGAGTCTATAACTTTATGTCGTTTAAAAACTTTTGAGGACCCTTTGACCATAAATAAGTTGAAAAGGTCAGATATAGATATCTATATGGCTTATGTAGCATTACGAGTCTATGAGTATGTATAGAAAGCCCAAGATCGAGGACTCTTTGGCCAGAAATATGTTCCTTGGGTCAAATGTGGACTTCTGTAAGGCTGATTTGACATCAAAAGGAGTCGATGACTTTATAGAGTTTGAAAAATTTTGAGGGCACTTTGACCAGAAATAAGTTCAAAAGGTCAGATATGGACATCTATATGGCTTATGAAGCATCAGAAGGAGTCTATGAGAATGTATAGAAAGCCCAAGATCGAGGACTCTTTGGCCAGAAATATGTTCCTTGGGTCATATGTGGACATCTGTAAGGCTGATTTGACATCAAAAGGAGTGTATATCTTTATATAGTTTAAAAACCTTTGAGGAAAATTTGACCAGAAATAAGTTCAAAAGGTCAGATATGGAACATCTACATGGCTTAAGCAGCATTAGAAGGAATCTATGAGAATGTATAGAAAGCCCAAGATCGAGGACTCTTTGGCCAGAAATATGTTCCTTGGGTCAAATATGGACCTCTGAATAGCTGACTTGACATCAGAAGGAGTCGATGACTTTATATAGTTTGAAAAATATTGAGGACACTTTGAACAGAAATAAGTTCAAAAGGTCAGATACGGCTTATGAAGCATCAGAAGGAGTCTATGAGAATGTATAGAAAGCCCAAGATCGAGTACTCTTTGGCCAGAAATATGTTCCTTGGGTCAAATATGGACCTCTGAATAGCTGATTTGACATCAGAAGGAGTCGATGACTTTATATAGTTTGAAAAATATTGAGGACACTTTGAACAGAAATAAGTTCAAAAGGTTAGATACGGACATCTATATGGCTTATGAAGCATCAGAAGGAGTCTATGAGAATGTATAGGAAGCCCAAGATCGTGGACTCTTTGGCCAGAAATATGTTCCTTAGGTCAAAAGTGGACTTCTGTAAGGCTGATTTGACATCAAAAGGAGTCGATGACTTTATATCGTTTGAAAAATTTTGAGGACACTTTGACCAGAAATTAGTTCAAAAGGTCAGATATGGACATCTATATGGCTTATGTAGCATCAGAAGGAGTCTATGAGAATGTATAGAATACCCAAGATCGAGGACTCTTTGGCCAGAAAAATGTTCCTTGGGTCAAATATGGATTTGTGTATGGCTGACGTAACATCAGAAAGAGTTAACGAGTATATATGGAAAGGTCAAGTTTCAAATACTTGGCCAGAAAAAAATTCAGTATGTCAAAAATGGACTTTTGTCAGGAGGATATAACATCTAATGATATCAATCTGAATGTATAGGGTTAATCTTTTAGGACTCTTTGGCCAGATTTATGTTCAATAGGTCAAAAGGGGACCTCTGAATAGCTGATTTATCATTAGAAAGAGTCTATAACTTTATGTCGTTTAAAAACTTTTGAGGACCCTTTGACCATAAATAAGTTGAAAAGGTCAGATATAGATATCTATATGGCTTATGTAGCATTACGAGTCTATGAGTATGTATAGAAAGCCCAAGATCGAGGACTCTTTGGCCAGAAATATGTTCCTTGGGTCAAATGTGGACTTCTGTAAGGCTGATTTGACATCAAAAGGAGTCGATGACTTTATAGAGTTTGAAAAATTTTGAGGGCACTTTGACCAGAAATAAGTTCAAAAGGTCAGATATGGAACATCTACATGGCTTAAGCAGCATTAGAAGGAATCTATGAGAATGTATAGAAAGCCCAAGATCGAGGACTCTTTGGCCAGAAATATGTTCCTTGGGTCAAATATGGACCTCTGAATAGCTGACTTGACATCAGAAGGAGTCGATGACTTTATATAGTTTGAAAAATATTGAGGACACTTTGAACAGAAATAAGTTCAAAAGGTCAGATACGGCTTATGAAGCATCAGAAGGAGTCTATGAGAATGTATAGAAAGCACAAGATCGAGTACTCTTTGGCCAGAAATATGTTACTTGGGTCAAATATGGACCTCTGAATAGCTGATTTGACATCAGAAGGAGTCGATGACTTTATATAGTTTGAAAAATATTGAGGACACTTTGAACAGAAATAAGTTCAAAAGGTTAGATACGGACATCTATATGGCTTATGAAGCATCAGAAGGAGTCTATGAGAATGTATAGGAAGCCCAAGATCGTGGACTCTTTGGCCAGAAATATGTTCCTTAGGTCAAAAGTGGACTTCTGTAAGGCTGATTTGACATCAAAAGGAGTCGATGACTTTATATCGTTTGAAAAATTTTGAGGACACTTTGACCAGAAATTAGTTCAAAAGGTCAGATATGGACATCTATATGGCTTATGTAGCATCAGAAGGAGTCTATGAGAATGTATAGAATACCCAAGATCGAGGACTCTTTGGCCAGAAAAATGTTCCTTGGGTCAAATATGGATTTGTGTATGGCTGACGTAACATCAGAAAGAGTTAACGAGTATATATGGAAAGGTCAAGTTTCAAATACTTGGCCAGAAAAAAATTCAGTATGTCAAAAATGGACCTTTGTCAGGAGGATATAACATCTAATGATATCAATCTGAATGTATAGGGTTAATCTTTTAGGACTCTTTGGCCAGATTTATGTTCAATAGGTCAAAAGGGGACCTCTGAATAGCTGATTTATCATTAGAAAGAGTCTATAACTTTATGTCGTTTAAAAACTTTTGAGGACCCTTTGACCATAAATAAGTTGAAAAGGTCAGATATAGATATCTATATGGCTTATGTAGCATTACGAGTCTATGAGTATGTATAGAAAGCCCAAGATCGAGGACTCTTTGGCCAGAAATATGTTCCTTGGGTCAAATGTGGACTTCTGTAAGGCTGATTTGACATCAAAAGGAGTCGATGACTTTATAGAGTTTGAAAAATTTTGAGGGCACTTTGACCAGAAATAAGTTCAAAAGGTCAGATATGGACATCTATATGGCTTATGAAGCATCAGAAGGAGTCTATGAGAATGTATAGAAAGCCCAAGATCGAGGACTCTTTGGCCAGAAATATGTTCCTTGGGTCATATGTGGACATCTGTAAGGCTGATTTGACATCAAAAGGAGTGTATATCTTTATATAGTTTAAAAACCTTTGAGGAAAATTTGACCAGAAATAAGTTCAAAAGGTCAGATATGGAACATCTACATGGCTTAAGCAGCATTAGAAGGAATCTATGAGAATGTATAGAAAGCCCAAGATCGAGGACTCTTTGGCCAGAAATATGTTCCTTGGGTCAAATATGGACCTCTGAATAGCTGACTTGACATCAGAAGGAGTCGATGACTTTATATAGTTTGAAAAATATTGAGGACACTTTGAACAGAAATAAGTTCAAAAGGTCAGATACGGCTTATGAAGCATCAGAAGGAGTCTATGAGAATGTATAGAAAGCCCAAGATCGAGTACTCTTTGGCCAGAAATATGTTCCTTGGGTCAAATATGGACCTCTGAATAGCTGATTTGACATCAGAAGGAGTCGATGACTTTATATAGTTTGAAAAATATTGAGGACACTTTGAACAGAAATAAGTTCAAAAGGTTAGATACGGACATCTATATGGCTTATGAAGCATCAGAAGGAGTCTATGAGAATGTATAGGAAGCCCAAGATCGTGGACTCTTTGGCCAGAAATATGTTCCTTAGGTCAAAAGTGGACTTCTGTAAGGCTGATTTGACATCAAAAGGAGTCGATGACTTTATATCGTTTGAAAAATTTTGAGGACACTTTGACCAGAAATTAGTTCAAAAGGTCAGATATGGACATCTATATGGCTTATGTAGCATCAGAAGGAGTCTATGAGAATGTATAGAATACCCAAGATCGAGGACTCTTTGGCCAGAAAAATGTTCCTTGGGTCAAATATGGATTTGTGTATGGCTGACGTAACATCAGAAAGAGTTAACGAGTATATATGGAAAGGTCAAGTTTCAAATACTTGGCCAGAAAAAAATTCAGTATGTCAAAAATGGACTTTTGTCAGGAGGATATAACATCTGAAGATATCAATCTGAATGTATAGGGTTAATCTTTTAGGACTCTTTGGCCAGATTTATGTTCAATAGGTCAAAAGGGGACCTCTGAATAGCTGATTTATCATTAGAAAGAGTCTATAACTTTATGTCGTTTAAAAACTTTTGAGGACCCTTTGACCATAAATAAGTTGAAAAGGTCAGATATAGATATCTATATGGCTTATGTAGCATTGCGAGTCTATGAGTATGTATAGAAAGCCTAAGATCGAGGACTCTTTGGCCAGAAATATGTTCCTTGGGTCAAATGTGGACTTCTGTAAGGCTGATTTGACATCAAAAGGAGTCGATGACTTTATAGAGTTTGAAAAATTTTGAGGGCACTTTGACCAGAAATAAGTTCAAAAGGTCAGATATGGACATCTATATGGCTTATGAAGCATCAGAAGGAGTCTATGAGAATGTATAGAAAGCCCAAGATCGAGGACTCTTTGGCCAGAAATATGTTCCTTGGGTCATATGTGGACATCTGTAAGGCTGATTTGACATCAAAAGGAGTGTATATCTTTATATAGTTTAAAAACCTTTGAGAAAAATTTGACCAGAAATAAGTTCAAAAGGTCAGATATGGAACATCTACATGGCTTAAGCAGCATTAGAAGGAATCTATGAGAATGTATAGAAAGCCCAAGATCGAGGACTCTTTGGCCAGAAAAATGTTCCTTGGGTCAAATGTGGACTTCTTTAAGGCTGATTTGACATCAGATGGAGTCGATAACTTTATAGAGTTAGAAAAGTTTTGAGGAAACTTTAACCAGAAATAACTTCAAACGGTCAGATATGGACATCTATATGGCTTATGAAGCATAAGAAGGAGTCTATGAGTATGTATAGAAAGCCTAAGATCGAGGACTCTTTGACCAGAAATATGTTCCTTAGGTCAAATGGGGACCTGTGAATAGTTAATTTATCATTAGAAAGAGTCTATAACTTTATGTAGTTTAAAAACTTTTGAGGACACTTTGACCAGAAATAAGTTCAAAAGGTCCGATATGGACATCTATATGACTTATGAAGCATCAGAAGGAGTCTATGAGAATGTATAGAAAGCCCAAGATCGAGGACTCTTTGGCCAGAAATATGTTCCTTGGGTCAAATGTGGACTTCTGTAAGGCTGATTTGACATCAAAAGGAGTGTATATCTTTATATAGTATAGAAATCAGATATGGTCAGATATGGACATCTATATGACTTATGAAGCATCAGAAGGAGTCTATGAGAATGTATAGAAAGCCCAAGATCGAGGACTCTTTGGCCAGAAATATGTTCCATGGGTCAGATATGGACATCTGTAAGGCTGATTTGACATCAGATGGAGTCGATAACTTTATAAAGTTAGAAAAGTTTTGAGGAAAATTTGACCAGAAATAAGTTCACAAGGTCAGATATGGACATCTATATGGCTTATTAAGCATCAGAAGGAGTCTATGAGTATGTATAGAAAGCCTAAGATCGAGGACTCTTTGACCAGATATATGTTCCTTAGGTCAAAAGGGGACCTGTGAATAGCTGATTTATCATTAGAAAGAGTCTATAACTTTATGTCGTTTAAAAACTTTTGAGGACCCTTTGACCAGAAATAAGTTCAAAAGGTCAGATATAGATATCTATATGGCTTATGTAGCATTAGAAGGAGTCTATGAGTATGTATAGAAAGCCCAAGATCGAGGACTCTTTGGCCAGAAATATGTTCCTTGGGTCATATGTGGACTTCTGTAAGGCTGATTTGACATCAAAAGGAGTGCATATCTTTATATAGTTTAAAAACCTTTGAGGAAAATTTGACCAGAAATAAGTTCAAAAGGTCAGATATGGAACATCTACATGGCTTAAGCAGCATTAGAAGGAATCTATGAGAATGTATAGAAAGCCCAAGATCGAGGACTCTTTGGCCAGAAATATGTTCCTTGGGTCAAATGTGGACTTCTGTAAGGATGATTTTACGTTAAAAGGAGTCTATAACTTTATATAGTTTAAAAATGTTTGAGAAAAATTTGACCAGAAATAAGTTCACAAGGTCAGATATGGACATCTATATGGCTTATTAAGCATCAGAAGGAGTCTATGAGGATGTATAGAAAGCCTAAGATCAAGGACTCTTTGACCAGAAATATGTTCCTTAGGTCAAAAGGGGACCTGTGAATAGCTGATTTATCATTAGAAAGAGTCTATAACTTTATGTAGTTTAAAAACTTTTGAGGACACTTTGACCAGAAATAAGTTCAAAAGGTTAGATATGGACATCTATATGACTTATGAAGCATCAGAAGGAGTCTATGAGAATGTATAGAAAGCCCAAGATCGAGGACTCTTTGGCCAGAAATATGTTCCTTGGGTCAAATGTGGATTTCTGTAAGGCTGATTTGACATCAAAAGGAGTCGATGACTTTATATAGTTTGAAAAATTTTGAGGACACTTTGACCAGAAATAAGTTCAAAAGGTCAGATATGGATATTTATATGGCTTATGTAGCATTAGAAGGAGTCTATGAGTATGTATAGTAAGCCCGAGATCGAGGACTCTTTGGCCAGAAATATGTTCCTTGGGTCAAATGTGGATTTCTGTAAGGCTGATTTGACATCAGAAGGAGTCGATAACTTTATAAAGTTTGAAAAGTTTTAAGGAAACTTTGACCAGAAATAAGTTCAAACGGTCAGATATGGATATCTATATGGCTTATGAAGCATCAGAAGGAGTCTATGAGAATGTATAGAAAGCCCAAGATCGAGGACTCTTTGGCCAGAAATATGTTCCTTGGGTCAAATGTGGACTTCTGTAAGGCTGATTAGACATCAAAAGAAGTCTATAACTTTATATAGTTTAAAAACGTTTGAGGAAAATTTGACCAGAAATAAGTTCACAAAGTCAGATATGGACATATATATGGCTTATTAAGCATCAGAAGGAGTCTATGAGTATGTATAGAAAGCCTAAGATCGAGGACTCGTTGACCAGAAATATGTTCCTTGGGTCAAAATGGGACCTGTGAATAGCTGATTTATCATTAGAAAGAGTCTATAACTTTATGTCGTTTAAAAACTTTGGAGGACCCTTTGACCAGAAATAAGTTGAAAAGGTCAGATATAGATATCTATATGGCTGATGTAGCATTAGGAGTCTATGAGTATGTATAGAAAGCCCAAGATCGAGGACTCTTTGGCCAGAAATATGTTCCTTGGGTCAAATGTGGACTTCTGTAAGGCTGATTTGACATCAAAAGGAGTCGATGACTTTATAGAGTTTGAAAACTTTTGAGGACCCTTTGACCAGAAATAAGTTGAAAAGGTCAGATATAGATATCTATATGGCTTATGTAGCATTAGAAGGAGTCTATGAGTATGTATAGAAAGCTCAAGATCGAGGACTCTTTGGCCAGAAATATGTTCCTTGGGTCAAATGTGGACTTCTGTAAGGATGATTTGACATCAAAAGAAGTCTATAACTTTATATATTTTAAAAATGTTTGAGAAAAATTTGACCAGTAATAAGTTCACAAGGTCAGATATGGACATCTATATGGCTTATTAAGCATCAGAAGGAGTCTATGAGTATGTATAGAAAGCCTAAGATCGAGGACTCTTTGACCAGAAATATATTCTTTAGGTCAAAAGGGGACCTGTGAATAGCTGATTTATCATTAGAAAGAGTCTATAACTTTATGTCGTTTAAAAACATTTGAGGAATCTTTGACCAGAAATAAGTTCAAAAGGTCAGATATAGATAACTATCTGGCTTATGTAGCATTAGAAGGAGTCTATGAGTATGTATAGAAAGCCCAAGATCGAGGACTCTTTGGCCAGAAAAAAGTTCAAAAGGTCAGATATGGATATTTTTATGGCTTATGTAGCATTAGAAGGAGTCTATGAGTATGTATAGAAAGCCCAAGATCGAGGACTCTTTGGCTAGAAATATGTTCCTTGGGTCAAATATGGACTTCTGTAAGGCTGATTTGACATCAGAAGGAGTCGATGACTTTTTATAGTTTGAAACATTTTGAGAACACTTTGACCAGAAATAAGTTCAAAAGGTCAGATATGGACATCTATATGGCTTATGTAGCATTAGAAGGAGTCTATTAGTATGTATAGAAAGCCCAAGATCTTGGACTCTTTGGCCAGAAATATGTTCCATGGGTCAAATGTGGACTTCTGTAAGGCTGATTTGACATCAAAAGGAGTCTATAAATTTATATAGTTTAAAAACGTTTGAGGAAAATTTGACCAGAAATAAGTTCACAAGGTCATATATGGACATCTATATGGCTTATTAAGCATAAGGAGGAGTCTATGAGTATGTATAGAAAGCCTAAAATCGAGGACTCGTTGACCAGAAATATGTTCCTTAGGTCATAAGGGGACCTGTGAATAGCTGATTTATCATTAGAAAGAGTCTATAACTTTATGTCGTTTAAAAAATTTTGAGGACCCTTTGACCAGAAATAAGTTGAAAAGGTCAGATATAGATATCTATATGGCTTATGTAGCATTAGGAGTCTATGAGTATGTATAGAAAGCCCAATATCGAGGACTCTTTGGCCAGAAATATGTTCCTTGGGTCAAATGTGGACTTCTGTAAGGCTGATTTGACATCAAAAGGAGTCGATGACTTTATATAGTTTGAAAAATTTTGAGGACACTTTGACCAGAAATAAGTTCAAAAGGTCAGATATGGACATCTATATGGCTTATTAAGCATCAGACGGAGTCTATGAGTATGTATAGAAAGCCCAAGATCGAGGACTGTTTGGACAGAAATATGTTCCTTGGGTTAAATGTGGACTTCTGTAAGGCTGATTTGACAGAAGTAGTCAATGAGTATATATGGAAAGCTCAAGTTTCAAGTACTCCTATTCATTATGTCAAATATGGATTTTTTTCAGGATGATATAGCCTATCAAAAAGAAGATAAACTACTTCATGCCCCATGTGCAATGAAAATATAACATGAGTGATGCATTGATCTAAGAATTTAATTAACTAAGCGTTGATGAATTATTACATCTAACTATATCAGTTTGATATTTTATTCATTGGAATGTAACTCCAAAATTTGTATATCTTCAATGCTCATCGGAATGAGATAGTTACTGTATGTTTTCAATGCACTCCTAGCTTATATGTTATTCTTCAATGCACAAAGTTTGATCGTTTGTCCAATGCAATGCAACAACACATATGTTATCTCTTTACTGAACATGGGAAGGAGTTAGTTCTGTTGTGCAATGTAATGCAAAAAGTTCATAAGCTATATGTTATTCTTCAGTGCACAACTTTAGATCGTTTGTGCATTGCATTGCAACATGTTATGTCTTTAATGAGCAAGGGAAGGAGTTAGTTCTGGTGTGCAATGCAATGCAATGCAAGAAGTGCATAAGTTATATGTTATTCTTCAGTGCACAACGTTAGATCGTTTGTGCAATGCAATGCAACAACACATATGTTATCTCTTTACTGAACATGGGAAGGAGTTAGTTCTGTTGTGCAATGCAAAAAGTGCATCGCCTATAATAATTTTTCAATGAACAACTTTAGATCGTTTTTTTAATGCAATGCAACAAACATATGGTATCTCTTTAATGCACATGGCAATTAGTTATTTCTGTTGTGCAATGCAATGCGAAAAGTGCATAACATATATGTTATTCTTCAATGCACGACGTTAGATCGATTGTGCAATTCACTGCAACAACACATATGTTATCTCTTGGTTAGTTCTGGTGTGCAATGCAATGCAAGAACTGCATAGGCGATGTTATTCTTCATTGCATAACGTTAGATTGTTTGTGCAATGCAATTAAACAACACACCTTATCTCTTTAATGAACACGCGACTGAGTTAGTTCTGGTGTGCAATGCAATGCAATGCAAGAAGTGCATAGCCTAAATAATATCATTCAATGCACAACGTTAGATCGTTTGTGCAATGTATTGCAACATGTTATCTCTTTAATGAACATGGGATTGAGTTAGTTCTAGTGTGCAATGCAATGCAATGCAATGCAAAAAGTGCATAAAGCTATATGTTACTCTTCAATGCACAACGTTAGATCGTTTGTGCAATGCAATGCAACATGCTATCTCTTTAATGAGCAAGGGAAGGAGTTAGTTCTGTTGTGCAATGCAATGCAAAAATTTCATAAGCTATATGTTATTCTTCAGTGCACAACGTTAGATCGTTGCAATGCAACATGTTATCTCTTTAATGAACATGGGATTGAGTTAGTTCTGGTGTGCAATGCAATGCAATAAAAAAAGTTCATAAGCTATATGTTATTCTTCAATGCACAACGTTAGATCATGTGTGCAATGCATTGCAACATGTTATCTCTTTAATGAGCATGGGAAGGAGTTAGTTCTGTTGTGTGCAATGCAATGCAAAAAGTTAATAAGCTATATGTTATTCTTCAGTGCACAACGTTAGATCGTTTGTGCAATGCAATGCAACATGTTATCTCTTTAATGAACATGGGATTGAGTTAGTTCTGGTGTGCAATGCAATGCAATGCAAAATTGCATAAGCTATATGTTATTGTTCATTGAACAACGTTAGATTGTCTGTGCAATGCAATGCAACAAACACATATATTATATTATCTCCTTAATGACCATGGGAAGGAATTAGTTCTGTTGTGCAATGCAATGCATAAAGTTAATAAACTATATGTTATTCTTCAGTGCACAACGTTAGATCGTTTGTCCAATGCAATGCAACAACATATATGTTATCTCTTTAATAAACATGGGATTGAGTTAAGTCTGGTGTGCAATGCAATGCAATGCAAAAATTGCATAGCCTAAATAATATCATTCAATGCACAACGTTAGATCGTTTGTGCAATGTATTGCAACATGTTATCTCTTTAATGAACATGGGATTGAGTTAGTTCTGGTGTGCAAATGCAATGCTATGCAATGCAAAAAGTGCATAAGCTATATGTTATTCTTCAGTGCACAACGTTAGATCGTTTGTGCAATGCAATGCAACAACACATATGCTATCTCTTTACTGAACATGGGAATGAGTTATTTCTGGTGTGCAATGCAATGCAATGCAAGAATTGCATAGCCTATGTTATTCTTCAATGCACGACGTTAGATCGTTTGTGCAATGCAATGCAACAACACATATGTTATCTCTTTACTGAATATGGGAATGATTTAGTTCTGGTGTGCAATGCAATGCAAAAAGTGCACCAATATTATTCTTCAGTGCACAGCGTTAGATCGTTTGTGCAATTCACTGCAACAACACATATGTTTATCTCTTGAATTAGTTCTGGTGTGCAATGCAATGCAAGAACTGCATAGGCTATGTTATTATTCATTGCACAACGTTAGATTGTTTGTGCAATGCAATGAAACAACACACGTTATCTCTTTAATGAACGCGATTGAGTTAGTTCTGGTGTGCAATGCAATGCAATGCAAAAAGTGCATAGCCAATATTATTCTTCAGTGCACAGCGTTAGATCGTTTGTGCAATTCACTGCAACAACACATATGTTATCTCTTGAATTAGTTCTGGTGTGCAATGCAATGCAAGAACTGCATAGGCGATGTTATTCTTCATTGCATAAAGTTATATTTTTTGTGCAATGCAATGAAACAACAAATCTTATCTCTTTAATGAACACGCGACTGAGTTAGTTCTGGTGTGCAATGCAATGCAATGCAAAGAAGTGCATAGCCTAAATAATATCATTCAATGCACAACGTTAGATCGTTTGTGCAATGTATTGCAACATGTTATCTCTTTAATGAACATGGGATTGAGTTAGTTCTAGTGTGCAATGCAATGCAATGCAAAAAGTTCATAAACTATATGTTATTCTTCAGTGCACAACGTTAGATCGTTTATGCATTGGATTGCAACATGTTATCTCTTTAATGAGCAAGGGAAGGAGTTAGTTCTGTTGTGCAATGCAATGCAATGCAAAAAGTGCATAAGCTATATGTTATTCTTCAGTGCACAACGTTAGATCGTTTGTGCAATGCAATGCAACATGTTATCTCTTTAATGAGCAAGGGAAGGAGTTAGTTCTGTTGTGTTATCTCTTTAATGAACATGGGAAATAGTTATTTCTGGTTTGCAATGCAATGCAAAAAGTGCATAAGCTATATGTTATTCTTCAATGCACAACGTTAGATCGTTTGTGCAATGCAATGCAACATGTTATCTCTTTAATGAGCAAGGGAAGGAGTTAGTTCTTTTGTGTTATCTATTTAATGAACATGGGAAATAGTTATTTCTGGTTTGCAATGCAATGCAAAAAGTGCATAAGCTATATGTTATTCTTCAATGCACAACGTTAGATCGTTTGTGCATTGGATTGCAACATGTTATCTCTTTAATGAGCAAGGGAAGGAGTTAGTTCTGTTGTGTTATCTCTTTAATGAGCATGGGAAGGAGTTAGTTCTGTTGTGCAATGCAATGCAAGAAGTTCATAAACTGTTTGTGCAATGCAATGCAACATGTTATCTCTTTAATGAACATGGGATTGAGTTAGTTCTGGTGTGCAATGCAATGCAATGCAAAAAGTGCATAAGCTATATGTTACTCTTCAATGCACAACGTTATATCGTTTGTGCAATGCAATGCAACATGTTATCTCTTTAATGAGCATGGGAAGGAGTTTGTTCTGTTGTGCAATATAATGCAAGAAGTTCATAAGCTATTTGTTATTCTTCAGTGGACAACGTTAGATCGTTTGTGCAATGCAATGCAACATGTTATCTCTTTACTGAACATGGGATTGAGTTAGTTCTGGTGTGCAATGCAATGCAAAAAGTGCATAAACTATGTTATTCTTCAGTGCACAACGTTAGATCATTTGTGCAATGCAATGCAACAACATATGTTATCTATTTAATGAACATGAGAAGGAGTTAGTTCTGGTTTGCAATGCAACGCAAGAAGTGCATAGCCTATATGTTATTCTTCAATACACAACGTTAGATCGTTTGTGCAATGCATTGCAACATGTTATCTCTTTAATGAACATGGGACTGAGTTAGTTCTGTTGTGCAATGCAATGCAAAAATTTCATAAGCTATATGTTATTCTTCAGTGCACAACGTTAGATCGTTTGTGCAATGCAATGCAACATGTTATCTCTTTAAGGAACATGGGATTGAGTTAGTTCTGGTTTGCAATGCAATGCAAGAAGTGCATAGCCTATATGTTATAATTCAATGCACAACGTTAGATTGTCTGTGCAATGCAACATGTTATCTCCTTTAATAAACATGGGAATGAGTTAGTTCTGGTGTGCAATGCAATTCAATGCAAAAAGTGCATAAGCTATGTTATTCTTCAGTGCACACCGTTTAGATCATTTGTGCAATGCAATGCAACATGTTATCTCTTTAATGAACATGGGATTGAGTTAGTTCTGGTGTGCAATGCAATGCAATGCAAAATTGCATAAGCTATATGTTATTGTTCATTGAACAACGTTAGATTGTCTGTGCAATGCAATGCAACAAACACATATATTATATTATCTCCTTAATGACCATGGGAAGGAATTAGTTCTGTTGTGCAATGCAATGCATAAAGTTAATAAACTATATGTTATTCTTCAGTGCACAACGTTAGATCGTTTGTCCAATGCAATGCAACAACATATATGTTATCTCTTTAATAAACATGGGATTGAGTTAAGTCTGGTGTGCAATGCAATGCAATGCAAAAATTGCATAGCCTAAATAATATCATTCAATGCACAACGTTAGATCGTTTGTGCAATGTATTGCAACATGTTATCTCTTTAATGAACATGGGATTGAGTTAGTTCTGGTGTGCAATGCAATGCAATGCAAAATTAAAGAGATAACATTGCATTGCACAACAGAACTAATTCCTTCCCATGGTCATTAAGGAGATAATATAATATATGTGTTTGTTGCATTGCATTGCACAGACAATCTAACGTTGTGCAATGAACAATAACATATAGATAACATATAGAACAATAACAATATGTTATTGTTCATTGCACAACGTTAGATTGTCTGTGCAATGCAATGCAACAAACACATATATTATATTATCTCCTTAATGACCATGGGAAGGAATTAGTTCTGTTGTGCAATGCAATGCAAAAAGTTAATAAACTATGTTATTCTTCAGTGCACAACGTTAGATCGTTTGTCCAATACAATACAACAACATATATGTTATCTCTTTAATAAACATGGGATTGAGTTAAGTCTGGTGTGCAATGCAATGCAATGCAAAAATTGCATAGCCTAAATAATATCATTCAATGCACAACGTTAGATCGTTTGTGCAATGTATTGCAACATGTTATCTCTTTAATGAACATGGGATTGAGTTAGTTCTAGTGTGCAATGTAATGCAATGCAAAAAGTGCATAAGCTATTTGTTATTCTTCAATGCACAACGTTAGATCGTTTGTGCAATGCAATGCAACATGTTATCTCTTTAATGAGCATGGGAAGGAGCTAGTTCTGTTGTGCAATGCAATGCAAAAAGTTCATAAGCTATATGTTATTCTTTCTGTGCACAACTTTAGATCTTTTGTGCAATGCAACATGTTATCTCTTTAATGAACATGGGATTGAGTTAGTTCTGGTGTGCAAATGCAATGCAATGCAATGCAAAAAGTGCATAAGCTATATGTTATTCTTCAGTGCACAACGTTAGATCGTTTGTGCAATGCAATGCAACAACACATATGCTATCTCTTTACTGAACATGGGAATGAGTTATTTCTGGTGTGCAATGCAATGCAATGCAAGAATTGCATAGCCTATGTTATTCTTCAATGCACGACGTTAGATCGTTTGTGCAATGCAATGCAACAACACATATGTTATCTCTTTACTGAATATGGGAATGATTTAGTTCTGGTGTGCAATGCAATGCAAAAAGTGCACCAATATTATTCTTCAGTGCATAGCGTTAGATCGTTTGTGCAATTCACTGCAACAACACATATGTTTATCTCTTGAATTAGTTCTGGTGTGCAATGCAATGCAAGAACTGCATAGGCTATGTTATTATTCATTGCACAACGTTAGATTGTTTGTGCAATGCAATGAAACAACACACGTTATCTCTTTAATGAACGCGATTGAGTTAGTTCTGGTGTGCAATGCAATGCAATGCAAAAAGTGCATAGCCAATATTATTCTTCAGTGCACAGCGTTAGATCGTTTGTGCAATTCACTGCAACAACACATATGTTATCTCTTGAATTAGTTCTGGTGTGCAATGCAATGCAAGAACTGCATAGGCGATGTTATTCTTCATTGCATAAAGTTATATTTTTTGTGCAATGCAATGAAACAACAAATCTTATCTCTTTAATGAACACGCGACTGAGTTAGTTCTGGTGTGCAATGCAATGCAATGCAAAGAAGTGCATAGCCTAAATAATATCATTCAATGCACAACGTTAGATCGTTTGTGCAATGTATTGCAACATGTTATCTCTTTAATGAACATGGGATTGAGTTAGTTCTAGTGTGCAATGCAATGCAATGCAAAAAGTTCATAAACTATATGTTATTCTTCAGTGCACAACGTTAGATCGTTTATGCATTGGATTGCAACATGTTATCTCTTTAATGAGCAAGGGAAGGAGTTAGTTCTGTTGTGCAATGCAATGCAATGCAAAAAGTGCATAAGCTATATGTTATTCTTCAGTGCACAACGTTAGATCGTTTGTGCAATGCAATGCAACATGTTATCTCTTTAATGAGCAAGGGAAGGAGTTAGTTCTGTTGTGTTATCTCTTTAATGAACATGGGAAATAGTTATTTCTGGTTTGCAATGCAATGCAAAAAGTGCATAAGCTATATGTTATTCTTCAATGCACAACGTTAGATCGTTTGTGCAATGCAATGCAACATGTTATCTCTTTAATGAGCAAGGGAAGGAGTTAGTTCTTTTGTGTTATCTATTTAATGAACATGGGAAATAGTTATTTCTGGTTTGCAATGCAATGCAAAAAGTGCATAAGCTATATGTTATTCTTCAATGCACAACGTTAGATCGTTTGTGCATTGGATTGCAACATGTTATCTCTTTAATGAGCAAGGGAAGGAGTTAGTTCTGTTGTGTTATCTCTTTAATGAGCATGGGAAGGAGTTAGTTCTGTTGTGCAATGCAATGCAAGAAGTTCATAAACTGTTTGTGCAATGCAATGCAACATGTTATCTCTTTAATGAACATGGGATTGAGTTAGTTCTGGTGTGCAATGCAATGCAATGCAAAAAGTGCATAAGCTATATGTTACTCTTCAATGCACAACGTTATATCGTTTGTGCAATGCAATGCAACATGTTATCTCTTTAATGAGCATGGGAAGGAGTTTGTTCTGTTGTGCAATATAATGCAAGAAGTTCATAAGCTATTTGTTATTCTTCAGTGGACAACGTTAGATCGTTTGTGCAATGCAATGCAACATGTTATCTCTTTACTGAACATGGGATTGAGTTAGTTCTGGTGTGCAATGCAATGCAAAAAGTGCATAAACTATGTTATTCTTCAGTGCACAACGTTAGATCATTTGTGCAATGCAATGCAACAACATATGTTATCTATTTAATGAACATGAGAAGGAGTTAGTTCTGGTTTGCAATGCAACGCAAGAAGTGCATAGCCTATATGTTATTCTTCAATACACAACGTTAGATCGTTTGTGCAATGCATTGCAACATGTTATCTCTTTAATGAACATGGGACTGAGTTAGTTCTGTTGTGCAATGCAATGCAAAAATTTCATAAGCTATATGTTATTCTTCAGTGCACAACGTTAGATCGTTTGTGCAATGCAATGCAACATGTTATCTCTTTAAGGAACATGGGATTGAGTTAGTTCTGGTTTGCAATGCAATGCAAGAAGTGCATAGCCTATATGTTATAATTCAATGCACAACGTTAGATTGTCTGTGCAATGCAACATGTTATCTCCTTTAATAAACATGGGAATGAGTTAGTTCTGGTGTGCAATGCAATTCAATGCAAAAAGTGCATAAGCTATGTTATTCTTCAGTGCACACCGTTTAGATCATTTGTGCAATGCAATGCAACATGTTATCTCTTTAATGAACATGGGATTGAGTTAGTTCTGGTGTGCAATGCAATGCAATGCAAAAAGTGCATAAGCTATATGTTACTCTTCAATGCACAACGTTATATCGTTTGTGCAATGCAATGCAACCTGTTATCTCTTTAATGAGCATGGGAAGGAGTTAGTTCTGTTGTGCAAAGCAATGCAAGAAGTTCATAAACTGTGCAATTTAATGCAACATGTTATCTCTTTAATGAGCAAGGGAAGGAATTAGTTCTGTTGTGCAATGCAATGCAAATGTCCATAAGCTATATGTTATTCTTCAGTGCACAACATTAGATCGTTTGTGCAATGCAATGCAACATGTTATCTCTTTAATGAACATGGGATTTAGTTAGTTCTGGTTTGCAATGCAATGCAATGCAAGAATTGCATAGTCTATGTTATTCTTCAGTGCACAACGTTTAGATCGTTTGTGCAATGCAATGCAACATGTTATCTCTTTACTGAACATGGGATTGAGTTAGTTCTGGTGTGCAATACAATGCAATGCAAAAAGTTCATAAGCTATATGTTATTCTTCAGTGAACAACGTTAGATCGTTTGTGCAATGCATTGCAACAACATATGTTATCACTTTAATGAACATGGGAAGGAGTTAGTTCTGCTGTGCAATGCAATGAAGAAGTGCATAGCTTATATAATAAATGGTTAGTCATGTGTCAATGCACAACGTTAGATGGTTTGTGCAATGCAAAGCAACTTGTTATCTCTTTAATGAACAAGGGAAGGAGTTCTGGCCAATGAGTCCTTGAAACTTGACCTTTCCATATATACTCGTTGAATCTTTCTGATGTTACGTCAGCCATACAGAAGTCCACATTTGACCCAAGGAACATATTTCTGGCCAAAGAGTCCTCGATCTTGGGCTTCCTATACATTCTCATAGACTCCTACTTATGCTTCATAAGCCAATATAGATGTCCGTATCTGACCTTTTGAACTTATTTCTTGTCAAAGTGTCCTCAAAATTTTTCAAACTATATAAAGTCATCGACTCCTGATGTCAAATCAGCCTTACAAAAGTCCACATTTGACCCAAGGAACATATTTCTGGCCAAAGAGTCCTCGATCTTGGGCTTTCTATACATTCTCATAGACTCCTTCTGATGCTACATAAGCCATGAAGATATCTATATCTGACCTTTTGATCTTATTTCTGGTCAAAATGTCCTCAAAAGCTTTCAAACTATAAAAAATCATCGACTCCTTCTGATGTCAAATCAGCCTTACAGAAGTCCATATTTGACCCAAGGAACATATTTCTGGCCAAAGAGTCCTCGATCTTGGGCATTCAATACATTCTCATAGACTCCTTCTGATGCTTCATAAGCCATATCTGACCTTTTGAACTTATTTCTGGTCAAAGTGTCCTCAAAATTTTTCAAACTATATAAAGTCATCGACTCCTTTTGATGTCAAATCAGCCTTACAGAAGTCCACATATGACCCAAGGAACATATTTCTGGCCAAAGAGTCCACGATCTTGGGCTTCCTATACATTCTCATAGACTCCTTCTGATGCTTCTTAAGCCATATAGATGTCCGTATCTGACCTTTTGAACTTATTTCTGGTCAAAATGTCCTCAAAAGTTTTTAAACTATATAAAGTTATAGACTCTTTCTAATGAAAAATCAGCTATTCAGAGGTCCCCTTTTGACCTATTGAACATAATTCTGGCCAAAGAGTCCTAAAAGATTAACCCTAAACATTCAGATTGATATCTTCAGATGTTATATCCTCCTGACAAAAGTCCATATTTGACATACTGAATTTTTTTCTGGCCAAGGAGTACTTGAAACTTGACCTTTCCATATATACTCGTTAACTCTTTCTGATGTTACGTCAGCCTTACACAAATCCATATTTGACCCAAGGAACATTTTTCTGGCCAAAGAGTCCTCGATCTTGGGCTTTCTATACATTCTCATAGACTCCTTCTGATGCTTCATAAGCCATATAGATGTCCATATCTGACCTTTTGAACTAATTTCTGGTCAAAGTGTCCTCAAAATTTTTCAAACTATAAAAAGTCATCGACTCCTTCTGATGTCAAATCAGCCTTACAGAAGTCCACATTTGATCCAAGGAACATATATCTGGCCAAAGAGTCCACGATCTTGGGCTTCCTATACATTCTCATAGACTCCTTCTGATGCTTCATAAGCCATATAGATGTCCGTATCTGACCTTTTGAACTTATTTCTGGTGAAAGAGTCCTCAAAAGATTTCAAAACATATAAAGTCATAAACTCTTTCTGATGTCAAATCAGCTATTCAGATGTCCATATTTGACCCAAGGAACATATTTCTGGCCAAAGAGTCCTCGGTCTTGGGCTTCCTATACATACTCATAGACTCCTTCTAATGCTACATAAGCCATATACATATCTATATCTGACCTTTTGAACTTATTTCTGGTGAAAGAGTCCTCAAAAGTTTTCAAAACATATAAAGTCATCAACTCCTTCTGATGTCAAATCAGCTATTCAGATGTCCATATTTGAGCCAAGGAACATATTTCTGGCCAAAGAGTCTTCGGTCTTGGGCTTCCTATACATACTCATAGACTACTTCTAATGCCACATAAGCCATATAGATGTCCATATCTGACCTTTTGAACTTATTTCTGGTCAAAGTGTCCTCAAAATTTTTCAAACTATGTAAAGTCATCGACTCCTTTTGATGTCAAATCAGCCTTACAGAAGTCCACATTTGACCCAAGGAACATATATCTGGCCAAAGAGTCCACGATCTTGGGCTTCCTATACATTCTCATAGACTCCTTCAGATGCTTCATAAGCCATATAGATGTCCATATCTGACCGTTTGAACTTATTTCTGGTCAAAGTTTCCTCAAAACTTTTCAAACTTTTTAAAGTTATCGACTCCTTCTGATGTCAAATCAGCCTTACAGAAGTCCACATTTGACCCAAGGAACATATTTCTACTATACATACTCATAGATTCCTTCTAATGCTTCATAAGCCGTATCTGACCTTTTGAACTTATTTCTGGTCAAAGGGTCCTGAAAAGTTTTCAAACTATATAAAGTCATCGACTCCTTTTGATGTCAAATCAGCCTTACAAAAGTCCATATTTGACCCAAGGAACATATTTCTGGCCAAAGAGTCCTCGATCTTGGGCTTTCTATACATTCTCATAGACTCCTTCTGATGCTTCATAAGTCATATAGATGTCCATATCTGACCTTTTGAACTTATTTCTGGTCAAAGTGTCTTCAAAAGTTTTTAAACTACATAAAGTTATAGACTCTTTCTAATGATATATCAGCTATTCACAGGTCCCCTTTTGACCTAAGGAACATATTTCTGGTCAAAGAGTCCTCGATCTTAGGCTTTCTATACATCCTCATAGACTCCTTCTGATGCTTAATAAGCCATATAGATGTCCATATCTGACCTTGTGAACTTATTTCTGGTCAAATTTTTCTCAAACATTTTTAAACTATATAAAGTTATAGACTCCTTTTGACGTAAAATCATCCTTACAGAAGTCCACATTTGACCCAAGGAACATATTTCTGGCCAAAGAGTCCTCGATTTTGGGCTTTCTATACATTCTCATAGATTCCTTCTAATGCTGCTTAAGCCATGTAGATGTTCCATATCTGACCTTTTGAACTTATTTCTGGTCAAAGGGTCCTGAAAAGTTTTCAAACTATATAAAGTCATCGACTCCTTTTGATGTCAAATCAGCCTTACAGAAGTCCACATTTGACCAAAGGAACATATTTCTGGCCAAAGAGTCCTCGATCTTGGGCTTTCTATACATACTCATAGACTCCTAATGCTACATAAGCCATATAGATATCTATATCTGACCTTTTCAACTCATTTCTGGTCAAAGGGTCCTCAAAAGTTTTTAAACGACATAAAGTTATAGACTCTTTCTAATGATAAATCAGCTATTCACAGGTCCCCTTATGACCTAAGGAACATATTTCTGGTCAACGAGTCCTCGATCTTAGGCTTTCTATACATACTCATAGACTCCTTCTGATGCTTAATAAGCCATATAGATGTCCATATCTGACCTTGTGAACTTATTTCTGGTCAAATTTTCCTCAAACGTTTTTAAACTATATAAAGTTATAGACTCCTTTTGATGTCAAATCAGCCTTACAGAAGTCCACATTTGACCCAAGGAACATATTTCTGGCCAAAGAGTCCAAGATCTTGGGCTTTCTATACATACTAACTTTGGAGGAACAAAGTTGACCTAATATCTAAAGGACCTAATATATAAAGGACCTAATATCTATATCTGACCTTTTGAACTTATTTCTGGTCAAAGGGTCCTCCAAAGTTTTTAAACGACATAAAGTTATAGACTCCTTTTGATGTCAAATCAGCCTTACAGAAGTCCACATTTGACCCAAGGAACATATTTCTGGCCAAAGAGTCCTCGATCTTGGGCTTTCTATACATTCTCATAGACTCCTTCTGATGCTTCATAAGCCATATAGATGTCCATATCTGACCGTTTGAACTTATTTCTGGTCAAAGTTTCCTCAAAACTTTTCAAACTTTTTAAAGTTATCGACTCCTTCTGATGTCAAATCAGCCTTACAGAAATCCACATTTGACCCAAGGAACATATTTCTACTATACATACTCATAGACTCCTTCTAATGCTACATAAGCCATATAAATATCCATATCTGACCTTTTGAACTTATTTCTGGTCAAAGTGTCCTCAAAATTTTTCAAACTATATAAAGTCATCGACTCCTTTTGATGTCAAATCAGCCTTACAGAAGTCCACATTTGACCCAAAGAACATATTAATGGCCAAACAGTCCACGATCTTGGGCTTTCTATACATTCTCATAGACTCCTTCTGATGCATCAAAAGTCATATAGATGTCCATATCTGACCTTTTGAACTTATTTCTGGTCAAAGTGTCCTCAAAAGTTTTTAAACTACATAAAGTTATAGACTCTTTCTAATGATAAATCAGCTATTCACAGGTCCCCTTTTGACCTAAGGAACATATTTCTGGTCAAAGAGTCCTTGATCTTAGGCTTTCTATACATCCTCATAGACTCCTTCTGATGCTTAATAAGCCATATAGATGTCCATATCTGACCTTGTGAACTTATTTCTGGTCAAATTTTTCTCAAACATTTTTAAACTATATAAAGTTATAGACTCCTTTTAACGTAAAATCATCCTTACAGAAGTCCACATTTGACCCAAGGAACATATTTCTGGCCAAAGAGTCCTCGATCTTATTCTTTCTATACATTCTCATAAACTCCTTCTGATGCTTCATAAGCCATATAGATGTCCATATCTGACCTTTTGAACTTATTTCTGGTCATCGACTCCTTCTGATGTCAAATCAGCCTTACAGAAGTCCACATATGACCCAAGGAACATATTTCTGGCCAAAGAGTCCTCGATCTTGGGCTTTCTATACATTCTCATAGACTCCTTCTGATGCTTCATAAGCCATATAGATGTCCATATCTGACCGTTTGAACTTATTTCTGGTCAAAGTTTCCTCAAAACTTTTCAAACTTTTTAAAGTTATCGACTCCTTCTGATGTCAAATCAGCCTTACAGAAATCCACATTTGACCCAAGGAACATATTTCTACTATACATACTCATAGACTCCTTCTAATGCTTCATAAGCCGTATCTGACCTTTTGAACTTATTTCTGGTCAAAGGGTCCTGAAAAGTTTTCAAACTATATAAAGTCATCGACTCCTTTTGATGTCAAATCAGCCTTACAAAAGTCCATATTTGACCCAAGGAACATATTTCTGGTCAAAGTGTCTTCAAAAGTTTTTAAACTACATAAAGTTATAGACTCTTTCTAATGATAAATCAGCTATTCACAGGTCCCCTTTTGACCTAAGGAACATATTTCTGGTCAAAGAGTCCTCGATCTTAGGCTTTCTATCCATCCTCATAGACTCCTTCTGATGCTTAATAAGCCATATAGATGTCCATATCTGACCTTGTGAACTTATTTCTGGTCAAATTTTTCTCAAACATTTTTAAACTATATAAATTTATAGACTCCTTTTGACGTAAAATCATCCTTACAGAAGTCCACATTTGACCCAAGGAACATATTTCTGGCCAAAGAGTCCTCGATTTTGGGCTTTCTATACATTCTCATAGATTCCTTCTAATGCTGCTTAAGCCATGTAGATGTTCCATATCTGACCTTTTGAACTTATTTCTGGTCAAATTTTCCTCAAAGGTTTTTAAACTATATAAAGATATACACTCCTTTTGATGTCAAATCAGCCTTACAGAAGTCCACATATGACCCAAGGAACATATTTCTGGCCAAAGAGTCCTCGATCTTGGGCTTTCT
This sequence comes from Vimba vimba, assembly GCA_022828995.1. Taxonomy (NCBI): domain Eukaryota; kingdom Metazoa; phylum Chordata; class Actinopteri; order Cypriniformes; family Leuciscidae; genus Vimba; species Vimba vimba. The sequence goes on from CM040841.1 coordinate 7,951,008, forward strand.
ATACATTCTCATAGACTCCTTCTGATGCTTCATAAGTCATATAGATGTCCATATCTGACCTTTTGAACTTATTTCTGGTCAAAGTGTCTTCAAAAGTTTTTAAACTACATAAAGTTATAGACTCTTTCTAATGATATATCAGCTATTCACAGGTCCCCTTTTGACCTAAGGAACATATTTCTGGTCAAAGAGTCCTCGATCTTAGGCTTTCTATACATCCTCATAGACTCCTTCTGATGCTTAATAAGCCATATAGATGTCCATATCTGACCTTGTGAACTTATTTCTGGTCAAATTTTTCTCAAACATTTTTAAACTATATAAAGTTATAGACTCCTTATAGAAATAAGGAACATATTTCTGGCCAAAGAGTCCAAGATCTTGGGCTTTCTATACATACTAATAGACTCCTTCTAATGCTACATAAGCCATATAGATATCTATATCTGACTTTTTGAACTTATTTCTGGTCAAAGGGTCCTCCAAAGTTTTTAAACGACATAAAGTTATAGACTCTTTCTAATGATAAATCAGCTATTCAGATGTCCATATTTGACCCAAGGAACATATTTCTGGCCAAAGAGTCCTCGGTCTTGGGCTTCCTATACATACTCATAGACTCCTTCTAATGCTACATAAGCCATATAAATATCTATATCTGACCTTTTGAACTTATTTCTGGTGAAAGAGTCCTCAAAAGTTTTCAAAACATATAAAGTCATCAACTCCTTCTGATGTCAAATCAGCTATTCAGATGTCCATATTTGAGCCAAGGAACATATTTCTGGCCAAAGAGTCTTCTGTCTTGGGCTTCCTATACATACTCATAGACTCCTTCTAATGCCACATAAGCCATATAGATGTCCATATCTGACCTTTTGAACTTATTTCTGGTCAAAGTGTCCTCAAAATTTTTCAAACTATAAAAAGTCATCGACTCCTTCTGATGTCAAATCAGCCTTACAGAAGTCCACATTTGACCCAAGGAACATATTTCTGGCCAAAGAGTCCTCGGTCTTGGGCTTACTATACATTCTCATAGACTCCTTCTGATGCTTCATAAGCCATATAGATGTCCGTATCTGACCTTTTGAACTTATTTCTGGTCAAAATGTCCTCAAAAGTTTTTAAACTATATAAAGTTATAGACTCTTTCTAATGAAAAATCAGCTATTCAGAGGTCCCCTTTTGACCTATTGAACATAATTCTGGCCAAAGAGTCCTAAAAGATTAACCCTAAACATTCAGATTGATATCTTCAGATGTTATATCCTCCTGACAAAAGTCCATATTTGACATACTGAATTTTTTTCTGGCCAAGGAGTACTTGAATCTTGACCTTTCCATTTATACTCGTTAACTCTTTCTGATGTTACGTCAGCCTTACACAAATCCATATTTGACCCAAGGAACATTTTTCTGGCCAAAGAGTCCTCGATCTTGGGTATTCTATACATTCTCATAGACTCCTTCTGATGCTACATAAGCCATATAGATGTCCATATCTGACCTTTTGAACTAATTTCTGGTCAAAGTGTCCTCAAAATTTTTCAAACTATATAAAGTCATCGACTCCTTCTGATGTCAAATCAGCTATTCAGAGGTCCATATTTGACCCAAGGAACATATTTCTGGCCAAAGAGTCCTCAATCTTGGGCTTTCTATACATACTCATAGACTCCTTCTGATGCTTCATAAGCCATATAGATGTCCATATCTGACCTTGTGAACTTATTTCTGGTCAAAGTGCCCTCAAAATTTTTCAAACTATATAAAGTCATCGACTCCTTCTGATGTCAAATCAGCCTTACAGAAGTCCACATATGACCCAAGGAACATATTTCTGGCCAAAGAGTCCTCGATCTTAGGCTTTCTATACATACTCATAGACTCCTTCTAATGCTACATAAGCCATATAGATATCCATATCTGACCTTTTGAACTTATTTCTGGTCAAAGTGCCCTCAAAATTTTTCAAACTATATAAAGTCATCGACTCCTTCTGATGTCAAATCAGCCTTACAGAAGTCCACATATGACCCAAGGAACATATTTCTGGCCAAAGAGTCCTCGATCTTAGGCTTTCTATACATACTCATAGACTCCTTCTGATGCTTCATAAGCCATATAGATGTCCATATCTGACCTTGTGAACTTATTTCTGGTCAAATTTTTCTCAAACATTTTTAAAATATATAAAGTTATATACTCCTTCTGATGTCAAATCAGCCTTACAGAAGTCCACCTTTGACCCAAGTAACATATTTCTGGCCAAAGAGTCCTCGATCTTGGGCTTTCTATACATTCTCATAGATTCCTTCTAATGCTGCTTAAGCCATGTAGATGTTCCATATCTGACCTTTTGAACTTATTTCTGGTCAAATTTTCCTCAAAGGTTGTTAAACTATATAAAGATATACACTCCTTTTGATGTCAAATCAGCCTTACAGAAGTCCACATATGACCCAAGGAACATATTTCTGGCCAAAGAGTCCTCGATCTTGGGCTTTCTATACATACTCATAGACTCCTTCTAATGCTACATAAGCCATATAGAAATCTATATCTGACCTTTTGAACTTATTTCTGGTCAAAGGGTCCTCAAAAGTTTTTAAACGACATAAAGTTATAGACTCTTTCTAATGATAAATCAGCTATTCACAGGTCCCCTTTTGACCTAAGGAACATATATCTGGTCAAAGAGTCCTCGATCTTAGGCTTTCTATACATACTCATAGACTCCTTCTGATGCTTAATAAGCCATATAGATGTCCATATCTGACCTTGTGAACTTATTTCTGGTCAAATTTTTCTCAAACATTTTTAAACTATATAAAGTTATAGACTCCTTTTGATGTCAAATCAGCCTTACAGAAGTCCACATTTGACCCAAGGAACATATTTCTGGCCAAAGAGTCCTCGATCTTGGGCTTTCTATACATTCTCATAGACTCATTCTGATGCTTCATAAGCCATATAGATGTCCATATCTGACCTTTTGAACTTATTTCTGGTCAAAGTGTCCTCAAAATTTTTCAAACTATTTAAAGTCATCGACTCCTTTTGATGTCAAATCAGCCTTACAGAAATCCACATTTGACCCAAGGAACATATTTCTGGCCAAAGAGTCCTCGGTCTTGGGCTTACTATACATACTCATAGACTCCTTCTGATGCTTGATAAGCCATATAGATATCTATATCTGACCTTGTGAACTTATTTCTGGTCAAATTTTTCTCAAACATTTTTAAACTATATAAAGTTATAGACTCCTTTTGATGTCAAATCAGCTTTACAGAAGTCCACATTTGACCCAAGGAACATATTTCTGGCCAAAGAGTCCTCGATCTTGGGCTTTCTATACATTCTCATAGACTCCTTCTAATGCTACATAAGCCATATAAATATCCATATCTGACCTTTTTAACTTATTTCTGGTCAAATAGTCCAAGATCTTGGGCTTTCTATACATACTCATAGACTCTTTCTAATGCTACATAAGCCATATAAATATCCATATCTGACCTTTTGAACTTGTTTCTGGTCAAATAGTCCAAGATCTTGGGCTTTCTATACATTCTCATAGACTCCTTCTAATGCTACATAAGCCATATAAATATCCATATCTGACCTTTTTAACTTATTTCTGGTCAAATAGTCCAAGATCTTGGGCTTTCTATACATACTCATAGACTCCTTCTAATGCTACATAAGCCATATAGATATCTATATCTGACCTTTTGAACTTATTTCTGGTCAAAGGGTCCTCCAAAGTTTTTGAACAACATAAAGTTATAGACTCTTTCTAATGATGAATCAGCTATTCACAGGTCCCCTTTTGACCTAAGGAACATATTTCTGGTCAAAGAGTCCTCGATCTTAGGCTTTCTATACATACTCATAGACTCCTTCTGATGCTTAATAAGCCATATAGATGTCCATATCTGACTTTGTGAACTTATTTCTGGTCAAATTTTCCTCAAAGGTTTTTAAAGTATATAAAGTTATAGACTCCTTTTAATGTCAAATCAGCCTTACAGAAGTCCACATTTGACTCAAGGATCATATTTCTGGCCAAAGAGTCCTCGATCTTGGGCTTTCTATACATTCTCATAGACTCCTTCTGATGCTTCATAAGCCATATAGATGTCTGTATCTGACCTTTTGAACTTATTTCTGGTCTATAACTTCTGATGTCAAATCAGCCGAACAAAAGTCCATATTTGACTCAAGGAACATATTTCTGGCCAAAGAGTCCTCGGTCTTGGGCTTACTATACATACTCATAGACTCCTTCTAATGCTACATAAGCCATTTAAATATCCTTATCTGACCTTTTGAACTTATTCCTGGTCAAAGTGTCCTCAAAATTTTTCAAACTATATAAAGTCATCGACTCCTTTTGATGTCAAATCAGCCTTACAGAAGTCCACATTTGACACAAGGAACATATTTCTGGCCAAAGAGTCCAAGATCTTGGGCTTTCTATACATACTCATAGACTCCTTCTAATGCTACATAAGCCATATAGATATCCATATCTGACCTTTTGAACTTATTTCTGGTCAAAGGGTCCTCAAAATTTTTCAAACTATATAAAGTCATCGACTCCTTCTGATGTCAAATCAGCCTTACAAAAGTCCATATTTGACCCAAGGAACATATTTCTGGCCAAAGAGTCCTCGATTTTGGGCTTTCTATACATACTCATAGACTCCTTCTATTGCTACATAGGCCAAATATATATCTATATCTGACCTTTAGAACTTATTTTTGGTCAAAGGGTCCTCAAAAGTTTTTAAATGATATAAAATCATAGACTATTTTTGATGATAAATCAGCTATTCACAGGTCCCCTTTTGACCTAAGGAACATATTTCTAGCCAAAGAGTCCTCGATCTTAGGCTTTCTATACATACTCATAGACTGCTTCTGATGCTTCATAAGCCATATAGCTGTCCATATCTGACCTTTTGAACTTAATTCTGGTCAAAGTTTCCTCAAAATTTTTCTAACTTTATAAAATTATCGAGTCCTTCTGATGTCAAATCAGCCTTACAGAAGTCCACATTTGACCCAAGGAATATATGTATATGGCCAAAGAGTCCTCAATCTTGGGCATTCTATATATTCTCATGGACTCCTTCTGATGCTTCATAATCCATATAGTTTTATTAACCCTATACATTCAGATTGATATCTTCGGCTGTTATAACCTCCTGACAAAAGTCCATATTTGACATACTGAATTTTTTTCTGGCCAAAGAGTACTTGAAACTTGACCTTTCCATATATATACTTTTGTCAGGATGATATAACATCCGAAGATATCAATCTTAATGTATAGTGTTAATCTGTTAGGACTCTTTGGGCAGAAATATGTTGAGTAGATAGAAAGGGAACCTCTGAATTGCTGATTTATCATAAGAAAGAGTCTATGACTGTTTATAGTTTGAAAAATTTTGAGGACACTTTGACCAGAAATAAGTTCAAAAGGTCAGATATGGACATCTATATGGCTTATTAAGCATCAGATGCATCAGAAGAGTATGTATAGTAAGCCCAAGATCGAGGACTCTTTGGCCAGAAATATGTTCCTTGGGTCAAATATGGACTTCTGTAAGGCTGATTTGACATCAGAAGGAGTCGATGACTTTATATAGTTTGAAAACTTTTGAGGACCCTTTGACCAGAAATAAGTTCAAAAGGTCAGATATGGACATCTATATGGCTTATGAAGCATCAGAAGGAGTCTATGAGATGTATAGAAAGCCCAAGATCGAGGACTCTTTGGCCAGAAATATGTTCCTTGGGTCAAATATGGACTTCTGTAAGGCTGATTTGACATCAAAAGGAGTCGATGACTTTATATCGTTTGAAAAATTTTGAGGACCCTTTGACCAGAAATTAGTTCAAAAGGTCAGATATGGACATCTATATGGCTTATGTAGCATCAGAATGAGTCTATGAGAATGTATAGAATACCCAAGATCGAGGACTCTTTGGCCAGAAAAATGTTCCTTGGGTCAAATATGGATTTGTGTATGGCTGACGTAACATCAGAAAGAGTTAACGAGTATATATGGAAAGGTCAAGTTTCAAATACTTGGCCAGAAAAAAATTCAGTATGTCAAAAATGGACTTTTGTCAGGAGGATATAACATCTGAAGATATCAATCTGAATGTATAGGGTTAATCTTTTAGGACTCTTTGGCCAGATTTATGTTCAATAGGTCAAAAGGGGACCTCTGAATAGCTGATTTATCATTAGAAAGAGTCTATAACTTTATGTCGTTTAAAAACTTTTGAGGACCCTTTGACCATAAATAAGTTGAAAAGGTCAGATATAGATATCTATATGGCTTATGTAGCATTGCGAGTCTATGAGTATGTATAGAAAGCCTAAGATCGAGGACTCTTTGGCCAGAAATATGTTCCTTGGGTCAAATGTGGACTTCTGTAAGGCTGATTTGACATCAAAAGGAGTCGATGACTTTATAGAGTTTGAAAAATTTTGAGGGCACTTTGACCAGAAATAAGTTCAAAAGGTCAGATATGGACATCTATATGGCTTATGAAGCATCAGAAGGAGTCTATGAGAATGTATAGAAAGCCCAAGATCGAGGACTCTTTGGCCAGAAATATGTTCCTTGGGTCATATGTGGACATCTGTAAGGCTGATTTGACATCAAAAGGAGTGTATATCTTTATATAGTTTAAAAACCTTTGAGGAAAATTTGACCAGAAATAAGTTCAAAAGGTCAGATATGGAACATCTACATGGCTTAAGCAGCATTAGAAGGAATCTATGAGAATGTATAGAAAGCCCAAGATCGAGGACTCTTTGGCCAGAAAAATGTTCCTTGGGTCAAATATGGACCTCTGAATAGCTGACTTTGACATCAGAAGGAGTCGATGACTTTATATAGTTTGAAAAATATTGAGGACACTTTGAACAGAAATAAGTTCAAAAGGTCAGATACGGCTTATGAAGCATCAGAAGGAGTCTATGAGAATGTATAGAAAGCCCAAGATCGAGTACTCTTTGGCCAAAAATATATTCCTTGGGTCAAATATGGACCTCTGAATAGCTGATTTGACATCAGAAGGAGTCGATGACTTTATATAGTTTGAAAAATATTGAGGACACTTTGAACAGAAATAAGTTCAAAAGGTTAGATACGGACATCTATATGGCTTATGAAGCATCAGAAGGAGTCTATGAGAATGTATAGGAAGCCCAAGATCGTGGACTCTTTGGCCAGAAATATGTTCCTTAGGTCAAAAGTGGACTTCTGTAAGGCTGATTTGACATCAAAAGGAGTCGATGACTTTATATCGTTTGAAAAATTTTGAGGACACTTTGACCAGAAATTAGTTCAAAAGGTCAGATATGGACATCTATATGGCTTATGTAGCATCAGAAGGAGTCTATGAGAATGTATAGAATACCCAAGATCGAGGACTCTTTGGCCAGAAAAATGTTCCTTGGGTCAAATATGGATTTGTGTATGGCTGACGTAACATCAGAAAGAGTTAACGAGTATATATGGAAAGGTCAAGTTTCAAATACTTGGCCAGAAAAAAATTCAGTATGTCAAAAATGGACTTTTGTCAGGAGGATATAACATCTAATGATATCAATCTGAATGTATAGGGTTAATCTTTTAGGACTCTTTGGCCAGATTTATGTTCAATAGGTCAAAAGGGGACCTCTGAATAGCTGATTTATCATTAGAAAGAGTCTATAACTTTATGTCGTTTAAAAACTTTTGAGGACCCTTTGACCATAAATAAGTTGAAAAGGTCAGATATAGATATCTATATGGCTTATGTAGCATTACGAGTCTATGAGTATGTATAGAAAGCCCAAGATCGAGGACTCTTTGGCCAGAAATATGTTCCTTGGGTCAAATGTGGACTTCTGTAAGGCTGATTTGACATCAAAAGGAGTCGATGACTTTATAGAGTTTGAAAAATTTTGAGGGCACTTTGACCAGAAATAAGTTCAAAAGGTCAGATATGGACATCTATATGGCTTATGAAGCATCAGAAGGAGTCTATGAGAATGTATAGAAAGCCCAAGATCGAGGACTCTTTGGCCAGAAATATGTTCCTTGGGTCATATGTGGACATCTGTAAGGCTGATTTGACATCAAAAGGAGTGTATATCTTTATATAGTTTAAAAACCTTTGAGGAAAATTTGACCAGAAATAAGTTCAAAAGGTCAGATATGGAACATCTACATGGCTTAAGCAGCATTAGAAGGAATCTATGAGAATGTATAGAAAGCCCAAGATCGAGGACTCTTTGGCCAGAAATATGTTCCTTGGGTCAAATATGGAACTCTGAATAGCTGACTTGACATCAGAAGGAGTCGATGACTTTATATAGTTTGAAAAATATTGAGGACACTTTGAACAGAAATAAGTTCAAAAGGTCAGATACGGCTTATGAAGCATCAGAAGGAGTCTATGAGAATGTATAGAAAGCCCAAGATCGAGTACTCTTTGGCCAGAAATATGTTCCTTGGGTCAAATATGGACCTCTGAATAGCTGATTTGACATCAGAAGGAGTCGATGACTTTATATAGTTTGAAAAAAATTGAGGACATGAACAGAAATAAATTCAAAAGGTTAGATACGGACATCTATATGGCTTATGAAGCATCAGAAGGAGTCTATGAGAATGTATAGGAAGCCCAAGATCGTGGACTCTTTGGCCAGAAATATGTTCCTTAGGTCAAAAGTGGACTTCTGTAAGGCTGATTTGACATCAAAAGGAGTCGATGACTTTATATCGTTTGAAAAATTTTGAGGACACTTTGACCAGAAATTAGTTCAAAAGGTCAGATATGGACATCTATATGGCTTATGTAGCATCAGAAGGAGTCTATGAGAATGTATAGAATACCCAAGATCGAGGACTCTTTGGCCAGAAAAATGTTCCTTGGGTCAAATATGGATTTGTGTATGGCTGACGTAACATCAGAAAGAGTTAACGAGTATATATGGAAAGGTCAAGTTTCAAATACTTGGCCAGAAAAAAATTCAGTATGTCAAAAATGGACTTTTGTCAGGAGGATATAACATCTAATGATATCAATCTGAATGTATAGGGTTAATCTTTTAGGACTCTTTGGCCAGATTTATGTTCAATAGGTCAAAAGGGGACCTCTGAATAGCTGATTTATCATTAGAAAGAGTCTATAACTTTATGTCGTTTAAAAACTTTTGAGGACCCTTTGACCATAAATAAGTTGAAAAGGTCAGATATAGATATCTATATGGCTTATGTAGCATTACGAGTCTATGAGTATGTATAGAAAGCCCAAGATCGAGGACTCTTTGGCCAGAAATATGTTCCTTGGGTCAAATGTGGACTTCTGTAAGGCTGATTTGACATCAAAAGGAGTCGATGACTTTATAGAGTTTGAAAAATTTTGAGGGCACTTTGACCAGAAATAAGTTCAAAAGGTCAGATATGGAACATCTACATGGCTTAAGCAGCATTAGAAGGAATCTATGAGAATGTATAGAAAGCCCAAGATCGAGGACTCTTTGGCCAGAAATATGTTCCTTGGGTCAAATATGGACCTCTGAATAGCTGACTTGACATCAGAAGGAGTCGATGACTTTATATAGTTTGAAAAATATTGAGGACACTTTGAACAGAAATAAGTTCAAAAGGTCAGATACGGCTTATGAAGCATCAGAAGGAGTCTATGAGAATGTATAGAAAGCCCAAGATCGAGTACTCTTTGGCCAGAAATATGTTCCTTGGGTCAAATATGGACCTCTGAATAGCTGATTTGACATCAGAAGGAGTCGATGACTTTATATAGTTTGAAAAATATTGAGGACACTTTGAACAGAAATAAGTTCAAAAGGTTAGATACGGACATCTATATGGCTTATGAAGCATCAGAAGGAGTCTATGAGAATGTATAGGAAGCCCAAGATCGTGGACTCTTTGGCCAGAAATATGTTCCTTAGGTCAAAAGTGGACTTCTGTAAGGCTGATTTGACATCAAAAGGAGTCGATGACTTTATATCGTTTGAAAAATTTTGAGGACACTTTGACCAGAAATTAGTTCAAAAGGTCAGATATGGACATCTATATGGCTTATGTAGCATCAGAAGGAGTCTATGAGAATGTATAGAATACCCAAGATCGAGGACTCTTTGGCCAGAAAAATGTTCCTTGGGTCAAATATGGATTTGTGTATGGCTGACGTAACATCAGAAAGAGTTAACGAGTATATATGGAAAGGTCAAGTTTCAAATACTTGGCCAGAAAAAAATTCAGTATGTCAAAAATGGACTTTTGTCAGGAGGATATAACATCTGAAGATATCAATCTGAATGTATAGGGTTAATCTTTTAGGACTCTTTGGCCAGATTTATGTTCAATAGGTCAAAAGGGGACCTCTGAATAGCTGATTTATCATTAGAAAGAGTCTATAACTTTATGTCGTTTAAAAACTTTTGAGGACCCTTTGACCATAAATAAGTTGAAAAGGTCAGATATAGATATCTATATGGCTTATGTAGCATTGCGAGTCTATGTGTATGTATAGAAAGCCTAAGATCGAGGACTCTTTGGCCAGAAATATGTTCCTTGGGTCAAATGTGGACTTCTGTAAGGCTGATTTGACATCAAAAGGAGTCGATGACTTTATAGAGTTTGAAAAATTTTGAGGGCACTTTGACCAGAAATAAGTTCAAAAGGTCAGATATGGACATCTATATGGCTTATGAAGCATCAGAAGGAGTCTATGAGAATGTATAGAAAGCCCAAGATCGAGGACTCTTTGGCCAGAAATATGTTCCTTGGGTCATATGTGGACATCTGTAAGGCTGATTTGACATCAAAAGGAGTGTATATCTTTATATAGTTTAAAAACCTTTGAGGAAAATTTGACCAGAAATAAGTTCAAAAGGTCAGATATGGAACATCTACATGGCTTAAGCAGCATTAGAAGGAATCTATGAGAATGTATAGAAAGCCCAAGATCGAGGACTCTTTGGCCAGAAAAATGTTCCTTGGGTCAAATATGGATTTGTGTATGGCTGACGTAACATCAGAAAGAGTTAACGAGTATATATGGAAAGGTCAAGTTTCAAATACTTGGCCAGAAAAAAATTCGGTATGTCAAAAATGGACTTTTGTCAGGAGGATATAACATCTGAAGATATCAATCTGAATGTATAGGGTTAATCTTTTAGGACTCTTTGGCCAGATTTATGTTCAATAGGTCAAAAGGGGACCTCTGAATAGCTGATTTATCATTAGAAAGAGTCTATAACTTTATGTCGTTTAAAAACTTTTGAGGACCCTTTGACCATAAATAAGTTGAAAAGGTCAGATATAGATATCTATATGGCTTATGTAGCATTACGAGTCTATGAGTATGTATAGAAAGCCCAAGATCGAGGACTCTTTGGCCAGAAATATGTTCCTTGGGTCAAATGTGGACTTCTGTAAGGCTGATTTGACATCAAAAGGAGTCTATGACTTTATAGAGTTTGAAAAATTTTGAGGGCACTTTGACCAGAAATAAGTTCAAAAGGTCAGATATGGACATCTATATGGCTTATGAAGCATCAGAAGGAGTCTATGAGAATGTATAGGAAGCCCAAGATCGTGGACTCTTTGGCAAGATATATGTTCCTTGGATCAAATGTGGACTTCTGTAAGGCTGATTTGACATCAAAAGGAGTCGATGACTTTATATAGTTCGAAAAATTTTGAGGACACTTTGACCAGAAATAAGTTCAAAAGGTCAGATACGGCTTATGAAGCATCAGAAGGAGTCTATGAGAATGTATAGAAAGCCTAAGATCGAGGACTCTTTGGCCAGAAATATGTTCCTTGGGTCAAATATGGACCTCTGAATAGCTGATTTGACATCAGAAGGAGTCGATGACTTTATATAGTTTGAAAAATTTTGAGGACACTTTGACCAGAAATAAGTTCAAAAGGTCAGATATGGATCTATATGGCTTATGTAGCATCAGAAGGAGTCTATGAGAATGTATAGAATACCAAAGATCGAGGACTCTTTGGCCAGAAAAATGTTCCTTGGGTCAAATATGGATTTGTGTATGGCTGATTTGACATCAGAAAGAGTTAACGAGTATATATGGAAAGGTCAAGTATCAAGTATTCCTTGGCCAGAAAAAAATTCAGTATGTCAAATATGGACTTTTGTCAGGAGGATATAACATCTGAAGATATCAATCTAAATGTATAGGGTTAATCTTTTAGGACTCTATGGCCAGAATTATGTTCAATAGGTCAAAAGGGGACGTCTGAATAGCTGATTTTTCATTAGAAAGAGTCTATAACTTTATATAGTTTAAAAAATTTTGAGGACATTTTGACCAGAAATAAGTTCAAAAGGTCAGATATAGATATCTTCATGGCTTATGTAGCATTAGAAGGAGTCTATGAGAATGTATAGAAAGCCCAAGATCGAGGACTCTTTGGCCAGAAATATGTTCCTTGGGTCAAATATGGACTTCTGTAAGGCTGATTTGACATCAGAAGGAGTCGATGACTTTTTATAGTTTGAAAAATTTTGAGGACACTTTGACCAGAAATAAGTTCAAAAGGTCAGATATGGACATCTATATGGCTTATGAAGCATCAGAAGGAGTCTATGAGAATGTATAGAAAGCCCAAGATCGAGGACTCTTTGCCCAGAAATATGTTCCTTGGGTCAAATATGGACCTCTGAATAGCTGATTTGACATCAGAAGGAGTTGATGACTTTATATGTTTTTAAAAATTTTGAGGACCCTTTCACCAGAAATAAGTTCAAAAGGTCAGATATAGATATTTATATGGCTTATGTAGCATTAGAAGGAGTCTATGAGTATGTATAGGAAGCCAAGACCGAGGACTCTTTGGCCAGAAATATGTTCCTTGGGTCAAATATGGACATCTGAATAGCTGATTTGACATCAGAAGGAGTTGATGACTTTATATGTTTTGAAAACTTTTGAGGACCCTTTCACCAGAAATAAGTTCAAAAGGTCAGATATAGATATTTATATGGCTTATGTAGCATTAGAAGGAGTCTATGAGTATGTATAGGAAGCCCAAGACCGAGGACTCTTTGGCCAGAAATATGTTCCTTGGCTCAAATATGGACATCTGAAAAGCTGATTTGACATCAGAAGGAGTTGATGACTTTATATGTTTTGAAAACTTTTGAGGACTCTTTCACCAGAAATAAGTTCAAAAGGTCAGATATAGATATTTATATGGCTTATGTAGCATTAGAAGGAGTCTATGAGTATGTATAGGAAGCCCAAGACCGAGGACTCTTTGGCCAGAAATATGTTCCTTGGGTCAAATATGGACATCTGAATAGCTGATTTGACATCAGAAAGAGTTTATGACTTTATATGTTTTGAAATCTTTTGAGGACTCTTTCACCAGAAATAAGTTCAAAAGGTCAGATACGGACATCTATATGGCTTATGATGCATCAGAAGGAGTCTATGAGAATGTATAGGAAGCCCAAGATCGTGGACTCTTTGGCCAGATATATGTACCTTGGATCAAATGTGGACTTCTGTAAGGCTGATTTGACATCAAAAGGAGTCGATGACTTTATATAGTTCGAAAAATTTTGAGGACACTTTGACCAAAAATAAGTTCAAAAGGTCAGATACGGCTTATGAAGCATCAGAAGGAGTCTATTAGAATGTATAGAAAGCCCAAGATCGAGTACTCTTTGGCCAGAAATATGTTCTTTGGGTAAAATATGGACCTCTGAATAGCTGATTTGACATCAGAAGGAGTCGATGACTTTATATAGTTTGAAAAGTATTGAGGACACTTTGAACAGAAATAAGTTCAAAAGGTCAGATACGGACATCTATATGGCTTATGAAGCATCAGAAGGAGTCTATGAGAATGTATAGGAAGCCCAAGATCGTGGACTCTTTGGCCAGAAATATGTTCCTTAGGTCAAAAGTGGACTTCTGTAAGGCTGATTTGACATCAAAAGGAGTCGATGACTTTATATAGTTTGAAAAATTTTGAGGACACTTTGACCAGAAATTAGTTCAAAAGGTCAGATATGGACATCTATATGGCTTATGTAGTATCAGAAGGAGTCTATGAGAATGTATAGAATACCCAAGATCGAGGACTCTTTGGCCAGAAAAATGTTCCTTGGGTCAAATATGGATTTGTGTATGGCTGACGTAACATCAGAAAGAGTTAACGAGTATATATGGAAAGGTCAAGTTTCAAATACTTGGCCAGAAAAAAATTCAGTATGTCAAAAATGGACTTTTGTCAGGAGGATATAACATCTAATGATATCAATCTGAATGTATAGGGTTAATCTTTTAGGACTCTTTGGCCAGATTTATGTTCAATAGGTCAAAAGGGGACCTCTGAATAGCTGATTTATCATTAGAAAGAGTCTATAACTTTATGTCGTTTAAAAACTTTTGAGGACCCTTTGACCATAAATAAGTTGAAAAGGTCAGATATAGATATCTATATGGCTTATGTAGCATTACGAGTCTATGAGTATGTATAGAAAGCCCAAGATCGAGGACTCTTTGGCCAGAAATATGTTCCTTGGGTCAAATGTGGACTTCTGTAAGGCTGATTTGACATCAAAAGGAGTCGATGACTTTATAGAGTTTGAAAAATTTTGAGGGCACTTTGACCAGAAATAAGTTCAAAAGGTCAGATATGGACATCTATATGGCTTATGAAGCATCAGAAGGAGTCTATGAGAATGTATAGAAAGCCCAAGATCGAGGACTCTTTGGCCAGAAATATGTTCCTTGGGTCATATGTGGACATCTGTAAGGCTGATTTGACATCAAAAGGAGTGTATATCTTTATATAGTTTAAAAACCTTTGAGGAAAATTTGACCAGAAATAAGTTCAAAAGGTCAGATATGGAACATCTACATGGCTTAAGCAGCATTAGAAGGAATCTATGAGAATGTATAGAAAGCCCAAGATCGAGGACTCTTTGGCCAGAAATATGTTCCTTGGGTCAAATATGGACCTCTGAATAGCTGACTTGACATCAGAAGGAGTCGATGACTTTATATAGTTTGAAAAATATTGAGGACACTTTGAACAGAAATAAGTTCAAAAGGTCAGATACGGCTTATGAAGCATCAGAAGGAGTCTATGAGAATGTATAGAAAGCCCAAGATCGAGTACTCTTTGGCCAGAAATATGTTCCTTGGGTCAAATATGGACCTCTGAATAGCTGATTTGACATCAGAAGGAGTCGATGACTTTATATAGTTTGAAAAATATTGAGGACACTTTGAACAGAAATAAGTTCAAAAGGTTAGATACGGACATCTATATGGCTTATGAAGCATCAGAAGGAGTCTATGAGAATGTATAGGAAGCCCAAGATCGTGGACTCTTTGGCCAGAAATATGTTCCTTAGGTCAAAAGTGGACTTCTGTAAGGCTGATTTGACATCAAAAGGAGTCGATGACTTTATATCGTTTGAAAAATTTTGAGGACACTTTGACCAGAAATTAGTTCAAAAGGTCAGATATGGACATCTATATGGCTTATGTAGCATCAGAAGGAGTCTATGAGAATGTATAGAATACCCAAGATCGAGGACTCTTTGGCCAGAAAAATGTTCCTTGGGTCAAATATGGATTTGTGTATGGCTGACGTAACATCAGAAAGAGTTAACGAGTATATATGGAAAGGTCAAGTTTCAAATACTTGGCCAGAAAAAAATTCAGTATGTCAAAAATGGACTTTTGTCAGGAGGATATAACATCTGAAGATATCAATCTGAATGTATAGGGTTAATCTTTTAGGACTCTTTGGCCAGATTTATGTTCAATAGGTCAAAAGGGGACCTGTGAATAGCTGATTTATCATTAGAAAGAGTCTATAACTTTATGTCGTTTAAAAACTTTTGAGGACCCTTTGACCATAAATAAGTTGAAAAGGTCAGATATAGATATCTATATGGCTTATGTAGCATTGCGAGTCTATGAGTATGTATAGAAAGCCTAAGATCGAGGACTCTTTGGCCAGAAATATGTTCCTTGGGTCAAATGTGGACTTCTGTAAGGCTGATTTGACATCAAAAGGAGTCGATGACTTTATAGAGTTTGAAAAATTTTGAGGGCACTTTGACCAGAAATAAGTTCAAAAGGTCAGATATGGACATCTATATGGCTTATGAAGCATCAGAAGGAGTCTATGAGAATGTATAGAAAGCCCAAGATCGAGGACTCTTTGGCCAGAAATATGTTCCTTGGGTCATATGTGGACATCTGTAAGGCTGATTTGACATCAAAAGGAGTGTATATCTTTATATAGTTTAAAAACCTTTGAGGAAAATTTGACCAGAAATAAGTTCAAAAGGTCAGATATGGAACATCTACATGGCTTAAGCAGCATTAGAAGGAATCTATGAGAATGTATAGAAAGCCCAAGATCGAGGACTCTTTGGCCAGAAATATGTTCCTTGGGTCAAATATGGACCTCTGAATAGCTGACTTGACATCAGAAGGAGTCGATGACTTTATATAGTTTGAAAAATATTGAGGACACTTTGAACAGAAATAAGTTCAAAAGGTCAGATACGGCTTATGAAGCATCAGAAGGAATCTATGAGAATGTATAGAAAGCCCAAGATCGAGTACTCTTTGGCCAGAAATATGTTCCTTGGGTCAAATATGGACCTCTGAATAGCTGATTTGACATCAGAAGGAGTCGATGACTTTATATAGTTTGAAAAATATTGAGGACACTTTGAACAGAAATAAGTTCAAAAGGTTAGATACGGACATCTATATGGCTTATGAAGCATCAGAAGGAGTCTATGAGAATGTATAGGAAGCCCAAGATCGTGGACTCTTTGGCCAGAAATATGTTCCTTAGGTCAAAAGTGGACTTCTGTAAGGCTGATTTGACATCAAAAGGAGTCGATGACTTTATATCGTTTGAAAAATTTTGAGGACACTTTGACCAGAAATTAGTTCAAAAGGTCAGATATGGACATCTATATGGCTTATGTAGCATCAGAAGGAGTCTATGAGAATGTATAGAATACCCAAGATCGAGGACTCTTTGGCCAGAAAAATGTTCCTTGGGTCAAATATGGATTTGTGTATGGCTGACGTAACATCAGAAAGAGTTAACGAGTATATATGGAAAGGTCAAGTTTCAAATACTTGGCCAGAAAAAAATTCAGTATGTCAAAAATGGACCTTTGTCAGGAGGATATAACATCTAATGATATCAATCTGAATGTATAGGGTTAATCTTTTAGGACTCTTTGGCCAGATTTATGTTCAATAGGTCAAAAGGGGACCTCTGAATAGCTGATTTATCATTAGAAAGAGTCTATAACTTTATGTCGTTTAAAAACTTTTGAGGACCCTTTGACCATAAATAAGTTGAAAAGGTCAGATATAGATATCTATATGGCTTATGTAGCATTACGAGTCTATGAGTATGTATAGAAAGCCCAAGATCGAGGACTCTTTGGCCAGAAATATGTTCCTTGGGTCAAATGTGGACTTCTGTAAGGCTGATTTGACATCAAAAGGAGTCGATGACTTTATAGAGTTTGAAAAATTTTGAGGGCACTTTGACCAGAAATAAGTTCAAAAGGTCAGATATGGACATCTATATGGCTTATGAAGCATCAGAAGGAGTCTATGAGAATGTATAGAAAGCCCAAGATCGAGGACTCTTTGGCCAGAAATATGTTCCTTGGGTCATATGTGGACATCTGTAAGGCTGATTTGACATCAAAAGGAGTGTATATCTTTATATAGTTTAAAAACCTTTGAGGAAAATTTGACCAGAAATAAGTTCAAAAGGTCAGATATGGAACATCTACATGGCTTAAGCAGCATTAGAAGGAATCTATGAGAATGTATAGAAAGCCCAAGATCGAGGACTCTTTGGCCAGAAATATGTTCCTTGGGTCAAATATGGACCTCTGAATAGCTGACTTGACATCAGAAGGAGTCGATGACTTTATATAGTTTGAAAAATATTGAGGACACTTTGAACAGAAATAAGTTCAAAAGGTCAGATACGGCTTATGAAGCATCAGAAGGAGTCTATGAGAATGTATAGAAAGCCCAAGATCGAGTACTCTTTGGCCAGAAATATGTTCCTTGGGTCAAATATGGACCTCTGAATAGCTGATTTGACATCAGAAGGAGTCGATGACTTTATATAGTTTGAAAAATATTGAGGACACTTTGAACAGAAATAAGTTCAAAAGGTTAGATACGGACATCTATATGGCTTATGAAGCATCAGAAGGAGTCTATGAGAATGTATAGGAAGCCCAAGATCGTGGACTCTTTGGCCAGAAATATGTTCCTTAGGTCAAAAGTGGACTTCTGTAAGGCTGATTTGACATCAAAAGGAGTCGATGACTTTATATCGTTTGAAAAATTTTGAGGACACTTTGACCAGAAATTAGTTCAAAAGGTCAGATATGGACATCTATATGGCTTATGTAGCATCAGAAGGAGTCTATGAGAATGTATAGAATACCCAAGATCGAGGACTCTTTGGCCAGAAAAATGTTCCTTGGGTCAAATATGGATTTGTGTATGGCTGACGTAACATCAGAAAGAGTTAACGAGTATATATGGAAAGGTCAAGTTTCAAATACTTGGCCAGAAAAAAATTCAATATGTCAAAAATGGACCTTTGTCAGGAGGATATAACATCTAATGATATCAATCTGAATGTATAGGGTTAATCTTTTAGGACTCTTTGGCCAGATTTATGTTCAATAGGTCAAAAGGGGACCTCTGAATAGCTGATTTATCATTAGAAAGAGTCTATAACTTTATGTCGTTTAAAAACTTTTGAGGACCCTTTGACCATAAATAAGTTGAAAAGGTCAGATATAGATATCTATATGGCTTATGTAGCATTACGAGTCTATGAGTATGTATAGAAAGCCCAAGATCGAGGACTCTTTGGCCAGAAATATGTTCCTTGGGTCAAATGTGGACTTCTGTAAGGCTGATTTGACATCAAAAGGAGTCGATGACTTTATAGAGTTTGAAAAATTTTGAGGGCACTTTGACCAGAAATAAGTTCAAAAGGTCAGATATGGACATCTATATGGCTTATGAAGCATCAGAAGGAGTCTATGAGAATGTATAGAAAGCCCAAGATCGAGGACTCTTTGGCCAGAAATATGTTCCTTGGGTCATATGTGGACATCTGTAAGGCTGATTTGACATCAAAAGGAGTGTATATCTTTATATAGTTTAAAAACCTTTGAGGAAAATTTGACCAGAAATAAGTTCAAAAGGTCAGATATGGAACATCTACATGGCTTAAGCAGCATTAGAAGGAATCTATGAGAATGTATAGAAAGCCCAAGATCGAGGACTCTTTGGCCAGAAATATGTTCCTTGGGTCAAATATGGACCTCTGAATAGCTGACTTGACATCAGAAGGAGTCGATGACTTTATATAGTTTGAAAAATATTGAGGACACTTTGAACAGAAATAAGTTCAAAAGGTCAGATACGGCTTATGAAGCATCAGAAGGAGTCTATGAGAATGTATAGAAAGCCCAAGATCGAGTACTCTTTGGCCAGAAATATGTTCCTTGGGTCAAATATGGACCTCTGAATAGCTGATTTGACATCAGAAGGAGTCGATGACTTTATATAGTTTGAAAAATATTGAGGACACTTTGAACAGAAATAAGTTCAAAAGGTTAGATACGGACATCTATATGGCTTATGAAGCATCAGAAGGAGTCTATGAGAATGTATAGGAAGCCCAAGATCGTGGACTCTTTGGCCAGAAATATGTTCCTTAGGTCAAAAGTGGACTTCTGTAAGGCTGATTTGACATCAAAAGGAGTCGATGACTTTATATCGTTTGAAAAATTTTGAGGACACTTTGACCAGAAATTAGTTCAAAAGGTCAGATATGGACATCTATATGGCTTATGTAGCATCAGAAGGAGTCTATGAGAATGTATAGAATACCCAAGATCGAGGACTCTTTGGCCAGAAAAATGTTCCTTGGGTCAAATATGGATTTGTGTATGGCTGACGTAACATCAGAAAGAGTTAACGAGTATATATGGAAAGGTCAAGTTTCAAATACTTGGCCAGAAAAAAATTCAGTATGTCAAAAATGGACCTTTGTCAGGAGGATATAACATCTAATGATATCAATCTGAATGTATAGGGTTAATCTTTTAGGACTCTTTGGCCAGATTTATGTTCAATAGGTCAAAAGGGGACCTCTGAATAGCTGATTTATCATTAGAAAGAGTCTATAACTTTATGTCGTTTAAAAACTTTTGAGGACCCTTTGACCATAAATAAGTTGAAAAGGTCAGATATAGATATCTATATGGCTTATGTAGCATTACGAGTCTATGAGTATGTATAGAAAGCCCAAGATCGAGGACTCTTTGGCCAGAAATATGTTCCTTGGGTCAAATGTGGACTTCTGTAAGGCTGATTTGACATCAAAAGGAGTCGATGACTTTATAGAGTTTGAAAAATTTTGAGGGCACTTTGACCAGAAATAAGTTCAAAAGGTCAGATATGGACATCTATATGGCTTATGAAGCATCAGAAGGAGTCTATGAGAATGTATAGAAAGCCCAAGATCGAGGACTCTTTGGCCAGAAATATGTTCCTTGGGTCATATGTGGACATCTGTAAGGCTGATTTGACATCAAAAGGAGTGTATATCTTTATATAGTTTAAAAACCTTTGAGGAAAATTTGACCAGAAATAAGTTCAAAAGGTCAGATATGGAACATCTACATGGCTTAAGCAGCATTAGAAGGAATCTATGAGAATGTATAGAAAGCCCAAGATCGAGGACTCTTTGGCCAGAAATATGTTCCTTGGGTCAAATATGGACCTCTGAATAGCTGACTTGACATCAGAAGGAGTCGATGACTTTATATAGTTTGAAAAATATTGAGGACACTTTGAACAGAAATAAGTTCAAAAGGTCAGATACGGCTTATGAAGCATCAGAAGGAGTCTATGAGAATGTATAGAAAGCCCAAGATCGAGTACTCTTTGGCCAGAAATATGTTCCTTGGGTCAAATATGGACCTCTGAATAGCTGATTTGACATCAGAAGGAGTCGATGACTTTATATAGTTTGAAAAATATTGAGGACACTTTGAACAGAAATAAGTTCAAAAGGTTAGATACGGACATCTATATGGCTTATGAAGCATCAGAAGGAGTCTATGAGAATGTATAGGAAGCCCAAGATCGTGGACTCTTTGGCCAGAAATATGTTCCTTAGGTCAAAAGTGGACTTCTGTAAGGCTGATTTGACATCAAAAGGAGTCGATGACTTTATATCGTTTGAAAAATTTTGAGGACACTTTGACCAGAAATTAGTTCAAAAGGTCAGATATGGACATCTATATGGCTTATGTAGCATCAGAAGGAGTCTATGAGAATGTATAGAATACCCAAGATCGAGGACTCTTTGGCCAGAAAAATGTTCCTTGGGTCAAATATGGATTTGTGTATGGCTGACGTAACATCAGAAAGAGTTAACGAGTATATATGGAAAGGTCAAGTTTCAAATACTTGGCCAGAAAAAAATTCAGTATGTCAAAAATGGACCTTTGTCAGGAGGATATAACATCTAATGATATCAATCTGAATGTATAGGGTTAATCTTTTAGGACTCTTTGGCCAGATTTATGTTCAATAGGTCAAAAGGGGACCTCTGAATAGCTGATTTATCATTAGAAAGAGTCTATAACTTTATGTTGTTTAAAAACTTTTGAGGACCCTTTGACCATAAATAAGTTGAAAAGGTCAGATATAGATATCTATATGGCTTATGTAGCATTACGAGTCTATGAGTATGTATAGAAAGCCCAAGATCGAGGACTCTTTGGCCAGAAATATGTTCCTTGGGTCAAATGTGGACTTCTGTAAGGCTGATTTGACATCAAAAGGAGTCGATGACTTTATAGAGTTTGAAAAATTTTGAGGGCACTTTGACCAGAAATAAGTTCAAAAGGTCAGATATGGACATCTATATGGCTTATGAAGCATCAGAAGGAGTCTATGAGAATGTATAGAAAGCCCAAGATCGAGGACTCTTTGGCCAGAAATATGTTCCTTGGGTCATATGTGGACATCTGTAAGGCTGATTTGACATCAAAAGGAGTGTATATCTTTATATAGTTTAAAAACCTTTGAGGAAAATTTGACCAGAAATAAGTTCAAAAGGTCAGATATGGAACATCTACATGGCTTAAGCAGCATTAGAAGGAATCTATGAGAATGTATAGAAAGCCCAAGATCGAGGACTCTTTGGCCAGAAATATGTTCCTTGGGTCAAATATGGACCTCTGAATAGCTGACTTGACATCAGAAGGAGTCGATGACTTTATATAGTTTGAAAAATATTGAGGACACTTTGAACAGAAATAAGTTCAAAAGGTCAGATACGGCTTATGAAGCATCAGAAGGAGTCTATGAGAATGTATAGAAAGCCCAAGATCGAGTACTCTTTGGCCAGAAATATGTTCCTTGGGTCAAATATGGACCTCTGAATAGCTGATTTGACATCAGAAGGAGTCGATGACTTTATATAGTTTGAAAAATATTGAGGACACTTTGAACAGAAATAAGTTCAAAAGGTTAGATACGGACATCTATATGGCTTATGAAGCATCAGAAGGAGTCTATGAGAATGTATAGGAAGCCCAAGATCGTGGACTCTTTGGCCAGAAATATGTTCCTTAGGTCAAAAGTGGACTTCTGTAAGGCTGATTTGACATCAAAAGGAGTCGATGACTTTATATCGTTTGAAAAATTTTGAGGACACTTTGACCAGAAATTAGTTCAAAAGGTCAGATATGGACATCTATATGGCTTATGTAGCATCAGAAGGAGTCTATGAGAATGTATAGAATACCCAAGATCGAGGACTCTTTGGCCAGAAAAATGTTCCTTGGGTCAAATATGGATTTGTGTATGGCTGACGTAACATCAGAAAGAGTTAACGAGTATATATGGAAAGGTCAAGTTTCAAATACTTGGCCAGAAAAAAATTCAGTATGTCAAAAATGGACTTTTGTCAGGAGGATATAACATCTAATGATATCAATCTGAATGTATAGGGTTAATCTTTTAGGACTCTTTGGCCAGATTTATGTTCAATAGGTCAAAAGGGGACCTCTGAATAGCTGATTTATCATTAGAAAGAGTCTATAACTTTATGTCGTTTAAAAACTTTTGAGGACCCTTTGACCATAAATAAGTTGAAAAGGTCAGATATAGATATCTATATGGCTTATGTAGCATTACGAGTCTATGAGTATGTATAGAAAGCCCAAGATCGAGGACTCTTTGGCCAGAAATATGTTCCTTGGGTCAAATGTGGACTTCTGTAAGGCTGATTTGACATCAAAAGGAGTCGATGACTTTATAGAGTTTGAAAAATTTTGAGGGCACTTTGACCAGAAATAAGTTCAAAAGGTCAGATATGGAACATCTACATGGCTTAAGCAGCATTAGAAGGAATCTATGAGAATGTATAGAAAGCCCAAGATCGAGGACTCTTTGGCCAGAAATATGTTCCTTGGGTCAAATATGGACCTCTGAATAGCTGACTTGACATCAGAAGGAGTCGATGACTTTATATAGTTTGAAAAATATTGAGGACACTTTGAACAGAAATAAGTTCAAAAGGTCAGATACGGCTTATGAAGCATCAGAAGGAGTCTATGAGAATGTATAGAAAGCCCAAGATCGAGTACTCTTTGGCCAGAAATATGTTCCTTGGGTCAAATATGGACCTCTGAATAGCTGATTTGACATCAGAAGGAGTCGATGACTTTATATAGTTTGAAAAATATTGAGGACACTTTGAACAGAAATAAGTTCCAAAGGTTAGATACGGACATCTATATGGCTTATGAAGCATCAGAAGGAGTCTATGAGAATGTATAGGAAGCCCAAGATCGTGGACTCTTTGGCCAGAAATATGTTCCTTAGGTCAAAAGTGGACTTCTGTAAGGCTGATTTGACATCAAAAGGAGTCGATGACTTTATATCGTTTGAAAAATTTTGAGGACACTTTGACCAGAAATTAGTTCAAAAGGTCAGATATGGACATCTATATGGCTTATGTAGCATCAGAAGGAGTCTATGAGAATGTATAGAATACCCAAGATCGAGGACTCTTTGGCCAGAAAAATGTTCCTTGGGTCAAATATGGATTTGTGTATGGCTGACGTAACATCAGAAAGAGTTAACGAGTATATATGGAAAGGTCAAGTTTCAAATACTTGGCCAGAAAAAAATTCAGTATGTCAAAAATGGACTTTTGTCAGGAGGATATAACATCTAATGATATCAATCTGAATGTATAGGGTTAATCTTTTAGGACTCTTTGGCCAGATTTATGTTCAATAGGTCAAAAGGGGACCTCTGAATAGCTGATTTATCATTAGAAAGAGTCTATAACTTTATGTCGTTTAAAAACTTTTGAGGACCCTTTGACCATAAATAAGTTGAAAAGGTCAGATATAGATATCTATATGGCTTATGTAGCATTACGAGTCTATGAGTATGTATAGAAAGCCCAAGATCGAGGACTCTTTGGCCAGAAATATGTTCCTTGGGTCAAATGTGGACTTCTGTAAGGCTGATTTGACATCAAAAGGAGTCGATGACTTTATAGAGTTTGAAAAATTTTGAGGGCACTTTGACCAGAAATAAGTTCAAAAGGTCAGATATGGAACATCTACATGGCTTAAGCAGCATTAGAAGGAATCTATGAGAATGTATAGAAAGCCCAAGATCGAGGACTCTTTGGCCAGAAATATGTTCCTTGGGTCAAATATGGACCTCTGAATAGCTGACTTGACATCAGAAGGAGTCGATGACTTTATATAGTTTGAAAAATATTGAGGACACTTTGAACAGAAATAAGTTCAAAAGGTCAGATACGGCTTATGAAGCATCAGAAGGAGTCTATGAGAATGTATAGAAAGCCCAAGATCGAGTACTCTTTGGCCAGAAATATGTTCCTTGGGTCAAATATGGACCTCTGAATAGCTGATTTGACATCAGAAGGAGTCGATGACTTTATATAGTTTGAAAAATATTGAGGACACTTTGAACAGAAATAAGTTCAAAAGGTTAGATACGGACATCTATATGGCTTATGAAGCATCAGAAGGAGTCTATGAGAATGTATAGGAAGCCCAAGATCGTGGACTCTTTGGCCAGAAATATGTTCCTTAGGTCAAAAGTGGACTTCTTTAAGGCTGATTTGACATCAAAAGGAGTCGATGACTTTATATCGTTTGAAAAATTTTGAGGACACTTTGACCAGAAATTAGTTCAAAAGGTCAGATATGGACATCTATATGGCTTATGTAGCATCAGAAGGAGTCTATGAGAATGTATAGAATACCCAAGATCGAGGACTCTTTGGCCAGAAAAATGTTCCTTGGGTCAAATATGGATTTGTGTATGGCTGACGTAACATCAGAAAGAGTTAACGAGTATATATGGAAAGGTCAAGTTTCAAATACTTGGCCAGAAAAAAATTCAGTATGTCAAAAATGGACTTTTGTCAGGAGGATATAACATCTGAAGATATCAATCTGAATGTATAGGGTTAATCTTTTAGGACTCTTTGGCCAGATTTATGTTCAATAGGTCAAAAGGGGACCTCTGAATAGCTGATTTATCATTAGAAAGAGTCTATAACTTTATGTCGTTTAAAAACTTTTGAGGACCCTTTGACCATAAATAAGTTGAAAAGGTCAGATATAGATATCTATATGGCTTATGTAGCATTGCGAGTCTATGAGTATGTATAGAAAGCCTAAGATCGAGGACTCTTTGGCCAGAAATATGTTCCTTGGGTCAAATGTGGACTTCTGTAAGGCTGATTAGACATCAAAAGGAGTCGATGACTTTATAGAGTTTGAAAAATTTTGAGGGCACTTTGACCAGAAATAAGTTCAAAAGGTCAGATATGGACATCTATATGGCTTATGAAGCATCAGAAGGAGTCTATGAGAATGTATAGAAAGCCCAAGATCGAGGACTCTTTGGCCAGAAATATGTTCCTTGGGTCATATGTGGACATCTGTAAGGCTGATTTGACATCAAAAGGAGTGTATATCTTTATATAGTTTAAAAACCTTTGAGGAAAATTTGACCAGAAATAAGTTCAAAAGGTCAGATATGGAACATCTACATGGCTTAAGCAGCATTAGAAGGAATCTATGAGAATGTATAGAAAGCCCAAGATCGAGGACTCTTTGGCCAGAAAAATGTTCCTTGGGTCAAATGTGGACTTCTTTAAGGCTGATTTGACATCAGATGGAGTCGATAACTTTATAGAGTTAGAAAAGTTTTGAGGAAACTTTAACCAGAAATAACTTCAAACGGTCAGATATGGACATCTATATGGCTTATGAAGCATAAGAAGGAGTCTATGAGTATGTATAGAAAGCCTAAGATCGAGGACTCTTTGACCAGAAATATGTTCCTTAGGTCAAATGGGGACCTGTGAATAGTTAATTTATCATTAGAAAGAGTCTATAACTTTATGTAGTTTAAAAACTTTTGAGGACACTTTGACCAGAAATAAGTTCAAAAGGTCAGATATGGACATCTATATGACTTATGAAGCATCAGAAGGAGTCTATGAGAATGTATAGAAAGCCCAAGATCGAGGACTCTTTGGCCAGAAATATGTTCCTTGGGTCAAATGTGGACTTCTGTAAGGCTGATTTGACATCAAAAGGAGTGTATATCTTTATATAGTATAGAAATCAGATATGGTCAGATATGGACATCTATATGACTTATGAAGCATCAGAAGGAGTCTATGAGAATGTATAGAAAGCCCAAGATCGAGGACTCTTTGGCCAGAAATATGTTCCATGGGTCAGATATGGACATCTGTAAGGCTGATTTGACATCAGATGGAGTCGATAACTTTATAAAGTTAGAAAAGTTTTGAGGAAAATTTGACCAGAAATAAGTTCACAAGGTCAGATATGGACATCTATATGGCTTATTAAGCATCAGAAGGAGTCTATGAGTATGTATAGAAAGCCTAAGATCGAGGACTCTTTGACCAGATATATGTTCCTTAGGTCAAAAGGGGACCTGTGAATAGCTGATTTATCATTAGAAAGAGTCTATAACTTTATGTCGTTTAAAAACTTTTGAGGACCCTTTGACCAGAAATAAGTTCAAAAGGTCAGATATAGATATCTATATGGCTTATGTAGCATTAGAAGGAGTCTATGAGTATGTATAGAAAGCCCAAGATCGAGGACTCTTTGGCCAGAAATATGTTCCTTGGGTCATATGTGGACTTCTGTAAGGCTGATTTGACATCAAAAGGAGTGCATATCTTTATATAGTTTAAAAACCTTTGAGGAAAATTTGACCAGAAATAAGTTCAAAAGGTCAGATATGGAACTTCTACATGGCTTAAGCAGCATTAGAAGGAATCTATGAGAATGTATAGAAAGCCCAAGATCGAGGACTCTTTGGCCAGAAATATGTTCCTTGGGTCAAATATGGACCTCTGAATAGCTGACTTGACATCAGAAGGAGTCGATGACTTTATATAGTTTGAAAAATATTGAGGACACTTTGAACAGAAATAAGTTCAAAAGGTCAGATACGGCTTATGAAGCATCAGAAGGAGTCTATGAGAATGTATAGAAAGCCCAAGATCGAGTACTCTTTGGCCAGAAATATGTTCCTTGGGTCAAATATGGACCTCTGAATAGCTGATTTGACATCAGAAGGAGTCGATGACTTTATATAGTTTGAAAAATATTGAGGACACTTTGAACAGAAATAAGTTCAAAAGGTTAGATACGGACATCTATATGGCTTATGAAGCATCAGAAGGAGTCTATGAGAATGTATAGGAAGCCCAAGATCGTGGACTCTTTGGCCAGAAATATGTTCCTTAGGTCAAAAGTGGACTTCTGTAAGGCTGATTTGACATCAAAAGGAGTCGATGACTTTATATCGTTTGAAAAATTTTGAGGACACTTTGACCAGAAATTAGTTCAAAAGGTCAGATATGGACATCTATATGGCTTATGTAGCATCAGAAGGAGTCTATGAGAATGTATAGAATACCCAAGATCGAGGACTCTTTGGCCAGAAAAATGTTCCTTGGGTCAAATATGGATTTGTGTATGGCTGACGTAACATCAGAAAGAGTTAACGAGTATATATGGAAAGGTCAAGTTTCAAATACTTGGCCAGAAAAAAATTCAGTATGTCAAAAATGGACTTTTGTCAGGAGGATATAACATCTAATGATATCAATCTGAATGTATAGGGTTAATCTTTTAGGACTCTTTGGCCAGATTTATGTTCAATAGGTCAAAAGGGGACCTCTGAATAGCTGATTTATCATTAGAAAGAGTCTATAACTTTATGTCGTTTAAAAACTTTTGAGGACCCTTTGACCATAAATAAGTTGAAAAGGTCAGATATAGATATCTATATGGCTTATGTAGCATTACGAGTCTATGAGTATGTATAGAAAGCCCAAGATCGAGGACTCTTTGGCCAGAAATATGTTCCTTGGGTCAAATGTGGACTTCTGTAAGGCTGATTTGACATCAAAAG
Source organism: Vimba vimba (assembly GCA_022828995.1). Taxonomy (NCBI): domain Eukaryota; kingdom Metazoa; phylum Chordata; class Actinopteri; order Cypriniformes; family Leuciscidae; genus Vimba; species Vimba vimba. The sequence continues at coordinate 7,979,677 of CM040841.1, forward strand.
GAGTCGATGACTTTATAGAGTTTGAAAAATTTTGAGGGCACTTTGACCAGAAATAAGTTCAAAAGGTCAGATATGGACATCTATATGGCTTATGAAGCATCAGAAGGAGTCTATGAGAATGTATAGAAAGCCCAAGATCGAGGACTCTTTGGCCAGAAATATGTTCCTTGGGTCATATGTGGACATCTGTAAGGCTGATTTGACATCAAAAGGAGTGTATATCTTTATATAGTTTAAAAACCTTTGAGGAAAATTTGACCAGAAATAAGTTCAAAAGGTCAGATATGGAACATCTACATGGCTTAAGCAGCATTAGAAGGAATCTATGAGAATGTATAGAAAGCCCAAGATCGAGGACTCTTTGGCCAGAAATATGTTCCTTGGGTCAAATATGGACCTCTGAATAGCTGACTTGACATCAGAAGGAGTCGATGACTTTATATAGTTTGAAAAATATTGAGGACACTTTGAACAGAAATAAGTTCAAAAGGTCAGATACGGCTTATGAAGCATCAGAAGGAGTCTATGAGAATGTATAGAAAGCCCAAGATCGAGTACTCTTTGGCCAGAAATATGTTCCTTGGGTCAAATATGGACCTCTGAATAGCTGATTTGACATCAGAAGGAGTCGATGACTTTATATAGTTTGAAAAATATTGAGGACACTTTGAACAGAAATAAGTTCAAAAGGTCAGATACGGACATCTATATGGCTTATGAAGCATCAGAAGGAGTCTATGAGAATGTATAGGAAGCCCAAGATCGTGGACTCTTTGGCCAGAAATATGTTCCTTAGGTCAAAAGTGGACTTCTGTAAGGCTGATTTGACATCAAAAGGAGTCGATGACTTTATATCGCTTGAAAAATTTTGAGGACACTTTGACCAGAAATTAGTTCAAAAGGTCAGATATGGACATCTATATGGCTTATGTAGCATCAGAAGGAGTCTATGAGAATGTATAGAATACCCAAGATCGAGGACTCTTTGGCCAGAAAAATGTTCCTTGGGTCAAATATGGATTTGTGTATGGCTGACGTAACATCAGAAAGAGTTAACGAGTATATATGGAAAGGTCAAGTTTCAAATACTTGGCCAGAAAAAAAATCAGTATGTCAAAAATGGACTTTTGTCAGGAGGATATAACATCTAATGATATCAATCTGAATGTATAGGGTTAATCTTTTAGGACTCTTTGGCCAGATTTATGTTCAATAGGTCAAAAGGGGACCTCTGAATAGCTGATTTATCATTAGAAAGAGTCTATAACTTTATGTCGTTTAAAAACTTTTGAGGACCCTTTGACCATAAATACGTTGAAAAGGTCAGATATAGATATCTATATGGCTTATGTAGCATTGCGAGTCTATGAGTATGTATAGAAAGCCTAAGATCGAGGACTCTTTGGCCAGAAATATGTTCCTTGGGTCAAATGTGGACTTCTGTAAGGCTGATTTGACATCAAAAGGAGTCGATGACTTTATAGAGTTTGAAAAATTTTGAGGGCACTTTGACCAGAAATAAGTTCAAAAGGTCAGATATGGACATCTATATGGCTTATGAAGCATCAGAAGGAGTCTATGAGAATGTATAGAAAGCCCAAGATCGAGGACTCTTTGGCCAGAAATATGTTCCTTGGGTCATATGTGGACATCTGTAAGGCTGATTTGACATCAAAAGGAGTGTATATCTTTATATAGTTTAAAAACCTTTGAGGAAAATTTGACCAGAAATAAGTTCAAAAGGTCAGATATGGAACATCTACATGGCTTAAGCAGCATTAGAAGGAATCTATGAGAATGTATAGAAAGCCCAAGATCGAGGACTCTTTGGCCAGAAAAATGTTCCTTGGGTCAAATGTGGACTTCTTTTAGGCTGATTTGACATCAGATGGAGTCGATAACTTTATAGAGTTAGAAAAGTTTTGAGGAAACTTTAACCAGAAATAACTTCAAACGGTCAGATATGGACATCTATATGGCTTATGAAGCATAAGAAGGAGTCTCTGAGTATGTATAGAAAGCCTAAGATCGAGGACTCTTTGACCAGAAATATGTTCCTTAGGTCAAATGGGGACCTGTGAATAGTTAATTTATCATTAGAAAGAGTCTATAACTTTATGTAGTTTAAAAACTTTTGAGGACACTTTGACCAGAAATAAGTTCAAAAGGTCAGATATGGACATCTATATGACTTATGAAGCATCAGAAGGAGTCTATGAGAATGTATAGAAAGCCCAAGATCGAGGACACTTTGGCCAGAAATATGTTCCTTGGGTCAAATGTGGACTTCTGTAAGGCTGATTTGACATCAAAAGGAGTGTATATCTTTATATAGTATAGACATCAGATATGGTCAGATATGGACATCTATATGACTTATGAAGCATCAGAAGGAGTCTATGAGAATGTATAGAAAGCCCAAGATCGAGGACTCTTTGGCCAGAAATATGTTCCATGGGTCAGATATGGACATCTGTAAGGCTGATTTGACATCAGATGGAGTCGATAACTTTATAAAGTTAGAAAAGTTTTGAGGAAAATTTGACCAGAAATAAGTTCACAAGGTCAGATATGGACATCTATATGGCTTATTAAGCATCAGAAGGAGTCTATGAGTATGTATAGAAAGCCTAAGATCGAGGACTCTTTGACCAGATATATGTTCCTTAGGTCAAAAGGGGACCTGTGAATAGCTGATTTATCATTAGAAAGAGTCTATAACTTTATGTCGTTTAAAAACTTTTGAGGACCCTTTGACCAGAAATAAGTTCAAAAGGTCAGATATAGATATCTATATGGCTTATGTAGCATTAGAAGGAGTCTATGAGTATGTATAGAAAGCCCAAGATCGAGGACTCTTTGGCCAGAAATATGTTCCTTGGGTCATATGTGGACTTCTGTAAGGCTGATTTGACATCAAAAGGAGTGCATATCTTTATATAGTTTAAAAACCTTTGAGGAAAATTTGACCAGAAATAAGTTCAAAAGGTCAGATATGGAACATCTACATGGCTTAAGCAGCATTAGAAGGAATCTATGAGAATGTATAGAAAGCCCAAGATCGAGGACTCTTTGGCCAGAAAAATGTTCCTTGGGTCAAATGTGGACTTCTTTAAGGCTGATTTGACATCAGATGGAGTCGATAACTTTATAGAGTTAGAAAAGTTTTGAGGAAACTTTAACCAGAAATAACTTCAAACGGTCAGATATGGACATCTATATGGCTTATGAAGCATAAGGAGTCTATGAGTATGTATAGAAAGCCTAAGATCGAGGACTCTTTGACCAGAAATATGTTCCTTAGGTCAAATGGGGACCTGTGAATAGTTAATTTATCATTAGAAAGAGTCTATAACTTTATGTAGTTTAAAAACTTTTGAGGACACTTTGACCAGAAATAAGTTCAAAAGGTCAGATATGGACATCTATATGGCTTATTAAGCATCAGAAGGAGTCTATGAGGATGTATAGAAAGCCTAAGATCAAGGACTCTTTGACCAGAAATATGTTCCTTAGGTCAAAAGGGGACCTGTGAATAGCTGATTTATCATTAGAAAGAGTCTATAACTTTATGTAGTTTAAAAACTTTTGAGGACACTTTGACCAGAAATAAGTTCAAAAGGTCAGATATGGACATCTATATGACTTATGAAGCATCAGAAGGAGTCTATGAGAATGTATAGAAAGCCCAAGATCGAGGACTCTTTGGCCAGAAATATGTTCCTTGGGTCAAATGTGGATTTCTGTAAGGCTGATTTGACATCAAAAGGAGTCGATGACTTTATATAGTTTGAAAAATTTTGAGGACACTTTGACCAGAAATAAGTTCAAAAGGTCAGATATGGATATTTATATGGCTTGTGTAGCATTAGAAGGAGTCTATGAGTATGTATAGTAAGCCCGAGATCGAGGACTCTTTGGCCAGAAATATGTTCCTTGGGTCAAATGTGGATTTCTGTAAGGCTGATTTGACATCAGAAGGAGTCGATAACTTTATAAAGTTTGAAAAGTTTTGAGGAAACTTTGACCAGAAATAAGTTCAAACGGTCAGATATGGATATCTATATGGCTTATGAAGCATCAGAAGGAGTCTATGAGAATGTATAGAAAGCCCAAGATCGAGGACTCTTTGGCCAGAAATATGTTCCTTGGGTCAAATGTGGACTTCTGTAAGGCTGATTAGACATCAAAAGAAGTCTATAACTTTATATAGTTTAAAAACGTTTGAGGAAAATTTGACCAGAAATAAGTTCACAAAGTCAGATATGGACATATATATGGCTTATTAAGCATCAGAAGGAGTCTATGAGTATGTATAGAAAGCCTAAGATCGAGGACTCGTTGACCAGAAATATGTTCCTTGGGTCAAAAGGGGACCTGTGAATAGCTGATTTATCATTAGAAAGAGTCTATAACTTTATGTCGTTTAAAAACTTTGGAGGACCCTTTGACCAGAAATAAGTTGAAAAGGTCAGATATAGATATCTATATGGCTGATGTAGCATTAGGAGTCTATGAGTATGTATAGAAAGCCCAAGATCGAGGACTCTTTGGCCAGAAATATGTTCCTTGGGTCAAATGTGGACTTCTGTAAGGCTGATTTGACATCAAAAGGAGTCGATGACTTTATAGAGTTTGAAAAATTTTGAGGGCACTTTGACCAGAAATAAGTTCAAAAGGTCAGATATGGACATCTATATGGCTTATGAAGCATCAGAAGGAGTCTATGAGAATGTATAGAAAGCCCAAGATCAAGGACTCTTTGGCCAGAAATATGTTCCTTGGGTCAAATGTGGACTTCTGTAAGGCTGATTTGACATCAAAAGGAGTCTATAACTTTATATAGTTTAAAAACCTTTGAGGAAAATTTGACCAGAAATAAGTTCACAAAGTCAGATATGGACATCTATATGGCTTATTAAGCATCAGAAGGAGTCTATGAATATGTATAGAAAGCCTAAGATCGAGGACTCGTTGACCAGAAATATGTTCCTTAGGTCAAAAGGGGACCTGTGAATAGCTGATTTATCATTAGAAAGAGTCTATAACTTTATGTCGTTTAAAAACTTTTGAGGACCCTTTGACCAGAAATAAGTTGAAAAGGTCAGATATAGATATCTATATGGCTTATGTAGCATTAGAAGGAGTCTATGAGTATGTATAGAAAGCTCAAGATCGAGGACTCTTTGGCCAGAAATATGTTCCTTGGGTCAAATGTGGACTTCTGTAAGGATGATTTGACATCAAAAGAAGTCTATAACTTTATATATTTTAAAAATGTTTGAGAAAAATTTGACCACTAATAAGTTCACAAGGTCAGATATGGACATCTATATGGCTTATTAAGCATCAGAAGGAGTCTATGAGTATGTATAGAAAGCCTAAGATCGAGGACTCTTTGACCAGAAATATATTCTTTAGGTCAAAAGGGGACCTGTGAATAGCTGATTTATCATTAGAAAGAGTCTATAACTTTATGTCGTTTAAAAACATTTGAGGAATCTTTGACCAGAAATAAGTTCAAAAGGTCAGATATAGATAACTATATGGCTTATGTAGCATTAGAAGGAGTCTATGAGTATGTATAGAAAGCCCAAGATCGAGGACTCATTGGCCAGAAAAAAGTTCAAAAGGTCAGATATGGATATTTTTATGGCTTATGTAGCATTAGAAGGAGTCTATGAGTATGTATAGAAAGCCCAAGATCGAGGACTCTTTGGCTAGAAATATGTTCCTTGGGTCAAATATGGACTTCTGTAAGGCTGATTTGACATCAAAAGGAGTCGATGACTTTTTATAGTTTGAATCATTTTGAGAACACTTTGACCAGAAATAAGTTCAAAAGGTCAGATATGGACATCTATATGGCTTATGTAGCATTAGAAGGAGTCTATTAGTATGTATAGAAAGCCCAAGATCTTGGACTCTTTGGCCAGAAATATGTTCCATGGGTCAAATGTGGACTTCTGTAAGGCTGATTTGACATCAAAAGGAGTCTATAAATTTATATAGTTTAAAAACGTTTGAGGAAAATTTGACCAGAAATAAGTTCACAAGGTCATATATGGACATCTATATGGCTTATTAAGCATAAGGAGGAGTCTATGAGTATGTATTGAAAGCCTAAGATCGAGGACTCGTTGACCAGAAATATGTTCCTTAGGTCATAAGGGGACCTGTGAATAGCTGATTTATCATTAGAAAGAGTCTATAACTTTATGTCGTTTAAAAAATTTTGAGGACCCTTTGACCAGAAATAAGTTGAAAAGGTCAGATATAGATATCTATATGGCTTATGTAGCATTAGGAGTCTATGAGTATGTATAGAAAGCCCAATATCGAGGACTCTTTGGCCAGAAATATGTTCCTTGGGTCAAATGTGGACTTCTGTAAGGCTGATTTGACATCAAAAGGAGTCGATGACTTTATATAGTTTGAAAAATTTTGAGGACACTTTGACCAGAAATAAGTTCAAAAGGTCAGATATGGACATCTATATGGCTTATTAAGCATCAGACGGAGTCTATGAGTATGTATAGAAAGCCCAAGATCGAGGACTGTTTGGACAGAAATATGTTCCTTGGGTTAAATGTGGACTTCTGTAAGGCTGATTTGACAGAAGTAGTCAATGAGTATATATGGAAAGCTCAAGTTTCAAGTACTCCTATTCATTATGTCAAATATGGATTTTTTTCAGGATGATATAGCCTATCAAAAAGAAGATAAACTACTTCATGCCCCATGTGCAATGAAAATATAACATGAGTGATGCATTGATCTAAGAATTTAATTAACTAAGCGTTGATGAATTATTACATCTAACTATATCAGTTTGATATTTTATTCATTGGAATGTAACTCCAAAATTTGTATATCTTCAATGCTCATCGGAATGAGATAGTTACTGTATGTTTTCAATGCACTCCTAGCTTATATGTTATTCTTCAATGCACAAAGTTTGATCGTTTGTCCAATGCAATGCAACAACACATATGTTATCTCTTTACTGAACATGGGAAGGAGTTAGTTCTGTTGTGCAATGTAATGCAAAAAGTTCATAAGCTATATGTTATTCTTCAGTGCACAACTTTAGATCGTTTGTGCATTGCATTGCAACATGTTATGTCTTTAATGAGCAAGGGAAGGAGTTAGTTCTGGTGTGCAATGCAATGCAATGCAAGAAGTGCATAAGCTATATGTTATTCTTCAGTGCACAACGTTAGATCGTTTGTGCAATGCAATGCAACAACACATATGTTATCTCTTTACTGAACATGGGAAGGAGTTAGTTCTGTTGTGCAATGCAAAAAGTGCATCGCCTATAATAATTTTTCAATGAACAACTTTAGATCGTTTTTTTAATGCAATGCAACAAACATATGGTATCTCTTTAATGAACATGGCAATTAGTTATTTCTGTTGTGCAATGCAATGCGAAAAGTGCATAACATATATGTTATTCTTCAATGCACGACGTTAGATCGATTGTGCAATTCACTGCAACAACACATATGTTATCTCTTGGTTAGTTCTGGTGTGCAATGCAATGCAAGAACTGCATAGGCGATGTTATTCTTCATTGCATAACGTTAGATTGTTTGTGCAATGCAATTAAACAACACACCTTATCTCTTTAATGAACACGCGACTGAGTTAGTTCTGGTGTGCAATGCAATGCAATGCAAGAAGTGCATAGCCTAAATAATATCATTCAATGCACAACGTTAGATCGTTTGTGCAATGTATTGCAACATGTTATCTCTTTAATGAACATGGGATTGAGTTAGTTCTAGTGTGCAATGCAATGCAATGCAATGCAAAAAGTGCATAAAGCTATATGTTACTCTTCAATGCACAACGTTAGATCGTTTGTGCAATGCAATGCAACATGTTATCTCTTTAATGAGCAAGGGAAGGAGTTAGTTCTGTTGTGCAATGCAATGCAAAAATTTCATAAGCTATATGTTATTCTTCAGTGCACAACGTTAGATCGTTTGTGCAATGTATTGCAACATGTTATCTCTTTAATGAACATGGGATTGAGTTAGTTCTGGTGTGCAATGCAATGCAATGCAAAATTAAAGAGATAACATTGCATTGCACAACAGAACTAATTCCTTCCCATGGTCATTAAGGAGATAATATAATATATGTGTTTGTTGCATTGCATTGCACAGACAATCTAACGTTGTGCAATGAACAATAACATATAGATAACATATAGAACAATAACAATATGTTATTGTTCATTGCACAACGTTAGATTGTCTGTGCAATGCAATGCAACAAACACATATATTATATTATCTCCTTAATGACCATGGGAAGGAATTAGTTCTGTTGTGCAATGCAATGCAAAAAGTTAATAAACTATGTTATTCTTCAGTGCACAACGTTAGATCGTTTGTCCAATACAATGCAACAACATATATGTTATCTCTTTAATAAACATGGGATTGAGTTAAGTCTGGTGTGCAATGCAATGCAATGCAAAAATTGCATAGCCTAAATAATATCATTCAATGCACAACGTTAGATCGTTTGTGCAATGTATTGCAACATGTTATCTCTTTAATGAACATGGGATTGAGTTAGTTCTAGTGTGCAATGTAATGCAATGCAAAAAGTGCATAAGCTATTTGTTATTCTTCAATGCACAACGTTAGATCGTTTGTGCAATGCAATGCAACATGTTATCTCTTTAATGAGCATGGGAAGGAGCTAGTTCTGTTGTGCAATGCAATGCAAAAAGTTCATAAGCTATATGTTATTCTTTCTGTGCACAACTTTAGATCTTTTGTGCAATGCAACATGTTATCTCTTTAATGAACATGGGATTGAGTTAGTTCTGGTGTGCAAATGCAATGCAATGCAATGCAAAAAGTGCATAAGCTATATGTTATTCTTCAGTGCACAACGTTAGATCGTTTGTGCAATGCAATGCAACAACACATATGCTATCTCTTTACTGAACATGGGAATGAGTTATTTCTGGTGTGCAATGCAATGCAATGCAAGAATTGCATAGCCTATGTTATTCTTCAATGCACGACGTTAGATCGTTTGTGCAATGCAATGCAACAACACATATGTTATCTCTTTACTGAATATGGGAATGATTTAGTTCTGGTGTGCAATGCAATGCAAAAAGTGCACCAATATTATTCTTCAGTGCACAGCGTTAGATCGTTTGTGCAATTCACTGCAACAACACATATGTTTATCTCTTGAATTAGTTCTGGTGTGCAATGCAATGCAAGAACTGCATAGGCTATGTTATTATTCATTGCACAACGTTAGATTGTTTGTGCAATGCAATGAAACAACACACGTTATCTCTTTAATGAACGCAATTGAGTTAGTTCTGGTGTGCAATGCAATGCAATGCAAAAAGTGCATAGCCAATATTATTCTTCAGTGCACAGCGTTAGATCGTTTGTGCAATTCACTGCAACAACACATATGTTATCTCTTGAATTAGTTCTGGTGTGCAATGCAATGCAAGAACTGCATAGGCGATGTTATTCTTCATTGCATAAAGTTATATTTTTTGTGCAATGCAATGAAACAACAAATCTTATCTCTTTAATGAACACGCGACTGAGTTAGTTCTGGTGTGCAATGCAATGCAATGCAAAGAAGTGCATAGCCTAAATAATATCATTCAATGCACAACGTTAGATCGTTTGTGCAATGTATTGCAACATGTTATCTCTTTAATGAACATGGGATTGAGTTAGTTCTAGTGTGCAATGCAATGCAATGCAAAAAGTTCATAAACTATATGTTATTCTTCAGTGCACAACGTTAGATCGTTTATGCATTGGATTGCAACATGTTATCTCTTTAATGAGCAAGGGAAGGAGTTAGTTCTGTTGTGCAATGCAAAGCAATGCAAAAAGTGCATAATCTATATGTTATTCTTCAGTGCACAACGTTAGATCGTTTGTGCAATGCAATGCAACATGTTATCTCTTTAATGAGCAAGGGAAGGAGTTAGTTCTGTTGTGTTATCTCTTTAATGAACATGGGAAATAGTTATTTCTGGTTTGCAATGCAATGCAAAAAGTGCATAAGCTATATGTTATTCTTCAATGCACAACGTTAGATCGTTTGTGCAATGCAATGCAACATGTTATCTCTTTAATGAGCAAGGGAAGGAGTTAGTTCTGTTGTGTTATCTATTTAATGAACATGGGAAATAGTTATTTCTGGTTTGCAATGCAATGCAAAAAGTGCATAAGCTATATGTTATTCTTCAATGCACAACGTTAGATCGTTTGTGCATTGGATTGCAACATGTTATCTCTTTAATGAGCAAGGGAAGGAGTTAGTTCTGTTGTGTTATCTCTTTAATGAGCATGGGAAGGAGTTAGTTCTGTTGTGCAATGCAATGCAAGAAGTTCATAAACTGTTTGTGCAATGCAATGCAACATGTTATCTCTTTAATGAACATGGGATTGAGTTAGTTCTGGTGTGCAATGCAATGCAATGCAAAAAGTGCATAAGCTATATGTTACTCTTCAATGCACAACGTTATATCGTTTGTGCAATGCAATGCAACATGTTATCTCTTTAATGAGCATGGGAAGGAGTTTGTTCTGTTGTGCAATATAATGCAAGAAGTTCATAAGCTATTTGTTATTCTTCAGTGGACAACGTTAGATCGTTTGTGCAATGCAATGCAACATGTTATCTCTTTACTGAACATGGGATTGAGTTAGTTCTGGTGTGCAATGCAATGCAAAAAGTGCATAAACTATGTTATTCTTCAGTGCACAACGTTAGATCATTTGTGCAATGCAATGCAACAACATATGTTATCTATTTAATGAACATGAGAAGGAGTTAGTTCTGGTTTGCAATGCAACGCAAGAAGTGCATAGCCTATATGTTATTCTTCAATACACAACGTTAGATCGTTTGTGCAATGCATTGCAACATGTTATCTCTTTAATGAACATGGGACTGAGTTAGTTCTGTTGTGCAATGCAATGCAAAAATTTCATAAGCTATATGTTATTCTTCAGTGCACAACGTTAGATCGTTTGTGCAATGCAATGCAACATGTTATCTCTTTAATGAGCATGGGAAGGAGTTAGTTCTGTTGTGCAAAGCAATGCAAGAAGTTCATAAACTGTGCAATTTAATGCAACATGTTATCTCTTTAATGAGCAAGGGAAGGAATTAGTTCTGTTGTGCAATGCAATGCAAATGTCCATAAGCTATATGTTATTCTTCAGTGCACAACATTAGATCGTTTGTGCAATGCAATGCAACATGTTATCTCTTTAATGAACATGGGATTGAGTTAGTTCTGGTTTGCAATGCAATGCAAGAAGTGCATAGCCTATGTGTTATTCTTCAATACACAACGTTAGATCGTTTGTGCAATGCATTGCAACATGTTATCTCTTTAATGAACATGGGATTGAGTTAGTTCTGTGTGCAGTGCAATGCAATGCAAGAAGTGCATAGCCTATATGTTATAATTCAATGCACAACGTTAGATTGTCTGTGCAATGCAATGCAACATGTTATCTCCTTTAATGAACATGGGAATGAGTTAGTTCTGGTGTGCAATGCAATGCAATGCAAGAATTGCATAGCCTATGTTATTCTTCAGTGCACAACGTTTAGATCGTTTGTGCAATGCAATGCAACATGTTATCTCTTTACTGAACATGGGATTGAGTTAGTTCTGGTGTGCAATACAATGCAATGCAAAAAGTTCATAAGCTATATGTTATTCTTCAGTGAACAACGTTAGATCGTTTGTGCAATGCATTGCAACAACATATGTTATCACTTTAATGAACATGGGAAGGAGTTAGTTCTGCTGTGCAATGCAATGAAGAAGTGCATAGCTTATATAATAAATTGTTAGTCATGTGTCAATGCACAACGTTAGATGGTTTGTGCAATGCAAAGCAACTTGTTATCTCTTTAATGAACAAGGGAAGGAGTTCTGGCCAATGAGTCCTTGAAACTTGACCTTTCCATATATACTCGTTGAATCTTTCTGATGTTACGTCAGCCATACAGAAGTCCACATTTGACCCAAGGAACATATTTCTGGCCAAAGAGTCCTCGATCTTGGGCTTTCTATACATTCTCATAGACTCCTTCTGATGCTACATAAGCCATGAAGATATCTATATCTGACCTTTTGATCTTATTTCTGGTCAAAATGTCCTCAAAAGCTTTCAAACTATAAAAAATCATCGACTCCTTCTGATGTCAAATCAGCCTTACAGAAGTTCATATTTGACCCAAGGAACATATTTCTGGCCAAAGAGTCCTCGATCTTGGGCATTCAATACATTCTCATAGACTCCTTCTGATGCTTCATAAGCCATATCTGACCTTTTGAACTTATTTCTGGTCAAAGTGTCCTCAAAATTTTTCAAACTATATAAAGTCATCGACTCCTTTTGATGTCAAATCAGCCTTACAGAAGTCCACATATGACCCAAGGAACATATTTCTGGCCAAAGAGTCCACTATCTTGGGCTTTCTATACATTCTCGTAGACTCCTTCTGATGCTACATAAGCCATATAGATGTCCGTATCTGACCTTTTGAACTTATTTCTGGTCAAAATGTCCTCAAAAGTTTTAAAACTATATAAAGTTATAGACTCTTTCTAATGAAAAATCAGCTATTCAGAGGTCCCCTTTTGACCTATTGAACATAATTCTGGCCAAAGAGTCCTAAAAGATTAACCCTAAACATTCAGATTGATATCTTCAGATGTTATATCCTCCTGACAAAAGTCCATATTTGACATACTGAATTTTTTCTGGCCAAGGAGTACTTGAAACTTGACCTTTCCATATATACTCGTTAACTCTTTCTGATGTTACGTCAGCCTTACACAAATCCATATTTGACCCAAGGAACATGACCCAAGGCCAAAGAGTCCTCGATCTTGGGCTTTCTATACATTCTCATAGACTCCTTCTGATGCTTCATAAGCCATATAGATGTCCATATCTGACCTTTTGAACTAATTTCTGGTCAAAGTGTCCTCAAAATTTTTCAAACTATAAAAAGTCATCGACTCCTTCTGATGTCAAATCAGCCTTACAGAAGTCCACATTTGATCCAAGGAACATATATCTGGCCAAAGAGTCCACGATCTTGGGCTTCCTATACATTCTCATAGACTCCTTCTGATGCTTCATAAGCCATATAGATGTCCGTATCTGACCTTTTGAACTTATTTCTGGTGAAAAAGTCCTCAAAAGATTTCAAAACATATAAAGTCATAAACTCTTTCTGATGTCAAATCAGCTATTCAGATGTCCATATTTGACCCAAGGAACATATTTCTGGCCAAAGAGTCCTCGGTCTTGGGCTTCCTATACATACTCATAGACTCCTTCTAATGCTACATAAGCCATATAAATATCTATATCTGACCTTTTGAACTTATTTCTGGTGAAAGAGTCCTCAAAAGTTTTCAAAACATATAAAGTCATCAACTCCTTCTGATGTCAAATCAGCTATTCAGATGTCCATATTTGAGCCAAGGAACATATTTCTGGCCAAAGAGTCTTCGGTCTTGGGCTTCCTATACATACTCATAGACTCCTTCTAATGCCACATAAGCCATATAGATGTCCATATCTGACCTTTTGAACTTATTTCTGGTCAAAGTGTCCTCAAAATTTTTCAAACTATGTAAAGTCATCGACTCCTTTTGATGTCAAATCAGCCTTACAGAAGTCCACATTTGACCCAAGGAACATATATCTGGCCAAAGAGTCCACGATCTTGGGCTTCCTATACATTCTCATAGACTCCTTCAGATGCTTCATAAGCCATATAGATGTCCATATCTGACCGTTTGAACTTATTTCTGGTCAAAGTTTCCTCAAAACTTTTCAAACTTTTTAAAGTTATCGACTCCTTCTGATGTCAAATCAGCCTTACAGAAGTCCACATTTGACCCAAGGAACATATTTCTACTATACATACTCATAGACTCCTTCTAATGCTTCATAAGCCGTATCTGACCTTTTGAACTTATTTCTGGTCAAAGGGTCCTGAAAAGTTTTCAAACTATATAAAGTCATCGACTCCTTTTGATGTCAAATCAGCCTTACAAAAGTCCATATTTGACCCAAGGAACATATTTCTGACCAAAGAGTCCTCGATCTTGGGCTTTCTATACATTCTCATAGACTCCTTCTGATGCTTCATAAGTCATATAGATGTCCATATCTGACCTTTTGAACTTATTTCTGGTCAAAGTGTCTTCAAAAGTTTTTAAACTACATAAAGTTATAGACTCTTTCTAATGATAAATCAGCTATTCACAGGTCCCCTTTTGACCTAAGGAACATATTTCTGGTCAAAGAGTCCTCGATCTTAGGCTTTCTATACATCCTCATAGACTCGTTCTGATGCTTAATAAGCCATATAGATGTCCATATCTGACCTTGTGAACTTATTTCTGGTCAAATTTTTCTCAAACATTTTTAAACTATATAAAGTTATAGACTCCTTTTGACGTAAAATCATCCTTACAGAAGTCCACATTTGACCCAAGGAACATATTTCTGGCCAAAGAGTCCTCGATTTTGGGCTTTCTATACATTCTCATAGATTCCTTCTAATGCTGCTTAAGCCATGTAGATGTTCCATATCTGACCTTTTGAACTTATTTCTGGTCAAAGGGTCCTGAAAAGTTTTCAAACTATATAAAGTCATCGACTCCTTTTGATGTCAAATCAGCCTTACAGAAGTCCACATTTGACCAAAGGAACATATTTCTGGCCAAAGAGTCCTCGATCTTGGGCTTTCTATACATACTCATAGACTCCTAATGCTACATAAGCCATATAGATATCTATATCTGACCTTTTCAACTCATTTCTGGTCAAAGGGTCCTCAAAAGTTTTTAAACGACATAAAGTTATAGACTCTTTCTAATGATAAATCAGCTATTCACAGGTCCCCTTATGACCTAAGGAACATATTTCTGGTCAACGAGTCCTCGATCTTAGGCTTTCTATACATACTCATAGACTCCTTCTGATGCTTAATAAGCCATATAGATGTCCATATCTGACCTTGTGAACTTATTTCTGGTCAAATTTTCCTCAAACGTTTTTAAACTATATAAAGTTATAGACTCCTTTTGATGTCAAATCAGCCTTACAGAAGTCCACATTTGACCCAAGGAACATATTTCTGGCCAAAGAGTTCAAGATCTTGGGCTTTCTATACATACTAATAGACTCCTTCTAATGCTACATAAGCCATATAGATATCTATATCTGACTTTTTGAACTTATTTCTGGTCAAAGGGTCCTCCAAAGTTTTTAAACGACATAAAGTTATAGACTCTTTCTAATGATAAATCAGCTATTCAGATGTCCATATTTGACCCAAGGAACATATTTCTGGCCAAAGAGTCCTCGGTCTTGGGCTTCCTATACATACTCATAGACTCCTTCTAATGCTACATAAGCCATATAAATATCTATATCTGACCTTTTGAACTTATTTCTGGTGAAAGAGTCCTCAAAAGTTTTCAAAACATATAAAGTCATCAACTCCTTCTGATGTCAAATCAGCTATTCAGATGTCCATATTTGAGCCAAGGAACATATTTCTGGCCAAAGAGTCTTCGGTCTTGGGCTTCCTATACATACTCATAGACTCCTTCTAATGCCACATAAGCCATATAGATGTCCATATCTGACCTTTTGAACTTATTTCTGGTCAAAGTGTCCTCAAAATTTTTCAAACTATAAAAAGTCATCGACTCCTTCTGATGTCAAATCAGCCTTACAGAAGTCCACATTTGACCCAAGGAACATATTTCTGGCCAAAGAGTCCTCGGTCTTGGGCTTACTATACATGCTAATAGACTCCTTCTAATGCTACTTAAGCCATATAGATATCTATATCTGACCTTTTGAACTTATTTCTGGTCAAAGGGTTCTCCAAAGTTTTTAAACGACATAAAGTTATAGACTCCTTTTGATGTCAAATCAGCCTTACAGAAGTCCACATTTGACCCAAGGAACATATTTCTGGCCAAAGAGTCCTCGATCTTGGGCTTTCTATACATTCTCATAGACTCCTTCTGATGCTTCATAAGCCATATAGATGTCCATATCTGACCGTTTGAACTTATTTCTGGTCAAAGTTTCCTCAAAACTTTTCAAACTTTTTAAAGTTATCGACTCCTTCTGATGTCAAATCAGCCTTACAGAAATCCACATTTGACCCAAGGAACATATTTCTACTATACATACTCATAGACTCCTTCTAATGCTACATAAGCCATATAAATATCCATATCTGACCTTTTGAACTTATTTCTGGTCAAAGTGTCCTCAAAATTTTTCAAACTATATAAAGTCATCGACTCCTTTTGATGTCAAATCAGCCTTACAGAAGTCCACATTTGACCCAAAGAACATATTAATGGCCAAACAGTCCACGATCTTGGGCTTTCTATACATTCTCATAGACTCCTTCTGATGCATCAAAAGTCATATAGATGTCCATATCTGACCTTTTGAACTTATTTCTGGTCAAAGTGTCCTCAAAAGTTTTTAAACTACATAAAGTTATAGACTCTTTCTAATGATAAATCAGCTATTCACAGGTCCTCTTTTGACCTAAGGAACATATTTCTGGTCAAAGAGTCCTCGATCTTAGGCTTTCTATACATCCTCATAGACTCCTTCTGATGCTTAGTAAGCCATATAGATGTCCATATCTGACCTTGTGAACTTATTTCTGGTCAAATTTTTCTCAAACATTTTTAAACTATATAAAGTTATAGACTACTTTTGACTTAAAATCATCCTTACAGAAGTCCACATTTGACCCAAAGAACATATTTCTGGCCAAAGAGTCCTCGATCTTGGGCTTTCTATAAATTCTCATAGATTCCTTCTAATGCTGCTTAAGCCATGTAGATGTTCCATATCTGACCTTTTGAACTTATTTCTGGTCAAATTTTCCTCAAAGGTTTTTAAACTATATAAAGATATACACTCCTTTTGATGTCAAATCAGCCTTACAAAAGTCCATATTTGACCCAAGGAACATATTTCTGGCCAAAGAGTCCTCGATCTTGGGCTTTCTATACATTCTCATAGACTCCTTCTGATGCTTCATAAGTCATATAGATGTCCATATCTGACCTTTTGAACTTATTTCTGGTCAAAGTGTCTTCAAAAGTTTTTAAACTACATAAAGTTATAGACTCTTTCTAATGATAAATCAGCTATTCACAGGTCCCCTTTTGACCTAAGGAACATATTTCTGGTCAAAGAGTCCTCGATCTTAGGCTTTCTATACATCCTCATAGACTCCTTCTGATGCTTAATAAGCCATATATATGTCCATATCTGACCTTGTGAACTTATTTCTGGTCAAATTTTTCTCAAACATTTTTAAACTATATAAAGTTATAGACTCCTTTTGACGTAAAATCATCCTTACAGAAGTCCACATTTGACCCAAGGAACATATTTCTGGCCAAAGAGTCCTCGATCTTGGGCTTTCTATACATTCTCATAGACTCCTTCTGATGCTTCATAAGCCATATCTGACCTTTTGAACTTATTTCTGGTCAAAGTGTCCTCAAAATTTTTCAAACTATATAAAGTCATCGACTCCTTTTGATGTCAAATCAGCCTTACAGAAGTCCACATATGACCCAAGGAACATATTTCTGGCCAAAGAGTCCACGATCTTGGGCTTCCTATTCATTCTCATAGACTCCTTCTGATGCTTCATAAGCCATATAGATGTCCGTATCTGACCTTTTGAACTTATTTCTGGTCAAAATGTCCTCAAAAGTTTTTAAACTATATAAAGTTATAGACTCTTTCTAATGAAAAATCAGCTATTCAGAGGTCCCCTTTTGACCTATTGAACATAATTCTGGCCAAAGAGTCCTACAAGATTAACCCTAAACATTCAGATTGATATCTTCAGATGTTATATCCTCCTGACAAAAGTCCATATTTGACATACTGAATTTTTTTCTGGCCAAGGAGTACTTGAAACTTGACCTTTCCATATATACTCGTTAACTCTTTCTGATGTTACGTCAGCCTTACACAAATCCATATTTGACCCAAGGAACATTTTTCTGGCCAAAGAGTCCTCGATCTTGGGTATTCTATACATTCTCATAGACTCCTTCTGATGCTACATAAGCCATATAGATGTCCATATCTGACCTTTTGAACTAATTTCTGGTCAAAGTGTCCTCAAAATTTTTCAAACTATATAAAGTCATCGACTCCTTCTGATGTCAAATCAGCTATTCAGAGGTCCATATTTGACCCAAGGAACATATTTCTGGCCAAAGAGTCCTCAATCTTGGGCTTTCTATACATTCTCATAGACTCCTTCTGATGCTTCATAAGCCATATAGAAGTCCATATCTGACCTTTTGAACTTATTTCTGGTCAAAGTGTCCTCAAAATTTTTCAAACTATATAAAGTCATCGACTCCTTTTGATGTCAAATCAGCCTTACAGAAGTCCACATTTGACACAAGGAACATATTTCTGGCCAAAGAGTCCAAGATCTTGGGCTTTCTATACATACTCATAGACTCCTTCTAATGCTACATAAGCCATATAGATATCCATATCTGACCTTTTGAACTTATTTCTGGTCAAAGTGCCCTCAAAATTTTTCAAACTATATAAAGTCATCGACTCCTTCTGATGTCAAATCAGCCTTACAGAAGTCCACATATGACCCAAGGAACATATTTCTGGCCAAAGAGTCCTCGATCTTAGGCTTTCTATACATACTCATAGACTCCTTCTGATGCTTCATAAGCCATATAGATGTCCATATCTGACCTTGTGAACTTATTTCTGGTCAAATTTTTCTCAAACATTTTTAAAATATATAAAGTTATATACTCCTTCTGATGTCAAATCAGCCTTACAGAAGTCCACCTTTGACCCAAGTAACATATTTCTGACCAAAGAGTCCTCGATCTTGGGCTTTCTATACATTCTCATAGATTCCTTCTAATGCTGCTTAAGCCATGTAGATGTTCCATATCTGACCTTTTGAACTTATTTCTGGTCAAATTTTCCTCAAAGGTTGTTAAACTATATAAAGATATACACTCCTTTTGATGTCAAATCAGCCTTACAGAAGTCCACATATGACCCAAGGAACATATTTCTGGCCAAAGAGTCCTCGATCTTGGGCTTTCTATACATACTCATAGACTCCTTCTAATGCTACATAAGCCATATAGAAATCTATATCTGACCTTTTGAACTTATTTCTGGTCAAAGGGTCCTCAAAAGTTTTTAAACGACATAAAGTTATAGACTCTTTCTAATGATAAATCAGCTATTCACAGGTCCCCTTTTGACCTAAGGAACATATATCTGGTCAAAGAGTCCTCGATCTTAGGCTTTCTATACATACTCATAGACTCCTTCTGATGCTTAATAAGCCATATAGATGTCCATATCTGACCTTGTGAACTTATTTCTGGTCAAATTTTTCTCAAACATTTTTAAACTATATAAAGTTATATAGTTTCTGGTCAAAGAGTCAAAGAGTTATATAGTTTCTGGTCAAAGAGTCCTCGATCTTAGGCTTTTTATACATACTCATAGACTCCTTCTGATGCTTAATAAGATGTCCATATCTGACCTTGTGAACTTATTTCTGGTCAAATTTTTCTCAAACATTTTTAAACTATATAAAGTTATAGACTCCTTTTGATGTCAAATCAGCCTTACAGAAGTCCACATTTGACCCAAGGAACATATTTCTGGCCAAAGAGTCCTCGATCTTGGGCTTTCTATACATTCTCATAGACTCATTCTGATGCTTCATAAGCCATATAGATGTCCATATCTGACCTTTTGAACTTATTTCTGGTCAAAGTGTCCTCAAAATTTTTCAAACTATTTAAAGTCATCGACTCCTTTTGATGTCAAATCAGCCTTACAGAAATCCACATTTGACCCAAGGAACATATTTCTGGCCAAAGAGTCCTCGGTCTTGGGCTTACTATACATACTCATAGACTCCTTCTGATGCTTGATAAGCCATATAGATATCTATATCTGACCTTGTGAACTTATTTCTGGTCAAATTTTTCTCAAACATTTTTAAACTATATAAAGTTATAGACTCCTTTTGATGTCAAATCAGCTTTACAGAAGTCCACATTTGACCCAAGGAACATATTTCTGGCCAAAGAGTCCTCGATCTTGGGCTTTCTATACATTCTCATAGACTCCTTCTAATGCTACATAAGCCATATAAATATCCATATCTGACCTTTTTAACTTATTTCTGGTCAAATAGTCCAAGATCTTGGGCTTTCTATACATACTCATAGACTCTTTCTAATGCTACATAAGCCATATAAATATCCATATCTGACCTTTTGAACTTGTTTCTGGTCAAATAGTCCAAGATCTTGGGCTTTCTATACATTCTCATAGACTCCTTCTAATGCTACATAAGCCATATAAATATCCATATCTGACCTTTTTAACTTATTTCTGGTCAAATAGTCCAAGATCTTGGGCTTTCTATACATACTCATAGACTCCTTCTAATGCTACATAAGCCATATAGATATCTATATCTGACCTTTTGAACTTATTTCTGGTCAAAGGGTCCTCCAAAGTTTTTGAACAACATAAAGTTATAGACTCTTTCTAATGATGAATCAGCTATTCACAGGTCCCCTTTTGACCTAAGGCACATATTTCTGGTCAAAGAGTCCTCGATCTTAGGCTTTCTATACATACTCATAGACTCCTTCTGATGCTTAATAAGCCATATAGATGTCCATATCTGACTTTGTGAACTTATTTCTGGTCAAATTTTCCTCAAAGGTTTTTAAAGTATATAAAGTTATAGACTCCTTTTGATGTCAAATCAGCCTTACAGAAGTCCACATTTGACTCAAGGATCATATTTCTGGCCAAAGAGTCCTCGATCTTGGGCTTTCTATACATTCTCATAGACTCCTTCTGATGCTTCATAAGCCATATAGATGTCTGTATCTGACCTTTTGAACTTATTTCTGGTCTATAACTTCTGATGTCAAATCAGCCGAACAAAAGTCCATATTTGACTCAAGGAACATATTTCTGGCCAAAGAGTCCTCGGTCTTGGGCTTACTATACATACTCATAGACTCCTTCTAATGCTACATAAGCCATTTAAATATCCTTATCTGACCTTTTGAACTTATTCCTGGTCAAAGTGTCCTCAAAATTTTTCAAACTATATAAAGTCATCGACTCCTTTTGATGTCAAATCAGCCTTACAGAAGTCCACATTTGACACAAGGAACATATTTCTGGCCAAAGAGTCCAAGATCTTGGGCTTTCTATACATACTCATAGACTCCTTCTAATGCTACATAAGCCATATAGATATCCATATTTGACCTTTTGAACTTATTTCTGGTCAAAGGGTCCTCAAAATTTTTCAAACTATATAAAGTCATCGACTCCTTCTGATGTCAAATCAGCCTTACAAAAGTCCATATTTGACCCAAGGAACATATTTCTGGCCAAAGAGTCCTCGATTTTGGGCTTTCTATACATACTCATAGACTCCTTCTAATGCTACATAGGCCAAATATATATCTATATCTGACCTTTAGAACTTATTTTTGGTCAAAGGGTCCTCAAAAGTTTTTAAATGATATAAAATCATAGACTATTTTTGATGATAAATCAGCTATTCACAGGTCCCCTTTTGACCTAAGGAACATATTTCTAGCCAAAGAGTCCTCGATCTTAGGCTTTCTATACATACTCATAGACTGCTTCTGATGCTTCATAAGCCATATAGATGTCCATATCTGACCTTTTGAACTTAATTCTGGTCAAAGTTTCCTCAAAATTTTTCTAACTTTATAAAATTATCGAGTCCTTCTGATGTCAAATCAGCCTTACAGAAGTCCACATTTGACCCAAGGAATATATGTATATGGCCAAAGAGTCCTCAATCTTGGGCATTCTATATATTCTCATGGACTCCTTCTGATGCTTCATAATCCATATAGTTTTATTAACCCTATACATTCAGATTGATATCTTCGGATGTTATAACCTCCTGACAAAAGTCCATATTTGACATACTGAATTTTTTTCTGGCCAAAGAGTACTTGAAACTTGACCTTTCCATATATATACTTTTGTCAGGATGATATAACATCCGAAGATATCAATCTTAATGTATAGTGTTAATCTTTTAGGACTCTTTGGGCAGAAATATGTTGAGTAGATAGAAAGGGAACCTCTGAATTGCTGATTTATCATAAGAAAGAGTCTATGACTGTTTATAGTTTGAAAAATTTTGAGGACACTTTGACCAGAAATAAGTTCAAAAGGTCAGATATGGACAGCTATATGGCTTATTAAGCATCAGAAGCATCAGAAGAGTATGTATAGTAAGCCCAAGATCGAGGACTCTTTGGCCAGAAATATGTTCCTTGGGTCAAATATGGACTTCTGTAAGGCTGATTTGACATCAGAAGGAGTCGATGACTTTATATAGTTTGAAAACTTTTGAGGACCCTTTGACCAGAAATAAGTTCAAAAGGTCAGATATGGACATCTATATGGCTTATGAAGCATCAGAAGGAGTCTATGAGAATGTATAGAAAGCCCAAGATCGAGGACTCTTTGGCCAGAAATATGTTCCTTGGGTCAAATATGGACTTCTGTAAGGCTGATTTGACATCAGAAGGAGTCGATGACTTTATATAGTTTGAAAAATTTTGAGGACCCTTTGACCAGAAATAAGTTCAAAAGGTCAGATATGGACATCTATATGGCTTATGAAGCATCAGAAGGAGGACTATGAGAATGTATAGAATACCCAAGATCGAGGACTCTTTGGCCAGAAAAATGTTCCTTGGGTCAAATATGGATTTGTGTATGGCTGATGTAACATCAGAAAGAGTTAACGAGTATATATGGAAAGGTCAAGTTTCAAGTACTCCTTGGCCAGAAAAAAATTCAGTATGTCAAATATGGACATTTGTCAGGAGTATATAACATCTGAAGATATCAATCTAAATGTATAAGTTTAATCTTTTAGGACTCTTTGGCCAGAATTATGTTCAATAGGTCAAAAGGGGACCTCTGAAAAGCTGATTTTTCATTAGAAAGAGTCTATAACTTTATATAGTTTAAAAACTTTTGAGGAAATTTTTACCAGAAATAAGTTCAAAAGGTCAGATATAGATATCTTCTTGGCTTATGAAGCATCAGAAGGAGTCTATGAGATGTATAGAAAGCCCAAGATCGAGGACTCTTTGGACAGAAATATGTTCCTTGGTCAATTGTGGACTTCTGTAAGGCTGATTTGACATCAAAAGGAGTCTATAACTTTATATAGTTTAAAAACTTTTGAGGAAATTTTGACCAGAAATAAGTTCAAAAGGTCAGATATGGACATCTACATGGCTTAAGCAGCATTAGAAGGAG
The DNA here is from genome assembly GCA_022828995.1 of Vimba vimba. NCBI lineage: Eukaryota > Metazoa > Chordata > Actinopteri > Cypriniformes > Leuciscidae > Vimba > Vimba vimba. Next base: position 8,003,166 of record CM040841.1, read on the forward strand.
TCTATGAGTATGTATGGAAAGTCCGAGATCGAGGACTCTTTGGCCATACATATATTCCTTGGGTCAAATGTGGACTTCTGTAAGGCTGATTTGATATCAGAAGGAGTCGATGACTTTATATAGTTTCAAAACTTTTGAGGACCCTTTGACCAGAAATAAGTTCAAAAGGTCAGATATAGATATTTATATGGTTTATGTAGCATTAGAAGGAGTCTATGAGTATGTATAGTAAGCCCAAGACCGAGGACTCTTTGGCCAGAAATATGTTCCTTGGGTCAAATGTGGACTTCTGTAAGGCTGATTTGACATCAAAAGGAGTCGATGACTTTATATAGTTTGAAAAATTTTGAGGACACTTTGACCAAAAATAAGTTCAAAAGGTCAGATACGGCTTATGAAGCATCAGAAGGAGTCTATGAGAATGTATAGAAAGCCTAAGATCGAGGACTCTTTGGCCAGAAATATGTTCCTTGGGTCAAATATGGACCTCTGAATAGCTGATTTGACATCAGAAGGAGTCGATGACTTTATATAGTTTAAAAAATTTTGAGGACACTTTGACCAGAAATAAGTTCAAAAGGTCAGATATGGACATCTATATGGCTTATGTAGCATCAGAAGGAGTCTATGAGAATGTATAGAATACCCAAGATCGAGGACTCTTTGGCCAGAAAAATGTTCCTTGGGTCAAATATGGATTTGTGTATGGCTGACTTAACATCAGAAAGAGTTAACGAGTATATATGGAAAGGTCAAGTTTCAAGTATTCCTTGGCCAGAAAAAAATTCAGTATGTCAAATATGGACTTTTGTCAGGAGGATATAACATCTGAAGATATCAATCTGAATGTATAGGGTTAATCTTTTAGGACTCTTTGGCCAGAATTATGTTCAATAGGTCAAAAGGGGACCTCTGAATAGCTGATTTTTCATTAGAAAGAGTCTATAACTTTATATAGTTTAAAAACTTTTTAAAATATAGTTATAAAAGCATCAGAAGGAGGACTATGAGAATGTATAGAATACCCAAGATCGAGGACTCTTTGGCCAGAAAAATGTTCCTTGGGTCAAATGTGGACTTCTGTAAGGCTGATTTGACATCAAAAGGAGTCGATGACTTTATATAGTTTGAAAAATTTTGAGGACCCTTTGACCAGAAATAAGTTCAAAAGGTCAGATATGGACATCTATATGGCTTATGAAGCATCAGAAGGAGTCTATGAGTATGTATGGAAAGTCCGAGATCGAGGACTCTTTGGCCATACATATATTCCTTGGGTCAAATGTGGACTTCTGTAAGGCTGATTTGATATCAGAAGGAGTCGATGACTTTATATAGTTTCAAAACTTTTGAGGACCCTTTGACCAGAAATAAGTTCAAAAGGTCAGATATAGATATTTATATGGTTTATGTAGCATTAGAAGGAGTCTATGAGTATGTATAGTAAGCCCAAGACCGAGGACTCTTTGGCCAGAAATATGTTCCTTGCGTCAAATATGGACCTCTGAATAGCTGATTTGACATCAGAAGGAGTCGATGACTTTATATAGTTTGAAAAATTTTGAGGACACTTTGACCAGAAATAAGTTCAAAAGGTCAGATATAGATATTTATATGGTTTATGTAGCATCAGAAGGAGTCTATGAGAATGTATAGAATACCCAAGATCGAGGACTCTTTGGCCAGAAAAATGTTCCTTGGGTCAAATATGGATTTGTGTATGGCTGACTTAACATCAGAAAGAGTTAACGAGTATATATGGAAAGGTCAAGTTTCAAGTATTCCTTGGCCAGAAAAAAATTCAGTATGTCAAATATGGACTTTTGTCAGGAGGATATAACATCTGAAGATATCAATCTGAATGTATAGGGTTAATCTTTTAGGACTCTTTGGCCAGAATTATGTTCAATAGGTCAAAAGGGGACCTCTGAATAGCTGATTTTTCATTAGAAAGAGTCTATAACTTTATATAGTTTAAAAACTTTTGAGGACATTTTGACCAGAAATAAGTTCAAAAGGTCAGATACGGACATCTATATGGCTTATGAAGCATCAGAAGGAGTCTATGAGAATGTATAGAAAGCCCAAGATCGTGGACTCTTTGGCCAGAAATATGTTCCTTGGGTCAAATGTGGACTTCTGTAAGGCTGATTTGACATCAAAAGGAGTCGATGACTTTATATAGTTTGAAATCTTTTGAGGACCCTTTGACCAGAAATAAGTTCAAAAGGTCAGATATGGACATCTATATGGCTTATGAAGCATCAGAAGGAGTCTATGAGTATGTATAGAATACCCAAGATCGAGGACTCTTTGGCCAGAAAAATGTTCCTTGGGTCAAATATGGATTTGTGTATGGCTGACGTAACATCAGAAAGAGTTAACGAGTACATATGGAAAGGTCAAGTTTCAAGTACTCCTTGGCCAGAAAAAAATTCAGTATGTCAAATATGGACTTTTGTCAGGAGGATATAACATCTGAAGATATCAATCTGAATGTATAGGGTTAATCTTTTAGGACTTTTTGGCCAGAATTATGTTCAATAGGTCAAAAGGGGACCTCTGAATAGTTGATTTTTCATTAGAAAGAGTCTATAACTTTATATAGTTTAAAAACTTTTGAGGACATTTTGACCAGAAATAAGTTCAAAAGGTCAGATACGGACATCTATATGGCTTAAGAAGCATCAGAAGGAGTCTATGAGAATGTATAGAAAGCCCAAGATCGTGGACTCTTTGGCCAGAAATATGTTCCTTGGGTCAAATGTGGACTTCTGTAAGGCTGATTTGACATCAAAAGGAGTCGATGACTTTATATAGTTTGAAAAATTTTGAGGACACTTTGACCAGAAATAAGTTCAAAAGGTCAGATATGGCTTATGAAGCATCAGAAGGAGTCTATGAGAATGTATAGAAAGCCCAAGATCGAGGACTCTTTGGCCAGAAATATGTTCCTTGGGTCAAATATGGACCTCTGAATAGCTGATTTGACATCAGAAGGAGTCGATGACTTTATATAGTTTGAAAAATATTGAGGACACTTTGAACAGAAATAAGTTCAAAAGGTCAGATACGGACATCTATATGGCTTATGAAGCATCAAAAGGAGTCTATGAGAATGTATAGGAAGCCCAAGATCGTGGACTCTTTGGCCAGAAAAATGTTCCTTGGGTCAAATATGGATTTGTGTATGGCTGACGTAACATCAGAAAGAGTTAACGAGTATATATGGAAAGGTCAAGTTTCAAGTACTCCTTGGCCAGAAAAAAATTCAGTATGTCAAATATGGACTTTTGTCAGGAGGATATAACATCTGAAGATATCAATCTGAATGTATAGGGTTAATCTTTTAGGACTCCTTGGCCAGAATTATGTTCAATAGGTCAAAAGGGGACCTCTGTATAGCTGATTTTTCATTAGAAAGAGTCTATAACTTTATATAGTTTAAAAACTTTTGAGGACATTTTGACCAGAAATAAGTTCAAAAGGTCAGATACGGACATCTATATGGCTTATGAAGCATCAGAAGGAGTCTATGAGAATGTATAGGAAGCCCAAGATCGTGGACTCTTTGGCCAGATATATGTTCCTTGGGTCAAATGTTGACTTCTGTAAGGCTGATTTGACATCAAAAGGAGTCGATGACTTTATATAGTTTGAAAAATTTTGAGGACACTTTGACCAAAAATAAGTTTAAAAGGTCAGATACGGCTTATGAAGCATCAGAAGGAGTCTATGAGAATGTATAGAAAGCCCAAGATCGAGGACTCTTTGGCCAGAATTATGTTCAATAGGTCAAAAGGGGACCTCTGAATAGCTGATTTTTCATTAGAAAGAGTCTATAACTTTATATAGTTTAAAAACTTTTGAGGACATTTTGACCAGAAATAAGTTCAAAAGGTCAGATACGGACATCTATATGGCTTATGTAGCATCAGAAGGAGTCTACGAGAATGTGTAGAAAGCCCAAGATAGTGAACTCTTTGGCCAGAAATATGTTCCTTGGATCAAATGTGGACTTTTGCAAGGCTGATTTGACATCAGAAGGAGTCGATGACTTTATATAGTTTGAAAACTTTTGAGGACACTTTGACCAAAAATAAGTTTAAAAGGTCAGATACGGCTTATGAAGCATCAGAAGGAGTCTACGAGAATGTATAGAAAGCCCAAGATAGTGGACTCTTTGGCCAGAAATATGTTCCTTGGGTCAAATGTGGACTTTTGCAAGGCTGATTTGACATCAGAAGGAGTCGATGACTTTATATAGTTTGAAAACTTTTGAGGACCCTTTGAACAGAAATAATTTCACAAGGTCAGATATAGATATTTATATGGCTTATGTAGCATTAGAAGAAGTCTATGAGTATGTATAGTAAGCCCAAGACCGAGGACTCTTTGGCCAGAAATAGGTTCCTTGGGTCAAATATGGACTTCTGTAAGGCTGATTTGACATCAGAAGGAGTCGATGACTTTTTATAGTTTGAAAAATTTTGAGGACACTTTGACCAGAAATAAGATCAAAAGGTCAGATATGGACATCTATATAGCTTATGTAGCATTAGAAGGAGTCTATGAGTGTGTATAGAAAGCCCAAGATCGAGGACTCTTTGGCCAGAAATATGTTCCTTGGGTCAAATATGGATTTCTGTATGGCTGATGTAACATCAAAAAAGAGTTAACGAGTATATGGAAAGGTCAAGTTTCAAGTACTCCTATTCATTATGTCAAATATGGAATTTTTTCAGGATGATATAGCCTATCAAAAAGAAGAAAAACTACTTCTTGCCCCATGTGCAATGAAAAGATAACATGAGTGATGCATTGATCTAAGAATTGAATTAACTAAGCGTTGATGAATTATTACATCTAAATATATTAGTTTGATATTTTATACATTGGAATGTAACTCCAAAACTGGTATCTCTTCAATGCACATCGGAATGAGATAGTTACTGTATGTTTGCAATGGACAACGAAGTTTTTTTGCAAAGCACAACGCGATGAGTTTTGTAATTAGTTAGTTCTGCTGTGCAATGCAATGCAAGAAGTGCATAGCCTATATGTTATTCTTCAATGCACAACGTTAGATCGTATGTGCAATGCATTGCAACAACACATATGTTATCTCTTTAATGAACATGGGAATTAGTTCTTTCTGGTGTGCAATGCAATACAAAAATTGCATAGCCTATGTTATATTTTAATGCACAACGTTAGATCGTTTGTACAATGCAATGCAACATCACATATGTTATCTCTTTAATGAACATGGGAATGAATTAGTTATGGTGTGCAATGCAATGCAAGATTTGCATAGCCTGTGTTATTCTTCAATGCAAAACGTTAGACTGTCTGTGCAATGCAATGCAACAAACACATATATTATATTATCTCCTTAATGACCACGGGAATGAATTAGTTCTTGTGTGCAATGCAATGCAAAAAGTGCATAGCCAATATTATTCTTCAGTGCACAGCGTTAGATCGTTTGTGCAATTCACTGCAACAACACATATTTTATCTCTTGAATTAGTTCTGGTGTGCAATGCAATGCAATAACTTCATAGGCTATGTTATTCTTCATTGCACAACGTTAGATTGTTTGTGCAATGCAATGAAACAACACACGTTATCTCTTTCATGAACACGCGATTGAGTTAGTTCTAGTGTGCAATGCAATGCAATGCAAGAAGTGCATAGCCTATATGTTATTCTTTAATGCACAACGTTAGATCGTTTGTGTAATGTAATGCAACATGTTATCTCTGTAATGAACATGGGATTGAGTTAGTTCTGGTGTGCAATGCAATGCAATGCAAAAAGTGCATAAGCTATAAGTTATTCTTCCAGTGCACAACGTTAGATCGTTTGTGCAATACATTGCAACATGTTATCTCTTTAATGAACATGCGAATGAATTAGTTCTGGTGTGCAATGTATGCAAGAAGTGCATAGCCTATATGTTATTCTTCAATGCACAACGTTAGATCGTTTGTGCATTGCAATGCAACATGTTATCTCTTTTATGAACACTATATTGAGTTAGTTCTGGTGTGCAATGCAATGCAATGCAAAAAGTTCATAAGCTATATGTTATTCTTTAGTGCACAACGTTAGATCGTTTGTGCAATGCAATGCAACATGTTATCTCTTTAATGAATATGGGATTGCGTTAGTTCTGGTGTGCAATGTAATGCAAGAAGTGCATAGCCTATATGTTATTATTCAATGAACAACGTTAGAGTGTCTGTGCAATGCAATGCAACATGTTATCTCCTGTAATCAACATGGGATTGAGTTAGTTCTGGTGTGCAATGCAATGTATTTTTTCAGTGCACAACGTTAAATTTTTAGTGCATTGCAATGCAACATGTTATCTCCTTTAATGAACACTGGAGTGCAATGCAATGCAATGCAAGAAGTGCATAGCCTATATGTTATTCTTCAATGCACAACGTTAGATCGTTTGTGCAATGCAATGCAACATGATATCTCTTTAATGATTGAGTTAGTTCTTGTGTGCAATGAATGTATTTTTTCAGTGCACAACGTTAAATTTTTAGTGCATTGCAATGCAACATGTTATCTCCTTTAATGGTAACACTTTACAATAATAGTACATGAATAATCATGTACTAATTCCTGAATTAATAATTACTTTACTATGAACTAATGATGAGTTAAGACATGTATTAATGAGGTACTAACCTTAATTACGACATGAGTATCATGAATTCCTACATGAATATACCATCTTAACTACGCGTTAGTACATGCTTGTTAATTAATGTATTAATTAACATTTCGAGGTAAAGTAAATCAAACATGCTCTAGATCAGAAGAAAGATGTACTAAAAGGGCACAATGTTAAATTGTTCATAAATTTAACACCATCAATTGTCACATACATCAGTGAATGACACAAGATGTCTTGAAATATTTATATTAAACCTACTCATTGAACACACATTCCGTTTTAAGTGATTCCACTGCTGCCTTCAAGTGTAAAATACCTACTACACTATCATATTCATTAAACAGATGCAATTTTCAAAATTAAAATCAGTGTTAGCACAGATGATGGTTATTTTCTGGATTTGTTTACTGTCTTTATATCATAATGCAGTCGGATGTTAGTCTTGTTTGCTGGCTCTTCTTTGGGGCCACTATTGCCCCTTCAAAATTTGTCCACTTTTTTCCTACCGTTCAGTTCCTTCTCCATCTAAATTCAGGCACAGCACCTCTGCTCTTCCACTTCTTTACAAACCACCGACAAGCACCAAATGATATCTGATTTAGAAGAGCTGAATATGTATAAAACATGTGTAATTGATACATTTTTGAAGATTTACTCTTGGATTTTCCAAGTAATTAATGATGAGTTAGTAATGATGTGCCCCCCCAAGTAAAGTCATGACATTATGATACATTAACAAGTCATGAATTCATGTTACTTTCCAAGTAATTAATGATGAGTTAGTAATAATGTGCCCCGCCATGAAGTAAAAGTAACATTAATTCATGACTTGTTAATGTATCATAATGTCATGACTTTACTTGGGGGGGCACATCATTACTAACTCATCATTAATTACTTGGAAAGTAACATGAATTCATGATTTGTTAATGTATCATGTAATTTCTTTTCTTGGCCCTCCAAGAGTAAATCTTCAAAAATGTATCAATTACACATGTTTTATACATATTCAGCTCTTCTAAATCAGATATCATTTGGTGCTTGTCGGTGGTTTGTAAAGAAGTGGAAGAGCAGAGGTGCTGTGCCTGAATTTAGATGGAGAAGGAACTGAACGGTAGGAAAAAAGTGGACAAATTTTGAAGGGGCAATAGTGGCCCCAAAGAAGAGCCAGCAAACAAGACTAACATCCGACTGCATTATGATATGAAGACAGTAAACAAATCCAGAAAATAACCATCATCTGTGCTAACACTGATTTTAATTTTGAAAATTGCATCTGTTTAATGAATATGATAGTGTAGTAGGTATTTTACACTTGAAGGCAGCAGTGGAATCACTTAAAACGGAATGTGTGTTCAATGAGTAGGTTTAATATAAATATTTCAAGACATCTTGTGTCATTCACTGATGTATGTGACAATTGATGGTGTTAAATTTATGAACAATTTAACATTGTGCCCTTTTAGTACATCTTTCTTCTGATCTAGAGCATGTTTGATTTACTTTACCTCGAAATGTTAATTAATACATTAATTAACAAGCATGTACTAACGCGTAGTTAAGATGGTATATTCATGTAGGAATTCATGATACTCATGTCGTAATTAAGGTTAGTACCTCATTAATACATGTCTTAACTCATCATTAGTTCATAGTAAAGTAATTATTAATTCAGGTATTAGTACATGATTATTCATGTACTATTATTGTAAAGTGTTACCCCTTTAATTAACACTGGATTGAGTTAGTTCTGGTGTGCAATGCAATGCAATGCAAGAAGTGCATAGCCTATATGTTATTCTTCAATGCACAACGTTAGAGCGTTTGTGCAATGCAATGCAACATGTTATCTCCTTTAATGAACATGCGAATGAATTAGTTCTGGTGTGCAACGCAATGCAATGCAAGAAGTGCATAGCCTATGTTATTCTTCAGTGCACAACGTTAAATTCTTACTGCAATGCAATGCAACATGTTATCTCCTTTAATGAACATGGGCATGAGTTAGTTCTGTTATGCAATGCAATGCAAAAAGTTCATAAGCTATATGTTATTCTTCAGTGCACAAGTTAGATCGTTTGTGCAATGCAATGGCAACAACACACGTTATCTCTTTAATGAACATGGGATTGAGTTAGTTCTGGTGTGCAATGCAATGCAAGAAGTGCATAGCCTATATTTTATTATTTAATGCACAACACTAGATTGTTTGTGCAATGCAATGCAACATGTTATCTCCTTTAATGAACACTGGATTGAGTTAGTTCTGGTGTGCAATGCAATGAAATGCAAGAATTGCATAGCCTATGTTATTCTTCAGTGCACAACGTCATATTTTTAGTGCAATCCAATGCAAGATGTTATCTCTTTAATGAACATGGGATTGAGTTAGTTCTGGTGTGCAATGCAATGCAAGAAGTGCATAGCCTATATTTTATTATTTAATGCACAACTTTAGATTGTTTGTGCAATGCAATGCAACATGTTATCTCCTTTAATGAACACTGGATTGTTAGTTCTGGTGTGCAATGCAATGCAATGCAAGAATTGCATAGCCTATGTTATTCTTCAGTGCACAACGTCATATTTTTAGTGCAATCCAATGCAACATGTTATCTCTTTAATGAACATGGGATTGAGTTAGTTCTGGTGTGCAATGCAATGCAATGCAAAAAGTTCATAAGCTATTTGTTATTCTTCAGTGCACAACGTTAGATCGTTTGTGCAATGCATTGCAACAACATATGTCATCTCCTTTAATGAACATGGGAATGAGTTAGTTCTGGTGTGCAATGCAATGCAAGAAGTGCATAGCCTATATGTTATTATTCAATGAACAACGTTAGAGTGTCTGTGCAATGCAATGCAACATGTTATCTCCTTTAATGAACATGGGATTGAGTTAGTTCTGGTGTGCAATGCAATGTATTTTTTCAGTGCACAACGTTAAATTTTTAGTGCATTGCAATGCAACATGTTATCTCCTTTAATGAACACTGGAGTGCAATGCAATGCAAAGCAAGAAGTGCATAGCCTATATATTATTCTTCAATGCACAACGTTAGATCGTTTGTGCATTACAATGCAACATATTATCTCTTTAATGAACATGGGATTGAGTTAGTTCTGGTGTGCAATGTAATGCAAGAAGTGCATAGCCTATATGTTATTATTCAATGAACAACGTTAAATTCTTACTGCAATGCAATGCAACATGTTATCTCCTTTAATGAACATGGGCATGAGTTAGTTCTGTTATGCAATGCAATGCAAAAAGTTCATAAGCTATATGTTATTCTTCAGTGCACAAGTTAGATCGTTTTTGCAATGCAATGCAACAACACACGTTATCTCTTTAATGAACATGGGATTGAGTTAGTTCTGGTGTGCAATGCAATGCAAGAAGTGCATAGCCTATATTTTATTATTTAATGCACAACACTAGATTGTTTGTGCAATGCAATGCAACATGTTATCTCCTTTAATGAACACTGGATTGAGTTAGTTCTGGTGTGCAATGCAATGAAATGCAAGAATTGCATAGCCTATGTTATTCTTCAGTGCACAACGTCATATTTTTAGTGCAATCCAATGCAACATGTTATCTCTTTAATGAACATGGGATTGAGTTAGTTCTGGTGTGCAATGCAATGCAAGAAGTGCATAGCCTATATTTTATTATTTAATGCACAACTTTAGATTGTTTGTGCAATGCAATGCAACATGTTATCTCCTTTAATGAACACTGGATTGAGTTAGTTCTGGTGTGCAATGCAATGCAATGCAAGAATTGCATAGCCTATGTTATTCTTCAGTGCACAACGTCATATTTTTAGTGCAATCCAATGCAACATGTTATCTCTTTAATGAACATGGGATTGAGTTAGTTCTGGTGTGCAATGCAATGCAATGCAAAAAGTTCATAAGCTATTTGTTATTCTTCAGTGCACAACGTTAGATCGTTTGTGCAATGCAATGCAACAACACATGTTATCTCTTTAATGAACATGGGATTGCGTTAGTTCTGGTGTAATGTAATGCAAGAAGTGCATAGCCTATATGTAATTATTCAATGAACAACGTTAGAGTGACTGTGCAATGCAATGCAACATGTTATCTCCTGTAATGAACATTGGATTGAGTTAGTTCTGGTGTGCAATGCAGTGTATTTTTTCAGTGCACAACGTTAAATTTTTAGTGCATTGCAATGCAACATGTTATCTCCTTTAATGAACACTGGAGTGCAATGCAATGCAATGCAAGAAGTGTATAGCCTATATGTTATTCCTCAATGCACAACGTTAGATCGTTTGTGCAATGCAACATGTTATCTCTTTAATGAACATGGGATTGAGTTAGTTCTGGTGTGCAATGCAATGTATTTTTTCAGTGCACAACATTAAATTTTTAGTGCATTGCAATGCAACATGTTATCTCCTTTAATGAACACTGGATTGAGTTAGTTCTGGTGTGCAATGCAATGCAATGCAAGAAGTGCATAGCCTATGTTATTCTTCAATGCACAACGTTAGATCGTTTGTGCAAAGCAATGCAACATGTCATCTCCTTTAATGAACATGCGAATGAATTAGTTCTGGTGTGCAATGCAATGCAATGCAAGAAGTGCATAGCCTATGTTATTCTTCAATGCACAACGTTAGATCGTTTGTGCAATGCATTGCAACAACATATGTCATCTCCTTTAATGAACATGGGAATGAGTTAGTTCTGGTGTGCAATGCAATGCAAGAAGTGCATAGCCTATATGTTATTATTCAATGAACAACGTTAGAGTGTCTGTGCAATGCAATGCAACATGTTATCTCCTTTAATGAACATGGGATTGAGTTAGTTCTGGTGTGCAATGCAATGTATTTTTTCAGTGCACAACGTTAAATTTTTAGTGCATTGCAATGCAACATGTTATCTCCTTTAATGAACACTGGAGTGCAATGCAATGCAAAGCAAGAAGTGCATAGCCTATATGTTATTCTTCAATGCACAACGTTAGATCGTTTGTGCATTACAATGCAACATATTATCTCTTTAATGAACATGGGATTGAGTTAGTTCTGGTGTGCAATGTAATGCAAGAAGTGCATAGCCTATATGTTATTATTCAATGAACAACGTTAGTGTGTCTGTGCAATGCAATGCAACATGTTATCTCCTTTAATGAACATGGGATTGAGTTAGTTCTGGTGTGCAATGCAATGTATTTTTTCAGTGCACAACGTTAAATTTTTAGCGCATTGCAATGCAACATGTTATCTCCTTTAATGAACACTGGATTGAGTTAGTTCTGGTGTGCAATGCAATGCAATACAAGAAGTGCATAGCCTATATGTTATTCTTCAATGCACAACGTTAGATAGTTTGTGCAATGCATTGCAACAACATATGTCATATCCTTTAATGAACATGGGAATGAGTTAGTTCTGGTGTGCAATGCAATGCAAGAAGTGCATAGCCTATGTTATTCTTCAGTGCACAACGTTAAATTTTTAGTGCAATGCAATGCAACATGTTATCTCTTCAATGAACATGGGATTGCGTTAGTTCTGGTGTGCAATGTAATGCAAGAAGTGCATAGCCTATGTTATTCTTCAGTGCACGTTACATTTTTAGTGCAATGCAACATGTTATCTCCGTTAATGAACATTGGCATGAGTTAGTTCTGTTATGCAATGCAATGCAAAAAGTCATAAGCTATATGTTATTATTCAGTGCAAAACGTTAGATCGTTTGTGCAATGCATTGCAACAACATATGTTATCTCTGTAATGAACATGGGATTGAGTTAGTTCTGGTGTGCAATGCAATGCAATGCAAAAAGTGCATAAGCTATAAGTTATTGTTCAGTGCACGACGTTAGATCGTTTTTGCAATGCAATGCAACAACACATGTTATCTCTTTAATGAACATGGGATTGAGTTAGTTCTGGTGTGCAATGCAATGCAAGAAGTGCATAGCCTATATTTTATTATTTAATGCACAACGTTAGATTGTTTGTGCAATGCAATGCAACATGTTATCTCCTTTAATGAACACTGGATTGAGTTAGTTCTGGTGTGCAATGCAATGCAATGCAAGAATTGCATAGCCTATGTTATTCTTCAGTGCACAACGTCATATTTTTAGTGCAATCCAATGCAACATGTTATCTCTTTAATGAACATGGGATTGAGTTAGTTCTGGTGTGCAAATGCAATGCAATGCAAAAAGTGCATAAGCTATATGTTATTCTTCAGTGCACAACGTTAGATCGTTTGTGCAATGCAATGCAACATGTTATCTCTTTAATGAACATGGGATTGCGTTAGTTCTGGTGTGCAATGTAATGCAAGAAGTGCATAGCCTATATGTTATTATTCAATGAACAACGTTAGAGTGTCTGTGCAATGCAATGCAACATGTTATCTCCTTTAATGAACATGGGATTGAGTTAGTTCTGGTGTGCAATGCAATGTATTTTTTTCAGTGCACAACGTTAAATTTTTAGTGCATTGCAATGCAACATGTTATCTCCTTTAATGAACACTGGATTGAGTTAGTTCTGGTGTGCAATGCAATGCAAGAAGTGCATAGCCTATATGTTATTCTTCAATGCACAACGTTAGATCGTTTGTGCAATGCATTGCAACAACATATGTCATATCCTTTAATGAACATGGGAATGAGTTAGTTCTGGTGTGCAATGCAATGCAAGAAGTGCATAGCCTATGTTATTCTTCAGTGCACAACGTTAAATTTTTAGTGCAATGCAATGCAACATGTTATCTCTTCAATGAACATGGGATTGCGTTAGTTCTGGTGTGCAATGTAATGCAAGAAGTGCATAGCCTATGTTATTCTTCAGTGCACGTTACATTTTTAGTGCAATGCAACATGTTATCTCCGTTAATGAACATTGGCATGAGTTAGTTCTGTTATGCAATGCAATGCAAAAAGTCATAAGCTATATGTTATTATTCAGTGCACAACGTTAGATCGTTTGTGCAATGCATTGCAACAACATATGTTATCTCTGTAATGAACATGGGATTGAGTTAGTTCTGGTGTGCAATGCAATGCAATGCAAAAAGTGCATAAGCTATAAGTTATTGTTCAGTGCACGACGTTAGATCGTTTGTGCAATGCAATGCAACAACACATGTTATCTCTTTAATGAACATGGGATTGAGTTAGTTCTGGTGTGCAATGCAATGCAAGAAGTGCATAGCCTATATTTTATTATTTAATGCACAACGTTAGATTGTTTGTGCAATGCAATGCAACATGTTATCTCCTTTAATGAACACTGGATTGAGTTAGTTCTGGTGTGCAATGCAATGCAAGAAGTGCATAGCCTATATTTTATTATTTAATGCACAACGTTAGATTGTTTGTGCAATGCAATGCAACATGTTATCTCCTTTAATGAACACTGGATTGAGTTAGTTCTGGTGTGCAATGCAATGCAAGAAGTGCATAGCCTATATTTTATTATTTAATGCACAACGTTAGATTGTTTGTGCAATGCAATGCAACATGTTATCTCCTTTAATGAACACTGGATTGAGTTAGTTCTGGTGTGCAATGCAATGCAATGCAAGAATTGCATAGCCTATGTTATTCTTCAGTGCACAACGTCATATTTTTAGTGCAATCCAATGCAATATGTTATCTCTTTAATGAACATGGGATTGAGTTAGTTCTGGTGTGCAATGCAATGCAATGCAAAAAGTTCATAAGCTATATGTTATTCTTCAGTGCACAACGTTAGATCGTTTGTGCAATGCAATGCAACATGTTATCTCTTTAATGAACATGGGATTGCGTTAGTTCTGGTGTGCAATGTAATGCAAGAAGTGCATAGCCTATATGTTATTATTCAATGAACAACGTTAGAGTGTCTGTGCAATGCAATGCAACATGTTATCTCCTTTAATGACCATGGGATTGAGTTAGTTCTGGTGTGCAATGCAATGTATTTTTTCAGTGCACAACGTTAAATTTTTAGTGCATTGCAATGCAACATGTTATCTCCTTTAATGAACACTGGAGTGCAATGCAATGCAAGAAGTGCATAGCCTATATGTTATTCTTCAATGCACAACGTTAGATCGTTTGTGCATTGCAATGCAACATATTATCTCTTTAATGAACATGGGATTGAGTTAGTTCTGGTGTGCAATGAATGCATTTTTTCAGTGCACAACGTTAAATTTTTAGTACATTGCAATGCAACATGTTATCTCCTTTAATGAACACTGGATTGAGTTAGTTCTAGTGTGCAATGCAATGCAATGCAAGAAGTGCATAGCCTATATGTTATTCTTCAATGCACAACGTTAGATCGTTTGTGCAATGCATTGCAACAACATATGTCATCTCCTTTAATGAACATGGGAATGAGTTAGTTCTGGTGTGCAATGCAATGCAAGAAGTGCATAGCCTATGTTATTCTTCAGTGCACAACGTTAAATTTTTAGTGCAATGCAATGCAACATGTTATCTCTTCAATGAACATGGGATTGCGTTAGTTCTGGTGTGCAATGTAATGCAAGAAGTGCATAGCCTATGTTATTCTTCAGTGCACGTTACATTTTTAGTGCAATGCAACATGTTATCTCCGTTAATGAACATTGGCATGAGTTAGTTCTGTTATGCAATGCAATGCAAAAAGTCATAAGCTATATGTTATTATTCAGTGCACAACGTTAGATCGTTTGTGCAATGCATTGCAACAACATATGTTATCTCTGTAATGAACATGGGATTGAGTTAGTTCTGGTGTGCAATGCAATGCAATGCAAAAAGTGCATAAGCTATAAGTTATTGTTCAGTGCACGACGTTAGATCGTTTGTGCAATGCAATGCAACAACACATGTTATCTCTTTAATGAACATGGGATTGAGTTAGTTCTGGTGTGCAATGCAATGCAAGAAGTGCATAGCCTATATTTTATTATTTAATGCACAACGTTAGATTGTTTGTGCAATGCAATGCAACATGTTATCTCCTTTAATGAACACTGGATTGAGTTAGTTCTGGTGTGCAATGCAATGCAAGAAGTGCATAGCCTATATTTTATTATTTAATGCACAACGTTAGATTGTTTGTGCAATATGCAATGCAACATGTTATCTCCTTTAATGAACACTGGATTGAGTTAGTTCTGGTGTGCAATGCAATGCAATGCAAGAATTGCATAGCCTATGTTATTCTTCAGTGCACAACGTCATATTTTTAGTGCAATCCAATGCAATATGTTATCTCTTTAATGAACATGGGATTGAGTTAGTTCTGGTGTGCAATGCAATGCAATGCAAAAAGTTCATAAGCTATATGTTATTCTTCAGTGCACAACGTTAGATCGTTTGTGCAATGCAATGCAACATGTTATCTCTTTAATGAACATGGGATTGCGTTAGTTCTGGTGTGCAATGTAATGCAAGAAGTGCATAGCCTATATGTTATTATTCAATGAACAACGTTAGAGTGTCTGTGCAATGCAATGCAACATGTTATCTCCTTTAATGACCATGGGATTGAGTTAGTTCTGGTGTGCAATGCAATGTATTTTTTCAGTGCACAACGTTAAATTTGTAGTGCATTGCAATGCAACATGTTATCTCCTTTAATGAACACTGGAGTGCAATGCAATGCAATGCAAGAAGTGCATAGCCTATATGTTATTCTTCAATGCACAACGTTAGATCGTTTGTGCATTGCAATGCAACATATTATCTCTTTAATGAACATGGGATTGAGTTAGTTCTGGTGTGCAATGAATGCATTTTTTCAGTGCACAACGTTAAATTTTTAGTACATTGCAATGCAACATGTTATCTCCTTTAATGAACACTGGATTGAGTTAGTTCTGGTGTGCAATGCAATGCAATGCAATGCAAGAAGTGCATAGCCTATATGTTATTCTTCAATGCACAACGTTAGATCGTTTGTGCAATGCATTGCAACAACATATGTCATCTCCTTTAATGAACATGGGAATGAGTTAGTTCTGGTGTGCAATGCAATGCAAGAATTGCATAGCCTATGTTATTCGTCAGTACACAACGTTATATTTTTAGTGCAATCCAATGCAACATGTTATCTCTTTAATGAACATGGGATTGAGTTAGTTCTGGTGTGCAATGCAATGCAATGCAAAAAGTTCATAAGCTATATGTTATTCTTCAGTGCACAACTTTAGATCGTTTGTGCAATGCAATGCAACATGTTATCTCTTTAATGAACATGGGATTGCGTTAGTTCTGGTGTGCAATGTAATGCAAGAAGTGCATACCCTATGTTATGCTTCAGTGCAAAACGTTACATTTTTAGTGCAATGCAACATGTTATCTCCGTTAATGAACATTGGCATGAGTTAGTTCTGTTATGCAATGTAATGCAAAAAGTTCATAAGCTATATGTTATTCTTCAGTGCACAACGTTAGATCGTTTGTGCAATGCATTGCAACAACATATGTTATCTCTGTAATGAACATGGGATTGAGTTAGTTCTGGTGTGCAATGCAATGCAATGCAAAAAGTGCATAAACTATAAGTTATTCTTCAGTGCACGACGTTAGATCGTTTGTGCAATGCAATGCAACAACACATGTTATCTCTTTAATGAACATGAGATTGAGTTAGTTCTGGTGTGCAATGCAATGCAAGAAGTGCATAGCCTATATTTTATTATTCAATGCACAACGTTAGATTGTCTGTGCAATGCAATGCAACATGTTATCTCCTTTAATGAACACTGGATTGAGTTAGTTCTGGTGTGCAATGCAGTGCAATGCAAGAATTGCATAGCCTATGTTATTCTTCAGTGCACAACGTTATATTTTTAGTGCAATCCAATGCAACATGTTATCTCTTTAATGAACATGGGATTGAGTTAGTTCTGGTGTGCAATGTAATGCAAGAAGTGAATAGCCTATATGTTATTATTCAATAAACAACGTTAGAGTGTCTGTGCAATGCAATGCAACATGTTTTCTCCTTTAATGAACATGGGATTGAGTTAGTTCTGGTGTGCAATGCAATGTATTTTTTCAGTGCACAACGTTAAATTTTTAGTGCATTGCAATGCAACATGTTATCTCCTTTAATGAACACTGGAGTGCAATGCAATGCAATGCAAGAAGTGCATAGCCTATATGTTATTCTTCAATGCACAACGTTAGATCGTTTGTGCATTGCAATGCAACGTATTATCTCTTTAATGAACATGGGATTGAGTTAGTTCTGGTGTGCAATGAATGCATTTTTTCAGTGCACAACGTTAGATTGTCTGTGCAATGCAATGCAACATGTTATCTCCTTTAATGAACACTGGATTGAGTTCTGGTGTGCAATGCAATGCAAGAATTGCATAG
Organism: Vimba vimba; assembly: GCA_022828995.1. Lineage (NCBI taxonomy): Eukaryota > Metazoa > Chordata > Actinopteri > Cypriniformes > Leuciscidae > Vimba > Vimba vimba. Next base: position 8,021,237 of record CM040841.1, read on the forward strand.
CCTATGTTATTCGTCAGTACACAACGTTATATTTTTAGTGCAATCCAATGCAACGTTATCTCTTTACTGAACATGGGATTGAGTTAGTTCTGGTGTGCAATGCAATGCAATGCAAAAAGTTCATAAGCTATATGTTATTCTTCAGTGCACAACTTTAGATCGTTTGTGCAATGCAATGCAACATGTTATCTCTTTAATGAACATGGGATTGCGTTAGTTCTGGTGTGCAATGTAATGCAAGAAGTGCATAGCCTATATGTTATTATTCAATGAACAACGTTAGAGTGTCTGTGCAATGCAATGCAACATGTTATCTCCTTTAATGAACATGGGATTGAGTTAGTTCTGGTGTGCAATGCAATGTATTTTTTCAGTGCACAACGTTAAATTTTTAGTGCATTGCAATGCAACATGTTATCTCCTTTAATGAACACTGGAGTGCAATGCAATGCAATGCAATACAAGAAGTGCATAGCCTATATGTTATTCTTCAATGCATAACGTTAGATCGTTTGTGCATTGCAATGCAACATATTATCTCTTTAATGAACATGGGATTGAGGTAGTTCTGGTGTGCAATGAATGTATTTTTTCAGTGCACAACGATAAATTTTTAGTGCATTGCATTGCAACATGTTATCTCCTTTAATGAACACTGGATTGAGTTAGTTCTGGTGTGCAATGCAATGCAATGCAAGAAGTGCATAGCCTATATGTTATTCTTCAATGCACAATGTTAGATCGTTTGTGCAATGCATTGCACAACATATGTCATCTCCTTTAATGAACATGGGAATGAGTTAGTTCTGGTATGCAATGCAATGCAAAAAGTTCATAAGCTATATGTTATTCTTCAGTGCACAACGTTAGATGCAATGCAATGCAACAACACATATGTTATCTCCTTTAATGAACATGGGAATGAGTTAGTTCTGGTGTGCAATGCAATGCAAGAAGTGCATAGCTTATTCAATGCACAACGTTAGATGGTTTGTGCAATACTATGCAACATGTTATCTCTTTAATGAACATGGGAAGGAGTTCTGGCCAAGGAGTACTTGAAACTTGACCTTTCCATATATACTCGTTGAATCTTTCTGATGTTACATCAGCCATACAGAAGTCCATATTTGACCCAAGGAACATATTTCTGGTCAAAGAGTCCTCGATCTTAGGCTTTCTATACATACTCATAGTTCTGATGCTTCATAAGCCATATAGATGTCCATATCTGACCTTTTGAACTTATTTCTGGTCAAAGTGTCCTCAAAAATGTTCAAACTATATAAAGTCATCCACTTCTTCTGATGTCAAATCAGCCTTACAAAAGTCCATATTTGACACATATTTGTGGCCAACTTTCTATACATGCTCATTGACTTTTTCTAGAGTTTCATCATCCAGACAGTAGTCCATAATTGACCCACTGAAAATATTTCTGTTAAAAGAGCCCTCAATCTTGAACTTTCTATACATGCTTATGCATCCTTATGATGATTCATCAGCCAGACAATTGTCCATAATTGACCTACTGAACACATTTCTGCCCAAAGAGTCTATAAACTTGATTTTTTTTCTTCTGATGTTTAATCAGCCAGACAGCAGTCCATAAATGACCTGAACATTTTTCTGGCAAAAGAGTCCTCGATCGTGAACTTTCTAAACACACTCAGACTCTTTCTGATGTTTCTTCCAGCCATACAGATTTGAAATATTGAACATATTTCTGACCGAAGAGTAATTGATCTTGAACTTTCTATTCACACTTATTGACTCCTGATGTTTCGTCAGCCAGAGAGCCAGAATTGACCTACTGAACATATTCTAAAACTAAATGGCCAAAGAGTCCTCAATCTTGAACTTTCTATACATATTTATAGATTCCTTCTGATGCTTCATAAGCCATATAAAAGTCCAAATCTGACCTATTGAACTTATTTCTTTTCAATGTGTCCTCAAAAGTTTTTAAACTATATAAACTTATAGACTCCTTCTGATGTTAAATCAGCCAGACAGAGGCCCCTTTTTGAACTACTGAACATATTTCATGCCTAAGAGTACTCAAAACTTGACCTTTCTATATATACTCCATCTGATGTTACATCAGCCATACAGAAGTCCGTAATTGACCCAAGGAACATATTTCTGGCCAAAGAGTCCTCAATCTTGAACTTTCTATACATATAGTCTCCTTCTGATTCTTCATAAGCCATATATATGTCCATATATAACCTATTATTATTTCTGGTCAAAAGTTCCTCAAAAGTTTTTTAACTATGTAAAATTATAGACTCCTTCTGATTATAAATCAGACAAAAAGAGGTAAAATTTTGACTTTTGAGTTAATATTTATAGAGAGTTAAAAATATATTCAGAGGGTCATATATGGACACCTGTTAAAGTGATGTATCATCAGAAGAAGTCTATGAGTATTTAGTAAGTTAACTTGTGAGGAACTTTTTACCAAAATATTTTCAATTCGCCAGATATGGACATCTATATAGCTTATGAAGAATCAGAAAGAGTCTATGAGAATGTATAGTAAGCCCAAGATCGGGGACTCTGGCCAGAAATATGTTCCTTGGGTCAAATATGGACTTCTCTATGGCTGACGTAACATCAGAAAGAGTCAACGAGTATATATGGAAAGGTCAAGTTTCAAGTACTCCTTGGCCAGAAAAAAGTCAGTATGTCAATCGTATATGACGTCATGCATTGAAGAATAACATAGGCTATGCACTTCTTGCATTGCACACCAGAATTAATTCATTCCCATGTTCATTAAAGAGATAACTTGTTGCATTGCATTGCACAAAGGATCTAACGTCGTGCATTGAAGAATAACATATAGGCTTTGCACTTCTTGCATTGCATTGCAAAACAGAACTAACTCAATCCCATGTTCATTAAAGAGATAACATATGTGTTGTTGCATTGCATTTCATTGCATTGCACAAACAATCTAACGTCGTGCATTGAAGAATAACATAGGCTATGCACTTCTTGCATTGCACACCAGATTTAATTCATTCCCATGTTCATTAAAGAGACAATGTATGTGTTTTTGCATTGCATTGCAAAAACGGTCTAACGATGTGCATCATTGAACAAAAACATATAGGCTATGCAGTTCTTGCATTGCACACCAGAACTAACTCATTCCCATGTTCAGTAAAGAGATAACATATGTGTTGTTGCATGATCGATCTAATGCTGTGCACTGAAGTATAACATATAGATTATGCACTTTTTGCATTGCATTGCACACCAGAACTAACTCCTTCCCATGTTCATTAAAGAGATAAAATGTTGCAATGCCTTGCACAGACGATCTAACGTTGTGCACTGAAGAATAACATAGGCTATGCACTTCTTGCATTGAACTGCATTGCACACCAGATCTAACTCAATTCCATGTTCATTAAAGCGATAACATGTGTTGTTGCAATGCATTGCACAAACGATCTAACGTTGTGCATTGAATAATGCTATATAGGCTATGCACTTTTTGCATTGCATTGCATTGCAAAACAGAACTAACTCAATCCCGTGTTCATTAAAGCGATAACATATGTGTTGTTGCATTGCATTTCATTGCATTGCACAAACAATCTAACGTCCTGCATTGAAGAATAATATTGGCATTGCACTTCTTGCATTGCATTGCACACCAGAATTAATTCATTCCCATGTTCATTAAAGAGACAATATATGTGTTGTTGCATTGCATTGCACAAACGATCTAACGTTGTGCACTGAAGAATAACATATAATTATGCACTTTTTGCATTGCATTGCACACCAGAACTAACTCATTCCCATGTTCACTAAAGAGATAACATGTTGCATTGCATTGCACAAATGATCTAACGTGCATTGAAGAATAACATATAGGCTATGGCACTTCTTGTGCAAAGTAATGCATTACAAGTCACATACATTATGTAATCACATTACTTTTTTGATGTAAATGAAAATTACATTCTAATAATACAAATACATTTATTTACAGTCAAAAAATATTACTGCAGATTAAGTATTTTCAAAAACAACATTCACAGAATAAGTATGAATTGTATCTGAAATATAGCCATTAATGCAATGAGGTCCACTAGTGGACAGATGATTAATCAGAATTTTCTCGCAATCTAAAATCAAAACTTGGAAAATATAACTGTGATATGACTCATTAGATATTGCTTGATGCTGCAATATTTTTTTTACCTACAAGTCTCATAGGATAGAAGAAATGGGTGGATATTCCGGAGCAACTTGGCATTTCTGACTGACCACTGGCTTGGTTTGGAGGGGCAATGTATAGGTTGCAATATATAGGATGATGCACCAGGGTCCACTGAAGAGGTTGATGTGCAACTTTGCCAAAAAAAATCCATGCATTTGCAAAAAACAATTTTTTTGAATAGCTGTCCACTGTAGTGACCACTATGCGTGAAAGGGTTAATGTATAGATGAGAAGTAAACAAAAACAAAAAATTATATATTATTTTTATTATTAAAAAGGTACTATCGTGGATGCCAAATGTATCAGAAATGCCAAATTTAACATGTTTAAATGCATTTACAGATGTCAAGAATTAACATTTCAACTAGTGACAATTGAATTCTTCATCAGTAATTCACATTTTTACTATTAACAAATTATTGATGTAAAAGTTGATATGTGTATTTGAAATTTTAACTAGTAAAACATGCTTTTTGATATCTGTAATAGTTTTGTTGCCCTTTTAACATTTGAACTCATGTAGGATATGAATTGTTGATATCAACAATTCAATTATTGATATCAGAAATGCAATTTCCACTAGTGTATGACAAGCCAATACCCCTGACTTTACTAGTCATAATTTAGTTTTGACTAGTTAAAATTCCGATTCCAGATATCTTAATTCCAATTTTGACTCGTCATAATATGCATTGAAGATATCTACAGTTATTTTGACTAGTCATAATGTATATTTGAGATATCTACAATGCTATTTTGACTAGTCATATTCTTCCATTGACTTCCATTGGAAAATATTTCTGGATATCTTCAAAGGAGTTTTGACTAGTAGAAATTGTAATTAAAGATACCTCTAATTGATTTTGTACTAAGCATAATTCTAATTAGAGATATCTCAAATTTTACTAGTCACTGGCCCACTGGTGGGCCCATTTACCATTGCATGTTTAAAACAATTATATCCTATAACCTGATCTAATGTTGACAAACTATATATAGTTGGAAAGTGTGTAGTTTTTACATCCCACTGTTTTGCAGGAGACATTATGCAGTGACAGTAATTTATTAATCTGCGACAATAGAAGGTGGCAAAAAAATCAAACGTATACCAGGAGTTGATGCCTTTGTTATGAAAAGCCAATAAAAATATAATTTATGTTAATGCACTGTTTATAATGTTTTAAAATAATTTACATCCTGTACACAATGTTTTGAATAAAAAAAGATATCAATCTGTGTTGTGGTGTGAGGTCAAGTGGTAAACAAGTGTCCGTTAGGAATCATCAATGGAGCATGAGTGTCACCTAGTGGCCTTTGTTGGTATAGCAGCTCACAAAAGCACTTTTTTTGTGATATCAGTCACAAATTTGGAACACAACTTCTTTAGACTTATGGCTTTCATTTCATATGATTTTTTTAATATATTATTTTAATAAAATATTTTTTCTTTTATTGCAGCAATTTTTTATTACAATAAACTTAAACAGCTTTAACGAGTTTGTTTGCCCATAAAATCTTTAAGATATTAGGTTAAACTTATTTGGCTTGCTGTCCACTGAAGAGGGGCTCGATGAAGCAGCTTCAACTCGAGCTCTGATATACCCCCCCAGTGGCTAAATGTAGGATATAATAATTGAAGGGCAAGGAACCTGAGATGAAGGTGGAGTTTGGGGAGGTGGAGGGATACTTTAACAGCTGATACTAGAGAGAGGTAAGCGGCTGCTTATATACTCAGGCTGTTGATTGAAAGATTAGATGGGCTCACTCCTCCCTAACTTACGTTTAGGAACTTCTTTTTTGTTGCAGACACCTGTGCAAGAAACTTCAAAGTGTCTTCTTTAAAACAAGACCATCATTTATATTCTTATATTTTGGTTTATATTCCAAAGCGTTTCAGATTTACACTCGTTTGAATTTTGACATTACCTTTGTGGGTATACACTTAAAAAATGGGCGTGAAAGTTAACAGGTTAACTTAGAGTTATCTCTAACTGAATTATTGCAATACAAATAATAATTCAAGATATCTCTAACTGGTTTTTGACTGGTCATAATCAATAGAAGATAGCCTATCTTTAATTCATCATTTTTAAAGATATCCAAAATAAATTTGTAGATAGGCTGTCTAAAAGTAATTTATTACAAGTCAAATTACAGTAGGTAGCCTATATCTTGCCTAATGTTTAGTGCTAACTGCTAACAACTGTAGTCTTCTTTTGTTGTCAAAGAGAGAAAAACTTCTGAATGAATTACTTCAGAGATTATTAAATAATATCTGGATGGATTCATATGGTAAAAGGTCTCCAGCATGTATGTATGTACTGTATGTAGGCGCTGTGACCGTAAACTTCTTGTCTGAATTTATTTGTTAGATATTTTGAAAAGACATGAGTAAAGAACAATGGATTTTTACATTAGAAACGTGAAAAACAGTACAAATAAACATGTGACGGACAAGAAAGTTTGAGAATCAAGGCAGACCCAGTGAAAAAATGTGAAGGCTGATTTGAAAAAGCTTGCAAGGTAATAAAAGTTTAACTGGCATTAATGACATTGATTAGTAGGCCTACATTACGTTATGTATCTTGTGCTTTCTGTGTTGATGCAGGATTACTTGTGTCATACGGTAAATTCCCACAAGGAGTATTGGGAGTATTGTATTGAATTGTATTATAGCAAGAGATACGTGGTGACGATGTTTGTTGTGTTCAGTGACGTTACGCTGTAGAGGTTCACTTCTTTCTAGACTTGTGATTTGAGAACTCCTTAAATCTGTTGAAATTGAGACTCGTGTGTTCTTCTGCTGCGAGTTAACTGTTACCCAGTATTTATGTTATAGCTGCAGTGTTGAGAGATCTTTAATCCTGTTGAATTGGACTTGACTTGGGTGTTTTTCCTGTTGAAAGTAAACTTAAGTTACCCAGAAATTAAATTTTTCTTTGGAGCTCGGAAATTGGATTATGGATAGCGTGCTTGATGCCAGATATTTTTATGAATAGTTATTATTTTGAGGTTTAAATAAAGATTTCTGTCTCTAACTGTTAAGTTAACATCAGTGCGGGTTCGGCAAAAGTGCGCATCAAGGGAGATGGTCCTCAATGCAGAGCATAAAATCCGGGGGGAGGAGTTGGATAAAATCCAACTCCTCCCACCTTACATACCTAAACCTACCAATCTCCACCCCCTGATCCCTAAACCCACCCCTAAACCTACCCATCTCCACCCCTAAACCTACCAATCTCCACCCCTTATATAAGATCCGACTCCTCCCCTCGGATCTTGTGTACTGCATTGAGGTGCTACTGCATCAAGGGCGCAAATCGACCACATGGGGGCGCTCGCGAGCACCCTTCTGAGATCTAAAAATGAGAAATGGGACCATGAATGGGACACACTGCGGTCTCACGGACTTAAAGGAGAAGTTCACTTTCAAAAAAACTTTTGCTGATAATTTACTCACCCCCATGTCATCCAAGATGTCCATGTCTTTCTTTCTTCAGTCGCAAAGAAATTAAGGTTTTTGATGAAAACATTCCAGGATTTCCCCCCATGTAATGGATTCTATTGGGACCCAAACGGTAGAAGGTCCAAATGACAGTTTCAGTGCAGCTTCAAAGGGCTTTAAACGATACCAGACGATGAATAAGGGTCTTATCTAGCGAAACGATCGGTCATTTCCAAAATAAATAAAAAAGTTTAAGTTTTATAAGCACAAATGTTCGCCTTGCTCTGTTCTGTGATGCGCGTTCGTGACGTCATGTAATACGCAATTACGTTGAAAAGGTCACGCTTGAAAAATGTCTGTCCTGAAGAAAATGTTCTTTTTGGCTTTTTAATATTAAAACACCCAGAATACGCACACGAAATGGGCATTTTAAACGATAAACTGACACAAATACATTTGAAAATGTGTATATGGTCCTCCTTCCGCACATTTGTAAACACGTCAAGCGTGACCTTTTCAACGTAATTGCGTATTACGTGACGTCTTCAACGCGCATCACAGAACAGAGCAAGGCGAGCGTTTGTGCTTATAAAACTTAAACTTTTTTATTTATTTTGGAAATGACCGATCGTTTCGCTAGATAAGACCCTTATTCATCGTCTGGTATCGTTTAAAGCCCTTTGAAGCTGCACTTAAACTGTCATCTGGACCTTCTACCGTTTGGGTCCCAATAGAATCCATTACATGGGGGGAAATCCTGGAATGTTTTCATCAAAAACCTTAATTTCTTTGCGACTGAAGAAAGAAAGACATGGACATCTTGGATGGCATGGGGGTGAGTAAATTATCAGCAAAAGTTTTTTTGAAAGTGAACTTCTCCTTTAACGGACACGCGCACGCGGCAGCCATTGCAAGTCCACAAGACCGAAAGTGCACATGAATGTGCCATGTGGGACAGGGCCTGTGTAGCTGGACGTTGGCTCATGAATATTAATTAAGTTACGTACCTTTACGCTCGAGAAAGTGGACATTACGTGCATGAGCTTATTAATATTTATTAATTTCTCAACCAGATCACATCACAGAATTATTTAATATTTACACTCCGAAACAAACAAGTACAAAATGAAAAATGGCTTTGTCACATGGACGCATTGAAAAACACTGCAGAAAACTTTTTATTGTAATAAAACGAGTGGCTTCCATTATAGCCAATGGTTATCATTATTGTAACGAAATATCACAATTTTAAACACAAAAAGTTATTCAGTAACACAAAATTAGATATTCAAAAAGTTAATGATTAGTCTGATAAAGCATAATACTGTATATACAAATGACAACAAAAAATACACAATAATCTGTAATTAGCAAAAACAAAATGAATAGATTTGTAACACTTTTGGCTGTAATGACGTGGCATCATTTACTGGTGCATGAAATCAGTGCAATTATGGCAGGTCTCTCTATTTTTCTCTCCCTACAAAATTCTATCAGTCTTTTGGTCTTGTCCTAGTCCACTGTTTTCAGCCCCTCATTGGACTTCTTGAGGATGGACAGCAGTCTCTCTGGCATGAAGTATGGTCTGTCCACTGTGCCATCATTGCGTTCAAGATCCTCCACTGTTGGAACAATTTAGGTTGAGACAAACAATAGCATGATCTTAACATGAAACATTTGCCAAATAGTATAAACGCTAACAATAGAAGCATCACCCTGAGAGCAAAGAAAGGCTTTGAGATCTCAAAAAAAAAAAGAAAAAAAAAGAGTTCAGTTTATTAAAGCACTGGGAGATCACATTAACAACATGCAAAGATTGAGAAAAGTGAAGCACAGAGGTAGAAAAAGAGTCAATAGAGCAGCAAACAGCGACAAATATCAGGCATTGAAAAGGTTGCAATCTGTCGAAACAATAACCAGAGCAGGCCAAAATATAGGGCAACACACTTTTTTTTAAGTTCACTTACTTTTGATGCTTTTTTCATGTTCTGTTACACTGCACCATGAAATGACCACATTAGGCATTTAATTTTCACATTTTTCAGATACATTTTTTAGTTGTTGCTGTAAACATAGCGATACTACAAAATCCTTTTGCATTCTTCAAAATTATGAAGAGATTGATAAGTAACAATAATTAGGCACAAGTCGAGCACCTACATTACACTATTAGCCTACATGTGAACATTAAAATGTTCAACATAAATCACAAACACAGTCACATTCTACAAGTGCTATGTAAGCATATCTAATGGGGTTTAGGTCTACGTAAACAACTGTCATCCGTTTAATCAGCTCATACTTTGAGTAAAAGACTGTTTCTGTCCTATGTGTCATGTCGTCCATTATGTGCGCCTCTTCAATGTGCGTCTCTTGATTTAGTGACGTCTCTTCTTCTTGCTCCTGCTTGAAGGAACACGCCGACTTTTTGGGACTTTAGCTAATTCACTGTATCCCCCAGAGTTAGATAAGTCCATACATACCTTTTTATCTCTGTGCGTGCCGTAACTCTGTCGACGCACCCACCGCTAGCCTAGCTTAGCACAAAGACTGGAGGTAAACGGCTCCAGCTAGCATACTGTTCCCAATACGTGACAAAATAACGCCAACATTTTCCTATTTACATGTTGTGATTTGTATAGTCACAGCATGTACAAATAACAAGGTCAAATGAGACACAGACATCTTCTAACCGTATACATACTGGGAACTATATTCTCAGAAGGCGAAGCACTGCTACTTCTGTGGAGTAAATATGAGCTTCAAACATACAGTGACTGGGTTGAAATAATATAACGCTTTAGTGTTAATAATGATAAATAACTATAGTGGTGATTTGCAGGAAAGGCTGTTACTGTACTGTATAAATCTCAGTACTGGCCAACACTAATGTGAATAATATACAGTATATTAACCCTGAGAATATAAATATACCGTTTCCAACAAAGACCAGCATCTTTGTTGTTCCACATTCATAATGGCAGTCAATGAACTTATGAGAATATATTACTGAATGACAGCATCAGTTTTTTCAGTTGTACTGATGTTCACTTGATGTTATAGACTGTATCTGCATGTAAATGCCATTTGGATTATTAAACATGTTGATGTAATATCTGACATTTGAGACAGACAGCTGTTCTCCTGGAGATATTCATATATTATATTTTATTTTATTACTCTCAGTATTATCAGTGAAACTGTCATTTCAACTGGATTTGATTTAATTTATATGAGATTTTGATAACATTTTTTTTGCATTTGTCTCACACACGTCATGTGTTCCTGAAAAGAGATCGAAAGTCTGAAGCTCAACAGACGCAAAGTGAACAAATGCAAATGAGTTAAGAGAAAGCTTCTCCGCAGCAGGTGCAAACACACACACACACACTCCTCCACAAACAAACCATCAGATCCATTCATCTCTGTCATATAACAGTAACATAAATACAATCAAGAGAGGAGCACAGAGAAACACACACACACACACACACACACACACACACACACACACACACACACACACACACACACACACACACACACACACACACACACACACACACACACACACACACACACACACACACACAGACATACACACACACACACACACCACACACGTACACACACGCTCACACACATGGCACTGCTGTTCTCAACTCACATCAGAACTTCTGACAGAAGCTTATTGAGAGATTTACAGATTCACAGACACTCTGTTGCTCTGTGTGTGTGTGTGTGTGTGTGTGTGTGTGTGTAAGACTAAAACTATTGGTCAAAAAACATTTTCGTAAACTGAAAAAATTAGAAATTTTAACATAAATGAGAAACTAAAACTAAACGAAACTACTGAAAAACTAACCGAAATGAAATAATAATTAGCAAAAACCAGCGAACCAGCCCTAAGAAGCAGAAATGGCCAAATAAGCATTTCCATCACTTCTAGACCTTATGCAAATACAGCTGTACTTTAACACCAAGTAAGATGAGCATCATATGTGAAACTAAACAAGATGCCACAGATATTAGACAGGATACCACACTGAGGAGAATACAGGAAAAAAAAAAAAAAAAACAGCCTAGGATGTCAACACACAAACAGACCTACAATTGTCAGAGTAGAAGTAAACTAAATGTCTGGTCTGAATAGAACACATATAATATATGAGTATAACAATGAGTATATGATATTAAAAGACTAAAAGCATAAATGGATCAATACAAGAATAATGTGTGAAAGGATTAATCATAGAAATAACCATAAAAGAATAATCATAATAATCATACCCATATTTTTTGTTTAACAAGATTAGATTTTTAATAAGAATGAGTATTGAATGAATAAAAAAAAAAAAAAAAAAAAAAAAAATTGCATAATACATGTATGTGCTCAATTGAGTCAAAATAAACATTTTATTTAAAAAACAAACAAAAAAGATGCACATCAAAAAAGTCACGTGACTTTGAGACAGGACGGCATAACTGGACTAACCAGCTCGTGGCACAGAAACGCCTGAGTCTGTCATCAAAGTTGTTTGGTATAATTCCCTCCAGAACTGTCTTACACGACTGCGTTCCCAAACACGCATCCGCCTCCGAAAGCAAGATAACTTTATTGTGCTGTTATAAAAAAAAAGAAAAAAAAGCTGAAAAAGCTGTTATATAGTGCTTTTCCTTCTGCACCAAATTCAATCTTTCTTAGTGATATTTAGTGCCAGTTTATCAGGAAGTAACGATTTTGTTCACTTTGGCTCAATGGATGGAAACGGTATTTGTATTTTCTGTGATATTCCAATTTTGCGCACAAGTTAAATTCGCAACTTTGTTGCAGCTCCTCCCTCCCAGTCTGTCAGCAACGCTCTGTTTAGTTCCTGTCTCTATGAAGCCCCTCCTTCTGAAAAGCACACTGTGCTCTGATTGGTCGGCTGGATCAGTGTGTTGTGATTGGTCGAGCACTTCGAGTGTGTTTGGGAAATGTCCCTCTCTTACCATAACCACCAGTTTAACACACTACTAACTAACTCAACCAGGCCCCGTCCCTTTATTCTGCGTATGAATTATTATAATGAGGAATATTGTGACGTGTTCGTTCAAGACTACAATGGAGGCGTTTCAGGGAGTTCAGAAACACTGACACTGATATAGAGAAGAACTGGAGCTTTTTCAAGCTCAAACAGCAACATTACACACTAGGGCTGTAGTACTCGAGTCTGGTCTTGGTCTCGAGTTTCTATGGTCTCGGACTTGTCTCGGACTTGCTGGTATTCCGACTCAGACTTGTCTCGGTCTCGGCCACTGGTCTTTTGGTCTTGACCGAGTCCAGGTGTCTTTATTATGTTCCCAGTAAGCACACATACGTCATCGCGACGTATGTGTGCTTACTGGGAACATAATAATATTGGAGGGAAAGTGAAACACTGGCCACCTAATAACTAGTGATGGGCATTTCGGCTCTTTTTCGTGAGCCGGCTCGTTTGACTCAGCTCACTGAAAAGAGCTGGCTTACTGAATGGGCAACAAGGACTGGACATAAAAATCAATGATAAACATGACCATAATAACATGTCCATAACATTTCCCACTTGCCTTTTAAAGGACATCACTAAGTGTGCGTGTGAGGTACACCAAGAAGCTGGTCTCTGCAATTGAATGCAAGTGCAAATTATTTCTGCTAACTGTAGAGCTCACAACTATTTGGAATGTTTGCAGCTTAAAATAGGCCTAATGTATTTAAAAAACAAACAAACATCACTCTCAGTAATATCCCTCAATGTTTAGTGGAAGATTGCTGCCATCTACTGAAAAAACCCCACACACATTTAAAAGTAAAATAACATGACATTTCAAGAACAGCCACTAAATGGCGGCAGAGCATCACTCACTGGCTCATTCAATAGAGTCTGGCTGCAGACTTGTACTTGCACTTTCAAGCATTCTTAGGGTGCTTCTCATTTCTTATTTTTTTTGTTTTGTTGTGTCAAAACATCCATGAAGGAAAATGACTTGAACATCAGAAACACTGGGCTATAAATTCATAAAGGCTAACAGGCTAACAAGGGGCTGATCAAAATTAGGGTAACTATGGAAACAAATAATGTAGACAATGCAACAAGGGAAAACAGGAATTAAGGGAATACAGGAATATTTTCATGATTACAATGGTTTCACTTTAAATTTAGTATTTTGACACAATAACCCCGGATGAACGTATTTAAATTCTTGCTTGTGTTCAGGAAGTTGCAGTGACTGAAACAGTGTCAATTTATGTTTGAAAGGAGTAAAGCCTGTGTTCAGGCTTGTAAGAAATTGTAGTCTGCCTCGACCCAGATTCCACTCCTAAATATATTTTAGAATGAGCTCGTCCCCAAAATGGCTTAATTATCATATAGATTTAGGCAGTCAAGTTATATTGTTTCTTGACCATTTGGGCTGATAACATCCTGAGCAAATTGTAGTCAATTGTAGAATGGGAATGGGTGTGGGACATAGAGAACCTTCTCAGACAATGGGGTGTCTCAACTTCATTAACATACAGACCACAGCTGTTACAACAAGGGCAACTTAATTTACATTAAGAGTTGTAAACTGTAACAGGATAAAAGGTTTAAGATTTGGATGTTCTGGGTTCATTCTGGCGCCGGTGAACCCAAGGTGCTTTGTGTATCTTGCCACTGCTATGCTGTAATAAACTTCATTTTTGAGATCTTCGACGTCCACATCATTTTTTCTTACATTGGCGAGCCACCCAGCAAGGAATTTAGGGAAAGGTAAGAAAAAGCTGTTTTCTTTCATTTATGCAGTTTTTTGTCAGGGAACCCCCTCGTTTAAAAAAAATCTATAAAGGAAAAATTTTAAGGACGGAAGAGAATTTGGTTTATTCAGTATTAGCAGGAGGAGTTGTTAAGCCTATTCCGTACAATTTTGTTTAAGATTCTAACGGAACTGAATCAGCCCGAAGCAGTGTGGTGGCAGAGTTGTATTGGAAATGTTGTTTCTAAAGTAATTGAAACAAAGTGCTTAAGTGTAAAGTTTCTAAAGTAACTGAAACTTGGTGTTGGTCTGTTATAATTCTGTTAAGATTCTAAAGTAATTGAATCAACCCGAAGTAGTGTGGTGGCAGAGTTATATTAGATTGGTTGTTTCTAAAGTAACTGAAACAAATGTGTACGTTTCGAAACGATTGTGAAGTTGTAATAATTCTGAGGAAATTCTAAAGTAATTGAATAGACCTGACGCAGTGTGGTCACAGAATTATTTCACAGTTATTTTGTGTTATAGTGTAGACTAGTGAGTTGGACGCATTGTGACTCTGTGAAGTTTAAAACAAGAACCCGAAGCAGTGTGGTTTTGCCCGACGTACTGTGGCAGTGTTTTAAATTGGATAAATATTGTTTAAGCCCGAAGTACTGTGGCTAAGTAAGTTGTTTTAAGAAAATAACATAAAACCCGATGTAGTGTGGTTTTGTCCGACGTACTGTGACAGTGTTACATTTCTTAACTGTTTTGCACCCCAATGGATTGTGGCTGTGATTAAGTTTAGAAGCCTCAGGTAGTGTGGCTATTTTGATCATTTGTGTCCGAAGTACTGGAGCTGTGAATATTTAGACTAATGGATATCTTAAAGGAACTAGATAACGTGTAGTCATTTAAATCAGACTTTGTGAATAACTATTAGATCACGAGATATTTTAAAGCTCGGTAAGACTTTTGAAAATGGAAGAAATGATTGTTAAATACATTGCTAAACATGGTTCTCAGGGAATGTTTGACGGAATAGAGAATATTGTTGATAAACCGTACAAGTGGTCTATCTCTAAGTTTGAAAATGATCCCAAAATGCCTAAGAACAAAAATGGGAAAATTGCTAATGCGCTTCAAGCACTTTTTGCTTCATACAAAGTAACTAGGAGGAGAGTAGATGAGTTAGAGGCTGAAATTGAGCATCTCAGTGTTGGGGTAATTTCTACAAAAAATTACCTGGCTAGTGAAACGATATGGAAAGAAGAAAAGGTCAAGATGCAGAATGAGATCGCACTTCTTAGAACTAACAACAGTATGCTTAAATCATCTGTGGAAATGTAGCAGGGTGACTGAATCCACTAATGAGGATTTCATTCACTTGTGCTTAATTTAAGCCCCACCCCTTCCTTGTTTGATATAAGGGATGTGTGTTTGCCACATGGTATGCGTCTTGGTATTGGCCTTGTGATGTCATCCGTGGTTGCCGCAGGCTTGGACTGTAAGCTGGCTTCCTCATCTGCTGTGTGCTGGCTGCCCACGCCTCACAGGTATGAGTAGCCGTTTTTATATAACAAGAAGAAATTGACTGCAGCTGATTATTTACATTTTGTTTTCAGTGGCATTGATAGCATGTGTTCCTGACTGAGCTGCTGTACTGCAATATGGTGCACGACTGCAAAGCGGTTTGTGCGCCGGGATCAGTCTGCGGTATGTAAGATTATAGTTTTGTGTGTTAATAATTTGTTTCTGTTTATAACATTATCTTTCTGCTCGGCAGGCCCCCCTGCATAACTGAGGGTCTCTTGGGCTATTCGTGAGAATTGAGTATCAATGCTGAACTGTGATCGCGTATAATTGCGACTGCGTCGCTGTTTTGCCTCGACGTTCATCACAATAGCAACTATTAACTGCTGTGACTCTGCCGCACGTTGCTGTTGACTGTGCGAGCTGGTTGGTTGTCTCCTCTGGCCACCTTCTATTGGATTCCATTGGTTTGAAGCATCTTGTAGGTATGTATGTTTAACTGTGGGTAATGTATGTTTGATTATTTGTTTTTTTCAATGTCAACTTGTTTTTGTGGTACTGAGTCCTAATTATGTCAAGTGGTTTAGATCCTTGAAGTATTTGACATCTTATCTTCCTGAGTTGTATTTGTTTGTTGTGTTTCTTATTGTTGTCTTTGTTGCAGGAGCTGGGGGTTTCTGGAGGGTGACGGCGAAGCTGCCATTTGTGTGGTGTTCACACCTAGTGCTGTGTGTCTTCTGGCATTTAACCCTTCACGTGTGTGTGCGGGTATTTGTAGTGGATTATTTGGGCGGGTTTGTTTTCCAATTTGGCAGCCAGCCCGGAGCTCCAGATACCTCTGCTCTTGACTGCTGAGTTCCTTTAAATTGCATTTGTTATTTAGTGAGTGTGTGAGTGTGTGAGTGTGTGAAGATGATAATTGATGGTGTTCTTTTTCTATAATGTCAATGTGAGTTTTTAACATTGAAATATCTAGCTATTTATTATTCAACATTGACGAGCAAAATAAACTTTTCTATTTTTCTTTGTCTCATGTCCTCTCACCCATCCACTCTAAACAAACCTGTGTGCCCTTGGGGCTATTTCCCTGGTTTTCCAGGGTGGCGTAGTCGATCATATATTGCCATTTCTGTTAAATTGTGGTAAACCTTTCTCAATTCTATTACCCTCGCACCACCATGTCGGTACAGAAACATTGTCCAACAATTTGGAGGAGGCGAAGGCAGCTTGTCAGTTTATGATAAAGAATGGCACAACTGAGAAAAACCCTAGTAAGACATTGTTAGGTGTCACATTGTGTAACCCAGTTCCAGAAATGCCAGATTTACAGGAAGACAGGACTGAGGGTTGGGAACAAGATTCTCAGTCATTCAGTAGCCAATACTCTGACTATAGAGTCAGATTTCCCATGGCACCAGTCCATGCTACTACGACTATGCGTGCTAGTGAAGGAAGGGAAGAACCAATGACTTCTACCATAGTCCGAGGATTTAATCCAACTGAACTAGAAACTGTGATCAAGAATATTGGTAAATTTTATTCTGCCAAACAAGATCCATTAGATTTTCTGAAAAACTTGGAGGAATATGCTGAAGTTTACAATTTAAGAGATGGTGATGCATGCGTTTTGTTAAGAATGTGCTTGCCTGACACTTTGTCTGGAGCCTTAAACGTACAGTATGGGATTTTTTCTCCACTAGGGGTCGCTAACCTATTTACAATAACAAAGGCGTAGTTTGATGACGCAACATTTGCTAAGAATTATGGATCTTGTCGTCAACGTCAAGCCGACCGATCTAATAATGTTTATGGATTACTGAATACATCGATGTTTTTGTCATGACTATGATATGACTATGATATGAAGCAGTTCGGGATTGCTAAGAGACAGCTATCAGCTCCAAAACGCGACGCGAGTCCCGCGGATATAAAAGGAATATGGACATTTCATTCTACCGAACTACACGCAGAATCACTACTCACAGGTCAGTTTATTAGACAAATTAAACTTGTGAGGTAACGCAGCGCTGTTTCACTTGGTCTAACATTACACTATCACACTAAACTGCATTTGAATGTGTTGAAATGTAACTTATGTGTTAGTTTGTCTGTATGAGACTAACGTTAGCAGTAACGTTAAGCTAGATCAACATTAGAATAACATACAGATCATATTCTGACATTTTATCATTGTTGAACTATATAACATTGATTCGTTTTATGTAAATGTACTCACCTGTTTAATAAAGTACATGTAGGAGCGGTCGAAGTCTCGGACGTGGAACTCTCGTTTGTATACTGTCTATGGGAGCTCTCGGCATCTCGAAAACACCGCGCTGATATTGATTCTCGTTTTAGTTCTCCTTTTTTATCCAAAGTCTGCTTGCCATGGTCCATAATGTTTGAACGAAACAACAACAGCGTGCAGATAGACATTGCGAACTACAGTGGTCCACGTCTGTCGTCTTGGTTACTATTGATACTATCAGAGGGCTCTGGTTCATAGCTTTGGTTACCATGGCAGCACGAGCGGAAACCAGGGACAACGCGGATATGACGGCATTGACTGCGACATAACGGAAATAAAGACACGGTCCGTGTCTTCGAATTAAAATATTAATTTCTCTGGATTTAGAAGTTAATTGGAACTGTCGGGATAATGTAAATACACAACTTTAAAAAATATATAACATAGATATAGTGATTTTTTATATTTTTAAAGCAAAAAAAATACATATTGTGCCTTTAACTCAGAAAGTAAAGGACAGAAATGCTAATAAGTCAGAGAGGAAAAAGGCACTGCTTGAAGTCTTAGGTGTGATGTCAGTTAATTATAATATCTGAGATGCACATGAGGAAAGGGGAGCATCCAGCAGCATTTTCAGAACGATTATTGGAGACATTTAAGACTTTCAGTGGCAATCCTGATATTACCAAGAATGATGTCAGTTTCAAGACTGCCTTGATTAACAAATGTGACCCACTCACCCGGTCTGCTGTGACAATGCTAGTGACACCACTCTCTGAATATAATGACATTATTGCTAAAATGACACAGTTTTACAACAATAATGCTAATGCAAATAGTCAAATGAAAGCTGCCAAATCTAGACATCCAGTTGCTGCCTTTGGCGAGAGAGAATGTTCAACGACATTGTCTGATGGTTTCCATCATAGACAAAGGAGATTTGCAAGAATAAATTCAGAAGGCGTTATTCTTTGCTATGCATGTGGAAAAGCTAGTCACATTGCTAGATATTGTCAAGACAATGAGAGACCTCTTCAAAACTTTGTCTGTCATGCATGTGGAAAGGATGGTCACATTGCAAGGCACTGTTTGGAGAAAAGAAAGGAAGATCAGGAAGTTGTTTGTTTTGCTTGTGGAAAGATGGGACACAAGGCAAGACAGTGTCACTTTTCACACAAAAGAAAGATGGGCTATCGTGGTTTGCTTAAGAAAATAGGCAATTTAGAAACTCAGTTGGCACTGTTGGAAGGAAATAAAGAAGTCATTCACACCTTGTCAAACATATCACTAACATGAGCAACATGACTGTAGCTCAGTCACAAGCAAATGCTGATGCAAATTAGAATTAGTTTTATGATAGTAACACATTGTAGAAAAAAGGTTTACTATCAAAAGGGGGGTGATTCTTTATGATTTATGAAACATGTTTTATTAGCATTGATATGTAGTTGTAATTTATAATAAATGTTTTACTGGCATTATGTTTAGAAATAATTTTTAAAAACATTACCGATGTTTGATGTTTTGAGATGAAACTTCTGTGACTTTGATGATTGAATGTGAAAAGATGCTTGTGGGGGAAAGGGGGGCAACCTCTTCTTTTGATTATAGTTTCAGATATAAGCATCGAGATGTTTGTCTGAAATTTGTAACCTCCTGGAGAAAGGTGATCTGGTCGTTTGAAGGACGAGAAGGAAGTGGAGCCAGGGGGATTTTCTCAAGAAAAAGAAAAGAATAGAGATTTCCAGACCTGCAAGATCCAGAACTCTAGGCCTAAAAGACCTAGAAACCCTGAGACCCACCATGGGATGGATGGAACTGATGAAGAGGTACAGACTTGAACAACACCAGTGACTGCTTCTTCTAGAAGGACTTGCGCTCCAAGTGGAAAAAAAATGGACAATGAGAAGTGAAACAAGAGGAGATTTCAGAAATAAACCATTTCAGAGACTACGGACAGCAGTTTTTCCACATAGAGGGAAAACAAGTGGATAAAGGATGTCCACACTGAGAAAATGGACACAAAACACACACACACACACACACACACACACACACACACACACACACACACACACACACACACACACACACACACACACACACACACACACACACACACACACACACACACACACTATATTGTCTATTGATTGTTGATTATTTGAGTTATCAAAACTAAACAATATGCTAACATCACTGATGTGAACATCACTGAAAATCTGACATTGTGAGAGCCCAACAAGGCCTTGAAGAAAGACAAGATTTTTGCAAAACAAATACATGATGGAGAAATGGCCTATTTGGTTTAATTTGGAATGTAACCTTTAAAATGGCTGTATGTGTATGTATCTTTCTTATTATTTGCCAATGCATTATGTTATGTGTTCTATGTTTAAATGTCGAATTGCAGATGACTTAAGGATCGCTTTAGGACACTCCTACTGGCTGTGATGGTTCTTGAATGTCTTCTCACCCACACCCAAGAAAATGTTTGTACATCATATTGCCAAATTTTAGAAGAGTCTCTTTGATAATTCTGCCCAATTGGATGGAGCTGTAACCAGTGTGCATGAGGTGTCGACCCAAAGACGGGTAAGATTCTCCGGTGGCCAGAGGGGGACAACCTAAGGCAGGGCTTCACCGCCACTGGGCACCTGCCCACTAGGGAAGGGAGGTGTAATC
This sequence comes from Vimba vimba, assembly GCA_022828995.1. Lineage (NCBI taxonomy): Eukaryota > Metazoa > Chordata > Actinopteri > Cypriniformes > Leuciscidae > Vimba > Vimba vimba. Next base: position 8,042,126 of record CM040841.1, read on the forward strand.
TGTGAGAAGGGAGTGGATGTGATGCTTCTTTTGGGCCAAGAGCATCAGAGAGGGGACTGTAAGAAATTATAGTCTGCCTCGACCCAAATTCCACTGCTAAATATATTTTAGAATGAGCTCGTCCCCAAAATGGCTTAATTATCATTTCACGAGTTCACATGTTAATGAAATCTGATGTAATATTATAATGCGTATTTGGCTTGCTGTCCGGGGGGAGGGCTCCGAGCTCGGAATTCGGCCCGACCCCAGAGTACTCCCCCCTATGAATGTATAGATCATAGGTATCTATGAGCAGGCCCATCTGAATGTGAGGTGATGGGGTGGTGGCGGGATGCTGAGAAATTTGTCATGAGACAGGAGGTAAGGGAAGGCTTTATTTATACTGGCTTCTTCTTGTGCTGATTGGATGATTACCTGAACATGCTCCTCCCGAACTTTGTTACATAAAACTTCATATAGATTAAGGCAGTCAAGTTATATTGTTTCTTGACCATTTGGGTTGATAACATCCTGAGCAAATGGTAGTCAATTGTAGAGTGGGAATGGGTGTGGGACATAGAGAACCTTCTCAGACAATGGGGTGTCTCAACTTCATTAACATACAGACCACAGCTGTTACAACAAGGGCAACTTAATTTACATTAAGAGTTGTAAACTGTAACAGGATAAAAGGTTTAAGATTTGGATGTTCTGGGTTCATTCTGACACCGGTGAACCCAATGTGCTTTGTGTATCTTGCCACTGCTATGCTGTAATAAACTTCATTTTTGAGATCTTCGACGTCCACATCATTTTTTCTTACAGGCCTTTCTTAATAAAGGAAATGCAATTTTGCCAAAGAAGAATGTTAACTTTAAATAGCTAAATGTTAACTTTAAATCAGCCTACTTTAGTGTAATATGTTACAATATTATTATGCTTAACGCTGAGAATTTGAATAATTGTAATGTGATGATCGGGTGCGGATATCTAAATCAGAGAAAATCATAGATTCGAGTGGATCGCGAGTGGATGATTTATATTAACAGCAAATCAGTTGACGTTAGAACTGATCCACATATCTGTAAATGACAGCTGGTTCTGTTGCCAGTCATGACTATTGAGTAAATATTGCTTTTACTTAACTTTATTTACATGTGTGACCTTGAAGGAATCCAAAAGTAATCAGATTACATTACTTTCATATTGTGGTGCTTGGATTACGTTACTGAATACCCTTTTTATGAAGTAATTTGTAACTGTAACAGAATACATTTTAAAAGTAACCCTTCCAACCCTATGTATGATTGTAATCCGGACGTACTACATCCGCCATTATCATGTGATCTACCAGCGTCAGCTACCTTGCTTTCACTGGCATTCAAAATCCTCTAGTAAAGGATCTACAGGGTGGGCCATTTATATGGATACACCGTAATAACATGGGAATGGTTGGTGATATTAAAGTCCTGTTTGTGGCACATTAGTATATGTGAGGGGGAAAACTCCTCAAGATGGGTGGTGACCATGGTGGCCATTTAGAAGTCGGCCATCTTGGATACAACTTTTGTTTTTTCAATAGGAAGAGGGCCATGTGACACATCAAACTTATTGGTAATGTCACAAGAAAAACAATGGTGTGCTTGGTTTAAACGTAACTTTATTTGTTCATGAGTTATTTACAAGTTTCTGACCACTTATAAAATGTGTTCAATGTGCTGCCCATTGTGTTGGATTGTCAATGACTGATAGCACACTGATAGCAACACCGCAGGAGAAATGCCTGTTTGATGTGTCACATGGCCCTCTTCCAATTGAAAAAACAAAAGTTGTATCCAAGATGGCCGACTTCTAAATGGCCACCATGGTCACCACCCATCTTGAGGAGTTTGCCCCCTCACATATACTAATGTGCCACAAACAGGACTTTAATATCACCAACCATTCCCATGTTATTACGGTGTATCCATATAAATGGCCCACCCTGTATTATCCTCCATCGTATGTACACTTCAGAATCTCGTCGGAAAAAGTAGGTCAGCCGGGTACTTTTTGCCTACTCTTTTTATGAGTACTGTAAATTCGGACATACTTCTTTTGTCACATACTGTTTTTTGCCTACTTAAGTAGGGAAGTATGCAATTTCGGATGCTGCTATTGAAAAAAAAGAGGAAAAAAATATATACATCTGGGTCTTCTAATAGTTTACATTTCTTCAATAAACCAAGTATTCTTCTTCCACTTTTCAATTTTAACATTTTTAAAGATTTACAGTAAATCTAAAATTCTTAAACAGAAACAGAAAACAATGGCTTTGTTTTAAGGCCAGGAAAGCTACAAGGTTAAAAAAAAAAGTGAAATATGCAAGAATTAATTGTTCACAATAAGATACATAATATGTATTTATAAAATAGAAATAGTGAATTTTCATTTCATGTCGACTTTAAACAGAAAAAAAAGTATAGAATGTTTCTTAACTTCCGATTCCATGCTGACTCCTGAAATCTGCAATCCATAGACAATGTCTTTTTGTGCATGAGTTAACTCTAGGTTACCAATAGGACGTTGATTGAATTCCTCACAGGTGTTCTGGAACCGGCATTCCCCAAGAGTTCAGGGTTTATGTGACGTAAAGTTGATCCTGCTTTCTGGAAATACCCCCCAGGTAGATGGTAATAGATTGTATCGTTAGAATCTGATGTGGACAATTTGCCAGCAGGCTTGGATAGAGTTGCAGAGGTGCTCCGTCAATCCTCTTCCACCATTTTAAGGAGCATGTCCACCAACACTTAAAAAAAAGAGACCAGAAATAACGCTTTCTTAAAATTCAGATTTTCCATTTTTACCATCAAAAATTATAATTTGTATGTTCTTTTTCACATATTCACATTATCTATTTAAATCATCTTGTTTATAATTATGTCAGTTTTGTGCTTTTTGAGTAAGAGTAAAGATTAGCTGTAAGGTTATGCCTTTTTTTGGCCCATTGTAGGCTGTTTGTCCTTTCTTGAAATATCTCACCAAAAGTTTGTGTAGGTGTAACAGATATGTTGACCTTTGGTTTGCTTTAATGAGTCATATTGTTCATGTATATAATTTTGAATTGTCTCTCGTCATCATTTCCCCTTCTTGTTTTTTTTTTGTTTTTTTTACTGGTTCATTGCTTATTAATTAGCATTTCTGTGTATACAATATAATCATAAATATTTATAGCCATTATGTGTGCCTTGTCTTGGGTCAAACATTTAATTTTCAACAGCTCACTGCCCTGTTTTGTTTCAGTTGGTCAGACCAGATTTATTCTCCCTCTGCAACAAACACAATCATCTTACTTTCAATGGGCCAATTTTAATTGTATCTAATTCAAACTAATTGCTAAACTAATGGCCCATATCACAGAGAAAGAGATATAACAAGAGATTCTTTGTGTTAAGTTGCTTATAGAATGAGGAATACAGAAACATTTCAATAAAGTAACAATATGCAGTTTTAAAGTTGTTTGCAGAAAAACACATCCTGAGCAACTCTGGCCCTCGAGATCCACTTTCCTGTTTAGCTGTGTTTAACTGTGATCAGATTCATTTGCCTGTACCTTTCTAGTAATCCTGACAATGTGTTCTAGTATTATTGGTGTGTATTTACTTAAAGTGTGGTTCTACCATATGGACATTTACTTATGTTTTCATACACACTGAAACATACAATATTGACCAATATTGACGTATCGACAGCACTAAAATGTAGAGGCCGACCGATTTATCGGTCTGCCGATTTTATCGGCCGATATGAGCCTGTCGCAGATATATCGGTATTGGCGTTTATGACACAGATATGCCGCCAATATGAACTTTTTTTTTTTTTTTACAGAACATATAATGCGGATAAAATGCTTGTAAATTGTGTAACTACGTAGTTTGTCCAGCAGAGCGCGCTCCATTGTTTGCTAATGGCGACCCAGGTTACTGTAGTAACACCAGCCAAGTCAAGTCAAGTCAAGTCAAGTCAAGTTTATTTATATAGCGCTTTTCACAATACAGATTGTATCAAAGCAGCTTCACAGTATTAAATTAAAATAATACATCAATGTTTGTTTCAAGTGGAAAACGTCCATGTTTGGTAATGCTGATCAATAGTATTGTTGATTGATTAATTAAATTAAATATCCCCAAATATCCCCAACTGAGCAAGCCAAAGGCAACAGTGGCAAGGAACCGAAAAACTCCATCAGGTGACCTAATGGAGAAAAAAAACAACAGTGGGAGAACCCAGGCTCAGTCGGGGGCCAGTTCTCCTCTGGCGTTTATGAACTAGAGGTCGGATTTAACTGTAAGATTAAAAGTATTATATGAATGCCTGGCTGAAGAGATGCGTCTTTAATCTAGTTTTAATCTGGGAGAGCGAGTCTGAGCAACGAACAGTATCAGGAAGACTATTCCAGAGTTTTGGAGCTAAATGTGAAAATGCTCTCCCTCCTTTGGTGGACTTAGATATCCTAGGTATGACCAAAAGCCTCGAATTTAGTGATCTTAAAGAGCGCGATGGATTATAGGGCGATAGAAGATCCGTTAAATAGACTGGAGCTAAGCCGTTTAGGGCTTTATAAGTCTGTAGCAATACCTTGTAATTAATACGGAACTTTATAGGTAACCAATGTAGTGATGATAAAATTGGTGTTATATAATCATATTTTCTTGATCTAGTAAGAACTCTAACGGCGGCATTTTGGACTAACTGTAGCTTGTTTATTAAGGATGCAGGACAACCGGCTAATAAAGCATTACAGTAATCTAGTCTCGAGGTCATGAATGCATGAACTAACCAGCCAACCCTTTCACTTCAGTAAGGTGGTCTCTTCTTCTCTTCTTGCAATGCGAGCAACAAATCTCAGACAGTAAACTGAGGCATTCTGCTTTGTAAAGGGCACTTTGCCACATCCAGGGTAAACACAGTGTGAGCCCATTCTGCATATAACGCTATGTTACAACATAAAGCAATATTCCAATAATTTATATAATTATAACACTTTATATAGAGCCATTTTGGATAATGAGTAGTTCCACATTTAGTACATTTTGCTGACTACTTACTTAGGCCTATTTAAAATAGTATTTAAGTAAAAGTACTGTACATATGTAATTAAAAATATTTTCATTATGGTATTATTTTACTTTAGTAAAAAGATCTGAGTAGCCTACTTCCTCCACAAGTTATTTTTTATATAACGTGACTAAATAAAAAGACAAAGTCATTAGTGAAGATTACGCAACAGTATTTAGAATATAATTTACTGTAGAATAGTACATGCAATGCAAACTAGTTCGGTTACAGCTCAAATGTATAATTCTTGTTCTATCATTCACCCTGCCTCCATTATATATCTTTGTCACACAAGTGTTTGATCACCATATTTGAGTGATCATTGCAAAAAATGTGTTGATATATTTTATATTCTGTTTATGTATAGTGTATTCTATATACAGTACCAGTCAAAAGTTTGTACACACAAATGGGAAAGTGTGTCCAAACTTTTGACTGGTACTGTACTATAATATGCACATAAATAATATTGCTACTGTATTATAATATACACATAAATAATATCGGCCGATATATCGTTATCAGGCTTTTTTACTCCACAATATCGGTATTGGCCCCAAAAAATCCATATCGGTCGGGCTCTACTAAAATGTAAATTATTTAAGTATGAACAACTTTTAGACACAAATCTGTATGAATCCTTATTTAATATCAATATTAAAATCGTAACATTACTATTTTGGTTCTATTGTATTGTTGTATATAAATGAAATTATGTTTTCAATCACATTTATTAAATGCAGTTTAATTTTATATAAATAACATTTCGCTCCGCTCTGTGACTTCTGCTGCAAACTCGTTTTGAAAGATTACATGTTAAAAAGTCTACACTTTAAAACCTTAAAATGAATAGGATTTCTGTAATTGTTTAACCATTGTTTATCAAGAATATTTTTGGTTTTGTTGCTGTGGAACACAATAGGCGTTTTCTCAGTATAGTCCTATGCTGGGACTGACAATAGAATCATAAAATATGGCAAAAACATAAATTCACAAAAGTAATACATTTATTTTTGTGTGCTGTAAACCACGTCTTCATAATCCATAATTGTGAGGAATTGACCAAAATTGAATTCTTTATTCAGCGATCTTCATCTCCATTATCAGTAAAGACCACAAAGTAAAATCCAGATGATGGCAGTGATATAAAATGCTCACTGGCTCTCATCTGCTTCGTAACCGATTGCGACGTCGTGTTTTGGGTGATGTGTTTAAAGGGGTCCAGAACTGAGAAATTAAAATTCCATTGATCTTTTGACATTTAAGAGGTCATGCAATGTTCTACTTTATTACGTAATAAGGTATCTAAACACCGCCTCTGCAGAAGAAGATCAATGCCTGCTTCTTGATTCACGCATGTAGTACGTAAATAACAAGAGAGGAAAGCGCAGGTCTATGCAGAAACCAATCGATAAAGATGCCTTCGAAGACAACACGACGCTGTGCAGTGCCAAGTTGTGGAAAAAACAGTCTTTGCATTGCCTTCCTTCTGATCCCAACATTAGGAAAGAGTGGATGAACTTTATTTTTAATGAAGTTCCAGACCGTGGATTCGTTTACAAACAAGGCACAATTCGACGCAGGATTTTCAGAAAGATTGAAACTAAAAGACGATGCTGAGCCGACTATATTGGATCCGACAGTAATGGTCGCACCACTAAGTATGAGAAACTGAGAAATACACATATACACTGACGCTATCATTAACGAGAACTGACAAACACTAAGGGCCCTATTTTAACGATCTAAGCGCATGGTCAAAAGCGCATGATGCAAGTGCACTTAGGGCGTGTCCGAATCCACTTTTGCTAGTTTAATGATGGAAAAATTGTCAGTGTGCATGGTCTAAAAGGCTTGTCCCTATTCTCTTAATGAGTAATGGGTGTGTTTTGGGCGTAACGTGCAATAAACCAATCAGAGTCTCATCTCCCATTCCCTTTAATAGCCAGTTGCGCTCGCGCCATGGTGGATTGCTATTTACATGGTGGAATGTGCATGCGGAAAGACTGAATACTTCTCCAGAGAGGAAACGGATCTGCTTGTGCGCAAGGTTCAAGTGGCCAAGCAGACCATCTACGGGACTAGCCGGATTCCACCATATCTTTATGTACACAATAATAATCTTTTATATTGTAACCCTTTTATTTTTATATTTGCCATATTTATGTGCTGCTGCACGTAAAAAGTCTGCCCTGTGTGTGTAATAAGCAGAGTGTACGCATATTGTGCACCCGCCTATAGGCGCATATTACTAATGCGCCCTTTAAATAACAAAAAAAATAATAATAATACTGCGCCAATTACTTTAGTAATTACTTTAATAACACACCTTGTTTTCAGACCAGCACGCCCATGGGCGAACAGATGGGCGCGAATGCATTTGCTATTTAAACAACGTGGCGCAGGATATGAAAATTATAACTGTGTCGGGCTGAAACTAGCAAAAAACATTTGCGTCGTGCCTCCAGGAAAGTGGATCTCGAGTTGCCAGAGTTGCCCATTGCGGGTATAGGGAAAGTGATGCTGCTTTTTCACTACCTCCAAAAAGTCTGTTTATGTAAAGTTACATGTAACGTTATGCATCACTAATCACAGAATTAAAGGATGAGGTGATGGCCCACTTGTTTTATGGAACTTTATTTGTGTGATAGGGTCTTACCTCCTGCCGCTGGTCTTTGGAAGGGCTCAAATAAACGGCATGCATTGATGAGCTCTTCTAGCTGTTTGGGACAATCTGTAGGAAGTGGCTCCATGACCTTCTCTACACACACTTTTTGATAGATCTGACTATGGGAAGAACAGTCTAAAAACACAGGCACAGAACATTTAAGTAATGTATAGGGAAACACAAATACAGTATGTAAAAGATAAACAGAAGAGTTTATTTATTTTTTATCAAAATTGTTTGTAGTGGTGATACACACCTTTAAAAGGAACATCTCGTGTTGTAATTTCCCACAAGACAATGCCAAAACTAAAAGGAGCATGTACAGTAAGTAACAGTCATTCTTTATTTTAATAAGATACACATTTGATATTTGAGTTAGTGTGCCGTACCTGTAGATCTCACATGCCTTGTCGTAAGGATGGTTGATATTCTGAAGCTGTTGTGGAGAGCTGTAATGGAAAGCACTGTTCTTTTTGGATTTATTCTTCTGAAGAGAAGTTTCTGTTCTTGTCAGCTCAAAACCTCCCAACTTTAGAAACATACAAATGAGCAAATACACATAACATAAAAATTAGGATGAAACCCCAACAAGTAATATTCCCTTTAGGTTTAGCTTAGGTTATGTTAAGTGTCCAGCACATTTAGAGTTTGATTGAATAAATATCTGTCAAAAAATTATATAAGTTCTCTAAGAAGTTTTTTGTACTTTTTGATGCCCAAGACCTCCAAATATGATGAATCCTTATAAAATATAACACTATATTTTCTTAAGAATAAAGAAAAAATATATATTAATAAGATATAACAAAGACAAAATTTTCACTTTCCACTGATTCCTGGACTAGGAATTCTCCAATTTCCCCAATTTATATTTTAAAATGTTATTTTCCTAGGTGTTGATTGGTCATTACAACATTCCAGCCCTGCTGATATAAACAATGAATTCAGTAACAGAAAACGTCTCGGGTTACGACTGTAACACTACGTCTACTACGACACTTTGGGGAGCGCCCTTAGCGTATCGCATCTGAAGTATGAATTAAACTAATCCAATCCTGATTGGTTCTAGCCTGGAAATCCAGATCCAAATCTGAAAGATTAAGGGTCTGGCATCTACTAATAAGCCCCATATGCGTAGCTACCAGCGGAGCTAACTGGTAGAGATTAGATCAGCAAAACAGCAAAAACGTCCTTCTTGCAAAGGAAGGATTCGAGTGCCGTCTTCTGTTCCTCTTTTTGATAAAAAGCCAAGTCTAACTTGTTCATTGTAGCGGCCAAAGCCGTTTCAAACAACTGGTGTTCATCCATCTTGCAATCTTTACTAATGACTTTGATGTTACAGCACTGTCGTCATCTGTTTAGCTCGCCTCTGGCCCGCCTATATCACATAACCTGATGTGATTGGTGCAGTTCGGATACAAGGGCATATTTAATGAGCATCATTACTCGACGCCTGAGTAACTCGCTGAGCAAATTCAATTTGTGCTCTCGCGAGAACTCTGGATTTCCAGGGTAGATTGGTGCTGCGTCATGACGTAACATGTGACTGCATACACGGAAGCTACAAAGGGTCATGTTTCCAACTGCCCGGTCATGTAGATTTGCCTTGTACAACATTAGGAGGAATAGGCCCTTCCTATCAGAGCATGCTACAAAACTCCTTGTCCAAGCGCTAGTTCTATCCAGACTGGACTACTGTAATGCTCTCCTGGCTGGTCTTCCAGCTTGCATGGTCAAACCTCTGCAACTGATCCAAAATTCTGCAGCCAGAGTGGTCTTTAACAAGCCGAAGAGAGCACGTCACTCCTCTCCTCACAATATTGTACTGGTTGCCAGTTGCCGCTTGCATCAAATTCAAGTCACTGACGTTTGCCTACAGAAAAACCACTTGCTCTGCTCCCTTTTACTTAAACTCATTACTTCAGACTTATGTGCCATCCAGAAACTCTTTCTCTGACCTTTACCATTACTGTTCCCTGCTGGTGGAATTATCTGCCTAACTCAACCAGAGCTGCTGAGTCCGTAGCCACGTTCAAGAAACGGCTGAAGACGCATCTTTTTCGACTTAACTTGATCCAGTAATATAAGCACTTTCTCTTCTCTTCTTTTATTTAAAAAAATAATAATAGTTTTTTACATGTACTGCGTTAGATTAAACTGAGAAGGGTCAGAGCACTTGCATATTGTTGTCCTACTGTTAGTTTAACTGCTTCTATTGTTCTCATTTGAAAGTCGCTTTGGATAAAAGTGTCTGCTAAATGAATAAATGTAAATGTAAATGTAAATAAATCTTAGCTCTGGCAGGGCAGAGCAAATGAAGTCTTTCGTCATCCACCGTCACGTGAGGTGGATGAAAAGCCTGCAGAACCATAGGCCGTGCCACATTAGATGGCACTTTAGGCACATAGCCCGGTCTGGGATGCAAGATAGCCTTAATGTCGCCTGGAGCAAACTCCAGGCACCCATGAGATATAGAGAGCAACTGAAGATCTCCTACTCTCCTCAGAGAAGTAATGGCTAATAAAAAAGCTACCTTGAGGGAAGGTTCTTGGCTTCAGCCGACTCCAGAGGTTCGAAGGGAGCCTCGACCAGCCCTTCAAGAACCACTGCCAGGTCCAATGTGGGAACTCTGGTACAAGCCGCAGGTCTCATCCTCCAAGCCCCATGGAGGAAATGTACGACCAGCTGATGTCTCCCCAGAGGCCCATCACCCAGAGGAGCGTGGAAAGCCGCAATGGCAACCAAGTACACCTTGAGTGTGGATGGGGTAAGAACAGCCGAGAGGCGATCTTGGAGGAGCTCCAGTACTGAAGCCAACCGGGCAGTTAACTGGGTCCACCTCACGCTCTCTACACCAAGTGGAAACACATTCCACTTTAGGCCACTTTAGGTACAATCTCCTCGTGGAAGGAGCTCTGGAACTGAGTATGGTCTCTACTCAGAGGGATCTGCCAAGGCTGGCCTGCCAGGAGTGCTATGATGTCTGAAAACCATACCCGGGCCGGCCAGTATGGGGCAACTAGAAGTAGGCTGATCCCGTCACAACGGACCCTCTTCAGAACTCCCGGGAGCAGAGCAATCAGGGGAAAAGCGTACAGGCGTAGCCTCGGCCACGTATGTACCATGGCATCCACACCCAATGGGGCTGGATGGATGAGAGAAAACCACAGTGGACAGTGGGGTGTCCCTCGAGATGCGAGCAAATCCACTTCCACTGGGCCACTTCCACTGGGCCGAACCTCTCGCATATCGACTTCACCACCTCGGTGTGAAGTCTACATTCCCTGGGCCTCAGCCCCTGCCTTGACAGGATGTCTGCTCTCTGATTCTGGACCCCTGGGACGTGCATTGCTCTGAGAGATAACAGTTTCCCCTGGGACAACAGGAGGATTTGATGCACCAGTCTGGATAGAGGGCGCAATCTCAGAACCCCCTGATGAATCAAGTAGGAGACCACCGACACATTGTCTGCGTGGTGACCCCTGAGGTCTGGGAGGAAGCTCCTCAGAGTCCTGCCATCCATGACCGCGCCCCAGCCCGCGAGGGAGGCGTCTGTCGAAGTGGCTTTCTGGCGAAATGACGCTCCCAGCACGGGGCCTTGGGACAGAAACCAAGCTTTTTTCCACATAGGTTGGGAACTAAGGCATCTGCGCATGGAACCCTGATCATGCAGAATGGGTTCCCCCTTGGGGAAAACCCCTCACTTTTCAACCACCACTGCAGGGCCCATGTGCAGCAGGCCGAATGGAATGACGTTGGACGCTGCTGCCATGAGCCCTAACACTCTCTGAAAATGTTTTACAGCGATGGCTTCGCCTAGCTTTATACTGGTCTCCGTGGCCAGGATGGACTCGATTCATGCAGGAGACAATTGTGCCTGCATCGTGACTGAGTCCCACACCACTCCCATGAACTTGGTTCTCTGGGCTGGTGCCAACATGCTTTTTTTCGTGTTGAATCTCAACCCCAGGCTCTGGATGTGGGCAAGGATGAAATCTTGATGCCGAACTGCCAGCTCTTGTGACTGGGCCATAATAAGCCAGTCATCAATATAATTTAGCACCCTGATACCCTGAAACCTCGGCGGAGCTAGAGCTGCATCCATGCAGTTGGTAAACGTGCGAGGGGAGATAGCTAGGCCAAACGGAAGAACCCAATATTGGAACGTTTTGCCCCCGAAAGCGAACCTTAGGAACCTCCTGTGAGATGGAAGGATGGATATGTGGAAGTATGCGTCCCTTAGATCCATCGTGACCAACCAATTCTCAGATTTGATCTGACTCACGATGATGGGAATAGTGAGCATCTTGAAACCTGAATCTCCTCATAGACCGATTCAAATGCCTTAGATCTAAAATTGGCGCAACCCTCCATCCTTCTTGAGAAGTATGAAGTAGCGGCCGCAGAACCCGGACTCCCTGTCCGGCGGAGGAACACCCTCTATGGCCTCATTTATCAGCAGGGAATTTACTTCCTGTTCCAATGCCTGACCCTGCAATGGGTCGACTGCAGTCCACACCAACCCGTTGAATTTCGGTGGGTGTAATCGAAGCCTGTATCCCTTCTCTATTGTGTGCATGACCCAAGGAGAAATATTTGGCAGGTCTTGCCTTGCTTTGAAATATTCTACTAAGGGAACCAGCCTCTCGAGACTGATTTGGGGTATTATTCGAGATTCATTCTCGATCCCCTGAAGCGGTTCTCTGGCAGGGTTTGGTCGAAACGATTTTCGATGTGCGGATGGAACACTGCATTCGCTGCTGATAATTTTAATTCCTCAGAATTAAGTGCAGCCATAAACACTGGATAAGTGAAAAAACGGTCTGAATGGTAGGCTGAATTAAAATATCTAACTTAAAGTCAGATAATATTCCATCATTTTAATTTCTAAGAATGAAACGCAGCCATAATCACCAGACAATGTTGTTTTAATATTTATTTATACAGTCTCGTAATCTACACGCTGCCTCGGCAAACGCGAGATTCGAGCCGTTACAATATATTTGGCTATCATCCCTCGAGAAGGAATTTAACAGGTGCGAGGCTGAAACATCCGACGGCGCATGGATGTATGAGAACGAGATATTTCTCAATGAACACTGCCAGCACCCTCAGGAGCTGACTGTGAATGCCTCACACCCAAACAGTATTATTTCACAGATAGCGTCTTTTATTGCAGACCCGTAATCTACGCGCTGCCTCGGCAAACGCGAGATCCGAGTCGTTCACAATATATTTGGCTTTCATCTCTTGAGAAGAAAGTCAATGGGCGCGAGGCTGAAACACCTGAAAATGCACGGCTGTGCGTGTCAAGATATTTCTCAATGAACACAGCCAACACCCTCAGGAGCTGACTGTGCATGCCGTGCTGCCTTGGCAAACGCGAGATCCAAGCCACTATAGATTCTGTATTGCAATGCAGACCTTTAATCTACGCACTGCCTCGGCAACGCGAGATCCCAGTCATAGAATATTTATTGCAGAGTAGACCCGTAATCTATGCGCTGCCTCGGCAAATGCGAGATCCGAGCCACTAGATTCTATATTGCAATACAGACCTTTAGTTGGGACAGTTCTTATGGGACAAACAACACCAAATAGGACAGACAGTTTGACACAGAGCACTTGCTGAAGAGCAAAAAGCTAACTCTGTTGTGTGTCGGCGTCCCTTTGTAGCTTCCGTGTATGCCGTGACATGTTACGTCATGACGCAGCACCAATCAGGATTGGATTAGTTTCATTCATACTTCAGATGCGTTACGCTAAGGGTGTTCCCCAAAGTGTCGTATACGCAGCCAGTTTACCTAGCTATTGTGTACATCCAGTGGTTAAAGTTTCCCTGTTAAAACCCTTTACAAAGGATGTACAACAAGTTCACTCTGGCTATCAAGAGATACTCATGCCCGCTGAGTACCAATCCCATTCCCAGTTAGATGGTAATGGCGGACTTGGGTTAAATCCAGGGTTAAAGTGGGATGTGAGTTATGTTTAACAAAAACATGTTGTGCTTAAATTATGGCAAAATTGTGAAAGAGAAAATAAATTACCTTCACTCTGTAGCCAGCTGCCACTAGAAAACTGCAGCTTGTGATGGAACCATGCACTTTAAACTTTTCTTCTGACTGATGCAATCTGTATTGTGCAAAGGACAAAGGAGTTCCTTCACTATAGTATTTAATAGGGATGGGCATTCAATTAAATTTTATTAGTCGATTGTCGAGAGACTATCGATTAATCATTAATATTTTTATAATAAAATTAATTATTTAACTTTTATAATTCAAAAATGCAATGAATACAAAAATACAGCGTGTTTTTCCTTTACACAACCTTTATTACAAGATCAACTTGTGGCAGACAGTTAAACTACATTCAGTTAGACAAACCGAACATATATGCGCGTGCATATGCGGTGCTCTAAAGCAGCGGAACCTGCAGCTGCGAGCCGGCGTTCTTAAACAGAGACCTCATTTGTTCCAAAATAATAATAATAAAAAAGAATCATGTTAAACAATAACTTAAACAAAAAATATAATAATACTTAGATCTGACAGGTTTTGTCAAATGTAACTCAAAACTATCTAAGCCAGAAGAAAGAGGGTGAGAGATATTAACCTTCCTGACAATTGGGCTAACTTAACAAATTAGGCTACTTAAAGCCTCGTGAAAAATAACTAACTTTAGTAACTCGCATACAACTTCTGCACCAGTCTACTGATTTTTGTTGAGAAATATAAGCATGTTGACATGATCTGGGGTCAGATGCGACCGCAACCTGGTGACCGTCATTCCAGCCGCCGAAAACACCCGCTCTGAGGGGACTGACGTTGCCGGGATGCACAGGTACCTCCGCGCTAACTTGGCCAGCCCGGGGAACCTTATGTATATATACAATACTTAGGGGCAGAATATTTATCTCAATGAACTTGCAGATCCCTTGGGTAATTTTCTCTGCTCGTTGTGCATCACAGCTCAGAGTCCGTGCTAACGTCGACTTGATGCTAGGTTGAGACTGAGAGCAGGATGCACCGCCACCGACATTAACCAGGGACGGATGCACTTTGTTTAAGTGGTACATCATTTGAGTCGTGGCCGTGTTGTACTTATACACGGCATCGCAATGTTTGCAGTGAACTATTTCGCTTTTTAAATCAAAATGGTCCCACGCCACACTTCGCCGTGACCTCTTCATGATTATTCTTTTGAAATCAAAACGGAAGATCACAGATAACCGAGTATGGTGTCAAATATTGCCCCCGGGTGGTAAAATGTTTAATTGCTGCCACACAGTAAAATTAATTTAATTGCTTCAAGACTCACACTACGCAACGCAAACTGCATTAGATTAAAAAAAAAAGCATTAGATTAATCGATAACAAATTAACGTGATCGCCGAAATTCTTAACGATCAATTATCGATCGTCGATTAATCATGCCCATCCCTAGTATTTAAGAACTTTGTTTTTAGTCAAGAGACATAAATGAGAATAAATTAACTAGATTTCTACCTGTAGAGCCCCTGTGCTGCATCCAGACACATTTGAGTCTTTCTATCCCAGGGCAGATTGCTATTACTGTCCAGGACTTGTCGAAGACTACCCTTCTCACAGTATTCCATGACTATCAAGTAACTTGGATTTGGTCCTGTAAGAAAACAATGACAATCAGATGTGCTTAACTCAAAAGTTCAATCTTTGAAAATAGATTTTAATTAGATTAGCATACCATTCTCATCCTGGACACAGATACCAAACATTCTTAAGATATTTGGTGACTCAAAGCGCTTCATGGTCTCCACCTCCTTGTTAAAGAGACTCCTCAACTCACTGGAGAGAATGAACAAATACAACAAAGAAATTTTTGTTTTTTAATCAGTCAAGATGTTGATTGCAACCATATAAGGGGCTTTCACACCGGATAGTTCTATGAACTAACCACCGGAGTGGTTCCCCGAGAACTAATGGTTCCTCCAGGAACGTTTTCTGGTTGCATTCTCACTGCCAGTAGGAACTCTGAAGTGATGTAAGCCACACTCGTTGTTGTGACTTTTATTTTGACGGCGCTGCAGACCTTTATTTTGACGGCGCTGAGAATGACTGAGCCTGAGCAAACAAACATGCATTCGCATTCTCCGTGTTCATTAGTTTACGATCTGTCTAACACGTTATTAGATAGAACTGTTATACATAGAAAGTAGATAGTAAATGAAAAGTTATTAGCGTATGGCGTGTGGTTGATGTCCAGTGTTGCTAACTGAGCAGAAATAAATGATCATGTTTAGCTTGGTCCCCTCAAAGTTGTGTTGAATTTTCTCCTCAGCGTAAAGGTTAAGAGGCCCATCTATCACTGTTTTCCATGTCTGTAGAGTTAGTTTCTGGAGTAAATATATAGGCTATAATCTGTGTGTTTACAAAGCTTTTTAAAAAATGGCGGGTGCTGGTGTTTCGCGTGTGTTCGGCCAATCCGCGTACACTAACGTCACGTATAGTTCCTATAGTGCTGGTTAGACCCTACTCTGAAGTAGGAGCTAAATTAGTTCCTCCAAAAGAGTTCCTAGAACTAAAATCGTTCCTAGTTCCTGCGGTGCGAACACGCCGATATCCAGGTACTTCTGCCAATAGTTCTAGGAACAATGAAAAGGTTCCTCCGGTGCGAAAGCCCCTATAGACTGGTCTCACTCATAATAAAAATGTAATGGCATGATAACATTTGACCACAAAATATATTTTATTACTATTATGGAATAGTTTCCCATAACCAGAGTCTGCCTTTACCATCTACCTGGGGCTGGGGTTGGTGTTCAGCGGGCATGAGTATCTCTTGATAGCCACAGTGAACTTGTTGTACATCCCTTTGTATAGTTCGGAATGGCTGCACTTCAGAAGTGGTTTAGCAGGGAAACTGTAGGTCAGCTCTTCTGGTTTAATCTCTCTAATGTCCTGCAGATGAAGGCAGGGTTTTTTCACTGCCAACAAATGACAAATAAAACTGTTCAGTTTAGCAACCAATCTAAATATTAATTCTAATTAAATAATACAACTTTTGTCTCCCAAATCAAAGTCACGTGGTGCAACCAACATGGAAACAAAAGTAACAAAATATAAAATTATGTGTGTCTGGGTCAGTAAGTATGTTGAAACATATTTTATGACAAGAAAATTTAGTTCAGGTTGTAAAATGTCATGTAGTCCGACTCTTAATTGATATTTATGAATTAATAATTCATGATATACAGTGTATACATACATACATTTCTTTGTTTTTTGTGGACAGTTTTATTGACCAACTTGTTTGTACTTACATGACTCCAGGATGTCTTTAATGTCCTGCACATCTCTTTGCATTTGGTCAGCTGTCTTTTGCACAGCATCAACTGTCGTGTTTATTTTGTTGCTCTCCTGGACTAAAGACTGGAGCACTAGAAGGAAAATGTATACCATGTAAAACGTAGTTGTATCCTACAAAGTAGCCATTTCAATCCAATTCAAATCCATACAACATTAACTTTAAATAGCCTATAACTTACAATTCCGAAATTCCAGAGAGTCACTCTGCCTGTCATCTTCATCTTCCCGTTGCCTCGTTGCTTCTTGAAACACTTTCTCTATACTCCCTCTGTGCTCGAACTGAAGCGCTAGAGAAAGTAACTGAGCCGCATCGTTCAGCCTTTCATTTAGGCCGTTGAACTCCTCGCCGAGTTCATACGCTTTTGTGATACGTTTAATATAGCTGAAGGAAGTGTATTTCCTTACCACCATCTCTGCTGACTCCAGAGTGAGTTTAAGTTGTTTAAGTCCATTTATAACCTGTTCAGGCTCACTCCCAAAGCCATGAACCTTCACAGCTTCCACAAGCTTAGCCAGAGTGGACACGCGGTCGGCTAAACGCTTGCAGCGCTTCTTGTTGGCCTGGACCTCCCCACACAGGGCGTACAGTTTTTCTGCAATGGCCAGAATTGGTTCTATGATGTCCATCGTAGCTGGAAATAAATTAATTTAAAAATAAATATTTCTAAGGTCAAGTGTCTTGGATGGCGGAAGCATGATGTCAAGTTGTCACAATGTAAATCTACTGTTTACTTACTGATTTGTGAAAGATGCTTTATTTTGAAAAATAAAATAAACTCTAAAGCAAACAAATCCAGTACAGATTATTTAACAAGTAAATTTGCAATAATGTCAACAGTAAAAATTAAACACAAACCAATTTGTTAAACAAAAATGGAAGATAAAAACAAACAAACTGTGACTAATACTAAATACCTTATAGAACATCTAGGTTACTATCCCTAATGAAGGGAACAGATACGCTACATCAGAACTGACCTGACGAATTGGGATCTCGCCAATTCGCCTCAAGGAGAGCCCAGTCACGCCTCAAGGAGAGCCCAGTCACCTTGGAGTGTAAAGTAAACAAGCCAATGCACAATGGCGTGCGAGATTTGCATCGCGAAGCGGATATATAAGGAAGTACGCGTGTGATCGTACTTCAAACTTTGTGCCGAGGAGCCGAGACGGTGTGTGCCGGCCGTTCAGCAGTGGAACAGCAATTGTGGCGACAGACGTCAAAACAAAACAGTACAATTGCTGCCCCTTCCAGCTCCCTGCGTGAGCCACCTAATCCCACCACACTTGCTGAGGCGGAGAAAGGACAGGGCTTTATGCAGGGAGAGTTGACAACTGCTGCTGTTGACCACACAGTGAGACTATTGGATAACACTGGGAAAAGTACCTATGGAAAGGGATGCTACGGAGACCACTTCCTGCCCGTAGGGAGGTGTCATGTGGGGATTACACATATGGACTGGCCAACATACGTGTGCTCAGACGAGGTGGAGTCCCCTCTGATATGCCCCGATCTAGTTTCTCTGCTGGCCAGCAAAGGGGCTACTTCGATATGGATACTCAACATATGGAGTGCTACATATGAAGGTCTCTGTGGTAGATTCAGCCTAGCTAGGGTGAAGTCAATACCGAGCAGAGACGGAAGAGTGTGCTCTGCCAAGGGAAAGACACAGGATTGCTGATTGGGAAGCCGTTCCGTGGAAGAATACATATGTGGGATCGCCTGTAGGGGAATCACAACACATGGGCACCTAGTCGGCTGACTTTCTGGGCATACACATGAGTGCTAGACCTAGCATCGGACGCCTTCGCCGTGTCTGACTGCCGAGGGTGCTGGAGGAACTCCATGCAGGGTTTGCCAGGGAACTCACCTGTAGAGCGCACGTATCCGCACGTATCGTGCACGTATCCGGTCCTAAGAGGGGGAATGGCGCTGCAAGCGAGACACAGAGTGGGTCCAAAGCATTAATGGCTACTTGTGGCAAGTACACAGGAGTGCACAGGATCTACACGGAGGTTGTAAAACCTCGCAAATGTGTTGGGTGTCACCCGCAGCTCTACAAATGTCTGCTGTCTGCTAGCGAGGCGCCGTGCAGACTCCAACATTCTGGGTCGAATGAGCCCTCACCCCCAGGGGGTATAACTGAGCTCTAGAATAAAGTTATTATCCAGATAAAGTTAGTTTTTGATTGATTCACTTCCGTTGCAAAGATCATTAGTTATTAACTTAGGGGCCGCTACCACAACATTGTTTTAACTGAAAACAGAAAACAGTGTTTGGTGGCTCGAGAACAAGGTTTGATTTTAATAATGTATTAGTAAATGTTATAATTAATCTCTTTGACCTAGCATACACATAACACATTATAGACTTTTATAATTCAATGTTAGGCTGCATAGATTAGCTCAGCCGGAACCGGGAATACTTCCCATAAATCCTGATGTACTCGTTACATCATAAGATTAATGGCTTCTATGCTAATATTAGTTTTATCCCGAGGTTAGCTGCAGTCCACCGGATCCAGGCTGTATCCAGATCTGATGAAGGACCTGCACCTGGACGTGACGACAGCACAGTCCTGAAATGTAAACTAGTATCTCCCCTGACTTGACTGAAACAACTTGACTGAAACAACAATTCAGCCTTTACTTCAGTGAGGATTTCAGTTAATTTGTTTGGGTCAGAGTCATAGGCGATGATCCCATGGGTTCTCGGGGGCTTGAGCACCCACGGAAATGGTCGAGCACCAACAGAAAAACACAAGATATTCTCCATTCATTTTAACCAGTTATAATAATAATAAAAAATAATTGCAGCTTTTAGGGCCCTTCCACACATACCTTGTTTGGTCCGGATTTTCAGACTTTTCAGTTTGATCCGAATCAAAATTACAGGTGTGAAACCTCCCCCGGACCACGGTCCGGACCAAACAGACGAAATTTGGTCCGACGAAAAGAGGTAGTCTCGGTCCGGATCAAACTGAACAAAGGTTTGGTTCGTTTCTAGTGTGAAAGCATTTTCTGTATAGTTCAGACTTTCAGACCATTTACAGGAAGTTCCGGTGGTTCTCGCAGGATTGCTTGCAGTCTTCTCCTCCTTTCCTGTCGGCAACAATAAAATGTTCCTACAACGAGGACGTTCATTTGGCGAATTTGAACTAGCCTCTAGTATAGGTGGTGCTGCAGGTAGTAATGCCATAATAAAAATAGTATAGTGGTAACGATATGCGTCTGTTCATTCATTCTTGTCAATGTTTTTTTTTTCTTTTTCTTTTTTTTTTCATTCTTGTCAAAGTTACCTGCCGAACTGACAATACGCTGACGTCAGACGCATGTCCGTTTACAAACCAATCAATGTAAAGAAGAAGCAGCCCACATAGATGATGATGACAGGACGCAAGTATGTCATGTAAGTTCTTTAGTGCGCTCGCATAACTGCAATGTGAAACCAAACCAGAACTTACCGAATGTATAAAATGTATCAAAACATGAACTTTGGTTCGGACCATGGTGCAGATTTTCAGGTGTGAAAACGCCCTTAGACACGACTTTCTTCTCATTTTTTATAGTTCATTTGAAGCTGTTTCTATGGCATTATTTTAATCACAGATGTCAAGAGCGCATTATTGTAACGCGAGAGAGCATCCATGTAACAAATCTCTCCACTCGCAGGCGGATTTCTTTCACTAGCGGACAAAACTGGACGTGTGCTCTAGGGGTGTGAACCGACACTGGTCTCACGGTTCGGTTCGATTACGATTATCATGTCATTGATTCAGTTCAATTTGATATCACGATGCATCACAATGCACCGCATCCTCAATTTTAAATTTTAAAATTTACTTCAAAAGTGATGTATGCGCGCGTGTGTGTGTGTGCTCGCCTTTTCGGGAAGTCGCAGTGACAGAAATTAGGCAGCGATCGTGACTGTCAGTGCTTCCTTACATACCTGCTTCACAGGGTGTAATGCAAATCTCGCACGCCAAAATGGCTTATTAGTTTACACTCGAAGGTAATTGGGCTCTCAGGCGAGTTCTCAATTCTTCAGTTCAGTTCTGACGTAACGTCGAACGTGCCTGACTGATAGGGAACTGAATATACAGAAATATATCCATCATGATAATCTCCCCATGACAAGATATATCTTTTTTCAGATATCAAATGTTTATCAGATTACCTTTAAACCTACTTCTCCTTTGCTTTTCTACAGCTATATTTTCACATGACAACTTCAGTCTATATAGCTAACAGAGGTTCATAGGGTGTAAAGGTTTTACAGTTTTATTATACAGGAGGCATCAAAGCAGGTTAAATTTTAAATACATGTTTAATGGCTTTCATTGTTGCTTCTGAATGAAGAAATTAAACAAATGCAATCATGGAAAAACAAACTTCAGAGGAAAGTAAAGGCAATACATGTCAAAAACGTAGAATGTTTTATGGCATCTATTCCTCATATGCATTATAATGAAAGGAGAAGTGAAACTTACAAAATCAAATCAATGCGCACCATTTTCTCATTCCTGTTAGAAGCACTATTCTTGTCATAATAAATGTTTCCAATGAAAGGTATACTACCATAAAATAATTGAAGAAAGTTAACTATCATTGAAAACTACTTCATTACTGCATGTTAAAATGATACTACCTTGTCTCTCAAAAAGAAACCCAGTAAACCAAAGTTACTTTCACAATCGCATGAAGCAGAAACCACAAACAGGAAGTTCGTTGAGAAATCTTCTTTCATTTTGAGCTTGCCACTGCATTTGCAACACATCATCAGCTAAAAATCATGTTTCCCTTCATACCTAAACATTTTATACGGAGTAATCTAGACTTCTTTGTTGACTTTGTCCTGGTAATCCTTTCCAGCCTTTGTACACTTGTGTCTTTGTATTTAAAAACTTATATAACAGGTAAAGCAGAGCCCAACTTTTCTTACAAACCCTCCAAAATACTTTTAGATTGAATCAAAACAGATACCTCAGATACTTCAGAGTTATTGCACTGACATAATAATCGTAATTTTTAAAGAAAAACAGAAGTAAACATATTATGATTATGGCACAATGACTGTAAAATAAAAAAAACAATTACAAAATACATTATAAATGTAAATACATAACTTATACTTACGTTTAAGTTACCTTATCTTGTCAAAACTGGCAAAAACCCTATTCAGTCTGACACAGGAATGTGAAAACAGCTAGTCTCAGTCAGGGGCGAGGCCAGACATGTTCAAGGGGCTGGGCCTTCATAAAACAGGGAGGGCAAAGTGTATGGCGTTATATGCGTGCCTCAATCCTGAGCGAGTAATTGTAAGTTTTGAGCACAGAGAACTATATTTTGCAAGCACATTACATTATATTTTGAACAGAAATTAACAATTGCAAAAAAAAAAATTCAAGAGAAAAAAAAATTGTGTGTCAAGAGTTGAGCGCGCACAGAATTAAGAGGTTGAGAGAGAGAGAGGGACTTGACAGGAGCGCAGAGAATAAGTTTGTGAGAGAGCACCTGAGTAAACTGCATGAGAGGGGTTATTATTGCATGTTAATATGGATAATAGCAAACAAGCAAATACATTTATTGATCACGGAATAGTTTTTTCTTTGCTCAAACGATTTTTTTTTTTTTTTTTGCAATTGTTAATTTCTGTTCAAAATATAATGTAATGTGCTTGCAAAATATAGTTCTCTGTGCTCAAAACTTACAATTACTCGCTCAGGATTGAGGCACACATATAACGCCATAAGTGTAGAGTATGAAAACTGCACGGCAAATTACCAGGAAAACATATAACAGCACCAGGGTTATTATTGTTTTGCATTTTTCATTAGTTTTTATTTTTATTTCGTTTTGACTTTTTGTTTTCAAATTCATTAGTTTTAATTAGTTTTTAAAGTGGGTTTTCTAGTTTAGTTATTTTTTATTTTTTGAAAATGCTTAGTTTTAGTTTAGTTTTTTAGTTTTAGTGTTAGTTTTAGTCTTTTTTTGTAATTTGGGTTATTTGTCAGGTGCAAGATTCAAAAAGGTCAGAAAAAGTATTGTGTAATAATAACTCAACAAAAACATCATACAATATTAGAAAAAAATTCACACCCCATTGAAATTCCTTTACCTCTTACAAAATCCACACGCAGTACCAAAAATCTACACATCTTCTATACAGAATTCACACCTTATACAAATACCACAGCTGTACAATTTTCACACCCTATACTAAATTTACCCTATACAGTCAATAGCCTACTCATCTGAAGCAGCAAACATTCAGTGTAAAAGTAAAAAAAATGACATAACATTATTTAATATTTGAATCACAGCTTATAACTTAGTGTTTTGACATCGACAACCACAACCAAAAAGTGCATTTTACCTCAAACTTGCGACTAGTTAACTTTCTAAAGGCGTAATCGCTCCTCAGGTCGACATTAACATATGGAATTCCAAAGCTGCCAACATTAAAAATAAATAAATACATAAATAAATATACAAATAAATGCAAAAAATAAAAAATAAATAAATAAATATATAAATAAATATACATAAAAAAGCAAAAAAACGAAAATAAATAATTATTTATACATTTATTTCCTTATTTATGTATATATTTATTTTTTTCCATATTTATTTATTTATTCTTTTATTTATTTATACATTTATTCATTTCTACATTTATTTATTTCTACATTTATTTATTTTTACATTTATTTATTTCTACATTTATGTGTTTCTACATTTATTTATTTATTCATTTATTTCTTCCTACATTTCTTCCTGCGCAGGGTAATGAGGAGGGCGTGGTTTACCTCAGACATAGCAATCGAGCTCAGAGAAAGCGAAGGCAAAGGGTTGAGGCCACAGTGACACCCTGTGGCGAAATACAATAAGTATAGCTCACTGACGTTGATACGGTCTTTGACTGTGAGGTATATGGTCAAAATCCTAAATCTTACTGTGTGACATGGATAGGCTATAGGCTACTCTTTATTCCGTACATGGTCGTAGAACATGGTTTGGTCTGGATTTGTAAAATGTCCTGGGCTAACAAACATGAAACAGGGACTATGAAACGGAAGCGCTTGATATTTTCCATTTTTCGGTCAGATCTCACGGAAAGGAAGCTGGGCACATATAGGCTACAGTGAAGTCGACGCAAGCATATTGACCAATGCTTTTGAAACGAGACCATTGCATTTTAATGTAGCCTAATTTCCAAAAACAATACTGACAGAAACATTTTTTTTTATTCTATTAAGCGGTGGTAGTCTTTAGCCTACCTCCATAAACTCATGTCCAGGGGCAACTTTATTAAATGTATGAACGTCACGTTAATCCACATCGATAAATTCAGTTAGAGGATAAGACTGTAGGGCAGTTAGCCTACCACTAAAATCCAACCAGAGCTCCATCAGAGCCATCAATACAGAAGGAAGAGATCTTAATGCATTTACACAGCAATTAGCCTACAAGTGCATAAAAATATTATGAAGTGTTTTACATTTTGAAGACATAAATATGACATGATGGAATCAATGAAGTGATAGGCCTACGTTTAATATGAAACTAAAACAGACACCAGGTGCGCAAACCTGCGTGACCATATAGCAACTATTCAGAAATGGAAATTACGAATGCATTAATATTTTGTTTTGAATTTAAGAAAAGTCGATTGAATATTTATAGGTTTATATCTCGTTATTATTTTAAGAATAGTAAAGTCTTTGTAACCAACCATAGTGATCAAATATCGAAGCTATCTCTATCTAATAGGCTACTTCAAAGATCAAATCAAATTATTTATTGTTAAATTTTGTAAAAATTTCTGTAGCCCAAAAACTGCCAAAAAAATAGCTAGCCTACATAACTTTTTAATTTGTATTATTATTTCTATGTGCACTATTTCATCCGTGAAAACCTTAGTCCCCTGGCTATCATGTCAGAATCTGCCATTCAAAATAAATTTTGCCTGCCACGGCAGCATATTCAGCAGTTTTAAGGCTACGTTTACACGTGGATGGCTATTTTCATAAACGGACATTTCACCCCTCTTCGTTTTCAAAAATAACATTGTGCACACGAATCTGTGTATATGCTGTCAAGAGCATGCCAAACCTGTAGGTGGCATTGTAACGCGAAGCTCAAGCCCACCTTATCCAATCAGAATCCCGAAAATAGTCACATTCTGTGACGTCGCTGCCTAAATCTCTGTTTTTCTCAGTTTACATGCAAACATGCAAACGAAGATTTTCAAAATCTCCACTCCGGCGGGAGTTTTTAGAAAGAATCGGTTTCACTGGCGAATCCTCCGTTTGCGTGTAAACGAAGGGCTCAAACGAAGGGAAATGTCTCAAGTTTTTCAAAATAACCATGTACGTGTAAACAGGGCCTAAATCTTGTTGTTGGTCCGACTTTGTCAAGACAAACCCGACGGAGCTCAGCCCCGAAATTCAACTGCTGTCGCTCTTCTCTTTCTTTTCTCTCCGCTGTAGCTGTTGATTATGTTTTGCGTGTTGCGCTTTTATTGAGATCATCCAATAAAATTAGTGATTTACACCAATAATGTGATGCAGGCAATTAACCCTTCTTGTGGAGTAAATGAATACTATGGCAAAATATATTATGATAGTATAAATGGTAGCCATACTATGCCAGTTAGTGTAGCGGGTTGATTCACATTTGAATGTGAATCCGCAACCTCGTTTGGACATGAGAGGTTGCGGATTCGCATTCAAATTAGGCTACATTAAAATGCAATGGTCTCGTTTCAAAAGCATTGGTCAATATGCTTGCGTCGACTTCACTGTAGCCTATATGTGAGAGTCCCTGTTTCATGTTTGTTAGCCTAGGACATTTTACAAATCCCGACCAAACGATATTCTACGGCCGTGTCCGGAATAAAGAGTAGGCCCTAGCCTATCCATGTCACACAGTAAGATTTAGGATTTTGACCATATACCTCACAGTCACAGACCGTATCAACGTCAGTGAGCTATACTTATTGTATTTCGCCACAGGGTGTCACTGTGGCCTCAACCCTTTGCCTTCGCTTACTCTGAGCTTGATTGCTATGTCTGAGGTAAACCACGCCCTCCTCATTACCCTACGCAGGAAGAAATGTAGGAAGAAATAAATGAAGAAATAAATAAATGTAGAAATACATAAATGTATAAATAAATAAATGTAAAAATAAATAAATGTATAAATAAATAAATGTAGAAATGAATAAATGTATAAATAAATAAAAGAATAAATAAATAAATATGGAAAAAAATAAATATATACATAAATAAGGAAATAAATGTATAAATAATTATTTATTTTCGTTTTTTTGCTTTTCTGTGTATATTTCTTTCTTTCTTTCTTTCTTTATTCTTTTTTACATTTATTTGTATATTTATTTATTTTTAATATTGGCAGCTTTGGAATTCCATATTAACACACTGACAAAATTATATTCAAAATTTAAAATATTTTTATACCACTTTTTAATGTGTGATTGTGTAAAGGTGTTCACGAGATAGAGATAACCTTTCGCGAACTTGCTTTCAACGTCGAATGAACACTCGTTCTCATGGAGACGCGGTGTGCACGGAGGGGAGGGGCCGGCTGTGTGTGTGTGCGCGTGCGCATGTGAGAGACGCATGAGTGACAGAGAGACGGGAAAGGAAATGCTGCTGAACGAATACGCTGCGTGTTTTAAATAGCGTTAAAAAATTAAAGACCTTGACAAAGACGAAAACTAAGGACATTTACTCTATAATTTTATTTTATTTTAGTTAGTTTTCATAAACACACATTACAGTTTTAGTTAGTTATCGTTTTTTTGTAATGCCTCGTTTTTATTTTTATTTCAGTTAACGACAATGTTTTTTCCCACCTAGTTTTCTTTTTTTCGTTCGTTTTCGTTAACGATTATTACCTTGAACAGCACTGTTTAAAGTTCAAAGTTTCAAAACAGCAAACAACAAGAAATGACCTATAAAAACTATACTAACTGAAAAACAATTTCCACTTATTTCAACTTAACTTAAGTTCTGTTGCTTTTTTAAATTGAGTATAATTGATTGGCTGTACAAATAATTTCAACTTAAATTGAATTAAAACTAACTTTAAAAGAAAGTGGAAATTGCTTAAATTATTTGTGAAATTAAAGTAATGTAAAAACATATGTTGTCATGACCAGTGTTGGGTAAGTAATTAGTTATAGTTACTAGTTACTTCTCACAAAAAGTAACTGAGTTAGTAACTGAGTTACATCATTACAAAAGTAAACTAATTCATTTTTTTTTTATTTAAGGTGCATAACAATGACTTGACTAACGTTTCGATGTAAAGTTACATCTTCATCAGAGTCCTTCTGCATCTGTGCTGCACCGGCGATTCCCTTTTTTCTGCTCTGTTTTGTCCTGCCCTGGTTGCACTGGATTGTTGTGGATTACAGAAGCGCAGAGAACCTCCTTTTCAGTTAAACTAATTAAAACTTTGCAGATGATACTAATATGTTACAGAGATTATTCTAATGCTGAAATGTGTAATTTATAAACAAACTATATTCTGCTCAGACACATTCGGCCTCTCTCGCGTACTGTCGAGCGCGCTCTCGGCCCTATTTTAACGATCTGAAACGCAAGTATCAAGCGCGAACAACGACTCTTGCGCCCGACGCAAATCTAAAATGGGTTGGTCTGAAGTAGCTTCATTACTCATAGGTGTGGTTTAGGCGTAACGTTAAATAAACCAATCAGAGCGACATCTCACATTCCCTTTAAGAGCAGGCACGCTTGTTCCATGGTGAATTGCTATTGCAGGGCCGTAAAACACAGAGAAGTGACATTGTATGGGGATGGGAGAAACCCACCCAAATTAGCTTCGGTTAAACAGGCGTATAAAAATTTGGGTAAATGTGTAAGCTAGATTTATGCCTGTTTTTTCACATCTTCATGGACACAACAATGATTTCCCTCGTGTGTTAATATTTTTCCTTGTAATAATGTATGGTTTTCTAAAAATGAGAACTGCTGCGTCTGTGTGTAGATGAGATAAGCAAAGTGCATGTGCGTTGTGCACACGCTACATTGATTGGACAAGCATGCGCCCTTAAAATAGCATATGAATAACATGCGCAATGTGCCACTGACTTTAGACTAGGTTTTTCCTGGTCAGTGTTGATTTTCAGAATTGTTTTCTAAACTTGCAAAATAGCACCAGGGAACCTTTGCGCTGGATCATGCCTCCTCTTTGCGCTGAACCGCCCCCGGGAGCGCAAGTTAATTTCTTAATTTACCGACGTGCGTCTGTGGAGGGAAAAGTCTGCTGTGCGTGAGTGCAAAATAGGAATTGCGCTGGGTGTAAGATAGGGCCCTATGTCTCTCTCGCACACTGTCGAGCGCGCTCGCGACGTTCGCCTCGCTTTTGTCGAGTCCGGCATCCCATAAACACACACACACCATAGAAAAAAACGTTCCAGGTCCTATGGTTGAGAGAGAGAGCCTACTCGTATGAAAACTGCTTCAGTGAGCTCAATTATAGTAACGCTGTATTTTATTGTCAGTAACGGTAATGGCGTTGTAACGGAGGAAACTGTAATTAGTTTGATTACTCATTATTGAAAAAAATAACGCCGTTAGTAACTTCCTTTTTCTATCAAGTATGTCAGTGTAAATATTAGGCCTATATGAATTAATGTTTCAAATTTTTTAACTATAAACATTGAGAAAATATTTGTACTTACCTCTACATGTCCTCCTGCAATATTGTTCTGAAACAATGGAGCTTCTGGTTAAAAAAGGCTATAAACTCATCATAATCAAGTGTCTCTATCAGTCTGCGTTAAAGGAATCACCCGGATGCATTGCTAGCCTTATTTTCTTGCAGCAGAACATTATTGGATATCCAATATGGCTTTTGAAAGTATCAACTGATTGATATTTGCTTCGCCATTTTCAAATTCAGCTCCACAAACATGCCAATTACTATTACAAGTTTTACAACCTTGCGTTGTAAAGATAACATCATATCTAACAGAAATTGAGAATGATAATGTTTCATTTTGACAAGCGTATGATATGCACCTACAGGGAAAGGGAAAACTAGGAAATCTAGGATTGTCACGGTAAAGGAATTTCAATATCGCGATATGCTATATTATTGCAGTTTTTATTTGCTATATAAATGTTTCAATGTGGTAAGCAGCTACGAAGATGATGAAGATTCAAAAACAAAACAGGTTTTCCAAACTAGGAGTGTGTGATATTGACTGGGATTTGATTTGACTCCCAAAGCTTTTGATATTCTTCATAGTCGGTGCGGTGGTCAGTTTGCAACAGTGGCAGAAATGATCTTTTCCAATAAGTTTGATTTGATTTTTTACCTTTTATGGGCATTTTACCTTTATAAAGCTATTTTTTCTAACCCAATTAAATGTGCATAATCTTTTCTGTCAAAATTTTTACATTTACATTTAGGTAGGATAGGTAGACTTTATTAATCCCACACCGGGCAAATTCACTTATTACAGCAGCTCCAAAAAAATAAATAAAAAAAGTACGGAAAAACACAATGAATAAAAAAATACCAGATAATAGTAATAGATATAATAAGTGCTACATAGTGTTGTTACTGCAATTAAAGGGTCTAACTGCTGTTGGATGGAAGGTGGAAGGTAGCGCTCCTTCTTGCACTGAGGGTACACCAGTCTGTTGCTGAAGGAACTGTTCAGGGACCCCACATTCTCATGCAGGGGGTGAGAGATGTTGTCTATGATGGAAGTCAGCTTAGCTAACATCCTCCTCTCCCCCACTCCCTCGATGGGGTCCAGAGGACATTCCTGGATAGAGATTGCCCTCTTTACCAGTTTATTAAGTCTCTTTCTCTACCTCTAAGTGCTTCCAGCTCCCCAACAGACTACCGCATAAAAGACTGCAGAAGCCACCACGGTGTCATAGAAAGACTTCAGCAATGACCTGCACACACCAAAGGACCTCAGTCTCCTCAACAAGTGAAGGCGACTTTGGCCCTTCTTGTACAGAACCTCTGTATTGTTAGACCAGTCCAGGTTATTGTTGAGGTGAACACCCAGGAATTTGTAATGTTGTCACCGTCTCAATGTCCAAACCCTTGATTTTCACCAGAGTAATCTGCGGTGCCTTCCTGCAAAAGTCTATCACCATCTCATTTGTCTTGCTGGCATTAATGCAAAGGTGGTTTAACAAACACCAGTTGACAAAGTTAGCAATGACCTCCTAGAATTCCTGATCATTCTCTTCTGATACACGCCCAATGATGGCAGTATCATCAGAAAACCTCTGCAGGTGACTGCTTGTGCTGTATCTGAAGTCAGATTTAAAGAAGCAGACTTTTATCCAAAGCGACTTACAAATGAGGGGACCAATAGAAGCAATCAAACCAACAATAGGGCAACAATATGCAAGTGCTGTGCCTAGTCCCCGTTATTCTAGCATAGTACATGTAGCAAGGTTTTAAAAAAGAGAAAAACGTCATTTGTCAGACAGAAATGGTAGTTATTTTGTAAATGATTTCCTGTTTTATATATTTTTCTATTTATGTAAATATATATTTCTGTTGCAATCTTACCAACATTACTATGTCCTCCACTCATTTGTCACGGCTTTGAGACGGTCGTGACAACAGACAACAGTACCTGACCACGGTGTGTCATTTTTTGGGGGTTAAATCTTCCGCTCTGTTTAAGAAAAAGCAGAGGCTTCTCTACATGATCATCAAAAAGAGAAGCTGGCTGAATTACTGGAGATCTTCAGTGTTTTGTTTGATGGACATTTGGGCCACACAACTATGGTCAAACATAAGATCGTGACGGGTACTGCAAAGCCGATCCATCTCGCTCCTTACTATTCTTCTCCGGTGAAAAAGGAGTTAAAGGGATACTCCACTTTAAAATGAAAATTCTGTCATCATATACTCACCCTCATGTTGTTTCAATCCTTTATGAATTTCTTTCTTCTGCTGAACAGAAAGGAAGATATTTAGAAGAATATCAGTAACCAGACAGTTTCTGGTCTCATTGAGGGTGAGTATATGATGACAGAATTTTCATTTTAAAGTGGAGTATCCCTTTAAGGGCAAATTCGTGAGATGTTAAAGGATGGCATAATTGAACCTGCTTCAGACCCTGCTCCCGTGATGATTGTGAAAAAAAACATCAGGAGAGCCAAGATTTTGCGTTGATTATCGTTTTGCCCTGAGAACCGCCCCACACGAGAATACGGGCCAAAGCCCTTCCATGTTGTTGTACGGACGGGAATTGGATACACCACTCAATCTCATCACCCTGCCAAACTGTGATGGACTTGGTGAAACAGGTATTCCTTACCCTGAAAGCCTGACGTCATCGATTCAGGATGCATATGATCATGCAAGGGCTTTCCTGGAACGTAGCTATGTTAAAAGAAAAGCATTTATTATGATCGTAAACTTTGTTCTGTCTCTCACTGTTTGAATGAGCTGGTTAGAGTAAGGACACAACAATAAATAACAATAAAAATCAATCACTGTTGATTTTTTTTTTTCAGAGACAGATGCAGTTGTAACCCATACATATTATTTGTGTAACTATTTCATTTTTTTAAATGGTCTACAGAGCTGTCAACACAGGTCCAGGAGTGTGGGTGGCTTGCCTTCAGTAGCAGATGCTGCCTTTAGATTCAGAAAATAATTCAAAATTTATTTTAGAGCTCCTAGGATTCAACCCATTTTTTTTTTGTCATGGCTTGAAGGAAGGATGACGAAGATGAATGTAGTAACAAACACTTTCTTTAATAATATAACTCAGGATATACAGGAACAGGCGACAGGGAAACACAGGTGTTGAATGAAAACAAACAGAAAGTCTATGAACTTAATGTTACTCCCCCCTCCGGTGAAGGGATGACGACGAATCCCTGAGGATACCGCGGCATACCGAAAGCACTAAATGGTTTAGCTCCGCAGTACTTGAGCGAGCTCTTAACGCATTATAGTCCTTCACGTCTATTGCGATCTCAAAATTCCGGCCAGTTGATAATACCTAGAATATCAAAATCGACTGCAGGCGGTAGATCCTTTTCCTATTTAGCACCAAAACTTTGGAACAATCTTCCTAACATTGTCCGGGAAGCAGACACACTCTGCCAGTTCAAAGCTAGACTAAAAACACATCTTTTTGACCTAGCATACACATAACATATGACTTCTATAATTCAATGTTAGGCTGCATAGATTAGGTCAGCCGGAACCGGGAACACTTCCCATAAATCCTGATGTACTTGTTACATCATAAGAAGAATGGCGTCTACGCTAATATTAGTCTCTCTGTTTATCCCGAGGTTAGCTGCAGTCTGCCGGATCCAGGCCGTATCCAGATCTGATGAAGGACCTGCGCCTGGACGCGACGACAACACAGTCCTGACGTGTCAACTAGTCTCTCCCCTGTGAAGGCCTCCCTCCCTTCTCTTTACCTTTGTACAGATAAAGCGTTGTCGGGATGATTCTGGTTTGCGTGGCTACGCGGAAGTGATAGAAATTCTGTATCATAAATTTTAAGGCCAGACTAGTAGTTTGTTGAGGGTTGGTTTGTAGGGAAGGACTACACGCCTGCGCACATATATTCAAACGCGCATACTTATAGACTGAACTCATAATACGCATGTGCATGCCATGTTCTCACTGGTTCGCATTTTTGAAGTTTGCGCAGAAAGAACTTAAGAGTTTTCTGTTAAAACATTGTTGTGTAAGCGGCCCCTAAGTTAATAACTAATGATCATTGCGACTGAAAAATCTGAATGGCTGTTTGAAATATATAAATGCTGTTCAGAAACAGAAAGTAGCTCAGCTGCTTTCTTTACGAGGTTACCGGCTGTCACGCCACTTGACAAAAGAATGAACGACTCTGTCCTAGAGGCAGGATTTTTTTTGAAGAGAAATTGCCAAATTACTCTTTTAAATTTAAGTATTGGGTTCTACTTGCTTGAATAATATAACAAATGTATCTAATGATATAATTGTAAAAAAAAAAAAATATACATATATATAAAGCGGTTCAAATGTTGACTTATATCTTACCAAGATGCAATTTTATATAGTTTATACTCTTTATTATGTACCAAGGTGAACATATTTAGACAGGTTGGGAACCCTGTTTTGTTTTTAGGTAGTTGAAAATAATATAATATATATTAATATAATAGCTATCACAATTGCTAGGCGACAAGAATAGTCCTCCGTAGGCTAAACTGTCCCATTTAACAATAGTTCATCTTTCGCGGGCTTCGAAGGCATGGCCTTTAAAGACTGAGTCCTTCAAAGGATGCAGCTTTTGAATTGACTGTTTGCAAAGACCCCCCCCCTTTAGTTACTGTTGCTATGGCCAACAACTTGCTGACAAACAGGAGAGACCAGGTTACTTTTGATATGAAACAAAGACTCAACTTTAAAATTTTGTAATTTTGAAAAGAAAATTAAACAATAAATACCATTTTGTGGCTCTTTAATGTGTCGTGACAGATCGCTGTAGAGCCTCTTAAAGCTGCTCGTGAACCGATCATCTCTTCCTTCTAGTTAATTTATAGCATCAAATAAACATGAAAGAACATAAGAAGGAATTTTGTTTTAACCGCGGAAAGACATCAGTAGGCCTACACTCCGTTTTTCAAGTTCAAATCCTCCAAGGTTAATCTACTAACTCTCCTGACTGCTTTGTCGGACAAAAAGGACGGATTTGGCAGATGGTGGATTATTATTGGTCAGATCACCTGTCAATCAAACTCCCTGCGAAGGGTCAATTGGGACACAGCCACTGTTTTTCGCCTACTGTATAGGGAAGTATGCAATTTCATATGCAGCCACTGTTTGCTGTTACGACCTACGTCTACAGACTAGCCATTAAAAATGCAACCTGAAATGGCAAATTGCTAAACACAAAATGGCACTAAAACTTAAACCTACTAGGGTGCTTCTCATTTCTTGTTTGTGTATCGATTTTAAGCCCGATTTTCGCTCGCCGACAGGTTTTGGGAGATCACCGACAAATGCCTGAAATCATAGGCAAATCGGTGCTCCTTCACGTGACTGACAATCACGCAGTGTGAATGTTCAATGACGCGTGAGAATCGCCGACAAGTCTGAGAGAATCGCCGAATCTGACAACAGAATCTGAGAGAATCGCCGACAAGTCGCCGACGCCCGTGAGATATTTGTCATGCTAAGGCCCTGTCCAAAATGGCACCCTAAGCATTCGCAGTCTTCCTCTGAGTCAGCACTTTCGTGAAGTAACGCAGCTTTGACTGTTGGGATGAAGTCTGCTGCGGAACTCGCATTAGTGCGGGCTCGGCAAAAGTGCGCATCGAGGCCGCAAATCGACCGCATGGGGGCTCGCAAGCACAAAAAATTACAAATGGGACACTCTCATTAAGTCAGTCTCACTGAGTCCTCTAAGTCCACAAGACCGAAAGTGCATATGAAGTGTGCCATTTGGGACAGGGCCTAAATATCTGGACCTGTCGGCAATTCACAATCCTGCAGTGTTTTGACTGAAAACTACATCGGCGATGACCTACAGCCAATGAGACAGCGGGAAGTTCGGGGAGGAGTTATAGACCAGAATTTATTTGTATTATTAATATACCAAACAGAAATAAAGCACAAACATTTGCTTGACCAGCAGCAAAGCAGCACATTGCAAAATTATTTATTTACCCCCAACTCTCTTTGCAGAACACAATCCTTGCTCCCCTCGTCTACCCAACCATTTCCTCCTGCATAATCTGTTTTTTCATTTTCTCCTTTTCGCTGCAAATCAGTGCACAGGCAATTTGGATTGCAAGCTTCTTGCGGGCTATCATTTTTAATAACAATTTCAGTTACACGCGAGAACTCCGGTCAGTTGTCGGCGATTCTTTCTTTTGTAAAGTCATGCAGTGTGAAACCCCCTGTCGCCAATCCATTGTGCAGTGTGAACACAGCAGCAACTGAATGCTGCCCTAGATAGTCGTGCAGTGTGAAAAGAACAGTGACCCGACTACTTTGAAAATCGTGCAGTGTGAACTTGGCATTAGCTCCACCCCCTTAGGATGCGAGGGAAGGACACACCCGTGTAGCCTCGCTCATGACTCCTCAGGAAGCTTCCTCATTCCTCGCCTCCTCATGGTGAAATTAGAGAATTGAGATGTCCTTCAAGATGGCTGAGTTAGATCAGTTTCCTGGTCACAGGCTTGAGGTCGTAGGAGCAAGGAAACGAAGAAGCATCAATTTGAGTATTGAGAAGCACCCTTTACCTCAAGCTCCATTTACAAAATTGGCTTGCCAAGTTGGCCTCTTTTCCCTATAGCCATGACTGACTATATTCTTCTTTTGCTCTTCCTCCACATAAAAAACACAACTGTGGCCAAAGTGCCATTTATCTTGTTCTATTTGTTTAATACTGGCACATGCTGATGACGTTTTATACTTTTACTTTGTGCCATAGCCTACTGCTGTGTCCCAATTCAGAGGCTGCATCCTTTGAAGGCCGCATTCGAAGGGCGATTCGACCGTGGCGCAACAAAGGCTGTCCCAATTCAAAGGCTCCTTCAAATGTGGCCTCCAAATGTGGCCTTTTGTTTCCTGTGAAATGGAGGATACAACAGATTGATCATTCACGGCCTTGCCTACCACAGAATAGTCTCAGACTCTCAGCCTCAGCCCATGGTCCGTTGAATGAACGTCTGATGCATATGGCACACTTTTCTGGAAACACTTCAGGAGTTTCGAAGTCGTGATCTGATTGTTTGAATTCTACAGGATGTACGGGAGACATGCGTGTCGCGTTCTTTAACTGTCCGCCTGGAAACAAATACTGTGACGCCAAAACCCCTCGTGGCAGAAGAATGCCGTTGTGTTTACAACTGTGAAAGCTTACCAGGATTAATTAAACGATGGATTTTCAAAAGTATGTTAAGTTCACAGCTCCATTGTTGCAGTAAACTTGCACAACGTTCTTGAATTAATTATTTATTAGATACACGCCGGTCTGTTTTTGTAGGGACATTGACATTATATTTTCATGCCCCTAAACATGACGCAGTTCAAAACGAACTGTGATTGGTTGCATTACATGTCAGTCAAATGTCCTCTTGGGCGGTCCTTGGCCAATGAAAGCTGCGATAGAGTCCAGACCTTCTGCCGTCAGTCTGAAGGTCTGGCTACGCAAGACTAACCCCAGAATTCATTGCACGCCAGCCACGACAGGATTTTTTTTTTGAGAGAGAGAAATTGCCGAATTACACTTTTAAACGTAAGTACTGGGTTTCAAATTATCTGATTAATAAAAATGTAAAAAACAACAACTTTTAAACGCTCAGTCCGACATTCGCATGCAGCCTTTGAATTGGGACACAGCCAATGATTCAACAGGTGTCACCAACGTACAGCCTATACATGTCGTACCCAAGTTTATTAGATCCATGTCATGCAGTGTGATTTGTAGTGATCTTATAGGATTGCCGAAATCGCACAGTCTGTAGCAGGCACAACTGACGACGACGTCACAACGTACTGTGTTTGCTGGGGTAAGCCTATATACTTCAGGCTTGGTAATAACTTTTTTTTTATATATATATTTTAATTTGATAAGAAATCAAATACACTGCTATATAGTTTAACCACTAATTTGTATATATATATATATATATATATATATATATATATATATATATATATATATATATATATATAAAAAATCCATGGGTTTATGTAGCCTACTACAAAAACTTGTGCATTAAGTCCTCATGGATTTCATAAAATGTAAAAAATGCTTTAATACATTTAATAAATAAATCAGTGTAAAATGCAAATGCTGTTCTTTGAACTTTCTTCATCAAAGAATCCTGAAAAATAAAATGTATCAGGGTTTCCAAAACAATTTTATAAGCAGCACAACTGTTTTCAACACTGATAATAATCAAAAATGTTTCTTGAGCATCACATCATCAAATGATTTCTGAAGGATGTGATGCTGAAGACTTGCAGGAATAAATTAGGCTACATTTTAAAACATATTCACAAATTATTTTCATTTGTAATAATATTTCACAATATTACTGTTTTTACTGTATTTTTGATTAAATAAATGCAACATAAGAGACTTTCAAAAATATTAAAAAGACTGTCAATTAGCACTGCATTATTCATATACTTTATTGTCAATAAATACCTTGAAAGGGCTTGAAAAACACACATGGGCCTAAAATCATGTGTTTATTGTATTCACGTTTCATCAGTAAAAACATGAGATGTGAGATGGCTTTTTTTTTTCAGCTGCTGCTACATGCCTTTGCCCATATAAAGGCTGGATGCCTTTGTCCTTTTTATAATTTTCTAGGTGGGGCTGTGGCATATCAAACATCTCCTTGACCTTGAAAAAAAATATATATAAATAATTCATAAAATCAGCTATGATGGGTTAATTTACCAGTTTCAATAAAACTTTGGATAGCCTACCTTCATGACTGATTTAAACAAATGAGACAGAGGACAACTATGTAGGCTACAAGAAAAATCATTAACACTTTACAATAAGGTTTCATTAGTTAACATTAGTATACTTTAGTTAACGTGAACTAAGAATGAACAATACTTCGACAGCATTTATTAATGTTAGTTAATGTTAATTTAAACATTAATACGCTGTGAAGTAAACAAACAATGAACAAAATATTTGTATTACCTAACATTAAGAAAGATTAATAAATACTGTAACAAATGTATTGCTCATTGTTAGTTCATGTTTGGTAATACATTGTCAAATGTTAACTAATGAGGCCTTATTCTGTAAAGTGTAAAAAAAAACAAAAAACAAAAAACAAAAAAAAAACAATGTGGTGAAAAAAACCTGCATGTTGGTCTGAGCCAAGCTCTTTTACCTTTAGTTTTTCTGCCAAAGTTCTCTTCTCAAACGGACATTGGAGTATAGATTTTACAGCTGACTGCGTTCACCTTTGTCATGATGTAGCCTAATTAAAATTGCGCCTACAGACCAGTCCTGATTTTATCACTGGCTCGTTATGGGCGATGGAATAAGCGCCCTTGTCTGTTTAGATTTGAGGACGTTGATTGGCTCTATTTTATGTCATATCTTTGAATACGGCTCTGTCCCAAATGGCACACTCCATGCACTTTCGGTCTTGTGGACTTACAATGGCCGTTAAGTCCACGAGACCACAGGGTGTTCCATTTGTCATTTTAGGTTTCAGAAGGGTGCACGCGAGCGCCCCCTTGCGGTCGATATGCGCACTTTTTCCGAGCCCGCACTGATGCGGATCAACACAGCCAAGCACGCACTCAATGGAATTGCGAATTAGGCTACTCTACTAGTTCCAAAAAGGCACGTGTGTATGTTACCCGCCCTCTCTGAGCCTCTGAAGGAATCTGATCACAGTATTTCCTCATTAAACTGGACTGGAAACATCGCCTTGAATGGTATCGTTGAGCTTCCAGAAAACTAGACAGTGGTCACGCATAGCCTATCTCATGAATAAGTGAATATTGTGGAACGATGAAGCGTACAGGTGAGAGTTTTTTCTTTTCTTCTTTTTTACATGGATAATTCATTCTAAGTCACAACTGCAACCATTTTAATAGTAAGCCGATGTTTACTTTTAAGAGATTTTTAATAGGCCTACAAATGGTATAATTTAAAAGTCAAACTGTGCAAAACATATCTGTCACCACTGGAAAGTTTATTTTATTGGTTGAACTGACTTTTTAAAGGCAAAAGCAAAGAGACACTGACTAGTTGTCACACGGATAAGATGTACACTGTAACAAACGAGTTTTCTCTAGAAGTGGTTTGATTTTTATATGTTTTAAGAAGCGAGTTCAAGCACCTACCTTTAGAAATATTCACTGTATCAAAGAGTCTGACAGCCATTCACGGTCTGCCATTTATTTTTAATGGGTCTTTTGTTTGTAAATTTAATAGAATATGCTAGGCTATATAAATCTTGCTGAATTCCATTACAGCTAGGGACTTTCCATGCCCCTTCCCACAACTAAGTATAGGCTACTTAAAAAGTAAAGATCAAGTATATTTTTAAGTATACTTGTAAGTGTGCTGTTTAACTTGTAATATAATATAAGTTCTGAAAATGTTACATTACGTTTCAGGTATTAAAAAAATACACATGGATTTTCTATTGTTGCCTGCTGTACCAGATTTGTAGTATGTTTTTGCTGTTCTTGTAATGATTAACAAAACAAAAATGAATAAAAACCATCTTATCAAGAAAGTACGTTCTTTCTTTGTCGTAAAACGTGTTAAATCTTCTACTAGATTTTAATTCAGATAAAAACATTTTATTAATATTATTTTGATAGTAAGATATTTAAAAAGTAGGCTACAATTAAACAAACATCTACGAGCAAGGACCACACCACAACCATGAATGTTAGAAATAATTTATTGAAGAGAGTTGGGGATGAATAGGGAAAGGATGAAGTGGAAGGGGGAAAGTGATGATAGTCAGGTTGATCTGGGCGTCTGGTGTTGGCGGCCAGGAGACTCAGAGTGGGGGCATCATCTCAGTTAAATGTAGGCAGAGTGATTACGACCCCCTGATACAACCTGGAAGGGAAGAGTAGAGGGCATGATATGGATGAGAGAGGGATGGGAAGGGAGGGTTCGAGAGAACGATACAAACAGCACTGTAAGGGGTGGTCCAATATAAGAAGGTTTTGAGAAGTCAGGGGACTGGTTGAGGCGTGGCCCCACTCCCGAACCTCAGTTAACTAGCCTTTAAACAGGCAAGAGTGGAAAAATAATAAGCAAAAAATAATTTAATGTCATTTTTATATCATCTGGACTTAAGTGAA
This sequence comes from Vimba vimba, assembly GCA_022828995.1. Lineage (NCBI taxonomy): Eukaryota > Metazoa > Chordata > Actinopteri > Cypriniformes > Leuciscidae > Vimba > Vimba vimba. The sequence goes on from CM040841.1 coordinate 8,082,077, forward strand.
ACATATCCCAAATAATTTTTGAAATATTTGATATATTTTGGATTTTATGAGTTGTAACTCCCAGTTCACGTTACCTGATTAGGGTATAAAACTGTTACTGGCCCACTTGCCACTGCATGTTTAAAACAGTTATGTCCTATACTTCATCTGATCTAATGTTGAAAAATTATATATCATTCGAAAGCTTACGAACTCTAGATTCAGCCAGTAAAAGACCATAGAACATTTGAAAAGTAACTGACACTACTGGAACTTCAAATGGGATGGGTTCTATGGTCAGATGAAACAAAAACATTAGCTTTTTTGGCAGCAAACACTTAAGATGGGTTTGGTGCACACAGGGATAAAAAAGTACCCCATGTGTAAAATGAAATACTCTGCTGTATCTTTAATGCTGTGGGCCTAATTTTCTGCCAGAGGTCCTGGACATCTTGTTCAGATACATGGCATCACGGATTCGATCAAATACCAACAGATAAAAAATCTAAACCTGACATCCTGTGCTAGAAATCTTATAACGGAGAACAGGATGGAGAGATTCTGCATGGAGGAATGGTCTCTGATCTCTTGTCAGGTGTTCTCCAAACTCATCAGGCATTATAGGAGAAAACTCAGAGCTGTTATCTTGGAAAAAAGAGGTTGCAAAAAGTATTTAATAAAAGGGGGCAAACAATTGTTCCCAACGTGTTTTGGAGAAAAACATTTATTTCATAATGTGATTTTTCCCCCACTTTCAATTATTTTACTTCAATAAAAACTTCATTTTTTTAAATAAAATATCAAAAGGATTTAAAATGCAGATTTATTTTTTACAGCCACATTTGATCATATTTACCAAGGGGGCAAACACTTTTTCACACCACTGTAAAAATGGCGTTTCCATTCTAATTATGCTTTTAAATGAAAGTTTGCCTCGGGTAGATTAACAAAAAGAGCCTAGGTTGCATTTTGGCGAGAGTTATCCTTTAAACTCTCACCTCCCTTTTTGAGAATGGACATTAAAATGCACTATTCAAACTTAAATGGTTGTAATTCAAGAATGCTTTTGGGTATAGACCTAAGTTTGGTCTTGTTTTAAAGAAAACACTGAGCAGATTATTGCTGAAGTGAAAGTATGAAAAAGTTATGGAAGTTTAAATTTACAGTAAATCAAATATACTGTACTTAATATTTTTTCTTTTATATAAAATATATATTTTACAAAATATTTTTTATTCTAAAATTATTCTAAAATCAAAGCCATATATCTAACCAAGTTGTGTTCCAAATTTGAAGTTGATATCACAAAACTTGAAGTTCACATGAGATTTTGTTTAGGCCTAATACCAAAAATAGCCACCGGGTGACATACATTCTGATTGAATTTAATTGTATGTATTCTGCCATATAAATTAATAAATTTCTGTCCAAATATCACTTCTGTCACAAAATATGGAACCTTGAGACTCAGACCTTTCTGACAATATTTTGTAAAGATTAGAAAAGGTTTTGATCATAAATTATGAAACATGATGACGCCCAAAAGGGGTGGAGCCAGATAAAATAATTTAGAGTACCGTTTCTATGGTACTGGTTTTCGCAGGATGAATTCTGAGTTTGTAAGCTTTCAAATGATACCTAATTTATGATAACTACTAAAATATGTGATGTAATAAAAAAGGCAATAAAAAAAGATAATATTATATTTTACAGGATAATTGTATATTATAGTTTTTAGAGGATATTATTTTATATTTTTTATTGAGAAATACTAGAATATATGTTTTATTATGAACTTTTAGCTTGAAAACCAAAGTTTTATTAAAAGTGTGTGCATCGACTTTTTGTGACAAACGCTAGAACTCCTGTTATGATGTAGATTTTTCGAGTTGCACTCTTGTCATGAATTCATCTATTACTGTTCCTACATAATTTGTAACAAAAAACAGTGCTAAAATATCTATCTTAGTCTTAGACCTTTCCACTGATATATAGTTTGTCATGATTAGATTAGGATTTAATTGTAATATAGTGAAGTAAACTTATAGGCATCGCGCTAGCGGGACGGTGACAGTCAAGGGGTTAAATTCTTTTAGCGAGCTCCTCACCTAATGGGTGGTGTCAGGTTTCTTATTACAAAATTTCCATTTTATTTCTCATGGAAGTTTTGAAAACAATTTTGTGGGTTTTTATTACTTTATCACAGAATCTGAAGAGTTTTCTGGTATCTGCTCTATTACTTGCATCCTCTTTTCTCTACTCTCATTCCTTCTACCGTAAAATGAGCTAGTCGTGAAGCCCTGAAAGAAAATATCCAGTTAAAATTACTAAGATATAGTCACCTAGACATGCTAATATCAGTTTAACCTGTAAATTTTATAATTTGTATAAAAAAATTACCTAAAAATTCAAAGATGTTCAAAATTAGGGTAAATCCCTTTTTTATACCCTAAACAGGCAACGCAACTCAGGAGTCACATATATTTCAAAACGTACTAAAAAACAACATGAACAACATATTAATTTTCTTCTTCAGCACCTTAAGACAATGTTCACAATTAATGTTAGTAGTATATTATTATTTTTCCAGAAGAAAAGTAAGTTTAATACATATTTACTTCCCTCAAAATCTGAATGTCCTGCACCACCGGTAGCCATGTTGGATTTAGGTCAGGCTGACTAATTGATCACAAAAAACTTGAAGCAAATCATGTGACCAGCATACTCAAGACAGACCAGGCTGTGATAAATGATAAAAGGATTTGATGAAAAAATCGTTCTTATGCCCCAAAGAAGACAATAAAAACTATGTGATTGAACTCGTGGTTCATGTTGCCTGTTTTAGGGCTAGTCAACTCTATGAAAAAGTGTCTCAGGGACAAAATGTGATTTAATGGTCAACTGTATTTCAACCAGAGTGTTCTTTCCTTGTTTTTCTGTCTCCATGTGCTTTTTTTTTTCTCAGTGGGTGATCAGAAACCACTGGTGGCTCCAAAACCAAAGGTTCTCCCAGCACCAGTGCAAACAGAACATCCACCTGCTTCCAAGTTGTGTGTTTACCAACATAACTCACCAGCTGTTGAAAGTAAAGTTAAGCCTGAAGTAGCACCAAAACCACGCCTTTTCAAACCTCCCTCTCCTTTCAATTCAAAACATCTCACATCCAATGAGGTCCATCAACCTATTTTACAAGAAAAGTCTGACATCACAAAGAATGTTGGCGTTCTAAATTTCAGAAATGGAATGCACACTGGGAACAACAAGCCAAAGTGGGATTACATAATTCCAATCTGTGTATGCAATGACCGAAATTGTGCTGATTGCTCACCGAAGGAAAACAACCAAAATGTTAATCAACATGGGAACAGTCCTGATACGTGTAAAGAAGGAAATACAGAAAGTCCCAGAAAGAGTTCATCCAAACCTCCGCTGAGAACACCAGAGGAAGAAAAGCATTTGGTGACACCTATTTTGTCAAACTGCATCTCTGGACTCCACTCATTCAATAACAATAATCTCCATCCAATTGAAAAATCTCAGAAAACATCTCAGATCCAGAAGAAGGAGCCCTTGAAGGCGAATCAGAGAGGTTCTGAGATACAAACGACCAAGCAACAACAAAAAAACATAGTCTCTAGTGTTAATTCATCTGTTGATAGTGGCCAAACACCAGAGCCTCTAAAATGTAGTGTGCATTATAGTCCGCCCCCTACTAAGCCTCTTAAGAAAGCACCACCAGTAGCCATGCAGCGCAAAAATAAGATGGAACAACCCAATGTTATCCATCAGGAGTCAGCAGGCCTTACCAAGTTTACTGTCTTACCTGTTGATGTAAACAATCCAGATCCATTATGGAGAGAAAGTCCTAACAAGATGAACATCAATGCTGTAAGACATTCTAGAGAGAACAAAGGTCCTCAGGCCATAAGGAGCTTTAAATGTACCCAGTGTAACAGCCAGGGCACCCCAATACCTGTCCCACGCCAGAAAATCCCACAGCTGCAACAAAATAAAAACCAGCAATTTGGTGTACAGGGGACTGAAAATAAAGAACAAAATCTGTATGTATCTCCTGAGGTATCAAGCAATACCCATCTGAAGAAGTCATCCCAGAAACCTCAACCTGATGTCCGAAGGCACGATAACATTGGGTCTACAGAACTTTCAGTAGATGGACTTCCTAAAAAGACTCTGGCATTCAAAGGTCCACTGAGAAATGATGGTCACATTAATGCAATAAATACTGAAGTAAATCCCCCTCTTGCATTTGAAGGACAAATTGCCAATCAGAACCAAGCAAGTGATGTGCCAAAAAAGAAGACTGGCTTTACTCTCAAGCCTAAATCAAAGTCCTTATCCTCAGCAGATATATGTAAACCTGATGGCCTCAATAAGACCTCCTTTCTAAGGATCGTGGACCTTGACCGTGTCAAAAACATTCCCAAGTTATCTGTCAAGAGTGGGCAGGCCCTTGTTCTCACTCCAGTTATGAATGAGCAGTCAGTGGATACAGAGGAAAGCCAATGTGAAATCTGCTCTCATACACTGGTGTCACTGCACAATGATCACCTTGATGCGAATATACCTCAAGTTGAGCAGAGTGTAGATCTTCCCAAACTTCTAGAGAATTCTGGTGAATCTGAACATGCATATGAAGATATCCCAGAATATGAAAACCTGCCTCCTTTTAGCACTACAAAGGCACAGGATGCTGATAAATGCCCAAATCAGTCAACAATGTATGAGGATGATGGTATTTATGAAATTCCAGATGTGTTCCCTGAACACTGTGCAGACACCAAAAAGCAGCAGTTTCTTAAAAGGTAAAATTTTAGCCGAAACAGATGAATAATTAATGAAAAAGTTGAATAGTTGAAATGAGGAAATTTCATTCCTGAATTTGAATTGAAGTAGCAAAATTAAGTACTGAATTTGATTAGCAAAATATAGAATTGCAATTAAAATTTGAATTTATTTGCTGAAAATAACTCCTATTTAACTAGGAAAGCAATGTTTTTGGCGAAGGCTTTGATGTTTTAGAAAAAAAGTAAAAATTCTTGACGTTTATGGGCCTTATGGAGGGACAGACATTTATACTTTGATTATACCGTCAAATTTACAAATAATAAATTTAATTAAAAATCTATACCAATAATAATAAATCCCCTAGTCTTGGTTAAAAATATACAATGGCCCTAAAAGGTATTTGGACACTTGGCAAATCTTAAAAATGTATGGATGTAATTTCTTTAGATAATTAATTTAGATTTAATCAACAATATCAAAAATAAACAGATTTCGCTGGAAATTAGTCTGGGCTGTTTTCTTGTTTACACTCCAATAATTAGACACTTCCTGGCTAACAGCAAAAACAAAACTTTAGGTAAATACAAAGTGAAGAAGTTTAGTTTGATTTATGTGACACCTGTTTGACATGGAATTTAAAGAATGGGTGACATGGAATTTAAAGAATGGGTGCAATTTTACCTTTGACCGACATCTAGTTCATACTACAGATTCTGAGACATTACTATTGACTCTTCTGCTTCTGTATTGTAGCTATTATGGCGGGAATAACCGAAATTTAGTGTTTTTGGGATGTGACACCTCTTCAGTTAAACTCGCATACTTTTTAAAATCTGGGAGGCTTTTTGATTTCTTTTCAGAAATGTGTTGGAAGAAGTGCAAGAATTGGAGGATATGCATTCGGAAGAAGATGAATGCAGCTCAGAAGAGGAGGATAACACCATCAATAGAGAAAAACAGGTACTGTATTCACATTTACGGGATGTTAAAACATATTTAAGGGTGTTTTCACAAGTGGTCCTTTCCAGGGTTCTGAGCATGGTTTGGGCCCATATGTGAACACTCCAAATGATCTCAGACCCTTTTAAAGCAAACTGAACCAAGACCATCTCAGGAGGTGGCCAGAGTATGGTTCGCTCTCAGCTAATGATATTCACTAAAAACATACATAGCCTACATTGTGAAATCCATTGGTAAATTCCAATTTATTTTGGTCATCAGATACACCAGATGTACATTCATCATGTCTGCTTCTGCTCCAAATTACTTATTCATGATATGCACTTGTCTGTGATTTTTTTTTTCTAGACTGAGGAGAAGAAGACCAATAAAACTAAACACATCGTAAATGAGATCTTGTCTTCTGAGAAAATGTAAGTCTGTTTTATCCAGTCAAACCTTTTGTTAAATTTCTGGTTACCACATGTGTCAAGTTTTGTGATATGTGGATGTTACTTTCTGGAAAAGAGTTTCATCAAATTCTCCTTTTGTGTTCCAGAGAATAAAAAAAGTCACAATTTGGATCTTAATGTTTGCATAAATTAGTCCTCTTTTAATAAATATATAATTTTTTATGTTTCTCTTTATTATACTTTTTCACAGATTTGTGCAAGTACTAAAGCTCCTCCATGTAGTAAGTGTTTCCTATAACTTGTTGAACTGATTTAGGTGCAGTCACATGGGTTCTTTTCTAAATCTGCTTTTTTTGCTTCATCTGCTTATACTTTATTATTACTTGCAGTCAGTGTTGGGAATCTTTTACTTTTACTGCATTTATCAGTGTTTTGTTGGAATTTTTTTAATCAAATGGCAATTCAGTAGCTTCAATGTGGGGAATATGGCAGTGAAGTTCAGTGATAGTAAATAGCCTATATCATGGTGTTTTTACTGTGTTAAGAAACAAAGACTTTGGCCATTATCAGTGCTTTTGTTGTTACCAGTGGTAAAATGTCATTATAGTGACTCCTAAAATAATGATTTACTTTTCTATAGTTTAATCTCACTTCCCTAAACCTTGCAGGATTTTCGTGAAGCGGTACTGAAGGCCTCCTGTCAGGCGGGAAAAGCCGTAATCGATGAGCGAGTCGTGAACCAGATCTTGTGTTCTTTGCCTCAGCTGTACAAGCTAAATTGCAACCTGTTGAACGAGCTGGAAGAACGGGTTGCTCACTGGTAATGCAACTGCACCAACATCAACAGATACCAGAAAGCAGCAATCTTGCATACCTTCTTATTTATATTTAAACAATGGGAAGTCAGCCTTACAGTAGCTGTACAGTGCATTTGTAGGTTTGCCGTGATTTCATGGAAATTGTCACTGTAGAAACCGTTGAAAACCACATCATGTTTGTTATAGCTAGGCTAGTGAAAGAAATCAGATAAATGGGTCAATGGCATATAACAGTGGCATATAAAAGAAAAAAAATGTTTATAACAATTGTGTCATGTTCTTAAAAATGGGTAGGATGTCCCGTTGAGCCACCTCTCTTACCAGGGCCCTTGGAATCATCCTAACCTTCCCTCACGTTACAGTGCCCCTGCTCGTCATAGAAAATGTGTTTTCATGTCTTTGTATTTATGAATTGCAGTTTTAATGTAGTGAAAAATATGAGCATCACATCATTGACCTATATACTCATTGGTAGGGCTGGGCGATTTAAATCGTGATATTGTTATGCGCATCTCGTCAGTAAAGCCGGTTCCTTGATTAGTAGTAAATCGCCATCACCTGCTTTCAGATGGAGCGGCATTTACTACAAAGAGCCGTAGTTAACTGACAAGCTGAGCCATATCGCATTAAAAATCGCAGGCGATTTTAATCGATTTTAATGCGATATGGCTCAGCTTGTCAGTTAACTACGGCTCTTTGTAGTAAATGCCGCTCCATCTGAAAGCAGGTGATGGCGATTTACTACTAATCAAGGAACCGGCTTTACTGACGAGATGCGCATAACAATAGCACGATTTAAATCGCCCAGCCCTACTCATTGGGTCTAATTCCTTAAAGCATTTTACCCACAAAAGGTCTGGAAACTAGATATGACTAGTAATTTTCAGTAATTGAAAAAAAATGGCATTCTAAATTTTTGGTAACATTTTAGTTTAGGGTCCAATTCTCACTATTAACTAGTTGCTTATTAGCATGCATATTACTAGGATATTGGCTGTTTATTAGTACTTATAAAACACATATTAATGCCCTACTCTGCATGACCATATACTCATATACTACATCCCTCAATCATACCTAAACTTAACAACTACCTTACTAACTACTATTACTATTAATAAACAGTAATTAGGAGTTTATTGAGGCAAAAGTCGTAGTTAGTGAGAATGAAACTAAACTAAAGTGTGACCAAATTATTGATAAAAACTGAAGGGTTTATTTAAAAATGAATATTTGAAAATGAATTGGCCTGCTCTGTCCTTCTGGGTCAACATTCTTTTGAGTCTTTTGAATTAAATAAGTTGATCTTGTTCACAAAACTGGTCTGAATGATTCGAAAAGGGCAATCTTCAAAATATCTTTTGAGTTCCATGGATGATCAAAAGTTACATGGGTTTAGACAACATGTGTAAACAATGATGCCAGATTGTATTTTTATGTGAACTAGTCTATTTATAGAAGTTTCCTTGTTAAAACAGGAACAAGCATTGTGGTGTAGCAGATATATTTGTGAAGAAAGGACCGTATCTCAAAATGTACTCCAATTATATTTGTGAGTTCGACAAGAATGTGGCACTTCTAGAAGAGCATTGCCGGAAAAACCCAGCATTTGCCAAAGTCGTCAAAGAGTTTGAGGTAATAGAACCACTCCGACCTGTTTTTAATTCATACCTAAATGCCTTTGTAGTGACGTGAATAGTCTCTTGGGTGTTTTAATCTTTCTTTCTTTTTACATTCTTAAAAACTACCCTAGTGAAAAATAAATATACTAAAATGTATTTGAAATACATTTATTTTATGCTAAGTATACTTTAAATGCAGTTACATATTTATTTACTTGTGTAATATAAATACCCTGCATTTGGAATACTAAATTGGTATACTTAAAGTCTGCTAAATTAGATCAACTCATTTTGTACATAATGCACTTTAATTATCCGTAAATAATGCTGAGGTCCAACTAAAGATATACTTAAGTATATTTGATTGTGCTAAAGTGGAACTATTGCAAGTAGGCCTATACTTTAGGTACACTTTAAATATCTTGCATTTAAATTATATAGTGATCATACTATCCTTAATAATAGTGATATTAAACACACTTTAGGCTAATATTAAGAAATATTCATTGTGTAATAAAGAAGAACTCCAAATAAAGTTTAATTATAATATTTATATCAGTAAGTCTCAAGCAATATGTCAGTAAATATATAAATGGGTTTGTAGAATACTTAGTATGAAATAAATGTAGGCCTATTTTAAATACATTTTGGCATAGGTTTTTTCACTGGGGCAGACTCTGAAATGTATTCTCACCGTGACGGAAACTCTTAAGAAAACCCAAAGTTACCAAAACTCATAATTACGAGTTGTGCTGATGTTCAAAGTACATTTTAATGCGTAAATACGTTCTTTCTGACATGACTTGTAAACACCATAAATGCTGTAGACTTATCCGTGTGGCATGGCCGCTCTAACTTTAACCTAGATAAATGTTCGCTATTAGGTGCAACTAAAATGCATTTACTACAAAATTAGTTTTTTAATTAGACTTTAAGTATACCTATTTATAGTGGGCCACAAATACATTTAGTTATTCTAAAGTACATATGAATAAATTGTGCTTAAGTATACTATTTTTTCACTAGGGTACTAACCAAAATTAATCTTCTGTCTTTCTTTCTCTGTCTGTCTTACTTTTTCAATGATACAGAGCAATCCGTGCTGCGCTAACCTTGCAGTGAAACATTACATGCTTAAACCTATCCAGAGGATTCCCCAATATCAACTCCTCCTAACTGGTGAGAATTTTTACACTTTGGTTATTGTGGGTGTTTTCCAGGGTGTTGCTATGTGGTTGCTAAGGTTTTCTGAGTAGTTTTTTCGGCACATTGTAGTGCAGTTGCCAGTGGCTTGTTGCCATGCTGTCACTAAGGTGTTTTAGTGTGTTTTTTAGCACTTTGCAATGTGTGTTTGACTGAACTGACACTTTTGGACGAGATCTGAACTGAGCTGGACGATGACATCACTGTTTTCTGCAAAGCTGCTTTATAAATGAATTGAACTAATTTCACAATTGATGAACTTAACACAGTTATTGAACTGAACTGAAATGATCTTGGTTGCAACAATTTTTTTGGCCAGGTTGTGTTGTTCTATGTGGTGTCTCAATTAGTAACATATTGTAGTGCAGTTTGCTAGGGTATTGTGGATGGTTGCCAGGTTGTTGCTATCCGGATGCTAAGGTATTCTGGATGGTATTTAGCACAACATGCAGTAAGTGTGGTTTTGGTACACGTAAGAGGTTAAGAGGTAAGAGGTTTTAGCTCATTGCAGTTGCTAGCACTGATTTGTATAATGACTGAATTGTTCATTGCATTCTAAACTTCCATTAGGCGGTGAAGGTGTTTGAGCGGCCATCTTACAATTCCCTACTATTGATTTACAGCCAAAACCTTAATCTAAAATCACCCGATTTGCAGTGTCTCAGTCTCACAGGATTAGTTTTACGATATATGTATGTAAATTAATTGTTACTTCAGATGTTTTCTGTAATGTTTATGGGTTTTTTTTTTCGGAAAGGATAAGTCATATATTGAAATTGTTAATGTGGGTGTGTCTACTGCACACTTCCGACAAAGGTAACCAACCTAACACAAAATATATTACTTTATATACGTAATTATGGAGGAAATATTAAACATGAAGGAATTGATTAGAAAAGCCTATACAATAAATATTAATACAAGCCACTGTTACTATATTGCACTATATTCATAGTATATTGTATTAATTCAAAGTTTACCATGCATCATCTTGGAAATGAAGCAGTCTGAGTTATTTGTCTGAATAAGTTATGATGATGTGTTTTTTATTTCCTGATTGAGCAACATATTTCAGACTTGTAAGGCCCGCCCAATCAGTCCAACGACAGCTTCCGATCAGCGGGTGAAAGTTTACTGCGTGTCACTGTCTTTTCAATGTGAAAAAGTAATTTAATTCCATTTAAACGTTTATCTGGGAACTTTTATTAAAGGCGTAGTTCACTTTAAAATGAAAATTACACCATGATTTACTCACCCTGAAGCCATCTTAGGTGTATATGACTTTCTTCTTTCAGACAAATACAATCGGAGTTATATTAATAAACACCCTGACGCTTCCGAGCTTTATAATGGCAGTGGATTGCAATCCAATCAGTTTGAAGCTCAAAAATGTGAATCCATCCATCATAAAAGAACTCCACACGGCTCTGGGGGGTTAATAAAAGCCTTCTGAAGCAAAGCGGGTTTGTGTAAGAAAAATATTCATATTTAACACGTTACAAAGTAAAATTCTAGCTTTCGGCCAAAGCTAGAACAAGTACATGTTAGTAAACCTAGTACAAGTTACTAAGGTTTTGGTGGTAGCCAGGGTGTTTGTATGTCGTGTTCCATGGGGTTTTAGTCAAGTCAAGTCACCTTTATTTATATGGCGCTTTTTACAACAAAGATTTCATCAAAGCAGCTTCACAGTGATAACATGAAAATAATACAACAAAGTTTGTTTCTAGAAGAAAATTATGTCATTGTCCACACTAAGTAAGGCAGATCAATAATATTGTTGAATATTAAATGTCCCCAACTAAGCAAGCCAAAAGCCAAGGCAACAGTGGCAAGGAACCAAAACTCCATCAGTGACAGAATGGAGAAAAAAACCTTGGGAGAAACCAGTCTCAGTCGTGGCCAGTTCTCCTCTGGCCAACGAGCGATCAGTGTATGATTATGATCCAGGCAGCATTACAGGTCAGAAGTCAGATTGGTCATGTCAATGAGGCCTTCACAGGGCTGATGAGGCTGGCACTTCAGGGATGCGTCATTGGATGGGTCCAGGTGCAGGTCCTTCATCAGATCTGGATATGGCCTGGATCCGGCGGACTGCGGTAAACCTCGGATAAACAGAGAGACTAATATTAGCGTAGACGCCATCCTTCTTATGATGTAACAAGTACATCAGGAGTACTTTATGGGGAGTGTTCCCGGTGACCTAAACTATGCAGCCTAACATTGAATTATAGAAGTTTATAATGTGTTATGTGTATGCTAGGTCAAAGAGATGTTTTTAGTCTAAATTTGAACTGACAGAGTGTGTCTGCTTCGCGGACAATGTTAGGAAGATTGTTCCAAAGTTTTGGTGCTAAATAGGAAAAGGATCTACTGCCAGCAGTCGATTTTGATATTCTAGGTATTATCAACTGGACGGAATTTTGAGATCGCAATAGACGTGAAGGACTATAATGCGTTAGGAGCTCGCTCAAGTACTGCGGAGCTAAACCATTTAGTGCTTTGTAAGTGATCGGCAATATTTTAAAATGTGTAAGATGTTTAATAGGGAGCCAATGCAGTGTTGACAGAACTGGGCTAATATGGTCATACTTCCTGGTTCTGGTAAGAACTCAAGCTGCTGCGTTTTGGATCAGCTGTAGTTTGTTTATTAAGTGTTTATTAATCTAGCCTTGATGTCATGAACACATGGACTAATTGTTCTGCATTTTTCATTGATAGCATATGACGTAATTCAAAGAGCACACCCAGGTTCCTAACCGACGACGAAGATTTGACAGAGCAGCCAGCAAGTGTTAGACAGTATTCTAGGTTATTATGTGAGGAATTTTTTTGTCCGATAATTAGAATCTCTGTTTTTTCAGAATTAAGTAGTAGGAAGTTATGCATTCCGTTAATTTTGTGAATTGGTAAGTTTCGTCAGGGTGTGAAGAAATATAGAGCTGCGTATCATCAGTGAAAACGAATGCCATGCTTCCTAATGATATCTCCCAAGGGTAGCATGTAGAGGTCGACCGATAGTGGATTTTACCGATAACGATAGCTAGGTTGGGCCATACTTGCCGATAACCGATTAATCAACCGATAGTTTTTAAAATTGATACTGGATAAAAACAAATTGCACCTTGATCATTCATGTTAGTTTTATAGTGCATTAACTATGGTTAACAAATAAAAACCTTAATTTAAAAATGTATTAGTAATTAACAAACAAACAATGAACAATCCTTATACAGCATTTATTAACCTTAGTTAATGTTACATATGGAATTTTATTGTAAGTGTTATTGTTTCATATAAACCCAAACATGCTTAAAGTCATGCTTAAAGATGGCCAACTTTAAATATCTAAAACGCCAGATCATTGAAATGACAAAAATATTACATGTATAGTCTCATACTTTTGCTTCTATTTTATAAACACTTGATGATTATCTAATCAAAATAACAAAATATGTATTTAAGTGATGATGAAAAAATAACCGAAATCTAATGCTTTTCTGATTTGTTTATATGTTAATGTCGGCTGCAGTGGCGTAACGAGCCAACACCGGGCCCTTAAGCAGGATTATCAAAGCGGGCCCCCCTACTACAACATGTGATGACGCTACGCGCACCAAAAAAAAAAAAAAAAACTGCTGGTGATGGCGCACCATAATAACAACACATTGTTACTGTTACTGTCACTGCTATATACACATAGGCCTAGGTCCAAATAGATAAAAAAGATGCTCACTTACATTACAGCTGCATTTTCAGGGCTTTCCTCTGTGCGAAGTTGTCGATCATATCATTAAGATCCAGATAGCGCACACGGGCATTCGCAATCGCTTCAGGTGCTTTACTCGCTTCACTCTCTTGCTCCATCTCAATCTCGATCTCCCCCTGTGTCATCTTTTTAAATAAGCTTCCTATTTTTGGTCATTTATTAATTAATTTATCAAATTCCTCTTTTCGTTTGCGCTTTTGAAAGCCACTTTTGTGTTTAAAATTTGACGACTCCATATCTGTCTGGTTCAACGTTTTTTACTGTTTTGCACGCAATGTGCATGTTCACCCGGGGATTCCCCAGTCCCAATTCGAAACAAATTACACCAAATTCATCATTGTTCGTTTCAAACATTTATTTAATGATCAGTCAAATATGTTGTTGTCATTATTTATTCAAATCAATTCGCAAAAAATTCAAATGCGATCAGACTTAAAGTAGTAAAATGCGATAGGGGGACCCGGCTGTCAATCAATATCTTCCAGTAACGCGGGCGGGCCCCTGATTGGTCCGGGCCCGTAAGCAACCGCTTACCCTGCTTACCGATAGTTACGCCTGTGGTCGGCTGTATTAACATATGAGTTTGCTATCTTATGTCTCTAGCTTTAAATATGCAACTTCTCTACATATTAAATGCATTAAGTGACCAGCTGGATATAAACTAATGCAAATAGATGGTAACAAATGTGACATTAAACATTCGGGTCGGACTTACGTTTATTTTTGTCAGTGTTTTAACCGCTTGAGGTACTACTAATGTTAGCGTCCTTTCAGCCTCGAAGGCAAACAAACATACTGTTGTGCTGTTCTTTCTCTACTAATGCAGCATTTAGTCAACAAATTAATCACTTTGACAAAATGTACTGTATACAGACCTTTTGGCTGTCGGTGCTTTAAACGCGCATCTGATGTCAGCGCTCTCCACGGGGCGTGTGCTCTCAGTGCAGCACGCAGCATCACGTGTCGAAATAAACAACACGAGGCATCAGTGATAGTTTTATTACACCTCTAGAGGCCACTCTTGTACTGCATGATGCCAGCAGACCCTTCTCAGCTCTCTCTAATGTGTAATGAATGACAGCGCGCGCTCCTCAGCCGCTCCAGCAACGGACGCAACTGTGACCAGGAAATGAGGGCGTTATTCCCTTTTTCTTTTAACCTACCACCCCGAGGAGCAAACCACACCCACCAATAAAGTTCAGAGGCTTGTCAAGTGAGTTTAAAACAAAGAATTTATTGAAGTCTCAATAGTTAAAATGTCTCTTGAAGCAAGGCAACGGTCTTCTACTACGATATATCTCTGGAAGCAGAACAACTGTCTTTCTCCACGTCGTGTCTCCAAGCCCGGCTTAGGTCCGAAGTTCCTCCACGCTCCCCCACTTAGAGGGTGCTGCCACTCAGCTGAATTAGTTCCTCCCACTGCAGGTAACCAGCAGTGTGGTGTCACCGGCTTGCTCCCTGACCCTCAGCTGACCGCTTAGTCTGCCACGGCCCCGTCAACGAAGCCTGGGGGAAATCCACAGCAAACGTAGAATACTCTTTGAAACAGAAGAAAACACCGCAACACACCAAGGTTCAAGTGAGGTCTCACCACAATCTTCACACCAATAATCAGCAGGCGGTCGACTCGGAACAATGACAGGCAGGCGGCGCCGGCGACACTGAGATGGGCTATTCCATTATTTACATGCCAGGGAGAAGACAAACTGGATGATAGGTTTACAGTTGCATGGCTGGAGCAGAGAGCTGGGATCCTTAAGCGGCAATGCAGACTGATGATAACGAGACACAGGGTAGAATATTACAGTAAGGCTGGTGGGTCACAACAGCAATGCACGCCCAATCTGGAAGTCAGTTGAATAGCACAATGAGGCAATTAAGTCGTTGACTACAGCACTAGCACGACGACAGTATGCACATCCAGTATGGGGGGCGATAGAGTAGTACAGTGAGGCTGTTAAGTCGTTGGCGACAGCACCAGCAAGACAGCAGTATGCACATCCAGTATGGAAGTCGATAGAACAGTGCAATGGGGCAGGTGAATCGTTGGCTACAGCTCTAGCAAGACAACAGTATGCACATCCAGTATGGAAGTCGATAGAACAGTGCAATGGGGCAGGTGAATCGTTGGCTACAGCACTAGCAAGACAGCAGTATGCACATCCAGTATGGAAGTCGATAGAACAGTGCAATGGGGCAGGTGAATCGTTGGCTACAGCTCCAGCAAGACAACAGTATGCACATCCAGTATGGAAGTCGATAGAACAGTGCAATGGGGCAGGTGAATCGTTGGCTACAGCTCCAGCAAGACAACAGTATGCGCATCCAGTATGGAAGTCGATAGAACAGTGCAATGGGGCAGGTGAATCGTTGGCTACAGCACTAGCAAGACAGCAGTATGCACATCCAGTATGGAAGTCGATAGAACAGTGCAATGGGGCAGGTGAATCGTTGGCTACAGCACTAGCAAGACAGCAGTATGCACATCCAGTATGGAAGTCGATAGAACAGTGCAATGAGGCAGGTGAATCGTTGGCTACAGCTCTAGCAAGACAACAGTATGCACATCCAGTATGGAAGTCGATAGAACAGTGCAATGGGGCAGGTGAATCGTTGGCTACAGCACTAGCAAGACAGCAGTATGCACATCCAGTATGGAAGTCGATAGAACAGTGCAATGGGACAGGTGAATCGTTGGCTACAGCACTAGCAAGACAGCAGTATGCACATCCAGTATGGAAGTCGATAGAACAGTGCAATGGGGCAGGTGAATCGTTGGCTACAGCACTAGCAAGACAGCAGTATGTTTGTGTAGGAATGTTCACTTAACTTATCGTAGCTCAGCCGATCTCTCTCTTGCCTCGTCAGATTCGGTAATCCACAGCCCCAGGCAGTCCTGCTTCTAAGTCACTCGTACTCGTTATCCTCTCTTTATTACAAACTCCACCGTTGCGTCTAGGGCTGAACGATATGGACAAAATTTCATATCTCGATTTTCATGCCAGATATCTAGATATCGATACAATACGATATGACTACGCAAGTACTAAAAAAAACAATACATTTAGAGTTTGTAAAATACACACTGATGTCTATGGAAGAGGTAATAATAATCCTTTCTATTATAATTCGACACGTTTTATTCATATCAGATACACATTGTGTAAGTAACTTCAATGTTTACTCTATTCTATTCCCAGTTCACCAGCCACTTACTTTTAAGTATTTCGGGAGAAGTGGATGAATTCACGTGTTGTAAACATAGAGGTTGTAAATCCAACAGATCCGATTCTCTGACCTGCGTCTGCGACACAAACTAACACGGCGGCGCCCATCGCGCACACAGCTCAACTAACGCATTCGTTATAAAGGTGTTTAAACAACAATATACTTCCACTTGCATGTATTTGACAATCGGAATATCAGATATTTCATGCCATAGCTAACACATTTGTGAATATTCTGAATAAAAAAGGAAAAATGACATAAAAGCAGATCATCATTCATTCAGCGCTGTTGCTGCTGCGGTGTCACGTGACAAGCAATGACGCGTCACCATGGAAACGCCGCCCCCCCTCTCACAATATAGTTCCCACGTCCCTGGTAGTGTGTGCGCGCTGGCTTTAGCGGTGCATTCAAGGGCACTCGTAAAACTGATGTTTGTTGTGACTGCCAGAGTTGTATGCAGGGCGAGCGCGGAGAGGGGAAATCTATATTGTCTATATCGTTGCTTTTTTCGATAGTAATATCTTGAAAGTTCATATCTAGATATAGGTACGATAACGATATATTGTTCAGCCCTAGTTGCGTCCCCAGCCAGCACCTGGTCGGAAATCCAGAACTCGCCACGAATCCATCTCACCCCACACTCTCTCGTCTCAAAGACTGTAAGTCACAAGCATAAAAACACATTGACGAGTCTTGTTAGCCAATCACTAAACCCCACACTTCCCTCTTGCACACCTGTCCATCGTCAGCGATAAGGACATCACGTGTAAAATGCCGGCTTTGTTTTGGTCCGTCTTTTAATGCCTCCTCCTTATGGGAAACAAACCTCTGTAATTTTAGTTCCGCCCCACAACATGTGGTCACCTGGTGACACAACCAGGAAAAACTGTCGGTATGTATTTTTGCCGATAACGATAGTTCCACCAATCAACTATCGGTGCCGATTAATCTGTAAAACCGATGAATCGGTCGACCTCTAGTAGCATGTACAGAGTGAACAGCAACGGTCCTAGTACTGAGCCTTGTGGTACACCATACTGAACTTGTGATCGATTAGACATTTCTTCATTTACTGCTACAAACTGATAACGGTCAGATAAGTATGATTTAAACCATGCTAATGAATTCCACTAATGCCAACATAATTTTCAAGTCTATTTAAAAGAATGTTGTGGTCGATAGTGTCAAATGCAGAACTAAGATCGAGTAACACTAATAGAGAGATACAACCACGATCGGATGATAAGAGCAAATCATTTGTGACTCTAATGAGAGCAGTCTCAGTACTATGGTACGGTCTAAATCCTGACTGAAAATCCTTGCAGATATCATTTCTTTCTAAAAATGAACATAGTTGTGAAGATACTGCCTTTTCTAGTATCTTTGACAGAAAAGGTAGATTCGAGATCGGCCTGTAATTGACTCATTCTGTACGATCAAGTTGCGTTTTTTTAACAAGCAGTTTAATCATAGCCAGCTTAAAAGTTTTTGGTACGTATCCTAATGACAAAGATGAATTAATGATATTAAGAAGAGGATCTATGACCTCTGGAAGCATCTCTTTCAGTAGCTTAGTCGGTATAGGGTCTAACATACATGTTGTCAATGTAGATGATTTAACAAGTTTAGCAAATTCTTCCTCTTCTATAGAAATGAATGAATTGATTTTTTCCTTAGGGAGACTACAATGCACTCCCTGATGCAATACTGTAGTAGACGGTTGCATAGTTATAATTTTCTCCCTGATATTATCAATCTTATAAGTGAAGAAGTTCATAAAGTCATTACTGCTGTGCTGCTGGGCTTGAAGCTTTATTTTTCATTAGTTTAGCCACTGTTTCAAATAAATACCTAGGGTTTTTTTTTAATTCTCTTCTAATAGGATTGAAAAATAAGCAGATCTAGCAGCTTTTAATGCCTCTCTGTATGCAATCGAGATCTCTTTCCATGAAATGCGAAATGCCTCTAGTTTTGTTTTCTTCCAGTTGTGCTCCATTTTTATGTCTGCTCTCTTAAAGGAGAAGTTCACTTTTAAAAAAACTTTTGCTGATAATTTACTCACCCCCATGTCATCCAAGATGTCCATGTCTTTCTTTCTTCAGTCGAAAAGAAATTAAGGTTTTTGATGAAAACATTCCAGGATTTTTTCACATATTATGGATTCCATTGGGACCCAAACGTTTCAAGGTCCAAATGACAGTTTCAGTGCGGCTTCAAAGGGCTTTAAACGATACCAGACGATGAATAAGGGTCTTATCTAGCGAAACGATCGGTCATTTCAAAAATAAATAAAAAAGTTTAAGTTTTATAAGCACAAATGTTCGCCTTGCTCTGTTCTGTGATGCGCGTTCGTGACGTCACGTAATACGCAATTACGTTGAAAAGGTCACGCTTGAAAAATTTAAGAAAATGTTCTTTTTGGCTTTTTATTATTAAAACACCCAGGATGCGCACACGAAATGGGCATTTTAAACGATAAACTGACACAAATACATTTGAAAATGTGTATATGGTCCTCCTTCCGCACATTTGTAAACACATCAAACTTGACCTTTTCAACGTAATTGCGTATATTACGTGACGTCACGAACGCGCATCACAGAACAGAGCAAGGCGAACATTTGTGCTTATAAAACTTAAACTTTTTTATTTATTTTTGAAATGACCGATCGTTTCGCTAGATAAGACCCTTATTCATCGTCTGGTATCGTTTAAAGCCCTTTGAAGCCGCATTGAAACTGTCATTTGGACCTTGAACCGTTTGGGTCCCAATGGAATCCATAATATGTGGAAAAATCCTGGAATGTTTTCATCAAAAACCTTAATTTCTTTTCGACTGAAGAAAGAAAGACATGGACATCTTGGATGACATGGGAGTGAGTAAATTATCAGCAAAAGTTTTTTTAAAAGTGAACTTCTCCTTTAAGGGCCCGAGTGTGCTCGTTGTACCACGGTGTTGGACTATTTTCTTTAATCTTCTTTAAGCACAATTGTGTCTAAAGTGCTGAAAAAGAGAGAATTAAAAGTTTCTGTCGCAATTTCGAGTTCGTCTAAGCTATCTGGGATGCTGAGATGATGAAACTGATCAGGAAGATTATTGATAAAGCAATCTTTAGTGGCAGAAGTGATAGGTCTGACATATTTGTAACACAGAGTCGGCTTTCAGCCTTGGCTAAATGTTTACACAAGACTTAGATAATGATCTGAGATGTCATCGCTCTGCTGCAGAATTTCAACGGCATCAACATTTATTCCGTGTGATAATATTAGATCTAGAGTGTGATTACGACAATGAGTAGGTCCTGACACGTGTTGTCTAACTCCAATAGAGTTAAGAATGTCTTTAAATGCCAATCCCAATGCATCTTTTTCGTTATCTACATATTAAAATCACCAACAATTAGGACTTTATCTGCAGCCAGTACTAACTCTGATAGAAAGTCAGCAAATTCTTTAATAAAGTCTGTTTGGTGCCCTGGTGGCCTGTACACAGTAGCCAGCACAAATGTTAAACGTGATTTATCATTTACACTTACGTATGTAGCAAATGAGAATTTAAGTATATTTTGAGACAATAATTTTATAATTAAAATAATTTTGTTTCTGTATTTTTAAAATGAACATTTTGATGACAGTATATTTATTGAACAAAAATGAATTATTTAATTTATCAAAATAAACCAAAAAATAGTACAAACTTTGCTAAAGTGATTGTTTTGAACAAGTATCAACTTAGACATTGTTAAAAGCATATTAATTTAGTATTTGTATCAATACTGTGTGTCTTTTGTCCCGTACTGGTTTTACCCCGTGTGTACCACCTTGCCACCTCATATGTTTATTGACTTAGGGTGTGCCTTTAACCCCCTTGTACCCTACTATGCTAAGATACAACTCATTTAGATCATTTATAGTATATTATCTTTTTAATTATGTATTCTATTAATATGGTCTTAATAAAATATTAGAAATATGATGTATGTTATAGATATGTATCAACTAAGACAATTGATTATAATGGGAAGTATACTTTACAGGAGTTAAAGTGTGAAAAACTGTCTGCTAAATATTCTGTATGATGATTTACCTGCTGGCTTTCTGGAACTTTGAATCCATGTTTACAATGTTGAATGGGCTTTAGCCTCCCTTTGCTCTTTCTCACTCTTTCTTCTTTTTGTGAAGGCATTGCTTATTGTCTACAAAGTGTGTTGACAACAGAAATGTTATTTATTTATTAGTGTTTTATTTATTTATTAGTGTTATTTATATTAGATCAGATCAGGTACAATAATTTTAGTAGACAAGAATTCTAATTATCTTCCAAGAACGTGGATATTTTGCACAAGTTGTTAGCACTATTAGAAGACCAGGACATTACCGACAGAAATACAAAAACAAACTACCAAATTACTAATTTTGTGGATCAACCACTGTCTGTAATGTGGATTGTATAGGGCATAGGGGCAGTGGCTCTAGCCCCCCTGTGCACAGCCCTGCTGGGTATAAATGCAGATTTCCTGAGGAAGATCAAGAGTAACAGTGATGCTTGATTTAGCAAACGCCACAAGGACACTTTCAGATGGCCAGTTGTAACAACCAAATATCTAAACACAAGGACCTGCTTTCAGAACATTTTTGTGTGTCGGATATGTTGGCGTTAATGCTTTTATTTTACTACAGCAAACACATAATCAGATTTACAAAGCAGAAATCTGATTTGTGCGGCACAGGCCACAAGTTTTGTGTTGTGTAAGCAGTAGAGGCTTAATGATACAAAAATGTAAAACATGTATTTATTAATGCTAATGCACTGATTACATAAGTAACTAAGGATTATTGTAGATTAATAGAATTACATTACAGTCAACTTCTATTGGTTTGAAACTAAAGGCAGCATCATGGAGTCAGCATTTGCAACATGTATTTATGTTTGCCGAGTAAAAGTTTGGATTAAGTTTCTTATTAAAAATGAGCTAGTGAAATGGCAACTTCTTATTGTTTACTATTATTTAAAAAAAATGTATGCATTACAAATATTTTTTAATGACTTGACATATATTTATAATATATATATACGTATATATATATATATATATATATATATATATATATATATATATATATATATATATATATATATATATATATATATATATATAATATTATATTATATTATATTTTTAAATATTTATATAATATTTATATAATATTTTTAAATATT
Source organism: Vimba vimba (assembly GCA_022828995.1). NCBI lineage: Eukaryota > Metazoa > Chordata > Actinopteri > Cypriniformes > Leuciscidae > Vimba > Vimba vimba. Next base: position 8,104,072 of record CM040841.1, read on the forward strand.
TATTTTTTCCTCAGATTATTTGAAAAATCTAGATGAAGAATCCCCAGACTACAGAGATGCAGAAGGTGAGAATAAAAGCTCTCGAAATCTTCCATTATTAGGCACACCTTTAAATCATCTAAATACATACAGTACAACTAAAACCTGATCTGAATCTTCTATTATATGGAAAAAAATCTTTATAAATCTTTACAGCTGCCCTAGTGATAGTAAAGGAGGTGGCTAATCATGCCAATGAATTCGTAAGACAAGAGGTAATTCAAAATACATTTTTTACTTTCTAAAAAAACTATAACTTTTCTTGGTAAATCTTGAGAAAAGCAAATTTTTGTTTTCAAACAGGATAACTCCCAGAGGCTCTATGAGGTTCAGTGCCGCTTAATTGGGAATCATGTGATTGTCCAACCAGGAAGGGTAGGTTAACAACAACAGTTCACTCTTGTTGAACTATTTGCAACAGTAAATGCTTTTGAAATATATCAATGTATGTTTCTTTAGGTTTTGTTAAAGGAAGGGATCTTGATGAAGCTCTCCAGGAAAGTGATGCAGCCTCGAATGTTCTTCTTAGTAAGCGACAATTGTCACAATTCTTATTCAATTTTATTAAAAATGACATGAAACAATATTCACAATGCAACTGTATATAAGACATATTTCCAAGTGAAACTCAAGTCAGTGTGCAGGGCTTCATTTTACCATAGGACTTAATTTGTTCATAGATGTTAGGGTATGATAGTATTAGTGAACAATAGAAAATATAGAATACAGAAAAGATAATCGAATCAAAAGCAGAACTTATGGTGTTTTTTTAATGTTGATTTTATGTGAACTTTTGCGCAGGTACTTTTTTTCAATATCTTTAAAGGGCACCTATTATGCCCCTTTTCAAAAGATGTAAAATAAGTCTCTGATGTCCCCAGAGCGTGTATGTTAAGTTTTAGCTCAAAATACCCAACAGATAATTTTTTACAGCAAGTTTCAATTGTCATTTTTTGGGGCTCAGAAAAACACGCCGTTTTAGTGTGTATCCCTTTAAATGCAAATTAACTGCTGCTGCCGGCCCAGGGGGCGGAGCCTCACAAGCTTGCGCTAAGAGCCAGGACAATCTCATCTGATAATATCAAAACAGAAACTCTCAGTAGTGGTGTTCATTTCGACTCGGAGTCGGACAATAATGCCCACAGAGCCAGAGAATATATGCTGTATGGAGATAGAACAGAAATAGTTTAATTTAATTACGGTTATTTGTCATCTGCTTTTATCCACTATTAATACAAGCCTGCTGTAGCAGACCCCATCCGAATGATGACCAAAATATACTGATGAGTTCAATTAAGTTTATTGTACATCACACAAAAGATGAAGCCTTAGTTTTACTCCAGAAAATCACTGTAAGAGCCGAATAAACACAGTATATAAGTGCGCATTAAAGTCTTATCCATAAACTCTCTCTCTCTTTGTTACTTTTTCTTGCTCTATAAAAATGTATTTCTATTGTATTTGAACAGACAAATGATAGTCTTCTTTATACCACGCCAGTTGCATCGGGCAATTTCAAACTGAACAACGTACTGTCATTGGCTGGGATGAAGGTGAGATCTTTATTCTAAATTTATCATATTAAAATGAAATATAGTTTTATTTTAAATTAAATAATTAAACAATTGTCATCAATAATTTTAGTAAAAAGTGCAATATTTATATAAATTTCATATGGTCTTTTTTTCTGTTATTATCTGTATTTTCCTCAGGTTAGTAAACCTAGTCAAGAGGGGTATCAAAATGAGCTGAACATTGAGAGTGTTGAACGATCTTTCATTTTATCTGCCAGGTGAGAATCTTTAAAAAGTTTTAAATCATGATTCAACAGCCCATCGTCAATTATTCCTTACTTGGTATGACAAAGGCGTAAATAAATTATTATAGAATTGTAATATTTTTTGCTCAATTTTTTATATATTTTTTGCTCAATGTGAATACTGAGCCTTATTTATTTCATGCCCCATAACAAATTCATACAATTGAATGTGTATGTTTCTGATTTACAAACTCTCATGGTTTTATCCGCAAAGCTCTGCTGCATGTCGAGATGAGTGGCTACAGGCTATTTCTACTGGAATCAACGATTATACCAAGAAAGAGACCACCTTCACCTCAGTTAGAAACCCTGAGATGGTAAACTGACTCATAAACTTTATAATAATCTTCATGTGTGCAATTTTGTTGTAAACTAAATCAATGAAATTTTCCAGGCAACCCAAGACATTGTAGACATTAAGGCCCAGCTGGGAACCAGACGCCCAATATGGATCCCAGATCACAGAGTCACTATGTGTATGATCTGCACTTCTGAGTTCACCCTCGCCTGGAGACGCCACCATTGCAGAGCCTGTGGGAAGGTGAGAAGATTTTGCTCCCTTTAGACCCCATTTACATCTGATATTAAATTCCATTCTTGGTAATCCGATCACAAGCAGCAAAACCAGTGTGGCATTGCATGTCCACTGTGTGATCCAATCACTCTGTTAGGGGGTAACAGTTTAGGACCCAAGGACCAGATGTTTGAAAGAAGACCCGGAGTCAGAATTATAATAAATTGAAGAAAAGTTTTACTGAAGATAGTTTGCAGATAGATAGATCAGCAGAAGTCAGCTTCAAGACTCATACAGGAGTTCGTAGGCCGCCCCGCTTACAGTTACAAAGATCATAGCAGTTATACCCTACACACACACACACACACACACACACACACACACACACACACACACACACACACACACACACACACACACACACACACACACACACACACACACACAGCAGTTATACCCTTCACCAAGGTCTAAGCTACGTCCTTGCTTCAGGTTGCAGTTTCTGATTGGAGAAGACTAACTGAAGACTGAAGACTAACACACACACCGACACACAGCTTTTCCTAGGTTGGATTTGGCCAGACTCTAACTATAAACAGGGGAGTCGTCTCAAAACATCGAGATAATGCGTTCTTTCTCTCAAGGAGAGCTACACTTTAGTCTAACTGGAAGAAAGTCATTGTCCAGTTTAAGTAAGTTTAGTGTTGATTAATTTCCATTGAAAAAAATCTAAGTTATTAATTTAGTAAATTTTTCTTAGCAGCATGGAGAAAACAGTTCTCATGCAGTGCAGAGCTCTTACGGCATTATCCTGAACATTGTATTCATTTCATATGTCATTGAAAGGAAGAGAGAGGTTCTAAACGTCACATCCTTTTGATTTTCCTGGCAAAAACATCCTGAATTCTTTACATAAAAATGGAATTTTTGAAAACCTAGGATGGCAGGGAAGGTCTTGTTTTTTTAAGTTTTGTTACCAGCTTTGTCGATTAATACATGAAAAATATATACATATCCCCCCTTTATAATTCATAGTAAAAATTAATATTATTTAAAAAATACTTTTTACTTTTTTATTTGAAGAAATATTTAAGTGTTCTCATATGTGATTGTAAGGAAAATGTTATTATTGTTTCTTACTTGTGTAATGTTTTCTTTCAGTCTTTCTGTTGCATAGTAATTGTTCAGTGATGCTTATGTGTGCATGCATTCTTTTCTCTTGGCATGTAGGTTGTGTGTCAGGCCTGTTCGACTAATGAACAGCCACTGAAATATATGAAGAATTGCCTTGCGCGAGTTTGCGATCTCTGCTTTTCTGCATTGCAGCAGAGCAATTCAGGTTCATCATGCAAACACACTCATACAGAAACACTGTCTGCTTTAATGTATTTTTATGTATTTGTATTGATTTCTATAAAATAAGAGCCTGTGTGACATTTTACTCATATTAGGTGACGAAGAACCCAGTAATTCGCCTACTAAGTCCCCTGGTTCCTTTCCATTCAGAAAGCAGAAGAAAATACCAGCTGCCCTAAAAGAGGTGATGATCCAAAAAACTGCAACTGTCTTTTAAATGCCAATCAAAACTGACTTGATATAATAAAGACAGTTTCACAGTGTATTGAGCCATTGACAATTGTCTTTTACCACCTTTAGCATAGTTTAGCAAATTATCTTAAAGACATGTAATATGTGATGTGTGATATTTAAATCTATAATTTTGTGAAAATAATGCTAGTATTTGATTTATCAACCATGCTTTAGGGATTTAATTCAAACGTGATATGTTTACAAGCATTTTTGGCAGGTGAAAATATGCTATCTGGCCAATTAAAAAAAAAAAAAAAAAGTTGTGCAATCTGAAAACCCTGTTGAAACGAAGGGTGTTTGCGGCAAGGTAGGCAGAAAAATCTAAAAAAAATTTGGATGAGAAAATAAGACAAAGTAATAAATGAACAAACTTTGGCAAATCCAGAGATTAGTTTTTTGTTTTTGGCCTGACTGATTAAAAACACCTGTGCAAACTGTATAAATAAGTCTGACTAGTATGAGTTACATTTATGAGTTAATTTCATACACTATCGGTCAAACGTTTGGATTTTTTTTTTTTTTTTTTTTTTTTTTTTTGAAGATGAGAAAGGGATACTTTTATTCAGCAAGGATGCATTAAATTAATCAAAAGTGACAATAAATGCATTTATAATGTTACAAACGATTTTCAAATTAATGCTTTTGAATCATAAAAAAATGAAGGTTTCCACAAACATATTAACCAGCACAAACTGTTTGATAACAATAATGTTTTTATTATTAAAAAAGACTTAAAAAAAAAAAATCTTCTATTTAAAAAATACTTCTTTCAAAAACTTTTAAAAATCTTAGCAATCCCAAACTTCTGAACAGTAGTGTCAGTAAATTGAATCCATTCATTAATTTTAGGTTTCAGCTAACACCGATGGGTCCTCGATGAGCGGCTACTTGGACCTCTCCAACAGGAAAGCCAACAGGAAACCGTGGAAACGGTTCTGGTTTGTCATCATGAACAAAGTTCTGTACACATATGCTGCCAGTGAGGTAAGATTATATAAATTCAGAAATTTTAATATAATGAAAAACTCAGCATAAATGAGTACACAACCTCTGTGCATAAAAATATATTTTGTTAACACTTTACATTGTTAACATGGACTAAAAATTAAAAATATACTTCTACAGCATTTATTAATCTTAGTTAATGTTAATTTCAGCATTTACTAATACATTAATAAAATCAAAAGTTTTATTTGTTAACATTAGTTAATGCACTGTGAACAAACATGAACAAACAATGAACAGTTGTATTTTTATAAACTATTGTTATATGTTAAGAAAGATGTAGAAATACTGATACTCATTGTTATTAATGTTAGTTAATGCATTAAATGATTTTAACAAATAGAACCGTATTGTAGTGTTACAGATATTTTTATTAATATATTTATTAATGATGACTATTACAGTTCATTTAAAGACAAAAATTATATTAAACGTACTAGGCTATACTTAATAAAAACAGAAAAATGTCATCAGTATCTGTAAAATAAGTAAAATGGCATTGGGCATTGAGTTCTGGGCATTGAGTATGCAAATTCACGACAAATTTTCACATCTAATGTTTAACTCCTGGAGTATGTACTCCTCCCCCTTGCTATGCCATTTATTTTGGGTGCTGTTAGATCCAAAATGATGTATTTGGCCTTATGAGACCAAAATGTGGATTACCAGAAGTCTATATTTTGTTAATATGGGTTTTGGAATAGACTAAATGAGCTTCTTGTCCTTTGGATACAGTAGGTTATGGAAGCCACTTTATATATTGTGAATCCCAACAATCTTTTGCCACACATCAGAACAATATTTTTAGTTCTCTTACGAGAGTTCTCTCGTACTGCGTTTGAAAAACGCTGCGGGAAAAGGTCTCTTTTCACGAAATACTGAAGCAAAATTATCCTTAATTTTCATAAATGTAAAACGCATTGCAGCAGTGCACAGCTATGGCGAGACGGCTCGCTCGCTCATAGGCTGTTCTGCGGCAACTGCATTAGCCTATCGAGCGAGGGCTGATGCAACATCAGGCCAATGAGAGCGCTTCGCGCGCTCCTCGCCACATCCCGCCGAAACGGGTGTGGCAGTCCCCTATAAAAGGAGCTCGAGTAGGCTGATTCAACTGATTTTCATCTCTTCAGCGAAGCGCACGCATCGCTGGATCACGAAGAAGCTAACGCCGTCGAGAACAAGCATCTCAGCGGGACGAGCCCTTGAAGCTGCTGGCCTTCGCCGCCTTCTACAAGCCGTACCTGCTGCGCTTTCCGGCGCTACATATCCTTTTCTGCTCTGTTTGTGTGTGTGTGTGTTGTGTTCTCCGAACACTCACCCTCTAAAAGAGCCGCGTCTTTTTTAAGATGCCATCCTGTGGTTCGTGCCGAGCCCCACTCACCGAGGGAGACCGCCATGTCATTTGCGTCTCCTGTCTGGGTGAGGATCACGCAGCGCTCGCGCTCGCTGACGGCGGCTGCCCTCACTGCGAGCTTCTGCCGATGGTGACTCTGAGGACTCGCCTCGCGCACTTCTCCGAGCCTGCACGCCCTGCCGCGATGCCGCGCCGTAAAAAGCGCCGCTCGCAACGGGCCCCGGAACCAGTTCCGTCCCGACAAAGCTCGCCGGTTCGCCCGCCTGCTTCGCCAGCTTCCCCCGAAGCACTTCCCAGTACACAGCGACCGCAGTCTGCCGCCGCTTCATCCGAGGGAGCCGCTTCTGAAGCTGAGTCGGTGGATAAAGATTCCTGCTCTCTGCTAGCATCGGGCAGTGAGGATTGGGCGAGCTCTGCGGATCTCACGCCTCCTGCTTGTAAGCCCTCGGCTAGAGCTAGCATCGAGAGGGAGCTCATGCGGGTACTCGCGCTGGCCGCGGCGAGCCTCGGCCTCGAGTGGTCTGCACCGAAGCTCCCCTCTCGCACCCGGCTGGATGGTAGCTTCCTCCCTGGCGAGCGTACTTCTCCAGAGTCTAAGCCCGCACCCTTTCTTCCTGAGCTTCACGAAGAAGTGGCTAAGGCCTGGAACGCTCCGTTTTCCACACGGACACGATCCTCGGTTTCACCAGCTTTCGCTTCCGTGGATGGTGCTCAGGACCGAGGCTACCTCTCCCTTCCACCGGTGGAACAGGCGATAGCGACCCACCTTTGTCCGCCCTCTGCTGGACGGCGGACTAAACCGGTGTTGCCATCCAAAGCCTGTCGAACAACGTCGACGCTGCTCACGCGGATCTTCTCCGCCGCTGGGCAGGCTGCATCGGCTCTACACACCATGGCCACGCTACAGATCTTTCAGGGCGATCTCCTCCGTCGACTGGACGAGATAGGACCTGAGGATGTCTGCATCGCGGACCTGAGAAGCGCGTCGGATCTCTCCCTCCGCGCTACAAAGGCTGCAGCACAGGCCGTGGGACGGTGTATGGCTTCCGCTACCGTAGCAGAAAGGCATCTCTGGCTGACGCTCACGGAAATGGGTGACTCAGAGCGCAACGCGTTCCTCGACGCCCCGCTTTCCCCTGCTGGCCTCTTCGGATCTTCTCTCTCCGAGTTCGTGGAGAGATTTTCCGAAGCCCAGAAAGCGTCTCAGGCTTTTAAGCACTTCCTGCCGAAGCGCTCCAGCTCTACAGCGGCCCGTGAAAAACCGGCCTCACGGAGCTCTCAGCCTCAACCCCCGCCTTCTGCATCCTCTTCACAGCGACAGCAGCGCAGCTCTCAGCCCCGCTCTCGCTCTACCAGCCGCCGCCCCACACACCGCGGGCCGCGGCCGAGGATCACGTTGAAGCCGGAAGCCCCAAAGAAGTCCTAGCACGCCTAGGAAAGCGCAGGTGTGTAAGCCCCGTTGCGGCCGGGCCCTCACCAAAGCGCACCGCTGTCTTAGTCCCAAGATTTGCGACTGCTTCAGTGTTTTCTGCAGTACACAAGCCCGCACAGCTGCCCGCTTGCCTGCACACAAAAGCCGTTTTTACGGCTACCCAGATAAATCCCGAAAAGAGTGTATTTTCTGGTGTCCCGGCCACGGCCGATGGTGCTATAAACGTAGTGCTGATGCCCACTCCTTTGTGCCCATCCCTACACAAAAGCACAGCCCCGCACACGGGGCCCGCGCTCATAAGATCGACTCAGGTCGATCGCGCTCTAAACATAGTCAAAGTGCCCACTTCCCAGTGCCCACAAACACTATGTCTGGCAGATCACAGTCTCCCCGTAAAAGCGGGATCTGTGCGCGCCCGCGCTGCTCACACAGACAGCGCGACCAAAGCAGTGAACGTGCCCGGTCCCCGCCCACGTCCACCTGCAGGCTACATGAGTCCCATGCGACCTTCTCAGACCTCCCTCGCTCAGTTAAGCACTGTAACGCGGTCGAGGATGAGCGCTATGCCCGCTGTGTTAAGCGCGCTCCCCGCCTCATATGTCACAGGCGTAACGCCTATGTTATCGCACCCCGAAGCACCACTGCCGCACTGCGGACAGAGCGAGCTTCGCATTCAGCCCCTAGCCGGCCATGCAGATGCGTGGGCCGCGCTTCCAGGGGTTTCAGACTGGGTGCTAGACATTATAAAGAGAGGCTTCTCGCTACAGTTTTGCCGACGCCCCCCCCCGCTTCACAGCGCGCGTCGAAACCACGGTGAATTCAGAAGCAGCACACCTGCTTCGTGCCGAAATATCAAAACTGTTGAGCAAAGGGGCGATACAGCTTGTACCCCCAGCTCAAAGCGAAAGGGGGCTATACAGCAGATACTTTCTAGTCCCGAAAAAGGACGGAGGTATCAGACCCATTCTGGATCTAAGACGACTAAACAGAGCTTTAGTGAAACGCAGTTTCAAAATGCTCACGACCAGAAAAATCCTTGCGCATATTCGCCGAGAAGACTGGTTTATGTCGATAGATCTGAAGGACGCGTATTTCCAGATACAGATAGCGTCACGTCACAGGCGATTCTTGAGATTCGCCTTCGAGGGTCGGGCATACCAGTACACAGTCCTGCCTTTCGGCTTGTCCCTGGCACCTCGTACGTTTACGAAATGCATGGACGCAGCGCTCGCCCCCCTCAGACTCAGAGGCATGCGAGTGCTGAACTATTTGGACGACTGGCTGATCATAGCTCAATCGCGATCACAGCTCGTGGAGCACAGAACCATGTTACTCGATCACCTCGAGAATCTTGGTATTATGATCAATTGGACAAAGAGCTCCCTGAACCCCAGTCAAACTATCTCGTTTCTGGGTGTCGTTCTGGACTCGCAGTCCATGACGGCGCGGCTGTCAACACAGCGCGCGCTGCACATTCAGCACACAGCGAGAGCCTTTCGCTGCGGTGCGACTACCACGCTCAAAAAGTTTCAGAGGCTGCTGGGTCTTATGGCCTCAGCAGCATCGGTTCTCCAGTTGGGCTTGCTTCGCATGCGCCCTCTGCAGTTCTGGCTAAAAGCGCGAGTGCCTCTCAGAGCGTGGGCACTTGGCCGATTACGCCTCAGAGTCGATCAGGACTGCGTGGCAGCCCTGAGACCTTGGGCGGCGAGCGATTGGTACCGTTCGGGTGTAAGCCTGGGGACTCCCTCGAGGGTGAAAGTGGTGTCTACGGACGCATCCACCTCGGGATGGGGAGCGCTGCTCGAGGGCAGACCGTTCTTTGGCCAGTGGTCAGAACGAGAGAAGCTCCATCACATCAACTGCTTAGAAATGCTAGCAGTTCACAACGCGCTGACGCGCTTTTGTCCCCAAATCAAGGACCAGCACGTCGTAGTCCGCTCGGACAACACGGCCGTGGTGTCCTACATAAATCGCCAGGGCGGTCTCAGATCCAATATTCTGTACAGGCTGGCCAAGCGCCTCCTGACATGGGCTCAGCGCAACTTGCGCTCGCTGAGAGCAGTGCATGTGCCTGGGGTCCACAACCTGGGTCCAGACAGACTGTCCAGGAACAACGTTCCCACGGGCGAATGGTCTCTACACCCACAAACAGTCCAGCTGCTGTGGCAGAGATTCGGCAGGGCGGAGGTGGACCTATTCGCGTCCCCAGAAAACGCTCATTGCCCCGTGTTCTTTTCAAAGAACGACAGCGCGCTGTCTCACATGTGGCCGCACTGCCCGCTATACGCGTTTCCCCCAGTCTCCCTCCTGCCTCAGGTATTAGAGCGAGTCAGGGAAGTGAAATGCCCAGTACTGCTTGTAGCACCGTTCTGGGCCAGCCAAGCCTGGTTTCCAGCCCTGATGCAGTTAGCAGACTCCGCCCCGTGGCCGATACCTTTGAGGAGAGATCTCCTCTCGCAGGCCAAGGGCTCGATTTGGCACCCACATCCGGAGTTGTGGTCCCTTCATGCGTGGGCGCTCAACGGGTATCCGTTGACCTCACGGAGGGAGTGCTGAATACCATCACTCAGGCTAGAGCACCGTCGACCAGGCGGCTTTATGCCTCGAAGTGGTCGGTTTTCTCCAGCTGGTGTGCTGCTCGGGGCCTGTCACCCCTCGATTGTGAGGTGACGGAGGTTCTCTCCTTCCTACAAGAGCTGTTGGATAAGGGCAGGTCCCCCTCCACGCTCAAAGTCTATGTGGCGGCTATCGCAGCGTTCTCGACAGCAACGCTAAGCCAGTCACTAGGAAGGAACGATTTAGTCATCCGCTTCCTCAGAGGAGCTAGGAGGCTGAATCCCCCCAGACCTCCTTCAGTCCCGATGTGGGACCTTTCTACGGTCTTGGCGGCCATGAAAGGTGCCCCTTTTGAGCCTATTCAAACTGTCAGCCTCAAACATCTGTCGTTCAAAACAGTGTTTTTGCTGGCCCTAGCTTCAGTGAAGCGCATAGGCGATCTGCACGCGCTCTCTGTGAGCCCAGCGTGCTTAGAGTTTGGGCCTAATGACTCCAAGGTCATACTCAAACCTAGACACGGTTACGTGCCAAAATCCCTCAACACACCGTTTAGGGCTCAGGTTATCTCCCTGTCCGCCCTACCGAGTGAGGAAGGGGACTCGAGCTGTCTTTGCCCCGTTAGGGCTTTAAGAGCTTATGTGTCCCGCTCTGCTGTCTTCAGACAGACTGAGCAGCTCTTTGTCTCGTTCAGCGGTCGTTCCAAGGGAGCAGCTGTTTCGAAACAGAGTCTATCCAGATGGGTAGTTGACGCCATAGCGCTGGCTTACACCACCAAGGGCCTTCAGTGCCCCTTGGGCGTGAGAGCGCACTCCACGAGGGGCGTCGCCTCATCGTGGGCCTGGTCTAGCGGGATTTCCTTACAGGAAATATGTATGGCGGCAGGCTGGGCCTCACCGTCTACATTCATAAGGTTTTACAACCTAGAGGTTCCCGCCTTGCAGGCAAAGCTGCTTTCGGTATAGTCGAGTCAGCTGTCTAGCCCGGACACTGATTTCGCAGGCGCACAGCGCCCCGGAAAATTCTGGGCAGAATTGTGTAAGACCCACATTCCCACATTAGCCAGGCCTTCCCCTGCCTATGTGACGTTATATCGCGTCTGAGGACGCAACCTTTAAGGGCGGATGTCCCCCCCCCTTTTTATCTCCAGACTCTCTGAGTCTACCTGGTGATTATGCACTGTATATCTGGACTGGCTTCCAGTGATCGGTGTCTTATCCCAGCACGCACGGCGTCTTACAAGTGGTTCCCGCAGCGTTTTTCAAACGCAGTACGAGAGAACTCTCGTAAGAGAATGTACTCGGTTACTAACGTAACCTCGGTTCTCTCTAGAAGAGGGAACGAGTACTGCGTTCCCTGCCGTGCGTACGGTTCGCTCTGGTTCGCTTCGGCGATGAAAACCAGTTGAATCAGCCTACTCGAGCTCCTTTTATAGGGGACTGCCACACCCGTTTCGGCGGGATGTGGCGAGGAGCGCGCGAAGCGCTCTCATTGGCCTGATGTTGCATCAGCCCTCGCTCGATAGGCTAATGCAGTTGCCGCAGAACAGCCTATGAGCGAGCGAGCCGTCTCGCCATAGCTGTGCACTGCTGCAATGCGTTTTACATTTATGAAAATTAAGGATAATTTTGCTTCAGTATTTCGTGAAAAGAGACCTTTTCCCGCAGCGTTTTTCAAACGCAGTACTCGTTCCCTCTTCTAGAGAGAACCGAGGTTACGTTAGTAACCGAGTACGTTTTTTCCCATTGTGATGGATGATTTAGGGAGTTTGGCCTTTGTGTTCCTCATGTTTATGCTTCTGTGAAACAGGAAGTCGTCGTTGGATAATTTCATGCTCCTAGTCAGTGTGCTAAAAATTGTAAATATTATATTTTGGGAATATACTTCTATTTAGATATTTAACCCCAACGTGTATTAGAGAAAAACCTTTATTTGATAATGTGGTTTCCCCCCACTTTATTCTGTTTTACTTCAATGAAATGTTATATTTTTGTGATTTTAAAAAAATGAAAAATCATTTTAAACAATGCAGATTTATTTTCACATAATTTTTGATAATATTTACCATGGGTGCCAATAATTCTGACCATGACTCTATGTATGTTTAATTTGGAGATCTCCATTTATGATATAAATTATACAGTATACTGCAAGTTAAAAAATTGTAAACATGACAAGTCAACCAGAAACCTTGAGAAAAAGGATTAGATGGTGTGAGATAAAACTATTTTGATGAAAGACTAGGCTACTAAGACAAACGTTTGGAATTTGGCATGGCATACACCGGTGAATTGAGCACAATAATACCAAGAAGGTGTAATAAGAAAATAAATCTGAAAAATCAGAGTCTGAAACGGACTGAAATGATAAATGCTACTCCTATTTCTTGTGCTTCTGGTGTTTTGGAATGATAGTATCTATCTACTGTCAAATGACTTGGTGGGTCAAGTTTCTGAGCACACAAATAGTAATTGATGTGTAAATCTGGCCAAGCATGTGTTAATGTGTGGTTTCTGTCATCAAACTTCCAGCAAATGAGTGAGCAGTTTTTTCAGCTTAGTTTCAATTAACATTTTTCTCATCAAAAAGGAAAATTAAGTTTTTCCTTATTTTTTTTACAGTACACAGCATGTCCACCAATATAAACTGCTTGTTTTGTTTTCTCTTTTACATATTGTGAAGTGAATGTTTTGTAGTTATTCAGTGCTTTTCCTTAATTTATCTGATTGTTTTTGCATGATGTAGTAAAAATTGTGTTATGCTGCTGTATTTTCGCTTTATGGACACACTTTATTGTATTTAATCAGCTAATGAATCCACTGTTACCAGTTCATTGTGCTTGATAAATGTATTTTATACACTGTATTATAAATGTTTTCAGTTTTAGCCTTTATATATTATTTGAATTGTTGTATCCATACAGGATGTAGCAGCTTTGGAAAGTCTACCCCTTCTCGGATTCTCTCTCCGAACAGAGAAACCAGAATCTTCATTGCATTTTAAACTTTATCACAAAGACATGCTCTACTACATTTTCAGAGCAAGTGACAGACAGATCTTTGAAAGGTAAATGTATTGATATAAAAAATGTAAAATATGAAGGTACACATGTACAAATAATTACATAATAATATTACATTTAAATATAATCATATTATATAATTTTTTCTCTCTCTCATAGATGGATTGAAGCATTCCAGGAAGCCACAGTTCTATAAGCTTCTCTTCCTTAACCTTGACAACTATCAAACCAGATCTTCATACAAAAGACAATATTAAAGTTACCTCATGACTAGCTTGTTTAAATTTGTGGCTTACCACTTTTGTATGTCCAATTGTTACAACGAAATTTGTGAAGTGAGTGTTTTTAGTTATTAAATTCATAATATATCTGATAATGCTTTTGCATAATATAGTAAAAATTATTTTATTAAGCAGTCATTATGTATCATTTATGGCAAAGCCATTGTACAACCAGTTAGGTGCACTCAATAAATGTATTTTTATAGTTTTTTCTTTCATTTCAGTATTTTGTCATTTTAGAATATGTTGTTTTAGAATATTCTTTATAGTTAAAAAAAATATTTTATATTGTATTCCAATTAGTGTAATATAATTATACATTTATTTTATTCAACTATTTATTATCACTCATCAGGCTCAGGTGAACGTATTTATAGTATTACAAGCCTTATGGGTCACCCGGAGAGAATAACCTGAGGTAATACTATGGTAATGCCTCCAGAAGGACAGGTAGGGGGGTGAGACTGATCTGAACTGGGTCAGGGGTCAAATTGCCTACGTCACAAGCTCCTAAGATGGCGTTTTGATGACGACGGGAGAAGTAAGGACCCCTGCCCTTGTTTAAAAGGTATTTGAAAAAAAAATCTATATTTGTTTTCGCATATATATGATGTAAACAGACGAGTTGTGTTGAACTTACGAACTAATATTGATTATTAAAACACAAACGGCATTAAATGCATAGCGCGATCCGCTTACCTAGCCCACAGCAGCCTTGCAAGGTATCATTTCCTGTTTTGTTTTTTTACTTTAAACGAGCTTAAACATTGTTCAGTGTTTGTCTCATTGTTAACATCTATACTATCATCCATACTATTCAAGCGTGGCAGAGATTAAAAAATAATTAATTTGTCATATACGCACGTAAGCACGTCTGTATCCGCAGTTCCGCATTTATTAAGAAACAGATACGTGTATTTTTTACCTAGGACCCACCGTGTGCTTTAACAAGCTCGGGCGTGTTATTCACGGATGTGCTGTATTCGACGAGTATATATTGGTGTCTTTTTTAAATAATATTTTGAAATGAAACCAAAACTCGATTTAAAACGCGTAGTTTCGCAATTTTAATCAAAGACCATCCCCACTTAATTAGCACATGCGCGTTTGGACTCGTTATCTGTAACCCGTAGTGTTTAAATGTTAGATTCTTGTTTGTGGATCAATACAACACCATACCTAGCTCAAAAACGGGCAATGACTCTTAATTATGACCATGATGACTATTATGCCAATGTCCCTTTGAAAATGAACAAAGCTTCTGCTAAAATGCTGTAGTTTGTGCAGTGTTTTGGACTGTAAAAGTCATAATAATTGTATATCTTTTTTTTCCCCCTTTTTTTACCTTCTTTCTTTTCTCTATCTTAATGCCTTCAAAACACTTCATGACCACAACTGAGTGACAACAGTACAAATCACATTTGTTTTTCGTTTTGTTTTTCAGTAGATAAATTGTTGGCAAACTCCCATGAAGCATTGTAATCGATCATAGTTGGTCACACTATTTTGCAGTCAACCTTTGTTTAAAATGAGTTACTTAACATCAATAATTTTCTATTGAACCATTATTTTTGGTTCATTTATGTCATCCCCAATGATTCATGGGAGTAGTTTGTATCATGAAAGAATTTAAAATTAGCGTGAAATGGAAATGTATTTTTTTTCTAAATGCATCTTAATTTTATTGTGAACAATTTAATTTTTTTTATCTGTCGCTACTTCCATTTAGGGTTGGCTCGATACCACAATTTTGGCTTCAGTACGATAGCATTTACATTTAACCATTTAGCAGACGATTTTATCCAAAGCTAATTATTAGCAGGATTTAATACCTCTGTATCGATGTGACTAGCAGCCTCAAAAGATAACGGAATTAAAACAATTGCATTAAGAACAGTAGAGAAACAGTAGAGTTGCTTGTTCAAATATATAAACAGCACTTCTCAGTGCTCCATACTTGTAAAACTGAAGTGATAAGTGTATACATTTTATTTTTTTCAATTGAATTATAAAAAAAGTGCAATTTCCTATAAAAAGAAATGACACAGAACAAGTGGCACATCTATTAGTTTGCATTTACGATCCAAGACGTAATGCACAGATCTATTTTGACAAACACTATCAAGATGTTGTTATTTTTTGGTCTTGTCCGTTGCTATGATTATCACTATCAATCATCGCCGTTATGAAACTCAATCCACCATTTAAATAAGGTTGTCAATCCAGAAACTTTGAAATGAACAGTTAGAAGCATGACACAAAAAGTGAGCAAAGAGCGCTCCCATGATAATCACTGAAGCTCAGCGCTCCACCTTACTGACTTGGAAAAAACTCCCGTTATAATCAATGAATATCTTATTTATATAGTGTTGTTCTTTTTATAATGAAAGGATTCACAAACGTGCTTTGGCTTAACTGTATGAGCTTGCTCTAAACAAACTCCAGTGTTTTCAGTGGTGTTGAGTGGATTCAGAGCAAATTAAACTATTATGTTCACTTGCTCAACAGATATGTCTGTGATGGGCTACAATGCGCAACGCTGCGAAAACACATTGTAAATAGTAACATTTGACAGCACTTACACAAATTCACATGGAAGCCTTAACATATCTGATACTGAATTGAGTGAAATCATTGTTGTACCATTTGAAATATGATATATACTGGTATTTTTCCATTTTTCAACCCAACTTCCATTACATTGCGAAGGACACATTCTTGAACCTTTCCAGTTGCTAATCCTTTTTGTTGTTGTTGTTGCTTCAAATCAAAGATTGTTTTTAAGCCCCGATGTATTTCAAAGCTCAAAAAGTCTTTTTTTATTTTTATTTATTTATTTTAACTGAAAAAGTGGGTGGTCACCTTGAGCTCAGCTGACTTGCAGTCACAGTATTTGTACACTTTGATTATTTTTAAGATAGACAATTACTTAACGACAAAAAATTCTGCATTATGCTGGCCGGACAAGTAATTTGGCAATGTCAATTTGTAAAGAAACGCCTGCACACATATATATTCAAATGCGCATACCTGTAGACTAAACACATGACATGCATGTGCACGCCGTCACCATTTTCACAGATTCACGTTTTTGAAGTTTACACAGATAACTTTTTCAGATTGTTTCAAAACTTGGAACCCGTTTCAAGGTTTGCGTTCTCGAGCCACCAAACACTGTTGTCGTGCAAATGAACGTCCAGAGACCGCGTTAAAAGTTTTCTGTTTTCTGTTAGAACGGTGTCGTGTTAGCGGCCCCTAAGTTAATAACTAATGATCTTCGCAGCTGAAGTGAATCAATCAAAACTAACTTTAGCTGGACAATAACTTTATTCTAGAGCTGCTGTAAAGCCTAAACAATCTGTTACTTTAATTTCCTATTATCTTTGTAAAGCTGCTTTGAAACTCTCTATATTGTTAAAAGCGCTATATAAATGAAGGTGACTTATTGACTGACTTTATTTATAACTGCATAGTATGGTGGAGTGAAGTTGCATTCTAAAAATAAGTAATCTAAGCAATTTATCATCCGCCTGTCTTCCCCTAGTTTTTTTTTTTTAAGTTCATGGTGCACTATGCAGGATTTTCAGTTACTGTTTGTAAACATAACAGTGAAACTTGGGGTCCATTCTTCGTACGTGGATTACTCAATTAGCCTGGTTTCATTGTTGCCGATTTGACATGATCCAGAATTGTTCGGTTCTTCGAAGCTCATCCTGGAGTTGCTGTCATAGCAACAGGTCCATAAACTCAAACCTGCTCGAGAGCTGGCTTATTTCATGACAGGATTAGATTGCATCTTTTTAAGCGGAGGTGATAGTTAAAGTCGGTCCCAGCCACTGCTACTTTCTTACAAGAGTACCCTAACAAACCATATTGTAATATATATTTAAATTGTAAAGATAAATTTACAAATAATATTATAATGTTGTGTAGTCTATCATAATAAAGACACAACAGGTTGCTGATCATGGTTTCGAGAATCGATATATCTGCCCTTTCCTATGAACATTTAATATTCAACATTATTATTGATCTGCCTTACTTAGGGTGGACGATGACGCAATTTTCTTCTAGAAACAAACTTTGTTGTATTATTTTCATGTTATCAATGTGAAGCTGCTTTGATACAATCTGTATTGTTAAAAAGCGCTATATAAATAAAGGTGACTTGACTTGACTTGAACACAAGAACATGCAGTAATCTCAGACAACTTAATCCAGATATTTTATCTGCAAATCTGCAAATTCGTTTGAAGAACCAAATTAGCCAGAGATCAGTTATCATGATTAGTCGAGTCAAGTCACCTTCATTTATATAGCGCTTTTAACAATAAGGATTGTTTCAAAGCAGCTTTACAGTGATAATAGGAAATTGCCGTAACAGATTGTTTAGGCTTTACAGCAGCTCTAGGATAAAGTTAATGTCCAGCTAAAGTTAGTTTTGATTGATTGATTCACTTCAGTTGCGAAGATCATTAGTTATTAACTTAGGGGCCGCTAACACAACACCTTTCTAACAAGAAAACCCTTAACACGCTCCGGCCGCCCATCCGCACAAAACGGTGCCTGGTGTCTCGAGAATGCACTCCCTGTAATAGGTTCGAGGGTGCAAACGATTATCTGTTATCTCTGCGCAAAACTCAAAAACGCAAACCCGCGAAAACGCAGACATTGCGCACATGCGCATTACGTGCTCAGTCCAAAGGTATGCGCGTTTGAATATATATGTGCGCAGGCGTGTAGTCCATCTTTACAAATCAACCCTCAATAAACTACTTGTCTGGCCTTAAAAATGTATAATACAGAATTTTTTTTTTTTTTTTTTAGAAGATCTGGCATCTGTCAAATCATCTCAAATGTATTAATCGAGGTACAAAGAATGGACCCCTGACTGCTCCACATGGGCGGAAGCCCTATGGGATGAATTTGGTCCAAAATGATTAACACATGCATGCACAATTATCCATGAACTTGATAAATGTTGCAGATATGTTTTACTATCCACAACCAAATGTCTTTCAACTTGTGTGTGTAAAATTCAGAATTAAATAAATGTGTAGCTTACAAATCGAGACATTTTTGTGAATACAAATCTTTTCTTTTTTATTAGTGTATTAGTGTTTTATTAGTGTATAATTTGCACATGCAACAAAGAAGATGTGCATTTGTGGATCAGGTGATCGATCCACACACAGCTGTCTGAGAAAAGCTGCTACCACTAGATGGCAGTAGCCTGCTAAAACAGACAACGGCACCGCAATCAAGCGTTCTTCCCCATGTAAGACGCTTAATGTGGCTTAAGAAAGTGATATTGAAGCACCAAATTTAGTACACAATTTATTAATAAAATTTAGCTTACCTTGTACAGACTAGCAGAAAAATATGAACTCAAAACACAAAGTTTTACATCGAATGTTTCCTTGCTATAATGAAAATGCTTTACGTAATGGATTATGACAAAAGACTAACATTAAAAGACCAAACTCGGCAAGACTATAGGCCTACCTTATTAATAAAGCATACTTTGTACAGGCAAGCAGATTAAATCAGATTAATATTTCTCCCCCATAGAAAACCATTATAAAATCGTTCATATTCTAGGCTTATTTTTATCTGACTGCACATAGTATGCTATATTAAGATATACATAGTATACAAACTTTGGAATTCGAAAATGTCTGTTTATGTTAAAAGTCGATATTCGCCGGACATTCGTTTTCCCTTGCCACTGTTCTATAGAGTCGGCAGTCTTACAAAAATATCAATAGCAGGATTAGTTTGAACAATATGCAACCTTTGTATATCGACATGAAATATTCATTCAAAATAACCTACGTACATTATAGATGCATATTTATACATGACAATGCTTTGACGCCATAACGCACGCCTGCCAATTAAACTGATTTTAAAACATATAATTTATATTAATTAAAATGACTTAACTTTTAAAAACATTTTCAATTTCCAAAGCTTATAGTAGGTTCCTATTGGAAAGACTGACTTAATACAGGTGAAATTTTTACAGTACTTGCCTTCATGTATGTACAGAATGATTATTTGCAGCAAAATTACTGTAATTACTGCAAAATAATGTTCAAATGGTTGTAGTACAATCCTAGTGCCCAGACTGACTTACTACAGGTGAAATTGTGCCAATACAATGGTCATTAGGAACGTACTACAACAATTGGAAAATGAAAAAAAAAAAAAGACTTTTGGTGAGTTATAGTAATTAAAAAATATATTTTGTACTGTAAAAGTGAAATATTGGCTGAAGTTCACATACAGTGTCAATACACATGTCAGTCTGCCCAGCAGGCATTTACTAAAACCTTGTAAATATCGTTCATTTGAATGAATGATTGGACGTTTTATATTTTTGGACTGTGAGTGGAATTTGCCTTTAGAATATGCGGTGAATGTCAAACCTAAAACTTACTTTACTGCGCTCCCAGTTGCTTTCCCCTACAAATGCAAAGTTAAACACAACTGGAAAATATCACGTTAAGCGTTTCTTTAACAGGCTCAACGGGATAAAAATGCCCTTAATGTGAAACTTGGCGCATCGCATACATATTCTATAGGCTCTTGTCTGTAGGCCTATATAGTTTTACTCCCTATTATAAAGAAAACGCTTAACGTGCCTTATTGCAGTTAGATGGAGATATACTAAAACTCACTAGCCTGTACACCTTATTGAACATGCAACTATAATGCATGTTAAGCGTTTTTATAATGGTTTTCTACGGGAGAGAAATGTCTAACCTTGCGTGTTGTGTTCATAATCTGATTTAATCTGCTTGCCTGTACAAAGTATGCTTTATTAATAAGGTAGGCCTATAGTCTTGCCGAGTTTGGTCTTTTAATGTTAGCCTTTTGTCTTAATCCATTACGTTAAGGAATTTCTTTATAACAAGGAAACATTCGATGTGAAACTTTGTGTGTTTTGAGTTCATATTTTTCTGCTAGTCTGTACAAGGTAAGCTAAGTTTTATTAATAAGTTGTGTACTAAATTTGGTGCTTCAATATCACTTTATTAAGCCACATTAAGCGTCTGATTGTGGTGCAGTTGTCTGTTTTAGCAGGCTACTGCCATCTAGTGGTAGTAGGTTTTCTCAGACAGTGTGTGGATCGTGAAAGGCTAAACCGGTGGAATAAAAGTCTCAAAATCCAAATCAATCAAATAGGATCAACTCAGAAAGAGTCAATGAATGCATGCGTGTCACCTGATCCACAAATGCTCATCTTTCTAGTTGCACGCACAAATTTTGATACATTTAATTCTGAATTTTGCGCACACAAGTTGAAAGGCATTTGGTTCTCTCCCATGATATATCAGTCAACCGACTCAAGAGATTACCTGCAGGGAAGATGAGCGATGAGCTATTCTACACATTTTCTTTTTGTCATGCATAAATAACTTGTGAATGAAAGAATAGTTATGCTAATATTTAGATGACTGGCTGTAATTTGTGAGTTTTAGCCATCTTCTCTAGCTCGCTTTTTTTTTATCATTGTTTTATTTTGATTTTATTGTCATAATGCCTAATAATCTGACTCAAGTTACAGAACAGGTAATAACAACATTAGCTGATTGTTTTTGAGCTTCCTGAGCTTCAGACACCAGCATTAAAGTCCCGCCCACACCTGCACAGTGTTTAGTGATTGGCTGGGGCTACACACCCACTGGCCAAAGATTGTCGTCCAGAAACGTCCTGAGCACAGGAATTCAAGAAGAAATTAAGAAATTACAGGCACAGGACAATTTTTCTGCTAACACAAACACCACCACACACTTCTAGTGGGCCATAAGGAATGATTGAGAGCCTGAGTCTATACTTTATTTTTTCTGAAAATCCTTCATAGAGCACCTTTTAAGGCAAAGCAGATGTTATTGATTATCGGTGAGGGTCTGTGTCACATCAAAATAACATTTCGTCATCCTTTCTTACAGTGACACCAATGCAAAACATCAAGGGTAGGCGATGGAGCTCCCCAACTACGCCAGTCAACTGCTTCTCCAGCTCAATCAACAACGCTCAAAGGGCTTCCTGTGCGATGTCATCATCATGGTTGAGAATACACTCTTCCGAGCTCACAAAAGTGTCCTCGCCGCCACCAGCCATTACTTCAAGTCCCTTGTCCTTCATGATAACCTCATCCACCTTGACCCTGATATGGTGGATCCAGCTGTTTTCCAGCAAATTCTGGATTTCATTTACACCGGAAAATTGTCAGATGAGAGTTTTGAGGCTCTGGATTTGAGCTCTCTGCTCACCACAGCTAACTTTCTCCAGCTCAATGACCTCGCAAACCTGTGCTCCACTAAGATTAACCAAAATGGATCCCTCAATAGCGTAGCATGTGGGAGCTCCAAATCTTTATTTCGCCTGTATGAAGACCACTCATCTGACACTGAAACGTACACGTGTATGACTCCTCCCAAAAAAAGGCATAATGCTGAAAGTAAATGTAGGAAAAAGCAGGACTTGGGGTTGGATTTGACTAAGAAGAATGTAAAGTCTGAGACGAATGATACGTTTTTTCTTTCTAGAACCATCTCCAGCAATATGCAGCTAGGAATAAATGGGAAGTGTGTTCCAAAGAAAGAGAAGTGGATAATTCCTTTGGATGGAGCTCAGGAAAGAAAAAGGGAGGGATCCCGAAGAAAATCCAAGGTCAGTGGTTACATTCCTCTTAGCAGGGTTGGAAGTCAACTAAGCCAGAATCAGACTTTCACTTTACAGTTGTCTGTAAAGAAAGAGAAAGGAATTGGAGGGAAAACAGACGAAACTGATGGCCAAAAACCAAACAATGGCAGCACCAATTTTGTATATCAAAAGGAGACCTTTCTCAAAGAAGCTGAGGGGGACAACCCTTACGTTTGTATACCATGTGAAAAGGGTTTTCCCTCCTCCGAGAGTCTCAAGTCCCATGTGGAAAGTCATTTGGATGGAGACCTGGATGTGAAGGTTGAGGATGAGGAGGAAGAGGAACGTGATGGAGACGCTGGAATCACCAGAGTCTCGCAAGAAGCTGCTGAAAGCCTGGAGCAAAGTCCGCGCAAGTCCCTCAAAGATGTTGACACCTTGCGCCCATTCCCTTGCAACATTTGCGGCAAGATGTTCACACAGCGCGGCACTATGACCCGCCACATGCGCAGCCACCTCGGTCTAAAGCCGTTTGCGTGTGAGGAGTGTGGTATGCGCTTCACCAGGCAGTACCGTCTCACTGAGCACATGCGTGTCCATTCAGGGGAGAAACCGTATGAGTGCCAGGTCTGTGGTGGGAAGTTTACGCAACAAAGAAACCTCATTAGTCACATGCGGATGCATACCTCAGCATCTTAGAACAGGTCAAAGAGCCCTAAACTGGGATAATGCAGATACCAACAGTTCTCATTAGTGCTTTGGTTTAGGTTCTTTTAACTAGGGTTCAGTTCTCCAGAACACTACAAAGATTCATCTAGATATTCTTTACAGTTTTAGCTTTATCCACAAATCTTCTGGAATTCTAAAAAGAGTCCTCTATCTCAAAAAGGAAACCTCCGTAGTCCAATCTAGGGTACGATTTTGGCAACGTTTACTTTTTGATCTAATTTAGGGTTCAGTTTCAGCCACAAATTCTTAAATTCTACAAATATTCTTCTAGCTCAAAAATGATACATCTGAAGATCTAGAGTAGGGCTATGTTCACACGGTCAGTCCAAATCCGATTATTTGTGCATCCGTTTGGAATCTGATCTATATTATTGACTGTCCACTCTGTGTATCGTAACTGTTCGGACCTGATTTGTGTGTCCCGTGGTGCTCTTTCTTTTTCCGGAATATCTGCATATGTTTCTTTTTCCGGAATATCTGCATATGTTTCTATGGCAATGACGTTGCGTTAGTAGGCATACGCCAAAAACAGCAGCATCGTGGAGGGTTTTGCAATACAGATGTTGTCTTATTTACAACTTGACAATGTGTAGCCACCGCGCTGGACTACTACAACTGAGGCAGCGGCAGAAACGTCTGACATGTTTACGTTTTACGTGGCCTTAGAAAGTGACATAAATGAAGAAATGCAATTTGAATAGGATTTCAAACCACATATGAATGTAGCTTTTTTTTCCTGTTCACATCTGCTTTATGATCAGAAAAATATGATCAGATTCAATCGGATATGCACAAAAATCTGATTTGGACTGACAGTCTGATGAGGCTTAGGAGTAGCCAACCTGGAGGGCCTTTCAACCCAATCTATTGATGATCTGGTTCAGGTGTGTTCGATTAGGGATGGAGCTAAACTCCTCCAGAGCCGGATTTGAGGCTACGTTTACACGTGGATGGCTATTTTCATAAACGGACATTTCACCCCTCTTCGTTTTCAAAAATAACATCGTGCACATGCTCTCAAGAGCATGCCAAACTTGTAGGTGGCAGTGTAATGAGAAGCTCAAGCCCACATTAGCCAATCAGAATCCCGAAAATAGTCACATTCTGTGACGTCGCTGCCTAAAACTCTTTGTTTTTCTCAGTTTACATGTAAACGTGCAAACGAAGTTTTCCAAAATCTCAACTCTGGAGTTTTTAGAAAGAATCGTTTTCAGAGGCGAATTCTCCATTTGCGTGTAAACGAAGGGCACAAACGAAGGGAAATGTCTCCGTTTTTCAAAATGGCCATGTACGTGTAAACGGGGCCTGAGAAACCCCGATCTAGAGCAGGGGTACAAAACTGTGGCCCTCCAGGAGTTTGAGTTTGGCACCCCTGATCAAGAGTGTTCTCTGTAGATTTGGCCAAAACAGAACCCTATATTCTCTCAAAAGGAAACCTCTGTAGCCTATTCTAGGG
Source organism: Vimba vimba (assembly GCA_022828995.1). Classification (NCBI taxonomy): domain Eukaryota; kingdom Metazoa; phylum Chordata; class Actinopteri; order Cypriniformes; family Leuciscidae; genus Vimba; species Vimba vimba. Next base: position 8,128,521 of record CM040841.1, read on the forward strand.
ATCAGGTTTGGCCACAAATCCTCCACAACCCTATATGAAGATTAATTTAGTTTACCTTTTGAGCTAATCTAGTATTCAGTACGGATCTCGAGTCCTTTAGGATTCTATAAAAGAATCCTTTAACTCTTCTCTACACTGATTTCCTTTTTGAGCTAATCTAGGGTTCGTTTTCATCCACAAATTCTAGAATACTCTTGCTGCAAATGAACATCTGAACATCTAGAGGATTATTTGGAGCGTTTTATTTTTCTGCTCTCAAAAAGAAAACCATTGTTGTCTAATCTTGGGTTCCGTAAGGGTTCTCTACATTTCACTTTTTTTTTTAGATAATCTAGAGTCCAATTTTGCTCGCAAATCCTCTAGAATGCTACATAGAATTATCTTGATCTTCGTTGAAGAATGGCGATGCCATTTCCTGATCAGTATAAAAATGCCAACTTCAGCCAATACCTGCTGTTATACCTCTTTCTATAAATTTTCTTCTTGTGCATGAATTGTTTATTGTTATTGTTAGTGTGTAGCTAAACAAATATCAAGTTTATCCACTTAGTGATGTAGTTTGATCTATTAAAACAAAAATTACCTCAAATTGCTAGTGATTCTCTCCGAACTGAAACAACCGAATGTTCCTGGTGATACCAGTTATTTTACAGCAGTGACTTGCTATACCTCTCGAATGTAATTAGGAATCGTGATATAGTTTAGGCTTCAGAAACTGACCGCTATAATAAAGCTATCTGGTTGTTTACTTGAATACACAAACTTGCTACCTCAGATTAAACCAAACCCTCTGATTAGCCTGTATGAGATTAAGACTACATGTTGGATAAGAGAACCTACAGTACCAGTCAAAAGTTTGGAAACAGTACTATTTTTAATGTTTTTGAAAGAAGTCTCTTATGCTCAAGCCTGCAGTTAAAAAAACAAAAAACAAAAAAAAACAGTAATATTATGAAATATTATTACAATTTAAAATAATGGTTCTCTTTTTTAATATACTTAAAAATGTAATTTATTTTTGTGATGCAAAGCTGAATTTTCATCAGCAAGTACTCCAGTCTTTGGTGTCTTATGATCCTTCAGAAATCATTCTAATATGATGATTTGATACTCAGTTATTATCAGTGATGGAAACAGTTGTGCTGTTTAATATATTTTTTTGGAATACTTTTTTCAGGATTCATTGAGTAAAACGTTAACAGCATTTATTCATAAAAACGGCATTTATTCAAAATAAAAACATTTCTAACAATATAAATCGTTACCATCACCTTTTATCAATTTAACGCATCCTTGTTGAATTAAAGTACTAATTTCTTAAAAAAAAAATAGTTATTGTTCCCAAACTTTTGAACGGTAGTGTATATTGTTACAAAAGATTTCTATTCTAAATAAATAGTTCTTTTTAACTTTTTATTCATCAAATAATCCTGAAAAAAGTATCTCTGGTTATAAAAAAAATATTAAGCAGCACAACTGTTTCCAACATTGATCATAAATCAGCATATTAGAATGATTTCTGAAGGATCATAAGACACCAAAGACTGGAGTACTTGCTGATGAAAATTCAGCTTTGCATCACAAAAATAAATTGCATTTTAAAGTATATTAAAAAAGAGAACCATTATTTTAAATTGTAATAATATTTCATAATATTACTGTTTTTTTTGTTTTTTTTGTTTTTTTAACTGCAGGCTTGATGAGCATAAGAGACTTCTTTCAAAAACATTAAAAATAGTACTGTTTCCAAACTTTTGACTGGTACTGTACATGCTGGTCATTCTGTCTAGTTTATTTAATGAGCTTAAACTGACATCTGATCCAGAACAGGGGAAAACACACTGCCTGTTTTAATGTACACTTTTCAGGGGGTCAGGTAATACTTCACTGTAGGGTTGCTATCTGAGCTTGTGAAGTCATATTGCTTGAGCAATTAGGGTGTTTTGATGTACAGTTCCAAAGAAATATTGAATGTTGAAATGCTGAAGAAATACTGTAAAACTATATAACCAAATCTATATTCTTGCTAAATATTTAAGTCTAATTTATGCTTCTTTCAATTCAGGTTTATATTATAAATCTTTTTCTTTTCTTTTTTTTTCAGGGGTTTTCCTTTGGGATTTATTATTATTGTTATTATTATTATTTTCCAATGCTTCAACCAATGGCTTAATGTATACAGCATGTTGTCCATATTTTCTTGTGGCATGTGCATTGTTCTTATGATTTTAAAAATGTTAGGTTTAGCAGATTGCATTCTTGCATTTAGTGTTGAAATGAGACCAAAAGCTTAAAATCAAAACCTACTGTAAATATCTTTGGGTATCTTAATGTAAATGACATGTTATTGTTATCAGTTGATACATTACTGAAACTTTTACTTGTTCAGATATGAAATGATTTTCATGCGGATTAATATCTTGTTTGTTATAAACCTTGTTTCTTTTAATCTACCTCTGGTTGGGTTGTATCATGCTGGAGGGCTTTTTAAACAATACCTAAGTCCGAGGTTGTTTTGTAGTTAGTTGCCTGTTCTGGTAATATCAACAAGGGTACTTTAAATAATAGATCAACTAGTCAAATGATTTAATTTGCTGAATTGCCATTACAGGCACTCTTTGTTCAGTTGTTCTCTCTCTCTCTCTCTCTCTCTCTCTCTCTCTCTCTCTCTCTCTCTCTCTCTCTCTCTCTCTCTCTCTCTCTCTCTCTCTCTCTCTCTCTCTCTCTCTCTCTCTCTCTCTCTCTCTCTCTCTCTCTCTCTCTCTCTCTCTCTCTCTCTCTCTCTCTCTCTCTCTCTTTGCGTTATATGATTATTTGACATTGTCTGTAAATCAATATAATTCTAGAATATTCAGGAACTTTTTATTACATAATGGGGCTTGAAACTGAACTTCAAAACTGTGACAAGACTTTCATTTGCATCCTCTGCAAACCTCAGGGAACATTTTAGGGACACATCCCAATGAACTTTTTGAACCATAAAGCACCATTAACCAATGTTTTTTGCAGCTCTTTTGATTTAGACGTTTCTATATTCACTATAACTGACACAATATGCCTTCAGAAGGTTTGGCAGCTCTTTCCATTTGCAGTACAGGTTTGTGTGTACGTGTATGGTTTTGATGTGGTTTTCAAATGCTTTTGAAATGTCAAGTACTTTGTTCAAAAATAATGATACTAAAGTATTTGCAACTTGTTTATGATAACCAAAGCACATTTTCACTCTTTGAAGAATTGAAAGTCCTGGTGTAAGTAACATTGTTCTCAGTTATGACATGAAATAAAATTAAATGCTGATCAAATAACTTCACTTTTGCTTTTTATTGATGTTTGTACAAAAAAATTAAGCTTCTGCAATATAATAATATCATATGTATAATCTGCCATTGTATGCAAATATTATAGCATCTTTGAAAACTATTTGCCACCAATAACTGACTATAAGGTTTAGCTATGTTGGGGAATAATTGATGGCTATTGGGAATAACATATCAATAAACATTTATCAATAAAAACCAATAAATATTTTCAATGCCAAGAAAGTAAATATCTTTAAATAAAATATGTAAAAGTAAAATCTAGAAATATATATATATTAATCCGATATCCATGACTAAATAGATTTTACTGATAACTTGCATTTCTCAATTTCACACTTAAATATAATTAAATAGAGTCAAGGTTATGTGTATTTGGCGTGCTGTTTTTTTTTTGCCCCATACTCCCCCATCCCAGGTTGGGATAGGAATATAAGTGAGGAGATGGGGTGGTGGTGGGATGCTGGAAAAGTCTGCTGTATATACCTCCTGATCCTGAATTGAGTTGACTAACAGAATGAGCTCCTCCCATGTTAATCATGCTTCTCCTGAATTTTGTTAATAAAACATGTTGAATCAAAAAATAGTCAAGCACACTGAAAATGTTGAATATTAATCATTGCATACTGCAAAATGTATAGCATTTCAATCAATCAATCAATCATTTATTTATAGAGCGCATTTAAGACACAACCGAAGTTGACCAAAGTGCTTTACAAGGAATAAAAGAGACACAAAAATAAAACCAGTATAAATACATAAATACCAGACAAGACAAAAAGGCACTCAATAGAATAAAAGAAAAATCCAGGAAGCCAAACTACCGAGTGTTAAAAGCCAAGGTGAATAAATGAGTCTTGAGCTGAGATTTAAAGGTACAGATAGATGGAGCATGCCTAATATGCCTAATATTTATATAGTATACAAAATTTTAGACACTATATACTGCACAAAATGCTTTTCAAACAGAGCCAAAAGCTCTCAGTAACAGTGTTTTCATATCTTGTCCAGTGGGTGGCAGCAAGACTCCACATATGGAAGTGATCACCATTATTCATCAAGCTTTTGGAGTGGGAAGTTTGGGAATACTATAGTTTCAGTGCTTCTTTGTTGAGCTGACAGCCTCATTGCAGCCTTCATCCACCAGTAGAGACCTACCTGTTACAGATCTGCATGCTCACACAAGCAAGTTGAGTCCTCTTGTCCTAAACCTTCACTGAACTTAAGATAAGGCCCAGTGTTTTCACATGTAAATGTCTGCAGTGTATTGTTAGCACAGAGTGCCTCAGAAGATTTCGTACGGCGTGCAGGGTGTTATCTGATGGTGTGCAGGCCTGCAGTGTAGGACAAGCAGACAGGGTTCAGAGAAGAGAATAGAACAGCTGGCAGCATCCCACGTGCGGCTTCCCAAAAGAGAGAGCAGACACTCTGAGCAGGGTGGGAACTTGCATACTAAGAAATCTACAAACATAGAAATCCCCTTTGTGGCATTATCAGAGAGCGGACAGCTTGTGCTGTGCACACACAGACAAGTACACAGTGAAAGAAACATTCAGACCAGTTGAATAAGAAGTCTTTGCTCACTTTGGTCTTATCTCACTTTTGCATATTGTTTGCATAGTTAAAGTTTCAGTGACCCACATCGTTTTGGTTTCTTGTTTTAACCATTCAAACTTAAATTTAAAGGGTTAAATGTGTGTTTTTGTTGTTGTTGTGGACATTGTGTGTGTGTGTAACCTAACAGTAATCAGGTGAGTTGATGTGAAAATGTAAACAAAGGAATCCACACATAATATAAAATAAAATAAAACCATGAAGATATCCATGAAATAATTTGATAAGAAAAACTGACTTTATTATTGAACATGGGTGCAAAGAATCATTAAAGAAGCTTTATTTTTAAGAGAAACATTTAAGACTTCCTATTAAAAATATACAAGGACTTTTTTGTTTCAACAAACAGGAACTAACTGAAATTGAAATACAATTTATTTTTGTCTTTAGGTTGAATCAAACTTAAATGTTTGAGTAGACAAAAATGGACCAGAAATTAGCTAAATAAATGTCACTTCTAACGCTGTAAAAAAGTGAATGTGTTGTACTATCATTAAGCACAAAGCAGGCTGCGTCTCCTGAATGTCCAGGACTCGGTATGTTTTAACAACGAATGTCAATGTACAACAAAAGAACTAGGCTATATCGAATGTCACTTTTGTCCTGTGCATTCCAGGTTGCAAGGTGGAAACTGGCTGAAAAAGACAAAAATTTGCTGTAATTGGCACTCACACAATAGAGGGTAGTGTAAGGGTCAATGGGGCTTATTGTAAAGTAGCTACACAACGAAAGCCCCAAAGCGCATTAAACCAGAAGACAGAATGCAGAGTGGTTGTTGGCAGTAAAATCAGAACGTGTGTGAATTCAAATGACCAGTATTACACTTTATCAAGGCCCTGTTCTTGTCTCCTCGACGTCCTCGTGATATATGACTTTCTGTATCAGTAATAAATGCAATGTGCTGTGTGTGCACTTGCCGAATACTCTTGTGTAGCCCATGTTCTCGCAGACGCATTTATCAAAAACAGCGCTTTATCAGCATACTGCTTATGTTCTCTTATAAATATTCCTACGGCCGAAGTGTAGCTAGGTCAGAAACACACAGGCACAAAAGAATATTGAGAATAAAAGGCAGAAAGTGTAGCGCTGAGAGGGCTGATGTGATTTGAGTTGGGCTTTTGTTCCCGGCTCTAGCCCCGGACACCCTCCCCTCAGTGGGACAACGGCGCGGAATGAAGGCCTATTCAGCGGAGGGAGTGGTGTTAGGCGAACACCCCCCGCATCTTCATACCCTCGTCCCATCCTGGTCACCAGCAACTCTCTATGTTTGTGCCTGTCAAAGGGGCCGGAGGGATCCACCCCTGAACTCAGCCATCACTCCACACGCTGTGTCTACACTGCAAGTGATTGACGGGATGGGCACAACTAGAAAACTCCCATTATAATCAACAAAGCTGTGTACAAAAAAAATAAGTTGGGAAAGGACTGCTTTAGCATCTGCAACAAATATTTCACAAATAAATAAGTTTTATTAATAATAGTACACATTTAGATCCTTCTCCTATTTAGCACCAAAACTTTGGAACAGTCTTCCTAACATTGTCCGGGAAGCAGACACACTCTGTCAGTTCAAAGCTAGACTAAAAACACATCTCTTTGGCCTAGCATACACATAACACATTATATACTTCTATAATTCAATGTTAGGCTGAATAGATTAGGTCAGCCGGAACCGGGAACACTTCCCATAAAACCTGATGTACTTGTTACATCATAAGAAGAATGGCGTCTACGCTAATATTAGTCTCGAGGCTAATACACAGTCCGCCGGATCCAGGCCGTATCCAGATCTGATGAAGGACCTGCGCCTGGACACGATGACAACGCAGTCCTGAAGTGTCAACCAGTCTCTCTGTTTACTGAAGTGAGGTGGACCCCGGCCGTATCCAGATCAGATGGTGGATCTGCACCTGGACCCAATCATGATGCATCCCTGAAGTGCCAGCCTCATCAGCCCTGTGAAGGCCTCATTGACATGACCAATCTGACTTCTGACCTGTAATGCTGCCTGGATCATAATCATACACTGTTCGCTTGTTGGCCAGAGGAGAACTGGCCCCGACTGAGACTGGTTTCTCCCAAGGTTTTTTTCTCCATTCTGTCACTGATGGAGTTTTGGTTCCTTGCCACTGTTGCCTTGGCTTTTGACTTGCTTAGTTGGGGACATGTAATATTCAACAATATTATTGATCTTCCTTATTAAGGGTGGACGATGACGCAATTTTCTTCTAGAAACAAACTTTGTTTTATTATTTTCATGCTATCAATGTGAAGCTGCTTTGATACAATCTGTATTGTAAAAAGCGCTATATAAATAAAGGTGACTTGACTTGACTTGACATTTAGCCTATTTTTTAATTGTTTATATATATATTTATATTTTACAGCTTTTATTACTGATAAAAGAAAATATAAAGAATATATTTATATAATTTTTTTTATTCGACATACTGCAATTTAAATATCCAATAAATAATAAATTATTGATTTAAACAAAGATTTGTTTCTGTTAACTTTTTAAATTGTGTAAAGTAGCCTAATGTACTTACAATGGTGTAAGGTGTAAGTGCAGCAGAGTTTAAAAGCAAAAATGGGCAGCTTGTATGGTAAAGAGCATTCATTGACTGTACAGCCTACTCTATAATATTTGATAGGCCTCTTTAAATTGTGATTAGATCAAACCTTTTGCTGTGAACCTTTTTTTTTTTTTTTTTTTTTACAACGTAAAGTTAAGAATAACTTTTATATTAGTAATATTTCATGAACTGGTCTGAAGCTACTTATGTTTACTTGTGTCACATGCATGTTCTGTTTTGATTCAGTTTTCATTGAGTTCTGCTTCTGTTTGCAGTTAGTTTGGTAATTAGTTCATATCTCCTCTGTTCCCTGCCTGTGTGTTTCCTATGTTTCTGATTGATTAGAGCCCACCTGGTTAATTATCTCGTTAGCTCCTTTGTTTGCCCGTATTTAAGCTCTCAGTTTCTGTCTGTTCCTGGTCTTGCATTGCTGTTGTTTTTTACGTCGGTGTGTACGTGGTTGTCAAAGTCATTTCTCCCAGTTATTCTCCTGTTTGTTAGATTAAAGTCAGTTTGAGTATCTTTGTCATGCTCTTCTTCGCAGCCACCTACTCTGTGACATCTTGATATATCCTTACATTATTTATTTAGAAACATTGTGTTAAAATGTATCAAATGGGATAGATCAGGCTTTTGAGGAACATTTATTTGTACATTTCTCAATCATCATTGTTTTTCATTTACATTATATTTTTTATGTAAGTATAAATATGCATTTTTTTTTGTCTGTTATACTCTTATAAAGATCTCATTGATTTACATTACAAGAATTGCATAGTACTTTTTGGCCATAGCAACTGCACCAAATTGCATATTTTTGCTCAGTTTGGGCCTCCACAATAAATCGACGAGCTCCATATTATCCTATATAATACTATAAGAGCATAAAAGCCTGGTGCATCAGATACAAAAAACTGATGCAATCTTTTTTAAAAAAAATAAGTTGTCAAAAGTCGTTAAAAAGAAAGAAAACACTTTAAAAAATGTGTTTTTTGATTGTAAAGTTGTCTAAATAGTGGTGGAACTACTTTTCTTTGTGGATGCACTTCTGGTTATTCATTTTTCATGTAATACCTATGGTTGTATTTTTTTTGTGTAAACAGATTCTTTCTCGTATGTATATTCGACATATATCATGTCAAAGTTATGTGTGCTCATATAAAGTGTTTTGTGCAGAATGCGGCTCTGGCTAACAGAAGAGGCTGTGGTGTGGCCTCCTCCTTATTCTATGGTTATTAATGACCTTCTCTATCACCACTAGACCCTAAGCCATCTGGGGGGTCTCTTCCCTCCTGTTTGAGTTTTTCTGTTTGTCTGTTCAAGTGTGATATGCATAGTTATCTTTGTGAGGACCAGTTTAAGTTTTATAATTTAATTGCTGACTGCTTAATTTAAAATCTATTGCTGAATCATGGCTCTTGACTTTGTTCTTTTCTCAAACTTTGTTCGCTTTTCCCCAAAAACTAGATATATACTCGTCCTTGTTCAATAAATCAACTATTCTGCCATCTTTTTCCCACAGGTATGGGGATGAATACCCATTCAGATGAAAAAAGAGGAGAGAAAGGGGAACCAGGGTGGATATTTTTAGCCTAGACCTTGTTTCTGATTTGTGACCAGCAAAAGCAGACTCGTTTAGCAAAGCAGACATGAATAACCATTGTAAAAAAAAAATACTATAATGTAGAGTCTAGCTGCATCTGTGGTATATTGGGTTACTACTGTGTGATTGTGGCATTATGCTCAAGAGGATGTAGGTTCAAATCCTGCATGCGACATACCCTTATCCTATCCCCCACTTTTTTGTCTTTTGACTTAACTATATTGTAGAAGGTTCATTCAGGTTGACAGATTTTGGTTTGTGCAGGTTTGTTGAAAAGAAATGTGTCAACCCTGTTACATTAAATTTTAACAATGCAATGTGTAACAGAGTGGATGTTTTAAGCGAATGAAGCCCATTACTAGGGGGTAAAAAACATGCAAGCAGAAGATTAACATTTAGGAAGAACTTTAATAGATGCATAAAGTCTATTAAAAAAATAATCAAACATTTTCATGTCCGATATAAATTGACAGAGCAGGATCGACACGTTATGTTTTAACACTGTTAAGTCTTTTGAAAATGAGGAAAAGATAGAAATGTTTATAACCGATTCTTTAAAACTGATGTAACTTGTGTGATTTAAAGCTGCAGTCCGTAGCTTTTTTGGGTGATCCAAAATAAATTTTTAAGCAAGTACATAACCAGCCAGTGTTCAAAACTATCCACTTGCCTTAGTTTGATTCAAAATGGTAAGCTTGTAATAATGTTTTTAATTCCAGTGGTACTGGTGGATTTCCACGGGAAATTCAAGCATGTCTTTGCGTCATTACGTCATATCTGTACACATAAAGGAGGAGTCTCGGCTAGTAGGCTATGTTGCGTGTGAGGATGTTGGAGGTGGAGATTTATAGCCTTTTCTCACAGCACTTGATATAATTAAACTTATCAATATGATGGCGGATCCAGAAAGGTTCAAACGACAATCACCAGTGACAACTTACTGGAGATTAACCCGCTGTAAAACGCAAAAGACTCCGGACTTCGGAGAAAAAAAGAGACCACAACCGGCCCATGCGAAAACAAGGACAAATATCGGAAGGGCATTAAATGTAGTCACGCAATGCTGATGTTGTTAACATGAACAATTTGAGAACAAAGTATAATTTGCACGGTTTGACGTGATGTGATATAAGCGATCGTTAGATTTAATCAGCGCGATTTACTGCAATGCTTTTTTCCCCTTACGTTGGTCAGATCAAAAGTGGATGTTACTTACTTGTTCAGACCACATTTCTCGGTGAAAATTCTTATATTGGTCATACTTCCAAAAAGTAGAATCTGTGATTGCGAATGACAGTATCCACACCGGCGCAGTGATTGACACCAGCACATTCTCCTCAAAACATTGGATTCATCCGCGCTGTGCCATGCCGAGGCACAACCCACGTAAAGTTGATAATTCCGTGAATAACTGCAATTGCAGATTTCGAACAGAGATGGCGACAAAGAGGAAAAACTGCGGACTGCAGCTTTAAGGAAGTAGCACCAATCTGAAAAGCATTAGCTGATATAAAAAATTGGATGACTAGTAATTTCCTAATTCTGGAAAACACATTAGACCAAAAACTCAGCACGTAATAACCTAGAATACTGTATAATACCTAATGGATTTTCTGTCAAGTCTTCGTCAGTTAGGAACCCGGGTGTGCTCTGTGATACCAATCTTTCATTTGAAAGCCACGTTTCTAGCATCTGTAAAACCGCATTCTTCCACAATAAAACATATCTAAATTACGACATATGCTTTCAATGACAAATGCAAAACAGTTAATGCATTCATGACCTCAAGGTTTGATTACTGTAATGCTATTATGGGTGGTTGCACTGCACGCATAATAAACAAACTACAGCTGGGCCAAAACGCAGCAGCTCGAGTTCTTACCAGAACCAGGAAGTATGACCATATTAGCCCGGTTCTGTCAACACTGCACTGGCTCCCGATTAAACATCGTATACATTTTTAAATATTGCGGATTACTTACAAAGAACTAAATGATTTAGCTCCCCAGTAATATCGAGCTCTTGACGCATTATAGTCCTTCTCGTCTATTGCGATCTCAAAATTCCGGCCAGTTGATAATAGAATATCAAAATTGACCGCTTGCGGTCGATCCTTTTCATATTTAGCACCAAAACTCTGGAACAGACTTCCTAACATTGTCCGGGAAGCAGACACACTGTCAGTTTAAATCTAGACTCAAAACACATCTCTTTAACCTAGTGTAGCAGGGTGACTGAATTCACTAATGAGGATTTCATTCACCTGTGCTTAATTTAAGCCCCGCCCCTTCCTTGTTTGATATAAGGGATGTGTGTTTGCCACATGGCATGCGTCTTGGTATCGGCCTTGTGACGTCATCCGTGGTTGCCGCAGGCTTGGACTGTAAGCTGGCTTCCTCGTCTGCTGTGTGCTGGCTGCCCACGCCTCACAGTGGCATTGATAGCATGTCATTGATAGCATGTGTTCCTGACTGAGCTGCTGTACTGCAATATGGTGCGCGACTGCGAAGCGGTTTGTGCGCCGGGATCAGTCTGCGGCCCCCCCTGCATAACTGAGGGTCTCATGGGCTATTCGTGAGAATTGAGTATCAATGCTGAACTGTGATCGCGTATAATTGCGACTGCGTCGCTGTTTTGCCTCGACGTTCATCACAATAGCAACTATTAACTGCTGTGACTCTGCCGCACGTTGCTGTTGAGTACTGTGTATTCCTCTGACTGTGCGAGCTGGTTGGTTGTCTCCTCTGGCCACCTTCTATTGAATTCCATTGGTTTTAAGCATCTTGTATGTATATTTAACTGTGGGTAATGTATGTTTGATCATTTGGTTTATTTCAATGTCAACTTGTTTTTATGTGGTATTGAGTCCTAATTATGTCAAGTGGTTTAGATCTTTGAATTATTTGATTTGTTTTATTCTTTTGGATTGTATTCATGTTTTGTGTGTTTCTCAATTTTGTCTTTGTTGCAGGAGCTGGGGGTTTCTGGAGGGTGAAGGCGAAGCTGCCATTTGTGTGGTGTGTTCACACCTAGTGCTGTGTGTCTTCTGGCATTTAACCCTTCACGTGTGTGTGTGTGTGGGTATTTGTAGTGGATTACTTGGGCGGGTTTGTTTTCCAATTTGGCAGCCGGCCTGGACCTCCAGATACCTCTGCTCTTGGCACAATTGTTTTCTTTAAATCGAGTTTATTTAAAGTGTGTATGAGTAGATGCTAATTGATGGTGTTTATTTATTATAATGCCAATGTGAGTTTTTAACGTTGAAATATCTAGCTATTTATTATTCAACATTGATGAGCAAAATAAACTTTTCTATTTTTCTATATATGTCTCATGTCCTCTCACCCATCCACTCAAAACGAACCTGTGTGCCCTTAGGGCTATTTCCCTGGTTTTCCGGGGTGGCGTAGTCGATCCTATATTGCCATTTCTGTTAAAGTGTGGTAAACCTTTCTCAATTCTATTACCCTCGCACCGCCATGTCGCTACACTAGCATACACATAGCACATTATCAATTTCAATTTCAAATTATGTAAAATGATTATTAGATTGCATAAACTAGGTCAGCCGAAACCGGGAACACTTCACATAACATCTGATGTGTTTGTTACAGCATAAGAAGAATGGCTTCTACGCTATATTAGTCTCACTGTTTATCCCGAGGTTTACGTTACTCAGCCGTATCCGGGCCGTATCCAGATGGAGGACCTGCGCCTGGACACGACCACAACGCAGCCCTGAAATGTCAGCAGCGACCATGTCAACTAGACTCCGCTGTGAAGGCCTTTTTTTCATGACAAACTTTTTTCCTCTGTACAGATAAAAACGTTATCAAAATGATTCCTGTTCACACGCATCATTAATTAATCATATAGGTACAATCAGTCATTATGATTTTGTGTTAACTGTGGTACATCTAAATGAAGCATGACAGTTGATTAACATTTTATATATACTTGTATATATATTAAGTGTTGTTTCATGGGGACAAATTGTAGGAATCCACCAAACTGTAGGAATGACCCAGAAGGCAAAAGGGCAATTAAAAATATGAATATGAAGTCATATCCAGACATTCTTTCTCTTTAGGAATTACTTTATCAGCCAACATCTTTTGTGAGATCTAAAGTTCCAAAAAACCTTTGTTTCTTTGCCCATATACTTTGTCACTCTGCATTTGGTTGTCTTCCTGTAACTGTACTTCAAGTAAAGGTTACTATAGTGATCTCCGCAGCTATTTCCTACAGACAAAAGCAGAACAATGCTCCAGAGAGATGTCTTGCTTAAGCTTTGACCTGCTTTCTACCCCAAAGAGGAAGAGACGGTGCTTGCAGACACAAGGCCAAACACAATGGAGTCGTAAAATATCACAGGGTAATGCACATGCACCCACACACACACCAAAACAAAGTGGCAACCCCCAGACAAATAAGCATCTGTAAATATTATTGCTCAGGGTGGCAGCATGCTGAACTTCTGACCCCTTGGATAACTCCAGATGTCAGTCATTCAAAGAAATTTGGTCATTATTTGCATGTTACTGATGCATTACGAAGCCCATTTGTGTACTGTCCCTGCTAGATTAGAATTAGTGCATCTGAAATAACAGTACATGGGTCAAATTGCCTGGATGATGGTGGATTTTCAAACTTTGTGAGACAATATTGCTAACATTGCCTCATGGAAAAGGAGTAGCTTGCAATGGTTCTCTTTCAACTTTTTCAGTTAAAGGAACTTGGCAAGGAATGCAAGGCCCCAAGCTGCAATAACAGTTATTCTATGAATAAACCTAGCATCATTTAACTAGATGTAAACAGTAAACAGAACGCAAACCCAAGTAATACGTGATAACGGGGCCTTTCATATCCAGACACTATAATATAAAATATTGAGCATTTGCTCTCTAAACATTGAAAATTACATTTCCATCACTAATAAAGTACACTGATAGACCTTACCAGGTTTTTTTTACAGTAAAATACTGGCAACACTGTTGCCAGTAATATATTGTTAATTGTACAGTTCTTTACTGTAATCTACAGTATATTACTGTAAAAATGCACTAAATTAAAACTCAAGTTGACTAATTTCACTTGCAGAAACCGACTGCCTTAAATTGACCAACTGTCATTTAAATGTATTAACAAAAATATATAATGCATAAATAATGTGAGCAAAGTATTACTGTCAACTTATTTCATTTGAGACCACTAAAAAAACTATTGAACATAAAAAGATTTCCACTGGACCACAAATACGCAGTCACCACCTGTTAAACAAAGCAACATACAGAATATTATCAATGTCTATAGATCTTCTCCTGGACTGAAGCACAGACTCTACTCTTCAGCACAATGGTGACCCAATAAGATTTTGTCAGAATTTTGCCTTTTTTTTTACAGCAAGGGTTAACAGTGTACGTACAGTAGTGGCCAAAAGTGATGTCCAGCCTAGAAAAATTGACAACAATAGGAAATTGGCAACCAATTCAAAATTTGTTAAAGATTTGTAAGCATATTGCGTAGTTGTCAATTGCTTTATTTGCGATATCACAAAGAATCGAGCACTATCAAATTGTGCAGACATAATTTTTTTGCCAGGCTGTAATACAAAGAAAAGCACAAGTAGGCAAATGCAGGGAGTTCTCTCTTATTTAAAACACGCATCTGATGTCTTGGAATCCATAATCATGAGTTGAATCAAGTGTGTTCGATTAGGCAGACATCTAAACTGTGCAGTGTTTGAGGGACTCCAGGACCAGGGTTGGGAACTACTGGTCTTGAGTGAACGCAAGTATCTACGGTGGCTTATAATGAAGCAAAATATCTGCACCAAGCCTATTTTGTTGCGCCACGGCCGTTTGAGGCTGAGAAAACATTATGAAATGGTTAATTTGTTTTTCTGAATGATGGTGTGCTTGATGATGCTGTATGGTATTGAAGTACCCATCGTTGCATCACAATGCTCCTATCGCTCTGATGTGTTCATGACCTGTTTTTGTTTTGAAGGTTTAAATGGAACAAATTTTGGCTGGCACTTCTGTAACCGAAGCTGAATTTCTTTTCCCATGTAACTTGTCAGCCATGGTTACATGGTCCCACACCAACTAGTCTTGTGTAGACTTCAGACTGAAGGTCTGGACTCTATCGCAGCTTTCATTGGCCAAAGACCGACCGCCCAAGAGGACGTTTGACTGCCATGTAACACAACCAGTTTGTTTTGTTCTGCGTCATGTTTAGGGGCTTGAAAATATAATGTCAATGTCCCTTCAATAACAGACCAGTGTGTACAACTCTTGGATGTATTTTAATTAGTGTATGCCGCATACTTTACATACTTCACATAGTTTTGAAAATCCAGCATTTAGTTGATCCTGATAAGCACTCATTGTAACTGTTGTAAACACGGCGGCTTTCTTGTCACACACGTCTCCCGGACATCCTGTAGAATTCAACCAATCAGATGATGACATCAGACAGCAGACGTGAATTCTGAGGCTGAGACTACACACGGTGTTGATGGTGCTTGCCTGGGAAGCTTAATGTTTGCACTTTTGGGGGAGATAAACCAATGAAATGCATACTAGTCATATATGCATAGTAGTCAATGAACAATAAACTGGGTAATGTATTTTAACGATAATGTATTTACTTCTCTAGCGAGGAAACGGATCTGCTCGTACGCAAGGTTCAAGTGTGCAAGCAGACCACCTACGGGACAAAGTGTAGGCACGTTGTGGACCCGCCTATATGTGCACATTACTAACACACTCTTTAAATAACAAAAAAATATTGCGTCATTGACTTTAGACCAGTTTTTTTTGGTCAATTGGCAGTCTATTTCAGTTGCCTCAAAATAGCAATGCACCAACAATGCACCTGAACTCACCTCGTTTTCAGACCAGCATGCCTATGGGCGTACAGATGGGGGCAAATGCATTTGCTATTTAAACAACAGGACGTGAAAATGATAACTGCGTCAGACTGAAACTATCAAAAAACACTTGCGCATTGCGCAGGGTGTATGATAGGGCGCTAAATGTGAAATATAAACTCGTGAGGAAAAAGTAAGAATTGTGACATAATATTTTTTAGTATTTTAATATTTTATTCCATGGCGGAAATAAGCTTCCATTGTTCAGGCTACAAAGTTCATCTGCACTGTAATAGTGTTCAATCACAACAATTTTAAGCACTGATTGGAAGTTTTGTTTCATGTGAACCCATTTTTTATTTTTGCCAATTACAGTATATTACATTGTTTGCAAAATAATTAAGGTATGAATTTATGTAAAATTGTGACAAAAGGATAGACCATTTTTGTTTTATCTTGTGAAACGAAAAGGATGTGCACTGATATTAGGTTGAATAAACTAGATCAGCCGGAACTGTGAACACTTCCTATAACACCTCTCGTTACATCATAAGAAGAATGGCATCTATGTTAATGTTAGTCTTTCTGTTTATCCCGAAGTTTACTGTCAGCCGGATCTGGGCCGTATCCAGATCAGATGGAGGACCTGCACCTAGACACGACCACAATGCATCCCTGAAGTGTCAGCAGAGATTGATGCTATTTTCTTCTAGAAACAAACTTTGTTGTATTATTTTCCTGTTATCTCTGTAAAGCTGCTTTGGTACAATCTGTATTGTAAAAAGCATTATATAAAAAAAGGTGACTTGATTGTGATGTTATTCACTACTGTTGGCAACGCTGGATTTTGGCAACTGTAATGGATTGTCTTAGGAAATTGTCATTGTTACATGTTATGCATTTGTAATAAAATTATAACAAAAAATTCAGACTATAGATTTTCATTCAACTTGTCGGGACAAACTAAGACACCAATAAAATGTTTTTCTTTTTTCCTTTTATTTCATAATTTTTTATACTGTTTGAAACTCTCTTCACATCCTGATAGCAATCAATGATATGTGGTGTAAATATTAAAAAATTGTGTGTGTGTGTGTGTGTGTATATATATATATATATATATATATATATATATATATACAGTGAGGAAAATAAGTATTTGAACACCCTGCTATTTTGCAAGTTCTCCCACTTAGAAATCATGGAGGGGTCTGAAATTGTCATACTGTAAACACGGCGGCTTTCTTGTCACACACGTCTCCCGGACATCCTGTAGAATTCAACCAATCAGATGATGACATCAGACAGCAGACGTGAATTCTGAGGCTGAGACTACACACGGTGTTGATGGTGCTTGCCTGGGAAGCTTAATGTTTGCACTTTTGGGGGAGATAAACCAATGAAATGCATACTAGTCATATATGCATAGTAGTCAATGAACAATAAACTGGGTAATGTATTTTAACGATAATGTATTTACTTCTCTAGCGAGGAAACGGATCTGCTCGTACGCAAGGTTCAAGTGTGCAAGCAGACCACCTACGGGACAAAGTGTAGGCACGTTGTGGACCCGCCTATATGTGCACATTACTAACACACTCTTTAAATAACAAAAAAATATTGCGTCATTGACTTTAGACCAGTTTTTTTTGGTCAATTGGCAGTCTATTTCAGTTGCCTCAAAATAGCAATGCACCAACAATGCACCTGAACTCACCTCGTTTTCAGACCAGCATGCCTATGGGCGTACAGATGGGGGCAAATGCATTTGCTATTTAAACAACAGGACGTGAAAATGATAACTGCGTCAGGCTGAAACTATCAAAAAACACTTGCGCATTGCGCAGGGTGTATGATAGGGCGCTAAATGTGAAATATAAACTCGTGAGGAAAAAGTAAGAATTGTGACATAATATTTTTTAGTATTTTAATATTTTATTCCATGGCGGAAATAAGCTTCCATTGTTCAGGTACCTGAATACCTGAATCTCAATTATATTGCTACAGGCTTTGGACTCTATCGCCCCCTTGAGTACTGGTGTTTGTTACCGTCATAGTAACATACAAAACATACATTAAAGGAAATATTTCTGCCAAAAAATTTATTTTTGTTGACCAATCATTCGTGCAAACTTACTTCACTCAAAAGATACTTTACTGGCCTGTATGCAAATGAGGATGTAGCCACAGAGAGACTGGGAGAGTAGAGCTGATAATAAAAAACTTAAATCGCAGCATCTGCTATGACATCTGATAGGGTGCTTCAACACATCAAATGCTCTCAGACAGATTTACTGAGAGGATATTTATTCCCAGACAAAACAAATGCTACTTGTGACTCTCTAAACCAGGGACCCGGGAGGTGGAGGGGGTTTACATAGCAGAGCTCGGCTCATCCTCTTAATTTGCAGGACCAAGAAAGTTTGTGAAAGGGGGGAAATCTACATGCTGGGGGCTTAGGACAGCGGCCACTCAATGGATCAGTTTAGTCATCACAGCAGGACTGGGGATTTGTGATAGATCCGAGTCTTTCACTCATCGATACCAAACAGCATCCGTTTACTTTCTGGAATTCAAGAAGGGAGATTTCTCCCAACAACCATCTGAAACCATCTTAGATCAACAGAACCACCTTCGAGGCCTTTTTGTTTGCGCATCGGTGCATTAATCTGTGCCTCCAAAGTCTCTCCCCTCAAATGCTGGTAGACCACCACTCCTCTCCCTCTCCGCCCAAGGCAGCAGTGCCAAGCCGAGCTGCTTTCTCATGTTAATCACACACTTTGTCCCAGGGTGGATTATCCTGCCGTGGCTTTTGTTCCAGCCCCTAGCAGAGCCCCGCGAGGTCGACCTCGGCCTCCGCCTCAGATACAAAGATCCCTTGCGCATGCAGCCCAGTGCTGAGCACGTCCCTCCACACACAAATTAGTCAGGTACAATTCAGCACTCACTGCGAAGAGGCCCCTCGCTCATTAAAAATGACTGCACATACTCCCCGACCGCCAGCGTGAGACGCAATCAAATGGGGGCCCATTTTCAAGAGCTTGTTATGGCAACGCACGTAACAGATCTGTACGTTGATGTGTTACTGCATCACATGTGTTGCATTATGAAAGCTGCTTAATTACTACACTTTAAAAAAATCTCTTTAATGTCTAAAATTTCTTGTGTTGATTTCTCATGATTCTCCAATTTGTCTCCTGAGAAAAAAGACTTTCACTGAAATTCAGATAACATCTCAACAGCCAATCAGAATCCATAACTGAGACGACATAACTGCAGTGTGTATATAGTCAACAGATAATAAACAGTAAGTTATCGTCCTTTGGTGTGGGTGCTAATAACGTCATCATTAATGTTCTTCGTGTCAATAGACCTTTAGTGTCTATTTTAAATGCAGGAGTTTTAGGAGAAACATCCAAAAGTTAATGAACATATCTGAGACATCCATTAATTCTCTTGAGCAACATTAATTCTCCTGAGATGTGACATGCTAAGCCATAAGAAAAATCCCAAAGAAGATTTTTTTTTAAGTGTCCAATACTATAATCTCACACATTTCCTTTTGCCAAAAGAGATCTCAACAATGTCTCAAACTGTGCTCAGATTTGTACTCAAGATACAAAAGCCACAAAAAAGAGATGTCAATAAGAATGCCAACATTTCACATCAAATTAATCACATTTGTTTTTGTTTTTATTTTATCGAGAAACATCTTAGACCAAGTTGATACTTAAATGAAAATCTAAGACCTTCATTAAGGAACTGTTAATTACAGGACTTATTGTTCATTAGTTACATTTACAAGTAAACAACGTAAAATGTATAATGAGCATATCTTCATGATTTATTAACACTTGCTTTAGGAAAAATGCATCCTATGTTTTCACTTTACTTAAAGCCACCAATGATGCATTTATAGCAGTTAGTAGCTGTATTATCACTCATAAAAAGTATTTATAAGAACACAACACAGCTATTAATAACAATATATTCACGTATTTGACAGAAGTCTAAATGACAAAAAAGTAATTGTAACATATACAATTATATATAAACAAATATATATAACAATAACATTATAGGTTGAATCTTTATAAATACATTCATGGAATCATACGACTGACTAACTAATGCTTAAGTTTATCACTGTATAATGGATTATGAGCATGCACATTGAAAAAGCAAATGCATGACTTATAAGTAATTCTAAAATTAATATAAATGTAACTATAACTTATCTTGTAATGCAGTATAGGTCTTAAATGGATCTTTATAAATATATTTATAAAATAGTAATACTTATAGTATAAATGGAGCTATAATTCATTATAAGCATGGTCTTCATAGAAAGTGTTACCAAATCTCTCTCTGTAATATCACATCCCAACAAATAAGAACAATGCAAATATTTTGATCCTAGCAGTTTCTCATAAATAGTCATGCAAGTGAGCAAATGGACAGTTTTGCTGAAGTCTTTTACATCTCAGATTTTTCTACTGAGATAAAAAACGAATCATCACAATAATAATAATAATCTTACATATTTCATCTTGAGATTTAGAAGAGATCTCAACAATGTCTCAAACTGTGCTCAGATTCAAGATATCATTTTGCTGGAACAATTGTCCCATTGGTCTCTATTGCTGGTTCTCCCATTGCATTTTAGGAGAAATGACTGATACAAAGTAGATACTTCAATGAAACAAGAATAAGACATCCAGAAAGTAATATGAGCTATCAAAGATCTACCTCTGAGCAAGATTCCTTATGGATGTCTCATCTGAGCTCTCACAGAATGAGATACACTTATACTTGTCATAGCACTTTTGTATTTGCGGACTCTTTTTTCCTGTGTTTGGCGTCAGGGCAGATCCAGTCTTCTCCTCTCAACCCTATGGTGCTTGAGAACTGGACAAGCTCTCACAGGTTTGTTAATTAGAGACATGTTGAGTCCTCAGGTGGTAGACAGAGAACCAAGTTCTGCACAGTAGCCTTAACCTTATTTGAACCGATGCAGGCTGAGAATGAAGGGACTACAAAGGTCATCTGCACTGTAATAGTGTTCAATCACAACAATTTTAAGCACTGATTGGAAGTTTTGTTTCATGTGAACCCATTTTTTATTTTTGCCAATTACAGTATATTACATTGTTTGCAAAATAATTAAGGTATGAATTTATGTAAAATTATGACAAAAGGATAGACCATTTTTGTTTTATCTTGTGAAGCGAAAAGGATGTGCACTGATATTAGGTTGAATAAACTAGATCAGCCGGAACTGTGAACACTTCCTATAACACCTCTCATTACATCATAAGAAGAATGGCATCTATGTTAATGTTAGTCTTTCTGTTTATCCCGAAGTTTACTGTCAGCCGGATCCGGGCCGTATCCAGATCAGATGGAGGACCTGCGCCTAGACACGACCACAACGCATCCCTGAAGTGTCAGCAGAGATTGATGCTGTTTTCTTCTAGAAACAAACTTTGTTGTATTATTTTCCTGTTATCACTGTAAAGCTGCTTTGATACAATCTGTATTGTAAAAAGCGTTATATAAAAAAAGGTGACTTGATTGTGATGTTATTCACTACTGTTGGCAACGCTGGATTTTGGCAACTGTAATGGATTGTCTTAGGAAATTGTCATAAATTATAACAAAAAATTCAGACTATAGATTTTCATTTAACTTGTCGGGACAAACTAAGACACCAATAAAATGTTTTTCTTTTTTCCTTTTATTTCATAATTTTTTATACTGTTTGAAACTCTCTTCACATCCTGATAGCAATCAATGATATGTGGTGTAAATATTAAAAAATTGTGTGTGTGTGTGTGTGTGTGTGTATATATATATATATATATATATATATATATATATATATATATATATATATATATATATTTATATATATATATATATACATATATATATATATATATAGAGAGAGAGAGAGAGAGAGAGAGAGAGAGATGGCAATCCATGACGTTCTGCTTGGAGGGATCTTATGCTTTCAAAACTAGCTTGCTATCGCTAGTCTCTACGAAACTGCACACCCTAGCTTAAATAGAAATGTTGACAGACAGTGCTTGAGCAAAATTATAGAGAAATAAAGACTAGACAATAAAATAATCTCCCGGTTTCAAGTAATTGACCACCCAACCTTTCACTTCATTCAGCTGCCAAAGGCCGAAGGAACGAAATCAAGGATGCCAGAGTTCTTTTGACTGGCTTTTAAATACCATCTTAAATATTTTTAAATAAATAAATAAACCCATCCAAACAACATTTAAACAATCAAATAAATACATACATGCATAAAATTCTGTCATCTGCCATGAGTTGTGTTCCATTGTGACCATTGACTTGTGTTCAGCAGAAGAAAGAAATTCATACATGTTTGGAACAACTTGAGGATGAGTAAATTATTTCAGAATAATTTTTTTAGGGTGAGCTACCCCTTTATATGTACACCTTTATATGTAATTTAAAAATTGCTTCTACTGTATTTAAAATGTGGTAAAAGTTACTGCTGAATGTACTGACATGCATTTTTGGTTAACTAAAATACACTTTAATGTCATTCCTTTTAAAACCTGTCATGTATTATCTAATGATGAAGTTTTAGTACATTTAAAATATATTAATTAATATCAAATTACATTCCAGTTAAAATTAATATTAAGTACTTTAAATGTGAATTGGCATGTTAGTCAACACATTAAAATAAGTGTACTTCTTTAAAGCACGACAAAAGATTATTAAGTGCACTTTTCTTTACAATGGTCTGAGGAACCACATACTGTAGCAACATGCTAAACCCCACTCAAAACAAACTTAGCTAAGTGCTAGCATTTTGGTGTTGAGTTTTTCAGAAAATATACAAATTTAGATATAGGATTTACCATCTCAATGCCTATAACACAAAATACTGTGATTCAATGACAACGTTCTAAGAACAAGCTTAAGTGATTTTGCGTGGTTGGAGGTCTAAGAACTTCTCAGACATAATGTTTTGTATATTAGATTAAATTAAACCAGGAACAAAAGCTTAAGGTTTGCAGGAATGGTCCTTCTCGTTCTTAGACACCCCCAGAGCAGTGGGGTGATAGATGAGCCAAGAGCCCACCTCATAATTTCATTAGTAAATTAGAGCAATGACATAATCCGGTCACCCCGAGACCCCTTTAAGGCAGACTTTACAGGTCACCATTTTTCCTTCAAGCTAACTGAAAACATGTTTGGAGTAAATGAAGCAAGAACAAGAAGAGTAATTTGATTGCGTGGTGGCTCCATATGGCACCCTGGATGTTTGTTCTTTTAATGGCCAGCTTCATATGGATGGTGTGGCACCGCTGGCCCATCGGAACACAACAAACGTTGTTCAAATGCCAAACATCCTCCCCCACTCCTATAAAAACATACATGACGAATCTGGTTAGGGAATAAAAGATGGAGAGGACAATGGAGGGTGGAAAACTGGAGGATTGGCGTGGGGTGAAAGAGGGGGTGTCAAGCAATCCACAAAAAAACCTCAATGGAATAACATTGGGGCACTATGGGACACACAAAAACACAGCCACCTCTTTTCTGCTCTGCACGACTGAAAGGGCAAGATAAGGGAATTCTGCATTACAGAGACAGGCGGCAATTCAGCGCTGCTGGGTTTTCAGCTTGCTGGCATTATGCATATGTGTTTGAAAGTTTAGGCTGATAATGCAGCACTTTGTTTGACAAGTCTTACTCTTTCTGGGGTACACTCTCTTTTTTGTGCCATGTATTGTGATGCAAGGCATTAGCTGAGCTTGCCTGTGTAAAGACACAGAGGTCAAGGTCTAACTCTGAGATCTTACACATAAACAAGCATTATTTATAACAAGCAAAAAACATTTATAAAAGAAACAATACAGAGGGACTTGCATAAGAAAATGTTGTCTTAAAGATATACAATAAGATTTGTCAGTAATTTTCTATATGACAGAGGTTGCAGTTGTCAAAATATACATATACATTTTGTCTTTTACAATATACAAAAACAGCTGAAAACAGTAAAAAACAAAAAAACAAAAACATATTGCCAGTGTAGATAGTAAAATACAAGTACAAATACAAGTTTAGGTTTGAGATCCTTTCCCGATCCTGTTCCCCTCTCTCCTCCTCCAATTGCTTCCATGCTGTTCAATCCAATAAAACACCCAATAGTAAGAATAATATTAATTTTAAGCTTTAAACAAAATGTATATTTTTATAATTAATATTTATTTTTTATTTTATTTTTTTTGCCATATGGGTTTTTTTAAGAGGTGTGCTATACCCAGCAATGCCCTAGCAACCATCCGGACCACTGTAACTTCTTCATATCAATACCCTGGTAACCCCTCAAAACACTTGGCATCATGGCGGTGAGTTTTGTACTAGTACCGCTGATTTTTTTTCTATAGAAAATGTAAAATTATATTTGCAGTATGTTTTTCCTATGACTACACAGCTCTTATAGGTTCAACATGCAGGATCATTTTAGATGTCAAACCAAAACTGTTGATGTTTTGTTTCATATTATTGTGACATGTTGCTAACATGCGGCCTTAGGGATCTTGCTGCCTCATTTTAGAGCAAATGAGCTTTCAGTTGCCATTTATGTGTCATAAACAGAAGAGTTTCTTCCTTTATAGCCATCATATTGTACTTGAGCATAATTACTTCAACCCTAGGCTAGATTAGTCAAAGACTCTGAAAAGTAAACTGATCTAATCTAAAGATATATCATTAGCTCCATATATCCCACCTGAACCCCTTCAGCTAAGTTTCTTTTTCATACCCTGGATATTCGCCAACTACAGTTTCATCGGTTTCTTTTCAAAGAGTATAACATAAATCATAAAAGACTCATTGCTTGGATGTTTAAGGGCAAAAAGATTAATCAGACTGTGTTTTGCAAGGCTGCGTGCATGTGTGTGTGTGTGTGTGTGTGTGTGTGTGTGTGTGTGTGTGTGTGTGTGTGTGTGTGTGTGTGTGTGTGTGTGTAAAATTCCAGTGTGAGGTGAGCTCAAGGTAGCTTCGAGGGGTGATAGTTGAGAAAATATGACATTTAACTCTTTGTTTGTAGGCTATGCTTCTGTTTATGAGACAAGTTTATTGTTTTATCCTACTTTCTTCATGTCTAATTCCAGTTAGCATCCTTTACTGTGGGAATGTTTGTAAAGTAGGAGACAAGACTGTTAGACTGGAGCACAGTTTGAATTAACCATTAATGTTTTTTTTTTCATTTTTTTTTTTTTCAGAAAACATAAAATTATGGAAAATGTATCACTCAAACTCTGTGTGTGGGAATCTCCATGGAGTTTCGACCAACAAGCCTCAATTAATCTGTTCTTGATGGGTGGCTTACTGTACATCCTTGCTTAGCTTTTAGCTAAATGCTAAAGGGCTAATTTAGCTTTAGATTTTTAGCATTTACTTCAGGAAAGAGCAGATATTTTCACATAATCAGTTCCACAAAACTCCCAAGTGTCTTTTTAAATGTTGATTATGTGTCTATCCAGAATGACTTTATCCAGAATGACAGCAACCTTTTTATTTTGGGTATGTCATTTATGCCCCATTTGCCAAAATGGGGGGTTGACAAGTACTGTAAGGGGTTAACTATTCTAAAAAGGGTGTTTTTGCATAGTAAGGTTAGGACCTTAGGACACACTATCAAATGATTAGCCAAATACACATCAAACTACACACGGATGTGAACAATGTAAAATTACTATTCTGTGTCTTGCGTGTTCAGTGAGTGTAGGCCTACAGGAGTTTGTCATAGCACTGAAAACATGTATGTGCACAAATACACCATGCAGTATACATGCTACACATACAGTATACACAATTGATGAATTTGACAGTTATTGAACTGAACTGAATCAACACTGAACTGACTTGAGCTGAATAATGACACTATTGACTAGTTAGAGCTGCTGACATTTGATACAGCAGAATTTGAATTTGTTACTATTGTGAAGCCACTTATGAAACAATCTGTATTGTATAGAGCACTATAGAAACAGAGACTTGTATGCATATTCAGTACATAATAAACAGAAAGTCAAGGGTCAAAAAAGTATTTGTTTCTCAAAACATTGAGTTTTGATTTCTAAGTAATCAAAATATGTATATTGCAGTTATTCAATTAAACAGAAATGCAAGGGGTTAAAAATAAATAATTTCTTTCTCAAAACAATGAGTTTTGATTTCTAAATTTTGATGTGTATGTGTTTTCACACATGATTACTGGGTGTAGGTAATAGGAAAATTAGTGGCATTTAAATGCCAGTTCACTAATGAAACACAAGAGCTGTTAGTTTTGAATGATGTGTAATGTACAGAACTGTGTTTAGCATTTTGCAAAAAGTAAAAAAGAAAAGTAAAAAAAAAGAGGATGATAATGTGCTTGCAGTTTTGAAGACTTGGTCTGAAGATTACACTGTAAAAATTTGCTGTAAAAAAGGGCCACAGTACATGTTACAGTAACATAATGTTTTCCATTAAAACAGCAATATACCATAGACAAAATGCATTCTGGGTGATATTTGTCATTTTCGAGAAAGTAGCCTACAGGAATATACTGTGAATTAACAACGCTCAAAGTCGACACTCAGCGGCTGTGTTCAAAATCACACCCTATACCCTCATTCACTATTCCCTACATTAGTTCACTGATATAGTCCACTTGACTGAGTGAATAAAGACAAGTGAGAGGAACAAGAAGAACAAAAAGAAGATGAAATCAACTGCAGATAAAAGACATTAAATCTGTGAAGATCTTAGCAGAGGAGGATTAAACAACTCCACAAACAGCATTACCAGCTTCACTTATTACTAACCAGATTTACTTTATTTCTGTCAGACGTCTACAGAAGTTCTTATTAAAAGGTGACAGAGGTTTAGATGTAATTTTATGTTCATTTGATGTTACCATGATGGTGATCAGTGTTTGCTTTAGTTGGGCTCTTGACCCTTGACTTTTGAACATTAGTTCCCTTTCGAAAGGGAACTCACACTACGTCAGAATGACGCTATGGGGAACGCCTCAGGCGTGACAGGTGTCTGAAATCACTATCAAATCACGGCAATCACATTGACCGGCGACAGCCCGTGAATCATTAACGTGAATGATTAACGTGCGACCTGCAAGAATAAAAGGGGCGCTTTGCAAACATGACAAACATCTTTTTCGTCTTCAGGGACTGTCTGTTTGATATCGCTGGAAAAGTCGGCAAAGAAATGAAACGCACGGAGAAGGCTGAAAGCTTCAGGAAGTGTGCGGATCCGTGCCCAAGGTATTTGACGCCGGGTGATTCACACGAACTGTGCGTTCTCTGTCTGGGCAAAGAGCATGCACAGGCGGCTCTTGAGGGAGCTGTCTGTGCAAACTGTGAGCGTTTTGCGTTGAAAACGCTCCGCTCTCGTCTAGCCCTCTTCTCGAGTGAGGAGGGCTCACCATCTGTACCTCGTGGCTCAGGTCCCGCTCGCGCTGAGGCAGAGCGGCGACTCGCGTCATGGGGTTCCCAGAGGGATCTCGCCGATCGTCTTGAGAGGGGTGTTAACCTCTCAGATGATTCGGCGGATGACGAGGGTGAGTTGCAGGTGGATGACGAAGAGGATTTTTCTCCTACTGTCCCTGCAACAGATGCTCTTCAGGACGGGCAGGTGATGGATGATGAGGAGGTCATTCAGGTGGACCCTGAACCCTCTCAGCCACCCTGCCCCGTGTATGCTGAGCTGCTGGATGTAATGGAACGCGCCACTGACAGGTTGCAACTGCCATGGCGGCGCGTTAGGGGAGAAGTTGTTCGTGGCAGGCTGGACGATCGATTTCTCCCCGGCCATAGACCACCAGCTCAGGCGAGCCTTCCATTTCTTCCTGATCTCCATACTGAGATCGAGAGGGCATGGAAGAACCCATACTCTGCTCGGATCCACCGACATCAGCGGGCTAGTTTCGCTGATGTTGAGGGGATCAGCGAGTATGGGTATGTGTCGATGCCGCCCATTGACGAGACGTTTGCGAACCATCTCGTGTCTGGGCGGGCGTCGGCACTGAGTGCTCCAGCCCTGCCATCCAAACCGCTCAAGACCACAGCGCGTTTGAATGGCAGAGCATACACGGCAGCGGGTCAGGCTGGTGCTGCCCTGCACACCATGGCGGTGTTGCAGGCGTACCAGGCCGACCTGCTGGGGGATCTCGACCAGGGGGCAGGGCTGTCCCCTGAGGCGGTGGCTGAGCTGCGCCGCACCACAGATCTTTCTCTCCGTGCCATTAAACAAACTGCCGCTGCGGTCGGTCGATCAATGGCGGCAATGGTGGCCACGGAGAGGCATCTGTGGTTGAACCTGGCTGGCATCGGGGAGAAAGAGAAGGCCTTTCTCCTTGATGCACCGGTTTCGCCCTCTGAACTTTTTGGCACCTCCGTGGAGGCGGTGGTTGGAAAGTTCAGGGAGGCGAAGGCGCGCTCAGCGGCGTTTAAGACCTGTATACCGCTGAGATCCGGATCCGAGCCCAGACAGGCGGGAGAGCCTGGCCCTTCACGACCCGAGGGCCGTAGACAGGGTCAGAGAGCTAGTGTCGCCTCTCGTGCACCCCCTCCATGTAGGAACAGGTCACAGAGGAGGCGTGACTCCCGCAGGAAAAAGAAGGATCTGAGGGAGGTGATCCAGTACAAACGATCACAGCGTTAGTGATGGATCATCTCCTGGAGGGCTGTTACTATCCCAGCCCTCTCCTCTTTTTCCCGACTCCCCAGGCGTTTCTTACACCAGGCCTGGGGCTGGGTCTATGATGAGAACAAGGTTCTGATGGCCCGCCTCGGCTTGGTTGGTGAGAGCGCCTCTTTCAGGCATGTAAAGTGATGGACCCCAGGTTCATAAAGAACTCTCTGGCGAGTCTTCACTCCGCACGCCGCAGGTGAAGTGGTTGGTTTTTAATATAATTTCTGTGTGTATACTAACACTGATTTGTATTTCTCTACAGACCTTGTTCCCTGTATAGACCTAGGGAGTCATTCTTAGAGGAGAGGTAAGGTATTGGAACTTCAGGGCCCTGAAGCCCCCCCCAGCTTGTGGCGTGTGAGTTTGAGATGGCCTTCCTGTCATGACATTTTTATGCGTGGTGGGCCACCACTCATTTCTATTTAGCCTCAGGGTTTTTAGCCACCTAGGGATAGAGTAGTTGGTCTTCCTAAAAAAAAAAAAAAAAAAAAGCTTTTTTGCTTTAGGTTTAGACTGACGCTGGTGCTTCAGATAGATCTTAGGTCTTACCTATTGGTTTGTGACCTTGGTATCCTGAGTACTTCGCTCCCCTGAGCTCTGCAAAAGAGGTGTCAGTAGGTTGAGTGTCTTACAGCCTCTCAATCAAGTAGGCTGTGGCTCCTTCGAGCCCTCAGGTAGATCTATGCTTATAGGTCGGCCCTAACCCGGGCCGCCTCTGTAGCTGGCCTAGGCTATGTTTGGGATGTTGGAGGCGTTCTGCTAAGTATAGCTGCCGCATTCATTATGTGTTAGGCTTCCTCCCCGAGATTTCAGCCTCCTCCCTTAAATGGGAGTTGTTGGCCAAGGCCCGTCCCTTTCACTGCATTCAGGGGTGATAGAGTAATGCAGGGTGGTAGTTGAGGTATGATCCTTCAGGCGGGTCAGGCTGTCTTTCGCTCTGCGATGTGATAGTTTGCCAGACCCTGCCGAACAGAGCTACTTGTTTTTAGGCCTCTAGAGCTGGGTCCACTCAGCCCGTTGAGCTGAACCGCTCGAACGATGGGTGAAGTTGGGGCTTGCAAGCAAGCTCCGCTCCCCCAGGCTGGGCACAGGACAAATCCCTGTCACCCTTTGGAGCCACTTGCAGGCCCGCTCCCTGTCTAACATTTCAGGGGCATATGGTGTTACTCCCCCGCTAACGCAGGGTAGTTTTGAGTAATTCATTCTCAGCTCTGTATTACCTACCTCACACCATGATGGCTCCGGTTGAGCAGGGAGTTCTAACTACATTTCATTCCGGTATTTGAACTCCGCTCCCTTGAAGCCAGAGCATTGCCATGAGCTGATGCCCATGCATTTAGTAGGTAGGCCCTTAAAATGGGGCCTCCACTAGGCAGAGTGGCGTATGTTGTACTCCCCTGCTATGAGGGTATTGCTTTTTGCTGAGTACACTGCCTTTGGCAATGTGATTAGGTACCAGGATGCTGTAAGCGCTGTAGTAACAGTTTTTCTGCCTTGAAGGCTGCACAGTTAGGTAGTAGGCCCCAGCAGGCCTCCTTGACCGGGTAGCCCCTAAAATAGGGCTCCTAGGCCAGCTCACCTTCGGTGGTTGGCCCTGGTAGTTCGGGCAGAAGGCTCACTACCGAGTAGTAGGTCTTAACAGGCCCCCTCGGAGGTGGGTCACAACATTGTGAAGCATACACTAGGACAAAACTATAGGTAATGTTTTTTATAGTATGGTTCCAGCAGTGTTCATTAATGTAGCAAGAAGACTCGCTATCAGTTAGTAGGCTCTACCGGGCCTCCCTGTTAGGCGAGTCCCCAGCAGCAGTTACATCCAGCTGATTAGACTGTTTCAGGAAGTAGGCCTCTTCAGGCCTCCCTGAAGATGGGCTCCCACGTTTTTGGTGGTGATCAGGTAGTAGGCCTCACTAGGCCTCCCTGAAGTTGAGCCCCCGCATACTGTGGTTGTCATGTAGTAGGCCTCTCCAGGTCTCTCTGTAAGTGAACTCCCATGCGCTGTGGTTATCAGGTAGTAGGCCTCACTAGGCCTCCCTGAAGTTGAGCTCCCACATACTGTGGTTATCATGTAGTAGGCCTCTCCAGGCCTCCTTGGAAGGTTAGCTCCCACTTACTGTGTGTTTCCACTTAGCATGGTGTCTCAGGTGGTAGGCCTCGCTAGGCCTCCCTGAAGTTGAGCTCCCACATACTGTGGTTATCAGGTAGTAGGCCTCTCCAGGCCTCCTTGGAAGGTTAGCTCCCACTTACTGTGTGTTTCCACTTAGCATTGTGTTTCAGGTAGTAGGCCTCGCTAGGCCTCCCTGAAAGTGAGCTCCCACGTTTTGTGGTTATCAGATAGTAGGCTTTACCAGGCCTCTCTGAAGGTGAGCTCCCACATTCTGTGGTTGTCAGGTAGTAGGCCTCTCCAGGTCTCCCTGAGTAGTTTTACTGTGTGCTGGGTTTTGTAAGCTAGTGGCCGCTTACTTTCAGTTTAGCAGACCTTATCAGGCAGCTACCGAAGGTGAGCTTGCGCCCTGGCTCGACTCAAGTTTTATTCTCTGCTACGGGTTCCCTCCTGGAACCTCTTTATCCTGCTACAGCCTGGTTGCCTACCAGGTAGATCTAATGCTCCTCTCACTGAGGGTCAGTATGAGTATGTGGTCTCCTGAGTCTGGTCAGTCGGTCGTAGGCCTCTCATGAGGCCTCCCAGTTAGATCAGTCCTTAGGCCCTCACAGGCCTCCTTAGTGTTTTGAAACACAAACACTGGGTTGATCCGTGGATCGAGTAGAGAAACTCCCCTCGCTGGCAAGGGTTGTAAAGCACTGTGCTGAGTCATACTCTCCAGGATATCCCGTCTCTGAGATCCGGTCCGAGTGGTTCACTGCCTGCTTCGCAGTCCCTCGGGTCGGATGCCTTCCTAAAGGCAAGTATCCAGAGGCTCTGTCTTCGGACAGACAGGAAGTGGCCAGACTGTAGTGTCTTATATAGTGACACCAGGTCAGGCCTGCCTGGTGGCATTTCAGGTGGCACGTTCCCCTGAATAGTGACTGGCTGGGGTTCCTTCAGGTTCCCTAGCCACATTCCCTAGAAGGGACCCCTTCTAAGAAGTTGAAGTTGTGGTCCTAGGCCCTTGAGCAGGCCCAGGTAGACCTTTCACTGAACTATGTTTATGGAGGTTTTCTGTGGTATCATATAGCTTGGGCTATGACCGTAGGGAGTGCTGTCACTGACAGCCCAGTGTGACCTGGGGGTGAGTGGTTCTAGCGTTCTTTTGAATTGCCGGTTCTGACAGTTGTCACTGCCTTTGGCATGCACTCCCCTTAGCATGGTGGCGTTGGTATATCGTTCCCCATAGCGTCATTCTGACGTAGTGTGAGTTCCCTTTCGAAAGGGAACGTCTCAGGTTACGACTGTAACCTATGTTCCCTGAGAACAGGGAACGAGACACTACGTCTTCCTGCCATGCCTCGGGGCCTGCCTGCAACAGTCCCTTCAGACGATAGGATGTTTGTCATGTTTGCAAAGCGCCCCTTTTATTCTTGCAGGTCGCACGTTAATCATTCACGTTAATGATTCACGGGCTGTCGCCGGTCAATGTGATTGCCGTGATTTGATAGTGATTTCAGACACCTGTCACGCCTGAGGCGTTCCCCATAGCGTCATTCTGACGTAGTGTCTCGTTCCCTGTTCTCAGGGAACATAGGTTACAGTCGTAACCTGAGACGTTTTTCTTTTGCTGCTGTAACTGTGTCTTTAAAATACATTTTCTATGGCAAAAAAGCTGAAAGAAAACAGGATCAGGTGACAATGGCTGATTGTTAATGGTCACAATCATCATCTAGTAGCCCAATTCACTGATTTCATTTACGGTCTAATATTTTTTTATTGGTGATGTTTTTTTTATTTATTTTTTATCATGGTATATCACTGTGACTTTGAAGATCTTTTGAGATTTTGATAACCAGAAAATATGAATTTAAAAAAGTTAATGCTTTAAACATTTTCAACTTCTATATCAGCCAGACACACACAGACATCAAGAATCAGTGTATGAATCTTAACAATGGTGACAATCAAAAGTTTGATGGGTACCAGCATAGTAAAAAAAAAAAAGGTCCATGACTCCCAGCATGCATTGCGGCATGAATAAATTATGCAGCTGAATTGTCTGGTTATTTTCTTTAATTTTTACTTTTTGCTTTTATTTTTGCTGTTGGTTTTGTGTTGACTTTTAGTAGTGTGTTTTGTGATGTTCAGAGTTGATATAATTTTTTTGTTGATTGTCACCATTGTTGAGAAACATTCTTGATTGCTGTGTGTGTCTAAATAAATCCGTAGGGAAAAGAAATTGGTGAATGATGAGTTTAAAGATCCTTCTTAACTGATTAAAACACATTTTTGATAAGGCATTGGACATGGGATGAGATCAGTGATGCAAAGATTATGTGATGATATCATAATCAAAACATAGCCAGCAACACCTGATCTCACTTTGTTGTCTCAAACTGTGTAACACACAGTTACAGCAGCCAAAGAAAACAAGATCAGGAAGTCAAGGGTCAAGAGCCTAAAGCAAATACTGATCTCCATAATGGTAATGTCAAAACAACATCTAAACCTCTGTTAATTCTCAATAGGAATTTCTCTATGGAGTTCACTGATGGAGTTTTTGTTTCCTCGCCACTGTCGCCTTTGGCTTTTGGCTTGCTTAGTTGGGGACAATTAATATTCAACAATATTATTGATCTGCCTGCACTGACACCATTATATGAGAACTGAAATGAGCTGGACGATGAGATCACTGTTTTCTCCAGAGCGGCTATATATATAAATGAACTAAATTAATAACTTTTTTACAACAAAAATGAACCATCACTGAACTTACTTAAGCTGGACTATGACACTATTTTCTTCTAAGATTTGCTGTACAGCCGAAACAAACTTTGTTGCATCATTTTCCTGTTATCAAGCTGCTTGTAAAAAGCACTATATAAATAAAGGTGATTTGACTTGACATGAGTAAATATTTTCACTGAGTAGGCCTCAAGTACCACTTTTAGTGTGTCTGTAAAATAATAATTCTAATAGCACACTTGAATAAAGTTCTTTTTGTAAGGGTCGGTAAGATACAAAATTAGCCAAAAGTTGAACCTTTCTAAAAGTCTCATTAATGCAAAGTGTAATTAAAGGGTCACTGATTCCCAGTTTTATCAATTCCATGAAACAAATCTAAGGTTTGTGAGCACAATTTGACTTCCTAATACAAAGTTGGCAGGAACATATGTATTGGGAAGTCAAATTGCCTTAGATTAAATATTGAGACGGTTTTGTTGATGATCTAAAACAATGCCAAATGTTTTTCTTAGATTTACAGGTAACCGTACATTGTAGATTGTCTTCAAGTTAGCAACCAGAAGGTTTCTACAGGTTCACTTTACATTTTTCAGCAATTGTGTCCTCAAAAGTATAGCTAGCCCAGAAACACACACACATCCTCAGGCCGACCTCTGACATCCCCAAGCTCAGATTTTTTTTTGCTTTCAAGTGAACTTCTTCATTTGGAGTGTGAGACAATGCGGCCTGCTTCTTTTGTGTGTGTGATATCCCACAGAGCCACAATATGGCCAGTCAGGGATCAATGGTGCCAAACAATTGATTTAACCAAAAGGACTCTGCAGGGAGGGCCCTCGGGGGCCGTGGCTTGCTGGGTACCATCAAGACTGCACACTCTCTCAATCTCTTGGCAGAGGAGCATGAGACGGGCAGGGGATAGGGGCCATCAGACATGGGCGGATGGGATGAATGCCTGTCTACATACTGAACTTGATTTCTGGAGTTCAGATAATGCACCTATACACACACATCTCTAGGCCATATGTAGCGAACAGATGGGTGAGTGGGAAATACTTTAAAACTCACGGCTGCTTATAGCATATGACAATAGCCCAGAACAAGCTCTTTCCTCTTTGGAGACTTTGCACCATTTTCAGTTTTGTCTTAGATGTTGCTAATACAGTTTATTGGGACAAATATAAAATTAACAAAACAGTTGTTGAAAGTACAGAAATATAAAAATGAATGAGAAAAATTCATATTGGTGGCAGATTGTGGCACAGCTTTTAGACAT
Organism: Vimba vimba; assembly: GCA_022828995.1. Classification (NCBI taxonomy): domain Eukaryota; kingdom Metazoa; phylum Chordata; class Actinopteri; order Cypriniformes; family Leuciscidae; genus Vimba; species Vimba vimba. Next base: position 8,163,365 of record CM040841.1, read on the forward strand.
TACTGAGATCTTTCCTGCATTCTAGAGAAGATACGAATGAGATTACTGGCAGTAGGCCAGTACTGGAACATACTAATGTCATGAAATTGCTACATGAACACACAGACTCCTTTGCATTTTCATGGAAGCATCTAACTAAATTAATTAGCCTAATTAATCATTTTTATCTTTAAAGATTCATACATATTGAAACTGCTTCAGACTTGTGTTCCTAAAACGTTGAAAGTGAACTGTCGTAAAGTTTCCCTATAAGTGAGTGTGGAAACAGGCTAACGGAATGTTAATATTCCATAAGCGTCTATAAGGACACACCAGGAGGTGATTCCTTTATGTGTCTGGACCATCTGTTGAGTCCAGAACCAACACAGCAATTCCTCACACAATGAAACAAGCCTGTGTTATGCACACACATGCTCAACTATCTCCATACATGCATGAGCAAGAGCAAAAATAAAAATAAATAAAAGGTTTTTACTTTAAACAGCTAGATATGAATACATCTCTGGTCATTAATAGTAATAGAAGAGTGGTTGCTCTTTCATAGTTTAAATTACTTATTTGAGGTCTTATTGAGTGGATTCATTTATAAAATTTAATCCATTTTAACATGATTGTCACTATGAAAACAGCAATGTTGGCATAGAGTATGTACAATAATTGTCAAATTTGCTAAATGCATAAATGTAAAGTTAAAAATGGTATGACCTGAAATGAACTCATTTGCATCTTGTAAGAACTAACTTTTCATATACATTATTTTTGTGTGTGTGTCAGAACACAAAACTTTTCTCTTTACCTAAATCTCGTGTAGTATTTGTAATGGCTTTGTTGTTGTTTTTTCTCTCTTGAGCTTGACATTTAAAGGTCAAGGGAGCATTTGTTACAAGCTGCCATCCGTGCAGTCTGTCTCCCATAATCGACATTTAATGGAGGCAAACTTTAGATCTGTTCTTCCCAGGCACAGCTCAGGGCCAGAGGGGGAGTGGAGAGAGGTCAGTTGTCTTTTCTGCCAAGCCCATCTGTCCAACATTCCACATCAGGACCATCATGCATCCACCCACAGCGAAGGGGAGGAGCAAAAATCAGCCCCGCCCCCTGCTGACTGCGTGACCTTCCCTGGCTTTGACTGTGCTCAAATGCCCATTGCCAACAAAACGCTTGCTGACATGCACAGTGTGTTCCTCTTGTGACAAGATGCAAAACAAATTGTTCTGTGCATACTGAAGAAGTTCGGGGATACACTTGATGGATGTCCTGTTATCCTGCATTAAACAAAGAAGACTAAAGCCCTGATCACACAAAGAACAATAATTATAACTATATTAGTGCCCAAACTGACTAAACATTATGTTCTGTTTATTATAAGTGTGCAATGCAGTTTTCTGATTCTGATTGTCAATGTTTTTTATTTATTTTTATCATTCATCAGTTGAAAAAAAATATATCTGAATATCTTTATAGTTGTGGTGTGGACTTCACTATTATCATAAAATTGGAATGATTAATAAAACTTTATAGTTATCATTATAGTTATTGTCCTTGGTGTGAATGATTTGCTTTAGGAATGAAAATCATAAGGAACTGAATGATTCTGGTTAGATTCTATTCAAAATTTTTCCTAATTATATTATATTATATCATATAAACAATTTTGTTTAAATTTCAAACCCCCTCTCTCATGTGTAACATTGAACATTCTGATTCATTCTAGTGAATCTCTTTGTCCTTAACAATTCTCACATATCGCACTGGATGATTCATTAATGTGAATCAGTTAATCCTGAATCGTCCTCAACTTCATGCGTTGGGTTGGAAAATTCAAATAATTCTAGTAACTCTCATTTTGTGCGGGAAAGTTTTATACATTTTAGTGATTCAGTTCATCCTAAATGGTCTTCTCTCTCACATATGTAGCATCGGAAAATCCAATTTATTCTAATGCATCAGTTCATATTATACAGGTTTCTGTCTCTCATATAGCATTGTGTCAACTAGACTCTCCCGTGTGAAGGCCTCATCGACACGACAGCCATCGGCACTGATCCTCAACAAACCCGTCTCCATACCAGCGTGACTCTGATCTTCAACCAGATGGAACTGGATAATATTCTGAAATGTAAGATGCAATCTGACTTCTGACCTGTAATGCTGCCTGAATCATAATCATACACTGTTCGTTCATTGGCCAGAGGAGAACTGGCCCCGACTGAGCCTGTGTTCTCCCAGGTTTTTTTTCTGTCTCTTGATGGATATTTGGTTCCTTGTCACTGTCGCCTTTGGCTTTTGGCTTGCTTAGTTAGGGACACTTAATATTCACGTGAACGTGATTTCACCAAGTACCACATGTACAACAACTTTCCAATCAACCAATCAGATTTAAGGAACAAGTTTACAGTTTATGTCAAGTTTAGGCTTAAAACCAGGGTGAGGTGCTTCAACATCAGTGTTATTCACCTGTCATTTCCCTCAGATTTTAGGGAAAAGTTTGGGTAGGGTTAGGTTTAGGGGTAGGGATAGGGTTAGGACTAAATTTTGGGGCAGGAATGTTAATCCAGGATCAACAAAATATGTTGATCCAGGAACATGTCTTACTTGGCAAAATCACGGTGACCCATGAGACAGACAGTCAAGCACATCCACTCTTGAAATAAAAACCACTCTGTTTTAGCATGTGCAGAATGAGGCCTGTTCATTGTCTTGCTTCCCAGAAAAGATGTCATCTTGATGCCATTAAATGTCTCTCTGTACAAGTCAAGTCAAGTCACCTCTATTTATATAGCGCATTTTACAATACAGATTATTTCAAAGCAGCTTTACAGTGATAACAGGAATATAATGCAACAAAGTTTGTTTCTGCTGTACAGCAGATATAGAAAAAAATAGCGTCATAGTCCAGCTTAAATAAGTTCAGTGAAAGTTCAGTTTGTTGTAAAAAAAGTAATTAATTAATTTAGTACATTATACTGCAATATACCGTGAATTAACAACGCTCAAAGTCGACACTCAGTGGCTGTGTTCCAAATCACACTCTATACACTTCACTATTCACTATTCCCTATATTAGCTCACTGATATAGTCCACTTGACTGAGTGAATAAAAACAAGTAAGTTAATTCAGAGACTGATGAACACCTGAACAAGCAGAATCACTGGAGGAAAGAGGAATTAACAAGTTTGTTTGCCCATAAAATCTTTAAGATCTTAGGTAAAACTTATTTGGCTTGTTGTCCACTGATGAGGGGCTCGATGAAGCAGCTTCAACTCAAGCTCTGATATACCCCCCCACAGTGGTTAAATGTAGGATATGATTACGAAGGGCGAGAAACCTAAGATGAAGGTGTAGCCCAATTCACTGATCTCATTTATTGTCTAATGTATTTTTATTTTTGTATTTTATATTTTTGATGATGGTATCACTGTGGTTCTACAGAATGAAATCTATTTGTGTTTTGACAACCAGAAAACACGAAGAATTTTGAAAACAGTTTGTTTGAAATTCTGTGTCAGCCAGACACACACAGACATTGAGAATCGGCATATGAATCTCTACAATGGTGACAATCAAAAGTTTCATGCTGCAATGCATGATGTACCCATTAATGATTGTTGAACATTAGTGATGAACACCTGCTGTTAACAAGCAGAATCACTGAAGGAAAGAGAAACACAAGAACAGAAAATAGAGAAACACGAGAACTACAACTGACTTCCAGCCATTACACATTATTACACTTATTATTAACCAGTATGACTTTATTTCTGTCATACATCTACAGAAGATGTTGTTGAGATGTTTAATTGAAAATGTTTGTTTTGAAGTCACCATTATAGAGATCAGTGTTTGCTTTAGTTGTGATACTGACCCTTGACTTTTTAACATTAGTGTCTCTCTAGCTGCTTAAACTGTGTTTTTGCAGATCACATTTGTTCACACACACGATTTGTAAATGATTCTGGTTATATTGATTATGATGAGAAAATCATAATTTAACCTGTTCATTCACTAATCTCATTCAGAGTTTAATCATGTATCAAAAGTCTTACATTATCATCACTGATAAACTACAGCAATGAGTAACAATGATTATTTTTTGAACACATCATGCACAACCAAAGAACCAGAGCTACACTGTATTGCAGAAACACAGAGATATCAAATATCAGCACATGAATCTCAACAATGGTGGCAATAATTTTTTTATTCATGCAGCAGTGCATGCTGGGAGTTTTATACTATCCTGAAACCCAGTATGCATTGCGACATGAAACTTTTTATTGTCACCATTGTTGGGATTCATGTGCTGAATGTTGATGTCTGTGTCAAGCAGAAGTTCAAAATGTTTTAATGCTCTATATGATTTCAATATCCTTCAGAATAACTGATTATAGAAGAATTGCTGGATTTTACGTTGTAGATCAACATACAGGTCCTTCTCAATAAATTAGCATATTGTGATGAAGTTCATTATTTTCCATAATGTAATGATAAAAATTAAACTTTCATATATTTTAGATTCATTGCACACCAACTGAAATATTTCAGGTCTTTTATTGTTTTAAAACTGATGATTTTGGCATACAGCTCATGAAAACCCAAAATTCCTATCTCAATAAATTAGCATATTTCATCCGACCAATAAAAGAAAAGTGTTTTTAATACAAAAAAAGTCAACCTTCAAATAATTATGTTCAGTTATGCACTCAATACTTGGTCGGGAATCCTTTTGCAGAAATGACTGCTTCAATGCGGCGTGGCATGGAGGCAATCAGCCTGTGGCACTGCTGAGGTGTTATGGAGGCCCAGGATGCTTCGATAGCAGCCTTAAGCTCATCCAAAGTGTTGGGTCTTGCGTCTCTCAACTTTCTCTTCACAATATCCCACAGATTCTCTATGGGGTTCAGGTCAGGAGAGTTGGCAGGCCAATTGAGCACAGTAATACCATGGCCAGTAAACCATTTACCAGTGGTTTTGGCACTGTGAGCAGGTGCCAGGTCGTGCTGAAAAATGAAATCTTCATCTCCATAAAGCTTTTCAGCAGATGGAAGCATGAAGTGCTCCAAAATCTCCTGATAGCTAGCTGCATTGACCCTGCCCTTGATAAAACACAGTGGACCAACACCAGCAGCTGACATGGCACCCCAGACCATCACTGACTGTGGGTACTTGACACTGGACTTCAGGCATTTTGGCATTTCCTTCTCCCCAGTCTTCCTCCAGACTCTGATTTGGCACCTTGATTTCCGAATGACATGCAAAATTTGTCCAAAAGTCCAGTGCTGCTTCTCTGTAGCCCAGGTCAGGCGCTTCTGCCGCTGTTTCTGGTTCAAAAGTGGCTTGACCTGGGGAATGCGGCACCTGTAGCCCATTTCCTGCACACGCCTGTGCACGGTGGCTCTGGATGTTTCTACTCCAGACTCAGTCCACTGCTTCCGCAGGTCCCCCAAGGTCTGGAACCGGTCCTTCTCCACAATCTTCCTCAGGGTCCGGTCACCTCTTCTCGTTGTGCAGCGTTTTTTGCCACACTTTTTCCTTCCCACAGACTTCCCACTGAGGTGCCTTGATACAGCACTGGGAACAGCCTATTCGTTCAGAAATTTCTTTCTGTGTCTTACCCTCTTGCTTGAGGGTGTCAATGATGGCCTTCTGGTCGGCAGTCTTACCCATGATTGCGGTTTTGAGTAATGAACCAGGCTGGGAGTTTTTAAAAGCTTCAGGAATCTTTTGCAGGTGTTTAGAGTTAATTAGTTGATTCAGATGATTAGGTTAATAGCTTGTTTAGAGAATCTTTTCATGATATGCTAATTTATTGAGATAGGAATTTGGGGTTTTCATGAGCTGTATGCCAAAATCATCAGTATTAAAACAATAAAAGACCTGAAATATTTCAGTTGGTGTGCAATGAATCTAAAATATATGAAAGTTTAATTTTTATCATTACATTATGGAAAATAATGAACTTTATCACAATATGCTAATTTATTGACAAGGACCTGTATATATGATAAACATTAAATACCCATAAATTCAAAGCTTATATACAGGCTATGATCAGAGAATCAGACATGTCCAAGATGATAATAGCATCATCTCAACAGCCTAAAACACCTGATCAACTTCCTCTTGACTTTTTCTTGCCATAACAAATGCATTTTATAAACTCAGAGTTACAGCAGTCAGAGAAAAACTAATGTTATGAAGTCAAGGGTCAAGAGCCCAACTAAAACAAATACTGATCTCCATCATGGTGACAACAAATTTAATTATTTTTAATAAAACATCACCAACTAAATATCTATTAATTCTCAACAAGAATGATGTACAAAGAAATGTCATGATGTCAACATGTATGAAAGAAATAATGTTAAACTGGTTTGTAAACTGGTTTCACACTCAGTGTTGCTGGAAGTCAGTTGTAGTTCTGGTGTTTCTCTTGTTTCTGTTCTTGTTTCTCTGTCCTTCAGTGATTCTGCTTATCAGGTGTTCATCAGTGTCTCAATTCACTCTCTTCTTTTCATTCACTCTGTCAAGGGGACTGTATTAGTGAACTAATGTATTGTACTGTATTGTTTTGCACGTGGTTTCGAGTGTGCTCGAGCCGTGCGCTCTTCTGTCCATGCTTTGTGTGAGGAGGGTATAGTGTCTGTGAGTTTGTGTGCGCACATGGCTTGTGATTGTGTACACTGGCCACGTGCTTGTGTTTTAGTCACATTTGGTGAGCACATGGCTTGTCATGTATGTTTGCTCATGCCTGTCTGTTATCTAACCCCGCCCATCTTGTTACCTGATTATTGGTTCATTTGCCCCAGCTGTCCTCCTTCGTTACCTGCTTTGTTTGCTCCCTATTTATTTGCAGTCCTGTGCCAGATTGTCATTGTATGTGCTTCAGGATTACTTAAAAGTTATAGGCAGGCGAGTTTGATTGAGGCTGGGGCTAAATATACATACATACATACATACATATATATATATATATATATATATATATATATATATATATATATATATATATATATATATATATATATATACATACATACACATACACATACATACTAAATACTAAACTCATGACGAACATACTGTAAACAAAGTCATTAAAAGCAGCACAGTCAACTTGAGAAATCATTCAAAGGGTAAAATAAAATACAGCTCATGACAGAAATGTGCCTGGAGCTGATTTTTACAAAAGGTCATCCTGTGTATCCCTGAAAAAAACTTTTTTTTTTTTTTTTTGGTTTTGAGGTATTTGCCTCCAGTAATTCATAATAGACACCTATTAAAAAACATTCTTTTTAATGGACAGTGCAATTTTAAACACTCACACACATTTACAGCACTGTCTCCACCCAACTGGCTCTCTGCCAGAGGATGGCCAGAGGCCCGAATGTTATGAGCAGTGGTGCACAATAATAGCCCCTACAACTCTTTCACAACACCATTCTCACGAGTATTCTCCATTTTCTCCCTGTGCATCTTCGCCCTGTCTAAGTGTGTTCTGAATGCAATTTGTGAAGAGTTTAGAAAAAAATATATTTTCAGTATTAAAAAAGTAAAGTGTAACCAAACAGAACAATGATGAGAATGACTGTTTCCAAACGTTTCTAGTTAAAATGTTAGTACTTTTGTTGTGTTTTTGTTGTTATTTTTATTTGTTTTTTATTTTTTTTATTTTTAATATGCCTATTTATTTATTAAGTTTTAGTTTTATTTAGTTTTAGTTATTTTAGTACTTCAAGCTAACCTAAATGGAAATGAGAAATGCTGTCCTGAATGATAGCGGTTTATTTTTCTTGTTTTTATTTTATTTTATTTTCATTAATGTAAAGTAAATTTTAATGTTTTCTTCTTTCCACCTTTCACAAAGTTAATGAAAATACATTTCTACCTTCAGTTTGTCTGAACTATCAAAGTTTGTGTTATTCATTTCATCATTTCTAGGGTGGATTTGGATTTGAATCCAACTCATTGTTTTCCTCACACTGAAAACTCATTGAGAAATTTGTTAGTGATCATGGTTCCTCAGAGTTCAGATGAGAAAAACAAAAATCTGTTTCTTGTGATGGATTGCACTTCATGGGTTCATGGGTTCAACCTGTAGAAACTGCTTTGAAAAATGTAACAAAAGCATGTTGTCTTCATTATGATCATGATGATAATTGGTATCAGATCGAATCTACAGTCTGAATTACCGCAGACTAAACACAATTTTATTCACTTACAATGTATGTTTATGAATGAGAAACCTGCACCTCCTGACCACAACATAAATCAGCTGAATCAGATTTCTTACAGAATTATTAATGCATACGCAAAGGAAAAAGTCATCTGTCAACAGTAATTTCTCTTTGACATGCTCTCACTGATTGATAACTACAGGTGAGTAGACGCCTCGGGGAGTCATAACTAAAGGTAGCGCATTTGATCTTTACTCTATCAAAGAATTTGGCACATCTCTAGAGTAACGAAGATCACTGTTTAACCCCAGATCTGTGCGTGCCCCATTATGATTATTTAGATTCACAGATAAGTTATCAGTATATCTCATTGAGATAATGGATTTCAGAAAAAAAACAAAAAAAAAAACATGGCTATTTTCTAAAATTACACTTGTCAATCAGTTACTTCTTGACTTTGTCTCCTTAATGGAAAAAGACGTCTTAAGGGAATAGCTCACCAAAAAATTAAAAATCTGTCATTTACTCACCCTCATGTCATTTCAAAGTGCTTATGACACATTCCTCTGTTATAACTATAATAAAATGTTATATTGCAGAATGTCCTGGCTGTCAAGCTACAAAAATGATTATAAAATTGTCCATAACACAAGTTTGGAAACATTCTTGCAAAACTCCAATAACTATACATACAATTCACTGCAGTTACAAGATAAAATGAACACTGGCAGTAAAACATTATCAACCAATTGTGCAATTCCTTTTTGCACAAATTATGATTAAAGGAGTATGTATGGCTTTTCTGACATAGTAAACTTTCTCAGTAGTTCACCAGGTACATCATTGCATTCGCAAGTCGTGAGTCATGATAAAAGAGCTCAAAGCCAAAATGGCATGGTTGCATCAAATCTAACAGTTTTGTTGTGCCATTCATATTTTTACGTTACAAACCCTGTGTTAGTGCTGCATGAGATCCAGCAGTATTATAACAATCAGTTAGAAGATTTCAACAAAAATTAGCAGAAAAAAAAATCTATGATGACACACACAGATATCAACAATCAGCACATGAATCTCAACAATGGTGACAATAAAAAGTACCTTGCTGCAATGCATGTTGGGTACCAGCATAGTACAAAACTCCCAGCATGCATTGCAGCATGAATTTATTAGGTCCTATTATTTTGTTTAATTTTAAATATTTGCTTTTATTTTTTTATGTTTTTATTGTGACATTTAGTAGCTTTTCTCTGATGTTCAGAGTTTATCTGAATATTTTGTTGATTGTCACCATTGCTGAGATTCATTTGCTGATTGTTGATGTCTGTGTGTGTCAGCAGTTAGTTATAAGTGAAGTTGGTCATGCTGTTTGTGGAGTTGTTTAATGTTCCTCTGCTGAGCTCTTGAGAGATTTTATGTTTTCTTTTATCTTCAGTTGATTTCATCTAAGACTGTGGCTGGAAGTCAGTTGTGGTTCTTGTGTTTCTGCTCGTCTCTTTTTCTGTTATATTCTTTCCTTCAGTAATTTTACTTGTTAACAGGTTTATTAAGGCTGAGATGACTCCATATATAATATACACAGATTTAGTGGCTCAGATAAGGTCCAGTTCTGGTTTAATTCTTTGCTCTTGGTTGACATGTGGCATTGCTATGGCCTGCTTGTGGCCCAGATCTGGCAAATAGGAGTGAGCCGCCCAAGGGCCGTCATTCCACGCTGCTTGTGGGCCAGATCATCATTCCACATGTGCCAGATGTGGGCCGGATCTGGGCTGTCACAATGTTACTATGTGGGTTTGGACTCACTAACTTTAATTGTAACTAAATACCTGGAATCAGTGTTACAAGCACCCCAGGTAGATCGTTTTACCATTTTTGTAGCATAAACACCATCAAACCGATGAGAGCTTCGGATCTTCTAATGTTTCTCTATGGCGCTGAAACCTAAAGATGACAGAGTTCCCCGTGCAACTGATCTTGTTGGTGTGTTGGTTTTTACTGCCACTAGTTTTCATTTCAGCTGGAAACAGAAGTGAATAGTATGTATAGGTATTATATTATGTATATGTATAATGGAATTTTGCAAAAATATAGGTAAAGACATGCTTTTCCATTGAGCCTATGTTATTTCCCATTTTTCTTCCCATTATATTCATTAACACATACCTATGTCTATGTCCTGACCTCCAGGTTGCTTGTCATTCACTGTCCTGTCACTGTCCTGACAGCAATGAGCTACTGTAGAGTTATCTGCTCTCTTATCAAACAGACATCAGCATTCACTGTCAATGCCTTTAAATAGGGGTGTCAGTAGTCAGTAGGAAACACTGTTTTGAACAAACCCCTAAACATATTAAACTTTGGCATGTAACTCATCCAGCACCATGTGAATGATACTGAATTATGTTTTTCACAATAAAACTGGTGGGAAAACTGAGTATCTTAGCATAATAACCACCAAGGAACTCTTCAAAACAGTCTAGATTTGTGACTGTAGTGATCATGTTTTAATTTATGTTGTACTTAATCTAGTGAATAAAAGCTGTCAACTTGTGAAAAGAAACCTGGAATGCGACTGTTGAGTCTATATATAACTGTAGCTCTAGGCCTGAACTACAACAACAACAACAACACACACACACATGGACACGCAATGAAGTGCTGCATAGTTTGGATTGTGTAGTAATAAATACAAGATGCCAGAGTTTCTGTCAGTGTTAAACAGCCATCAGCCCTCAGCTTTGTTTGAGAAATAAGCATTGACTTCATGATGTAATCGGACGGATATACAGGTATGAATGGAGATTCAGACATTCAGTTTGTTAATATGTGGTTGATAGGGTGTTCTGGGAGGACAAAATAAAAACCAAACCCCTTAAAAAAAAACCTTCTCAACAATGGGAGCGTCAGCCCCCTGCCTCAGTGCAGAGACCTGCCGCCCAAAACGCTTAAGCCCCTTGCCACCCGGGCTCAGGCTTGGGGAGCCATTGTGTGTGTCAAGCTAGGTTCTGAACACAATCAAACAAGGTTACTCGCTTCAATTCATTAGCAGACCTCCCTGATTCAAGGGTGTGGTCCAGACTTCAGTACGGGGCATCTCTTCCGGTCTGAAGTAGAGAGCTTACTGGCGAAGGGGGGCGTAGCTCACCAGCTCACAGCGAGTCTGGCTTTTTCCATCCTCGATCTGCAACATCTGAACCACAGCTTGATGAAATGGCCGTTCAAGATGTTAACATTAAAACAAATCCTCTTGCAGGTTTGTCCAGGGGATTGGGTTTTGTCAGTGGATCTGGAAGATGCTTACTTACATATCCAGACACGGGTCCTGTCTGTCTAAACCAGTCCTCGACCTCGTTGTACATCCTCGTGGCCTGAGCCTTGTGTTTTCAGGCGGATGTTCTCGCCCTAATATTAGTCTTGCTGCCTTTCAGGGCCCTTAACCTCGAGTGTCCTAGGCCGGGGCTCGTAGGATGGTCTTTCTTTCTATGTTTGTAGCACGGCGCTGTTCAATTGCATCTCCATAGCGTCAGCTAAAGAGTGGCGCAATGAGAGTGTACCTTATCAAAAGTGATATGGCTAAAGTTTCTGTTTGGTTACTAACGTAAACTCGGTTCCCTGAGATAACGGGAACGAGCATTGAGTAGCTGGCCCAGCTACCGTACTGCACTTGTCTTACTGGTTTGGAACAAGTGAGGGTGAGTAAATTATGGCATAATTTTCATAATTTTGGCAAACTAACCCTTTAAGTGTGTTAAGACTTTGAAGTGTTCTCTCTTTAAAAGTACACCTAATTCACCTTACATTTTGTTAATATTATTGTCACAGTTATCATTGTTTTGGTTCTATCTTCCCCTTTCCTGTCATTTGACCCAGTTTTTTTTCCAATTTGTTTAATTTGTCATCACGTTCACCTGTTTTGTTAACCATGTTGTTAGTTCCCTGTGCATTTATACTCTGTGTTCTCCCTCATTCTCGGTCCGTTCTCATTTGTGTTATGTTGTGTGTAGTTTTGATATTTCCCTATATTCTCCTGAGTTCTGTCATTTAAGGTACAATACAAGTTCACATTCAGTATAATTCAGCACATTTCTTTTTCACAAGGGGACCCTTTCTCATCAAAATTACTTTGATGCAAGTGTATATATTATCATATAATTATTTATTATATATTATCAAGATACTTAATTACTGTCCCACAATAGCTGTTTAAATTGACCAAAATGTTTCACAAAATTGATGTTCCGTTGTGTATAACTTACAGCAGTGTGATGACGTGACAGACAGTGGTATTTACCATGGTTTGGGAGCCGAGTACAGTTGTAGCCTGGAAGGGGAGGAGGGGAGGAGGTTATGTGAACAGTTTGAGCCTGAAGCACTGGTTTTATTTCCAACAAACTTGACTCCAGGATGGGTCATGCCCTTATGCTTCTCTGAAAACCGCTAACCGTAGAAGTCCTGCATATATGGGCTGTCAGTCATGAAAGTCTGTGAACCCATGATTACATTAGCACACTCTTGAATTTCCTTGTGAAAAAGACGTACACCATACTTCTAAAAAAAAGTACTCATAATGGGAATAACATATACATATTATATAACATACTTTTAAGATTTACAACTATACATTCAATACAGTTAAGCACACTTATTTTGCACAAGGGTTCTATAATGGCCTTGGTTTGTATATTTCATTTAAGGGTTTATGAGTGTACAATATATACTTTTTACTTAAAATGCAAGACATACACTTGATTTGTAATAATACACATCTATGATGAATATGTGTTTAATTTCTGATATGTTTTGGGTGACATATAGAAAAACATGTCAAGGTGGTATAAGTGGAATAGCTTCTTCTTTGGTAGTTTGGCATAATATTTTATTATTATTTAGAATATTTTACTTTCCAGTACTTGTAAGTAATAATTCATTAAATCAATAATTAATTATATGTGTAAAATGTGTGTGTGTGTGTGTCACCTTTTTTTTTTTTTTATCCCTTTCAACCATTTTTCCTGCTCTCCAGGCCTTGCTAACCATTTCACCATGGTAAGACAGTAAACCAGGTAGAAGGGCTAGCCGAAAGCTTTCTTTTGCTTGACAAAGCTGTCAGAATACATCATGTACCATTGTGGCACTGAATGCCGCACAGAATTAAAGAACTGTTCTTTATACTAGTCACACTTAAACACAGCTCTAGGCAAACTAGCACACAAACAACTAAACAGTATCATCTATGCTCTATACTTTGCTTGTTATTTCTTATTTATTTTATGTAATAATATTTTTCTACATTATAATAACAAGATCAATAATATTTTTAATCTGAATTTTGTACTGCTCTCCTACTAGATTCCTCCCTCCTGTGAGACACCACAGAAAGGAATTTAGGCAAAACAGAGTTACCTGCAGTCACGAAAGCAAGACCCCAAGGACCTTTCTCCACCCATAAACCCCATAACGCTTTGCATGAGACATGAGCCAACCTGCCCGCCACATCCAGACTCCAGTGAAGAGAATGACACTAACTACTTAAGCATGCAAATATCTATCTATCTATCTATCTATCTATCTATCTATCTATCTATCTATCTATCTATCTATCTATCTATCTATCTATCTATCTATCTATCTATCTATCTATATCTTTTAGGATGCAGTACTTTGGAACTGCACTCATGGCAAAGAAATGTGCATTAATTACACTGTAACAAAGCCACTTTAAAATAAAGTGTAACCATATATTTTTCAAAAAGAGTACTCGCAGGCGTTTTAATATTAATGAAATAAAAGGCCATGTAAGTCTACTTTTTTCAAAGAGAGTACACTTTGTTTCTTAGCACTTTGTACATGACAAATTAAAAGTTTTACTTGAAATTACTTTTTAAATCATTGTTTTTATAATCTTTTGTCATGCTTTAAATAAGTTTAAATAATGCTTTAAATAAACCATTTTGATATGTCGACTAGCATTGCCCAGTTTTGCCTTTGTTTTGGTTTTGGTTTCATATTGGACTTCCAGTCACCTGTTTCCTGTGTTCCTTTGTTCCTGCCAGTCATTAGTTGCCATGGACACTCATTTAACGATCACACATGTTAGTCTTTGGGCCCTATCATACACCGGGGGTGCTTCTCAATTCTTATTTGTGCATCCTCGTTTCCTTTCCTCGCTTCCTTTCCTTGTGTCTCAGCTCCACCCCCTGTAGGATGCGAGGGAAGGCTGCAAGGAAAGAAAATGAGGAAGGAGGAATCGAATGAAAGCTTTTTTATACATTGGAATACTTGATCACACGAGCGTCACTTCATAGCGTGCTCAAAGGATCTGCCCTTATGTTGTATTAGTTTGTTTATTTAAGAAATTCATAATAAATAATAATAAAGCAAGATACCCTGTTGAAATATGTGAGATGTGTGGTTTATATAAACTACAAAGGTAAAGTATAAATGAAAATTATTGTGACCGATGTGAAGGGGGAGGAGAATTTATACGTGTGTCACGTTTAGTCAATAAAGCTCTTCCGCAAAGGATACACCTTCGTATCCTCGCTCGTAACTCCTCAGGAAGCCTCCTCACTCCTCGATCCTTGCCTCCTCGCGGTGCAATTAGAGAATTGAGATGTCCTTCAAGATGGCTGAGCTCAATCGGTTTCTGGGTCATAAGATGGAGGACGGAGGAGCGAGGAACAAGGAGGGATATTGAGAAGCACCCCCGGCGCAATGCAGCTCCAGGCGCAACGCAAGTGTTTTTTGCTAGTTTCAGCCTGGCGCAGTTATCATTTTCACGTCCTGTGCCATGTTGTTTTAATAGCAAATGCATTTGCGCCCATTTGTGCGCCCATGGGCTGCTGGTCTGAAAATGAGGTGTGCTCAGGCGCATTGTTGGAGCATTGCTATTTTGAGGCAACAGAAATAGACTGTCCCCACTGTTCCAAGTGAAACCTGGTCTAATGCCGCCGTCGGTGTATGAATGAGTGAGGGAATGGGTGAATGTGAGGCTTTGTAAAGCGCTTTGGTGGCCATAGGTCTGTGAAAGAGCTATATAAATGCAGTCCATTTACCATTTAATGTCAATGGCGCAATATTTTTTTTGTTATTTAAAGAGCGCGTTAGTAATGTGCGCCTATAGGTGGGTCCACAACATGCGTAAACTGTTTATTACACACACAGGGATGAGCAGCAGCACACAAACATGCCAAATATTAAAAATAAAAGGATTACAATGTAAAATATTATTATTGTGTACATAAAGATATGGCGGAATCCGGCTTGTCCCGTAGATGGTCTCACTTTGACCTCGCGCACGAGTAGATCCATTTGTGCTCTGGAGAAGCGTTCGGTCTTTCCACTATTAAATTCCGTCATGTAAATAGCGAATCCGCCATGGCGCGAGTGCAACTGGCATTTAAAGAGCAACTTGCAGGTTAAATTTATAACTGAATTAATACTTGATACTGTCTGAAGAGGTTTTTTAAAAACACATATGTAGAAATTACTAATGAAATCTAATTGGTTGTAGAGATTTTGATGAAAATGTGCTAGGCTCTGGAATACGCCTTTCCCCCTATAGCAACGCGTCATATGACGTATGCCGAGGTAAATATGAGCTCGCGTTCAGCCAGCGCTCTCATTGTGGGTGTAGTAGTTAGAGCTGAAGTGAGCGACAGAGAAAGTTTTAGATCGAGTTTTAGAGAAGCCATAATGGTAAATTATTGTGTTTGTGCTGGTTGCACAAAATCCAGCCTGTCAGGACATCGGGTCCATCATTTTCCTTCTAGGAAAAACAAGGCTTTTCGTTCTTGGGTGCGTTTTGTTCGGGTTCTCCCGCCGGATGTAGGCGCGAGCACAACATCAACTGGCAAACGCAATGTAAGCGGAACGAAACTGAGCTACTCGTTATTGTGTTTGTGTGGACCGTTTATCAGTTTGGACCAGTGCAGCGCGAGCCTGATCAAGCAACACCGTAACTGCGAGATCCAGTAAATAAAGCATTTGAATTCGCCACATTAGTAATAACATCGCTGCGAGATCTAGTGAGAAATATTCACATTTCTCCGTTATTAACGGATCAAACAGCGCTGACGTGGAAACCAGGAATAAACATTGTGCAATGAATGAACGAACTATCCAGTGTCCACAGATCAGCAACATTCACCATGGCTTTACTGTAGTAACACTAACTGCAACCATGGAAGTTTGGCATTTTCCACTAAGGCCCAGTATGCATCCACCTCCCTGCAACACTGACTTTCCTCAGCTGTAAACATTGCCTCGCATCTCCCACACAAGCACCTATGGAACAAAAAATGTTAGCAGGAATAAATATCTCTCTGTCTCTCGATGAGAAACCGCTAAGTTATATCACGTAACGTTAGTCTGGGCGGATATTAATGAGCATGACAAACGCCTGATCAAAGCTTAGTTTCTGTTATTGTAATTTCCAATATGTTCTGTCTAACATTGATCCTGGCCTGTCCCTGCTCTCTTGGCAGCCTAGCAGGCTCATAATTGTATGGCTGTGGTCCGTCAACAATTTCCCCAGCGTCCGAAATGTCATTGCGATCCACTTTTCCCTGTTGTTTGAATCGACCGCTCTCCCTCGTGCTACGTCACGACTCTCGCCCATCACGCCCATTTTCAGATGCGGAAGTAAAATTTTCTCACAAAAACGACTCCAGAAGCCACTGTAGCGTATTTATAATTTTTTTTTAAAGAAAATCTAGTTCCTACATTATTTTTCTATACATTGACTTGTTGGGTCTTCTAACCTGCAAGTTGCTCTTTAAAGGGAATGGGAGATGAGACTCTGATTGGTTTATTGCACGTAAAGCCCAAAACACACCCATTAAGAGAATAGAGACAACCCTTTTAGACCATTTTTCTCGTTGTTAAACTATCAAAAGTGGATTCGGACACGCCCTAAGTGCACTTGCGCCATGCTACCATGTTTTTAGATAATTAAAATAGGGCCCTTTGAGTTAATCATCATTGTGGATTTAAGTTCCTCATTTCCTTTCGTTCGTTGTCTGGAATTGTTGATTGTGCCTGCACTCTGTTACATTGCCTTTACACGTTTACATTATTCTCCTCATGTTGGAGTTTTTTTAAAATAAAGTTTCTTTTTAAGAAACTTTAGAAACGAGGACGCACCTTGCCGAGAGGGGGACGAACTGTTACATGTATGCTCTGTCTTGTGTGTTTTTGGTTCAGTCCCTGTGACCTAGTTTTCCCCAGTCTGTCTAATTAGCAATGTCATTTACCTGTGCCCTGTTTATCACTTATCTCATTAGTTCTAGTATATATACTCCCTGTGTCTTTGATCTTCTCCATCTGTGTTTTGATCATCGTTCATAAACAAAAAAAGTGCTACAAGTATTAAAATAGTAAACTAGTTAACATAGTAATGAACTAGTTGTGCAATTAAAGTTTACTACTGTTTCACTTATAGTACAATTAAACGTATACTTTTATATACTAAAAAGTGGGCCAATTTAGTCCCAAGCAGTATTGAAATAGCACACTTACAAGTTTACTACTAGCACATTGATATTAGTATACTTACTACGTATATACTTAAAAATATATTTGAACTTTACTTAAGTATACCTCATAAAATTAACTTAAAGTATACTTCTTATTGTAAAGGGAATGAAGTCTGGTTTCACGTTAGTGTCACGCAGCAGCTCCGGTCCAGAGACACGATTATACAGAGCGGATCATTTGCGCGAGTCGACACATATCAGAAAACGTATCAGATCCATTTGAATTCTGCACAGAATGCTGTATTTTAAGCGATATGGGAGGAGATCAGGAGGAGGAACGGTTAGAGATGAGGAGGAAACTGCTGCTTTAGCACAATTGTCAGAGCTCAACGGCTCTGGCTGAGCTGTGATATAAACCAAAAGCTATTGGCTATTTTAAAATGGGGAAGAGCTGTTCGATATGTCCCTCCCTGTCTTTCTGTTTCAGTGTAAATTACGTCAACACGTTAAATAATGCTGCGTGTTTTAGGGCATTTCAGTGGCCCTTTAACGTGTGCTAAAAACTACTTCTCTTTCACAAGGTTTACCACAGTTTTTGGACATGGTACCATGGTAGTACTATAGTATTCGTTAAATGGCCTTGGAGCATCCCGTCGTAACATCATTCTGCACATATTACTTGTAATAGACAAGGAACCTATACAAGATGTTTCTTGTATCATATAAGACAGCTATTTGCTTCTCTTGTTGAAATCAGCCTTGAATGAATAAGGTCATTGTGTCTTTGTCGTACAACGCCAATGCCCCCCTAAACGTCCCCTAAACAAACTAAAAAGGGTCCAAATTTGTACTCTACAGTACGCAAGCACCGCCACCCTGAAGCCTCTCCCTCGGTGCAAAAGACTGATGTATTTATCCTGTTTGGGCATTGAAAAAAAGAGAAAACTTCTACTTGCAACCATTTACTGAAAAAGGGAATTAAAATCTTTGGTATAAAGACCCTATTAGTAGCAGGACTCATCATTTGCATAACAGTAGCCTTATCCTTCAGCTCATAAGAGAGAGACGCTTTCTCAAATCTCTGAGAAAAAAGGCCTCTTTGGAAGCGAGGAGAGCTAATAATCAGCTCTGTGCCTCTAAAAGCAGAGAGGGAAAATAAAAACAAGGTTTCTTCGGGAGGTTAGCGTGGCTGTCTGCATGAGGATGGAGGCATGACGGGCGAGAAAATGACAAACACAACAGCTGCTAAAAGATCTCGACGCATGAGATTGTTAAGCATTGACAGTGCAAGGCTCTTGTAGCCTGACTGACCCATACTTGAATGGGATGTGGAGATTAAGAGGAAGTTAACTTTTAGTTAACATTAAACAACCATTGCTCTGCTTAATATTCTTGTGGAATATTGATAAAATATGTAAATAAGAACAATTAAATATTTAACGTAATAGTATTAATACAATTAATGTAATAAATCATTGTTAGTAATATTTTTTTCAGGATTCTTTGATGAATAGAAAGTAAGTTAAAAAAAAAAACATTAACTTGTAATAGAAATCTTTTGTAACATTAATGTTATTTTGATCTAATTAATGCATCCTTGCTGAATCCAAGTATTATTTTCATTAAAAAAACATTGTACTGACACAAGCATTTGAACGGTATTGTATACACAAAAAGTATATTAAATAAATAAATAAATTTACCCTCAACAACTTCTGTATATGAAAATAACTGACTCAAAAGCACTTTGCATTTTTATGAAATTTGCAAATGTCTTCATCTGAACTGGTAACATGCAAACCGCTCACACTGTTTAACTACTGTCAAAGGTGATTGTTCCCCTTTTTGTGAACTAACAGAATCACATTAAACATAAAGCAGTTAAGATCCCTATGTAAATGGGCTTACTGTGGATTTGGCACAGAAAGCTATTGATTTGACTCTTAAATGCTGTTATATATTCACATTAAAGACACATTTTACCTGTTTGTTTTGCTTCAGGCCAGGTTGTTACAGTAACATCATTCACCACCTCTCTTCTGAGAATTCCTAACTTGGGCATTCAGTTTATGTTGGAGAGTCAGTTGCTTCACTCCCCACCAATTCTGTAGGAGAAATGCAAATGTGCAGTTGACAGTACATGTTATGATGTTATGTGACCTGATTTTTCTTTTATAACCATCAGGGAATAATACCGTAAACCATGTGGCTTGTAGAGGAGAATATGTTATTACTTTACTGTAAAAAATCCCATAATCCCAAAAAGTTTTTTTATTTTTTACCTTTTACCTAATCAAATTTTCCAGTTTTTATTATATACTTTATACATAAACACACAATTATTTAATTTATAATTTAAGAATTAAATATAATTTTAAAAGTAATTATTAGTTTACATAAGAAGTCTATGCTGCACTTACAGCATGTGTGTGTGTGTGTGTGTGTGTGTGTGTGTGTGTGTGTGTGTGTGTGTGTGTGTGTGTGTGTGTGTGTGTGTGTGTGTGTGTGTGTGTGTGTGTGTGTGTGTGTGTGTGTGTGTCTGGCTGTACATGTATTGTACTGTACCTGTGGCTGGACGTGTTTTAGACATGCCTCCACAGTGAGACAGAGTGAAGCCATCCTGAGCAGAGCAGGAGAAATATGCCTGAGCCGCCCACTGCGTCAGTGAAAGAGACTAAGCTATTGTCCTGCAATTTCCCTCACTTCATTAGTGTCACACTAAGCAGATGGTCCCTTTCAGAGTACACACACACATACAGAGAGAGAGAGAGAGAGAGAGAGAGAGAGAGAGAGAGAGAGAGAGAGAGAGAGAGAGAGAGAGAGAGAGAGAGAGAGAGAGAGAAGAGTAAGCAATATGGCTTCTTAATGAATTCTGCACCATGATCCACATTCAGTGCAGTCAAGTCATTCGCATAATTTGCTTTGCTCATCAGCGTTCAAGAATGTGATTTAAATTATGAAAACCTAAATAAACTAAACCCTGGGTAATTGAATATGACAAGAAACAAACACACTGTTTGATTTAATCAGCAGGTCTAGAATTAATTTAGCTATTTGTCATTTTACACACGTGTCTAGAGTTTGGATAACAAAGTGTTTGCTGCTAGTAACTTGCTGCAGAGAAAGTCAATCAAATATTAGCATACGAAGGATTTGCTAATTGCTGCATGATCACAGGAATGTGCAAATATATTTGTTCAATGGCCTTTGAGGTGATCCTGCTGATATCAAGAATAGGATGTTAGTAATGCCTCTCACTGCTTTAATTTGAAAGGCACCTTCTAAATAAATATGGTTCTTTAAAATTTATGTACACATAGTAACATTTCTATTTAGAACCGTATCATCCTGAAGAACCCTGGCATGAAGCTATCCCATAACTTTATATCACTTTTTTCCTTTTAACCTGGTAAATGGACAGCTCATACTGTCCATTTTTGCTAACATTGGCCTTCATGAACATAATTGTTTTTTCATAATCAAATGGAAGAGACACAATGTAACTCTAAACTCAATTGTTTATTTCAGATGCTGTCACGTATCATAACCTCATCATCTGCAGAGAGGAACTGCCACTCAGAGTACACACATAATGAAGGATGTAAAGACATCATAGAGGACTGTGAAGATATTCACTGGAACTTGGTCTTCACTTCATCTATATTGTGTTCAATGTCAATTGTTATTTATTAATGTATTAATGTAATTTTTGCTACAATTTGCCATGTCAATAAAAAAATAAAAGTACCTAATTGACACAACACTGTTTTAAAAGAAAATTAACCAATAAAATATATGGGAGAAAAAATAAAAATAAAATTAAACAATTTTATTATAATTTTTTTTTTTTTTTTTACAATCACTAGGACCCATTTCTCAGTATAGGTAATTCCTTCAAAACTCTTCACACAGTAACCACATTAGAAGTCAATATGGACACAGATCCTCAGCAAAGACCACAAGTACCAGACAAGTCCTGCCACAGATCCTTCAACTCCTCCCCACCACTGATGGAGTTTGAGTGCACTGTCACTTCTGGCTTGCTTAGTTGAGGTCACGTAATATTCAGCAATATTATTTATTTGACTGTACTGATTCTATTGGATGAGAGCTAAACTGAGCTGGATGACATCACTGTTTTCTACTGAGTGTCACACTGTGTAGATCAGACTTGCAGGAAGCAGGAATCAAGATCCAAAGAAAGTTTATTTTAATACACAAACCAAATACAGGAATTCGTAGGAGAAGGCAAGGCACAACAACTTAACACGACTAATACCGGAATCAAGACTAAGTCAAACTAAAGGCTTATATACACTGCAGACAAATGAAAGCTTTAGCTTAAGTTCTGCCAGGAAGACTTAATTACTACGTCACTTATTACCTTCATCTCTATCCAATCACGTCTTTATACTTTCTGTATAAAAGATCGGTACTTACACATGTTTGAGTTCGCAGATGCCGACGCGACAACCTCCACCCTCCCCACCACCACCAGGATGGTCCTGTCCATACCTTCCAGGGGGGGTCGGCTGCGCCCCCGCCTTCGTCTTCAGGCAGGAGATGCAGATCCGCTACCCTCAGATTACGAACTATGGACGGGGCCTACGCCAAAGAACTTTATAATGCTTGCTGGGCTGTCAATAAATGTATGCTTTGTTACATCATTTTATCTCCCGAGTCTTTCTGGTAGAAATGGAGAAACTAACTAGACACACCTGACCTGAGAAACCTAATCAATTAGAAACCATAGAACAAACCGGGAGAAAACGGAAGAGAACTGAACTAATTAACAGACTAGAAGATTAACAAAGAAACTCAAACATGAACAGAACAGAGAAACAGATCAAAAAACAAAACTCAAAACGTAACAGTACATCCCCCTCCCAGAAGGCGGCCATAATAAATGGCCCCCGCGCCATAATAAATCCATAGGGGTGGGAGGGTTTTGCCCTAGAGGCTGACGAGGGGTGGCTCTGGTACCTCAGGGAGCCAGGGAGGTGCCGGCAGTTAAGGGGGCCAGGGAGGCAACAGAACAGACAGTTCAGAAAGCCGCCAGGGTGGCGCTGTTGGCACAGTGTCTATATAACTGGCCACTGTGGTCGAGACGGGGTCCACACTGGACTGTGCTTAGGGGCTTGAATGGATATGTGTGTGGCCCAAACCTCATTAGAGCAGCAATATAAATGGCAAGGACCACCTCTTCGATCCCACCAGGGCAGACAGGAAGGGCAAGAAATTCAATAGAATTTCTCTCACTGGAATGGACTTGGGGAATTTCTCTCACTGGAATGGACTCAGGAAGATCACTCACTGGAAGCATTGTGACCACTGGAATTGGCAATGCTGTAATCCTTGGAGTGGGAATTTTTCTCACTGGAATGGGCTCAAGAACATTACTCATTGGAACAAACTCTAGGGCTGGCATGAGGGATGATGGTGGTTCAGTGAAGACCGCTGGTGCTAGGAGGACTGGAATGGACTGTGGCTGAGTGGTAATGATGGAGGTGGCTTCTCCACCTCGCCAACAGTGAGAGAAGAACCACAGAGCATATACTCAATAAATTGGGCTAGGGACGAATGGTAGCTGCTGCAGGTACCTTACGAAATATATGATTGTCCAGTCCAGCCCAAACAATTGGACTTCAGGGTACCATCGTTCCAGGGCACCAGATGGGCGAGCTTAAGGAATTCTTCCACATACTCCTCTAAAGGGTGGCCATCTTGTGCAAGGGATAAGAAAATCCACAGGGTAGATAAGAGTGAGGAGAGTGCCCATGGTTGTCGTATCAGTGAAGGGTTCCGGTATTCTGTCACACTTCAGACACTTACAGGAATCAAGATCCAGAGAATGTTCATTTGAATACGCCAACCAAAATACAGGAATGTAATTTGTTACATTTGGAGGATGTAAAAGAACCAGTGAACCGTATTTTTCGAACCGGTTCATTGAAATAAACTGTCCAAAAGAACTCTCCTAAGCCCCACCCACTCATGAACAGTAAACATTGGAAATTACTAGGGGTGCAACGGTACAGATAGCCCACGGTACGGTCCGTACCTCGGTTTTTGGGCCACAGTCTCGGTTCGGTTTCGGTACATGTTTTGTGCAGAAAGAGACTGCTATTTCATCCCAAAAATATGTTTTATTTTTCTTATGAGCATAAACAGAATGTCACAGTAGGAAGAACATCAATGTATGGAATAAATTAACACTCTAGTCTGTACTGAACAACACTAAGTAATACAACCTCTTCAACTATCACTTATATGAAATACGAAATGTAAACAAACACACTTCAAAATATTCAAGTGGATCCCAATTCCAAACCTTGATAACTGGTATATGAAGTGATCAATGTGAAAGAAAAAGTGCACTTTTACCTTTAACAAACATAAATTAGCTTGTGCTTTGAATAAAAAAAAAGCAGAGCAAAATAATATAATAAAAAAATACTGCATTTAGGATACAAAGTGCAATGTTATTTACTCATCCACTATTGAGAGATTCTTGTGCAAAAAGATGAGTCTATCAAACACTGTCTGGTTGGCACTAACGATGTCCCCAGCAGTGGAGAAAATTCACAACTTTTCAGAATGCCGCAAGCGCACCGTAGGTCACGTGACAAGAACCAACCAGAGCGCAGCTGATGGTTGCTTTAGCAACGACAGACGCCTCCGGAGCGCAACCGCCCTAGCGCTTTGGAAAAAGGAGAACGCGGCGCGCCTAGCGTTTTCTACGCGTTTTTAGGCGCGATATGTGAACGGCGCCTAAAGCAAAAACTAAAAGGATCAGCGCGAACTCAATGGCAAAAACCGAAGTCCCGCGGGACACGAGGGTAGATTGTCCCGTGCAGGGCTGACCGAACGGTCCGGGATTTTACCGTGTACCGTTGCATCCCTAGAAATTACCCAATCAGAAATCACTAAAATAAAGATGGAAAGAAAATTCCATCAGCGAAATTGACTGCCGCAGAGTGCTGAAATGTAAAATACATCTATGGTTTACCATTACAGAGAACTCACATGGACAAAGTGCATGTTATCACCTCAGAGAGGGAAAAGGTGCTATATGCAAGAGGTACATTCTGCCTGTTGCCTGTTACTTACCTGTTTGTACCTAATAGAACACAGGATGAAACTGGCATAACCTGGATATTGTAAAATCTTGTAAAGGTATTGGGTGTAGCCCAGCCTAATGCTCTAGAGGTGTCTGTTAGAGAGGTGCCGTTTGCTAGAGCCCAGGAAAGGGGGCTTGCGGGATAGTGTCTATCACCGCTAGTGATGGGCCACTAAAGTCTACTGCGTCCCGTCCAGGGGCCAGACGTGGAGATTCCAGAGGTCTGGGCACGGGCACCAAATTGTCCCCCGTCCATGAGAAAGGAGGTCCTTCCTCAGGGAAATTTGCCAGGGAGGGGCTGTTGCAAGGAGCATGAGCTCCGAGAACCCAGGCTGGGTGGGCCAGTATGGCGCAACCAACAACACCTGTTCTCCATCCTCCCTGACTTTGCACAACATCTGTGCAATCAGGCTCACTGGGGGAAACGCATATTTGCATAGGCCCTGGGGCCAGCTGTGTGTCAGCCGAGGGGGTCAGAGGATACCACAGCGGGCAATGGGAGGATTCCTGGGAAGTGAACAGATCTACCTGCACTTTGCCGAATCAAATCCAAATCAGCTGGACCACCTGGGGATGGAGTCTCCACTCCCACTGAAGCTTCACTCATCGCAATTGAATTCGTCTGGGATGTGAGTGGCCCGCAGCAATTTTCAAGGCTCAAGGCAGTTGATGTGCCACTGCAGTCAAGGTCCTGCCCAGGAGCCCGATGCTGCATGCCCGTTGCACACGACACCCCAGCCAGTCTTGGACACATCTGTTTTGACAACAATACGTCTGGACACTTGTTCTAGGGGAACTCCTGCCCCTAGAAATGCAAGATCTGTCCAAGGGTTGAATAAGTAACGACAAATCGGCATGATGGCCAAGTGGTGTGTGCCACTGTGCCATGCCTCACGGGGAGCTCAAGTCTGTAGCCAATGCTGAAATGGTCTCGTATGCATCAACCAGAGTGGTGTAACCACCGGCGAGGACACCATATTTTTTCCCCCAAACAGGGAGAGTTCATCACCGACTGAGCATGCTCGTTTGTGAGACGCGCTTGTCACAGTGACTGTGTTAATGCAGAAACTCCCATTGCTGCCTTCAGATCACCCTGAGCACTAGCTGCCGCATGCATTGCAGAAAGACTGGGAACGAGGAGCAGCTGAGGTGACTACTTTTACTAGAAAAGAGAGCCACAATCTCAATGTTGCCATTGTCATGGTTTTGCGGTGAGGACATGAACCATCGAATGCAGTATGGGTGTGACCAAAACACAAGGGACAAAGATCGTGGCAGTCCGAGGACAAGAGATATTGACTGCACCCAGAAACACACAGGCAGAAAGGCATCTTTAAAAAGATACTCTCCTTTTGTGCTTGCTCTTTTGGATTGCTGAAATACCCAGGGGATGCTCTCTCTGCATTCTCCATGTGAGGCATGGAAAGAGACCGCTGTTCTGCGCCATAAAACCAGCAATCCTTCTCAATGAGGCGAATGGAAATGTGCTTATGTATAGAAGACACTTTGTTCAGCTCTGAATAACATATTTGAATAAGTGGACCAGCGTGTTCCTTTTATACCTGTATGTCCAGGGGAGTGGCGCATGCAAATTCCACTTGGCAATTTTCATTGGCCTTTTCTCAAAATATCAGAGGTGATTGGTAGGGTTGGGTATCGTTTGGATTTTATCGACTCCGCTTATTGATTCAGATTCTTATCGATTCCCAGTTTTGATTCCAATGTGGTAAAAAAAAAAAAAAGTCAAACATTTCTTTATTAAACATATTTATTTTATGCCATTAGTTGCAGCTGAATAAAATAAACAAAAATCAGCACTAGGCTACATAAAATCTGAGTACTCTTTAAGAGCTACATGTGCAAAACAGTAAAATTAAATTGAATTAAAGTTTAACACACAACACTTGTTAGCTGCAACCAAATAAAGAAATAAATATTTAAAAAGTAAGTGCAGAGGACATGTTTGTAAGGGTGCAAATGTAGGCGTCCGCCAGTGCTTATTTAGAAAAATCAACATATCTGCCTTTTCTGGGAATATACGAGACCTTTCAGGGCAAATATGTCTCCAGCAGTGGAGAAAACCCTTTTACTTGGAGTTGAAGATGCCTGCACACATAAATGAAGAGGCAAGGTCTGACACGAAATGAAATGTGTTTTTTTGTTTCCACCACCAGGCAGCTGAAGTCATCAGATGTCATTGTAGAAGGCATGTCTTGGTACATATTTAGCTCTGCATCCACTTTGGTCTCAATGGACAATGTGTTATGTTCTGTGTTAGTGTTCATAGAGTGCAATAGTGGACCAGTCCGCTAGAGGCTATGAGAGAGAGTTGTCCGCTGTTAAAAAAGTGTAAAAGAAGAAGAGTAAAGGAAGTGTTGATAATGTTGTGAACGAGTCGTCTTCTCTCCTTGTTTATTTCATTTCATTATGAGTCCCAAACATTACACAATGGTTTGCTGCTCTTATTATACATTTACATGATCGTCCTCTTCCTCACTCTCCTCTTTGTGTTGTCATTCTTTCTTTGTTTTCTTCTCTCCTTCCTACTCTTTTTGACTGCATTGTAACTCCTTCTTGTCCACAATCCACTCTTGGCAAGAGACAGTGCAATTAAGATTTAGACTTTTTTTGTCAAGACTAAGGATATTAGACCTACATATTTTTTTTCTCTGTAAATATCACAATTTTCACCTGTTTAGACTCTGACAGATTTGCCGCCATCAGCTTTTCTTTTATCTGGAGCCAGACAGTGCTGCTGTCCTCAACGTTGTATTTAAAGTGTGGGTCCAATGCAGTGGCATTGTGGTATTGGGGCAAATTTAGGACAGAAGCATAAGTAAAATGAAATTTAGCAACACCTGCTTTTGTTGTTAAAACTTTGAGTCTCATTTCCCCTTCAAGAATGTAGTGTGCCATTACTGTGAGATAATGATCTTTGGAGAGACTTGTCAGTGCAACTTTCCCTACAATTGTTAGCTCCTTATTAAGTTTTCCTTTTCTACCTTGTACCATGCAGATATTAAGATGTTGGACAAGCTGTCCCTGGAAGAGGGTGTGTACTTTGGGTTGAGCGCCCTGGTCATCTTCCTGGGAATAAACAAACATCGCTAGGCTAGCTCAAAATATAATTTTTAATAATAATTTCCCCTCTAATGTAACACCTACCTAAATGATGGTGACTCAACATAAAAGGGATGCATCCCTTTGACTATAAATGCTGTGGTCATGTATCACTCCTCAGTTTTTTCTTGTGTGCGCTTTCTCTTCCAAGCGAGGAAGAATGGGATCTTGCATGTAACATTTCTCAAGGTCAGGTCCTCACAAAATTGGATTCCAGAATTGGATTCCCAACCCTAGTGATTGGGGCTCCCGAGTATGACCTATAGTGTCAGTCATCGACACCACATCGAAGTGACTGACAGATAGGGAACAAGTTACATTTCAGAACACTTAAGTAAACTTTCTTTCAAATGGATACTTCTGGGGTTGGACTTTGACATCAGCAACAAAAGAAATGGGAAGCCTTTTCTCCTCCTTCCTGAAAATTTATCTGGGCCGTCCTTAGGGAGGTGCAACCATGGACCGAGGAGGAGGAACAATGAAACCAATGAAAAGTATTAAAAAGCGCTTGTGACTAAACTGGACAAAGCATGCATCTCTGACATTCTCCGAAATTCGCAGGTCAAAAACCTCATAACTCAATTTGAGCTTGATTTTGGTAAAATAATAATATAGTGACACATACAAGTGTCTGACCATATATAAATTCCTTCCTTCATTCATTCATTAATGTAGATTATTTCTTATTTGCTGTTTTGTAACTTTGAATTTAAAACTTCTGTGTTTTTCCCCCCGATAATTTGGCATGCAGTTTCTTTGTTTTTTTGCCCACCCTGTTTTATGAAGGCCCACCCGTTTGAACATTTCTGGCCTCGCCCTCGGCTGCGACCCACCGGTTGAGAAATGACCATTTCTCTCCATGTATGACTTGTATTACACAAGCTGATACTTTCACATTCAAAGCTCAACAGAATTCCACGAGACCTTCCGCCAGACACCTGCTCACCTGCTCACCTGCAGATGGCTGTAAATGTGTCCAGAGGTCACTACTCAAATAAATCTACGTTCCCGCTTAAACTGAGCACCTGTTACACATATTCCAAACGAAATCTGCAAACATTCAGAGGGGTATTTATCTAAACGAAAATCAGGGCACGAGATAACCAAGATTTGCAAAGTGTGGCCCTGACGTAAATAATCAGTGTTATCTGAGCGCATGCATTCTGCACGGATCCCCCAGATACATGCATGGTTTTACTTCACTTTATCTATGTGTTTACTCAAACTCACTAAACAGCAGGGACTAGTAAAGTTGCGAATCATGTAACAAATCTAAAGTAAGGTATGATTAATTATACTTAATTTAAATATATATCAAATATAAATTGATGCTTATAAATAAAATTACACTGGCAGTCTTGTGCAGCACTGCTTACCAGAACTTTACCATAGAAAATACAGTAATAGTTTACAGGATGATTTTGGTGAAAGTTAAGCTAAGTCAAGTCGAGTCAAGTCATTTACTGTATATAGTGCTTTTTTTGTGTGTTACAACAGGATCCACCTACCATTTTTATTATAAATAAACAGTTACAAAATGTTAGAGCGTGCACTTGTGATTTTGTGTGCCCTACAGTTTGTTTAATGTTTATCAGTCATATGGAATTTGTATCAGTCACATAGGGTGAATGATGACATAAATATCATGATCATTAAACAAAGAGCAGTTGTAATATGGCAAACAATACAGATTTTTGTAATAAAATAAAATAACAAGTTTATTGTTAGTGGTTGCAAAGGTTTTCTGAGTGTTTTTTACTACATTGCTATGGTGTTTACAGGACCACCTTTGCTACCATCAACTGTTTGATTGCCAACATTCTTGAAAATATCTTCTTTTGTGTTCAACAGAAGAAAGAAACTCATACAGGTTTGGAACAACTTGAAGGTGAGTAAATGATGACATAATTTTCATTTTTTGTTTGAACTATCCCTTTAAAACTTAATGTTATTAATGTTATGTCTTCTTGAAGTCCAGAAAGTTAAAAAGCCTTTATTCACATCATGGCTTCCACACTGGAAACATTACAAATGACTAAAACTGCACACTGATGCATTTCGGCCTTCCTCAGAGTGTCTTATTTATGTTATTATTATTTCTTATTATTTGTTAAAATCCTTAAACCCCTGTTAGTAGCAAACTTGTAAAACTCAACATTTCTAAATCTCTTTTAAAATACAGTAAGAAAGTGAGCCTGCCACTTTCATTTGAATGGCTCAGTCTTAGTCTTAAACAATGAATAGCTCCAGGTCTGGCTTGATTGATCACACTAACTTCATTACAGCACAGTGACATTAACAAGAAGAACAAACTCTTTTAAGTTAACCGCCTGTTCCTACTGTGACAGGATTTGACTGAGTGCAGTTTTCAGATACGTACTTCAGTTCTCACGCTGTGCCATTTACACGCTATCTGAAACCTGCCACTCAGGAATCTGATTAAGGACCTTCTCGAAGAATAGAAGGACAAACCTAACATTCCTCAGACCTAAATGAGATTTTGTGTGGAATACACAATTGTTTACAAACTCACCAACGCTTACACATACAAGTAATACCAGCCAGAGCAGAGATATTCTAAATATAATCATGTAAAGTATCTTTCTTTTGTCCTTGCTCTTTCATTTTTCATTAACTTTGTAGTTCAAACACTCTAGAAAGTGTACATTTTGAATCATCTGATTATCATCAATTATTTAATGTTGACTTTATTTATCTTACCTGTTTAATGCACTTTGAATAACCATTGTGTATGAAATGTGTTATATAAATAACTTTATTTTTTTTATAAGTGGCAAGGATGTTCTTGAGTTTTGGGATGGGTTTCTAGAATTGCAACATAATTCATGTGTAATGTTGGTTGTTAAACAACACTTACACCAGCACAACTTCCTCCAACTCCAACCACAATGAAAAAGGGTGGAATTCCTCCTGAGGCAGGAGGAAACTTTCAAAAGTAATGATTATCCAGGATGAACAGAAAAATGTCAGTTAAAATTTGCTACACCCCTAATTGGCTGGTAATACCAGCATCCAATCAACTATTGCTAACAAAATAATCATAATACCCCTTACAAAAAAGTGTTATCATAATACTGCATATAACAGTACTGAATGAATACCATATGATATCACCATATTCATGTTAGTGGCCTTACTTGAGATTTGGACAATATGCCCAGTGGTGGATCAATGGAGAGCAAAACTAGAGGGAAAATGGTGTTATACCTTTTATTACCCATAAACCCCTGGAGATGGGCTATGACTGTGCTGTAAAAGGCTTGGCATCTGTGTGTGTTGACATACGAAAGCTCACCAATATCTAATCAAACCATCTCCAAACTCAGATAAATGTGCTCAAGTGGGAGTTTTTTACTCATGGTTAAGTGCTACACTAAACACACAGATTCAGGCTGGTGGCAGACAGCCTGGCTAATGGTTACACAAGGGAGACAAATGCCAAGTTAGACAAGTGCCAAGCCAACACTCTGAATCGAGCTTTACAAATCCATAAAGGAACAAGCACAATGTTATCTTATATAAAGATTAATAAGGGATATTTGTCCTGAGACTGACAATACTGTTAAGCTTAACTTGACCACAACACAGCTAAATGCTAAAAAGATTTTGTTTCTATAATGAATTACTCTGTAAAGAAATTCATTTCTATTATTGTTAGATCAGCCAGGCTCTCACACCAGCCAATCACAGTGAACTCCCTCACCTGAGTTCTAATCACACACACACCTGCACCTCATCATCACCATCATCACTACCACTATAAACACACACTCCTCACCACTGTTCATTGTCTGGTCTTGTTCACATGAAGAGGACTACTTACCTTATGATCACCAAACCTGATTCTCTAATGACCATTCTCCACTCCAGTGTCTCGTTATCTTGTCTCTCCTCTGTGTCTTCGGTGTTCCTTGTTCCTGTCATCCGTCTCATCCACCATCAGTCTTCATACCTGTAAGAAGAACCATCTACTCAATGCCTGCACACCGCTCTGCAAATTATCATTGTTCATATCACTTACCTGCATTCTGTTCCCACTCTTTGCAAATAAACTCCTGTTAACTTCCATATCCATCTCTTGAGTCTGCTTCCGTAACAATGAATTACTATAGAAATAACGAATTGAATAAATAGCAACTGGGAAAGTCAAAAAATGACAGGGTGACAATTGTCCACAAATAATTTTTAAAACAAAAATTTAAGTTATTTGGCATAATCTTTTATTATAATATGTCACAATATCATCGGCCTGCTGCTTAGTCACTACATTTTCCATAATCCTTCTTGACTCCCACCTGCACACCTCACAAATCACCCGCACCTGCAACCCATCTGGCCTGTCATCGAGCACACACCTCACCTCACATCATGGTCCGTTCTTGTTCAGACCATGTTGGACTACTTACCTGTTCTGCTGTCAGATATCTGCAAAGACCATTACCATCATACTCGCCAAACGCGACGAGGTGTGTGCATTTATCCATCCACGATCTCCTGCAGTGCACCTGTAATACAAGGAAAGTCATTATTACCAAGTTATTTTGCCACCATTTGATCTGCATACTCACCTGTATTCACCATTCTGCTGTAAATAAACCTCATTGTTATCAGCATTTCTCTGTGTCTGAGACTACATTCCGTTAAAAATATAATCTAAACCAAGGTCAATAAGTCTCTTAAATATCCGGCAAGGTTAGCTATTTCAGGTGTGGTGTGACTCTCCACAAATGTAATGTCATTTATGAATGAATGATTCATAACATTTGTTAAATAAATACTTTAAAAAAACGTTTTGGTCTATTCATTTCAAAGTGTAAGGAAAATATGTTATTACTTTATTTGCAACGTTTGAATGTGAAAAGTGATGAGTCTACATTTCTCCAATGCTTAGAGTACTAATAGGTGTACTTCTGTCTTTGTCATCTCTTGCTGTCATATTTAATGAATACTTTTCACAGATTAACAATTATGAGGCCTGACCGTAGTCTAAAAGAAGGCTTATCCACACTTCAAATCTAAATGAGGCACCAATCAATCAGAATGGCCAGCATTATTCTGCCTGTCCGTCTGAGAGAGAGATCCTGTGCCATTGTTAAATGGTGCTGATTGGCCAACTGGCTACTTTAACTCACGGGTGAAAGGATGTCCATTTCGAGTTTTCTTTAAAACACCAAACACCTGCTTTTTAAATGATCACCGTCTCCTGTGTTGAAGCACTTTTCCAGCGAGGTGGTCTGGGTTGGACGGGGTGAGGGGTGGAGGTTGGTGCTGTTGGTTTGTGGAGGGTGGTGAGTGGGTATGTTTGAAGACCTTGGCTCACAGCCACAGTTGGAACAAAAAGGAGGACTCTCTTTACATGCATAGCCAGACAGACTAGACTATTCTGGCTTTCAGAAAAGAAAAAAAAAAGTTGAAAAATACAGGCCTTTTTAGTATTTTCTCCCAAAACATTTTAAAGGATTTTCATTCCTCTTTGTTTATTGGTCAAACAATAGAGATGGACTATGCAAACTGGCTGGATTTGATTGCATTTCTTTTCAATATTGCATATGAAGCAGACAGCAAACTGAAGCCGTCTCTGCAAACATCAACAGAGTGAACAAATAAGAAGGGATTTGTATAGCTAAGTATTGGAGAGACAGGTGCAGAAGAGAGAGAGACTGAGAGAGGCCCATCAGGTGAGGCGCGCTGGACCAGCGTTCAGTCTTGACTGACAAATTACAACACCTATTAAGCCGTACATCAGTCAAAAGTAAAATATAATAGCATCAGGTGTTAGTAACAGTAATTTAGTTTTAGAAGTTATACATTTGCCTATATGTACAGTAAATAAAGATTATTTCTCAACATATCTGGGAACATTTAGGCCCGGTTTCACAGACAGGGCTTAGACTAAGCCAGGATTAGACCATAGATCAATTAGGACATTTAAGTAATTTTTATAAACATGCTTAGAAAAAAACATTACCGATGTGCATCTTAAAACTAAAAAGGCACTGATATATTTTTAAGATCAGTGTCAGTGCAAGTTTATTTCAGTGGAAACAGCTCAGACTTACATTTTAGTCTAGGACTAGTCTTAAGCCCTGTCTGTGAAACCAGGGGTTAATGTTTTGTTTTTGTTGTTTTGTTTGTCTGTGGATGGGAAGCTACAATTTAAACACTAAAGCTAAAAATCTTTTTAAAAATAAAGTCTAAAATAAAAAAAAGCTAAAACAACCCAAACTGAGGATAAAGCTTAAAGTAAAGCTAAACTAAAGTTATATCTAAAACTGAAGCCAGAACTAAGCTTAAACTAAAGCAAACACTCAAACTAAAGCTAAAATAAATGCTAAAAGGCAGATTAAAGCTAAAAAAAAGTTAAATCTAAAACTAAAGACAAAACTAAGCTTACTGTAAACTAGAGTAAAACAAAAAGGTAAAATGAATATTAAAACATAGACTAAAGCTAAAACAAAAGTTATAGCTAAATCCAAAACTGAGCTTAAACTATAGCTAACTCTAAAATTAAACCTAATTTAAAGGAGACCGTATAAAAGTGCAGACAGGCTATCTTTGTAAATATTCAGTTTAACCAGAAAAATGTGAAAGTGAACAAAAGGGGCTTCCTGAATTCAGGTAACATGTGACTTAATGCTATTTTCTACCTTTTCAAAAGAGGTACCATTAATTCCTTTCTCTTTCTTTCCACTGAAATCAGCTTAATGCCATTTTGCCTTGTCAATAAGAGCACTCCATCAATCTGCAACAATTGCATATTTCAACAAAAGGCTTATTAAGGCATTTCACTTCCTTCCAAAAAAGATTCCACATCAATTCAACCTGGTTCTTATAGCGATCAATGCCACACTCAATCTCTCTCTCTCATTCTCTGCCTTCTCTGGCCTTTTCATTCATTCACCCTGGGTGCATTAACTATTGTGTGTATTTGTTTGTGCATGTGTGTGTTTCTGGGCAGTGTGTCACTCAGGGCGGTTAAAGTATGCCCAGTCTTTGGCCAGATCAAGATAATTAACTGGAGAGGTCACAAACTAATGAAATGAAAAGAGTCCCACAAAATGGTGCTCACTAATCCTATTTGCTGGGACATTATTCAAAAAGCCAAGAATGGCAAAAGGAAAAGAGCAATGTGGGGCATTATCAGTAAGAAGGAATAGTATTTTAAGAATATAACCACATTTACCTGACTGTGTGACCTCACATCTCAACAGTTTGTTTTATATAATACAGATAAACGATACACATTGAATGTAGTTTGTTTGTGTTTCTGTATACAATAGAGAATATATATTTATTTAAGTAGCTATGCAGGGATGCACACTACTGACAAATTGTTGGATGTAACTACTGAATAGTGTTTTAGCCATGCTGATATGTTAATAAGCAGGTTCACTTGTGAATTATTTTGGGCATGCTCGGACATGTGAGGACAATTATTATGTGGCTCTTCAGCAGGGATAGGCAGAATAAGATGACTTCCAGTGAAACAAGATGTGGAATACTTTGACATTTACACAGCATATCATTACATGTAGCAAAAAAAGAAAAGAAAAGTGGTTATGCAGAAGCTCAGATGAGCTGAGTTACATATGCGGATGAACATCATTGGTTCGTACGGAAGCTCAAACGTGCTGCTTAACACAAGAATGAACCTCATTGGTTTTTGTGAAAGCTGAAACGTGCTACAGAACACACAAGAATGAACCTTATTGGTTCTCGCAGAAGTTCAAACGTGCTGCTTAACACGAGAATGAACCTCATTGGTTCTTGCAGAAACTGAAAGGTGCTGCGTAACATGAGAATGAACCACATTGGCGCTTGCGGAAACTCAAACATACTGCGTAACACGAGAATGAACCTCATTGGTTCTTGCAAAAGCTCAAACGGGCTGCGGAAGACATGAGAATGAACCTTCATTGGTTCTTGCAGAAGCTAAAACGTGCTGCGTAACACGAGAATGAACCTCATTGGTTCTTACAAAACTCAAACTGGCTGCGGAAGACATGAGAATGAACCTTCATTGGTTCTTGCAGAAGCTGAAACGTGCTGCGTAACACGAGAATAAACCTTATTTTTTCTCGTAGATGCTCAAATGTACTGCGTACCACGAGAATTAACCTCATTGGTTATTGCAGAAGCTCAAATGTGCTGCGTAACACGAGAATGAACCTCAGTGGTTCTTGCTGAAGCTCAAACGTGCTGCGTAACACGAGAATGAACCTCATTGGTTCTGGCAAAAGATCAAACGTGCTGCGTAACAGGAGAATGAACCTCATTGGTTCTGGCAAAAGATCAAACGTGCTGCGTAACACGAGAATGAACCTCATTGGTTCTGGCAAAAGATCAAACGTGCTGCGTAACAGGAGAATGAACCTAATTGGTTCTTGATAAAGCTCAAATGCACTGCATAACACGAGAATGAACCTCATTGGTTCTTGCAGAAGCTCAAGCGTGCTGCGTAACACGAGAATGAACTTCATTGGGCGAGTAATTAATGACAGAATTTACTTTTTTTTGGTGAACTAAACCTTCAAGGAAGCCAATTTCTGGCACATAAGAGGAAAAAAATCATAAATGGTAAATGATGAATAATGATAAGGACATAAATAGTCATAATTATGACTTTAAATGTATGAATTATGATAAAAATGCAGATATTTTGCCATATTACAGTTTTTCTGAATTGCTAAAACACATTTCTTGAAACCATCACTGACTTTCTCAAAACCTTAAACACAAAACCAACTTTTCAAGCCACATTCAGAGAACATCTGAATCTTCTGGCAAAATCAAACAATTGCCTAAAAAACATTTTATCTTTGCTAAAAATAAAACAATGCTTTAAGATCATACACACATTGAGTCAATATTATGAACACTACAGATCATTTGTTAGACACTACATCAAAAAATGGAGAACACAGAAGCAGATGCAGTTATAGAAAAAAAGTATATTGTAACAAAGTAAACAAATTTTCCAATTACGTAAAAAAGTATAGTAATGACAACTTACAGTAGTAAGGTTAATAAATTGTATACTGTATGCACTGCAAGTATAGTATTGTATGTCTGTATATTCAGCACTTGCATACTGTGAAAATACAGTGACCCCAACTGCAAAAGCCAAAAAAAATACAGTAAAAAAACCTAACCGAAAAGCATGTTACAGTACACTCAGAAGAGTTGTGCAACTGCAAAATCAAGGTTCTCGAGTTCACACTTACAAATAAGTCAGATAGAATAAATGCGTATTTGGCGTGCTGTCCGAGGAGAGGGCTCCGGGCTCGGTATTCGGCCCGAACCCAGAGTACTCCCCCTGTATTCCTGGCTGTGAAAGAACAAGACAAGAGTGAGGAGTCGGGGTGGTGGAGGGATGCTGAAAACTGTCGAGGAATGTTAGGTGAGTTGACAGAGTGATATGCTTCCTCTCATGCTGATAGGGTAGACATGGTAGTTGATTGATTGATTATTTGAACGTGCTCCTCCCGAACTTTGTTAATGAAACATCATTTAGTAAGAGATTCATTTCATGTTTTCATGTTGGTCCTTCTGGAGGACTTTGTTCACATCACAGACAATGTCATCTCTGCAGGCAAAGGGAAAAACCCTCTGGTGTGCCAGATCCATCCTGGACAACACTGTCCACACCTTGCTCTTTCTCGTCCTCATCCTCTTCCTCCTTGTTCACCACTTCTTACACACATACTCTTTCTCCTCTTCCT
Source organism: Vimba vimba (assembly GCA_022828995.1). NCBI lineage: Eukaryota > Metazoa > Chordata > Actinopteri > Cypriniformes > Leuciscidae > Vimba > Vimba vimba. Next base: position 8,200,999 of record CM040841.1, read on the forward strand.
CTTATATTGTTTCCATCCATTGTAATCAACATTCAGTGCAACATTTTGAGTCAATTTTGGCACTCTGAACTGACCTGTATTATGTACAGTTGGTTTGGTCACATCATTAGAAATAAGTGTGAACAATTTTGTGTAAACAATGACAACTGTGTTGTAGTTGTGTTTAACTTTTGCCTGCCTGTGTTTACCGTTTTGAAACATAAGTGCATCACAGTGCGAAATGTGTTTTAGTGACTGAGAATGTGTATAGTGGACAAAAATAGTGGACAAGATTTGAACTGAACTTTTTGCAGAAAAAGTGATTTATTCGACAAACGTGTTTAGGCCTTTGAGAATTTGTTTCATAGAATGGGGTTTCATGTCTTAGTAATTGTGAAAAACGTTTTAATAAAACATAGATGTTAGGATGCATTTTCTAAAGCACATAATTTTTAGAAAATGCATCCTAACATTCTAATTCTAATTCTAATTCTAAACATTCAAATTTTTAGAAAATGCATCCCAACACCATCCAGCCTGCACTGCTGAGAGACAAGCTGGGGGACGCTGGAGTAGACCTTCAACTCTCAGCCTGGAGCCTGGACTACCTCACCAGCAGACCACAGTTCGTGAGGATTAAGGACTGTCAGTCTGACACAGCGGTCTGCAGCACGGGGGTACCACAAGGAACAGTATTGGCACCATTCCTTTTCACCCTCTACACTGCAGACTTCACCTTCAACACCTCAGACTGTTACCTCCAGAAGTTCTCTGATGACTCTGCCGTCGTTGGTCTCATCTTTGATGGGGATGACAGAGTGTACAGAAAACTGAATCAGGACTTTGTGGTCTGGTGCAATCTAAACTACCTCCTTATCACTGCAGCAAAGACTAAGGAGCTGGTGGTGGACTTCCGCAGGAGTAAGCATGTTTCCACGGTACCTGTGAATATTCAGGGGGTGGACATTGAGATTGTGGACTCCAACAGGTATCTTGGCTTCCAGGTTAACGATAAATTGGACTGTACAGACACTGTTATAAGAAGACGCCCTTTATAAGAAGGGCCAGAAGAGACTGTTCCTGCTCAAGAGACTAAGGTCTTTTGGAGTACAGGGTCCACTCCTGAGGACTTTTTATGACTCTGTGGTGGCGTCAGCCATCTTGGTGTGGTATGCTGGAGTAGCAGCATTACAATGGCAGACAGGAAGAGGCTAAACAGACTGATTAAAAAGGCCGGTTCTGTCCTGGGTTGCTCACTTGAGCCAGTTGAGGTGGTGGGAGAGAGGAGGGTGAGAGCTAAGCTCACATCCATGTTGGAGACCTCGTCCCACCCCCTTCATGGGACACTAACATCACTGAGCAGCTCCTTTAGTGGCAGACTGATACACCCACGCTGTGTGAAGGAGAGATTCAGAAGATCTTTTCTTCCTGCGGCCGTTAGACTTTATAATCAGCACTGTTAAGCATTAAACAGAAACCACAACTCAGAGAATGAGTGGAAATCAATGCACAATGTCACTTTGCACAATGTTCACTTCTGTTTTTTTTTTTTTTTTATCTGTTTTAAGTCTTAAGGAAAAGCATGCCATCTATGCATATATTCACTTGCACTGTTTTTATATTTGGTAGTTTGTTTTATAGGTGTAAATATATATTCTTTTTTAATTTTAGTATTGTATAATTTATTCTGAATTTTGATATTGTTAGTATTATGTTAATGTCACTTATTATTTTACTTTATTCCATGCTATCTACTTTCTGATGTAAATGCTGAAATTTCTCACTTGTGAGACAAATAAAGGTTGATCTAATCTAATCTAATCTAATCTAATCTAATCTAATCTAATCACCTTTGCTCCTTTCTATATCCTGAGATTCTAAATTTGGTAGGTCATCAGTTTTGCTACTTACTGTAATGTTTATTCATGGATAAATGTGTTTTTACTTGAGTTCACATTTTGATGCTTGAGTTAATTATATTATGCTTTATGAATGAGAACAATTAAAACTGTGAAAAATGAGGGCTTTTATGTGTAGAATTCTGCTGAAAACATTGAGAAAATTGAAAACAGGTGAAATTTGTTAAACGTTTTGAGAAATGTCTGTTTTGAGAACTGTCTATGTTTTGGAAACTGTGCCAAGCCAATTAAAACAGTTATAGTGTGTTAGCAATTTAGAAAAACTGATCAATTAAAGTTTTGTAATTATGACATAAAAAGTAAAATTGCGAGATACTAAGTTATTTTTTGTCATAATTGTCTTTATATCTCATAATTTTGACTTTTTATCCTATAATTATAACTTAGAGTCTCTTAGTATCTTTTTATGTCATAATAATGATTTACAAAAGCATATATATTTTTATTTTGTGGCAGAAATGGGCTTCCATAAAATACTCGAGTGTTCACGATAAAGAAAAGGAAAATGTTAAACACATGCACCAAGTTTCCAGAAATGTACTCTTTGTGTTCATGTTGGTTTTGGGTGACTTTGACAGCCAGTGAAAACTTTTACACCGTTTTCAATGAAAATTTCAATTTAATGACTTTAATTTAAATGCAGTGTAACCATGAAGTAAAATGTAATACCATTTTTTCCTTAAAGTTTGAATACATGTCAGTGTACACATCTCAAACATGATAAACATAAATTTGTTTTGTAGAGTCATTTCAAATTATCTGACATTTCAAGAAAAACAATGATATTTCACAAACAAAACATGCCAAATGAGTTCTATAATAATTTAATTATTTTAATGAGGCTTTTTTTTCCTTGATTATGAAATCAGGAGTACCACCCTGACATTGTTGACCTCATGTTTTATTTCAGAAATTAAAAACAAGAGAAGTGTATTCAAGTCATTGGGTCAAGTAAAAAAAAAGTGCATTTTTAATACACGTTTGCATGGAATAATTGATCCGGAAACTTTCTAAGCTTTTTTGATGGGCCAAGTAAGCTGCCATCTATAGTACCATCATATTACCATGTCTGGAAAACTATAGTAGTACTACTAAATACCACTAGGGCGATTCTAGGATTTCAATATTAGGGGGGCTCAGCACCCAATGAGAGTATGAGTTAAAAAAAAAGAATAATATATTGTTTGTATACTAGTGTAGACTTGAAAAATACAGCAGGTTCAACACTATCAAGTCAATCCCTGAATATTGAATTGATTTATTTTTAAATAACCAGCTAATATTCATTAATATCCATTAAGAATATAGACAAACTTTGTATTACTGCATTGTCTAGACAGGCAATAAGAGGGTGTTGTTGTTGTTGTTGTTGTTGTTGTTGTTGTTGTTGTTGTTGTTGTTGTTGTTGTTGTTTTCAACATGTATTGTTTTAAACAATTTTTTAACTCTACATTTGTGCAGTAAAATTAACTTTAAAGAAGATCTACATTTCTCATTTTCATTCATGGAGATAACATGGAAAATGTGCCATGCTTTAGGGGAGGATTTCTGTCAACTGGTGGAAAACAAACACTTTTAACATGAAATGACATGAAATTACCACTATAACCAGTAGATGACAGCAAAGGACCACTCATTAGTTCATTTGCCATTTCCACTCCCTTTTACAGTTCTATTGTTGTGTTTTGCTTTTGGATTTATTATCAAATGAACATTATAACAAATTTTAGACACTGAACACTGAAGTATGAAGTATAGCAAGAGTAGGAAAAGTCACAAAGTCGCATGACATTTAGAAAAAATCGGGAAAGCATCTTGAATTGTTCCAACACCATAATATGTAAACTGCATTTATGACAAAGAACTACACAGATATCATAACAATCTATCAATAAATGCACACACGTTGTCCTCTGCTTTTGACGCTGGTGCTGCTGGGGATTGAAGAACGAATAACGCAGAAAAAATACAGGAATGATGAGCCAAAGCCTGCTGCCGGTTTTTAAATGAGTTTTAAAGGGGACTGAGGTCACAAGTTAGTGTACATATTACACAGTTAATTGCAAATTTTTAGTGCATGGGCTGGGTGGACATTTAGGCGGGCTAAAGTATACACCTAAATATTATAGTTTTTATGTGAAGGACATCTAAAAACTCAGTTTGTATTCAGTAGCATAAAGATTCCACTCAAAAGCAGCACCTAGTGCAAAAACAGCCAGACCACCAGACCCCCTGGTTCATCTTTTAGCCTATTCAGTGAACAACAAACCCAACATGGGTCCAATTCCAGCTCCAACAGTCATTAGACAGATATAAGCTCACTATCAGAAGTCTAGCAGCCCCCTGCTTTAATGAACTTAATTAGCAGCTCTGTCTGTGTGGAATTACCCTGAAAATCAGGAATGCTGGGCATAAAAAAGGAGAGAAAGCTGAAAAGAGTGAAAGAGCCACAAAGAGGGGGGAAAAGAGGGTTCGAGGGGTGAATAAAGTGTGCGTGGGGGGGGGGGGATTAAAATTGTTTGAATTGAGTCCACACTCTGCACATTCATCTGTTATTCTGCTCAAATCTGGGTTTTGTTCAGGCCGGAGTAAAGTAACGTCAATCATCTCAACCCGTTTTTTGTGCGACTTAAGAAATTGTTATGAAATTGCTTTCACACATAATGAGGGTCTCCATCCCCGGCACAGCACCCGAACCTCCCATCTATATTAGGCCTAAAGGTCAAGAGAGAGCGAGCAAGAGAGTGAAATTCACCACTACCAAACCGCTCGCCCCCTGAACACACATCAAAGTGACAGGAGCGTCCAATCAGATTTGTCTAACAGGCATTACATGATGAATATGGTGCAGCCGTGGCACAAAGGCTTCTTTGTGTGGGCCTGGAGTGAAGGCCATTCAGAGCTCCAAACAGCCAGCCAGGGTGGAAGTAAATGGCCAAAAGGCTCTCATCAGAAAAAAAAAGAGAAGCCAAACTTGTGTGGTACAATGGTTCATGCAAATGACTTCAAACCCCCTGTCCCCAACTCTGTGAGACACGGTTAGGTCGTCTGAAGTTTAGACAGCTTAGTGCTGTCAAAGTGTTAGGCTCTGCATTTTCAAACTTTCTTCTTTCTATCTTTTGAGTGAAAAGCAAGTTTTATCTCTCTCCTCCTTAAAGACATGCGTCTTGTGATTTATTTTTGTTAGGATTTATTGACATCCTGAGGTTTTTAGAGAAAGCAGAAGAATTTTATCCGTAGATGGAAGGGCGGGATGCTCTTGTGAGCCCCTGATGTTAACATGCAAGATAAGGGAAGACAGAAAGATTTTGGAATTTGCAGTACAAATACACAAAAACTCTGTTAAATGTAAAGGTGAAAATGTAACACTTAAAAATTCATTGGTCAAACAAGCTTATAATTTAGTCATTTTAATTTTATTCATTTATTTATTTAAAAAAGATACCTTTAGAAATCTTTTGAAATTATAAATAATTTTCATTTGTTTTTATTAGGTTATTTTCAGCACAGTTACTAAAATTCAGGGCACATCTAAATAAAGTTTATAATGCTGATTTGTGTGACTTTTTAAACATTAAATAAACATAATAAAAAGAGACACAATATATAACATAAAAAAAAAACAACTACAGCAGAATTAGAGCCTGTACACACAGAGACGCGTTTAAACCGCTATTTTTTAAACCGGGTCCCAAAGTGGATAAATCTGAAAACGTAAATAATATAAACTATATACAATTGCATCTTAGTAATGGCAACATTATTACAATTTTTGTTTTTATTTTAGTTTTTACATTTGTCTCATTAGTTATTTGAGTAAGGTGAAACCCAGTACTCATGTTTAAAAGTGTAATTTGGCAATTTCTCTAAAAAAAATCCTGTCATCACAGGTGCGCAATGAATTCTGGGGTCGATAAGGCTGCGAAGGATCCATCTGCTGTATCCTTCATTTCACAGGAAACCAAGGACTCATTTGGAGGACAAATTTGAAGGAGCCTTCGAACTGGGACGGCCTTCTTCACGCCGCGGTGACGCAATTGGTCTTGGATGCAGCCTCTGAATTGGGACGCATGCAATCGTCTCTTCGATAGGGGACAGTGTTGTAACACTGTTAGTTTGGCGCATCAGAAAAGAGCTGTGGTGATGTCATCAATATCATACACTCGCTGAACTGTTATGTGACAGGAATTGAGTACACACACATGATCACTCACACAAACGCATGCTAAATTTAAAGTCCTTAAAAAAATACAATAGTCAAGTCAAGTCAAGTCACCTTTATTTATATAGCGCTTTTTACAATACAGACTGAATCAAAGCAGCTTCACAATGATAACATGAAAATAAAACAACAAAGTTTGTTTCTAGAAGAAAATTGCGTCATCGTCCACCTTAAGTAAGGCAGATCAATAATAATGTTGAATATTAAATGTCCCCAACTAAGCAAGCCAAAAGCCAAGGCAACAGTGGCAAGGAACCAAAACTCCATCAGTGACAGAATGGAGAAAACAACCTTGGGAGAAACCAGGCTCAGTCGGGGCCAGTTCTCCTCTGGCCAACGAGCGAACAGTGAATGATTATGATCCAGGCAGCATTACAGGTCAGAAGTCAGATTGGTCGTGTCGATGAGGCCTTCACAGGGCTGATGAGGCTGGCACTTCAGGGATGCATCATTGGATGGGTCCAGGTGCAGGTCCACCATCTGATCTACGGCCGGGATCCGGCTGACTTCAGTAACAACAGGGAGGGACTGGTTGACACTTCAGGACTGTGTTGTCGTCGTGTCCAGGCACAGGTCCTTCATCAGATCTGGATGCGACCTGGATCCAGCGGACTGTGGTAAACCTCGGATAAACAGAGACACTAATATTAGCGTAGACGCCATTCTTCTTATGATGTAACAAGTACATCAGGATTTATGGGGAGTGTTCCCAGTTCCGGGTGACCTAAACTATGCAGCCTAACATTGAATCATAGTGTGTTAGACCAAAGAGATGTTTTTTTAGTCTAGATTTGAACTGACAGAGTGTGTCTGCTTCCCGGACAATGTTAGGAAGATTGTTCCAAAGTTTTGGTGCTAAATAGGAAAAGGATCTACCGCCAGCGGTCGATTTTGATATTCCACAATGCGCTCCCTGATGCGATACTGTAGTAGACGGTTGCATAGTTATAATTTTCTCCCTGATATTATCAATCCTATGAGAGATGAAGTTCATAAAGTCATTACTGCTGTGCTGCTTGGAAACTTCAGGGCTTGAAGCTTTATTTTTCGTTAGTTTAGCCACTGTTTCAAATCAATTTTGCCTTTCAGACGAGGTTATAACAGTAATCTTGGGGGGTGGACTCATTTAAAGTAATGTAATCATTTGGTTTTAGCCAGGTTTCTGTCAAACACAGCACATCTACGTTATAGTCTGTAATCATATCATTAACAATAAGTGCTTTTGAAGTAAGGGATCTCATTTTCAGCAGCCTAAGCTTTATCATTTGCTCATTTGTATTATATCTGTTTTTTATTTGTTGAACATCAATAAAATTTTTACCCTTAGATTTGTTTGGAAGTTTTTTGTACTGTATGTCCTAATTCAGGGAACAGACACAGTCTCTATATGATGATATCTAGGTGAAAGAGGCTCTATGTGATGGGATTTATCTGACCTTGGTGACGTGAGATAGCAGACGGTCAGTTTAGCCAGTCTGTCTGCTTCCTGACCTGAGCCCTAATTCATGTTTGAGCTCTAAGACTATGTGCTATATTACTAGAGAGAAGAGCAGCACCATCCCAGGACGGATGAATACCATCTCTTTTCAACAGGTCAGGTCTGCCCCAAAAACTTTTCCAATTGTCTATGAATTCTATATTATTTTGTGGAGACCACTTAGACAGCCAGCCATTGAGTGAGGAGAGTCTACTAAGTATCTCATCACTCCTGCGAACTGGAAGGGGGCCAGAGCAAATCACAGTGCCTGACATCGTATTTGCGAGTTCACACACCTCTTTAACGCTAATTTTAGTGATCTCCAACTGGCGGAGTCAAACATCATTAGTGCCGAAGTGAATAATAATCTTAGAGAATTTACAATTAGCATTAGCCAGCACTTTTAAATTTGCTTTGATGTCAGGCGTTCTGGCTCCCGGCAAACATGTGACTATGGTGGCTGGTGTCTCTATATTTTAACGTTCCGTGTAATAGAATCGCCAATAACTAGGGCACATTCAACAGGATTCACAGTGAGTGTTTCACTGAGTGGAGAGAATCTATTTGTTATGGTAATCGGAACGGAAGAGCGGTGTTTTGTCTCGCGACTACAGCGTCTCACCGTCACCCAGTTGCCCTGCTGCACGGGCTCTACTTCAGCCCGAACCGAACAATGTACAGAGTTCACTCAGCTAGTCGCATCCAAAGCAGTATCTAAAGCCCTTGCTCTCTTACAATTAACCTTGACTAAAGTTTGGATGCGTGTCTCTAATTCTGAAATCTTCTCTGTCAGCCTAACTCCTTGCATTTATCACATGTAAATCCTGTGCTGACAGAGAAGGCTATGCTATACATGTTACATGAAGTGCAAGTGACAATAAGAGGAGAAGATGACATGACTCACCGTGTTTGTTGACTGATCCTACTCACCTAAGTTGTTTGATGAACTCGTAAAAAGCGCGAGTGCACGAGAGAAAAAATAAATAAATAAAGAGTGCACGGATGGCACGCTAACAGGCTAGCGAATTACTAGCGTGTTGTGCTAGCAATAACGATTTAGATTGAAACTAGCGATGTCAGGTACAATACAATGTTTTTTGTTACTTTAAATTGTTCGCTTTGTTCAAAACTGATTATTCTTTGTTCTTCAATATCATTATTGCATACATTTAGTTTGTGTGAATCTTATTTCAGCAAATTACCTCTCATTTTAAGTGAAAGTGACAGCCAAGTATGTAACCCATATTCAGAATTTGTCCTCTGCACACTCATTAGGAACATAATAGTGAGTAGTGAACACACACACTGCAAAACGTGACACACACACCCAGAGCAGTGCGCAGCCATTATGCTGTAGTGGGCACCTCAGGGCAACTCAGTCATTTCCCGCCGGTACTGAAATCAAACCAGCAACCTTTGGGTAACCAGTTGGACTCGCTATCCATTAGGTCTAGACTACCCCACTATTACATCTATCCCAAGACTGTGTTAGGGTAGTGGGGTAAGTTGTAACAACGGAAATCTTTGTGTTTGACAATAACTCACATAATCTGTGATTGTGTTGTACATGTCCAAGTGAGTTATATTTGTAGCAGACAAACGTGGGTATGATGTATAACATTTTTAGAGATACAGCACAAACGACCGCTGCGTTACCGCTGCTCAAGCAAAGGGTGTTACTTTCATCCCCGGTCTCCCCTAGACTTTATTTACAGCAACACCATCTTTGATTTTTTAATGGGAATGAGGGTAAACATACATCTCTTCTGAGGGTTATTTAATGTGCTTTTGGATTATTCTGCTGATGAAATATCTTTCCAAGAAATCTCAGTAGACAAAAAACTTTTTACAACTCTTGGATGTCGTTTCAGTCTATGCCATGAACTTCACAAACCTTTGAAAATCCAGTGTTTAGTTGATCCTGAGAAGCACTCATTGTAACCGTTGTAAACATGACAACAGCTTCTCCTTTTATAAGGGGGTTTGGCGTCACGACAGCTTTGTTTCCAGGTGGACGGTTGAAGAACACGTGTGAATGCTGAATCCAGAATACTCTCCCAGAATCCAGCAAATCAGATGATGACTTCAAAACTCCCGAAGTGTTTCCCATTTTGTGTAACTTATGCTTCAGCACGTTCAGCATGACTGTTGTGTTCGGAAGTGAATTATATTGTCAATTCAAGTCAAGTCACCTTTATTTATATAGTGCTTTTTACAATACAGATTGTTTCAAAGCAGATTTACAGTGATAACAGGAAAATAATGCAACAAAGTTTGTTTCTAGAAGAAAATAGCGTCATAGTTCAGCTTAAGTAAGTTCAGTGATGTTTCATTTTTGTTGTAAAAAAGTTATTAATTTAGTTAATTTATATATATATAGCTGCTCTGGAGAAAACATTGATGTCATCGTCCAGCTCAGTTCAGTTCTCATATAATGGTGTCAATGCAGGCAGATCAATAATATTGTTGAATATTAAATGTACCCAACTAAGCAAGCCAAAAGCCGAGGCGACAGTGGCTAGGAACCAAAACTCCAACTACATTGTGACTACTATTTTGAAGTGTTGTGTTCTGACATGTGTGAGAATGGAAGTGAATGAGTAAAAGTTTTCTAATCCCGTCTCGTGTGATTTGTTGCTTACTAACTCCTGACAGACACCACAATGACTTATGAGGCTGAGACTACAGCAGAATGGACAACAGAGTTGCAAGTAACAGGGTTACAATATTAGGCTGTGTCCGAAAGCTGAAAAATGCTGCCTCAGTGCCTCCACGGACAGCATACGGTGGTAGGAAGGAAACGAGGCACGTCTGAATCCAATGATCGTGTCACATCGTGTCTACTGAGATACCTTCGTCTGATTTTTAAAGGCAGCATTTTTTTTTTTTTTTTTTTTTTACTCAAACATTCAAAAAATGTATATGATTTTTTTTATTTTTTTTCAGGCTTTGAAATCAAATATTGCTCAACAGGCCATAAAAATAGACCCAGGTGGGATTACCTTCTGAAGAAAGCCACTACATGCCAAGACAAAGTCCACTTTCATCACTTTACAAGCAACAGTGGCTGGATTCTAATCCACAGTTAGTGTAGTTTATGGTCAGGCTCCGCCCACATGTGCTTCAGGTGTTGCTGGAAGCATCACTCAGCTATGGGCCCTTTAATAGGCTGATAAATACAGCAACAACAAAAAAATACACATTTAAAATATTCAATTCCATTCAAAGTACGAATTTTTAAGGGAATTAATAGTTTTATTTAGAAAGGATACATACAAAAGTAACCGAAAATACATTTATAATATTACAAAAGATTTCTTTTTCAATTAAATACTGTTTTTTGTTGTTGTTTTTTCATGTCTATTCATCAAAGAAACCTAAAAAAAAATATATTAAACAGCACAACTGTTTTCAACATTGATAATAGTCAGAAATGTTCCTTGAGTATCAAATCATTAGAATGATTTCTGAAGGATCAGCACTGAGGACTGGAGTAAAGATGCTGAAAATTCAGCTTTGATCGCAGGAATAAATTACAGATTTAGATTTCTTTTTCTTTTCCTCCATTCTTTTTTATTGTATTGTTAGTCTGGACTCTGGATCAGATTATTTTCTTTCACAATTCATGTTGATGGACGTTTTCAAAATTGCTGGGGGTGCAGTTGAATATAGCAGCACTTGCATTTAATATCACACTTCATGAGTTCATTCTCTTATAAACTAAAGTGACCCGGCATTAAACACAGTGACATGTCATTTTGGACCCCATGAAGGTCAGCAAAGACTAACTACATTTCAAAATAAAACAATAGCCCACCAGTAGGTGATTTATGCTGAGTATATTTTTCTTTTGGTGCCCTAAAAGATATAGAAGAATCCATAAAGAGATGAATAATTGCTGTCATAAATCACTCCCTTACTTATAAAACTCCAGCCGAGAGGGTTCATCAGCCAGCCAATGGGGTGGAGCAGATGTGTCCCACCAAACACAGGCACGTGCCTCACACCTGCTTAGAACAACTCTATGGTGGCCAAGGGGCATCAGTGCCCCCTTTGAGATGGGGGGGGGGGGGGCATTAGTATTTGACAGGTTTTGAAGGACCTTAATTGCTCAAATAGATCTTTATCTTGCCTTTCAGAACCATAGACCACTAAAACTAATCGGTTACACTTTATTTGAAGCTGTCATTGTTACAGTGTATTTATATATTTAAGTACTGAGTAATATTAAGCTACTACATGCACTTACTATAGGGTTAGAGTGGATTAGGATTTGGTTGAGGGTTAGTTGCATGTAATTATGCATAATTTACTGTTATTACTATGGTAAGTACATGTAACATATGTAAAAAGGACACTGTAAAATAAAGTGTTACCAACTAATCTAAGTTTTTATGCATGAGCTGCACTTATTAAAACTCTTACTGAGGGATCATTAAATGGGGTCTTTGTGTTTTTATTGTCCCCATTTGAAATGTATCAGCATTTGGTGAAATCCAAAGCATTATTTCAATTATTAACAATAAGTAGTGTCTTTATGTTTTATCACCTGTCAAGCAGGGAAAACATACTGTCTTCCCAAGCTGAAAATCAACCAGAAACACTGACGTATGCATAAATAGAGCAGATTTATTTATAAAAACATTTCCACAAAATATATTTGTTAAATCACTTATGTACACTACTAAAAAAAATGGACAAGTGCATTTGAAAAAAATCTGCCATGTATGGTTTCACAGGAAGAACTACATCTAAACAATACAATTTTGATAAATACAGATCGACAGATCAAATCTTCTCCAGTGTTAAAAACAACTTTGACCTATAACGGAATGGTTATTATTACAACAAACTAACAGTGTTCATTGTCACAAGGAGGCTTACAAAAAAATATATCTTCATCTTTAACAATACAAAAAAGTTATTGTACAAATTTCAACGTAGGACCTTAAGCAGACCTGGTAGTTGGTTGTAGGCAACCCAGACAGCGACATAGTTTTGGCCCAGATCCGGCCCATATCTGGTACACATGGATTCCACACAGCCCAGATGTGGGCCGACTGTATGTTGCTGTCTGGGAATAATCAATATTCCCATTAACTTGACATTCTTGGAATTGACTAGGGGAGTTTGTTTAATCAAAATAACATAACAGGACATAAAGAACATATGCCTTGGCATATCATGCCCACAATTGCACTTATGAAATGTGTTCATTCAGCAGTCTTTTTGTATTGTTTTGTAGAAGCTCAAGGACCCCACTGGGGTTTGAACCTACAGCCTATTCCAGCTTAACCACTAAGCCACGGCACTGCCTGCTGATCCAGCGATCTGTGAAGTTTAGGCTATTTTGAAACACAGTGGTTGGTTTCAATCTGGTCTAAGATCATCTCGGACCAGCAACAAACCACCATAATAGCTTAAGGTGGTCAACAGACCAGCAAGAAACTAGCAGCCATGTTCCAAAATACATGTAGATTGCCTAAACTGGGTTTTCCAGCAGTCACGAGAAGAAGTTCCCTTGGAAAGTTTGGGTGCAGGAGAGTAAAATCTCATCAGTAGCGATCAAACCAAGTGGTGAAGTCCAGCAGCTCTTGGTCTTCAGAGCTGAGGTGCTCGTAACTCCCTTCATCGGACGAATAGGACGAGTGCGGCGACTCTGGATCTGCGGAGTACGAGTTCGAGAGCGTCGGCGACGGAACGCCGCACTGGAAAGCGGCAGAGATCGCGTCGTGCTCGTCTAGCAGCTGCTGCAACGCGCGGATGTACTCCACCGCTGAGCGCAGCGTTTCCACTTTACTCATCTTCTTATTGGCCGCGCCGTTAGGGACGTGTTGACGCAACGTCTGGAATCCCATGTTGACCTGTTTGACGCGGTTCCTCTCGCGTTCGTTGCGTCGCGCCACTGCGACTGGCTGCTGCTGCGGGATGGTGTATCCCAGCCCGTTGAACGTGAGCCTCCGCTTGCAGCGCAGGAGTTCCGGTGAGCTCGAGCGCTGTCTTTTCAGCACCTTCAACTTGGTTTGACTCGGGAGCGTGCACTCTTGCAGGGTGATGGACGCGTTGCATGCACTTTGCGCCAGTTGCGTTGCAGTATTCATCTCTTTTGGTAAGTCTAGTGTAACAAGAAATCCACTATCACTGTCACACATACACACACACAAAAAGTGGCGACGCACGACTCTCGTGCCTTTCGCGTGGTCGTTCGGGAGTATTGTGGTCCAAGTCTCGCTGTCCCTCGTATCTGATACAAACTTTGGCAGCCCTCTGCTTTTTCAACACGCGTCCGACACCCCACCCCCTTTGAAGACGCACGCTTCTTGCGCGAGACTCCGCCCCCGCCGGGTGACGCTCCGCGAGCCGGGCGCGTGGCTCCGCGAGCTCAATAAACAATCGGACGCTTTCACTGCGCCAGCACGCGCTGTGTGCTCATTTACATCCCAATATCTGCAGCCTCAAAGCCTATTGGTGGATTCAAACGCTTTTAAACTGAATGACAGAGACCACAAAATGTGCTGAATAAAAGGTGAATGGCTTTATAGATGCTTTTGAAAAGAAACTAAAATTCTTTGAAAGCGTTCAGTTTAGATTTGTCCTCTTGTGGTCTGTTACATCCAATACAAATTCACTTACAAAAATACCAACATACAGAAATGTAATAAAATATAGACTATGAATTGGGCTGCATGTAAAATGCATTGATTGTGATTATCAGCGGAATCAAAAAGTCTAAGATCACTCATGAAAATGCACGCTATTGACTTTGATTCATAATATAAAAGAAAAAACAGTATAATTTTAAAATCCAGCCCTTACATTTAATGGCACAATAGCCACTCAAGCTGGAATCTGGTGATTGCGCTAGTTTCTTGATTTGAGGTCCAAAGAGAAAGCAAGTCTGACAAATTTGCTTACCTTTAAATATTGAACTTGCAAAAGATTAGGAATCGTAAATCCTATTTATTTTATATAATAACTTTTCTTTGATTTACTTTTTTCAAAATCCAATCTTTTACAAAAAAAAATAATAATAATAATTTTCACAATGTGGTCTCAGACCTTTGGAACTTACTGTTCATATTATTTATATATTATATAATGTTATGTGATAAAATATTTATTTGTGACATACAAACAATATTGAAATACTGAAATGTCATCTGCCCCTAGACAAGTGTCTTTCTGAATGAAAAGTCATTTGTGGACTTTTGTTGTTTATCTGATTCTTTAGCACAGGTCTTGCTATTTTTATTCTATTTTTAAAAATATCCCCATATACTTTTGAAAGTGAATGGAATGCATAAGCCTATACATTTTAATAACAGCCTAAAGTCATAACAAATGAAGACAGCCTGTGCTGCAGACCTGACAGTTTGTTGTTTTCTTTGCTCAACTAATACCTCCTGTTATTTATTACTGTTGCTCATGGTAGTTGCAGTAGTAGAAGCCTACTAGTTAAATATTGGTGTGTTTGCAGAAATCTGACTCCCTCTAGTGGTAAAAAGAGGCATTGCTATCCAAAACATTTTTTTAAAGTCTTGCTAGGATTGTATTTTGCTCCATATCCTGATAATTCATCAACTATAAAATGAATCGCTAACGCATATAATAAATTACAGTTTTTTAAGCATTAGTTTAACTAACAATGGACATAGCAATGTTTACTGTTTTTGTTAATGTTAATGTTAGGCTACTTTATAAACTGAATAATATGGTTCATTAATCCATAATTATTTCATATTCCATTTTATGAACAAGCATTAGGTATGTTTATGACACACACACACACACACACACACACACACACACACACACACACACACACACACACACACACACAGACAGAAGTTCAAACTGAGCATCATAATGGCGAGGAAAGGTGATTTAAGTGACTTTGAACATGGCCTCTTTGCTGGAGTATTTCAGAAACTGCTGATCTACTGGGATTTGCACAATCATCTCTACGGTTTACAGAGAGTGTGGTACGAAAAAGAGAAAATATCCAGTGAGCGGCAGTTCTGTGGTTGAAAATGCCTTGTTGATCCCAGAGGTCAGGGGATAATGATCAGACTGATCCAGCTGATAGAAAGACAACAGTAACTCAAATAACCACTCGTTACAACCGAGGTCTGAACACACAACACGTCCAACCTTGAAGCAGAAGACACACCGGTGACACTCCTGTCAGGTGGTAGGGTCAGAATTTGGCATAAGCCACATGAAAGCATGGATCCATCCTGCCTTGTATCAATGGTTCAGGCTACTGCTGGTGTAATGGTATGTTGGATATTTTTTTGCCACACTTTGGGCCCCTTTGTACCAATTGAGCATCATTTAATCGCCACAACCTGTTGCTGACCATGTCAGTCCCTTTATGACCACAGGTTTCCCATCTTTAAACGTCTGCTTCCAGCAGTATAACACACCATGTCACAAAACTCAAATCATGTTTTCTTGAACATGACTGCAGAGTTCACTACTTAAATGACCATCAAAGCCACCAGATCTCTTCTGGTTACAATTAACTAACATTAGGTAATTGACTAATTAACTAATGTTAATAACATAACTAATGTTAATCCATACAACACTAAATGCTAAAGTCTATTAATATGTAGAAGTTAACATTGTATTAAGTGCTGTAAAAAGTGTTGTTAATCAGTATATCATGATACCTGAAGCATTAACTAATAGACATTAATTAACTGATAGATAGATACCGGATGGATGGATGGATGGATGGATGGATGGATGGATGGATGGATGGATGGATGGATGGATAGATAGATAGATAGATAGATAGATAGATAGATAGATAGATAGATAGATAGATAGATAGATAGATAGATAGATAGATAGATAGATAGATAGATAGATAGATAGATCATCAGGCACCAACATCAGTGCCTGACCTCACAAATGCTCTTCTAGAAGAATGGTCAAAAATTCCCATAAACACACTCCTAAACCTTGTGGAAAGCCGTCCCAGAAGAGTTGAAGCTGTTACAGCTGCAAAGGGTGGGCCAACTCCATATTAAACCCTACGGATTAATAATGGGATGTCATTAAAGTTCATGTGCATGTAAAGGCACTTTTCACAATATAGATAGATAGATAGATAGATAGATAGATAGATAGATAGATAGATAGATAGATAGATAGATAGATAGATAGATAGATAGATAGATAGATAGATAGATAGATAGATAGATAGATAGATAGATCATTATTTCTGGTTACTAAATAATTATGAAACTTCCATTTCTATAGTGTATGGGTTTTATCACCAGCAGAGGGCAGAATTGGACAAGATGAAAACAACCGTTGATCATTAGTAGACCTTCAGTTACCAGTCCATTAATGCAACAATTACCATAACTTGATAAAATCCAAAACTAGTAGTTACACTGTCTGTTGTTATCATATTATATATGTTTACCTGTTAAAATGTACATTCACAAAAATAGTCAAGTAGTTTTAGAATAATGGGATAAAAAGTGGTATACAACTACTTTGTTGGTGAAAGATCACACAGTTTTGTCCAGCTGAGATTTCAGCAATGGTGTTCTGAATAAATAGGTTTTTATTTCCATGCAGTCACAGGTGTCTGACACTTTCTCTCTATTTTTCATGAAATCACCAAAAAAGGGATATGAAAACACTATATTACTTGATGTAGGCTAGGAGCACCCTGTCAGCTGACTGTGGTCAAGAGACTTTAGTACTGGGGAAACCACCAAACACTGGAGGAAAGCTCTTCCTAGGAGTCTGTAGAGAGAAGTGCACCCTTACTCTGAGAATCATTTCCTTTTTCCACTGCTAAACAACACACACATGCACTCCAAACTTCAAGAGAAAGTGCCGTGAACGTGCAATATTAATAACAGCACTGTCATAGTTCTCTCAGGTTCCTCTCTTACAGCTGCCCTGCCAAATACATGAGGACAGTGTGCAGAAACACACCTGTTCAAGACACTACACGCATCACTGAAACTGTGCTCTCATGACATCAGTCCCTCTTGACCAAAGGTTGCAATTGAATCACTGTATTCAATCAAATAAAACAGAATATTGTATTTAGATGTATATTGGACCAATATGGTGTAATCAGACTTTAATTTCTTTAATGTTGAGCATTTTAAATGACTAGCATTAACCCTCTGTCCCAAAGGATTTAGAAATAGCACTGAAAATATACTTAAAGGGATAAAATTATGTCATAATTTATTCTCCATTATGTCATTCGTCCAAACATGACTCTTTTCTTTTTTTCAGTGGAACACAAGAAGATCTTTTGAAAAATGTCTGGTTTTGTCCATACAATGAAATTCAATGGGGTCCAAATGCGGTGTTTTGGACCTCATTGACTTTGCGGTCAAAATGGCCCAAACAACAGTAAACAGAGCAAATGTAATAGATTTGGGTAACACTTTAGAATACTGTTCCTTCATTAATGAATAATTACACAGGAACAAACGAGTAACGCATTATTAACATTCTAGTAACTACTATTAACTAACAAGAAACAAATTAGTAAGTAATAGCGCTCAGATGAATGTAGTAGTTCATTATTAGCTAATCAATAACTACTATTTTTTTCATACCTCCCAGAGAACTACTATCTACAGGTTCATAATTAACATGAATAATGCATAATTTATAATAAAAGGTAATGGTAACCCACTAATAATAACTCAAGTATTACTACATCATTCTAAAGGAACTACTAATTATTTGGATCAGTATTCTAAAGTGAAAAACATGATAACAACCTAATATTGACTGAAGTCATTGTAAGCTTTTGAGATTTTTGTAAGATTTTGAAAAGTAATTCCTTCCAATGGATTTGGTAACACTTTAGTCATTACTAGTGTGTTCCCATGATCTTCACTTTAGAATACTGATCCAAATAATTAGTAGTTCCTTTAGAAAGATGTAGTAACACTTGATTCATTACCATCCAAAACCTTACAAAAGCCTTAAAACTTACAATGACTTCAGTCAATATAGGTATTTATCATGTTTTTCACTTTAGAATACTGATCCAAATTATTAGTAGTTCCTTTAGAAGGATGTAGTAACACTTGATTAATTACTAATGAGTTACCATTACCTTATTATATATTATGCATTATTAATATTAATTATGAACCTGTATATAGTAGTTCTTAGTAGTCTTCAGTGAGGTATGAAAAATAGTAGTTACTGGTTAGCTAATACCACATTCGACTGAACGCTATAACTTACTAATTCATTAATCAGTTTCTTGTTAGTTAATAGTAGTTACTACAATGTTAATAGTGCATTACTCATTTGTTCCTGTGTAGTTATTCATTAATGAAGGAACAGTATTCTAAAGGCGAGGATAAAACTAAGGCAAGTCAAGGCCTTAAGCATATTTGTCTGGATGTTTTCTGGTAAATCACTGTATTGTCTGATTCACACGTCAGAGAAGGGTACGTGTAACAAAAGACATTCCATTGTAATCTGAGTAGTGCTATATATGATACATCAAACTGTTTAAAGTTCATAAGTGCTTTCCCATCATGAACATGATGCAGGATCTGTTTGAACTCTGTACTTACAGTTCTATGTACACAATAGGCAATAGCTTAAGTAGGCCTACATGCTGATAAGACATTACAATCACAATAAACAATGCCTTTGTGTCAAAATATCATTTGACAATATGCAGCGTTGAGCAATCACAAAAGAAGTTGTTTTGAATGTTAAATTGGCATAAGTACATACAAATTCAAAAATAGTGTTCAGTTTCTATCACATCTGTAAAACTCGAACACTAAAAAGCAATAACATGTAGGGGTCTAGGGGTCACGGAAAACTTCAACAGTAATACTATCATATAAAATTACAAGAACTGTTTTCTAATTTTAATATATTTTAAAATAAAATGTATTCCTGTGATGGCAAAGTCGAAATTTTCCAGTCTTCAGTGTCATTCATTATGCTTATTATCACGGTTGTGCTGCGTATTATTTTTCACAAAGTATTTTGAATATTATCTAGACAATATTTTAATTATTTTGTACTACAATAGCATAATAAATGCCAGTTAGGCCTATTTTTTAAAAAAAACATCGCTTTGTCTTTATAATATCACACTTACTTACTAGTGTCATCATATTTTGGTGTCCTTGGCATCAAAAAAGTTTGAATACCCCTGAGTCTTTATGATTATAATAAATGAAAGTGATGGAAAACCCGGTATCACAAACATGCTCATTAATTTGTAAAGCCAATAGGTGTCATCATCATCATCAGCCTTCACCTTAAACGGAAATGATGATGCAAGAAAACGAATTATTGCCAAGTCAGTTTTATTTTCAGTTATATTTCGCATTCTCTTGAAACTCCTCCTGTCTGCAAGGGGGTGTGCCTGTGTGACGCTTCACGGACACGGTATAAAACACAACACACACACCAAACCGATGTAAACTACGTGGTAGAAAAACTTCGTCAGGACCTAATCATAGCAGCGATGCAGAGGTAAGATGATGAAATTATGATCATTATTATGAAATATAGACTGTGTCTCAAAACCTAGTGCACGAGCACGACCCAGTACGCGTTATGGCTTTCACGAGCGTTTAAACCTGAGGCGTCGCTCGCGTTTGACTCTTGTGTTCATGTATGTGCCAGTGAACGTGATTTCTCCAAATACAACACGTTCCTGGATCCTGGAGCTACATTTCCATCAACCAACCAGATTTGAGGGACTAGTTTAAAGTTTATGCCAAGTTTACAGGAGTAATGCTTCTACATCAGTGTTATTCATCTGTCATTTCCCTCTGATTTTAGAGATCATTTAAGGGTAGGGTTAGGATTAGGGATCGGGATTGGGCCAGGACTAAATTTTCGGATAGGAATGTTGTTCCAGGAAATATGCAATAGCCTCGATTTGAGCTGCAGATATCAAGTGGGTACAGTTTTTGGGTTACAGATTTGCATATTATAATTATATATCTTTTCTATATGCTCATATTTGCATGCTGTTTAAAAAGTGAAAGGTAATATGAAATTCTAAAAAAGAAATAGCTATTGTTGGCTATTATTTTGGACTTTTTATATTTAGAAGTTTCAATAAAATCAAAATATAGTAGTTAATATTGTTCAAATTCAACTAAAATCCTTATATATATATATATATATATATATATATATATATATATATATTCTTTACATATTATTACAGAATATAATAAACACTGCAGTGTTGCATACATATTGTATTTGAGTGTATAAGTAAATGTAGGTATAAGTAATATAAGTAAGTTCAATGTAAACTTTAGCTTAAAAAATGTTAGTACATTCAGCTGTCTGACATACAATAACGTCACTAAGCACATCTCTTTTTGATCTCCCATTGATTTTTTTTAAGCAGCACGATGGGCAAACCTCAGTTCGGCCCGTGGCTTATAGAGCAGGTGGAAAGTGGGAAGTATGAGGGATTGCGCATGATAGGCAACAATACATTTCGGATCCCTTGGAAACACAACTCTAGAAGAGACCTTGGGGACGAGGATGTTAAAATATTTAAGGTAACTTCCTCCTTTCATCTCACATTTCACTTCTGCATGAACGAGGCATATAGCTGCAGTCTGAAGATCTTCAAAGGGGGTGAGGTTTTAAAAGGGGGTGGGGTTTTAAAAAAGGGGGCGGGATTTCCTAACAATTAAGTGGAATTCACCCTAAAAGTTATTAAACTCATTTGAAACATCATTTGAATTGTAATTACACTAACTTGAAATAAATGTAACGTGTTGTATTTTTGGTCTGTTCAGGAGTGGGCTGTGGTCAGCGGGAAGATCAAGGAGAACCCTTACGACAAAGCGAAATGGAAGACAAATTTCCGTTGTGCGCTTCGTAGTCTAAAAAACTTTGAGATGTTAGAGGATCACTCCAAAGATGCGGAGGACCAACACAAAGTGTATCGCATTATCCGTCCTCAAAGTGAGTTTAATTGCTTAATCTGCTCTTGTCATGGGAAAATGAGTTGATTTTAAAGCTCTGGTTAACCTTGTTCTTCAGATTGGCTAGAGATACAGAGGGCAGAGCCAGTTCAACTTCAACTACCATTCATTGCTGACATCTACAGCGAAGCGCATGATTACATGTCTGAAGTCATGGAGGTAAGGCCCAGATTTATCACTGGCAGTAGACATAATAATATGTACATAATAAATGGAATTCATTATTTTTTTAAATATTAAATATTTTTTAATATTACATGAATTATAAATTATACAATACTGGCCAAAAGTTTGGAATAATTGGAATTTTTTTTTTTTTTTAAGAAGTCTCTTAGGCTCACCAAGGCTGCATTTATTTGATCAAAAATCCAGAAAAACAGTGAAATATTATTACAAATTAAAAAAAGAAAACTTATTTTAAAAGACTGTAAAATGTTATTTATGTCTGTAATCAAAGCTGAATTTTCAGCATCATTACTCCAGTCTTCAGTGTCACATTGTCCTCCGGAAATCATTCTAATATGTTGATTTGCTGCTCAAGAAACTTTTATTATTATTGTCAATGTTAAAAGCAGTTTTTGCTGCTTAATATTTTTGTGGAAATTTTGAGAGATACTTTAATTCAGCAAGGATACATTAAATTGATCAAAAGCAACATATTTTCAACAATAAGAAACATTATTAATAATTCAGCCCCATTAGTAATTGTAAATGATTGAGCAGCAAATTATTTTTCAGAAGCATCATGTGACACTGAAGACTGGAGTAATTATGCTGATAAAGGGTAAAAAAGAAAAGAAATCATAATTATTACACATTGACCGGTAGTGTATATAAATAAAATGATTGAATTATATTTTTAAAATAAATAATAAATATATATTATATTATGTCTGATACAGCAGGAATTGCTCAGCCAAGTGGAGACAATGCATCTAAATCAACATGCAGGTAAAAAATTGACCATCTACATTTATCTAATCATTGTTGGCCCAGATCCGGCCCACGTCTGGTACGCGCTGAATCCACATGAACCAGATTCGGCCCGGATCTGGGCCGACACTATTTTGGTGTCTGGGCACTATCTTTACTACATTTAGTAGTTTTAGTGATTTAAACAAACCAACGTGTAAACACTGCAGATCACTGATTGGTCAGAGAGAATCGTCACTGCCAGCATCATTGGATTTGCGACACCAAACCCGCTAGATTTGAATAGTAAGCAACAGCCACTGCAGTATCATTTGTTCGCACAACTTTTTTTAAACAACTTGCTTTCGACCATCGCACAAAACTTGAAAAAAGAATTGTGGACCGTAGACGAGATGGCGGCGCAACTGTAACGATCAGTCTATAATCCCACCCACTTTAACTACAAATTTTGCAGATGTTACCGCACCTTTAGAATCCACACTTTTTCCCCTCCATGTGTCACATGATGGAGTTTGGGTTCCTTGTCACTGTCGTCTTTTGGCTTGCTTATTTGGGGACACTTAATAGTCAGCAATATTATTGAGTTGACTGCACTGACACAATTGTGAATTGAGCTGAGCTGAATGATGACATCATTGTTTTCTACAGAGCTGCTTAATAGTTGAATTGAACTCATTTCATAATTGATGATCTTTATGAAGTTATTGAACAGAACTGAATCAACTTTAAACTGACCTCAGCTGAACAATGACACTGTTTTCTTTTTAGAGCAGCAGAATTGAATTCTGTTTGCATCACTGAATCATTATTTTCCTGTTTATCACTGTAAAGCTGCTTTGAAACAATCTGTATATAAAGCGCTATATAAATAAAGGGGACTTGATTTCACTTGACTCATTATAAACATTACATTATATAAGTTTTGCTCCTTGGCAGGAGGAAGTGAGGTAGATGAGGATCTTACTTTGGCAGATTCATAATATACCCTTTCTATCCACAGAACCCCTTCCATGGGACACCTCATCCCAACAAAACATACAGACTCCCTCGAGGAGCAACTTTGAGACGCCCTACTCAGATGATCCATGCATGCAGAACAACACACCGGCCCCAGTCCAGCAATCCGACACTAATGGTAACACAACAAGCTGTTGCAGACGCCAAAACAGTTTAATTCAACCCAATTCCATGAGAAATCGTAACTGTTTTACACAAGTTGGATATTTCATATGAATTCGGTTGATTAGTACAAAAACAATTTTAAGAGAAAAGCAAACATTAAAGTGATTATGATTTCACTTTTTTAACTTTAGTTAGTGTGTATGTTGCTGTTTGAGCATAAACAACATCTGCAAAGTTACAACGCTCAAAGTTCAAAGCAAAGGGAGATATTTGCTTTTAAAGAAATCACTTTTTAAGGACTACAACAAACGGCTGGTAGAGACTACATGACATTCCTCCCGGGTTAGTGGAGCAACCCTAGAATTTATATAAACCCCGCCCCCGGAACATGATTTATAGATTATCAAGACAGAATATGCTAATCAATGACTAGAAGATAACTACACATAAGCTACATAAATTCATCAACTAACCATTCAGAAACGTCCTGTTGCATTCTACATGTTGTCACCTCTTCTTGAGTCTCTCCATCTTTGCCTGACTCTGGTTTGAACATAAGGCTAAAAGTTTTTGAAATTTTCAGTGCATGTCTGTGTGAGTGCAAGCTGTTGAAGCTCCGCCCTCTGTGCCGGGAGCAGCAGCTCATTTGCATTTAAAGGACAGACACAAAACGGTGCGTTTTTGCTCACCCTCAAAAAGTGAAAACTTTAACATGCTATATAAAAATATCTGTGGGGTATTTTGAGCTAAAACTTCACATACACACTCTGGGGACATCAAAGACTTATTTTACATCTTGTGAAAAGGGCATTATACCACCCCTTTAAGGTCCACCCCAAACCTATCTGTAAGTTGGGCAAAAACGTATGATTAAGATTACAAATTCATCTGAACTTGCCACAAATTTGCCAAAACGTAAAATAGTTATGAATTGCCATGAGACAGCGTTAGCTTTATTTGAACCATTGACTGTTCATATCTAGAACATTGCATACATAGTAGTGTATCTCTAAATTGTGTTTTTATAATGTTACTTCTAGCGCACCAAGGGAACCTTCCTGCTCTCTGCGACCTGGAGATCTCGATCAACTACAGAAGAACAGAAGTTTTGAAAACTCGCCTGTCTTCACCACTCGTTCAGTTTCACTACCAGTGTGACCCATCTGAGCTGAGAGGAGCGCCAATACGCTTCCCGACCACCGAGGGTCTGAAAGACCACGTACAGATTCACTTCACGAAACGCATCCTCGACAGCATTCAGAGAGGCCTGCAGCTGGAGGTCAACCAGTCCGGCATCTACGGCTTCCGTCAGGACAAGTGTAAAGTCTTCGTCAGCACCAGTGACCCGTCTGAGATCCACAACCCAGAGCCCAGAAAACTGCATCAGAACAACAAGGAGCTACTGCTCAGTTTTGACAAGTTCGTAAGAGGTATAAGCGACGAGAAAGGAATATTTACAGCATACTGAATGATCTCTATAATATGTTGAATTAATATCCAATTCATTTGTAAACTACTTTAAAATGACCAAAAACATAATTTATAGCTGGTTCCACCATTTGCAACCCGGTTACCATGACTGTTCCAATGAAATATTCCTTAAAATTGTGGCATACAGGAAGTGACGTCATCATAGGGCCCATATTGCAGCATGGCAGGAAGATATGTAAAATATATGTTTTTCCCCCTCAAATTGCAGAATTGACTGCATGCATAAAGCTCAACCTTTTAAACCTGTAGTACCTCATACTTAGAGTGCAGAAAAAAAATCTTTGGAAAATATGAGTTTATCACAAACTATAAATCAGTATTTGGTCCCAAACTAGCTACTGAGTGACAGATTATGTGAAATATGCAACCCTTTTAAGGCCCGTTCACACCAAGAACATTAACTATAAAGATAACTATACTATTGTCCACACCAGCGGACGATATCGTTACGTTCATTCTAAGTACGTGTTTGTCTGTCACTTTAAAGGCTCATTTCAGCAGGATGGATTCTGATTGGCTATCAATATTTTTATCATTAATCAGCTGGATAAAATCATTCTGAAAGTGATTCCAACGATATTGTTTCTCTGGTATTCTTTAATATTGAGAACGATTTTTATGACTATATCTTTCTCGTTATATCTAGTATCATCCTTGGTGCGAACAGGCCTTTACTCATTTTGGAACTATTTTTAAAAAAGCATAAATGTTATTAAATTTAATACTTATATACAATTAATTTTAAACAAAAATAATAATTAAGATTTAAACACCTTTCACTAACCAATTGTTAAAAAAAAAAAAAAAAAAATCAGGTCCTATTTTGTACCCTATTATGGAAGTTACTACTTAAAGTCAAAGTGTACAGCACAGCGGATAATATTTTAAAATATGCTACTTTAACACAATTTAGAAAGTTTAACCTATGATTTTAATATTACACATGCTAGCATTAGTAGTGACAGATTCATTTACCAAACGCTTAACAAAAAAACAGCTTCACATTCATGCTTTTAAACCCTCCTGGAAACTCGCCCCCATTGACTTCCATTGTAAGTGTTTTTCTTGTTTTTACAAACTGATGGATAGGTTTCTGTTGTAACTGACAGTGTTACAAATGCTTCCTTTAGATGTTCAGCAGAAAACAGACCAGAACAACCTGTATTGTATTACAGCAATTGTGTTTTTCCATTCTGATTGGAATATCACGATTGTTTTTCAGATCTGATGGATTTTAAAGAGAACAGACGGGGGTCTCCGGATTATACCATCTACCTGTGCTTCGGGGAGAAGCTCCCTGATGGAAAACCGCTGGAGAAAAAACTTATTACAGTCAAAGTAAGTATCTCAAAACAGAAACACATTTAGTCTTTTTGTCTGCATTTTAAGTGTTATAACGTATTTTTTTCCATCTCCACAGGTTGTACCTCTGATATGCCGTGAATTTCATGAAAGAGCTCAGATGGAGGGAGCGTCCTCTCTTCAAAATGATAACGTCAGCTTGCAGATCTCCCACAACAGCCTTTATGACCTTATCAATTCTTTGGGTCTGCCTTCAATGGACTAAAGTTTCTGTTTTCAGCATGAAATTACTTAGCCATCATTCATTTTTACATATATTCTCTTTGCTACTGTTGCACTCATAGCAAACCGAGAGAATTTTTCAGAGGTAATTTCCATGGGGTATTCTGAGGGTGTTTAATCTCAATGAAACTATTATTCAAATGCTCAGAAACCTCTTCTTGTTAACATTTTCTAATGAGGGATTCAGCCTCGTTTTAATATATTGTCTTCTAGTGAAGAATCTTTCACACTTTGCCCAAAGGGCTTAATTTGCTTCTTGTCTGTTGCCTTGTTTATGAATGTGATGTTTAGAAAGTTTGTCATCATTAAATGGAGTCATTTTAAAAAGTAGTGGTTGACTGTTATGGGTGTTAGTTTATTAGATCATGCTGATACCAATATCTCTGTGTGGCTGAGACAACATGTAAAAATATCATACATATAAAGTCTAATAAACATGTATATATATATATAAAATGTGATATTGTTTTATTTTTATATATTTACATTTAAGATAGTGAATAAGATGTACTCAAAATTGAAAATTCACTAATCTATAACTAAATTATACAGCAGCGCATTTCACAAATAGGAGGAATTTTGAAAGCGTCTAACTAAACATTATGTTCACTTGGGTGTGCATGAATCCTTAAATATCAGCACATTTTACGACTGTAAAAAAAAAAGAAGCAGGAAGCATGCCAAAGATTTTTCTTTTTATTAAATAAAGGATCTAATAAAAATATTTACACAAACAGTGGATCACGAATCATGTATTCTGTGACTGCTTGGATTCACATGATAAAGTTCACTCGGGTTAAGAGAACAGAATCCTCTCTGTCAGGAAAAGACCAGCGGTTTGCCACATTTCTGCACGCCTCGCTGTCTGACACAACTGAAGTTACATGAGATCAATTCAACATTTCTCAAGCAATTAAAATGACATAATTAATGAAAAGGGTTCAGAAAATCCCAACCTTTTGAATTACACTCTTCAGCCATCATTTACGATCTTTTTTCATTGAACTTTTCATTGAACCTTTAGTAATGCATAAATAAATGGTTATTTTCTAGGCTGAAAGTCATTTGTAAAAGCTGTCATTCACTAACAGAACAAAAAACAACAGCAATTAGAAAAAAAACAATTGGCAAACCCATTTATCTGGCAGGATTTATCAGGAAATCTGCTAAACAGTCACTTTTCAACTGAACAGAAAAGATCTATCATGAATGAAACTTTATCGTTTTTCTATTACAACAAAACCATTCAATGAGGGTGAGGTCTACTTCAGTTTTCCTGTTTTACTTATATTAGTAAACTAAAAGATTTTAAAGAAATATGTCAACCAAATAGATTTCAGAGTCTCATAAAGACTAGATATCAGAACAATATTTTAACTCAAATAAATGCTCTTTGTAAGTTTTCGGAGAGATCACATAATGTCCCAGAGGATCTTATGCATTTACGACATGTGACATACCAACAAAAAAATGTATGTGCTCTGCAATATTTTTTGTTTATGATGGAACTTTGATGTTCACCAAGTATTGTGTGTGTGTGTGTGTATATAAATGATTTATATTTTAGTCTGATGATGCAAGAGCCTGACTAATGACTTAAACTTCCAGTTGGATAAGCTTAAAATAGCAAAGAAACACAACACCCTCTTGAAGACTCGTTTTAAACAACAGCAACGTAAAGATTTTTAACATATCTTGTATTCAGACACACCCAGATACTTTCAAATGATCTTTACATTCAAAAGAAAACAAACAAACGTTCAAAAAGGTTCATTTGATTACTGGAAACAAGACGTTGAGCCCTTAAGAGTTTCCTACGTCATTGTAGAAATGCACAGATTTAAAAACAATCAAATCTACAGTTGATTGCTAATGATACTGTCTGAAAAGGACGTAGCCATTTTACCATTGACTTCACACTGAAGTTTGGAAGTCTTGAGGGACGTCTGCCTGTTGGTTTTCCCCAGTTTCCTCTTTCCTGTGTTTTCTTGCATGTTTATACTTATCCACGTAGGCTTTGACCAAGTTAACTACTTTAACTGGGTTGATCTCACCGCTCTTGCTATGACACACCTTGTTAATGAGGGAAAACGAGACATGAATGGGATCATTTTCAAATAATAACATAATTCTTTCATGATTCATTCAAGAAATTGCCTACTGAAGAGAAGGAAAACAAAATAGTATTCGCATATGCAAATGTGCTTGGGTTTACTTGGGTGGTAAAAGAAAGTGAATATTAAAAACAGCAGCAAAAGACAACATCTGACGTCTCAGTTACCTTCTGAACGGCCTTACGCAAAATCTCTTTGTACTCTTCCTTTGTGATGTCCCTCTTCTGATAGAAGGGCTTTATTGCAAGCTTGACCTCCTCTATTGCTCGCTCTTGCATATGAAGTTTCTTCATGTACTACAGAAAGAGAAATAATGTTTAAAAATTCATGACATCAAGGCAATCGAATTAAATGAGTCATCGATGTGATGAAATTGTGCAGTGACGCTTTATTGACCTTCTCTTTCGGATCGGGGTCCCCTTCTTTGTGGGATTTTGGTTTGCTGGATTCCTCTTGGGGAGGAAGGCTGGAGACTGTTGCTGTGAGTTTTGTATCAGCCTTAGATGAAGCTTTATCCTTTAATATGAAATAGATTCATGGGATTATTGTAGTACTGAAGTACCCATAACATCACTCAAGCTCGAAACTGCCCACAATAATAAAAATTCCCATTAACTTCCTGTGAATGACCAAAATGACCATCATAAATCTTGATAAACTTGTATTCAAGGTCACTCCTTGGGAATGAAGGATGCAACAATTTCCTAGTGTAACGTTAACTTTCATTTCTTCTGAAGTGAAGCCTTATAAGGCTGCTTTCAGTTTCTGTCACATGGGTACAATAGGAATTGCATCATCGTTGTTTTCACCATCATGAGAGAGCAAGTTGCAAATTGTGAATGTGAACGGTGACATGATGACACCCTCTGGTTTCTTAGAGCAACTACATATGAGGTGCAACAATTATGACATGCACTGGTATACACAAAAACTTGTTCTAAGAGCTCTTAAAAGGTTTCTTCAATAAAACTCTGTTTACTAGAGTTGCTCCTGTCATGGAGAAAAGTCTTCTCAATCTTGCAAAAGTAATGCTCAAGATCTAGAGTTCCAGAAATCAAAATAAGACTTTATTGGGCAAAGCCGAGACACCCACAGGACATCTGACCTCCTCACTCGCAACTCACACTTTTATAGATTTAACCAATGATCTCATTTGCAGGTGCTCTCCTCCCTTTTCTCTTCCTGAAATCTCCCCAACACTTTCGCCACAGTTACTTCATTACTGGGCTATCTTCTTCTCTTTATAAGGGTGGGTGGCTGACTGCCAACCAGTCAAAAACATATTTTGATTGTCCCACAAAATAATTATTCAGTGTTTTTGCCTCATTATTTTTTATCAAGAGAACATTGATGCTGCTCTTTTGGTTCACATGGCCTTCAACAGTGCAGATGCCAACTGCAAACAACTTTAGCTAAAATCCCATTTCTCTCAGTCATGTAAGGCCATGAGGCCTTCAAAACACATCTGTTTTTTATAGTATTCAGATTACGTCATCTTCATTTATATAGCGCTTTTAACAATGTAGATTGTTCCAAAGCGGCTTTACATTGATACTAGGAAATTAATAGGAAACATCTACAATTATAGATATAAATAGGGTATCTTCCAACGTTTTAGCAACGTCCAGCACATCTACAATTGTTTTCTATAGGATAAGTAAAACATTTCATCACTCCAAACAAGCATGATACTGTAGTATGTGGAACACAAAAGAAAGTTTTTTAAAAAATGTCTGTTTTTTCTTCCAAAGACTATAGTCATAAGTGTGAAACAACAAGGGTGAGTAAATTATGACAATTTTAATTTTGGGTGGAATCTATCCCTTTAAAACACTGGAAGAAATAAAGTATAAGACGAGTTTGTACCTGACTGGAGGTTTGTTGGGATGTAGCAGACCTTCGCGACCCTTCTTGCTTGAGTTTTAGTTTGAAGAGGGCAAGTTCTAAAAAAGCCATGGGAAAACATTCAAAACAATTTTACTAATTTTCAAAATATTTTAGTTTTATGTAGCCTGAATGCTTCAGACCAAGCCTGATGTGACTAAATGTGTTGCAAATTGTCATCAAACATTTTTACTCACTGCTTAATTTCTCAGACTGGGGTTCTGCTGGTTCCTGCAAATTCCAAGTAACTCGCTTTCCCTGCGGCTTAGGCTTCGCACCAGCTGTAGCGGTTTCAGTAATTTGCTCATTCCCAGCTGGAGACTCTGGAACGGCAGGCTTGGGGTCGACAGCTTCTGTTGAGTCGGCCACAGAGCTCTCACTCATTTCTTTCTTAATGAAGTCCAAGTTATCAATCAAGTAATCAATGCTAATATCTTCATCGGATGACATGAAAGGTTCTTGTTTTATTGGGGGGTCTGGTGGTTGGAGAGGTGACACCTCCATGTCCTCCTCTAAAAGCGGCGACTGATAGGACTCAATGGGCTCCTTTTTACAGTTGGCCGGATCTATGTCAGGTGTATCCAAACTGATGACAAGAGGGTTGTCACTGCAGCTTGGTGAATCATCTTCATCAAGCCATATTTGCTCGATTACCTTTTTTTGTGGCTCAACCATTTCTTGCAATTTAATTTCCTTTTTACAGTTCTCAGCGTCTATGTCAGGTGTGCCCGAACTGATGACAAGAGGGTTGTCAGTGCAGATTGGTGAATCATCTTCATCAGGCCATATTTGCTCGATTTTAATCTTTTTTGGCTCAACCATTTCTTGCACTTTCATTTCATCTTGAAAGCCAGCGTGTCTCTTTTCTAAATCCAGACTTTTCAAATTCATTTCATTAAGATTTGGTGATTCCTTGCTGAAGATGTTAAAAGGCATCTCTTCATTTTTCATCTCTTTAACACCATCTAATTCTCCACACAGTTCCTCCTCCTTTTTGAAATCTTTCAACTCCTTGACAGCACTAATGGGCCAAGGTTCCTCTTGTTTAATTTTTTCGGACTTAAGCAGCTCAAGCGAAACATCTTCCTTGCTTTCTTTAACTCTTCTAGTCTGGTCACCATGTCTTGATGACCCAAGACCATGAGTTGTGATGTCAACCAACTGAGTCTCTTGTTTAATTGATGGTTTAACTGAAGTAGTCTCATGTTTATGTGCCCTTGCATCCCTCTCTGTCTTCACCTTTGTTGTAGACCTGACTGAACTAACAGCGGGCTCATGTAACCCAGTGGACATGGGCTCTGCTGACTTATGGGAGCTCCTCTCTGTGCGTCGAGAGGTCTCTGATCGATCCTCTTGCCTTTTTCGCTCTCTAGACGTTGATCTTGATTTTGACTTCTGTCTCTTTAACCTATTCTCACCCTGATCCTTTGATGTTTTCCTCCTTTCTCTGGATCTAGATCTAGAAAACGAACGAGATCGAGAGCGCCTTCTTTCTTTTGATCTCTTCTTTCGTCTGTCTCTCCCTCGGTTGTCATTTCTCTCACGACTCCCTCTTCTCCCACTTGTCTTCCTCTCTCTACTGCTGGAACTCGAGGAACCCCTCCTGTCTCTTGACCGTGGATATCTCCTCTCTTTCGATCTTGAGCGCTGCCTCTCTTTTGATTTCGAACGGGATCGCCGCCGATCCCTTGACCTTGAGCGTGACCTCCTCTTTTCTTTTGACCTTGAGTGTTTCTTTTTATGGGAGTCTTTAGATGAAAGGCTTTGCAAGTTTGATGGTGATGGCTTCCTATCCATGCACCGGGACTGGTGAGGTCTTTTCATTTTTATGTTAGTAGCATTAAAGGTACCACTGACTGAAGGTAGCTCTTTACACACCCCATTTCCTTTGGATGCTTGGATTGCAAAAGACTCTTCAAGGGACTTTGATTGGGGCCTGATGGGTTGAGGTTCAGCCTCAGGCTCAGACTTCACCTCCAGCTTAACATTTTTGTCACTGCATGACGAGCTTGATCTGGAGTGCTCCTGAGCTTTCTGAAATGGACTTTCTGGAGTTTCACGACTTCCAGGATCTATGCTAGCCTTGCATATAGTAGAATTATCTGAAGATCCTGAGGTAACCCAACTGTGGATAGCGTCTGAATGATGTGGTGATTGTTTGCACGGTTTGTCTCTGCAAGGATCTAGCTCCGTTTTAACTTCTGCACACATTTCCGAGTCTCTCTCCATATCGGAGTCCGCATTCACAGACTCAGATTTGATTTGATGACAGGCATCCTGATTGACTCCAACTGGCACCCGAGACTCAGTATTTTGGGTGCTAACATCAAGACCTTCACCTTCTGGCTCATTATCAGATGAATCAGACCCCGTAGGGTTAAAGGGGTCATAGACCTCACACTTCTCCTCTTTGGCCTTTGTTTTTAATGACAACATCTGTTTACTTTTATTACTCTTCTTTGTTGATTCCTCCTCATTCCCAGGCAGAGTCCCTCCTGATGCAGAAAGTCGCCGAGCTTGCCATGGGTTTCTGCTAGAGTTTATACGGAAACTGACGGAAGAAGAGGACGGGCACGAGTTTGAAGAGGCACTGAAAGATGATGTACTGGAGGTGAAAGAGCTAGAAAATGAAGAAGCAGCACCAGTTCTGTCTGATCTTTGCCTCTGAGCATCCATTGTCCTGTTTTGCTGACTTGTACCCATTCCTTGCTGGTCAACGGTACGTTCCCTACCTGTATTGCCTGCTAAGCTGGTCACTGAAGACCCAGGCAAAGTACTGCTACTGCTGTCACTGCTACTATTTGCACTGGAGGTACTGTCCCTTTTAATTTTTGGTATCCTTGGCAATACAGAAACATCCACCCATACAGGCTTTGGAGGGGGCTTTCTGACAGACGTTTGTCGGGCAGTTCCCTCCTGGTCTTGATGGGGAGAGTCAGAAGAGCTATTTGACACCCTTGAGAGGGGTTGACCTCTAATCCCATTAGTGCTCAAGTGACCATTTCCAGGTCTTGGTGGATTTAAGGTGATTGGCCTGTGAAGAGCACATGGATGCAGATTGGGATGACCCAAGGGAGATGGGTGAGAGTGAGGAAGATGCGGAGTGTGTATTGGTGGAGATGTGGGATTCTGTGGTGTGGAACAGGACCCATGAGAATTGTGTACTGGTGGAGGCCTTCTCAATGGGCTGGAGGAAGGACCAGCCTGTTCAGAGGGGTGGATGAGACTTGTTTCTGTGTTTGGAGTGTTTCCTGGTTCCCCTGAGCCTGATTCTCCAGGGGTAGTGTTCACTGGCAAGGACAGGGACACTGAAAGGAACGAACAAACATTTGACTTTTGAAAGGATGACAGTCATGCAACATCAACGTAACATTCTCATTTTCCACTAGATATTTTCCTCTACATCTCATCAGCAATTTTGATTTTGGCACGCTCTGCAGCAGCTGACCACTAAGGAGCGAATGGACAGTGACGTGACATAACTGCCAGATTCAAACTGTGCTTTCACGCTATGGCTGGCGCTGAGCCAAAGACAGACACGCTCAGCGCTTGTCATATATCACGACTATTCAATGTTTAACCACATAATGTTTATTTTAGGTTACAGACATTTAAATACATATAATTTATAGCAAAACAATACATTTATAGTTTGTAAAACACACAATGGTGTCTATGGAAGCAGCAATAACAATCCATTCAAATATATTTGCCGACGTGTTTTATTCATATCAGATCATATCATTATTCATATCAAATCAGATATTCATATCAGACACTGTAAGTAACTATAAAGTTAACTATTCTTCTCCCAGTTCACCGGCCACTTACTTTCATGTATTTCGGGAGAAACTGATGAATTCACGTTCTGTAATAAATCCAGTGCTTAATAAATAATAATAAATAATAATAAATGTAATAAATCGCGATGCCGGCTCAACATCGTGATGTCTGTCAGCCATCGCGATGGACGATAGTATCGTCTATCGGCCCAACACTAATATAAACCTTAAATATTGTAGAACAGGTGAAGTAAAAATACAATGAATATGCAATAGAGTTCATATATTTATCAGAATGCTCCTAAGTTTATTTTTCTAGCTGACTAGCGAGTTTTTGGACAATGAATGGCTTTGAAGTAAATATAACATTACATGACTTTGTTCTCAAGCTGTTTTATTGACGTATTTCAAGCGAAATCGCACCACAGTTCCAGTGCATCTGAACTCAGACCACCTCCTACAGGTCATCTCGGGTTCGGTACCCTGGTGCGCTCCCGGGTACGCATAACAGCTTTCACATTACCAATTTTTCACGCGAACAGTCTCCCGTTTCAAACTGAACTGCCAGTGTGAAAGCACCCAATGTCTCCAAAGCATGACTTACCAGGTTTGGTTGCTTTGAGGGAACCATCTCTGTTGATGACCACATCAGAACTGTCCATGAGGAGCATGCTTTGACCACTGAGGATACTCCCCAGCAGGTCTGATACAGGGGCAACATCTTCCTCCTGTGGGACACTCACACCTTGCCTGGAAACCACCACACAACCAGGATTTAAACACCCATTTAATCCTCAAACATATTTTCATTGTGATTTTCATCACCTTGAAGTAGAAATCATCTGTTTCCTCCATCGTGACCATAAAGAGTGATTCCCCCCCTCTAGTAGTTACCTGGAGAGGCCGGCAGATATGGGTCTGGCCACAGGCTGATGGGACCGCAAGGCAGAACGGGAGAGGCCACGGCGTTTAGCTTCCAGAACAGAGGATGGTGTTGGAACTTGATTCTCATCCTCCCTAACAAGATAAATTGGAAGATTAACTTAGACACTCAAGCACTCACTACTTAAAAATTGTTGACAAATATAAAATATAAAACCAACAGAACTTCACCTATCATCAAAGGGGTCTAGGTCAAAGGGATCTCCGTACACAGAGAGGGAGGCTGCGCCGATTTCTGCCCGCATACTTCCTAAACTGTACTCTGAAGGCCGATAAACTGAGGGAATAATGGAACCAGCCTTGGGCTTCTTAATCCCTAAACTCCGTGCAATACGACCTCTCGAATTAGTTTCCTTCTTTTTGACCTGAAGCGGCAAAACATTTTTGGTTTTATCACTTTTTTGCCAGACATATAACTGCAAACTTTCACGCGTTCTTGCATAGAAGAGGTAAAGCAATACTTTTAATCAGCAAAACATTTATATTTGAGCTTTCAAAAACCCATAACAGCAACCTTTCAACAACCCAAAAATAAAGAACAAAAACTGTTGAAATTTTGTGGTTCTACATCTGCCAAGAACTTACCAGTTTTCTTCTAAATTTTGTCTTCCTTCCTCTGCGTTTCCGTCTCTTCACTCCCATGCTTTTTGTTGTTTTCCCCCCAGATATTGCTGAGGATTTGCTTTTGGTTTTCCTTCTTCTAACTGGTAAGAGAATCCCATTTAGATCAGGCAGAATCATACCGAACTAAACATCCAGTTTAATGAAAACTAAAACCTCTGATTACACAAGGTATTATGATCCATTTCAGGTTAACCAATGACAAGTGGTCAGGTGAAACAGTAAGTAGGTAGTAAAACACAATCTCAAAAGAGTCTTCTGTAAACCATGTGTTATTTTAGAGTAGGGTCTCTGATTTCAACACTACAGTTCAGAAGTTTGGGGTAATTATTTTTCTTTGAAAGAAATACATTATTCAGCTAGGATGCATTAAATTGATCAAAAGTGACAGTAAAGACCTTTATAATGTTATAAAATATTTCAATTTCAAATAAATGCTGTTCTTTTGAAATTTTTATTCATCAAAAAACATTGATTAAAAAAATGCTTCCACAAAAATATTAAAGTCCCCCCTGTGGTGAAAATCAAGTTTTTAAATGTTGTTTATATGTCTATGTGGTGTTTTTAATATGCTTTAAGACAAACCATGTGTAAATTCATAAGTCAGCACCATTGTTTGTATTTTCTCCTTAAAACTGCAGTGAAAAAAAAGACAGTCTCAAAAACGCGGTTTGAA
This sequence comes from Vimba vimba, assembly GCA_022828995.1. Taxonomy (NCBI): domain Eukaryota; kingdom Metazoa; phylum Chordata; class Actinopteri; order Cypriniformes; family Leuciscidae; genus Vimba; species Vimba vimba. The sequence continues at coordinate 8,237,736 of CM040841.1, forward strand.
ATCGCTATTGTTTCTAACTTTACAAACTACCTTGTAACCAATCACATCAACGTGCCGGCGGGCTTTAGCATATCATTAACTATGAACTCTGAAGCAGTGGAGTCTCGAGAGATGCCAGGTTATCCCGGTATATTTTTCTGTTGATATGAAAAAGCGGGTACATTTAGAAATATAGTGGGTGTATGATGTATATTACGATTTTATGATGAACTAAATGCCTTTCTCCACTGACGTTTTGAGTTGTTCATGATACTGATTGTTAGAAGGCAGCTGCCTGACTCTGAGATGGCGAACAGGAACATGGTTTGTGTAACATTAGCAACACACTATTAGCTGTTTGATAACATAGTCAAGCACAAGGCTAATAATATTAATTACCATTATGTGTCCTACATTGTAAAGAGCGATACCATTGTGCAGCGTTTACCTCAGTAAGTGGACTGAGCGAGTGGATCTCTGAGCTGGTGTGAGTGAGTGGAGGCAGGGTTAATTTGCATATTAATGGATCCACGTATACTAAATGAAGCAACGGCGTAGAGTTACAGTACATTCAAGCAATTTTAAGGCATGAAGAAGAATTTTCCACAGGAATTTTTTTTTAAATATGTAATTTTGGTGATCAAAGATGAGTTTTAAGGGATACAATTGTTAACTACAGGGGGACTTTAAGCAGCACAATGGTTTTCAACATTGATAAGAATTTTTTCTTGAACACCAAATCATCATATTAGAATGATTTCTAGTGGTGCACGATATATCGGCCGATATGGTCATTTTTTTACACATCGGTATCGTTCCGATGTCAAAATATGGCCGATGTGAACAGGCCGATATTTGACGTGTTTAGTTGAAGATGAAGTTGACGATGCTGACTCGCGATCTTAGCAGTAGTGAAGGCGCCTGAGAGAAATACACATTTCATACAGATGACATAAGCAGAGAACAGTCTGTTTTCTTTTGTTTTGAATTGTTCTGTTTAAAAATAGACATTTCAAGCTTTCTATATATGTCTCAGGTCTGTGAGGCAGGTAGGTTTCGGTTCATTTATGAGACGCGCTCCAGGTTCACGCGCTGGCACCTCTATGTCATGATTAAATATTTTCTACTATATTTACTAAATCCATTCCAGGCAATTGGTTGATGAAACATTGATCAAAATTAAGATACAATTAATACAAAACGAAATTAAATTTAAATACAGGCTTTGTGCTTTCTGTTCGAGGTCTCGGTGAAAGTTTTAAAGCAGTCTTTTAGTGCTGCTTTCAGAGCGCTCACGTCCATAACGGAGAACTGTCCCGTCCGTAACATTGTTAACGCAGTCCAGTGCGACTTATGTTTTTTTCCTCTTCATGACACATTTTTGACTGATCGTTTTTTGACTCGTAGATATTTGAATATATTGCTTGATATTTGATACCCGTTCGAATTCGATTTTTCTCAAAAGTGACAGCACGTGTGATTTGTGGATTACTGATAAGCGCGAGTGGAGAAACAAGACGCCTGTTTAATTATTTATTCATTCTCAGTGTTGAGAAACGTAGCCTTCATGTGTTACGTTATTGTGTTAATAATAACTAAAGTAGCCTACCTAATTATGTTACATATTTATTTTGTATGAAAACTAGCGCGTTCGTTACTTATGGATTAAAAAGTAGGCTACCGTTGTATCAGTGCTGCGCGAGCTCTCTCTCACACAAACACGGACGCACGCACACAGAGAGAGAAGATAATTGTAAAATGAAAAATTGACGGGCTAAGTTTAAATTTTGTTCTTGCTTGTTTTTTTTTCTGTCAAAATGTCAGAAAACATTTTGTATTATCCATCCGTGTTTTTAAAATTCGTTAAATGACGGACGTTTTACTGTTAACACAGCCCATATGTCGGATTATAGCCTACTTGTTATTATTTTTAGAATAAGTGATTCGTTATGCTATTATTGGACTCCTGTCTATTCATTGTCAGCTGTTTTCTATAAATATGTTTGTATTGGCTAACATTTATTCAGTTAATGCGTGTCCTGTTTAAAATGTGCAATGTTCAAACGCAAAGACAGCACGTCACAAGAAGCCCTTATGTGGTATTTTTTAGTATCATATTTGGATATTGGAATAATAAATTAAGTAGCCTATCTTAATTGTACACAATGTTCCTGTTTTTTTTTTTGGGGTTTCTTAATTTTAGACAAGCTGACCAGCACACATTATATGCAATGCAATATAATGCATGTGTATCATATGTGTGACATATTTTGCACACAGGTAAAGGTGCCCAATATCAGTAATTTCTAAAGTAAAAAAAAAAAAAGTGTTTTGGAAAATAGCTCTTTATTTGATAATCATTAAAATTTGTTTTCTATACAGAGATATCGACATCGGTAAATATCGGTATCGGCCATAACAGCAATATTAATATCGGTTATGTTTCACATCGGTGCACTAATGATTTCTGAAGGATCATGTGACGCTGAAGACTGGAGTAATGATGCTGAAAATTCAGCTTTGATCACAGGAATGAATTACATTTTAAAATAATATTACAATAGAGAACAGTTATTTGAATTCATATAAAATTTCATCCAATATTTGATCCAATAAATGCAGCCTTGGTGAGCATAAGAGACTTCTTTCCAAAAGCATTTAACAAATCTATACCATGCCAGAACGTTTTTGTACAACAATCACCACATCACTTATGTGTTGCTGCATAAAAAGTACAAAAAAACTTGTTTCTCCCACAAAAATAAATAAATAAATAAATAAATAAATAAATATATAAATATATATATATATATATATATATATATATATATATATATATATATATATATATATATATATTATTTTATATATACATACACAGTATTTTTTTTCTTCAGATTGTTTGAGTATTTTGTTTCAGATTTGACATTCATCTAAACAAATCTTAATACCAGGTGCAAATGGTGGGTCTATTTGTCTCACCTGTCTTTCTCCTCCGGCGGGTTCTGGAGTGAGGGGTCAAGTCTCGCACATACACGGCTGTGCTAAGTCCAGCCACTACAGCATTGATGGTCTCATCCAACCATGTGGACTGCATCATATATCTGGGAGTAAGCTAAAACACAATACCACACAAATCAAGCACTCACTTAGCTCACAACAACAACAGTACAGCACTGCACAAAACATTCTCAAAGTTTAATAGAGTTTGTTCAACCACTAAACCCAACCATATGAGCAAAAGTAAGTGATTTTTTTTTCATGCTTGTTCCAGTATTTAAGTATCCCATTCACTTGTATTTGAACAAAACAACATAAACATCCAAAGTATCCAGTTGTTACAAACCAGTTAGACCTGCTTCATCATCCCAGTGACACACACATCTCAGCCATGTTACACACTTGTGGTTAGAGAGCAAAGCAAAAGCATCATGCAAACCTGCGCTGCTGTGCGTGCCTGTGTGATCCGATGTCTGTTGACGTTGGCCCGAACTCTTTCGCTCTGCTGGGTCCGTGCGATCGCTCTGGTCGGTCTGGCCCGGGAACGGCTGGTGGTGGGGAGAGAGCTGCTCTCCTCCTCACTAATTTGTTCAGAACCTAAAAAAATTAGATGAAAATTATGGTTATTACTACAAATATGTAACAAATCATAAATGTAATGTTAATGTAAGAAGTGGTTGTAAGAAATGAAAGATGACCTGATGTGCGGTTGCTGGCGATGCACTCTGGGCAGAACCACTCCTCTACAGGTACAGCGTCCAGAGGCGGCGTGAGACATTCCATGTGGTACCTTCCATAAAAAAGGGAGAATAATATAGAATAAGTAGTCAAACAGAAATTAAACAATAAAACCGTCGTCCCCGTAAATAGGCAGGGCTAATATATATGACCGTATGTTAAAGTACTAAACAAACAAGTTCATCCAGTCAAACACCCTAAATGTATTCAAATATAGTGGAATGAAAATGTAGGAATGAAAATGAGGAAACCACCTATATTTGCCATTCTTGAGCATATTATATATTACTAGCATTATAATCATCATCATTATTGATACAAATGACAATAATAATATGTAGTTATATGCGCATGATATTTTGAGTGTCTTGCAGTATTTAACATTAATGGTTAATTAATTGATCCTTTTAAAATCAGAAGTAATTTTAATGAAACTGAAGTAGCGACAGATCTTTTCTTCTGTATTGTGACGTATTTCAGAGTAAAACAGATTTTCGGAAAAGAAAAAATGTTGGTTGTTGATTGGATGAAGGCAGATCTGATCACCACAGAGAAGCCTGACGTCTAACTGGAAGAGCGAGTTACACACGTTTTGAATATCGAGGTAAAATAAAAAGGTTTGAAGAATGAAACATGCACAAATTAATTATTCACAATAAGATCAATAACAAGCATTTGGAAAATAGACTTTTCATTGTATGCCTTTAATGATACAATTTTTTGACTAGGCCTATTCCTGAAAACTTAACTTAAAATCCCTTTCCCTGATTTTAAAACGAGACTGTATATTTTCAGTTCATTGTCTATAAAAAGTTGGTCAGTGTCATTATTCAAATCCAAAACGCTGCTTAAGTAACAAATAAGCAGTTAGCACATGTACCTCTGCACTGGTCAAGAGGACCAATCAGTCATTTGTGATCAATGGATAAGGAGATTATTTAATCATTTTATAGAGATTACTAGGACAAACTGATCCTTTTCTAAATCAGAAACAATCTTTTGAATTAATAGATTAAAAACTATTATACGTCTCATTTACAAAAGGCAAAAACCTCACCTGCTTATAGCTAGTGTTCCTTAAACCCTTAATTAGCTTGTTCAGGTGTGTTTGATTAGGGCTGGAGCTAAACTCTGCAGGAAAGTGGATCTTAAGGGCCACATTTGCCCACCGCTGTACTAGATCTAAACCAATGTTATTGAGTGTTATCAAGTCAAACAAAAACACTTAACTTCATTTACATTACACACTCCAGGAAGGCTATAAAGTTGATTATGAACATGAAAAATAACCAAGGCAAAACACCAAAAGTCCACAAGTCATTGGTGCTCTTTGCCCAAATTAGTGTCTCAGTATGTATTACTATAGTGAATTTATATATTTATTTTATATTCATCTTTTATTTTAATATTTAAAGTACTATACAGTACCGGTCAAAAGTTTGGTACCATTACCATCGAGTCGCATGTCATCAAATTAGGGACTTACGTCCAAGTCATGCGACTCAAGTCCACAACCCTGGTTTGCCATTAAAGGGATAGTTCACTTTGAAATTAATTTTTGGTATGTTTTAGCTTACCTCAAAGGCATCCAAGATGTAGGTGTCTTTTTTTCCGGAGTAGTTTCAATTTTGATATTTTTAGGTCAAACCGTTCTTGTCTGTCAGTCATATAATGCAGGTCTATGGTCACTGTCTCAAAACAGCATGCACAAAGTCCAAATTAAACAATTCCCCATCGTCCAAATTAAACAATTCCCCATCGTAAGTACACATTGATGGCTTAAGACACGAAACGAGCGGTTTGTGTGAGAAAACGAACAGTATTTATATAGTTTTTGTCCTCTTGTAAACACACACACCCAAATGATCAGAGGACGCGGGTGCTTCGGTCTGCGCAAGCGCCGGAAAAGGTCAGAGGGCGCGGGCGCTTCGATCTGCGCAAGCACCGGAAATTATCTCTCGCGCGTGTACGTCACTCATTGTTTACACAGAGATTTCGGAAGCCTTACCTTTCACTGTGAAGATCTAAACATATTTAGACGTACAGGAAATGGCAATGGAAGACGATTTCGATATATCAACAGACAACATTGAATTTTTTACACAACCATATTTATTTGAACCAGAGTACACCGATCAAGAATCACGAATCACGAATGTGCATAGCAATGCCACAGCTACAAGACGACGAGGACATTGACAGTACCCCGTCATACACCTGCCTGACTGAAGATCCCGAGTTTTCTCCGCTGTTGAGCCGCAGCATTTTGCACGTTGGCAGGTGTATGACGGGGTACTGTCAATGTCCTCGTCGTCGTCTTGTAGCTGTGGCATTGCTATGTTCCATTCGTGACAACATATGCTCTCTACTTCTGTTGGCATCTCACAACACTTGCTTCAAGAACACCACCAATTTTGCAGAGATCTCTGTCTCTCTGAGGCTTGAAGACGTGCTGCTGCAGCGGATGCTTCCTCTATCGCTCTGAGTTCTTGATCGGTGTACTCTGGTTCAAATAAATATGGTTGTGTAAAAAATTCAACGTTGTCTGTTGATATATCGAAATCGTCTTCCATTGCCATTTCCTGTACGTCTAAATATGTTTAGATCTTCACAGTGAAAGGTAAGGCTTCCGAAATCTCTGTGTAAACAATGAGTGACGTACACGCGCGAGAGATAATTTCCTGCGCTTTCCGGCGCTTGCGCAGATCGAAGCGCCCGCGCCCTCTGACCTTTTCCGTCGCTTTCCGGCGCTTGCGCAGACCGAAGCACCCGCGTCCTCTGATCATTTGGGTGTGTGTGTTTACAAAAGGACAAAAACTATATAAATACTGTTCGTTTTCTCACACAAACCGCTCGTTTCGTGTCTTAAGCCATCAATGTGTACTTACGATGGGGAATTGTTTATTTTGGACGATGGGGAATTGTTTAATTTGGACTTTGTGCATGCTGTTTTGAGACAGTGACCATAGACCTGCATTATATGACTGACAGACAAGAACGGTTTGACCTAAAAATATCAAAATTGAAACTACTCCGGGAAAAAAGACACCTACATCTTGGATGCCTTTGAGGTAAGCTAAAACATATCAAAAGTTAATTTCAAAGTGAACTATCCCTTTAATTTCTTACCCAGCATCACAGCCATCACACAGCAGGAGGCGATCTTCACGGTCTCGACCCCCGCAAACCTCACAGCTGGTCTGATCCAAGTCCAGTTCCAGCTGTTCCTCGCCAGGTTTCACAGGCTTCTTAACTGCAATCTAAGCACACACAAACAAACTAATACTCTCCCATCTGCTTAACTGAGGCTGTTATTATGGTATGTTCATTGTGCTCTTCAAGTGGAGTCGGAAAAATCGTAATTACGATGCCCAAGCACATGAATGACATTTATATTTAGAAAGGGGGAAAACTCATAATACACAAGTTTTACATTATAAGCGATTTGAAACACTGATCTATAAATCTACAGAGATCAGTGAGCGGGTCTAATAATCACTCAACTTTCACATTTGTGAAACCATGTTGTGATATCATGTACTGTATAAATAAGTGATAGAAATCAATATTTGTCAACATTTTGAATTCAGATGTAGTTATTTGGGCTTATTATTCACAATATATATCTTTCAATGTGGAAAACACAAATGGAGTCACAGAATCCTGTCATAAAATTGGAATTTACTGTATAACACAATGTTGTGGTAATAATAATCCTGATGGACAGATCTGGTATGTGACTCACTGTTTTTTTAACTTTCCCGCCATGGCACTTTCTCAGGAAAATGTTCTCAAAGACTATTCGGTCCACAGGACAGGAGTTGGCATTCTGAAAAAAAAAAAAAAAAAAAAAAAAAAGTGCCATTATTGTTTATGAACTAGGGTTATTATAGTTAACTAAAACAGTTAAAAACATTTTTGTTACTTGAAACAAAATAAACGTTAACTGACCTAAAGAAAACAACTTCTTTAAAAATAACTTATTTTATTTCAGCTAGTTGCTAAGGTAATATTTTTTTAATGATGTACTAAAATGAACTAATACAATTAATTCATTGTATTAAAACTGAAATAAAAATTATATAGGCATTAAAAGAAACACTAATAAAAATGACAAAAACAAACAACAAAATTATTAAAAATTGAACAAAAAAAATATATATATAAATACAAACAAATCCAAATTAATTAATTCATAAAATGAAAAAAATAATAACTCTTATAGTACGTCAATGATCATCGGGGTCCAAGCAAGGATGACCCAACTTAAAATGGATCTTACGATGTTGTTTTTATAGCAAAGTCCATCTTGAGTCTTCACTGAAAGTTAAGGTTTGATCATAAAATGTGTGGACTTATATTCAACATTTAAATTTAGATGAATCACATGTCATAGGATGTCACACAGGACAAATTCAAATGAATGTGAAGATATCATTTGCAGCTCAAAACATCTAAATCTTTTATCTTAAGGCTCTTTTCATTTTTATATTTTATTTCTATATCCGTTGCCTCATAAACTTATGTTTGCAGTTTAACACATCAGTGTTTGTTTTATTATTCATTTTATTATTCACAACAATAAATGTCCATTGCTTAAGCTCCATTGCTGAATGTCACTGTTTTCGTCACTGCAGTTTCCCGAACACACACACAAGAAATGAAATGTGTTTAGCCCAAAAATATTTTGTTTTTAACAGTTTTTAATTCTTCTTTTTGAAATGTCTCTCAGATCTGTTATAACTCCATTGCCGCTTTAACAAGTTGACCCCACAATTGCGTATCTTAATGAGAGTCTGCAAATTAGTGGCTGAAAATTTAGGTTTAAAACATGTTAATATTTCAATCATGTTGCAAAAACCCTCTTATCATGATAATATATTTTAAGCAATATCTCATGAAGATTTATATATATATATATATATATGACATGACATATGACCACTAGGAGGTGCTCTAGGCATATGTTTTCCTTGATTGGTTTTCCCTGTAGAGATACAAGTAAAACAGTGACGCACGTTTGTTATTGTTTTATCATGAAATGAGAGTTAAGTGTCTTTATTAAAATCAATGATAATCCATTGATTTTAATAATCAATGGATAATGGATTATCCGCAGTGTCCACAGATATAACCGCGATCCACGCATCACTAGTACAAATACATACATTTTTTAATGGTAGGCCATTCAGATGTGATGTTTTTAGCCACTGAAATTTGATTGCCCGTTGGCAGTCATGTTTTTAGGGGTTTTTTTTTAGGTATCCGAGTCATTTTATAGGATATGTTTCTAGCCCTTAGGGTTCAAAAATCCAAACTGCCACCTTATAGTGCCAAATAGTCACGGACGGGTGTGTGTCAGAGTTTCTGAGTTGCAGTGCTCAATTGGGACCATTCTGCCAATTTTGGGGTCTCTACAATTTACGGTCTTTGACACCCATACACTTTTAGGGAGGAAAAATAAGAACATCAGTACAAACACAATAGTGTTCCAGCACTTTGGTGCTTGGACCCCTAATAAAATAACAGTGTTATAAATAATATTGCATCAACCATGAAGTTGTTTCCCCAGTATTTGCATATTATGAATAATGCTGAATAAACATAGAGAATCACTGACCAAATATGGACGAGATCTTAATGTACAAGTTACGTAAAGGGTTTAAGCTTGTCAATCTTACCCTTGACCATTCCAGAATGCAGTCGAGACAGAAGTAGTGTTTGCAAGACTCCGGTGTGGCCACGGGCTGCTCGTGGAAGGAGTTCAGGCAGATGGGGCATTTCTCCGAGTCCTCGTCTGAGCTCAGGTCAGCTGCATCCACAGGAGCGTTCCCTGCAGCTCCTTCCAGGACGTTCCCAGAGTCCTCATCTGAGGATACAGGATACAGTCCTCCCGTGTTTGTTTGAAGATTGTGTGGCAGGTCTTATGATTATGCATATTTTAAGGCAAAATGCAAACACATCACTCCCAACGATTAAAGGTCCACATGATCTGATATCTGCTGGAAAGCACTTTTATACGACTGATATCATATTTGATGGATAGATATGCTTTTGGTTAGATTAGAAAAAAAAAAAAGTAGTGTAGGACTCGATTTTGTCCATCCGGAATTGATTGATTGTTGTCGTTTGCTAATTGCTCTCACAAGTTGTCATTGTCAAGGGGAGGGGAAGTTAATGGTTTTGATTAAAATATTGATGTGCATAAGGGTCAATTAAGGGCAATTTTTATAATTCCCTTAATAAATGTATCTGTGGTGTTGTTTTTTTATGTGAAATATTTAAATTTAACCAGTTACAATCAATCACAATGCTATAGACTGTAACCAATCAAATGTTTTTCAACATCTTTATATTGCAAAGGTGGAACAAAGCTTCATCTGATAATGCATTTGTGTTTATTTACACTGCATGTTTAAAGGCTCCCTGAAACCAAAATATATATTTTTTTAGCTTTTAGTATGAATATGTTAGCCTTAAGGTTATGAATAAGCTGGTTTGTTCCAAAACGCATAATTCGCACCGTGGAGCTTCTCATCACATCTTCTGTCCAATCAAATGCTCTCTAGAATCTAAAGCTCCGCCCCCTACGCTATAAACACCACCTGGCTAAAGCTACCATTGACACGTCAGGATCAGTATGGGTTGGAGATGTTGTTCGGTTGCTCAAACGCTCGAGTTTTATTCCGTTTTCCAACTGTACATTGGTTAAGAATGAAATGTCTAGAATGTATTCACACCTCTACTATTAAATCCAGCGTATCATCAGAGCTTCCATGGAGCCGTCAAGTACGACTCGCAGTCTGTGAGGTAAAGTAAACGCTATTGGCTGCTTGGAAAGGGGCCATTCAATATGTCCCACCTTTTCAGTGGAAATTACGTCAACGCATCAAACAAAGCTGCGCATTCCAAGGCACTTCAGTGGGCCCTATAATGCTGTTTAATGTAAATATATGTATGATTATTTCACTTGATATTAGAATAATGATTATTAATGTTGATTAACAGAACGTTTTTTGGGGGAAAAAGCACATCATATTTTGTCTACAGACAAAACAAGCCAAGAACCATTTATACAAGTGTTCATTGCTTTTTACGGATTAGAAAATCAAAACTTCACATTGGTTATTTCAAAAGCATGAAAAACAAAACAGTTATTCAAATTGGGAATAAATTATACAAAGAAAGCAAGCAAAGAATACCAAAGCGAGTCAAGTTATGCACTTTCACAAAAACGGACGTTACAATAACTGAAGCGAAAGTACACTGTAAAAATTACACTGTACACTGTAAGTACACTGTCAAATTAATCTCTTATTTGCATTTTTTCTGCACTTGTTGTTTATGATGAGAGAATTTGTGCGAATGCAGATTCAGAATTCAGTCAGTAAGCGCACACTGAACAACTGTGTGCTTGGTTATAATGCTCAACACTGCATATGAAATGCGATGCAACATGAGCAAATCTACTGTAAATGTAATGCCGCAATCGATACTTTTCATTCATTTTACATTGAAAAAATAAATGTAAATTTGGGTTTTATGGTGACTTTAACACTTAAAGGTAATTAAATCAAAGACATTACTCTGGCAGGTGATTAAATCATTAAATAAATATTACAAGTGGCTTTAGAAGTCAATATTCAGTTTTTTACATTTCAATTCGTTCAATATAATTAACTTGTTAAATTGACAAGCATAAAAAAAGTCAATACAAGCATGTTGAAGTTAAATCTTACTTTCACTTTCACCCTCATCTTCCTCCTCCTCTTCATCATCAAGGACATCCTCCTCTTCGTCATCATCATCTTCCTCACTGCCTGTTTCTCTTTCCTCTGATTCCCCCTCGTCTTCCGAGTTGTCCTCTGAATTGGAATGACATGCAGGAAGATAAGTCATGTAAAGTGAAAGAGGAAACTGAATCATTTTTTTTTTTTATATCAAATGCAATAAAGCCTACTGTATCAAATTGCACATATTTCTAAGGCCTCTAAATTATCAACACAACGACTTTGCTGTAAAACCTGTTGTAGACAATCTACTACATGCTTTCTTTCGTCCGATTGATAATTCATACATTTTTAGCAAGTAAAAGGTCTTCTAGTATAATAATAAAAATGTCTCCCTGGAAGTCATGGCATGTGTCTTTTGTTCTGAAATCTTTATTGATTTTCTTTATATTGTTAGTAATATTTCAAGATGAACACTTTCTGTAACTGAACTAAAGCAACTTTACTTGATTTATCCATATATCAAGTATGATACATATTGTTTTTACTATTTTTTCACATGTCAGACTTAAATAATGTTGTCCCTATTTAACCCTGTTAAGGCCCACAACACATTAGGCTTCTCTGTGTTGTTCCATTTGCTGACACAAGACCACTAACCATCATCAGAGATGATGGACATGGCAGGTCTTTTTCCTTTCCCATGGGAGACGTTCCTGTTGATCAGCTCATCCTGGCTGTCCTCCTCATCCATGGTTATGCACTGATTTAATCTAGATATTTTTCAGCACTGAACAACCTGTAGGGCACATAAGCATTATCTAATGTGAACATCCACTGCAAATGTGACCAAAATTGAAATAGTGTCACACAAACTATTAGTTTATTTTTTTCACGTCAGGCTTAAATGTCCTTTTGATTTTGTAGTTTGAGTCAGATGGTTCAATACACATAACTCTCAATGCTTCTATTGTACGGACATGTTATTGACTCGATGCTAACAGCTAACATCAAGCCAGCTAATAAAAACACTAGCCTGCTTCATTTTACCTATACATTCCAGGACACGTATAATGAGGTTGTAAACATGAAAAACATTCAATGCAAAACACCAAAAGTCATTTTATTTAGTGAAAGTGAGCCTTGTGCACTTGCACCATAGCTAATGCTAAAGCTAACACGCTATCAGTGTTTCTTGTCCTTAGTCTAAATTTAACTCATCAGCTGTTTTTGTTATATGTACTATCCAGGCCGTATAGAGCAGCTTTTATAGGCGGTAAATGTCTCATTTATTGAATTCATCTGGGAGGTTATAATATTGAGTATTTGTACCTACCCTGTAAGGTTGTGTAAGACATTATTTGTGTTTTGAAGTCCACTCGGCGTTTGTCTTTGACGGTACCGGTTGGAGAAATTACGAATCCTACTATGGCAAGGAAGGAATTGCTCATGAATATTAATACAAGTTTCGTGAGGTCCGCCCAATAGGCTTTATTGCTGGCAAATTTAACAATTAATTCTACTTGGGTAAAGGTTTTGGCTTATGAATATTATTTAGCAAGTTTACCGAGCAAATTCAGCACGACTAGATTCATATGTAGGGGTTCAAGAAACCCTATTTTAATTGTTAGGATTTTTATTATTATTATTATTTTTTGCGATTGCAATTTGGAACCATCAGCCAACACACAATAGCCTAACCCAAATGTTTTTAATTTATAATAAAACTTTTCATTTTTCCACATGGATTGTAAATTGCAATTATTCTCTGTCTTGCAATACCAAAATCCAAATGATTCAATATAAGGTTAACACATATGACAACATAGCCTACAAACTGCAGCGCATGGGATATTAAAAATAACAACTGTCCATACTGTTCAGCCTCCACTGATGATTATTTTCATGCATTCTGGCTTTGTCCACTTGTTCAGTCATTCTGGTCAGAGGTCATGAGCTGTCAGACATCCTTGGGAGATATTACCGATTTCTAATCATCTCAAACCATTTTTATTAAACTTACTGTCCATAGCAAAGAGACAGATTCTACTTAATTGGAAAGACAGAACAGAACTCTCAATTGGCTCAATTATTATAAGTACACTCAAACTTGGAGTAATTAACTGCATTTGGACATAATATAGAATCATTCAAACAAACCTGGTCCCCTTTTTCAATAGTCTACCTAAAATAGGAGAACTGATTCCTCTTTGTCATAAACCATGAGAAACTCATAAGGAACATTTTGTGTAATTTTATATAACATATGTAGCTTATATCCTGTCAGCTTGTGTCGATTACTTTTCTTATCATAATTTAAATTCTACTGCCCTTAAATTTGCTGTCTTCTTTTCCTCTTTTTTCTTTGTTGTCTTTCCAGTGTGTCAGTATTTGGCATTAGTATTTTGTATTTGGTATAAATTACAACAGACTATTTATATAATAGATAAATAAGTATTACTTAATGTTCTACAATTATCTTTAGATTGATGTCATTTATATATTATAATGTTCTATATGCTATACTTTCATTTCTTTTCTATGTATGTCAATAATAACAAATTTGTTATTGCTATTATGATTGTTAGTGGTGGTAGTAGAAGTAGTATTGATATTTATATTATTACAGAAAAATGTGTCCTCCTTTCCTCTCCCCTTCCTTATAAAATCAAATTCCAAAACATTAGATATAAACACTTATAATTTATACACTCTAAGCTGTCTGGGTCTGGGTGTCTTTTATGTGTACTTTTGTGTTTATACATGTCATTGGTCTCTTACTTTGTATAAGCAGCTATGTCTTGTTAATAATAATAAAAATAAATAAATAGTATTATTCTGACGTAAAACTGATCATGCAGACCAAACTGTAAGGCCTAGAGACTTAAAACCTGGCCAGATGGTAGGTCTCAATTTGGGGAGACATTGGCAAGTTATGAACTCAATTGGCCAACAGGAGGCGCTACATCGATCAAAACCGCATGGTCTAAAGCGCACGGTGAACTTTTGGCGTGTCCGTATCCACTTTTGCTAGTTTAACGATGGGAAAAATGGTCAGTGTGCCCGGCGCATGGTCTAAAAGGGTTGTTCCTATTCTCTTAATGAGTAATGGGTGTGTTTTGGGCGTAACGTGCAATAAACCAATCAGAGTCTCATCTCCCATTCCTTTTAAAAGCCAGTTGCGCTCGCGCCATGGCGGATTCGCTATTTACATAGACCATCTACGGGACAAAGTGTACTCACGTTGTGCACCCGCCTATAGGCGCATATTACTAACGCACTCTTTAAATAACAAAACAAATATTGCGCTATTGACTTTAGATCAGGTTTTTGTTGGTCAATGCCTATTTCAGTTGCCTCAAAATATCAACGTGCCAACAATGCGCATGAACACAGCTGGTTTTCAGACCAGCAGCCCATGGGCGCACAGATGGGCGCAGATGCATTTGCTATTTAAACAACGTGGCGCAGGACGTGAAAATGATAACTGCGCCAGGCTGAAACTAGCAAAAAATACTTGCGTCGTTCCTGGCTCTGCATTTCACTAAAATGGCTATTAACGCAATGAGATATTTTTAACAAACTTGTTATGCTCATGTACAACGTCATTCTGTGGTGACACAAAAAAATCTGCGGCGATTCACCACTTGGCGGCGCCATAATATGAAAAAAAAACATAAAAACTACGCAAGTTAGTCTAATTGACTTGAAAATTGGCATGCAGTGTCTTTGTCCAAAAACATGGCTGCCACAGAGGTCTGTGCGAAGTTTGAAAGAAAATGGCCACCGGGTGGCGCTATTGTGTTTTACACCCAATATATCATGCAACATATGACACATACACAATATTCATATCATGTTGAATCTCATTCTGAACAACTTTGCCTCAAGAACCTGTCAACAAAATTGTTCATTAAATATTTGCAATTACTTAAAATTTACTCTTTCAAACTCCTCGTAAGCCGTTTGTCCAATTTGTTAGAAACTTGACTGGCATCATCTAGGGACCCTCATGGTTTAATGATCGATTGCTACTGTTGTCCACTAGAGGGACCCGCAGGAAATCTTTTCAATTTAATCTTTCTATGAGTTTCCAGCATTGGCTGATGTACAAATGCTTAAAACCATTTTTTTTTTTTTTTTGTGCGCTGGTAATACAGTTTTATATAATTAGTTCACAAAGAAATATGTGAAGTGCTTATAAACCATTCAACGATATTTTCACAATTACATATCCTGATAACATTGAAAAGATATTTGTCTTTGTGTGTGTGTAGGTGTGTGTGTGTGTGTGTGTCTGCTTTAAAATTTATTTGCTTTGAGATTACTGTTAGAAACCAACACTTTCAAAATGAAAGTGAGCCAATGAGTGGTCCTCTGTTGTCATCTGCTGGTTATAATCGTAATTTTGTCATTCTACTTATACTAAAAGTTCTTTTCACAGGTTTTGCTTTTGCATTCATATGTAGACCTTATAAAAACACTTCAAACACTTAAAATCACATTTTGTCAGTTTATCACTTCATTTGTACTGAGCTCTGTTTTGACAATTGTGCCACATAATGATTAATGTGAAACCTGAAAATGTTGTTATACAGAGGAGATTTACATGTAAGCCTTTTGTTACATATCATTTATTTTAAATATCTATATCTGCAACAAAATGTGTGTGTAAGCATGCTTAGTGTGTATTAAGTATTATTGCTTAAGCCTTTCATTCTTTTGTGTGTGTTTTAGTATATTCTCCATCATGGATATTTTATGGTGTCAGGCTGTCAGCCCTACATTTTGCGTTGGCCTATAGACCCTAACAACATAGATGGCATGAAGGTCTTAAAAAGCAGCTGAGATATGAAGATATTGCAGCTATATTCATGAATTGAACTTTCAAATGTGGAAGATTGTGACAGGCGCGCACACACACACCATAAAGTTTGTTTATGTTTTTTGTTTGTTTTTTTACAATTTTGTTTACTTCTCTAGCCTTCCCTATAATTTCATAAAACATAATTTATAAATTTACACTATATTTTTTTCATCAGCTGATCAATATGCATTCTCCAAATTGACTGGTGAATTCTGATAGGATTGTTGTCCCTATTCATTTATTCGTTCATTTTAGTCACAGTATTCAAATATTTGCATTATTTACTTTATTTAGACAAGCAGTAAGAGCATGAAAAATGCTTTTACGTTCTTTTGTAAAATTCTGTGCATTACCCCAAGAAACTTAATTCACAAAACTTTTGAGGTGGGGGAAAGAAAAAAACTATATTTCAATGCAAAGTTTCTCCAAGAGGAAAGCAATACATTTGAAAGAGAACAGAAAAAATGTAAGCGCCAGCTTTTTCCTATTTTTTTCCCTTTATGATTTAGGGGCTCCCAGGATCCATATTCGTTAATTTATTTGTAAATTAATGTAAATGGAAAACAATTCTAAAATAGAGTTTTCAAAATGACTTTTCGCGCCATCTCTCGTTCTCTCTCTCTCTCTCTCTCTCTCTCTCTCTCTCTCTCTCTCTCTCTCTCTCTCTCTCTCTCTCTCTCTTCCCCCCTTCTCTCTTTGCATCCTTCGTACGTGCACATCCACACTAGCTTCATGGCTTTACTATACACAGGCGAACAGAGTCCAACCACTTTCAAGACGCGGGTGGAGCTCTTTTTTTCAAAAACACGTAAAAGCAATATATAATTGTATCAGCTGGGAAATAGTAGACAAGAGTCCACTTGCAAAAATCAAAATGCAAAGTGTAATGCGGATATTACTCGAAATATAACAGAAAATCGGAAAGTAAGTGCGCCGAAAATGGTTCATTCCTAAAGTACGACGTGCAAAACCGAACGCGCCGCACCCCGCTATAACACTCAGAACATCCACCAAACGCCTTGATGGTCATATACACGCCCCCCTGACGCTGTAATTCGATAATTCCATTTAATAGGCGGGGTCTCAATGAAGGGATCGGCCGACTATTGGCTGACTATCACGTCAATCAAATGCTGTTTTGCATAAGCAGGTCAGGTTGCAGTTGCAGGGGAGTGGGCAGGGTTGGGATAGCTGAACTTCTCCGCTGGTGTAGTGTACTATCCTAAATTTAATACTTTATTTGAGAAATTATTTACTTTGCGTGTGTTTTGATAGGACACCATTAAGGAATGATGGTTTTGCTCTTCTTCGAGTAATTAATGGGTTTATTGGGAAGTTAAGGTGAGTAAGTGTGGCTTTTAGCTCTAATTGTCTGTCAAAATATTTTTTATCATTTTATTTGAACATGCGATAAACAGATAACCTTGTATAATTGTATCCTTTAATATTTCAGCTTTATTGTTTTTGTATGCGACATATATAGCGATACATTGACATGTTATATCATCATCAGTATTTTACAGTAAGTGATAAATTAAAAATTGAGACTTATAATGAATCAAAACATGGTTGGAAAATGCCTTATTTATATGTGCTAACAAATTCAGGCGTTTCATCCATAAGCCACATGGTCGAAGAATAGATTAGATTATTTATAACTCATATAATTATCATATAGTAATATAATTATAAGAACGAATTTTGTATATGCATATTCATCTGTTCAGTTATATATTTATTATATTTATTCAGACATTGGCAGTTATATACTCCGGACTCCATCAGATCTTGTGATTTCTGAAAGCAGGTAAGCCACTGACTAACGCACATTGCGCCTGTTCTCCACTCCACTGTGCGTGTGACAGCGGCTAACCAGCTTTTGGATGTGTGCCTGACTGGGACTGTCCCACTGGAGACTCCCGGACGGATACAGTCTCTGGAGGGACACTTTTGGCTCCACTGGCCCTCGACGAGTCTTTTTGTTCCTGTAACTCAACTGGTAATTCCCTGTGCGTGAAACCAAGCGTGTCGGATTCCCATGAGCACATGTCCTGAATAATCAATGTACAGTAAATGTAAATGTTGAATGGCATCAGACAGTAGACAAGTGCTCAGTGCTCAGTTTTTAACATGTATCTCTATATTAAGTTGTTTATATGCATAATAATGTTACCAATATATTTTGCATGCAACCAGCAACTCTGAACTTCTGAACTTGTAGGTACAGTAATACAAGTCCAGTTACAGTAGCTGTGGGAGTGTCACTATTTGTCAATCGAAACGACTTTGAATCATATTCACACGTTTAACAAACAGTGTGATAATCTTCCATTAATTTGTCATTAAACTTTCATTTTGTTCACCCTTTTCAGTTTTGGTTTTGTACAGTATGTGGTTTTCAATAGGTTTGAGATTTTAATGATTTGACACTATATAATATTATGGAAATATAGGCTATCAAATAAAATATAGAAAATATAAACCTTAAAGTTTCCGTATATATTATATTTCTAAAATTATCAAATATTTATTTTCTTATATAAACATGCTTTTAGCTACAAAAGTTTGGTTGTAAGATTTTGCTAAAGAAATGGGTAATGCATATGACAACAAACAAGTTAACACTTAATAAAAATAAATGTAAACAAATTATATAAATAAATAAAATTCTAATGTTGAGTATACAACTTTTAGCAACAAAATATTGATGTTGTAAGATTTTAACTAAAGAAACGTTAACTAAGGGTAACGTTGTGTGAAACGCAAAGTTAACAAGTTGTTAACAATTTAAAAGTTACATTTGGGAGGGGGGATTAATACTTTTTTAGACATTTGATTTGTAAACCTTATATTAAATTAAAATATTAAAAAAAATCCTAATGTTGTAGTATACACTATATTATTTCATATTATATAGGCTATATATATATATATATATATATATATATATATATATATATATATATATAAGCTTTATAAGAATATATACATATATATTATTTATATATTAAAAATCCTAATGTTTCAAAATACAAATTGTTAGCAACAGAATATTAAAGGTTGTGGTGATATTGTGCTAAAGAAACGAGTAACATGGTATGACATAAGTTAACAAGTTAATTTTTAAATGTTAAATTTAGTCAAAAATACATCCAGGCTTTGTCTTGAAAAGCACAAACTGCACTTTATGTTACATAAATCTGACTACATTTAAGTGATAAATGGTTACATTTTGGAGTTTGAGCTCCATAAAATGTAAATCCTGCCTCCTAACATTAAATCAAATTGTTTATAATGTATGGCCATTATTGGGGAAAAACTCAGTGTCATTACTGTGTCTCGTGTGTCTCGGACTGCATTAGTGCCGTTAATGGCTCTGGTCCATTTAAGGGAATTCATCACAGATTAGAGATTTGATTTGATTGAATCACTTCTGAACCTGCCTTTTTGTTGTGATTAAACCCCCTTGGTGTATTAATGTGAAAATGATGAATTAAAAAATATAATTCTCATTAATGTAAATTCATGAGCATATAGCCACGCCTTTACGTGTGTGTGTGTGTGTGTGTGTGTGTGTATCCTATAGTTCCTGCTGACAGGCATGAGAGGATTGGAGGCTTATCATGGCTGACGGTTCCTTGATCTTATCTATATAATCCACTTTCATTTTCATGATATCAAAACAGCCAAGCTAAAAGAGAACAACTCAGACAAACACTTTATACTGAATCATGCGAGGTATTTAAAACCTTTGTGGTTAAGTGGAAGAACAGATCTGTGATATAAGTTAAGATGTGCAGAGTTTTTTCATGTTGACTAATGAAATTATGACTTCCTTTATAAAAATATGTCTTTATAGATTTTTATACACTATAGGACAGTTCTGGGTTTAGATTAGTCTCCTAAACTTAATTCCAAGAACCATATTTGATCAAATCAGATTCAGACCATATACGTAACATGAACAGGTGATGATGTAAGAACATACTAAATAAAAAATGTTTATTACAATTCCAAATTATTAGAATAAAAAAAAATAAAAAAAAAATAAATGAAAATATTAATAATTTTTAAATAAATAAAATAATATATTAATATTATGTATATTAAATGTGAAATGTATTGTAGTAAAATATAAGTATACAAGCATATAATGCCTAAATATAACAATAAAAAATATAACTAAATAAAAATATATATTTGTGGAGGTCAGGCCAGCTTAAGTATAATAACACATAATACCAAGAAATTCTGAAAATTAATGTTAATTGTTTTACTCAAATTATCTTAATATAATTTGTAATAATAATAATAAATAAGTGGAACCTTTTGACCCCACTGTATACTCTGTGTCGTTTTAGAAAAATTAAGTTTGTTTTATTCAGTTTTTTCTATAGTTTTTATTTTTTATTACTCTTTTCCATTTTAGTAGTTATTTTTAGTACATAAATTAAACCAAATAAAAATGAAAAGCTGAATAATTAGCTGAAATAAAATAAGTTTTTTTGGTAACACTCTACTGTAAGGTCTATTACTTAACTTTAGTTAATCCATTAACTAACAGTGCATGAGAAATGTATTTGTTCGTGTTATAAAATTACAACCGTTTCATGTTAGCTCAGGTCCGTTAGATAATATTAAGATACAACTTTTGATTTTAATAATGAATAAGTAAATGTTGAAATTAACATTAAGTAAGATAAATGCTTTAGAAGTATTGTTTATTGTTAGTTAATGTTATCTTACCAAATGTAACCTTATTGTAAAATTTTACAAAAAAAAGTTTATTTTATTTCAATCACCAATTTTCATGGTTTTAGTTCTGAACTAATAACATGGCAGACTGCAGTTGTGTGATATGAACACTCATGTTAGCCTATAACATGTATATTATTAACCCAGTGTAAGTGTTAGAAAACATTCCCTGTGTTTGCTTTCTCTTAACATCTGAACTTTGTGAATCAGTAATGGAAAGTGAGTCTCGTCGACAAACCGACATCTAAGACACAATGCACAGTCTTTATTAAATACATAGACAAAAGTAAAAGTTCTCGAGATAAAATCTGGTAATATTTTACAGTAAATACATGTTTTGAAATGTACCAAAAAGTAGTAAATATATCATTAATATATATATTTATTCATATATACAGGATATATATATAACATGAACTGTTATACTGATGCCAGTTAAGATGAATTTAAGCAGAAAGTCATTCTACATCCTTAGCCCTGTGCTTCAGGTTTATTACCGCCAAGACGATTCCCTGGAAGTCAGGACTGCAAGACACATAGAAAAGTACATTGAGTGAGGCTGTTGGGTTTAGAAACCACGATAGGTACAAAAATACTTCATCTGTGGAGGTTTCAGACACATTCCCATGCACACAGCAGCCGAGAGAACACAGCGGGAAACTTCAAACCCAGAGAAAAGCCCAAACGTCTCACTTCACTCTGCATGTAGCAGTCGCTAAACCAGAAACATACCGACTCAGTCTTATGGATGAATATGTAATATAGCACAAGGCATTGATAATGTGTGGGAAGGATGAATTCAACATCATTGGTTCTTTGGAAATAGCGAATACACACAGAGACTTTCCAACAGTCCAGATACAGACCAGAAAAAACAACTGATCACTGCTAAAACATCTACTGATGATATTCTTGTCATTTACATGTTCTTGCACAAAGAAAATGTCATCATGGGAAAGTTTCTCCTTAGAGTAAGTAGCTAGCCACTGGTTCCACTTTTAAAAAGTCCCAGCTTTGTAATTGTTTGAAAGTATATGAGTGGAAATAGTTTATATTTTTGAATACTTGTAAATGCCATTCGTTCACAATCATATGCCACAAACGTGATGCTTTCAAAATTACTCTTTTATGTACACTGGTCACAATCTTTGTATTAACATTCAGAATGAATAAAATGACTGTTTTGGATCATTGTCCACTCGGCACATCTTGTGGACAAATAGTTGTTTAAGGAGACGAGATATTAACATGTCACATCATTAGACGTATTAAAGTGATAGATCACCCGAAATTGAAGATTTTGTCTTGATTTATTCACTCTCATGATGTCCAAACCTATATGATTTTCTTTATTCCGTGGAAAACAAAAGGAGATATTTCGCGAAATGTTCAAGCTGCTGCTTTTCCATTCGAAACCATATAGTAATCAGGGACAAGATTCACAAAACATTCTTAAAGGGACAGTTCACCCAGAAATCAAAATTCTGTCATCATTTACTTATCCTCATTTCGTTCCAAACACGTGAGACTTTCGTTCATCTCTGGAACACAAATGAAGATATTTAAAATGAAATCCCTCCATTGACAGCTACGCAACTACCATTTTGACGCTTCAAAAAGTTCATAAAGAGATCGTAAAACTAATCAATATGAATTGAGCGGTTTAGTCCAAATTTTCTGAAGAGACACGATCGCATTTATGATGAATTTAGGCGTTTATTTACATATAAACATTGATCAGTAAACGTAAACAGAAGCTTGTGATGCGTAACAAGAGAATGAACCTCATTGGTTCTCGCACATCAAGCGAACGTGCTTGAGCTTCCGTTTACCACGACTGATGTGTGTGTTGATGAGTGTCTATATGTGAATAAAAGACTAAATTAAATCTGTTTATTATATAAAGTGATTGTGTCTCCAGAAAATTTGGACTAAACCGCTCAATACAAACGTTTTGAAGTGTTAAAGTGGTAGTTGCATAGACTTTCAATGGAGGGACAGAAATCTCTCAGATTTCATAAAAAATATCTTCATTTGTGTTTCGAAGATGAACGAAAGTCTTACGGGTTTGGGACGACATGAGGGTGAGTAAATTCATTTTGGGGTGAACTATCCCTTTAAAAATAAAATTCTTCTCAACTGATACACGTCGCTCCAGGTTTGGATTGGAACCCCAAACACATTCAGGTTATGCTGAGTCCAGCTCATCACTGGGAAAACATTCAGTTACATGGAAGAAAGTTATACAGGTTTGGAACCCCAAGTAAATGAAAACTGAATTTTTATATATAAGGTGAAGTATCCCTTTAATAACACACACACACACTCACAGAGAGAGAGAGAGAGAGAGAGAGAGAGAGAGAGAGGCACTATAAATCAGCGAAACAGGGCTCAAAACCACACAATGTAAGGACACCAAACTGGGACAGAAGAGCGTAAAAAAGGAGAGGTGTGTAGAGCTCAAAGGAACACTGCAGAAACACTTTAGTTTGCGAATTTTAAGTCAAATTACATCTTCATAAGCAAAAATATCTCAACTAGACTTAAGTTGTTAGCAGCTTGTCAAGATGTAATTTGAAACCAGCCCACTACCCCTTAAACTAAAGTGTTGAAGAACACAGGTCATAGTAACACTTCTTTATGAAAGGCACTACATACTGACAATGTAATATGTAACATCCATATTTATAGACCCAAGTAGTTAAACAAAATCAGCATATACTGTATATTAATAATACAAATATACAGAGACTGAAGATATATCGGTAATGTTGTGTAAATTAGTTGACGCAATGCCTTTCAGCTAAAGTGCTACAATAATCAGGCATGTTGATGGAAAGAGTGCGGTTAAAGGGGGGGGGGGGGGCACCATGCAGGCACTAGACAGGACTGTCCCGCTGGGGTTGAGGAGCAGGGAAGCAGCAGCGGGCGTCTGTCACACATACACACCCTCAGGGTTCAGGCTGGACACCAGTGGATGCTGCAGGTTTCGAGGGTGACCAAGGAACTGCTTAGCAGTGGGACGTGGGGGGGAATCTGTGCCAATGAAATATGGGGTCAAATATACAAAAGCAACATCAGACATTCATATAAATACATATATCTGTGCTGGCCATTTAATGACCATAGTACTGTACAAGAGGCTTCTGCCATCCTGACCTCCGCTTTGGTCCCTGTAAATGAATGGCTTTTTAAATCCTGTCTGCTACTCAATACTAAAAAAACTGTTTGTATGATGTTCACTAAACAGTCCCGCGACATAAAACAATCTGGTGTATTTTTAAGAGGAAAAGAATTAGAAATCGTCTCAGAATTTAAGTACCTTGGTGTGACCCTTGATTCCACATTAAGTTTTAAAAAACATGTAAAAAGAATATCGAGTACAGTAAAATTTAATCTACGAAATTTTAAACAAATCCGTCAATTTATACCATTTGAGGCTGCCAAAGGTTTTTTACATTCTATGATTTTATCACATATTGAATATTGTTGTACAAGTTGGACATTGACTGGTATGAACACACTCAAATCAATAGAATCACTCTATAAAAATGCCTTAAAAGTCTTTGATAAAAAACCAATGTCCTTCCATATTTGTAATATTTTACAAAAACATAATCTATTAAGTCTAGAGAATTTTAAACATTTTAAATATGCCTGTTTTGTTTACAAAGTGTTAAATGGATTAGCCCCATCTCCCATGTCGGACTTTTTTAAATCAAAGACTCACAGTGGTGCCAGGACACGGGCCTCCGCTAGAGGTGACTGTGAGGTGCCTTTCAGAAGAACAGCCTTTGGACAAAATGCTCTGTCTGTGAAGGCTTGTAAGTTATGGAACAGTATCCCCATCACTGTCAGGGAATGTTCCACATTTCCTATATTTAAAACCAAACTCAAAGTGTGGCTTAAAGCAAACCAGTCTTGTGACCATTAAGTGACTTTTATTTTACTTTGCTTGTACTTATTCATTTTTGTCATTTTGTATGTTACAAGTTTTGTATTTCTGTAATTTGCCAAGGGACTACGGATGTAAATTAGCCCTGTGGCTATAATCTGGCATGTTTACGTCTGTTTTTGTTGTTTCAATGCAGATGTTCATTAATGTGCATTGTCCCTATCAAATAAATAAATAATAATAAAAAAAAAAAACTATTTGTGCGGTATGCTATGTGTATTCATGGAATAACAAAAAGAAATGCAGTGTACAACCAAAAATCATTAAAGAAATGCTGTATCCCACAATGCAACGCACTTTCCATTTCCAGCTGAGATGTTTGGAATCTACTTCTTGACATATTTTTCTTGATCAATTTTCATGTTACTCTAATATTTAATCCAAAAAGATGACCAAATGTTATATTTTGAATTAAATATGCATAAACAATCATAATTGGGTAATATAACAACAAAGTGAGACAATTTACCATTACATACTGCATACTGATTCACATGTTCAGAATAGGGATAATCCAATTTGAACATTTTGGCTGATACTGAAAGCCGATAACTGATATATTGGCAGATAAATCTAAATCTTTATATATTTTTTGTGAGCCTGATTACAAAACCAAAAGTCTCACCATAAAAAGCCTTGTCCCAAGCACACAATTATAATGTACTCATTATAATTTTATATAGCCTATATGACAGACTCCAATCATATTTCAAGCAATTCAAAACCATCATGGCGAACAGCTGAAGGAATTAATTTATCAGCTTTCATCGGAAATCCATTATTTATCGGCTTAAATATTTCGCCTTCTTATCGAATATAATTGTCTTATCGGGCCGATAACGATAACATTAAAAATGAACATATATCAGCCGATACCGATATGGTGGGCGATAAATCTTGTATCCCTAGTTCTGAATGAAATACTTGTCTACTGTGCAGTATATACTATTTAAAATATATACTATGTGAAACAGTATGCATTATGCAATGATAAACATTTAAAATAGTAGTATGCAATCTCATCATATTACATGTTTAATTTAGCGAGCATCATCTAGTTATCCTGTTGGAAATATTTGTATTTTTGTATTAAAAATCTGAAAATGTTGCAGGCTATACTGTAGCACACTACTAGAAATGCGAAGATTAGTATGGTAGAATGCTATTCCAAATTTAGCTGTTGAAATCGGCAGATCATGTGATTCCAGTTACCACATCATTAACACATTGCATTGTAGGATATAGTATTCTGCAGTGTGTATTTTGTATACTGAACAATATAAATCAGTAAATAATTTAGGAATTCCAAGTATATGTGTGAATACACACTATAGTACTATGTTAGCATGCAACTAGTTGGTAGTATGCAGTAAACAGTATGCTAGTATTAATTTATTTACTCTGATGAATTATGTATGTGTACGTGCAGTAGATTTAGAGTACGTTTACACAACAACAATATGCTTAAAACTGACAAGTTTTTCCTTTGAGTTTTCCACGTACATTGTCAAAACGATCCCCATTCACGGATCCGTGAAAACGACTAAAAACGGTGAAAACGGTGTCGTGTAAACAGCCCCTTAGTGTGTGTGTATGTGCAGGCCATACCATTGTGTTTGTCCTGCTGTTGTTGAGTCATGTCCAGTTCTTCTGGGTGTTCATTAAGGTCTGTGCGGGATTGAGTGTGGGTGGGCAGGGCTCCAGCCTGCTGGATAAACTGTTGTAAATTACACTGTCTGAGCTCCTTATTCAACTCCTCCACTTCCTCCTGCTTTGCCTACACACAGAAAGAACAGACCATCACAAACAGCCTGCTGACAAAAATAAAATCAAGTACAGTTTAAATCATTATGAAGATGAATTATTAAACTCAGTCATTTTTGGAGTTGCTGCACTGTAGTATATTGTTAAGATGCCTAAGATTGGATACATTTTAGATTTTTGTAGTTATTAAATTATTTTTTTATATTTATAATATAATATTTTGTAGTACCTTTAATCAATCCATGCAAACCTTTCGTTTTAATCCTGTGAATGTTGTCTGAATACAAAACTTTGCTTCTTTCTTGTAATTCCACCAGCAATCACAAGGTGACGCCATGTTTTAACAGCAACAACAGCCAAGGCAGTAAGTTTGTGCCCTTCGGCTGTGTTTACAGTAATCTCAGATTTGTCCTCTATGGGTTTGTTTGACACCTTTACGGCTGTAGGTTTCATGTGTTTAACAAGACAAGCCAAACTAAAATACAGACAAGTCAAAGGTAATCACAAAGTATGTGACTCAAGTAATCACCTGAGTTTCTATTCGCAAACTATGATAATTCACTGTGTGGTCGTGGAGGCAGAGCAGCTACTTGTCTTACTTCACAAGACTTATCTAATGGGAATAGATTTTGATTATGTAAGATCTGTCTAGTCATGGCTGATTTTCTTGCTTTTTGGAAGAAGACATAAAGGAAGATTTTTGAGTGGCACTGCGATATGAAGTAGTTCAGATCATCTTCACAGAACTGGAAGTCTTTGATTTAAGTCACTGGAATAGTGAAATATTGAAATGTCTGGTGCATAATTACCTACAGTGTGAAATACATACACGCCTAGCAGGAAAGGAAACTCATTTAATAGGTGTATACCTTTATTTTGTCCTTTCAAGGCATAAAATACACAGGAAATAAAAAAAAATGTATGCGTGTCCAAATAAAAACATTCGTTTTTGTGCACAGAAAAGTAGGTTAAAAGACTGAATGCATACATTCTGAGAGTGAACATCTGAATAATTTCAAAAGGTGAGTTCCTTCGCTCACTTTCAGATTTTCAGTTCATTGCTCGTACGCCCTTTGCCTAAGGGGACAGTAATACCTGCCATCATTTTTCCGCCAATAGCTATAAACCTCTTTCTTGAGCCGCGCCCTCTCTGCTTACCTTCAGCAGAGTCTCCGCCCTCCCCAAAGCCTTCTCAAGCTCTACAAGCTCTGCCTCCAAGTCCTCCCCCTGCTTTTGTCGACTTTGAACATCTGCCTTGACTACCCCCAAAGAGTCTTTTGAATCGGGCTGATTGGGCAAGGTGTCCACCTGTAGCATTTCCCTCTGAACGTCCTTTTCAAGTTGTATTGCACGAGTGTTGAATTCATGCAACTTTTGCCCACAGTCATCCAGTTTAGCATGCAGCTCTCCTAACCGCCGCTTCATCCCACGCTCCCTCTCGATCTCTAGCTTTAGTTCCTCCTCCCAGAACTCCTCGTCCACTAACTCTTGCTGGTTTTTCCACAAGGTATTTTCCAAGACATCTATCTCTGCCTGCAGGGACGACTCCTCTGTAGACGTCTGGTCCCAAGTCGCGCATTCCCTGTCCAGATCCACCAGCTGGGACTCAAGGGCACGGAGCTGCTCCTGCTGCTGGAGAACATGCCGAAACACCTCCTCTTTAGATGGTGCCGGAAGGTACGCAGTGTGAGGAACTGGGGATGCCCTCTGTTCAGGAGAGGGTGTTTTACGAGAGTCTTTAGTTTTTGTACGAGGAGAACAGGAAGGGCCCAAGTTGAAGGTTAAGGATTTCTTCGGTAGTCCCCGTTTGGGTTCTGACGTGGAAGGCTTGGCGTGAGGGAGGGTGCGGTTGTGCAGACTTTGCTCTTCACTGCTGCTGGGACCAGTCCGCCGCAGGAAGAACTGCACCTCACTGCTATGTTGGCCCAGTTTGGCCAGGGACTCCAGTGGGCGCTCATTGGCCAGAAGTTGGCGCTCAGTGTCCCTCAATCTCTGAATGAGAACGTAACGACCCGTCTGGCCTGTAGAGAGCACAGGGGTGGTTAGAGTCCAAAAATGCATCACACCTACTTACTTTTCTGTACCCTTTTTATGTGGACAACCCCCTTGGATCTGGGGGAACTGTCCTAGGGTTACTTCAAGTGTCTTTCTCAGGGCACTATGGCAAGGGCTCATTGACCACCACTTTGTTGGCTTCTATCCTACAATCTACTGGTTACCCAACCCAGATCAAATGAAATACGTCTCTATAGCACGCATTGTGTTTACCGTGCAATTTATACGCGAAAATTTGTTTTTATGTTCATGATACGCACTGTAAACCCCTTGGGTAGGATTAGTGGTGTGGGGTATTACACGCCATTAAGTGCGTATCATATGCACGTAAAAACTCATTTTTGCGTATAAATTGCATGATAAATACAATGCGTGCTATAGAGACACATTTCATGAGATCAGGTTGGGTTACCAACCCAGATCTTTGAATGTCTAACCTCACCACCTTAAGTTCATTCTGAGGGACTTACCAATGGCTTGGGCGAGTGCAATGACTACATCTTGGCATGACGTCTCTTCCGACAGGCCGCAAACCACTCGTACAACTCCATCAACCCAAACTTTCAGCTCCATCAGAGACACAGGACACAGATCAGCTTACATCAGCAATGCATGACAATATATGGATTCTGAAATGACAAAACAGCAACAGTGACAAGTTATTGCAACATGTTTTCATGGTCTTAAAAAGATTACATTACAATTACAAAACTTCAAAAATCCATTGTCATTTTCAGTGATACCTTGCAGGTCTGATTCAACAGTTTTTAAAAAGTATTATTTTTAAGTTGATGCCATCCTAAAAAAAGCGACGCCCATGGTACAAGATGTACAAATACAATACAAATGGCCGAAGACATCCATGTGACATACATATGCATAGAACAACTAACAAAACAGTGCACAAGAATTCATGGATTAATAAGAATTAGGGTATTAATTAATTATATACTGTACATCACACGTTCAGAGCTTTTATACATGCTAAGTTTCCCTCCGAACTGAATGGACGAATGATCAGCGCAATATGACTGAAGCCTGGTTTATTTAATTGTGCATTCGTGGTGTGCAAAATATGATCTAAAACAGCCACATAAATTAAAAAGACAGATGAAAAGAGGAAAGAAACTAATCTTGCACCAACATAATTTAGAAAACTTTTTCATCTATTCAGGACCACCCATACTAGAATTTGTCACTTTTTTTTATTGTATGTTTTCTGGTAAATTCTGACTAACTTGTAGAATTTATAATAAATAATCTGTTAATGAAATATATTTTTCTACTATATTACAACTGTGGAATGTTGTAGCTGTAGTTTCTAAATGTGTAGCTTGCTATTTTTCATAACAAAAGTTATAGATCAATAAAAAAAAGATAGGAGACATCCTACTAAGGAGACATCAACGGTCTCACCTATAATTTACATTTACATTTATTCATTTAGCAGACGCTTTTATCCAAAGCGACTTACAGATAATTATAGCCTTATTGTAACAAATGCTACAGCTAAACAATTAAAATAACTATAGTACAGTTTCATAAGGGCAAGTACAAGTTAGAATCAAGAGCTTTAAAGTCTGGATCCTCTTGAATTATTAACCAAACAATCAGTTTTCCCCATGTGTAAAAAAGTGTTCTGTTCGTAGGATGACTGACAAGAAAACCTGACCTTCAGATATTCCAACATGGCCAAAATCATTAAAAGTCTGATGAACTGTTGATGAGTAGGAAATAAACTATTTCAAAGTAAAGTTAGTTTGACTTTCCATGGCATTTTGAAGTGGAAAATTCTGTCAAACTGATAAGGTCCCAAATGCTTAAATAATATAAAATAGCTACATCATATATCCTATGATAGGTAAAAACTACGAAAGACCATTTTGCAAGAATAAATCAATAAACAAACAAACAAATCTCACAAAGCTCCCTCTAAAGCCCTGGGACCCCTCTAAAAAGGTTCACTCTTCAATGTTCAGACCAAAACTACGTCCTCGTCTATGGAGTTTGAGAAGGCAAAACGACCAAAGTGCCAATCTCTAGTCTAAACTTGTCAATAAGGTCCAAAAACATCTACAAGCTATTATCTACTTCAGTTGTTTCTACCTGATTGCTCAAACTCTGCAGGATTTCCAGCCATGAGACATGAAATCATGATTGAACATCAGGTCCAGTGGGTAAGCAAATTTCAAGAGTTATTATTAGCAGGAGGTTGATGGACTCATAGCTCTGCTCCAATTAACTGCACTGCTGGCTCTCTTCAAAGGCATTTTGGCAGATGAATGCTTAAGGGAACAGACAGGCAGAACTTAGTTGTTCAGAGACTGCATGTGCTTGCATGTGTTTCTGACTCCACTTTGAAGCCCCACAGCAGGAACAGATGGCAATGCTAAGGTAAGGCGTAGCATCTGAACGTTTTAGCCGTGCAGTTATTGAGTGAATACCAGTTTGTGAGATTAATAAGAGTGAGACAAAATGAATGTTGTCTCTGTGCACTTTGACTGTTACCTAGTACACCCTTTGTGAGGAAATTCTACGGTAAAGTCTACTGCATTAAATAATGAAAACAAACAGTGCTGAGATACAAAGCAGACCATTTAGCAGCTGGAAAGTACCAGATGATGGATGCTCTATCTCCAGGCCTTAAAGTCAGGTTTAATAGAGAATAAAGAGAATGAGGATCAGAGAAGCAACTCACAGGAACATGTCTGGGTCATAATTTGGCCCCAAAATCTAAATATATAATGTATATAAATATGGTTTTCTTATGCATTGTGTGTGTGTGTGTGTGTGAGAGAGTGTGTGTGTGTGTGTGTGTGTGTGTGTGTGTGTATATATGTATATATATATATATATATATATATATATATATATATATATATATATATATATATATGTGTGTGTGTGTGTGTGTGTGTGTGTGTGTGTGTGTGTGTGTGTGTGTATGTATATATATATATATATATATATATATATACACACACACACACACACACACACACACACATACATACACACACATACACACTATTTAACACACAATCAAGTATGACAAAGTGTTTCTGAAAGCAGCCACTTGGCATTTGAGCCATCTAAATAAATACTTAGAAACCAGCCAAAGCACACCAACTTGTACGAGTCATTTGATATTTAGGTCACAAACAGTTTAATGACTGAGTTTTAACAACAACACAGGCTCTGTTTACACCCGGTATTGAGATGCGTTTTGGTCGATCGGATCACAAGTAGACGAGGGAGACACAATCGCGTTTACACCTGGTGTTTTAATACGTCTCTTTTGTCCACATCTGTCCTGATTTCTTTGAGGGAAGGGTCTATGTAGTGTAAATGTACAGTTTTTTTCAGATCTTTCGATCTAATGGATGAAATAATACATACAGTGCTATGCATAAGTTTAGACACCCATGCTAAAGTTGACTAAAAAGAGGAATAAAAAATCATCTTTTGGAAATTGAACTTAATGCCTTAATTAAAAAAATTAGGAAAAATCCAACCTTTAAGGACACCAATTTTCTTTGTGAATGAATAATGTATCGTAAATAAATAAATGTCCTTCCTTAAAATACAGGGTGCATAAGTCTGGACACCCCTATGTTAAATTCCCATAGAGGCAGGCCGATTTTTATTTTTAAAGGCCAGTTACTTCATGGATCCAGGATACTATGCATCCTGATAAAGTTCCCTTGGCCTTTGGAATTAAAATAGCCCCACATCATCACATAGCCTTCACCATACCTAGAGATTGGCATGGAGTACTTTCCATAAGATCATCTCTCAATGCAAATCAAACAAGCTATTAGGCTAACTGAAATAAAACCATGCCAAACATATCGGTTTTCTTTCCACCTGCTCTTGTAAGCCTCTATAATCTATTGTTTTTCTGTTCTTCAAAAACTCTGAAATGGTTCATTTTCATCCACACTGAAGCAGAGGAATGCCACCTTGTTGGGCCACGTGAGCGGAGCGGAGAGTAAAACAAATCTCCTTTTGTCTCCTGTACCTCTAACAGACTCATACTAAATCAGGTCCGTGGCCTCAGGGTAAACTCCTCAACGCAGACCACTGAAGTTGCCATGCCAATGAAGTACTGGAATGTGAAAGATGAAGCGCAGAAGAATCAAAAGGTGCCAAACTCGGACAGTTTGGTCTTATGCTCACTGGATTAGTGTTAGATCAGAAAAATATATATTTTAGCATTGTGATTTGACTCACAACAGGCTTGCATTTGAGATTTGGGTGGAACTTCCATCTTAAAGCACAATCACTCGCACATGTCCAGACCCACTGCTTCAGAAATGCAGACCCACCCCAGACAAGTCTAAAACATCCCTGTCTCCTCCCTTCAGAGCGCCACCTCAAGAAGCTATGATTACTAGAATGATCCCGTTCCTCTCTCTCATCATCCTCTTTATGTTTTGCGGGATGTTGGGAATATGTCCTGAGGAACAAGCGCACAGTTGTTGTGCAGGCGTGGTGCTTTCTCTTGATGCAGAGTTTATTAGCCAGCTGTTCTTATCCAAACACTACTGTGTGAAGTTGCCATTAATAAATCAGTGTAAATGTATTAAGACAGTTAGAGGAGTGAAGCTCTCGGGGGAGATAGAGTAGATTCACACAAGCACATCTGCAGAATGAAGCACGTAAACACCATCTTGCCCCACAAGGGAGGAGAGCTGTGCTCTCTTTTAGCAATTCAGAGGTTTAATACGCAAAATTTGAAAGCGCAAAAGTGCGAATAATTCATGAGGCAAAATTGAAGTTACACATGAAGACTATGTCTATTGAAGTATTAAACTTCTTGTGCTACAGACATGAATGCACTGATATTTTCCAAACAGTTCAGGCCTGGCAGATGAAAAACCCAAAACACCCTAGCAACCACCTAGAAACTACCCAAAACACCCTACCAACTACATAGAAACGTGTTAACAACCCCAACACCATAGCAACCACCAATCAATTACCTAGACACCATATCAACCACATAGCAACATGTTAACAACCATCTAGAACTCCCTATCAACCACCTAGCAACTAACCAGAACACCCTATCAACCACATAGACAAAAACACCCTTGCATCCACCTAGCAATGTGTTGACAACCAAACAAAACACCCTAGCAACCACCTAGTAACTGCCCAGAACAACCTATCAACTACATAGAAATGTGTTACAACAACCCAAAACAGCCTAGCAACCACCAATCAATTACCTATACATCCTATCAACCACATAGCAATGTGTTAACCACCTAAAATCCCCTAGCAACCACCTAGCAACTGCCCAGAACACCTATCAACCACATAGCAATGTGTTAACAACCATCCAAAACACCCTAGCAACAATCTAGCAACACCCTAAGCAACTACCCAGAACACTTTAGCATCAGCATAGTAACATATTAACAACCACTCACCCTAACAACCAGCTAGCAACACCCTAAGCAACTACCCAGAACTCATTAGCATTTGCATGGGAACGTATTAACATCTCACTCTAGCAACTACCCAAAACACCATATCAACTACATAGCAACGTGTCAACAACACCCCAAACACCCTAGCAACCACATAACAATGTGTTAAAAAAATCCTAGCAACCACCCTTGCAACTTGCAGAACATATCAGCATCCACATAGCAACTTGTTAACAACCACTCAAAACCCCCTAGCAACCCCCTAAGCAACTCCCCAGAACATCTTAGTAATCAGCCAAATATTAGCCGCAATATGTATAAACATAACTGTGGGAAAAAATTCTTTGTGTTCTCCGAAAAGCTCTTGCGCAACTAAATAAAAATGGACAGCTTTTGTTTTGTCTGTTCTTCTCTATGTAATCCAATGCATTTCTTTAAGCACACATTTGTGTCTAAGCAATGGAGTATCTTGTCAAACGTCAAGCTGAAATTTTTTTTACGGGTCACTTCTTGCCATAATGGCAATAAACGAGCAAAATTACATGTGTTTGGCTCATGGTGGGTGTTAATTTCATACCTTTATTAATATGAACCGACACAAAAGGCCATTTGTATCACATGCAATAAGGCCAGTGTTTTCTGCTACAGCTGTTGATGTGCATATATCCCATGATGCACTTCATCTGCAGCCCCCATTTATGCACAACAACTGCTCTTTCTTACAAAATACCTGTGAGAGTTAGAAAACATCTGTTTTTACCCTACCTCAAAAAACATGTCTAATTTTTCAGCAGCTTTAAACAAAACAGTTGTAAAATACAAGGGGAGGGTGGGACGGTTCTCACTGTCAGCTGTTGTGTGGCTCTGATTGAACGTTTCCTCAGCAGTCGATCACTGAATGAATGAGGTGCTGAGGAAGCAGAGGGATTGGGTCATGGGTGTGTGTGAAGAATTATTACTGTCTCGACTCATTATGGATCAATCATTGATTTATTAGGATGGCATCTCCAATCAGCAGCAGTGATGCATCAGCAACATCTCTGGATAATGGTCTTTTATATAGAAATTAAAACAAATTAGACTGGGGTGGAAGATCTTCCCAAAAATTCATATCACGATCTTATAACAAACAATCACGATTCACAATCTGAATCGCGATCTTCCCAATTTTGAGATGTACTATTGAGAATATCCAGACTATGGACTTATCTATTTGCACAATTTAAAACACAGTATTGCATTAAACTATCAGTTGTCAAAATAGTCATTAAACCCTGAGTTAAACACTGCATTGTCTTCACTGTATGCATTAAATATACATTTATTCTTATTAAAACTACAAAAGTTATTCAATCAAGAGCAGTGAGTGGTTTCGTCTTTGTATTTTGTTTAACATTAATAACACAGACAGTAGCAGGTATTTGCATTAGGCTTTAAAGTCCCCCAGTAGTCAATCATTTTATCCCTTAAAACTCATCTTTGATCACCAAAATGACATATTTAAACGTTTTTACCTTGAAAAAATATCTTCATGCCTTAAAATAGCTTGAATGAAACTCTACACTCTTGCCTCATTTAGTATACACGGTTCTATGAAAATGCAAATGAGCCCCGCCTCCACTCACACCAGCTCAGAGATCCACTCGTTGATGATCACACTGATCTGATTGGTTACAAGGTGGTTTGTGACGTCACAAACACCAGCGATTTCAAACCACGTTTAAGACAGAATGCATGGATCTTATATAATGAAACGCATCCGATTTCTTTCCCAACTGTTTTTCACTTAAGACATAACAGACTGTCTTTATGTAAATACTCACCAAAACGGACACTGACATATTTTTGTGTATATTTGGCCATTTAGGCGCACACCAGAAACCACAAGTATGCTTTGCTCGTCCGTGTTCTGCTCCGTCCAAAAACATTGATGACATCAACTTGTAGGCATGTCCCAATATTTGACCAATAAAATGCAGTCTAGAACCACAATGTTCCACCCCCAAATATCATCTGTAACTGACTAGCAATAAGTAGCTAATCATTGTCCATAGCTGTCATGTAAACTAAAGACTAATGGTTATTCTGCAACTTCCTTTTTCAATGGGAAATATGTCAGCAATGGAGGGAAAATTGCGACAGGGCCAGTGTGGTCGGCTTGTGGACAAACTAATTAGCACAAATAATTCATGGCTGGCTGCATAATTCTGTAACAACCGTACTGTCCCATCCATTCATGGAAATCCCACTCACACTTCTGCATCAAAATAACCATCAAACAACTTCAGGCAAGTTCTGAACATGCCCCCCGCCAACAACATTACAGATGAGTCAGTTGGTGGTTAACATTTTTGTCCTCGTTTCCTCTTTGAATAACTGATTAGTCTTCTTTGAACAAACATGCACCTATAAATATGTCATTGCTTTCACACATGAGTTACAGCCAGATCAGCATGCATTGAGAGTCTCCATCCATAACCTGAACACACATTCTTTCATAATTGCCTTGTTGCCAGCACAAACGCAATCAGAAACTGAACCTAGTCCATAACTCTGCAATTTGTCTAATTTCCTGATCCAGACAGATATGTTTAAAGGGAACATGAAGTAAAAATTTTACTTTTTTCATTTACTGGTCTTATAGTGAACAATTCATTGGTAAATGTTCCTCCAAAAACAGTTTGTTTTCATAAATTCAACCACTGATTTGCTCATATTTTACCCAGACATGTAAGACCGGTTCCTGTATGCCTCGCTGCTGAGTGGTTTGTGTTTGTAGCTCTGAGCTTTCTTTTCAGTCTCTATCATTCCTTGTTGTTTACATTGCTAAATATAACTTACTCATCACCATATATCTGATATTGTCTAAAATCACATTAATCTGACATCGCTAGCTATTAATCTAAATCGGTATCGTTAGCATTTCACTAGCCTGTTAACTTGTCATCTGTGTTTACCGTCTTTTTTTCTCTCACACTCATTTTTTATGAGTTAAAACAACTTTGGCAAGTCGAAATCAGTCAACAAACACAGTGAGTCATGTCATCTCCTGTTATTGTTAATTCTGAGATCTTCTATGTCAGCCTGACTATTTCTCTGCATTTGAGACACGCATCCAAACTTTAATTGAGGATAGTAAGAACGCTAGGGCTCTAGATGATGCGACTAGCCTAGCGAGCCCCGTTCATTGTTCGGTTCTGGTTGCAGAGCCCCACAGGAGGGCAACTGGGTGACTGAGACGGCACAGTCACAGGACAAAACACCACTATTCAGTTCTGTTGCTGAATTATACATTTTACACTACATTACTTTGGCAGATATGTTTTTGAGACAAATTCCAAACACGTTTCCCAACAGTACAACCCATAAGGGACACAGCTAATGAGGACACACAAAGCTAACAAGAACAACATCACAGACACAAAACAAGACTTTATTTTATAATATATGATCTACCACAGTCCTGTAGCCTACAGCTCTTGGCCCATGTGTTGAGGAGTAGCTTATATTAAAAGCAGCATTACTACAAATTGAACTGAAGTGTGTCATTTCTGCTCTACTAGTGGTACTAAACAGAACTGCAATCTGATTGAGTTTTACATAATACTGTATTGTAACAAAAATGTGTAAAATGTTCTCCCTCACAAATGTAGATTCATTTTAGCAAATAAGTTTAGAAAATTGCTAAATTTGCAGAATAGTCTCAAACTTTTTGACAAGACCCTCCAAGTCCACAGTGATATAATAAGGGCTCATGATTTTTCCAGTCATAAAATAAATTAAGGATAAAAATTTCTAGATGTCTCCGACCGCATGAATGGTATGAGCGCCTCTAGACAGAGGAATGTTGAGGGCACCAAAAGTGACCAGGCTTCACCTCTAACCTAAACAAAGGCAGCCTGGGAAAACAAACAAGGCTGTCTCTGCTCACTGCCCAGAAATCCCTATCTTGGCTTCAACAAGTGGGATGCACACACACACACACACACACACACACACACACACACACACACACACACACACACACACACACACACACACACACACACACACACACACACACACACACACACACACACACACACACACACACACACACACACACACACACACACACACACACACACAGAGAAAGAGACTGCAAGTGTGTGGGCACGCATTTTTGTCAGGCTGTCAATGGGAACTTGCATTTTGGTCTTTCGAATCAACTTCGCAAAAAGATCGTAAATTAATGTCAATCTTGGGTTTGAAACCATCTGGAAAAATTATTCTGTGTGCGACCACAAGAAAAGAATCTGTTAGACATAAGCATAATGCATGGGTTGTAATTCAAGTCATAAAGACAGGTGGGTGGTTTTCACTTCTCATGAGAGGAACCAACCAGGTGTAAGCAGACCATAAGGGAATCTGCAGAGAAAATAGTACGAGCCTTGTACGACAAGCCCTATAAGAAACCAGCTTTGAAACATTATGTTCTCTTGTGTGCAGCTTTGCAGTTTATCATATCCAATTAAATGTGTTTTTCCATAGAGGAAATGAAATCAGAAGAACTTGTTTACCGACATCACTAAACAGCCATTCCAATTTAAGCCAGTGTATGTGTCCACTTTACCATCTCTATTCCTGAAATTTACTTGTGTACAGCGTGAGACTTCTGGTTCATAAGTTATTTAATACTCTTTTACATGCCTGCTGCGCTAAATTATTCAAAACGGAGTTCCACACTTTATATAAACTTGCTTTCCATTCCAGATTTATCTAAATGATGAATATCAAAGCCTGAGGTGTAAAAGACAGATCGCCAACAAAAGGAAGTCCTGGGGCATTGGCCTGTTTTCAATGCAAGACAGAACAGGTGCACCTACTGTGAGAGGCTATATTAAAACAAGACCAAACTCCCTTGTGGTCAGACAGTAAAGAACTGGACATTTTTGAACAGGTGCACAAACTGTACATCCACCATCAAATTACTTCTAAAGCGAAACTTCATTTAAAGTCAACATGAAATCAAAGTTGATCCAATTTCCTTTAATATGTACATTCATGGATTCATTGTGCATGATCCAATAACACATTTTATTCTTAATAAAAAACTTTGTCTTTGTAATCTTTAAATAATAAACGTTCACTAGAGATGGGAAAGATACATCTTTTTTGTAGTTTTATTTATCCTGAAAAAAAAAATTGGTGGTACTCTAAAGATGAACTGATAGATGAAATTTCAATATTTTTAATTAAATATACTTAAATATATACTCAAACATCTAGTAGTCATTTAGAGAGGTAAACCAACTCCTCAGTTAGAGATTCTGGCGAGTTTATTTTTTTATTTTATAATTTTGTAATTTTATTTATCTTAAATAATTTTGGTGGTGCTCTAAAGTTGCTCTGAAGTTGAAGTGATGGACTTATTTAATATTTAGCCAAGGGGTAGTCAGTCAGTGAGGTTAACTAGCAAGTTTATCTAGAATATTTTTTCTCTCTTCAATTTAGAGGTGATGTAATAAAGTAAATCAATTTGGTGTTGTAATTTAGAAATGCAATTTCAAAAGTTTGCAATAATCTTGATATAAAATATTTCATACTTGACTAGTCAGTTAGTAAGGTTGATAGGGAAGATTATCTAATTTTTAAACTTAGATCTGCAATTTCAGTATTTTGCAATACTTATTTTTACATATATACAGTATTTCATCCTTAACCGTTTTTTAAAACAAACTTTTGCATTACTGTATATACTTGATTCCTCAAACCATCTTCACTAACCCACAAATTGTGCTGCTTTAAAGAGGAAGAAATTAGTGACATGATTTCTCAGCACGGAGATTTCTAGCATACTGACATTGTGCTTTGCTTTAGCGTGCTTACAGATCCAGTTGTTAAACAACCAAACATTTGAAGTGTCCATGGTGATTTGAATGCTGACTATGGTTTGTTCAAAAACCATGTGTTAATTCAACTCCTACCCAAGATAGTGCATAAGCATTCATCACCTTTCCACATTCCAGCTTTGCTCAAGGTCAAGGGTCTGTATTTGGACCTTTCAAGTTTCAGGGAATGTTTGCAAAAGGTCTGGAATGTGCAGTTTTAGGTGACACATCCAGTCCCTGTGGCGGGAAACCTCACAGTTGATTCACTGACAAAACCGTAAGAGGAATGCGTGTGTTGCGAAACAACACATTCCTGGTGTGGGAGCATTGCGAAGTGCATGCATTCTTGACATCTCCCTGCCAGCTTTATTCCAATCAAGCTGAAAAAACCATGATAAAGAGTTACCTCCCATCAATTCCAGCATCCAAAAGAACACAACAGTCAGGATCCGGAAGTTAAAATCTCATTCATGTTTGCCATCAAAGAATTTTAGCATAAAACTTTCAGTACACATATTCCTTGACAGATCGACCAGGTTGCTCTTTTGGCGTATTTGGTAACACATTAAACTGCCAATCAACGTTTTGTCCTGTTACTTCTGCAGTCAAGCAGTGGCACATTTGGGAACTTTGGGGTATCGGCACTAAGCAACAGTGGCCAACAGCTTGTGGTTTCCAAGGGAGGATATTTATATGGGTGAATCCCGCCGAAGCATAGCGTACTCACTCTCTCATTATGTGAGCTTTGCGAAATAATTACCTAAACAGCCTTGGGACATGAAAAACATCAACATTCGGATTGTTCACATGGTTCCAAGTCTCCAAAATGCATCAGGCAGAAAGACAATGTCTGTGCCAGTGTCCTGGGCCAGACAAGCTTTTCAATTAGTATGCGTGTGAATCCAAGTACCATAGGAGATTGATTTTTCAGTCAAGACATGGGAACCAAGGATGAAACAAAGTTACAACTCAGAGGATTGGGATCTAAGCTCTTTCAGATTATCAAAGATTATGAAACAACTGAGCTTTGTGAGAAAAGCTGTAAAGGGTGTCAGGATGAGACATGAGAAAATGAGAGACAGACTAAACCTTTTCTTGAACTGTGATTTTGTAGAATAAAAATAACAGCAGCTGCTAAGGCGAGGAAGAAAATAGAAGCATCACCTGCCTTCAAAAATGCTAAGGCACCTTAAAAATAACTTAATTTGTCTCACAAACTCACCACTTTGAGAGAAAATTCAACAAAGTTTCAAATACTCAAAAAAAGTTTCAAATTGTAGAAAAGATGCAGACAACCAAATCTGAGAATATCTAATATTCAACATTTACAAAAATGTTGAATAAAATTTATAATGAATAAAATTATTTTCAAATTCTAGTTTAAAATAGCCTAAATGTGCCAAGTTTGAATCTTTGTGTTCTATATTGACTTTCATTTCGTTTTGAAGTTTAAATTTATTTAGTCTAAATATGTGATGTGGTGCAACCCATAAGCAAAACGTAAGAATGTTCACCTTAAATACACGATGTGACTATACACATTAATCATGATTAAAAACAAACATTTAAATATATTTTTAAAGATAAAAATATATTCTTACAAATGTTGTGAATTATATAATTAATTTCATAATTAATTCAAAACTTTTTTTTGTACAACATGACATTTTCCAAATTAAAATTATCAGATATTTTAAGAGATTTACTGATATGATTCCCTGTTTTCCCTTCGCGTTTCTGTATGCTGGTTGCACCACATGACTTTGATTTGGCAGACAAATGTTTTTTGAAGTTTTTACAATATTTTTAACAAAACGCTTCAATGCCCCCCACCCCTCCCCCTCCCAAAAGGGGCTTTTTTTTCTTAATTATGATATCAGAACAGTTGTACCACCCTGACATTTTTTTATGGAACGCCCAAAAGTATCACAATACATTTTCCTTCAGAAATTTCATGAAAAAACTTATTCATCATAGAAGATGTGTGGTCAAAGCAGTGTATGTTGTTTATATTAAGAAATACATTCATATAACCATCAGTGATGGGAATAACGGCGTTATAAATAAACGGCGTTACTAATGCTCTCTCTGTGTGTGTGTTTATGAGGCGCCGGACTGGACAAAAGCGAGGCGAATGCCGCGAGCCAGCGCGCTCGACAGTGCGCGAGAGAGACCGAGTGTGTCCGAGAACGCGCTCGACAGTGCGCGAGAGAGACCGAGTGTGTCCGAGAACGCGCTCGACAGTGCGCGAGAGAGACCGAGTGTGTCCGAGAACGCGCTCGACAGTGCGCGAGAGAGACCGAATGTGTCCGAGCAACGAGCATAAATACTTTATTTATAAATAAATTACACATTTCAGCATTAGAGTAATCTCTGTAGCATATTGGAATCATATGCAATGTTTTAATTAGTTTATATAGCCTAACATAAACTCCAAAATAACGTTCAAACATGGCTATTTGTTTGACCGGTTGTTGTGCGGCAAACACGACTAGAATTTGGCTAACCTCTGATGATGACGTTCTCTGTAGGTTATAAAAATAAAGCCCCAAAAGATTATAAAGATTATATTTTATTATTATTATTTATGTTGGTACATTGTTCAGTATTATATTGAGAGCACTTTTTGTTAAACTTAATATTGTGAGGAAGAAAATACTTCAAGTAGGCAATACAGTCTACCAGTTGTAAAGGTGTGTGATTTTATCATTTTAATGATATGCACTCATTTATGTGTATGTAGGCTATATTTTCTATTACTATTTATTTATTTATTTATGGTACATTTCTTAAGAAGCACGTTCTATTTAGTGTCCATTTAATTCATTTAACATTTCATATTGGGGGGTATCCAAGAAATTTCTTATATTTAAACTTTTTTTTTTTTTTTTTTTTTTTTTTTTAAGTAACGAAATAGTTACTTTCCCTGGTAATTAGTTACTTTTGTAATGATGTAATTCAGTTACTAACGCAGTTAAATCTTGTGAGAAGTAACTAGTAACTATAACTAATTACTTTTTTAAAGTAACTTACCCAACACTGATAACCATACATAAAATGTGCGCCATGTCTTTGACTTTGAATTTAACTTAAATGACAAAAATGTGTGAGTCCTTGCAGATCTTCAGATGATAGTTATATGCTTTGAGTATGTTGTTAGTGTGTGTTGAGTAAGCACTCAGTGTTTGTGGTTGCTTTGCTTTTCCATCTTGCTTGCATCAGACAGGAGCTGCCATATGAGTAAATGCCAAACCCAAACACCTTTCACTTTCTCCACCGAGTAAAGCGGTCCACTCTCGGAGGTGGAGCATTCAAGCATTTAAATGTTTATGTTTATGATGATTATGATTGTATCATTTTAATTCTTTCTAGGAATGCTCATACCACAATGTGAAGGGAAGGTCGACATCTACAGTCTCTTCCATAAATTGTTTGCATTGGAGTTGCAAGCAATGCAATTGCTTGCAAATTGAAGAAAGGTTCATCTTTCTTTCACATTGTTCAATAACCACAAGAAAAGCAGAATAACTGCACCTGCTCTTGTAGGTAAGGATATAATCAACAACACACATCTGGAACATTATAAAACATTGTAGCTAGAATGCTTAAAATGTTAATACAATTAAGGTGTTAAAACATTTTCTGGAATGTTATGTCAAACTATAACAAAAAACTGGCCAGTGGAAACGTACAGTACTACAAAATTTTACTAGAAAATTATTTACTTGACTTGATTAGAAAGTTCCCACAATAATGGTAACGTTCAAATAATGTGAATGACAGCCTAGATGAAGTAGTATTTTATATTCAGAATATTTTTGGAGCATTAAAAATAAACACTCCAAGAATGTTAACTCAATCAAGGTTGATTGAAAGGATTTTAGAAACATTACACCAACCTAAGTATGTAAAAACCCCACAAAAAAACACCCAGTAATAATCATACAATAATTGTCTCTAACGTTAAATAATAAGGATACAACCTAGATGATTAGTATTTCATAGATTGCACTTATGGAACGCTACAACAAATGGTGTTAAGTAATCA
Source organism: Vimba vimba (assembly GCA_022828995.1). Lineage (NCBI taxonomy): Eukaryota > Metazoa > Chordata > Actinopteri > Cypriniformes > Leuciscidae > Vimba > Vimba vimba. The sequence goes on from CM040841.1 coordinate 8,281,935, forward strand.
TTTCAGAAACAACAACCTAAATATGATAAATTTCATTCCTTTTTACCAAGTCTTGTTTTTGGTCTCCGAGAATAAGTTTCAAAGGGGTCCTATTAAGCACTTTTATGAAAAAATGTGTGTTTTACATATATTTTTCACATATTTTACATTATTAGAGCTCCTCTCTCCCCTTTCTGTCCCAAACGTGTCTTTTAGTTCCGGTTTCGATGAAGCCCCTCCTTCCGAAATACGAAATGTGCTGTGATTGGTTAGCTGGCCAGTGTGTTCTGATTGGCAGTGCTTAGTGTTCGGGAAATGTCCCACCCCTCAATAACCATGAGTTCTGCTCTAGTGCAAGATAAAGGATGGCGGCAATTTCAAACCTGTTTCAGACCCTGACAATGTTAACAAACAAGAGGAGCATTCAGAAATATTTTCATGCACGGAATTTGCAAGCACGGATTTTAGGATTTTTGAGAGTGGTATGTTTCCTTGTACATTATAGGTACGATGTTAAACATCAGGATTATTATGTTCAGGAACAGTGTTTAAAATAATGCTCCGCGTCTTGATAACGCCCCTTAGCTGTTATAAATTCACTGTAAACCACGGTTTCTTGGGGCTTATTGCTTAATTTTACCCATTCTAAGTTCGTCAGCCTTAGGAAGGTCAAACAAATGAGTTGAGGCATTATTTAAATGAGGAACATTATGACTTCATCAAAATATCGTGTTGTAGTCCAAATGAGCCATTTGTTGTAGTTCTTGGAAAATGGATTCTGTTAAATAAAACATCTCCCTTTGGAGTGGACTTTGATATTTTTTATGTTCAAACAGCAAAATTACACACTAACTAAAGTTGAAAAAGTGAAAAAGCACAATAGGACCCCTGTAATGCTTGAATGAATTTTCACATATTTGACATTGTTACAGTTCCTCTCTTCCCAGTCTGCCAGTAATGCTTTGTTCAGTTCCTGTCTCTATGAAGCTCCTCCTTCTGAAAAGCACAATGTGTTCTGATTGGTCGACTGGACCAGTGTGTTGTGATTGGTCAAGAGCTTTGTGCATGTTTGGGAAAGGACCCGCTTCTTACCATAACTGTGAGGTTCAACACACTACTAACTCGACTCAACCAGGCCAGGCCCCTTTTTTTGCGTATGCCTTGGGCAGGAATTATTTAAATGAGGAATATTGTGACGTGTTCATTGCCAGAAAGAAAACTCAAGACTACAATCAAAGTGTTTCAGAGAGTTCAGAAACAGTGTCGGACTGATAGAGAATAACTCTTTGGAGTGACTTTGTGCTTTGTAAACCTTTTTCTATGCTGAAACAACAGAAAATTGTTGCTAGTTTCCGCTTCCTAAAATAACTGTGGATGGTATTGCCTAGACAAAGCATTATTTTGTACATATTCAGCAACACAATTCACCATTGAACATTGCATTTTAATGTAAATGTTAAACACTAAAATGTTAACTGAAATGGAGAATATCTTTATAAATGTTATGCCAATGCTCTACTTGCATTAAGAAAACTGTCCGTTTTAAAGTTTCTGATACCATTTCTAAACTGGAATATTGGGAAAATGTTTCTAACATTTATCATCTGGGTCTTTACACAGTACATTTAAGTGCATGGGTTTGATTTGGCTAGAAGCTAACCTGACCTTGAGAGCGATCAAAGGCTTTTTATTGTGTTATCTGGGAATCTTCACACTTTTGAACATATTTTTACACCTTTCTGAGATTGTCAATGGAGTGTGAAAGACAGAAGCTTACACGTCATGAAAGAGTAAGTTGCAGAGAACTAGAAATATCCAGATAACGATAGAGAGAAACAAGGAGAGGGTTTTCACTGAATACTTACAAAGCAAGTGAATGATTTGCATGTAAGGTGAAACTGTCCATCTTAAAATACAAAAGCTTTCACAAACCCTAATGAAAGCTCACATGAGTTAGTCAACATTGATCCAGAGAAAGACAATGATGCTTAGTGGTCACCACAGGGGTCAATGAAACTCACACTGTTCATCACTTTCCAGTAAAAGACCATGATGTGTTTCCTACTACCATGGGGATATGAGTGAAAAACTAAAAAAAGAGCTTGGTCACATTTTACCTGAAAAAAATTGCATGATACAGAAAATGAAACCTATTTAAGATCAAGATGAGCATATTTCCCCCAAATTCTCATTAAGCACTATATATATATTATAGCATAAGCCTTTAATTACTTTATTTTTATTCCAGATTTACAAATGAGGATGTCCCTAAAGGGAGATTTTGTCAGGTTTTGGTCACTTCTGGGTACAAATATGTCCCCAAAATATGGTTAAGTAGGTACACAAAGACTTGACCTTTTAAATACAAATATTGAACACTTTTGAACTTTCTGATACTTATTATAGTAACAATTTTTTTTCTTCTCAAACCTCAACATTTTGTCTTTAGATTTAGAATCTAATAAGCTTCAACCACTAATTACCATTTAATTAACTACAACCACACTTAATATTCAACAGTATTACTGATTTGACTGCACTGACACTACCGGATGAGAACTGAGCTGGACTCACAAGTTTTCTCCAGAAATGCTTTATAGCTAAACTGAAGTTATTCAATTATTGATAATCTTTACAAAGTTATTGAACAGAACTGAATCAACACTGAACTGGCCTGAATAATGACCGTTTACAATTGTCTTTTTCAAGCTGTTTACATCAGAATTGAATTCTGTTTGCGTCACCGGTCATCCTGTTTATTACTGTAAAGCCGCTTTGAAACAATGGTATAAAGCACTATGTAAATAAAGGTGTCTCGACTTGACTACAGCCATTACTGAAACTCACTCTCCTGTACAACGCTTCCCATGTCCCATCTCGCTCTCGATCAATGGCCACACATCTCTAATGTCCAGCTGTGCACTCGGACCTGCTGTTCCTCATCAGTAACATGAGGTAGCCTAGTCTAAACGGAGCACATCAGCATCACCTAAACAGCTTAACACGAACAAGTGCTGAACTGACACTTTAACAAAGAGCTGAGCTGGGCATTTCAAAAACACGACCTGCTGCCTTCGACTCTACGTCACAAGATTTAAGTTGATTAGTCATGAAATGTTTCACGTGAGCACATATACCACAGGTGCGGCATCTGCAATATCTGACTGGATGCGTTGCTATGCAGTTGCTAGTAGTGTTGTTTTTGGCGGCCTGTTTTAATTTTAGTTTTAGTCTAGTCTTTGTGTCAGGCTGTCATTTTAGTTTTTATTAGTTTTAGTCACATTCATACTCTTTTTAGTCTAGTCAAGTTTTAGTCGACGAAAACTGATGACATTTTAGTCTAGTTTTAGTCAACGAAAACTGATGACATTTTAGTCTAGTTTTAGTCAACGAAAACTGATGACATTTTAGTCTAGTTTTAGTCGACGAAAACTGATGACATTTTAGTCTAGTTTTAGTCAATGAAAATTGTATTTTAGTCTCTTTTTAGTAATGCGATTCTATTTAACCCAGTCAGTATAGAATTTCAAACAAGGCTATCTTATTATAGGCTATTTAGTAGGCCTATATTTAGGGCTGTGACGGTGGCAGTTTTTTTTACCACCGCGGTAATGGACCAACTACCAGCGGTGGTTGGGGGGTTATAAAAAAAAAAAACTCGTTTTATATTTCCACACAAAGACGCGTGATACACTCTGCGCTTTGAGAGGGATGTGGGACACGAGCAGGAAAACACGAAGATATCGATCTCTTTATGTTTTCTACTTGATGTAAATTGGTTTGAAGAGCGAATTTTATACTCCACAAGGGCGAGATATTTAGGCTGTGTTTGAGATTGCGCTGCCAGAGAAAGTGAAACTAAAAATCACCCACACGTGTCAAACGCGCTTTACAACTAAACTCGCGAGTCGCGCCCAATGTCTAATATAACAAGCACAAACTGTGTTAAAAAGAATTTGACATGCAAGTACAAATGTAGGCTATCTGTCCTACAGCGTTTTTCTACTTTACCACAGTAAAGAATACGAATATAATAGGCCTAATTAAAAGCGAACCAAGAAACGTTTATAATACCTTTAGAAAATGGGTGAGACGTGACGTGAGTGAAGATTTGGGAAAAGAAACAAGAGATTCCATGCAGGGATGAGTCACGATTTTTGGATATTCGATTAGTTTATTTAATTATAAAATATCGAATAGGTTGTGCGATTAGACTCTAAAATAAAATCTCCATGTTCTGGCGCTGATGCGGTGACGTGTTCATGTAACAAGAGACGCTGCCAATAACGCACATAACAGCTGTCACAAAGAACCAGCAAAAGTAATGATTATGAATGTGTCAAATATATCAATGAGACATTTTAATAGAATAACTAATGGAGTAATATATGGTTAAATTCGCTGATAATCGGGTGACCAGATCGCAATCCAGAATTTAAAGCCGACAAAGCTATGGGTTCACGCACAACTCTCTCATTCGTCGTGACGTTACATTTCGTCTCGTCTCGTTTTGGTCAACGAAAATGAAGAGACATTTTAGCATAGTTTTTATTTTTTAAACCACATTTAGTCTCGTTTTTATTCGTCAACGATATTGCATTATACATGTATTTTAGTCATCGTCACATGACCATGCATTTACGTCTAGTCTCGTCTCGTTTTCGTCAGGTGATAACGGTTCGTTGACGACAATATTTCGTCATAATTTTCGTTGACGAAAGCAACACTAGTTGCTAGGGTGTTCTGAGTGGCCAAGTCATGCATACATCGAGAAATGATTGAGAAGGTTTTGTTGAGTGAATAGGATAATGATATTACACGAATCCTAATGATATACTAACTAGATTTTGTGTCTGTGCTGGACTTTAAAGCATGCAGTCTGGTCATTAGCAGAGCGAATGCGGTTAAACACAGATCGACAGGGGAATCCGGTTAGATTAAAAGCAAACAGCAAGTTCATAAAGGACTTAGTGAGAAGCGCCTTGTTAAAGAAGCATGATTAATGTAGCTCTGAACACTCGGGAACATAATTAAATCCAGGCTCCACGCTATATCATCAGTTATTCGTCATGTTAGGGTTCATGTCTCATTTTTCATTGAGAGATGTTTGGGAAAAGATAGTAAACATATTTAAAAGGTCTCCCTTCTGGAGTTTCAGAAGAGATCTCAAACTGTGCTCAGATTTTCCAAGATAGCAAAGTTTGCAATTTAACATCAAACATCTCATCTGATCCTTCTCAAATCTAATTATCTGTTATCCACACTTTTGCTTAAATTAACTGCTCATATTTTTCTTCTTTTCACTTTTGTCTCTGCAGTTTCAGAAAAGATCTCAACAGTCTCAAAGACTTTCTAAAATACCAAAGTTTGCAATTAAACGTTAAGAATTGGATTATAAACTCAAATAGTTCCTTTATACACTTAATGTAGTCTAATTTTTTATTTCTCCAAAATATGTTTAAAAAAACACTAAGGAGATATTTTTTTTTAACAACCCAACTCTATGAAATGAGAATAAAGAAATACGATTAAAATGGAGAACAATGTGAGACTTTTGCTCAGATTTTTCTTCAAAGAAAGACTCCAATAATCTCAGATGTGTCTCTATAGGGTTTCAGAATAGATCTCAATAATGTCTCAAACAGTGCTCAGATTTGCCACGATTCATCCAAAACCAAATGAAATGAGCTAGGCTACATCCACATTCATTTTATAGTTCTCATTTGTGTATATTTTAGGAAAACGTCTGAAAAAGAGTTGATGCCTCCTGAGCTATTAAAGAGCAAGTTTCCCTCTGAACAAGGCTTGATGTAAAATAATCCTCGAGCCGGAGATCTCACAGACGTCACAGCAGCGGCTCAGGAACAACAGGTTGATTTACAACTGCAAACAAACAAGCGGAGGACAGTTTTCTTACCTCATAAATACAGAATTCCTCCTGGCTTTGCCGGCTACTTCCACATGAAAGCAGAAATGTCCTCCTTTGAGAGAGACGTGCAGGTGGGGTGTGTGTGTGTGTGTGTGTGTGTGTGTGTGTTCGGGTCTTTAACACTCCTCAAGAGTCTGACAGCACTTCCCACTCACATCTGCAGCTCTCTCTCTTTCTCTCTCTCTCTCTCTCTTGCTCTCTCTCTCTAAGCTCCGCCCCCATCTCCAGGTAGGAGGAGTGTCTTGTCTTGAGTTTCTGTCCCCTCACTATTGACGTCTTTCACACCCACGCCCATCCATTTAGTTCACTTAATGAGGATATATTTGACTTAGATCCCAGTTAGTTTTCTAGAGCTAATAATAATTGCTAACTTTGCTAACACAAACATAACCCAAACAGAAAAAAAAACTTTATTAATTATTATCAATACACTATTTGTATGAAATGTTGGTAACATTAAGTATTGCATTAAATCACATGAACTAACAACGTGCAATGAGCAAAACTTGCATGAGTGAGCATTTGGAGGTGTTTTTTCACACAGCTTCTATCTGTGTGTGAGCGTAACCAGATGCTTGCGACGGAAGTCACATGTTCAGCTTATTCAAACAGATTTCTGTCACTTTTGGTACCCAGAGGAAAGCTGTATTGCTCACAGTTCAGAAGACTTCATGGAGGTCTCTGTTTTTATTTCTAAAATACCTCATGAGAAATAAAAAAAGACTGCATTTACTCACTCACTGCTGTCTGGAGAATCAGTGGAGACAGGAGATCTCATTTGTGATGTTTCTTTTCAATAGATAATGATACGCACTGTTGTAGATGAGAGCTTAAACACACACATACGATACACTGAAACCGGACCATCAGCTTCCCACTGAAACCAAACAACAAAAACTCAAGTGGACAAACAGCTCAATCACAAATCACTATGGTTATGTGGGTGAATCTATTGAAAAGATGTCTGTGTCATATTACAACCCAAAAACAAATAAATGCAATAAATGTTTTTGCATTAAAAAAAAATGAAGCAAATTTATAGGACCATTAAGACGTTTGTGAAAATTCAGCTAATTTTCCTGATCATTTTTCATTACTGTAATGTGTCCAAATGTTTTACTTTCGAGTTTATGATTTTAATTATCAATAATGATCTTGTTAGTTTCTCATTATTATAATACAGTAATGAACATCATCCTAGACACAATTGGATTTTTTTCTATCTTTAAATAAATTAATAAAATAAATGGATAAATAAATAAAATTGATAAAAGGTATTAATTAATACATTTATAAATTAATAAAAATAAAGAAATTAAGGGCTAAAATGTGCGAACAATAAAAAAAAAATATTTATGCATTATATATTTTTTAAGAGACATTTATTTATTTATTTAATATTTGGTTATCCATAAAATTTAAGGCAGTTCAAGTACTAGCATGATAAGTAAAAGCTTCCACATAATATACAATATTTATGTGTTGTGGTAATGAGAATTTGGCCAATGTGATTTACTGTCAGAAAAATGTCAAAATGCAAAACAATATGGCTATACATGCAGTGGTTCCTTGTTGCCACTGTCGCCTTTTTGTCTTTGGCATATATACAGTATATAAATATATATATATATATATATATATATTACCTAAAGATATAGATTTAGGTCTACAGATTTAGGTCTACCTAAATTACAAAAACTATGAACTAAATTAATAACGTTTTTTTACAACAAAAATTAACCATCACTGAACTTACTTAAACTGGACTGTGATGCTATTTTCTTCTAGAAACAAACTTTGTTGCATCATTTTCCTGTTATCTCTGTAAAGCTGCTTTGAAACAATCTATATTGTAAAAAGCGCTAGGCTATATAAATAAAAGTGCCTTGACTTGACTAAATCAGCTTAATTTTATTCAGGCAAAACAGTATAATTGTTTTTCTTCTGAAGTTGGGAAACGTGACCTGCACGAAATTCAACCACAGATACATCGAGCAGTTAAATACTGTAGATGTAAACATCTGGTATCTATAGCCCTATAAGCAATTTCACAACGACAATGTAATGAGCCTTTGGCCTTATTTGTCCACACAACGACACGCAACAAAACCAGCAGTCAATTATTAATGCGTCCTCTCACTTTGTACGCCATCAAGAGCAATACAATCTGCACTGTGATAACAATAACAATCATACAACGCTTTATCACATAACAGCCGTCTATGCTCAAAACGTGGAGTTCATTGGCACTATACGATCAATAAAACCTCTTCTAATTTAGTAAAGTGTGAACGAGGCAGGTTTAGTGGCCAACATTAAGAGATTAAGGGTGATTATAACTCTTGGTTTTATCTGTTTTACGTTCCACTGACACTTGAAGCATTCCTGAGGGCAACTTCTCAAACCTGTAATCTCGGCCCATCCCCCCCGCGGCGTCTCAGACCCCCCACGCTTTCTGGAGCCATCCTGTCAGGGTTACTTAACATTCCCTCAGTTTCAGGTTACAACCCCATTTCAAAATGTGTGAATTAAATGTGCACCAAATAACTGTTTTAATATTTTGCTGTCTTGGACTCTCTATTGCCACCTATTGGTGTGGATGTAGAGTCACTTTGAATATCATTGCCAATGCAACAGCACTATTCAAAGGCATGTTTTTTCTTCCCAAGATTAAAGAATTTGACAAACATAAACGTCCAATAACGAGAATGTTATAGAGATACAGCAAGCAGTATTTGTCTGGTCATGTGTTCACAAACTCTATGAGGGGGTCCAACTGTAGAATAAAACTGGTATCTAATGAGAGTTCATCATTTTAAACCAACTTCTCAAGAGTACAATTTGTTTGTTTGTTTATCATTTGATATTATGGACATCAGAAAGCATGCCTGAGATAACCACATGACCTACTTTATGAGGAAACACAACTCAACTGCAAAATGATTGGCCTGAATAGGAACGCAACTACTTCCTTGCCTAATCCATCTTGTCATTGCATTTCCATTCGCAAATAAAGCCGTTTGTTGCATTGTAAAAGAATAAATATTCCATCATAAAGAAAAGCGCACTCAGCGGTTAAGCTTGTTTCAACATAAAACGTGAACAGATGTGACCCAGTAGTTTCCCTCAAACAGATTTCATCATTCGTCCAGGAGATGTTTTCAAAGCACAGGTGCACTTTGAAGAATCCAATGACAGAAACACTCTAGAGTCTCTTTAGATCAGTGGACAAAACATGGACAGGTGTGCTGTGCTCAAACAGGCCACTGCATACTACATTAACCACCCATAACAGTACACACTAAATACAACGCTTTACACTATGTTTAAGGGAATTAGGCTATTTTTTGCTCTCAAATCAGATCTTTTCAGGCAGATTGTCCACACTATTAATAGCAAGTGATCAAAAAAGATTTGTATATCCAGACATATCATCAGGACATACCATTTGAACACTGTGTGAACACTTCTGGCATTCTATCACCAGCTTTGACGTTATCGTTGTGTGTTGTGTTAAGAGTGCTGCAAAAGACAGTGAAAATCTGATTGGAATTGCATTTCAAACTACTTCCATATGTGAATTGAATCAGTTGTGAAAAAAAAAAAAAAAAATCCAATTTCATGTGTTTTTTTGTTTCTGTCAAGACCATCTGGTTGAACATGCCTTAGTACACCCGAAAAACCAAACTCTTTTCGTGTTTCATGGAGGAAAGAAAGTCATACGGGTTTGGAACAACATAATGGTGAGATTTTCTTGGTTGCGTGAACTATTCCCTTTAACTGCACATACAATGGCTTTGGAAAGGCTATGAACCTTGCATTAGATGTGTCTTTCTTATTACAATTAACTGACAAAGCATTCTTCAAGAGAGAAGTTAAACATTTTTGTTTAACAAAACAATCTGACCTTGACAGAAGGCTACAAAAAAAGAAAAGAAAAAAAGCAGCCCATAATTGGAACAGGCATGCCAACATTGTGTGAACAGGTTGTGGTTTTAAATGGTATGAGCGGTGTTGTGGTGTACGGTTTTCTGTCTTTTCCCTTTCACATAATGAAGAAAGAAGAAGGAACGAAGAAAAACATCTATCTATCTATCTATCTATCTATCTATCTATATATATATATATAATTCAGGGTGAATTCAGGGTGATCGGGAAACCTTTTGCCATTGAGACGAAAAAAAAAAATGCGTCTTGGAAAATTGAGACTTGGAAAATGCGTCCCAATCAACCTGAATTCACCAATATATATACATATACATCATAAATACATGTGTGTATACACATACACACACAATACTGTGCAAAAGGCACATTAAAATAGTTTTAAGACAGTTATTTATATATTTTGCTGTAGTGTGTCAGTAGGAAATATCGGTTTACATTTTCAAACATTCCTTTTGCCAATAGTTGTAATTATAGTAAGATTTTTGTATAAACAAGGAGTCTGACAACAGCACCACACAGAGATCTGACCTCACCATCATCAAGTCCATCACATGCACAACAATACTTTGAAGAAGTAAAAAAAAACTTTTTTTGAAATGAACTTTGTTATTAAACTTTACTTTTTACTTCTTTTGAAGCAAAGAAAAGCAAAATCCAAAATGGTTTGGAACAACCTTTCAGTCAGGAGGCAACATATGATGCTTTAAAAATGCAATCTTGTGATTTATACACATGCATAAAGCTTCTCCACAAGATGCGATGCTTAACTTTGGCATCGAGTGCAGGATGAAGTAAAAGCAGGAACAAACCAAGGTAGCACTGCTTGACTGTTGTTTATAGGAGAGCGCGGTTAAATATAGCCCAACTCTGTTATTACGGTCACCGCATGATGACATAGTTCTTTGTCATTTGCTGGGATTTGTGTGCAGTGCAACGTACACTTCTCATTTTGCAGTTAAACTCCAATAACTCAGTAAAGAAAAGCCCCAAATCACATTGTCAACAATAAAAGTGTTCTCCTTTCTCCTTAGGGCTGAAGACAATTCAAAATGGCTTGAGTTTCAGGTCTATTTTAAACGCACACTCAAAGCAAATTATATTCAACAACATCTAAGAGTTTGAAGAAATATTCATCTTTCAATAGAAGTTAAGCTTGCACTAAAACACTCAGAACCACAAAAGTCTATAATACCCAGATAATACAACTTCAATCTGAACTTTCATGCCACGGTTTAGTTTACTTCCTCAAACCAAAGTTGAAAAACAAACTGTAGTTACAGTTGATACAGTTACAAAACCCTGATGATTTGCTGATTATTTTGTCAGATTCACAGTGAGATTGAAAAGAATAAACGTGATTATGTTCACCTGCTGCTCATTTAATTGCTGACGATTTTTCTGCCTTAAAAACTTTTTCTCCTGACTTACTGTATCTTGGCAGATATTTTACATGAGACCAAAGTTGCATCTCAAAGGTAAACCAGAATCTAAATGGACTTCTAACCGGTCTTTGTATTCAGTTTTAGGGATGCACAATATATCTGTACAATATCGGTCAAAATGGGATATTTTTTTCCAGTTATAATTGTGAATGCTTATTTTTATTACATTTAAATTACCTTTGCTTCTATACTTAAATATAATATTTAAAAAGTCATTGGCAAATCTCATTGGCAAATCTCAAGATGAATATTCATTTTCATTCTGCACATTACAATGTTGTGATGTGTGAATTTACTTGTAGACTTTAAAATTAGTTAATTTTTTTTTTTTTTGTAAATTTATATAGACAATTGTAAAGAATTTTACTATTAGCCATTTACTGTTAATCTGTCATAAAGGGATACTTACATTATAACATTTTATGGTTTTTAATTTTAATAAATATATTTCTACTTAGTTTTTTGTTATCGGTTATGTGCATTAGGATTTTATGTTTCATCTTTTGTTAAATTATTGTTTATTGTGTTATTTGTTTTGTGGCTGTGTGCATTACACTGCATGCACTTTCTACATAGTATTTCCATCAGCTTGTGGCTACTTGTGATGAACTTTGATTCATCATGTGGATTTCTCTTTACCACCAGTTATTACGGTGATGTTAGTATATGTTAAAACATGGCCTTGCTAATTCAGCAGAAAAGACTTACTAGTTTAAAATGTGTTTTTGTTGTTGTAAATAACAGTTGTTTTAAAGTGCCCCTGTGGTAAAAATCAAGCTTTAAATATTGTTTATATGTCTACGTGGTGTTTTTAATATGCTTTAAGACAAACAATGTGTAAATTCATATTTTCTCCTTAAAACTGCAGTGAACCAAAGACAGTCTGAAAAGCACAGTTTGAAATCGTTGGTGTTTCTGACGTCACAAACTACGTTGTAACCAATCAGGTCAACGTGTGATCGTCAACGAGTGGATCTCTGAGCTGATGTGAGTGAGTGGAGGCGGGGCTCATTTGCATATTCATAGAACCGTGTATACTAAATGAGGCAAGGGTGTAGAGTTACATTCAAACTATTTTAAGGCTTGAAGACATTTTTTTCAAGGAACAAACTTTTAAAAATGTCATTTTGGTGATCAAAAATAAGTTTTAAGGCATAAAATTATTGACTACAGGGGGACTTTAAACTACATTTTTACTGTATTTTTACTTAATTATTCTGGCAACCACAGCTGCCTGTTTTTTCTGTAAAAATGAGAAGTACATTTTTAGTGTATCAGTTAGATCTCATCTGAATATCATCCATATATCTAATTTTGCTATGCACTACTATTCATATGGGTCATTACATTTTTAGTTTGTTGTTGTTTTTAGAAAGAAATTAATCATTTTATTAAGTAAGGGTGCATTAAATTGATCAAACGTGACATTAAAGACATTTATAATGTAACAAAAGATTTCTATTTCAAATAAATGTTCTTTCATCTATTCATTTTTAGCATTCTACTCATCGAAGAATGCTAAAAATAAAAATAGATCTAGGTTTCCATAGTTTGCTGGTGTGCAAGCCTGGGCCAAGCTAGTCTGTTTGCTGGGTTTAGAGGGGTTTTGGGTATTTGTAAGGTTTGGAGACCAGCTGGCCCACCAGATAAACACCAGACAACACCAGCTTGGCCATGCTGGGAGACCAACTAAACCAGCTAAGACCAGCAAATCCCTGACCACAAGTAAGAGCAATGACAACAGTAATGTTTGTCTTGTTAAAGACAACTACTATCTGAGCATCTGGAGTTCTTTAGGACTGTAAGACAGCTTTAAGTACTTCAAGGTCACGTCTCCAGCGAGAGGTACAAAATTTGGAGGTGCGGTTTTGGGTGGGCCGGTTGTTTTTCTTTTCTGTCAGAAAGGCTTTCAAAAGCTCAGGAACAGGGGTATGAACAAAATCACCTGTCATGTGCCTGAGGGGTCATGGGGCACAAGAAACAAAAGGAACCCCCCAGCCCCCCAGCTCTGTCTGACAGATATCCAAACACAGAGAACAATGACGCTTTCAAAACATTTCACTTTCATCCTTCATCACCATCTAAGAGCTACAGACACATATAAAGATGTTTTTGTTCCATTTCTTAGAAATTAGTCTTGTGAATTCATTTGTAGATCCAAAAACCCAAATGTCATACAAATTTCAAAACATTTCCAACAGATGTTATTGAATTGTAGCCAGCACATCTTCAGTATGAATGAGGCTTTGTTGGGCTTCTGGAACGCTCTAGGTGGCAGAGAGATGATAATAAAGGCCGGTTTGTGTAAATGACAGTATTTTGGGTGGATTCCAGACAAGGAATCATTCCTGAGGGCAACAGGTCAACAGGAATTTCAGGATTGAAATTAGAAATGATGCCATGTCATTCAACAAGTACTTACATCCTCAGTCATCAATATACAAAAGAATGATTATAATACATTGCACATAAACTGTGTGCCCAAAAGTGTTGATACATGAGTCATATTAAAACACAACACTTCACAATGAGAAGTTTGTTGGTTTTAATATATACAACAGATATACTAGTGTTCAATATGACGGACAGGATGACACAAACACCATCGGATTCAAAAGTGCCTCCACATACATTTTTAAAATCATATTCTTTACAAATGACATTGGGACCATGTACTTTATGAACATAAAATGTATGATTTGTAAGGGAAAAAAACTAAGTATGAATCTCCTAAATCCACGCCGAAAAGAGCAGATCATACCAAAACGTACAAATGAGATCATGTGGAATTGGGTAAATCAAAATAGTACAAAATTGTTGTGAGACTGTTCTTGCCACATTTGTTTACAGATGCCACTTGGTTTCATTTGTTTTATCTAATGCAATGACATTCATACATTTTGGAGGCAACAACAGGACCTCCAATAAAAAAAGGAAAGAAAAAAACATAAAAATACTAAACTACCGTAATATCTCATTCAAGGCGATACAACATAAAAACTATACAGAGAAGAACCATCAAGAAGCATTTTCTGGCAAGTGTTTCCTGAATTCACCTCCTCTCCCTGAAGAACATTTGACTAAATTACATTACCATGGTAACACAAAATACTAATTACCATGACCAAGAACAAAAGATCTGGGTAATTAGAAAAGCCAGCACTTTTGTGTGATAAAACATCTCTTAAACGGAACAGCGCAGCTAAAATCAAGCTTATTTTTTCGAACTCTTGCAAATCTAACATGTTTACACCCCACAAGTTTGCATGAAACTTCAAGACATTGAAAAATTAAGCCCTATATGCCTACATGCCCATAAAAACTGGTTACTCACCTATAATGCTGTCTTTAGAAAGTGCAAGACTCGTCTGAGACTGCGAGACAGTTGAGGCCACCTGATGTGGTACGTGAGCGTCCGTGTGAAACGTTAGGAGGGGCCCGGAGACAATCTGAAGTGGTGCCGCCATTCCGTCACCATGGAGACTGATGCTCTTTCAAAGCCACCGGCCAATGGCGAGGCACTGCGATTGTGTTGGGACAAAAGTCACATGACCAGTGTTTGAGCAGCACACAAAACATGAGTGGGGTTGGGGTGGGCAGGAGTTGTCGGGGCATTTGGGGGAGGAATGGACGCTTGGAAGAGCCACAAAAGAAATCAAACGGCGAGCGATCCCACCATGGTGAGGCACCAACTTCATGCTTGTTTAGGGGCCATTCCTTCAGCCAAGCAAAACCAGTGACCTTTAACAATCACTGAGAATCTGTCAAAACACATTCTTTTTCCATTGAATGCAATAACTGTTAAACCAAACTTTGATAAAGAGGTTAAAAACGCACTTCAGAATCATGAAGGAATAACAACTATAAACTATAAAACAATTTCTGTTCAATTGTGTTTCGAATGAGTTCATGATGTTATATCATGAGGTTCATAATGTTCATAAGTGCCCTACAAACATTGCGGTGACTCTGATGTAATCATAGAGCAATATTACGGTCCATAAAACTCCAGTGAACAATAGTTCATCTCTGGGGTAAATTGTCAGTTTGCAAAAAGGAATCCATTTTTTCTTTAATTGATCTTACTGAGACAAAAATGCAAATAACGCAGACACAGACACAACCTTGAAGATTTCAAGCAGAACCGGACAGATAGATTCAGACTGGTAAAGCTCAATTACTATTAAACCTGTTCATAAAGTGATAGTTCAACTGCCCTGTTTCGATCATGATAATATTTAACATAATCAGAAAAACAATGCAGTAATCAAAGATTGTGTTTCAGGAACTTTAAGTTGTAATTCCCAACATATTTCTCTCATGGGAACGTAAAGTGGAAGCATAACTCATGAGGAATAGTTAAGCCTATGTGTGTGAGATGTGAAGAAGTATGCGCTATCTCCAGATGGTACATAAGCTCTTTTTGTTCTCGATCCATCTAGCAGCTGGACAGATGAGTCACTGTGAACTGAAGAGGTTTCGCAGGAGGAGAGACAGACACTATTTGATTCCCATGTCCGCCAAAAACTGGCCCACTCCATCCAGAAAGAACATGGTAAATCACATTTGGGGAGGAGGGCGTGCGAGGAATGCTATTGCAACAGATATATTATGACTGCAGAAATACAACAAATTACATAAAGAGCATTCAATAAAATTGTGGTCACATTAGCAACATTTTGTGGCCAAAAAAGATCTATTTCCCATTGTCAATAGTCTAGTAGCAATGTAGTAGTGCTGGGGTGTATACCAGTTTCAATTTCATGTACGATATGTGTTTCAAATACCAAAAATACCATGTGAGTCCTATGATTTCTGCAATGCAGAAAACGTGGACGAAATCCAGTCACAAATGACTTACTGTATAAAGCGAAATGTCATGGATTTTACCCATTTTTAGATGAATAAATCAAAAGTAGGGCTGTACAATGAATAATATCACAATATGGACTATAATGTCTGAGAAGTCTTAAAGTCCCCCTGTAGTCAATCATTTTATCCCTTAAAACTCATCTTTGATCACCAAAATTCTATATTTAAACATTTGTTCTTTGAAAAAAATGTGCACATGGTTTGTCTTAAAGCATATTAAAAATACCACATAGACATATAAACAACATTAAAAGCTTGATTTTCACCACAGGGGGGACTTTAAAAAGTCTGCTATTGAAATCTGAAGTCTGCATGTTCTCCATGACTGGCTCTGACCAGAGTTGCCAGGTCTACTTATTATACACGCAACTTTGGGCTTGTTTTTTAGTTGCTTATAGATTTGGGCAGTCACAGCTTTTTTTTTTTTTGGGGGGGGGGGGGTGCTTTTACAGAATGCAGTTGTGTATTTGGGCTTGTTAGTAGTTGCCACTCATAGGACAAAAGGTATGACTGCTTTATCGTTATTTAGTGTGTGCTGATGTTTATCTGCCAATTCCATCTGGGCAAAAAACCTCTACACGTAATAACCTAGAATACTGTCTAACACTTGATGGCTGCTCTGTGAAGTCTTCGTCGTGTGTGCTCTTTGATACCAATCTTTCATTTGAAAGTCACATTTCGAGCATCTGTAAAACCGCATTCTTCCATCTTAAAAATATATCTAAAATACGACATATGCTCTCAATGAAATATGCGGAACAATTAGATCATGCGTTCATGACATCAAGGCTAGATTATTGTAATGCTATTATGGGTGGTTGCCCTGCACGCTTAATAAACAAATTACAGCTGGTCCAAAACGCAGCAGCTCGAGTTCTTACCAGAACCAGTAAGTATGACCATATTAGCCCGGTTCTGTCAACACTGCATTGGCTCCCTATTAAACATCGTATACATTTTAAAATATTGCTGATTACGTACAAAGCACTAAATGGTTTAGCTCCGCAGTACTTGAGCGAGCGCTTAACGCATTCAGGTCTATTGCGATCTCAAAATTCCAGCCAGTTGATAATACCTAGATTCTAGAATATCAAAATCGACGGCTGGCGGTAGATCCTTTTCCTATTTAGCACCTAAACTCTGGAACAGTCTTCCTAACATTGTCCGGGGAGCAGACACACTCTGTCAGCTCAAATCTAGACTAAAAACACATCTCTTTTACCTGGCATTCATATAGAACATTATACATTCACATTATTCAAATCAGTTAACTGATTATTAGGCTGCATAGATTATGTCAGCCGGAACTATGAACACTTCCTATGACACCTGATGTACTCATTACATCATAAGAAGAATAGCATCTACGCTAATGATAGTCTTTCTGTTTATTCCAAGGTTAACTGAAGTCGGCCGTATCCAGATCAGATGGAGGACCTGCACCTAGACACGACCACAATGCATCCCTGAAGTGTCAGCAGAGATTGTGTCAACTAGACTCTTTTTTCTCCATTCTGTCACCTGATGGAGTTTAGGTTCCTTGCCACTAGCTATGTTTCCATCCACACGTTTTTATCCGAATTAAGTGATATCGAATGAAAAATGCCTTATGGAAACAGTAAAATTCGATTGAATTTCATGAATATCGCCTCAAATGAAATGCGTTCGGTCTCATCGGATTTTATCTTGATCGATATACGGCTTATGCGATAAACGCTGATGGAAACGTTATTTGCCGAATAAATAATGAATTGCATTTTGTCTAGCAAAACTTTGTTCGCAAATGTTTGCTTGAATGTTGTGCGATTCAGTGTGAAAATGAATGGAAACAACTTAAAATGTCTCAAATCAATTCGATATAACAATTTGATCGCAAAACAGCATGTGACGTCATTACGCACAGGTTTTTATTCGCTTTAAAGCCGTTGGATGGAAACACACTTTCACCAGCTTTATTCGCATGAGTTTTTTTACCGAACTTCAGATAATTCGATTGACAAGTGGATGGAAACTTAGCCACTGTTGCCTTGGCTTTTGGCTTGCTTAGTTGGGGACATTTAATATTCAACAATATTATTGACCTGCCTTACTTAAGGTGGACGATGACGCGATTTTCTTCTAGAAACAAACTTTGTTGTATTTTTTTCATGTTATCACTGTAAAGCTGCTTTGATACAATCTGTATTGTAAAAAACGCTATATACATAAAGGTGACTTGACTTGACTATCTGTTTGAATCAAAGGTTTGAATGAGCGAGGCGAATGAGGTATCAGAGGCAAGTAAGCGCTCTTCCCTTCCCCCCGGAAATGGAGCGATGCTTGAGCTTTATGACTACGTTACTGAACTTTTTTGAATTTTAAAGGAAACTCAGGACAGTTAAATCTCCATTTTTAATTAAGTGAACTTATGATGTTATGAGACGGTCATTTGGTCCTTTAAAAGTCCTTTGGACTTTTTGACAGGACTAGAAACGGTTCAAGGAATGAAAATGAATGTTTGCCGCTGTGACTGTCGGGAAGAAGTCTGAGCTAGTCTCAGTGCGGTCGAGGTCGGTGCATCGAGGGTGCAAAGTTTGCGCTCACGAACACCCTTCTGAAAACTAAAATGACAAATGGGACACCCTACGTTCTTCTAAACTTAAAGGCACACTGAAGTGTCTTGGAACGCACAGCTTTGTTTGATGCGTTGACGTAATTTCCACTGAAACAGGAAGTTAAGGCCAGACATATTGAATGGCTCCTCCCCCTTTTCAAACAGCCAATAGCGTTTAGTTTACCTCACAGACTGCAAGTCGCACTTGAAACAGCTCCATTGAAGCGAATCCGAGCGCTGATGATACATTGGATTCAATAGTAAAGGTGTGAATAAATTCTAGACATTTCATTCTTAACAAACATACAGTTGGAGACGGAATAATACTCGAGCGTTTGAGCAACTGAACACACATCTCCAACCCATACTGATCCTGACATGTCAACGGTCACTTTGGCCAGGTGGTGTTTATAGCGTTTGGGGCGGAGCTTTAGATTCTAGAGAGCATTTGATTGGACAGAAGATGCGATGAGAAACTGAAGTCTGCCTGATGTAATACAAATCCATGATCCATTTTAGCGGAAGTGAGAGACTGTAAGTTTTGAATGCTTGTATCTCCTAAATGCGATTTCTGTCATTGTTTTGGAACAAACCAGCTTATTCATAACCTTAAGGCTTACATATTCATACTAAAAGCTAAAAAAAAAAAATTACATTTTGATTTCAGGGGGCCTTTAACGGACACACACACGCAGCAGCCATCTTAAGTCAACAAGACCGCAAGTGCACATGAAGTGTGGCATTTGGGACAGGGCCTCTCTTCACTACAATATGATATGTGAAAAACAGTATGTGACAAAAGAAGTATGTCCAAATTCACAGTACTCAAAAGTGTAGGCAAAAAGTACCCGGATGACCTAGAATTTCCGGTGAGATTCTGAAGTGTGCATACGATGGACACTTTACTATCCCATGAGGCCACAGGAGAGGATTAATGAATGGCAGTGACGCAACGCAACTGAAGCTGGTAGGTCACATGATAATGACAACATGGCGAATGTAGTACGTCCAGATTACATCTATACTACACACAACAGTACCTACTCAAGAGAGTATGCGGTTTTGGATGCAGCCACACACTGAAGGACGCGTGACGCTCGTGTTTTCGGCGTCTGCCTTCTCACTACATGAGGACATGAACATGTGAACTTCATCTGCAGAGCTGATCTGAGAGTTACTCACCAGCATTTCACTTGATAAAACTATTGCAAATCATATACACACAGAAATTCAAAGGTTTTCACAACTACCCGTAAAAATAAAAGTTCGGTTTAACTTGAATTTTTTTTATAAGAAATACATAACTATTGCACCGTAGATTGTACTTTAAATAATAATAATATTACATTTTTATTACAACACACAGAAACTCAAAGGTCTTCATTACATCCCGCCAGAATAAATGTTTGGTCTAACGTGAAGAAATTATGAAACAAATATGTTCGATATACTTGTTGCAGTATTTCTGCAGTATACTGTACACAGTAAGTGAGTTTCCTGTATGCACAGACTACATGGATGACCTACTACATCTGTAATATACAACACACTTCAACAGAATGCTATATCCCACAAAGCGGCCATTTTGCTACGTCCGACAAAGCCATTTCGCTCTCACACAGTGAAAAATAGGCTACATTGCGGAGCAAAGAGGTCCGTAACAATGCGCCGACAGACAAAACAGAGCAAAACAAGTCTTAGCTTTCAGATTTTGTCATTTTTTAAGAAATTCAAACAATACCGTTTTGTGTCGTGACCATAGACTGTAAAAAAATATGGACGTAATGTCCGTGACGTCACCCGTAGGTTTCTGAAGACCGTTTTTGAAGCCTAAAGTGGGCGTAGCCGACCGTCGCCACCTTGGCAGTGCGTCACTGCCAGGTAAACGAAAATGGGCGAAAAACCCTAACGTTACGGATAACAGGCAGCAGACAAACGGCTAATGATGACTAATGACCACAGCAGCGGGAATCCATCTGTCACTCAAAAGTGGACACACCCTTAATTATGCAGAAGTTTTAGGCTTAATATAATTTAAACGGATGAGTTATAAAAAAATTCACCCCCCTCACAGTTGTCATGAAGGGCAAAATTAGCTGTATAGACCAAAGCCACTTTTTGCTCCAGGCTGTAAACATGTTTTTATCTGCTGTACTGTAAAGTTGGACATTTTAACATGGGGGAGATACAGATTTGACTCACTTTTGCAGCCAGCCTCAAGCGGCCAGTTGATGAATTGCCATTTAATTCACTTCCGTGTTGGTTTCAAGAGAAAGACAGGGAGGTTGCCGCTTGGTCGTGACAGATCGCTGTAGCGCATCAGTTCAAGCGGCACGTGAGCCGATCATCACTTCCTACTAGTTATAGCACTTTTTTTTTTTTTTTTTTCTTTCTTTATTAAGGACCATGTACAATTTCTAACATAAATGTTGCCATTTGATGCATTGTACCAGAGTTAGCCGCAGGCTAATTTACATCTGCAGTCCGATAATAAACATGAATGAATAGGGCTGGGCAAAAAAATCGATTTTTCGATTAATCGTTTTTTAAAATGTGGTCGATTCAAAATCGATTCTCAAACGCCAAGAATCGATTTTTTTTCCATCTTTATTTGTCTATTATTACCCAAGTATTAGTTTTCCTTCATTGTTCATAGTCTCGCAAACTCAATTTTATAGCTAATGCTGTGAGATTTTATGTTAGTTTTATCTAATTCATAAAATAACCTCAATTAGTGCTGCACGTTTAATCATATCACAATCGCGATGTCAAGCCTATACGCAATTAGGGTATATGACGCAAAAAAATGCTGCGATTTTTTTTATGAAATAAACAAATTTGGGCTTTTAACACAATTAATGCAGCATCTGTTAATTTTTTGTCATCCTTTGGCTAGTGTTACATGATCCCGCTCTTATTCATGCAAATGCTTTTAAACCATTCATGCGCGACAAGACAAAATAGAGCTCGCTGCCTGTGAATGTCGTGACTGTGACACAGAAAAACTTGCGATGATATCGTGCGTGCGCACAAGACAGCCCAGAATAGAGTTATCTTTCGCGCTTGAACGAACAATAACACACACAATTATGCCAAAATGTCTTTTTGTTGAGTATTTTCATAACATAAGAGCAGTCTTATGATGAACGTGAAGAGTTGTGACTCGTGAGAGAATGAGGCGCGTGTGAGATCTGCGTCTCTGTCAACAGCGGCTGGTCTTAAAGGGACAGTACACAGTAGCCACTAATTATCTCTGTCGTTAAAGTTAATCAAAGAACAAAGGGAACAGACAAAAACACTCACTACTCTTGACTAAAGAACTTTTGTAACTTTGATTAGTCTATATATAATTTATAATTAATGCAGCGCAGACTGTTTGATAACTTTATTCAATTTCTGTATATGGCCTAGCTGTTAGACAGGAAGGGCACAGATGAAAATTATATGCAATGTTTTTATATGGGTTTATGTGAGGATTGTTAACCTGTAACACTTTTCTTTTTCTTTTTTGAATAAATATAGGATTTGTATTAAATATTCATTGAGTCGAATCGAAATCTAATTTAGAATCGAAATCAAAAAATCGAATCGAGAATTGAAATCGAAAATCGAATCGAGAATCGAAATCGAATCGAATTGAGAGCTTGCGAATCGAAATCGAATCGAATTGTAACATCTGAATCGATACCCAGCCCTATGAATGAACATTGTTTCAACCGCGAAAAGATGTCAATAATACACACTATTTTTCAAGTTCAAGTCCACAAACATTAATCTACTAACTCTCCTGTCTGGTTTGTTTGTCAGACAAAACGCAGATTCAGCATTATGATCGGTCAGACCTGTCAATCAAACTCACGGCGAATTATAATTATAACCATGAATTATAACCATGATTTTTTACAACTCTGGCTTTGGCTCATAATTTGATCAGACTGCCAAAACTTTACATTTTTATGTACACCAAATTGTATTTAAAAAAAAATGTAATACCCATTTTACTTTCTAAATTGACAACTCAAAGTAGATAATTTGGAACCATTACCCTGAGTAATATTATATCACAGTTATCCTGAACTCTCTACTGACATCTATCGGTGTGGGTGAAGTGTCATGCAAAACGAAAAGTTTTCAATTATAATTAGCATTGTCAAAATACCATATTTTATTGAATTTGTCACCCATCATAAATTTATTCCGCAACCATATGCATCTAATAAAAGGGGTATTACAGAGATAAGATTAGTAGCATCAGTCTGGTTATGTGCCTTCAAAATGATGACTAGAGAGACATCTTGTGTGTGTGTACATCATATCAAAGATATAATTTCCTCATGACTCACCTGTCACATATAAGTAATGACTGCACAACTGACATGACACAAAGCATCACATCACAACTACAACAAGGCACTGCTATCATTACCACAAATAAGCTCCATGACAGTGATGGGTTTTCTGCATGCACATAAAGAACATGTTCAGTTACAGTAATATTCCTCTCTTGCGTACCTCAGCACTGGTTACAAGCATTTACACTTAGTCTGCTGTATATTCCAATTTTAATGCATTAAGTGGATGATGAGCAGAGCATTGTTTACACTACTAGTCCAGATAAATCCACGAACGTGTAATTCAATTTTCTAAACAAATAAATTAAAATCAAATGTCACTGCAGATACAAACAAATACTGCATCTTTTCTCAGAACTGACCGAGCCTCGTTTTTTTTCTTTCTTTTTGCAGTATTTTTGACCCAGCAGGTGTCAAGTTGAGTTTAGTGGATGTATGAAGTGGATGTAGAGGATGTTCAGTTTCCTAGCAGGTGCAATTCATCATTTTAACAATATGGACATGTGACTCATGACAACCAGAAGCGTCTGGAGAGTTTAACTGTAGGAGGTTTTGTAAAGACATTTTGCTTCCAACTCACAAACTTCATTCATACCAAATTAAGAATGTGCATATACTTACCACTGACGCAATGCATTTTCCCGCACTTTTTCGTCAAATACTGCTGAAGGACACTGTGTGTGTGTGTGCACTTATCAAGCAACACGACGCCACACACAAACTCACAACTCTCCCAACCAGCCTGTGCTGTGAGTGATGGAATCGTGACGTCGCCGCCAGTCGACCAATCAAAAAGGTTTGTACGTGCGTCGCGTCGATATCGGTGCATAGCAATAATAAGCTCTATTTCATGTTAAACAGCTCTTTAATAACGAAGGACTACTTTTTAGGTATGCAGAGTTTCTTTCGGAATATAATATACCAGTAACTCCCAAAGAGTTTGCCACAGTTATGGATGCTATTGCATCTGGCATAGGCTACTCATACTTTTCAAAAATAAAACTCTCTCTCTTTAGGTTCTTTTCCTGCTCCTGAACCTGTCAACAGACCTATTGGTGAGATATGTTACACTGGGGAAAAAAAGGAAGAAATTATAAAATAAGAGTTATATTCCTTGAGAACATTGTATCTGGCCCTCCAGCAATCTCATATTGGAATGGACTTTTTGATCATGAAATATATGGTCCATACAACAAAGGTTTTTCCTCACAAACAAAGTCAAATAAATATATTTTTATTAATTCATAATATTTACCCTGTCAAAAATTTCTTACATTTAAAAAAAAAAAAATCCTGTCAGAATGACACTGAAACTCCTCTTCATTTGTTTTGGTCGTGCAGTTATACTCTGCAACTTTGGAAAGATGTTAGTTTGTTTATCTCAATCAATATCTTGCAAAATCTCTCAATGAATCCCAAAACTGTTATTTTGGGATTTTTTTTTAAAGCAGATTCAAATACCTGCTATATAAAAAATCTAATTATTTTCCTATGTAGATTTTACATTCATAAATGTAAGTTTTTAAATTGTAAACCTATTTTTTGGTATTACACAAGATAAAACATTACTTGATTACGATTTTATCTTCTCTTAACCCAAAAGCACTCAGAACATGTACAATTTGCACTAAGTACTTAATGTTTACATTTTTTTTAAAAGTAATGGCCTCCTGTCTAGTTCGGTATTTGTTTTGTGCTATGGTGTTGGTGAAGTGTTTTCTTTTACTATTCTTTATACTTCTGATATTCTTAATACTTATTGTTGTGTTCAAATTATGTTGTTCCACACTGTAAACTGAATGTTCAAATAAAGCATATATAAAAATATTTTAAAAAATAATTGTTTTTCCCCACTCTACACTTGTTTATTTAGTCGAAATAGATGCAACAAATTGTATTATAATATTTGTTGTTTATTGTAGGTGTATATTCACTGACATGAAAAACTGCCACGTTTTGTCATAGATCCATATTTATGCATTTTGTCACACTATGCTGGACTCAAAATGAGATGAGTACAGAAACTGAAAAAATTACCTATTTCATCCTTCATTTGCCTTTTTTTTAACAATCAGCTTTTGGTGTTTAGCTCTAACCCTCCAACAAATTTCTTACTGTATTTTAGCCATTTTGTTTATTTTATTTAGTTATTTTATCATTACGATATATATCTGGATGTACAATGAAAAACCATGTTTAAAAAATTAATTAAAAACCTAAATACTGTCCAAAATGCTTAAAAAACTTAGACCATGTGGAAATTATTGACAGGTTAACTATATGTTGCTTCTCAGAACAACTCTCTGTTATCTGACTTATCATCAGTGGAAAATATTTCAGAGACATATGGAATAACAGTCTTGCACCTGCGTCTGCTCTGCACACACTGTACCTGCAAGACCAGACATGTTAAGAATCTGACAGATGGGGATGCTGCGCTGCTGGAGATCCACGACAGGAAAGCATAGTCTTCATGAGAAGCATGATTCCTCTGACATTAACATCCACAATGGGACACTTATATTTCTCTGTATTAGCGTTCACATAATATCAGTGGACGAATATGGACCAAGACTCTCTCCTGTCAATCTAACATGGAATACACTTAAAATAAAGCAGAGAAAAACAAGCATTTATCTTAATGGAAATGGCGCCCCCTAATGATTCAGCAATGTATGTGACAACTTCAGCAGATTTTACAGTGGTTCTGAAAGTCAAGTCACCTTTATTTATATAGCACTTTTTACAATACAGATTGTATCAAAGCAGCTTCACAGTGATAACATGAAAATAATACAACAAAGTTTGTTTCTAGAAGAAGATTGCATCATCGTCCACCTTAAGTAAGGCAGATCAATAATATTGTTGAATATTAAATGTCCCCAACTAAGCAAGTCAAAAGCCAAGGCAACAGTGGCAAGGAACCAAAACTCCATCAGTGACAGAATGGAGAAAAAAACCTTGGGAGAAACCAGGCTCGTCGGGGCCAGTTCTCCTCTCGCCAACGAGCGATCAGTGTATGATTATGATTCAGGCAGCATTACAGGTCAGAAGTCAGATTGGATCAGAAAATTCTGAATATTATCCAGTTCCATCTGGTTGGAAGTCAGAGTCATCACTCCGGTATGGAGACGAGTTTGTTAAGGATCAGTGCCGATGGCTGTCATGTCGATGAGGCCTTCACAGGGCTGATGAGGCTGGCACCTCAGGGATGTGTCATTGGATGGGTCCAGGTTCAGGTCCACCATCTGATCTGGATACGGCCGGAATCCGGCTGACTTCAGTAAACAGGGAAGGACTGGTTGACACTTCAGGACTGCGTTGTCATCGTGTCCAGCCACAGGTCCTTCATCAGATCTGGATACGGCCTGGATCTGGCGGACTGCGGTAAACCTCGGATAAACAGAGAGACTAATATTAGCGTTAGACGCCATCCTTCTTATGATGTAACTGTTATGATGAGGCAAGGACGAAGCGGAGAGAGAATCCATATGCAAGCATACTTTAATTGAACAAACAGAACACGGAACTCAGGACAGGAAACAGCTACAACGACCGACAAACAACAACTGAAGCAAAGAGGTATATATACACAGGCAAACAAGCTAAACAAGATAACAAGGGGGTGTGGTTAATCAGAAACACCTGGGGAGACTAATAAACAAGAAAAACTACAAAGGACTACAAAACATGGCACAGGACAGGAAATAACAAAAGTCCACACACGACAAGGGAAACACAGGACAGGAATCATGACATAGCCCCCCACTTAAGGAGCGGGTTCCAGACGCTCCTCAGGAAATAGATCAGGAGGGTGGTGGAGCGGAGGCGGACCCGGGGGGCGGGATGGAGGGCCAGGCCCGTGGAGCGGAAGAGGGCCTGGAGACTGCAGTAGTACGGGAGGCCAGGGCGGAGCAGGCAGCGCAGGCGACCAGGGCGGAGAAGACCCTTCAGGCGTAGACGACCCTTCAGGCGGCCAGGGCGGAGACAACCCTTCAGGTGGAGACGACCCTTCAGGTGGCCAGGGCGGAGACGACCCTTCAGGCGGAGACGACCCTTCAGGCGGCCAGGGCGGAGACGACCCTTCAGGCGGAGACGACCCTTCAGGCGGCCAGGGCGGAGCTGGCTGAAGAGGCAACCATGGCGACGCGGCCTCCATGGTCCAATCGCGGGACCTACTGCCCCCCCCCCCCCAAAAATTTTCTTGGGGACAGCTACGGAGTCATAGGCTGGAGCAGGCACCGGCTCAGGAACAGACACCGGTTCAAGAACAGACACGTCGGCGGCCATCTCTGGTGAGGGCTGAGGTTCTGGCATGCCGGCGGCCATCTCTGGTGAGGGCTGAGGTTCTGGGATGGAGACAGGCTCAGGACTGGGCAGAACCAGTGGCGGAAAAGTCTCTGTGCTGGACGGGACCAGCGGCGAAGGAAGCTCTGGGCTGGATGGGACCAGCGGCGAAGGAAGCTCTGTGCTGGACGGGACCAGCGGCGAAGGAAGCTCTGGGCTGGACGGGACCAGCGGCGAAGGAAGCTCTGGGCTGGACGGGACCAGCGGCGAAGGAAGCTCTGGGCTGGACGGGACCAGCGGCGAAGGGGGCTTTGAGCTGGACAGTACCATCACAGACTCTGGCTCGGCGGCGGCGGCCATCTTGTCCAGAGACACTGGCTTGGCGGCGGCCATCTTGTCCGGAGACATTGTCTCGGTGGCGGCGGCCATCTTGTCCGGAGACACTGGCTCGGCGGGCGTGATGTGAACAGTCTCTGGATCGGCAGACGCGACGTGAACAGTCTCTGGATCGGCAGACGCGACGTGAACAGTCTCTGGATCGGCAGAAGTGACGTGAACAGTCTCTGGATCGGCAGACGTGACGTGAACAGTCTCTGGATCGGCAGACGTGATGTGAACAGTCTCTGGATCGGCAGAAGTGACGTGAACAGTCTCTGGATCGGCAGACGTGATGTGAACAGTCTCTGGATCGGCAGAAGTGACGTGAACAGTCTCTGGATCGGCAGACGTGACGTGAACAGTCTCTGGATTGGCAGAAGTGACGTGAACAGTCTCTGGATCGGCAGAAGTGACGTGAACAGTCTCTGGATCGGCAGATGTGACGTGAACAGTCTCTGGATCGGCAGAAGTGACGTGAACAGTCTCTGGATCGGCAGAAGTGACTTGAACAGTCTCTGGATCGGCAGAAGTGACGTGAACAGTCTCTGGATCGGCAGATGTGACGTGAACAGTCTCTGGATCGGCAGATGTGACGTGAACAGTCTCTGGATCGGCAGAAGTGACGTGAACAGTCTCTGGATCGGCAGATGTGACGTGAACAGTCTCTGGATCGGCAGACGTGACGTGAACAGTCTCTGGATCGGCAGAAGTGACGTGAACAGTCTCTGGATCGGCAGAAGTGACGTGAACAGTCTCTGGATCGGCAGATGTGACGTGAACAGTCTCTGGATCGGCAGAAGTGACGTGAACAGTCTCTGGATCGGCAGAAGTGACTTGAACAGTCTCTGGATCGGCAGAAGTGACGTGAACAGTCTCTGGATCGGCAGAAGTGACGTGAACAGTCTCTGGATCGGCAGAAGTGACGTGAACAGTCTCTGGATCGGCAGAAGTGACGTGAACAGTCTCTGGATCGGCAGACGTGACGTGAACAGTCTCTGGATCGGCAGATGTGACGTGAACAGTCTCTGGATCGGCAGAAGTGACGTGAACAGTCTCTGGATCGGCAGATGTGACGTGAACAGTCTCAAGCTTTGCAGGCATGACGCGAAGAGACTCAGGCTTTGCAGGCATGACGCGAAGAGACTCAGGCTTTGAAGGCATGACGTGAAGAAGCTCCGGCTCGGCAGATGTGGCGGCAGGCATCCTGGGGATAAGAATAAGGCATGGCTGCCTTCTTGGCTGGAGATACTCAGGCGTCATGGCGGCGGCCATCCTGGGAATCAGAATCAGGCGTGGTCGCCTACTTGGCTGGAGATTCCCCCTTAATGCTGCTGGATTCATCTTTTTTTGGTCGGTCGTTCTGTTATGATGATGCAAGAACGAAGCGGAGAGAGAATCCATATGCAAGCATACTTTAATTGAACAAACAGAACACGGAACTCAGGACAGGAAACAGCTACAACGACCGACAAACAACAACTGAAGCAAAGAGGTATATATACACAGGCAAACAAGCTAAACAAGATAACAAGGGGGTGTGGTTAATCAGAAACACCTGGGGAGACTAATAAACAAGAAAAACTACAAAGGACTACAAAACATGGCACAGGACAGGAAATAACAAAAGTCCACACACGACAAGGGAAACACAGGACAGGAATCATGACAGTAACGAGTACATCAGGATTTATGGGAAGTGTTCCCGGTTCCGGCTGACCTAATCTATGCAGCCTAACATTGAATTATAGAAGTCTATAATGTGTTATGTGTATGCTAGGTCAAAGAGATGTGTCTTTAGTCTAGATTTGAACTGACAGAGTGTGTCTGCTTCCTGGACAATGTTAGGAAGATTGTTCCAGAGTTTTGGTGCTAAATAGGAAAAGGATCTACCGCCAGCAGTCGATTTTGATATTCTATTGTTGATATTATCAACTGGACGGAATTTTGAGATCGCAATAGACGTGAGTGTTAAGAGATGTGTTAGATGTGTAAAGAGCTCGCTCAAGTACTGCGGAGCTAAACCATTTAGTGCTTTGTAAGTAATCAGCAATATTTTAAAAGTTATACGATGTTTAATAGGGAGCCAGTGCAGTGTTGACAGAACCGGGCTAATATGGTCATACTTCCTGGTTCTAGTAAGAACTCGAGCTGCTGCGTTTTGGACCAGCTGTAGTTTGTTTATTAAGCGTGCAGGGCAACCACCCATAATAGCATTACAATAATATAGCCTTGATGTCATGAACGCATGAACTAATTATTCTGTATTTTTCATTGAGAGCTTATGACGTAATTTAGATATATTTTTAAGGTGAAAAACTGCGGTTTTACAGATACTATACACGTGACTTTCAAATGAAAGATTGGAATCAAAGAGCACACTCAGGTTCCTAACCGACGACGAAGACTTGACAGAGCAGCCATCAAGTGTTAGACAGTATTCTAGGTTATTACGTGAGGAAGTTTTATGTCCAATAATTAGAATCTCTGTTTTTTTCTGAATTAAGTAGTAGGAAATTGCTTGTCATCCAGCATTTTATATCATCTATGCATTCCGTTAATTTTGTGAATTGGTAAGTTTCGTCAAGGTGTGAAGAAATATAGAGCTGAGTATCATCAGCATAACAGTGAAAACTAATGCCATGCTTCCTAATGATATCTCCCAAGGGTAGCATGTACAGAGTGAACAGCAACCGTCCTAGTACTGAGCCTTGTGGTACGCCATACTGAACTTGTGATCGATAAGACATCTCTTCATTTACTGCTACAAACTGATAACGGTCAGATAAGTATGATTTAAACCATGCTAATGCAATTCTTTCTAAAAAGGAACATAGTTGTGAAGATATTGCCTTTTCTAGTATCTTTGACAGAAAAGGTAGATTCGAGATTGGCCGGTAATTGACTAATTCTGTAGGATCAAGTTGCGTTTTTTAACAAGCGGTTTAATCATTGCCAGCTTGAAAGTTTTTGGTATGTATCATAAAGACAAAGATGAATTAATGATATTAAGAAGAGATATCCAGATCTGACGAAAGAACTTCACCTGGACCCGATATCAACGCAGTGCTTAAGTGCCAACTAGTCTCTCCCTATGGAGGATCCCTTTACCACTCTACAGATAAAGTGTTGTCGGGAAAATTCGTTTTTGCATACTTACCCCGAAGTGACAAAATAAAATAAAATTCTGTATCAAAATTTATAAGGAAAGACCAGTACTTTGTTTAGGCTTGGTCTGTAGGGAATTCCAAACCTGCGCACATATATTCAAACACACATAACTATAGAACCAATCCTTAATGCGCATGTGAACGCCATCAGCGTTTCTCACAGGTTCGCGTTTAAAGTCTGTGTAGAGAGAATGGTGTCGTCTTAGCGGCCCCTAATTTAATAACAAATGATCGTTGCGACTGAAGCGAGTCAATCAAAACTAACTTTAGCTGGAAAATAACTTTATTAAAGAACCGCTATAAAGCCAAAACAATCTCCATTACCTTAAATGATACGTTTATCTCTGTAAAGCTGCTTTGAAACAATCTACATTGTTAAAAGCGCTATATAAATGAGGATGACAAGAGGATCTATGACCTCTGGAAGCATCTCTTTCAGTAGCTTAGTCGGTATAGGGTCTAACATACATGTTGATTTAGATGATTTAACGAGTTTAGCGAATTCTTCCTCTTCTATAGCAATGAATGAATAAAATTTTTCCTTAGGGAAACTACAATGCACTCCCTGATGCAATACTGTAGTAGACGGTTGCATATATTATAATTTTCTCCCTGATATTATCAATCTTATAAGTGAAGAAGTTCATAAAGTCATTACTGCTGTGCAGCTTGGAAACTTCTGGGCTTGAAGCTTTCTTTTTCGTTAGTTTAGCCACTGTTTCAAATAAATACCTAGGGTTTTGTTTATTCTCTTCTAATAGGGTTGAAAAATAAGCAGATCTAGCAGCTTTTAAAGCCTCTCTGTATGCAATCGTGCTCTTTCCATGAAATGTGAAATACCTCTAGTTTTGCTTTCTTCCAGTTGTGCTCCATTTTCCTGTCTGCTCTCTTAAGGGCCTGAGTGTGCTCGTTGTACCACGGCGTTGGACTATTTTCTTTAATCTTCTTTAAGCGCAAAGGAGCAACTGTGTCTAAAGTGCTGGAAAAGAGAGCGAGTTAAAAGTTTCTGTCGCAATATCGAGTTCTTCTAAGCTATCTGGGATGCTGAGATGATGAAACTGATCAGGAAGATTATTAATAAAGCAATCTTTAGTGGCAGAAGTGATAGGTCTAACATATTTGTAACACGAAGTCGGCTTTGCAGCCTTGGCTAAATGAAGTTTACAAGAGACTAGATAATGATCTGAGATGTCATCGCTCTGCTGCAGAATTTCAACGGCATCAATGTCAATATTGATGTATATTAAAATCACCAAAAATTAGGACTTTATCTGCAGCCAGTACTAACTCTGATAGAAAGTCAGCAAATTCTTTGATAAAGTCTGTATGGTGCCCTGGTGGCCTGTACACAGTAGCCAGCACAAATCTCAAACGTGATTTATCATTTACATTAGATATTGTTACATGAAGCACCAACACTTCGAAATAATTATATTTGAAACTAGACTTCTTAGTAATTCTGAAAATATTACTATAAATTACAGCAACATCTCCCTCAGCAACATAACCGTAATCTTGGGGGGTGGACTTATTTAAAGTAATGTAATCATATTTTTTTAGCCAGGTTTCTGTCAAACACAGCACACCTAGGTTATAGTCTGTAATCATATCATTAACAATAAGTGCTTTTGAAGTAAGGGATTGAATATTCAAAACTATGGAAGCCCGTTTCCGCCACGGTTGAGTAAAAAAAAAAAGATTCTTTAAATCATAATAATGAGAAACTTTCTCGTAATTATGACTTAACATCTCATAATAATGAGAAACTTTACATGTCTTATGTAGGCCTATGACCTAATCTGACTGTGACAGAGTGACCTGTCCCTGTTGGTTAGTGCAGCACTTACACACACACACACACACACATACATTCTTACATACCTCATCTTACCTCGTTCCTCCGTTAGCACGCTGGTTTTCACACACGCAAACATATCCACTCCATTTCCGTCCCTGACAGAACACCCCCCCCCCCCCCCATAACAACACACACATCTGTTGTCTTTTGATTTTCGTTTAGTTTATTACATTAATACTTGCATGTGTTCAGTGTTTGTCAGCGTCTGTGTTGCCAGTCTTTCATGTTGTGTTATTTCTATCAGCAATTCTTACCCTTGACGAAGTTTGTGTGTATATAGATTCATATATTTTATTTGTTCTTTTTGTGCAGTTTTGTTTGCCATCTTTCACTTGTTTGTTACTTTTGTATATAGTTTTGGTCATTTTTTTCCCTCTGGGACTGTTTCACCTCTCGAGCACTGTCAATA
Source organism: Vimba vimba (assembly GCA_022828995.1). NCBI lineage: Eukaryota > Metazoa > Chordata > Actinopteri > Cypriniformes > Leuciscidae > Vimba > Vimba vimba. Next base: position 8,315,149 of record CM040841.1, read on the forward strand.
AACAGCACTTTACACCTAACATCAGTGCAAGTATTGGCATCATCATTTATTTTTTTAATATTTTTTTTGCAAACCCATTTTCGCCGGACAACGGGCCTGCGAAGACCCGTTGTCTCACACTGACCCACAATCCATCATTCCAAGTGTGTGTTTCTTCGAGCAGGCAGGTTTCGTTCTGGAAGCCTCTGTAGTGCAGCGTTGGCTGTTTGTGGACGTCTGGGTGTCAGTTTTTTAAATGTGTTAGAGAGTGTTATTGGTTTGTGCTGAATGTCAGAGTATTGATGATTCCTAGTATCCTCTGACCTAAATTGGGAGAATATATTGTAGTCAGAAATGCCTTTGTTAAAGTAATAGTTCACACAAATATGAAGTTTGAAAGAAATGACGGGAATATACCGTTGCACTCTAAGAGGGGAGAGCCCAGGACTAGCAGAGGGTCTATGAGGTTTGTGGAATATTTGAGATGATACAGTCATAATACTCTGGGGACACAGGTTTCTGAGATCAGGCCCAGGAGTCTCCTCTGATGGTCTGGGTTTACTGATGTCAGCATAATGAGGTCTGAGTCTCCTGGTGCGGATCTGTGTTATCCTCCGGCCAGCAGGGGGAGCTGCTGCAGAGAGTGGAGGTGAGGGAGACATGGAACAGCCCGATGAAGAGGTTAGTCTCAACATCTCGGGAGATTCTGTAAGAAAAAATAAAATAAAATAAACATGAAGAAACACATGAGGATCATTTATAATATTTACTATTGAGAGGAATAACGTTACTTACCTGGTGAGGGAGACTGAAAGGACGAATCAGGAGAGCTTGTGTCTCTGCAGACAGTTCTGTCTTTAGTGATGTCATCACTGCTGAAACTATGTCTGTGGCTACCTTCATCATCATAGTCATCATCACTGTGGTGGATTCTCATTACCTGCGGCTGCTGGTCCTCAATAGCCAACAGATGTCTGTCGGAAGTCAACGCAGTGTCCATTGTACCACATTGTAACAGGAAGCAAAGTGTATGTGTGTGTGTTAGAGGAGTTTCAGTACTTCTTGTGCTCAATCCTCCAGCTTCTGAGCTCAGCAAAAACATCACTACGGTCCTCACTGCTCGACTCTTCATAGTCATATGTGTGTTCAGGAACGTAACTGCTGAGCCGTGGTGAGCTGAGCTGAGCAGATGGGGAAAAAAAAATGTTTTCATGGGGTCTTTAATACCTAATTATATTTCATGTACAGTATATGTATGCTTCATGTACAGTATATGGATCAGTATGAACAGATTCACCTTTGTTTTCTGTCTTCGTACTCGAACAACCTGTAGTGGATTCCCACAGAGTACACTGGCAGCACCTGTGGAAACGTCACCTTTCATGCATCACTTTCTAACATGTACCAGAAACCAGTAAATATGTGATATTACACACATATTATAAATATTACTATTGTAATATTATTCATGTATTATGTAGCGGCTGGATAGACTGGGTAAACCCAGCCCGATCTGCGGGCGATTTAATTTTGCCCTGCAGTTCAGGCTGTTAACCTGTACATTTTTCTATCCGCCTTCCATCACAAACTGGCTCATCCACCTGGCGCGCTATTGGCGGGTTTAACACGGTGACGATAGAGAAGTGACGGCAAGCACACTCTATCTGATTTACCCGTCTCTCGCACGACCTTCAGTCTAATTCCTTTTAACCTCTCGACGATGCTCAATGGCTTCTTTAGTTTAGCAAACAAATTACTTGAGTGGGTGCAAATACCACTCACTTTCATGTTTTTTTTGCACAACCTGCAAAAATCACTCGATGCCATCGCTGCTTCTGCAAACCGCTGCTCAATGCTACAAACCAACATGTTTGTTGACACGTTTCCTGCCTGGAGTTTTCGCATCGTTCTGCAAAGTACATCACCCTGATTGGTCTGATTGGTTGAAGGCAAGCGGGAAGGAAGTCGACCGGAAGTTGAAGCCGGCCGCGTGCCACCATCTTGTAGTAGAACTTTACCTGCTGTTAGCATCCCATTGACTCCCATTCATTTTGGCGTCACTTTGACAGCGAATAACTTTACATCTGAGGCGTTTGAAGACTCCATTTGTCCATTATTTATTTCTAAAGAAACAAGACAATGTATAAAATGCTCCATTACCTTGTAGCTTATGTTATGGCCCCGTAGAAGCAGTTTTTGTAAAAGTAGGCTAACGATTGCGTCATAACCACGCGACTCTCTGTCGCACAGTAGAGAGATTACCGTATGGACGGGAGGAGAAGCTCGCGGGCAATCGGGGGGACGTGGAGGCAAAATGACAATATAATTCATCAGAATACCTAGCAAAAGTTGCTCCTGCTCCAAGCTCATGGACAGCTCCTACTCACACTCTCCGTCTCTGCAAGATTCGGAAGGGAATGATTCAGATTTCTCTTGGCACAGCTACTAGAAGACAGACGGGTTGCTCACGTGGTCCGTGTAACGCTTTGCTCTGTTTGAGTCTGCGCGTCAGGAAAGGAAGTGCTCAGAAATCGCTAAAAATGGGCTTCACTTGTCTCAATTGAGATCCAATGAGATGGCTCTGTCCACTTCTTATACTGTCTATGGTTGAAGGACTATCAATCTATCTATCTGATCTCTGTAGATGATATTCTTTTTTATGTTAGTAAGTGCTAAATGCCCACTTTTACAAAGATACATTATCGAGAATGGCAGTAATGTAGCATGATTTGCTAAGACAGTCTGCACGCAACCTATCATATGCACGCAACTTGTTGTGTGGATGCAGTCAGTTTTGACCGCAAAAGTTGAGGTAATTTGATTGAATGTCATATATTTACTGCATTTTGCCAGTTAGAAATACATGTTCGGTTTTAATGTTATTTTAAGGTGGGGTAGAATTAAATGAACGGCACATTTTGTTCACGCACCCCCTCTGTCAGCTCACATACCCGAGTTTGGGAACCACTGTGCAACATCGAGTTAATACTATTAACTAATCCAAATATTTATATTTAATTATAACACGTTAAAGTTAATCATTCCTATTTCCCTTTTTCCCAAATTTCCCTAATTTGCTACAATGATTATTATTTCTATTAAACAAAATAAGAAATATTACTGTTTTAATATTTTAATATTTTATTTTAATAAAAAGTATTTATGAAAAAAGATAATAAATAAATAAATTATTATTATCATTATGTTAATTTATTTATTTTGGAGGAAGACTGCAGGGAGCCCTTAAAGCTTCCTGACAACTTAAAGATTGACAAAAAGCGCTTCTCACTGCAAGTCTGGGAAAATTGTTGGCACAATGATTCTATATCAGTTTGACCTTAACATAATAATAATAATAATAATAAATATTATTATTATTATTAATATTATTCTTATTGGAAAAATTGTTTCCGCAAGTTTCCAAATGCATGTCATAAGTGACACAAATTCAGAGTACATGCAGAGATGATTCTGTGTGGAGAAGCATTTACTGCACACTGAGCCGCTCTGAGACACTGAAAACATTGGATCATGAACTGCTTGTGTGTAAGCGAACACATTGCTGAAACACACAACATATAAATAAATGCATAGACTTTGTGATTGATAACCACACTATTTTATTTCAATGAATCATACATCTCTGTGTGTCAAAATAATGCAGGAGTTTTACCTTTAGTTAGATCACTGGCCTCGTGGTTCAAGATGGCGATGTCAAAGCCAGGCGACCCTGGTCTCGACCCGCTGCAGGAAGGAAGAGGTCTGGCACTGCCTGGCCTGGGGGAGATTCTCAGATCGAGAGGCTGGGCTGAAGCAGGTCTGACGCTGCTCACACTGACACATCTCTCTTCTAATGGAGCGAAACATTCTTAAGCATATGAAGTGCTGCTGAAACAGTCTTCAGACAGTCTTGGCAGCAACTGCTTGTCTTTACCTCTAACTGTATTTGTGTTCTCCAGGCCATCATTAACTGAACCGTCTTTGATCGATTCTTTGAGAAGAGTCCAATCCTGCTGTGAAGTTCTACAGCACTGAGGTTTGTCCTCTTCAGCAGGTACGTCATCGAGGAAACTCAGCTGAGGGATCATCTCACGGACTGCAGACCTGTAGTTGTAGTCTAATACCTGTTCATCAAACACACAAACCAAATGTGATGAATCTATCTGGAATAAGTGTATTTTGTGTTGTTCTAGCTGAAACACTGTAGCAACCCACCCAGAAAACCCTAGGAACTGCATAGCAACATGCTAACAGCCACATTATGGTGGCAACTTATTTCTTATCTATCTATCTATAAATTGCAGGAACGTCTGTCTCTCTGTGTGTCTGTTATTCGCATATCTCTCGAACCATTAGATTAGTCCGATGGATTTCAAACTTGACAAGTGTCTTACTACGGGCATGAGTAAGTGCAGTGCCAAGTTTGACGTTGTTTGGATTAGAAATGCAAAAGATATCGTTAAATATATCGGTAAAAGAAGCACACATTGGCTTTTGCCGCTCTAGGCGCTGGCCACTCCCCCTCTCACACTGCACACTGAGTGAGCACAGCGCAGGACCAGACACAGAGAGGGTCGAAGAAAGCAGCGGAGCTTAAGAAGCGTTTTCTCGGAGTTCACTGTGTAGCCTGCTCCTTCAATCGTCGTGCTTATTCATTTGTGGATGTTAACTGAATCTGTAAGTCAGTTACACTGTTTACTTCTGAATATTATATTTTATTCTGGTGCGCTTAACATTATCGCTACTGTGTAATAGTAGACTATGCTATTCACCAACTAAACATATCCTATTCATTGTGTTCACAGTCTCTTTCACGGCCATCATTTGTAGCAGCCTATTCAAAACTGTTTGCTCAAGCATAGCCTGGTCTCAATGCTAAGTTATTACTGTGTCATGCGCACTGAAGTTAGCCTGTAACTATGTGATGTTGAATATGCTATGTTAAATAGTTGCCCTCCCTATTCAACAGGATAGCTCATGTAGGCTATGCAGGCTTAAACAAGGTTAACTCTCCTCTTACTGATCGTGACAGCAAATCCCCATCTTTCCAGTGTAAGCCATCCTTACTTTTCATCATTGAAACAACCAAGTTAGCTGTTTATGTGCTCTCCTTTGTTGCGCTTAACATAGTTTTATCGGTCATTAACTGGATAGTAGTCAACAAGTCAAACATAGCCTGATCTCAATGCTAAAACTGGCTATTATGCTCTTAACTATTAAATGATTTTGCATGGGCACTGTACTAGTTATTATAAATGTTGAAAACAGTTGTGGTGCTTAAAGAAGACATATTATGCCCTTTTACAAAGTCTACTAATATGAGTTTTCATGCTTGAATGTTAAAAAAATATATATATTTTTCACGTTACCTTGTTGCATTTCATGTTCAGTTTCTTTATCATGTCTTGTTTAGTTTAAAGGAATACTCCACCGTTTTTTGAAATAGGGCTTATTCACCTTCTTTCCCACATGATAGGTGGGCAAATGCATTTTTGTCTCAGTGCATGCGTTGTTTTAGCGCTAGCTTAGCTTAGCACAATGAATGGAATCCTTTGTTGCCAGCTAGCATGGCCTGAGTAAAAGTGATCAAAAAACGGGCACGCTCATCTTGATCTGACGCACTGAGCCTGGTCATCGATGGCAGAAACTTGTCCCACTCTCCACAGCACAGACACTATTTCAGTCGGGATAGATTGGCATATTCCCCCACACTCACACCACCAGTTCGTGTTGGCTCTCATCCTCACGTCCTCAGGCTGTTGAGTGATCGCAACCTCCTCCTCCTGTCATTCTATTTCCAAGGCACGCAGCTCGTCTTCTGAAAACTCAGGTATGGTTCTGGCTCTGGCTCTTGACTGTCTGAGAAGTCACCCTCTTCGTCTCTCACAAAATTAGCAATGTTCATTGCCATTCATGTACTGTAGGAAAAATAGCCAGCTACAATTCACGCCGGTATGTTGACGGAAGTCGTGGGATTTCATGTGTTGCGTGATATCTCTGCGCCCAAGTAGCAGTGCTTCGCCTAAGTAGCAGTGCTTCGCCTGTGCTTCCCCCTAATATAGTCCCAAGTCAATATCTGCCTAGGAAATCGCCTAGTGTTAATCTGCATCGCTATTTGTACTTGTGAATACGCAGGCCACAAGTAGTAATTAGGTGTTTTTTTTTTTTTTTATCACTTTTACTCAGGACATGCTAGCTGGCAACAAAGAATTCCATTCATTAAGCTAAGCTAAGCTAGCGCCGACCCTGTCAAACTAAAACAATGCATGCACTGAGACAAAAATGCATTTGCCTACCTATCTAAATGTGGGAAAGAAGGTGAATAAGCCCTATTTCAAAAAACGGTGGAATGTTCCTTTAATAGTTTCTTTGTCATGGTTTTCCGTCACTGCTTTGACTGAGTTCTAGTTCGTAGTTTGCTACCACGGTTTCGGATTAGTTGCACATCTGTTCCATATTTCTTTGATTACCATCCACTGTGTATTTAAGCCCTCAGTTTCCTCAGTTCTGTGTTAGTCTTTGAAGTTTATCAAATTTGGATACTTAGGTCTGAAATTATCTAACACCGATCTCTAAACTTCCGGTTCTATCCAAAATATTAGAGAAAGTTGTATTTATACAACTGCAGTCCTTTTTTAAGTAAACATGGGGCCCTATTTTAAAGATCTAAGCGCATGGTCTAAAGCGCAGGGTGCAAGTTCACTTAGGGCGTGTCCGAATCCACTTTTGCTAGTTTAACAATGGGAAAAATGGTCGGCGCGCCCGGTGCATGGTCTAAAAGGGTTGTCCCTATTCTCTTAATGAGTAATGGGTGTGTTTTGGGATTTACGTGCATTAAACCAATCAGAGTCTCATTTCCCATTTCCTTTAAATGCGAGTTGCATTTGCGCCATGGTAGATTCACTATTTACATGACAGAATTTGATAGGTCTTACTTGTCTGAAATTGTTATGGTGATGCGGAGGAGATGAACCCAAATGCAGACAGAATGCAATATACACTGTTTATTGACACAACTACACAGAATAAACAGGAAAACAAAACCCACAAGGGGGCAAAACAAGACAGGATAGACTAATTTGGACTGACAAGACTAGACTAAGACTCAGACAAAAACTAACAGCTAAGACAGGATCAAACTCTTCTTTCTAGACAAGACTTTCAACAGGTTACTCACGGATAGTTTCACACAATGAATGACAATAAACCGGCACAGGACAGCAAACACAATTAAATAGGGAGAAACTAATGAAGGAAACAGGTGACAAGGGTAAAGCAATGATGACTAAACGAGGATAACAAGGGGGCGGGGTGAGGAACGAGACAACACAAGCACATGGCCCAAACAAAAGGCTATGTGCTTGCACACAAAACATGGGTCTGTCATGATCCTGCCTCAAGAATTAAAGAATGACAAGGACTAGATGGCAGAATCATGACAGAAATAAGCTTTTCTGTTTGCCTTGGGGATTTTGTGTCCTCCTCGGCATCTTTTTCATGTGTTCCCCAAGGCTCCATTCTTGGGCCAATCGTTTTTTTTTCTTATATATACTTCCTCTAGGGTCTATTTTTAAGAAGTACTCATTTCACTGCTACACAGATGATACACAGCTCTATCTGCCTCTGAAACAGAAAGATGCTAACTCAATAGTATCATTGTTGCGCTGTCTAAAGGATATTAAAGCCTGGATGGCCTTCCATTTTTTAAAAAGTAATGAAGGAAAAACAAAAGTCATAATATTTGAACCTGGGGGTGCCTGTGAGTTTCCTGATTTGGGTGCTATAAAAACATGTGAAGCCTACTGTAAAAAAACTGGGTGTTATAATAGACAGTGAGTCTAAACTGGATAAAAAGATTAATTTGATAAAAGGAGCTTCGCTGCCTATGTGGAGTGGGTGCTGGCTCAGTGTGCCTCACCGTTCACCGTCTGCCCCATTGATGAGGACATCGCCAGACCCGACTCCACAGTCCACATCAGACCCAGATCCCAGCTAGCCTTCAGCCATGCCTGCAGATCACAAACCAGAGCCCACTGCAGACTCTGAGCCATGACACAAGAGCCACAGCATTTCCCAGAGGCCAATTTCGTTCCGGAGCCCGAGCCCATTGCAAAGCCTGATAAGGTCATCGAGGGAATATTAGTGGAGTTCAATGGGATGGATTGGAGCTCCGTCCACACTCTTGTCGCTGAGGGCCGTTTAATGAGCTGAGTCCCCTCTGAGGTATTATTTGATGAGTTGGTTGATGTAATGTTTCATGGTCTACAGTCTCCACTGGTCCTGTCCAGTCCCAAGCACCTTCGTCTCTTCTGGTTCAGCCCAGTTCCAAGTCGTCTTCGTGGTCATTGCATCAGACCAGCTCAAAGTCGCCTTCGTCAGTATTGGCTCTGCCCAGCTCTAAGTCACCGTTGTCGCCATTGGCTCTGCCCAGCTCTAAGTGTCTTTTGTCACGGATGGTCCTGCTCAACCTCCCTCCACCCCCTCCATCCTTCAGCTTCACTTCAAGCCGCTGTCACACTGACTGATGACATTGGTGAAACTGCCAAGCCCACGTCTCCACCTCGGCTCAGCCTTGGTATTCCAGACCTTCTGTGTCACCCTGGATCTTCATCTCCTCGGTTCTGCCTGGGTCTCTTCCTATCACGACTTCAACTCAGTCAGTCGGGGTCCAAGTCGCCAAGTCAGACCAGCTCCAAGTCTCCTTCATCACCATTGGTTCTGCCCAGCTCAAAGTCTCCTTTGTTGGCATGGGCTCTGCCCAGCTCAAAGTCTCCTTCGTTGCAGGTGATGGTCCCGCTCAACCTCCCTCCTCCTCTTCCTAAGCCATCCAGTTCCTTGGCCTCACCTTCATTGTCTCCCTTTAGCCCCTCAGCTCCTCCATTGGTTGCTTCCAGCTGCTCGGATCCAGGTTGGGCTTCTCAGCTGTCAGCTCCACTTTGGTGTGAGGATCCTTCCGATCCACCTCAAGCCTCTGTACAACCGACTGACGACATTGGTGAAACTGCCAAGCCCACGTCTCCACCTCGGCTCAGCCTTGGCACTCCAGACCTTCTGTGTCACCCTGGGTCTTCATCTCCTCGGTTCTGCCTGGGTCTCTTCCTATCACGACTACAACTCAGTCGGTCGGGCTCCATGTCGCCAAGTCAGACCAGCTCCAAGTCGCCTTTGTTGCCATTGGTTCTGCCCAGCTCAGAGCCTCCTTTGTTGCGGGTGGTCCCGCTCAACCTCCCTCTCCTTCCTCCTCCATCCAGTTCCTTGGCCTTACCTTCAGCCCCTCGGCTCCTCCAGTGGTTCCTTCCAGCTGCCCGGATCCACGTTGGGCTTCTCAGCTGTCAGCTCCGCTTTTTGAGGATCCTTCAGCCCCACCTCGAGCCTCTGTCGCACCTACTGAGGACAATGGCGAAACTGCCAAGCCCACGTCTCCACCTCGGTACTCCGGACCTTATGTGTCACCTTGGGTCTTCGTCTCCTCGGTTTCTGCCTGGGTCTCCTCCTATCACGACTTCAACTCAGTCGGTCGGGCTCCTGGCTCCATCTTGGCTCCTCCCTCCATTAGTTCCACCGTGGGCTTTTGTCCTGGCTCTGCCCTGGGTCATCTTCTATCTACTCCCTCCTTCACCTCCTCCCTGGCTCCTCTCTCCATCATCTCCACCTTGGTATTCCCTTCTACCAGCCGCTATGGTCAAGTCTATCTCTAGATCCTCGTACACCTCCTGAACTTCTCCCTCCCTCCTCTGTTGGACTTGTGCAGCATGAGGACTCGCTTTCCTGGGGAGTGTGTTATGTCACAGTCATGTCATGTTTAGTTTCTTTATCATATCTTGTTTGGTTTAATAGTTTTGTTGTCATGTTCTGTTTAGTTTCTTTGTCACGATTTTCCCTTCTAGTTCTAGTTCATAGTTTGTTGCCATGGTTTCTAATTAGTTGCACACCTGTTAGTTCCTGTCTCTATGAAGCCCCTACTTCTAAAGTGCAATGTGCTCTGATTGGTTGGCTGGACAAGTGTGTTATGATTGGGCAAATGGATTGGATTTAATCCGACTCCTCCCCGTGGATTTCATGTTCCGCAGTGAGGACCATCTCTGCATTTTGGAAACAGGAGATGAGCCCCTGGTCTAATGCGCCACCTGGCTTGAGAAACCCGTTCTCAAAGACTTACTTTTATAGTCATTATTTGGGTAGCACACATATTCTGAATGGCTTCGGCAGAATTCAAATGAGCCATTTTAATCTAGATTAAAAAAATTAATCTATGCCCACCTCTAATTTAAACATAATACTTTTTAGTGGTCAACCACCGATATTTGTAATTTTTAAAATGTTGGCATCGGCCAATCAGTTTTTTTGTTTGGCCAATAAATTGGAAGCGGGACTTTTATTTTGACAGCGCTGAGAACGCTGGCTCTGAGAACAGCAGCACCTGAGCAAACAGCACTTTCATTCTCCGTCTTCATTAGTTGTGGTCTCTGTTAAACAGTTTTGACTAATGTTACTGGATCGAACTGTTAAACAAAGAAAGTAAACTGTATATGAAAAAGTATTATAACGTTTGCTTTTATATCATTAGTAATAGTAACAGAAAGGCAAACACTATTATACTATTATATAACATTTACCGTCAGCAATTAGCAAATACGCATTTATACAATTTAAACAAATCTTTGAATATCTAATAAACATTTAATTTCACAAACCTTGCAGAATTTGTCAAATCCCGCTGTCAGATATTTTGAAGTGTGCATTTGTAGCCTGCATGAACGTGTTTACTGTGCGTGACGGCCGGTCCGTGTGAATTGAATGCGGACAGGAAAGTTCAGCTTCACTGGAGTCACACAATCGACAAACTTTAAACTCATTTTCACTGTGTGAAATTACTCAAATTAGTGTTACCTTGTCTTTAATTTAAAAAATATGATTCCCATTGCGCAGAAACTTGCCAGATTACTGAGTGCCCTGTTGGTTATATCTATATATATATCGCCCACCCTGCTCTCTAAGATATCGGCATCGGCCATCAAAAAACAATATCGGTTGACCAGTTTTTTCAAGATTTATTGATCGAGCGTTCAAAAGAACAGCATTTATTTGAAATAGAAATCTTTTTTTAACACTAATTCAGCAAGGACATATTAAAGCAACACTATGGAACTTTTCCTCTGTGGTCCCCCTACAGGTTGGAAGCGGAATTGTCCATTACCGCTGTCGTAAATCATTTAGCCTACTGTCGCACACACACCCACTGTTTATCCAGGACCGGCTTTGGAATGAACGATGTCCACAGACAAGGTAGAGTATGATGCATGATTTTACGAAAGTATGATGTATTGCGACATCAGAAATGAAGAAAAACAAAATAATGACTATTGTAACGCTTGCCGTAAAGCAAGTCAAATTTGTAGTTTTCTTACGTCTCATTAGAACTACAGAGACGCGACCCGATATGGCAATCTTACATAGTGTGGTTATAGCAGATAAAGGACCGCAAAGCGGAGGCATAAGTGCCTTTCACCCTGTTACGACTTCATGAACCACTGAAACGATTTTGGAAACATTATTTTAAGGTAAAAAATGTTACATAGTGTTGCTTTAAATTCATCAAATGTACAAGACTTGTCTTTACCCAAAAGACCCCAAACTTTTGAACAGTAGGGCACATCTATATCGTTATCAGTCACTTGTTTCTGTGAAAGGAAATGCAAAGGGCTGTTTTCATCCGCAGTAAAGGAAGTGAGTGAAAGACAGAGAGAAAGCAAATGAGGGCACCGTTCAATGAACTTCATTTACCACTTCATGAATATTCAAAGCAGTTTGTTCACTCACTGAACACTTGCCCCAGTTTTGTAATTCCTGAAACTGAAAACTGTAAGAAAATTGCAACCATAACCAAAAACTGAAAGAAATAAGGGGAACTCAGTCTAAATAAAAGTGTTGATATGTGTAAAATGAATCATAAATATGAAATAAAGATAAAAAATAAAATATGAATATTAGATTTTTTTTTTTTTTACCTTGGCAGCTAAATGAAATAAAATATGTTTAAACTGAAGTACTAAAATCACTAAAACTAAAATAGTTTTTCTTTTAAAATATTAAAGCTAAACAGAAGAATAAAAAAAAAAACTAAAATTATAATGAAAAGTGAAAATATAAAATGAAAAGCTAATTCAAAATATTTATAATAGTATGTAAATATTTTAAAAAAACTATATTTGTTTTAACTATATTTTTTATGAAACGCTTGCAAAAATATATACATTTTATAAATAAGAAAGAGATAATAAATACCAATATGATATTTAATTAAATGAATGAACAGGTCAATACTAATAGCAAATAATTGGTAACACTTTACAATTAGGTCCTACTCTATTAGTTCACTTTATTTAATGTATTAACTAACATTAACTAACAATGAGCAATGCATTTGTGACAATATTTATTCATCTTTTTTAATGTTAATTAATACAAATGCAATTGTTCATTGTAGTTCATGCTAGCTCAGGTCCATTAAATAATGTTAACTTAACAGATACAACATTTGATTTTAATCTACATGTAAATGTTGAAATTAACTTTAACTAAGATTAATAAATACTGTAAAAGTTTTTTTCATTATTAGTTTATGGCAACTATTGTTTAACAAATGGGAACGTTATTGTAAAGTGTTACCAAATGTTTTTACTGACTTATTTTGTTCTGCTCGGCCAAAAAGTAGCAATGCCCCAGAACCAATATTTACATCAATCATTTCCCTTGTCCATTTCGGGTCTCTAATATCAAACATATTATTGTGTCATTTCTATATGGATGGGGAGGGGCAGCATTACATGAAGTATAGTCCATGATTTAATGGACTATATGGAGACATCATTATCTGTCGGGACCATTAGTCTGGTCCACCACAGAGAGAAGCTGAGCCTCATCTCTCTCATTCTCTATTAGACATGCCGCCCATAATCTGCTGTATAAACTCATGTACCTCTGACATGCCTGGACTGGGACAGGTGCACACAGGGTTTCCTTCCAGTGAAAGCGTTCTGAGCTTCCCACAACAGCCTAAATACATCAACTGAGCCAGATTATCGACATCATTCCCCTCCAGGTCCAACAGCTCCAGGTGTTCCAGCATACTGGCTGGAGTCAGGTCTGAGATACTGTTATACGCCACATACAGCTCCTGAGGAAAACATAATACAGTGCAAGAGTGGTTTACTGTATTAGGTGACTCCTTTACTTTTATTCAAAGGTTTTAAAAAATAAACATTTTATATTATTTAATACTTTTTTAATACTTCTCCAATTAAAATACGTTCCCATTAGAAAAACAAATACCTTTTACTGTGCCTTCCAAAAAAAGAGTTTAATCAATTCAGTAACCTTTTGCTTATAAATGTTGTTTGATACCTTTAAGCTGGCGAGAGCAGGAACTCCCTCCAGGTCGGTCAGACCGCATCGAGACAGCCATAAGACCTGCAGGTGGGACAGGCTGGTCCCGAGATCCCTGAGGAAATACTGAGAATAATAAGCCATCATTGCATTCCCTGATTCACTCCGTCTCTCTATAGTGTTATATTTCAAGAATTAATTGCATGTTTATTCTATGAAATTGAATGTAGTCTGTTGTGCAAAATATTCGTTTATTCTTATGGTTGTAGATGTTTTTTGAGGGTGAGGACATGTAAAAGACATCCAAGTCCCCAAATTTTCTTTGTCTTCCCATGTGAAAAGTACATGTAAAAGGGATAATTCACCCCAAAATGAAAATTACTGACCCTTGTGTTGTTCCAAACCTGTATGAGTTTCTTTCTTCTGTTGAAAAGAAGATAGATAGAAGATAGAAAAGAAGATATTTTGAAGAATGTTCTGGTTACCAACATTCTTCAAAATATCTTCTTTTTTGCGCAGTAGAAGAAAGAAACTCATAGAGATTTGGAACAACTTGAGGGTGAGTAAGTGATGACAACATTTTTGGGTGAACTAACCCTTTAATAGCAATGAGCAGTATTAATATTCTGCAAAATATCTTCTGTTGTGTAAAATATCAAAATATCTTCTACTGCAAAATATCTTCTACTGCAAAATATCTTCTGTTGTGTTCCATGGAAGAAAGTCATTCAGGGTTTAGAAGGAGGGAAAGTAACTGATGACAGACTTTTAATTTTTGGGTGAATTATTCCTTTCTGGATGTAACAAAGTAACTTATGTAGGGAAATGGAGGTCTTACCGCACAGATGAGATCAAACTGTTGTTCATTTTCAGCTGTGTAAGTTTAGGCAAGTATATTCCTGTGAGACAAGTGGACAAAAACACAAACGTTCATCAGATTTCATAAAAGGTAATGTCTTCATTACCCATTCAGCCATTTCAATCCAAACTACACCCCAATCAATCACATTTGGACCATTACTATTTTTTTTACAATGTGACATGATTTTTATGACAAGTAACATGTGGCTCCCCCAAATTCTTAATACCAGCATAATGTAAAAATAGATATATTATCTAAAATATATAAATAGGCTACATTTTCTAAATGAATAAATAAAATGTGTATTTTAACAAATAAAAATCTCACCAAAGTTGTCTAAAGTGTCCAGTCTGGTGTCAACACACATCTCCAGTGACTTCACTTCTTGTAGATTTTCTGATCCAGTCAGCATTTTCTGAGAGGGGATAAAATACATTTAACCTATAAACAGCAGTATAATATAACGTTTTCACATGTATCGCCCAATTCATAGGAAAAGTTTAATGTTTAGCCTCAACAATGAGAGCTTACCAACTTTTCTGGTGAGAGACACAGTTGGTCCATCATCAGGTCAGAGAGATCGGGGTCAGCAGGAGGTTTAGGGTTTGATATAAACTCATTCACAGTGTCGGCTCTCTTCTTCTGCGATGCTTCACTCGACATCTGCAACCTTTGCTTTCCTGCCCTGAAATAAATGTTAACAGTTTTAGAGAAAACGGCAAACTGAACGAATTAAGTAAAATGTTCAAAGTTTACTATGTCATACATACGTTCTATCTTCATACATATTAATTATTTTCTTACTTATTGAGCCTAAACAACGTGATTATTCGGTGTGTCTTCAGCCTCACTCGACAGCAAGTTTGGATAGCAACGGGAACTACTTCCTGGATACGGGCCGGGCACGTGGGATTTGTAGTCCGTTATCAAAAACATCTTCGTGATTGTAGCCAAAGTGCATTTAAGAATGTAAGTCTGTGCTGTAGCATAATGAATAGACATATTATAAGTTATCATTTCCATGAACGCGCACGGAATAACGAATTCTACAATGATGGATATTACATTCTACTACGATTACATTCACACTTACATTAGGACGTAAACAACTAACGTTAGTTTCAAAATTTTACACACTGACTGTTTTGCCCAAAAAGTTTTGTATTATTTTCAATGTTAACTTTAGACAAGGTATTATTTCTTGACTCAGTAACATGTTTTATTTATTTATTTATTTATTTGTTTATTGGTTTGTTTGTTTATTTATATATTTATTTTAGCTATTAGGATGCTTTATATGGTTTTAGTGTCCATTATGTGTTCAGTTGTCCTGGTACCCTGAAAATCCGCTGGGGAAACAATGTAACAGTCTCTTCTTGGATACTACAGTATATTCCCTAAACTGGTCACATAAGCAGCAGTAGAGGAAAATATATTAAAAAGCCTGTACTAATATTCTAATATTCACAAAAGTTAAAACGCCTTACTTGGACGTATGTATGTACGTATGGTTATGATCATGGGTTATGATAATGTTGTGATTCAATCACTCAGGGTTGCCAGATTACAAACTCACTCGAATATACTAACTAACTAAATTTCAGTTTTATGTGTATGTAAAAAAATAGGCTATTAATTTTTTTTTTTACACCAAAATAAGATATTTGTACTAAAATAAAATACAACAATTATTTAAAATTTTAAGAATGTATACAATTATAAAAAATTAAATATACATTTAAAATAATTGTATTTATATTGCAATATATTTATATTGCCTAATTAACCCTCATCCTTCCCACGGGTCATTTTGACCCGATTTATTTATTTATTTGTCGCACTTGAACCACGAATACACAAAAACATATTTATGGATTCAAGGAGTTTTGTTGTTGGAAAAAAAAAAAGAAGTAACAAATCCTTCCCTCGCGGATCAATTTGATCCCCTTAGGGAATGAATGGAATGCGAGGAATGCTTCAGTACACATAGAAAAACCTAAAAATGCTCAAACTTTTCCAAAAAATTATTTTATAATGTCTACATGTGTATCTGAATGCACACTGAAGAGAAACTGACTTTAGGACTCAGCGGAACCGCTCATTTGCTCCATATAGAGCTATAAGGCCATCTAGTGGCAAGAGTTATGAAATATCATGATATATTATTTTTTTCCCACAAGAGGTCGGTAAAGACAAACAATGTAAGATATTTTGAGCTGAATTAAAGATTTTATCCGTGAAATTGTGAGTTGGTTTGAATATAAGTGAGGAATGTGCTTAGATTACAAAATTACTATTTATTTATGATTTATTGTTCAAATCTAGTCATTTAAAGGTAAATAAAATAATAATAATAAAAAAAATCTCCCCCAAAAAAAGTTGCATTAAAAAATAGAAAAAATATTAACTAAATGAAATAAAATAAGCTTTCTGCACCCCCCCCCCCCCCCCCCAAAAAAAAAAAAAAAAAAAAAAAAAAAAAAAATTAGGTATAATTTCAGGCTTCGGCTCATGGTGACCCGCAAGGGAAGGATTTTGTTCCAGGATACAAGCTTATATGTTTAAAAAGAAACAGAAAATTTACCAGACAGGAATAATAGTAATGAATAATAATAGTAAAAAAAAGTTAATAAATGTTGTACCCTGCAAATAAGTCAACATTTTTTTTCCCGCTTTCGATTTTGTTTGATCTCTTTCTTTCTACAAAATATCACTACACAAAAACTAAAATAAAATAAAAAACTCTTCAATTGTGACCTGTTTTACAGTTATAAACTTCAACAATGTAAAGTTGAATTACTTTAGCCTGAATAAAAACTATAAGTGTCACTTGGTTAATGCAATGCATATTTCTTTTCAATTAATGCAATTTAACAAAGCTTTTTTGTTTCAAAAACATTTGCCATTATTTTACTTCAATTCACTTGTCAATAAATATTTTTGACACTTCAAAAATAACTTTATAGTTTCTAAATGAGAACTACATTACATAATAGAGCTACACATGAGGAGAGAATGCAAGGACAGCAGCTTTGTAACCATAAAATAAATTTTATTTAGTTACGCAATAAAAAAATGATACAGTACGAGCAGCTGTATTCTGGGGTGTGGATAGTAGGCTTACTAATCCCATTGGTTGTTGTTGTTATTGAGGGTGGGACAAAGCCTTGTGATTGGCTGTGTTTTTGGTTGATCAGCCTCTCAGGCACTGAACGAGCCACCGATTAACGTCACCAGGATCTACTTAATATTCATGAGCTCAGCCTTTGCCATAGTACGATTGGTGAATTTGCGCCGGGGCGGTCCTGTGTGTCGTGTGGGGCTGGGCGTAGGCTGTACTGCTCACACACACACACATACACACAGCGGAGCACATTGTTCACAGTGGGCTGTCTGCTACATCTAACGTTAATACAATCCAGGAAAATCTCGAAATAAACGAAGTCTCCTGAAGAGTGACTGAATCCGGGGAATCAGAGGTGAAGTGTACATTTTTTGCTATTAAACAATAAATCGTTTGTATGCACTGTATTGTAACGTTAACGTGACTCAAAGTGGCAAATATTGTTTACCTTAAACATATTGCTATTATCGGCCACAATTACCGTATATTAATGGTAATTATTAGTGCGTTTTTATAATTGCATGGAGAATGTTTACATATACGTGTGTGAACAATCAGTTATCGATAGATCTATAGATAGGCTACTGTTCTGTATTTTCTGTATTCTGCGTTTTATTCAAAATTGTTTGTTGAGAATTTAAATAGAAAACTCGTATAGTGTTTATTTAATCACTTTATATATCATTCACTCTTCACAAGAAAACCTGTTCAAGCATCTAAAAAAAAACTGAATCTGGTCAGTTTACATTGAATCAGACTCTAGTAATCGATCAAACTGACCATGGCTTCTCTTCCCGACAACTTGCATTTATTGGAAACGATTTCACGTCTAACACTGAATGTAAACATGTTGTCTAATTATCTGATTTGTTAAGTTTTGGTGGCATCCATGTGACAGTTACGAGCCTCTCTGTAAACTCGGGTGACGCCCCATAGTACCCGACGAACAATTGCAAATTCTACTATGCCGAAGACTAGCTCATGCATATTAAGTAGTTTGCGTCGCAGCGTTCCAATGGCGAAGGACTGTTTGCTAAATACTAATTAGTTTCTGCTGACGTCGCTTAGTAGCCCACCAATGCAATGGCTCAATCATGAATATTAAGATGCCTCAGCATAGTAGGATTCGTAATTTCTGGACTATGAAGATCAGTGCGGAAGTTTAACAGTCTGTTTTATCGCAGAACAAGCAAGTTTAGGTCGCTTTAGTACTTAAGTAGGTCTAAAGAAGTTAGATGTTGTATTGCAACACTAGAATATTTTATAGGCTTCTGCACAAGTGTGATTCGTAGATTTTCTCTGTAGTTACAAAATTAAAGTAACCAAATATGTTTTTCTGAAGCCTTCTAGACTGTTAACTGTTATTTGAGATAATGTGAGTAAGTAAGTGCTATCATATAATACAACTCGATTTTATCAACTAATCCTTATTCACAGGCTCTTTTCACTGTGAGGGACACACTAGAAATGGCACATTAGCATGATTATTACTTGTATGCCTTCGGTTCGGCCATGCCAAAGTCTATAAATCTGAACCAAAATCTGCTGTAAAACAGGTGTAAGCCAGTCTGAGATGTTTTTTGGTCTCAGTTGGTGTCCCAGACAGGTCTGTTGGTGGGTTTTAAAGTGTTTTTTCAAAGAAACAGTTTGAGGCCCCCATCATTCAGTCAAACGACTGAAAAACGCGTTACGAAATTCATTTAGTATATGATACATCACTGTTTTGCTCGGGGATGCCCAATGGCTTTGTGGATTTGTTTGGAACTATTTTCGTTGACGAAATAGTGCAAAAACAGACAACGTTCTAAGACTAAAATGAAACTCATCTAACATTAACTTATTGAACTTTTGCATGAAATCAATAGGCTATCAAATTTGCAATCGTGCTGATATTCGGGAAAACGGCACTCTACGGCCTGTTATAAACATTACAAACTCATACAAGGACATTTTTGACCCATATATCTTGAATTTTGGAGGCATTTTTATTGATTTTGGTGGCATTTTTGCCCTTTGCCCCCTACACATTTCCTTGATGATGGGGGGCGAGTGCAAGTGGAGGCCCTCTTATGTTGTGAGGCCCGTTTTAGGTGAAAAGAGTAAAAAATAGCAAAGGCCGTGACGGCTCCTCAGGGGAGGCAAGGGAGGCACAGCCAACCCAAAATTTTTAGGTGAAAATGGGAGAAGGACTTAATGTTAATAAAATTCCCAGTTATTCATTTAATGTCTCAGAATGTGTATTCCTTGTTTGTAATTTCACCGCTGTAAGTGTTACCACTGCGCGCTTCTTCGCCGAATCTACAAAACGCGAGTCTGAGAGGATAGAGAAAGGAAGGGGAAGGCAAATCCATTGCTGGAGACTTGTAAAAACATTAGCCAATCACCATCGAGTATTTCACTTTCAGCGATTAGGGTAGCCGAAGACCTGCCAGGTTAAACCAGTTATGACCATCTCAAACCAGTAAAAACTATTGTTGTTTTTATTTACTAGAACTATTATTAATATATTCAGTTAATTGAAATAAAAATAAAATATAATATAAATATTAGATAAAAACGTAAACTTATAACAACTCAGGGAATGTTTACACAACAACGATGTACTAAAAACAGAAATGTTTTTTCGCGCACAGGTGACAACGTTGTCAAAACGATCCCTGTTCACACGGATTTGTGAAAGCGACTAAGAACGCTGTATTATTCGTGCCAGGCCAGTAGTTGGCGATGTCACTTTGTAAAGAAAATTGATGCGCCTAATATAGACTGAACATATAATTCGCATGCGCGTGACGTCACCGTGCGTTGTCACTGTGCGTTTTTGTAGTTTACAAGGAGTCGATAACAGTATCGTTTTAACAAATCTTGCACTTTGAAAGTCGTTTTCAAAAGTATTAAGTATTGAGATATTTGGAAGCATTGGAAGTATTGAGTTCCAGATATTTGGAAGCATTCATATTTTTGTTGGTATTTTATTTGCATTTATCTGCAATATATAAGCAATATCTTGAAGTGTCTGCAGTGAAGGGCAGCAGATTTAGGCTAGACAGATGTAATGATCTGGCTAGTGGTGGTTATTTTGGGGGATGATGTCAGTAGCTCACTCAGCCTGGATCTGTTATGGTTCCTCAGTATTCGATTCCTTCGATTCCATTTCCCATGTGAGGTTCCTTTTACTGTCTGATCCTGACTGAAAATCACTTAGGCCTTCTTCTTTTGTAGGGTTGTGGCTCAGGGAAAATTGATACTTGAGATTCTATTGGGACCATTTACTTGTGCTCTAACATAATGTTTAGCAATATAAGATTTAAAATCACTGTAATTGTCAGGACATAAAGGTTCACTCAATGATCAGGCAAATAATATTCATTCCAAATCCTAGGTATTAGATATGTTGATGTCCATAAAATGCAGACCTGATAATGTCAGTGAGTTTATCCTGAGCTTATATTGCCCGCTCATGGTGACAGATTGTATGTATACTGCAGATCCTAGTGCCAACGTCTAGGTCTTGGTTTCACACTTTCCTGTAGTTTTTGAATGATAAATCTTCATGCTTGCTTACTTGCTTAAGAGAGCCATGTTGCAGCTTTCCTAAGCAATCACACTTGCGATATCAAAGTTTGTGTTCACACTTCATGTCATAAAGTAAAGGTTTTGGGCTAATCAGCTAGCCTAGCTTTTAAAAATTGTTAAAACGTCCTCTTGTCTCCTTCACTGCGTATCTCAGCGTTAGCAGGCATTACGCTTTTTTCGGCTAAGGTTGCAGGCTTGCCTTCAGGTGGCTTTGTTTATCCCCAACAGTACAGGACTACGGGGGCTCATTAGGACCCATTTGAAGCCCCTTGGCACTTTGGCGCTAATTATGAATCTTAGAAAGAGTGATATAGAGATCGCACTGGAAAGAACCCGATGGGATGTGTCTCTACTGATCTCCATCCCAAACAACAGGTTGCTCTGACAGAAGGTCCTAATCAAACTTTCATTGCCCTCTGAATGTGTGTATAATTCATTCAGTTCTTCCCTCGTTGTGCCCTAGTTTAGTTAAAGGGGTTATTCAAAAGATGGCCTAAATTTGGGCATACTTTGCTCAACCGTGTTAAATTGAAACTGAAAGTGGCACTGTCACTCATCTCTGGTTTTGCGCAACTAATAATGAATGAACATCAGCAACGCGTAACACATTTTCCTTAGAATGACAAATTGACTTTCATTGTATTCATGTTTAACTAGTTGATAAAGCACAATTTCTAATGACTCGCTGATATCAACAGGCTTTTTAAATTTAAATTCTGACATATTTACTTCTCATGTCCTGTATTTTACTGAATGCGCTTAACCAGTGCACATTATTTTAATGGAATTTTTGGTTACACTTTATTTTAAGGTGTCATTGTTACAGTGTAATTATATATTTAAGTACTTAGTAATATTAAGCAACTACATGTACTTACTATAGGGTTAGGTTAGGATTAGGATTTGGTTTAGGGTTAGTTGCATGTAATTATGCATAATTATCTGTTATTTCTGTGGTAAGTACATGTAACATATGTAACAAGGACACTGTAAAATAAAGTGTCACCGTATAGTACATACATTTGAAGTGTAAATGTATAGTACTTCAGGCAAATCTAAAAAATGCTGTCATGATTTACATACTCTCATGTCATTCTAAACCCAACTAACTTTCTTCTTTGGAATTGTAATTTGCATTTTTCGAGCTTAAGTAATGTACCTTGCTGTTACCTTTCTAAATGATTAGACTTGCTGCACGATTTTCACATGGTAGATGATAAAATAGCCAAAAAATCCCATATTTGCAGTGAACTCCATATATAGAGCATAGATTATCATAAAGCCTTGAGGGTGGGCTCTTTAAATTTTACAAGTGAGAAACCTATCAATGTAAAAATGTATACTTAGTTGTTACTATATTTTTATTCTTCTGTCTACTACATTTACCCCAATGTTTTGTTTAGCTTTCAAGGGGTTAAGGGAGTAACGCATAGTGGCATCATGTATGAACTCCCTGCCCTTCAATTGCTCAATTGTGCGTGTGCGAGTGCTTGCGTGTGTGCAGTTACTCATTAATCGTCCAGCACTTTAGTGTTACTCACAGATACACTGTGCTGGACTCTCATAAGTTGCAGTCACCATAGTACCAAGAACCTTTGTCTTCATTAATCATTAATGCTGCAGACCCACCTCTGGTGATCTTGAGTTGCACCTACAGCCCCAATGACGACTAATAATAAAACTCCACACCCTGGGACTAATATAGTCTGTCTGGTGATGTGCTGTCATGGATGGCTGTGACTACAGTTGTGTCTTAAAGTGAGCCTTTTACTGTGTTGTGGGATATGTAGCAGGGGCAATGAAAAGTAAGTAGACCACAATAAAGAAGTTAAAAGAATGTCTTTGTACAAAACACATTTGCAAAGTTCTTAAATGTACTCTTTGTATTCATATTGAGTTTTATATGATTTTAAAAATGTTCATACCATTTGCTAGAAAAGTTTTAATTCAGATATATAAAAATTCATTTTATAGAATAACTCAAATAAAACTTTTCTATGTACTATGAATTAAAAATGGGAATGAAGTCAAAAATGGTACAACTTAAAATTTCTGATATTTTAAACTTTATATAGCAAGGCAAGGTTAGTTCACATTGTAAAATGGTGAAATGTGGTGTACCTCTCCAAAAAACATAATATTGATGAATTATTAATGAACAATATTTGTAAGAATAATAATACTTTTTGCCTTGAAAAATAGATTTAAAAATAATTTGACCATTTAATTAGTTAGGCTGGTTCAGGCTGTAAAATGGTATGTGGCACAATCCGCATAATAAGCATGATGCTATTTATGAATTAGTATTAAAGGTACAATATGTACGATTTTTGTAATAAAATATCCAGAAATCACTTTCACAGTGTGATATATTTCCTGCAGTTGTGTACTTACAATATCCCAAAAGTTTAATTTCAGAGAAATTCCAATTTTAAATAATAGCTCGTCCCTGGTCATTTTCGCCTGTCAATTACGTAATATCCGCGTTATCCCTGGTTTCCTCTTGTACTGCCATAGTAACCATGGCAACAGACGTGGACAACTGCGTTACATCTAGCGGCACGCTCACGCTGTTGTTGTTTCGTTCAAGCATCATGGACCATGGCAAGCAGGCTTTGACGTTGACGTCATCAACCTACACCTTTGTTATTGTAAGATGTTAGCGACCCCTAGCTGCGAAAAACATTACATCTTGTAGCTTTAATGTTATTTGCGTCTTTTCAGTTTTGAGTAAACTAGTAGCCTAGTTGTATCATTTCTTCCAATACTGTCCTCTGTAACCGGTAGGCGTGGCTTGGGAGTGGCCTCGTAGGGCAGCGAAGCAAGTGCATTCTGGGAGTTGTTGTCTTTCATCCACATGAGCCAAAAATAAATTTTCTGGCTTTTCTCAGTCTAGAAGGCACCAACTTCTAAAATAATTTCACATTTCTACTACATAAATGAACCAATTTAAATACACATTCATCTATCCAGCGGTGTAATATCCCTTTAAGGTTTAATTATACACTTTATTTTAAGGTGACATAGTCATTACATTGTACTTACTCAAATTTTAATAAGCTACTTGTGCTTACTATAGAGTTAGGGTTAGGGTTTGGTTTAGGGTTAGTTACTTGTAATTATGCATAATTTACTATTATTACTATAGTAAGTACATGCAGTAACTAGGACTGTGACTGTAAGGAAATTTTCCCACTAGTTAATCGATGTGTGACAACACTGATAATACCTTTTAACTCGCTAAGTCAGTGCGGAGCAGAGCGGATCATAACCGACCGAGAGAACTGAACCACAGCAACTTTATACAAAGGAAATTAATAACAAACACCTGTGATGATAAATTAATCTCCATAGCCGTTAATAAGAGGCGAAAAAAACTAACTGAAAAATAATTGTTACAAGAACATTGTTGAAGGTGTTTACGTGTATATGGTGTTATGAAACATTGTCACGTTGTCAGTATAACATCATGCATGTAAATATAGTTCCCCCCAAAATAAAAATTCTGTCATGATTTACTCACCCGTGTGTAATTACAAACCTGTATGACTTTCTTTCTTCTGTGGAACACAAAAGAAGATATATAGTAATCCAATGGGAATGAAACCATATGACCTCACAGTCAGGAAAACAACATCAACCCCTCAAAACCAGCAGCAACCAACCTATGACAGAATAACCAATGAGGGTGAGCGATGGACGGTAGCTGGATCACATTCAGAGTTAGAAATGTAGTTTTAGACCATGTTGAAACTTGAAATGAAACCCACAAAATTATCAGTTATCAGATAAAAGCTGGGTGTGCTGCAAGCTCGGGTCTTGTTTCAAGTGCCAGAATGCTTTTCATATTTCATAGTTTATCTCCTTTGCATCTCTATGAGAATTTGTTCACTGAATGCTAAACAGTGGAAGATGGGAGATTATTCCCAGTTTTTGCAGTATCTTCTGTGGCTTTTTTGTGGCGGAGACCGTAGATGAGAGAGTTTATTTGAGTTGTTGTGGGTTCTCTCTCACATAATACTATATAAATTAGGGACGATTAATTGACGGTCAATTAATTTTCGATAATAATTTAATCGATAAAACTTATCGATCGTCGATAAGTCGTAAGTTTGCGTGTGCATTCGCAGCAGTTTGTTTTGTGCAAATGTCAGTTAATATTGTGTTTTTGTGTAGGGCTGTATCTGATTTATCTCATATAGGATGCATTTGGTTACATGCATATGGATGTACTGTAACGACGCCCATTTCCAGGAATGCACTAATATTTTGTTGGTAGTACCAGTACTATTCTGGGCATTATTAGTGGGGTAATTTACGGGGTACATCCTTGGATCCATTAGCGCCTGCACTAAGCCATTCGGCTGATATCCCTAAATAAGCTCTAACTTTAATAATGTTCGACCAAGGGAAAAAAGGCTTATGGGGGGGGGGGGGTGTTGGGCTCGAGGTCAAGGTGCAAAGGACCCAAGGTTGATTTTACTCAGAACCATCTCTTTAAATCATCAAAACGCACCCCAGATTGGCTGTTCAGCTTAGCGAACCAGTGTACAAGATAAAAAATGAAAGTGAATGAAAGCAAGTGAATGATGAAATGCTGTTTTTTTACAGTTTGTATATCTGCAATCTCTTCCTGTTTTCCTCTTTTAAATGACTCGTGTAGACTACTTTCACCAGCTGGAATGGAGATTTACTTCCCCTCATGCAGGTGTAGAATACACATGCTAGTTGGCGGTTGACTGTAGTATTTGTGGTGTGTTCAAGTGCAACTTTTTGGCCCAGACTCAGGTAACATGAGGCAACAGCACAGTCGGCTTTCACCGCCACTTTGATGTCGGTTTGGTGTGCCTGGGCATTTACATAGATGAATAGCTAAAGGAATAGGCAAGGTGCAACATCTTGTAATAATTTGCAGACTTAAATAGTCAGCGTTTTGGAAGTCGGGACAATAAGACTTTGGACTTCTTTTATGCTAATTTCAAAAAAGCACTGCTTCGCCAACAAATATTTAGTCAAGCCAAGTCACATTTTTTTATATAGCACAATCTTATATAGATTTGAAACATCACTGAACATGGAAGCAGTGGGAGGTTTATTTGTATTGATGGTTTTGCTGGTTTTTCCTCAGGTGTGGTGAGAGGTTGAAGAGGCGTGAAGGAATGACTGAATATAAACTGGTGGTGGTGGGTGCTGGAGGCGTGGGCAAGAGCGCTCTCACCATCCAACTCATCCAGAACCACTTTGTGGATGAATACGACCCTACTATAGAGGTAACGTGTGTGTGTCTGTGTGTGCGCACATTCAGTGATCTCAGCTAGTGATATACAGTATCATCTATATAAATAATATATATGCTAAGGTGCTGATACACATAATCTAAAATCGTTAGGTCATTTTGACTCATATTAGTACATTATCAATAATATATCTATTTGTTTTAACCCCGTCAGCTGAAGCTGTTAAGATAATTCAGTTAATTAATTAATGCTACACTATGTAACTCTTTTTATTGATGAGAGAACGAGAGAGTGCAAAAAGAATCCATCTTTTAAACCATGGGCCCTATCTTACACCCGACGCAATGCAGCGGCAAGCGAAAAGCCCAAGTGTTTTTTGCTAGTTTCAGCCTGACGCAATTATCATTTTCACGTCCTGCGCCACGTTGTTTAAATAGCAAATGAATTTGCGCCCATCTGTGCACCCATGGGCTGCTGGTCTGAAAACAAGGTGTTTTCAGGCGCATTGTTGGCGCGTTGCTATTTTGAGGCAACTGAAATAGACTGAGGCATTGACCAACAAAAACCTGGTCTAAAGTCAATGTCGCAATATTTTTTTGTCATTTACGCAACACGCTTACGCTGCTCATTACACACACAATGCGCAACAGCACACAAACATGCCAAATAAAAATAAAGGATTACAATGTAAAAGATTAACGTTGTGTACATAAAGATTTGGTGGAATCCGGCTTGTCCCGTAGATGGTCTGCTTGGCCGCTTTAACCTCACGCACGAGCAGATCCGTTTCCTCTCTGGAGAAGCATTCAGTTTTTCCGTTTGCAAATTCCGCCATATAAATAGCGAATCCGCCATGGCACGAGCGCAACTGGCTTTTAAAGGGAATGGGAGATGAGACTCTGATTGGTTTATTGCACGTAAAGCCCAAAACACACCCATTACTCATTAAGAGAATAGGGACAACCCTTTTAGACCATGTGCCGGGTGTGCCGACCATTTTTCCCGTTGTTAAACTAGCGAAAGTGGATTCAGACACGCCCTAAGTGAACTTGCACCTTGTGCTTTAGACCATGCACTTAGATCCTTAAAATAGGGCCCCATGTCTTTACTTTACTCAGATACACTTTGAAAAACGGTAATGATTTATATTTTAGAGCGGTTGGGCTGGATTTCATTGGAAATTGCATACATAATCATTTGCCTGTGCATTTCACATCACTGTATGATGTAGTGTTAAGATGAAAGTTAGTTGTTAAAACAAGCGAAATATTGACCATACAAAACAGCAAACTTCTGGGGAATTACCAGTTGTAAAACCAAACGAACAAAAAAACCTGTCTGTAATAAAACCTGAATCAACATTTGCTTGGCTTGACACCAACATTTGTAAGTATTTAAAAGTGCCCTGGAGATGGCTTATCCCAAAGACTTTCAATGAATTTAAGGTCTTGACTCAGAGGAGCCAATTCATGTGTGAAAATGATTCTTCATGCTCCTCCCAACCATTCTTTCACAATCTGATCCTGATGAATCTTGACATTGTCATCCTGGAATATGGCCATGATGTGTTTTCCCACATGGTTGTTCAAGAAATGAAAAGCTACACACTCCATCAGTTAGGGTTAGAAGTACTGTTTCTAAACATATAACAAGCTAGAAACAGTATAATCACTGCAATAATGATCCAATCATAGACTTTAAGCATTTGCCTATTTAAATCCAAACAGTGACTTTTTTTATTTATTTGGCCGGGCAGTGTACTATTATAGTATATACTAATTTCATTTTAATTTTAGTTTAAGTTTAGTAATTTTGTTATGTTCTTATTGTTTGTTTTGTCATTTTTTATATTTATTTTATATTTATAATTTTAATATTATTATTTTTTTAAGTTTTTGTAATTTTATTATTTCCACCTAAACTTATTTATTTCTGTTAATTGCTGAAGCAACATTCTACTTTTTGTTTATCTAATATTTACATATTTATTTAATTTAGGTTTATTTCATATGCTAAAAATGATTTTTAATACTTTCAGTTAACAATAACAAATACAGTAATCTCTTGTACTGTACGTTATGCTTTATTATTGTCCGTCTGTTCGCTAGAAATCGCATCAGCGTTGAGCGACCACTACAATCTGGCCCTTCCATTCACTCACTCTCTCTTTTCCTCTGCACACCCAGTGTCAAATAAACCCCAGGAGTTCCCCTCGGCCTGCGTTTGCTTCCAGCGTGAGGGATGTGTGTGTGTGTGTACGTGCTTCTACATGTCCCTCTTTCTCTCTCTCTCTGCTCTGTTTTCCCGCCACACCCATCTCTGGACAAACAATGTCCTTTTTATGGCTGAAATTGCTAACACACATGAGCACAGACACGCAAGCTTTTGTGTCTGACTGGACACATCTCCACAGTCCGTTTGGTGTTTCAATCCTTATAGTTTCGTCCCAAAATTCTTTATTGGGCACATTTTTAGAAAAGTAATTTAAAGACCTCAAATCAAGTTCATGGCTGTGATATAACTAAATATTTTTGGCTCCTGAGTAAGAAAAGACTCTGGGCCCTATCTTGCACCCAGCGCAATTGACTTTGTACACCGACGCATGTATCATTCCTATTTTGCACCCGCGCAAAGCGCGCTTTTCCCTCCACAGAAGCACGTCGCTAAACTAGGGAATGAACTTGCGCTCCCTGGGCGGTTCAGCGCAAAAAAGGAGGCGTGTTCCGGCGCAAACGTTCCTTCATGCTATTTTGCAGATTTAGAAAACAATTGCGCCACTAACCAGGAAAAAATAGTTTAAAGTCAGTGGCGCGTTGCGCATGTTATTCATATGCTATTTTAAGGGTGCATGCTTGACCATAATCAATGTAGCGTGTGCACAACGCGCACTTTGATTCTCTCATCTACACAGAAGCAGCAGTTTTCATTTTTGCAAATCATACATTATTACGATAGATAGATCTCCTGGCGCGCGCCTGGCAAATCCGCCGTTATGATAGGAATCCGCTTTAGAACAAGCGCTCCGGCTCTTAAAGGGAATGTGAGATGACGCTCTGATTGGTTTATTTCACGTTACGCCCAAACCACACCTATGAATAATGAAGCTGCTTCAGACCAACCCATTTTAGATTTGCGCCTGGCGCAAGAGTCATTTATCCCGCCGGGAAACTAGCAACAGCGCCAAGACCCGCCCACAAAGTCACTTGCGCTTTGCGCTTTGACACTTGCGTTTCAGATCGTTAAAATAGGGCCCTCTATGTTATCTGTCTTATTGAGGAACGCAAGCGTGAGTTGGGTGTTGATGTGTCTGGGCGTCTCTGTGCAGGACTCCTACAGGAAGCAGGTGGTGATTGACGGGGAGACGTGTCTTCTGGACATCTTGGACACTGCAGGTCAGGAGGAGTACAGCGCCATGAGGGACCAGTACATGAGGACAGGAGAGGGATTCCTTTGTGTCTTTGCCATCAATAACACCAAGTCCTTTGAGGACATTCATCAATACCGGTGTGTGTTTGTTTTGTTTATTTATTTTTTGTATAGGGACAAAGCATTTAGCATTTTTATACTAATGAACATTTAGTATAAAATACAAAATGTAAACAAGCCGGATTATAGCCACATTTCTAATTGACATCCGCAGTCCCTAGGCAGGTACACACAAGAACAAATCCTCAGCTATACTACAAAGAGACACCCCAAACACATTATTAAAATTTCTAATTAAAATGTTTACACAACTGATTCGTCATAAGCCACTTTTTCAGATGATATTTAAAAGTGTGATAAGAAGGACATTGTTTGTCTTATTGACTGTGGTAAACTATTCCAGTATTTGCTCCCTATTACAGATAACACTTTCTGACCAAAAGATGTTCTTCTATACGACACCTCGCAGTCCCCTCTAATGATAGACCTGGTACCAATACCACAATCTGTCTTCTGTTTTATAAATTCATTTAACAAAGATGGGGCAAGCCCATACCAGATCTTATAAATAAAACAAGCATATTTTAATTTGTTAAAATTTTCAAAACTCAATAAATTATGTGTTTTTTTAGAATGTTACATTAATGAAATGTTTGTGTGTGTGTGTGTGTGTGTGTGTGTGTGTGTGTTTGTTTTGGCCTGACAGTTTGATCTTCAGTTTTTTACCCTTGGGAATATGTCCTCAAAATCCTTATTTTGAAACAAAAAAATATACTATATATATCAGAAGAAATTTTGGGTGAAAACAATGATGAAATTGGATTAAGCTGTGTTGCATTACCTTTAAGACTTCTGTGTCGTTGCTGTCAGGTGGAAACCTTGTATGTCCAAAAGCGCTACTTTTCAGGAAATGGAAAAAACACTGTTTTTTTAATAATTAAACACTGTGTTGTCAAAGTTGAAATTGTGGCTTTATATATGGCACTCGCATGTGTCATTATATTATTAACATTTGAACAAAAGCAAGCTCAAATTGAGTTACAAGTTTTTGACCAGTGAATGACATAAGTTTATAGGTTATAAGGTTTACAGTTGCTATATTTATCAAGGTCCCGCTCCCGCAGACTCATTCGCAAGCACAGCTGTCAATCATGAGGCTACACTCCATTTTCATATCATGAAATAACTAACTAAAACCAAACTTATAGGAAAAACTAACACTTGAACATATTTATGCATAATAAGAATGACCTAAAAGGACAGAAACCATCTTTAGAAAAAAATTATTTGAAGTGTAATTGGATTTTTTAGTTTGGCTCATGTCCCATTTGATTACATGGAGAGGGTGGGGTTTATAACCTTTATAACCACTTGAGTGCTGCGCACCGGCTATTTAAGACAGGATTGGTCATGACTCGATGGCAAATGCTGGACTGAGACAGTTTTCTCCTCAAATAAATAAAACATTAGCCTTTATATATATTGTGTATCTTATTATTCTTCCTATTGAAATGACTATTTTGTCCACACAAATTCTCTGAACAATAGTAAATGTGACTGCACCTTAACAAATAGTCTGTTTGTCTACATTGTACATTAAAAATATTTTGTTTATTTATTTATTTGACTCACATTATCCATTATATGACTCCTGAAGTGGGTGAATATCATGCAATCTGTCTGAAGCGCCCCTATTATGGTTTTTCGAATATTCCCTTTCATGCAGTGTGTAATACAGCTGTCTGTGAATGTAAACAGTCTGCAAAATTGTCGAAAGTGCAGATAAATAACGTTTTTGTCTCCCAAAAGAAAATCGTCAGGAATTCCAGTCACACTTCCGTGACCTGCATTCGTAACGCAGTAACAAATTTGCATAATGCCCGTGCTATGATCTTCTTTGGCTGCACTCGAACAACATCTACTTTGACCCGCCCTTAAACGCTGTAGCTGGTTCATGTTGTGTACATGTCAAGAAGACACTGTTTTCTGCTCTGCTAAAGCAAATTCTCTTTGTAAACACTTCCAAAGGATGATGATGGGAAGAGTCAATAGCCGCGTTTCCATTACCCTTCAAATTGCGTAAATTGAAATTGCGAATAAAAATGGTTTAAAAACATCGGTTTATGGAAATGTTGTCATTTCACAATAGTTTTTTATCGACATTTAGAAAATATCGCAAAAGTTTTGCAATATTGGGATAGGATTTTATTTGGACCAACTTGTTCCTCAAATTTACAACCTGTAAGTTTGATTAATAATTGATGTATATATTTTCTACGTATACGGGTGTTCAAAATGTTATTATATTTAATTATATATTTATGTAATTGTATAATTCATCTGTTACTTTTATATATGTCTATAATTTAAAATATAATTTATTATTTATTATCTTTTGTGGGGGTGAAATATGACCTGGTGTGTACAAAAAACCCGATGTGTTAAACTACAATAGCACAAAGTAGCATATTGCTCCCTTATGTGAGACCATCAACCCTGTGACCTCCGTAATCACGTTGGCATTGCTTCTGATTCACACTAGTATCACCTCTTATTGTTATTTATCAGCTTGTTTGACGTCACAACAGAAACGCAACATCGATTACACAGTCGGATCCTCAAATTGGATCTTTGACTGAGGATTCGTTGTGTAATATTCAGTAGTTGTGCTTAAAAAGGACAGCAGAAAGTGAGATGGAGTATTATAGTGCAGTGCCAGTGAAATCGATCCCAACTCAATTAGACTGAAGGAGAGAGAGAGAGAGCTTTCAAGGACATGAAAGGAGAAGGGAAAAGGAGGATAACTGTATTATATCAATCAGATTGTTGTTTGTGAATAATGGGGTCTAGATAATGGGTTTTTAATGTAAGAAGTACAGTACAACATGGGTAATAGTAATGCACTGTTTAATATCAGCCTCAGATGGCAGTTGTGTACATACAATATTCAGTTTGCATTATACTTTATTCACATTTGGCTTGAAAACTTGTAGGTTATTCTATACAGGTTAGTCTTAATCTATCTGTATGGTATATTATATTGCTGTCTGTTGCCTAGATTTACATTTCACATTACATTAATGCAGTTATCAGACAATTTGTGACTTAAAAGTGACTTATGTTTGACCAGTTTATGAATTTCTTGGCATTCGAACCTATGACTTTGGCGTTGCTAGCGTCAAACTCTACAGAAAGACTGCAAACTAACCATCTTAGGCGAATTATATGTTTTATATGTAATATATACGATTTGTTTGTTAATATATCTTCATTACCTAGAGATATTATACAAAATTCAAAAAGTAGTCCAAACACAGAACATCTAACAGAACATAAGTTGTTTCATTTTTATAACATTATGTGCTTATTTTTTTAATTAACAAAATGTCAATCTTTATCTTTATAACAGAAGATACAATACAATACAACCATCTTCAAGATACAGTAAATCTTCAAATGTGTAACAGATTGTCACCTTAAAAACAGTCATTTGCGTGGTGGAACAAGCAATGCTAAATAGAAATATATAGTTAGCATCTTAATTTAATCTTTGTTTTATTATTTTATTAGTTTTAACTAATTATTAACTCAACAAATTTAACGTAAAAAGCTGGACACACTTTTTTCGTTTAAAAGTGGACATATCAAGCTTTATATAGATATATTTCTCATGTATGTGATGCTAGTATAGAAACTATGTTTCTGTTTATTTTTGAGACGCGCTCCAGTTCACGGAGACCATGAAAGTAGTCAGTTGTACCCTGATTGTTTTATTTTATTTTACGAAAGCACAACGTTTTCTTGTTATTGTGAGTTTACACAAATAAAAGTAGTTGCGACTGATGCCTTATTCTTTTCTGTATGGACAGAAATGATTGAGTATTTTAAGTTGTTTCCACTGTTTATAGGAAAATGCAAGTAATCGCGCCGGCGCCTCCTTGTCATGCAGTGCACGCTCCACACTCTGCATAAACACTTGGATATGCACCTAATAATCGCGAACATTTATCTATGTTAAAGTTAGAGCGAGCGGCCATGCCAGACGGATAAGTCATTTTCATGTTTAACAAATCAAATCATGCATTTTCTACCTTTCTACCTAGTAAGCGCTGCGCCAGTTTTAAAAAGGCGACTGAGGCGAGGCGGTAAAAGCATAACCAGCGTAACGAGAGAGGGGTCCCAGTAAGGGGGATGTTGCTGCGTCTTTATATTAACATTCCTGATTGTTTGAATGATTAGCCATCGGGGGTCCCCTTAAAATGCGGGGCCCCAGGCAATTGCCTGGCTTGGGGCACCTCTGACCATCATGAAACTACATAATGCATGGAAGACTCGACTCAGAGTTGATTTGAATTGAGTTTTATGTTAGCATGTTTCTATGCTAACAACACAATACCAAAGGCCCTTAACTGTCAGCGTTATTTTAGTAATCATTATAAATTAGGTATCATGCGAATTGCGAAAGCTTAAAAAAACTTGAAATCGGACATTGGAAACGATACTTTAAAACCTATTAGCGAGCTCCTCCCCCTTGCTGACAGTGTCATATTACATAATTTATTTTATAATCAAAATAATTCTAATTTAGACAAAACACATATTATTTATATATTTAACCATTTAACCCTATTTAACCATCTAAGCTCATGGTCTAAAGCGCATGGTGCAAGTGCACTTAGGGCGTGTCCGAATCCACTTTTGCTAGTTTAACGACGGGAAAAATGGTCGGGTCAAGTCATTTATTTAGTGCTTTTAACAATATAGATTGTTTCAAAGCAGCTTTAATAGTGATAATAGGGAATTAAAGTAACAGCCCTGGTGGAAAAAAAAAAATGCTAAGTATACTTGCAGCCAGACTAATTATCAGTATACTTCAAGTGTGTTAATGATTAGTTAACTTGAAGTGTGCTATTTTGAAACAACTAATTTTGTACTAAGTATATTTTAGTTGTAATTAAATTGTAGTAAAGCATAACTTTAGTGTATTTTGTGTACTAAATTGGACCAACTACTTTAAGTATATGCCTGTGTAGGGACTAATTACATGCTTGATTAGTGATATTAAAGTGCACTTTATTTGTGTTACAAGTACATTACAAATTCATTATGAATGTCTTCGAAACATACAAGTAATAAGTGTTATACAATAAATATTTATTTATATATATTTTTTATTTGTAATTTTTTTGTTTTGTTGGCATTTTCGGCTTTTATTAGGCTAGGACAGTAGCCAGACAGGAAGTGAGGTGGGAGAGAGAGAGAGAGAGGAGGGACGGGACCAGGAAAGGTCCACGAGCCGGGACTCAAACTCCCGAAGCACATGTCGGCGCACTTGCCCACGAGACTATCGTGGTGTGATATGTTTAAAGTAAAAAGTATAGGCTCATTAATACCTTTGGCTTATTCCAAATACTACAAATTGCATACTTTGTTTTCAATAACAAATGTACATTATTAGACAAATTTGTGGTACGCCATACTGAACTTTTGATCAATAAGACATCTCTTCCTTTACAGCTACAAACTGATAACGGTCAGATAAGTATGACCATGCTAATGCAATTCCACTAATGCCAACATAATTTTCGAGTCTATTCAAAAGAATTTTGTGGTCGATGGTATCAAATGCAGCACTAAGATCAAGTAACACTAATTAGAGAGATACAACCACGATCGGATGATAAGAGCCAGATGATAAGTGTAAAATAAGATTTTACACTTTAATTTGTTTTGCTTCAGAAAGTGCTTCAGTGCTTTTCACTTCACCAATAATCTGCAGAGTGTATTCCAAAGCATTCATGAATTGCAACCATTTAAATTTGGATGGTGCATTTTCACGTTTATGACAGTTAAAGGGTTAAAGGTAAGTCAATTTAGACGTCAGCCATTTTGGGAATGCACTTGGTGTCTTAACTAATTGTTGAAAATGAAATCAAGTCGAGTTCCTCCACATTTTGTTCACGATCAAATGTCCGCTCACAGTCTGCAGGTTGTATTTGATTCTGACATTTTGTCTTTGTGCACAGGGAACAAATCAAACGGGTGAAGGACTCCGATGACGTGCCCATGGTGCTGGTGGGGAACAAGTGCGACCTCCCGACTCGGACAGTGGACACACGGCAAGCGCAGGAGCTCGCCCGCAGCTACGGGATCCCTTTCATCGAGACCTCAGCCAAAACCAGACAGGTGAGTCGGATGGAGGGATGAAGGGATTTTCTCAGTCATTTCTAAAGGATTGAAAGAAAATCATATTCATTGTTTTTTGCAGCGAAAACTAGTCAGACTGTGTCCAATGTCAAATTTCTATTGTTTTTTTGTTTATTCCAAGTCTTCTGAAGTTATGCGACAGCTTTGTGTAATGAAGACACCGAAACTGAAGTTCTTATTCAATGAAAATCTTAACTTCCAACAAATGTCATGTGCAGATGTGGCGCACACAGATTATGTTTGTTTGTGATTATGCAGAAGTGAGATTGAGATTTGAGTGCTACTGCAGAGGGGGAATTTTCATTTGTGTGAATGTGTGTATGAATGTGAATGTCATTCACATCAAAATTAACTACATTAACTAAGCCTGAGACAAAGTTTTAACATTTGTTTAAAAAAGTTGGCCTGTTTAATTAAGGTATAATTATTGAATAATTAATAAATAAAACTATTATATTCAGTAATAATATCATGTAATAGTAATTATATTATATAATCAGTAATGGGTGTAATTAATTACTTAGTAATATCATTACTTTTCCCTTAAAAAAGTAAAGTAAAGGGATTACTCTTCATTTTTCTGTAATTTAATTACAGTTACTTCTGATGTAATTGCATTAAATACAATAGTGGATTTAACATCAAATTGATAAAATGTTTGTTTTTAATGCAACATTCTCCATTTACACTTTCAGTTCGAGAATAATTTATGCAATTGTACATTGTTTGTGTGAAAGAATCAAAAGGTCAGTTTCGTGTCTGTCCTTGTATTGTTCAGCTGGTTGAGGTTGATATGGGATTTAGAACATAATTACTAGTAATAAGTAATCTGATACTTTTTAGAGGGAGTAAATAGTACAGTAATGTAATTACACTGTTGAAGTTGTAATTAGTAGCTAGTTATTAATTACTTTTTTACAGTAACATACCCAACACTGTATATAATTACTAAAATCAGGGATGTGATTTTACACACACACACACACACACACACACACACACACACACACACACACACACACACACACACACACACACACACACACACACACACACACACACACACACACACCACATGTCTGTAGAATAAAATTATTAAATATTTAAAAATAAGAATAAAAAGATAGTAATTAAAATTTTAGTAATTTTCTTGTGTGTTTTCATATAGAGTTTATATAAATTTGCATAATTTTTTGGGTATTTTAGTACATCAAGTTAAACTAAATGGAAATGAGAAATTTTGTTTTGGCAACTAACTGTAATAAAACAAGTTTAAGGTTTTTGATGTATTTTATTTTATTTTATTTCAGTTAACGTTAACGTTTATTTTATTTCAAGTAAAAACTTGAAAAAATTTATATTTTATGTATATTTTTTCATTTTAGTTTTATATAATAACACTGCCTCAAAAGAGAAAACACCACACTTTTTCCAATTTATAGCTTTAAAATAGGACAGAATTTTAATAGGACAGAATTTTCGATGGATCTATATTTTGGTTTCTGTGTCTAGAATTAGTCTCAAGGGTTTTATGGTTCTGGGAGATTCTCTGGATTTGCAGTATTTAATGCTGTAATTCTCCTCATGGCCACCTACACACACACACACACACACACGCACACACACACAGGATGTGTTGTATAACACTGCAGGGAATGACTCACAGCTGCTTTGTGTTACGCCAATCTGACAAGAACTGCAAGGTAAAGACCAAGACCACACTTTTATCATCTTTTACTCTACGGTGTCTCGGTTTCATTACTAGTTGTGTGTTTCCATGTAGTTATTTAGGGCTAGTCATTATTTTGGTTGTCACATTTGTTACTCATTTTTGAGATGTGTGTAAGTTTCTGACCAATCACTGCTCTTGAAATATGCATTGAGGGTTGTCTTTTCTCATCGTAAGTGTACATCTCTGCAGGGTGTGGAGGACGCGTTTTACACGCTCGTACGAGAGATTCGTCAGCACAAAATGAGGAAGCTGAACCCCCCGGATGAGAGTGGACAGGACTGCATGAGCTGCCGCTGCGTCGTGTCGTGATTAAGGTGCTTAAACGCACATCATGACATGCCTAATGTTAAGACACAGTAAACAGACCATGTAAAAGATAGTGAAGCAACTGCATAACACATTGGTTTCGGTCTTCAAATTACTCACTACTCTCTGATCACGCAAAATAAGCTGCAAATAATCACAGAATTGCTGAGAAAGGTCATTGATCAAGAGTTGGCAACCTTAGACATGCATGCCAGCACTAGCGAGAGAGAGAAATATTACATTTACATATTTATTAGTCGTGTTTGCTTAGGCAAGCATCACTATCACTATATGTGACTTTCTCATTCATGCTCACTGAGTTTTGTATAAAAAATATTTTTTTCAATCAAGTTTTATAAATATCTGTTAGGCACATAATGGGATTTTCCCCACCGTTCCAGCGTAATTTTTTTTTTGTTTTATAGTCGATTATGCTGAGTTAAAACAACTGAGTTTTCTCATTTTTACCTGTGATCAACGCAAATTTTCAGCATCATGACTCCAGTCTTCAGTGTCACATGATAACATCACTGACTTGCTGCTCAAGAAACATTTACTGTTAATATCAAAGTTGAAATATGTTTTTAATAGATCAATTATAGTTTTTATTTTTTATTTGTGATAAATAAAAAATTTGATTACTGTCTGATTTCCATGACAGTTCCATGACCAACAAAAATCCAGTTCTTAAATATATACACTACCGTTCAAAAGTTTGTGGTCAGTAAGATTTTTTAATGTTTTTAAAAGAAGTCTCTTCTGCTCACCAAGGCTGCATTTATTTGATAAAAAACAATAAAAAAAACAGTAATATTGTGAAATATTATGACAATTTAAAATGACTGTTTTCTATTTTAATATATTTTAAACTGTAATTTATTCCTGTGATCAAAGCTGAATTTTCAGCATCATTACTCCAGTCTTCAGTGTCACATGATCCTTCAGAAATCATTCTAATATGATGATTTGATGCTCAAGAAACATTCATTATTATTATCAGTGTTGAAAACAGTTGTGTACAGATTTTTTTTTAAATTCTTTGATGAATAGAAAGTTCAAAAGAACAGCATTTATTTAAAATAGAATATTTTCTAACATTATAAATGTCTTTAATGTAACTTTTGATCATTTAACTCATCCTTGATGAATAAAAGTATTGATTTATTTGATTTCTTTCCCCCAAAAATAAAATTAAAATTCTTACTGACCCCAAACTTTTGAACGGTTGTGTATATATTTGCCTTTTAATTTATTAATTTAAAAGAAAATGAAAAATGTTGTATTATGGATTTAAAAAAAATAATAATAATTTAGTAAAAATGTATTGCAGTACTAGAAAAAAACTAAAAAGGTAAACAGTCAAGACACATTATGTTATTTTTGACATTTGAAATTTTTATTTTATTTGACAGTGAAATTTTATGAGAACCAAATGTCATACAAAATTTTAATGGTCCAAAAATGAATCAGTTTCCTAATATAAAACATTTTATTTTACACTGTCCTTGTTACATATGTAACAAATACTTACCATAGTAATAACAGTAAATCATGCATAATTACATGCAACCAACCCTCAACTTAATCCTAATCCTACCCTAACCCTATAGTAAGTACATGTAGTTAATTAATATTACTCAGTACTTCAATATATAATTACACTGTAACAATGACATCTTAAAAATAAGTGTAATCAAAAACATAATTTTTCTTTTGATTTTGGGGTGAAATATGTTTTTAATTTGATTCACCCATATCTACACTTCCTGTTTTCTGGTCCCCAGCTGACTGGCGTGTGTTGGGAGAAGTTTACCCATGGTCCCGTGCGGCAGACTGGACCCGAGAGGAAAGACGTGCCGTCTCATCTGAACCCGACTGTTAAGGAAAAGCGAGCAAGGCCTCCTGCATAACGAACATTTGAAACCGGAAGGAGTCTTGCGTTGACTACCCGGGTGACCTCTCTGGCTGTCCACGTCTGCCTGATAAACACCACTAATGACTTACTCATTTATGTTCTTTATTTGTAACCCCAGTGTACTCGTGCTGGGCGACTCTGTGGATTTCTGCTAAATTATTGTTCTTGAAGTCTCAACACTGGTCTTAAAAGGACTTGGCACATCTCATGACCTCAACGTCACACAAAAACCTTCCTCAGCTCCGATGGAAAAGACTGGACACTAGTGACCTCATCCCGTGACCCCGCCCCCCTCAGTTGCACCTCACAGAAAGCATATATCGGTTGGAGAGAATGGATGTTGGAAACTATGTACAAAATAATCTGGATGGAGTCGTTTTTTCTTAACGTGCAGGTTGTTTTAACATAACGTTTGTGAATATAGGGCTTTGTGGAAATCGAAACGGAAGCATTAGTTATGTGTGCTGGTGTATGTGTATGTTACGAACGAACGTTACCATTAGAATATTAAAAAGGCTGACTGAATTTTCAAAAATAAAAACTGTTGAGTTGTTTGAAGAAGCTTTTGTTTGTTTTGTCTGTCTGTGAGGTTATTGTTGCAAAATGTTTTAAATGTCATAAGATTTCCAATCAATGTACTGGTAAAAAAAGAAGAAGAAGAAGAAGATAACTATAGGAGCTTGTTTCCGCCACATAATAAAAAATAAAAAAGGTAACTGCGACTTTTTATCTCACAATTCTGACTTTTTTTCTCAGAATTGTGTGATATAAAGCTGAAATTGTGTGTTATAATGTCAGAATTGTGTTATGAAGTGAGAATTGCGTTATAAAGTCAGAATTGCATGATATAAAGTCGAAATTGTGTTATAAAGTCAGAATTGCGTGATATAAACTCGTAATTGGGGGAAATAAACTTACAATTTTGACTTTTTTTCTTAGAATTGCATGTTTAAATCTCGCAATTCTGACTTTATAACATGCAGTTGGGAGATTAAAGAAAGTCATATTTGGAAGATATAAAGTCGGAATTGTGTTATAAAGTCAGAATTGCGTGATATAAAGTCAAACTTGTGTTGTAAAGTCAGAATTATGTGTTTTAAAGTCAAACTTGTGTTATAAAGTCAGAATTGCGTGTTTTAAAGTCGAAATTGTGTTATAAAGTAAGAATTGCGTGATGTAAAGTGGAAATTGTGTTATAAAGTCGAAATTGTGTGTTATAAAGATATAGACTCGCAATTGCGGGAAATAAACTTGCAATTCTGACTTTTTTTCTTGGAATTGCATGTTTATATCTCGCAATTCTGACTTTATAACATGCAGTTGGGAGATTAAAGAAAGTCAGATTTGCGAGATATAAAGTCAGAATTGCGAGACTTTATATTGCAATTATCTTTTAAAATGTTTTATTCTGTGGCGGAAACAAGCTTCCATAGAAAACAGCACCCCTGTGTGACCGTTATATATATAGTGTGTGTGTGTGTGTGTGTGTGTGTGTGTATACACTCACTGGCCACTTTATTAGGTAAACCTTGCTACCAGGTTGGACCCTCTTTTGCCTTTAGAACTGCTTTAATTCTTCATGGCACAGATTCAACAAGCTGCTGGAAACATTCCTCAGAGATTTTGACATGAGAGCATCATGCAGTTGCTGCAGATTTGTCGGCTGCACATCCATGATGTGAATCTCCCGTTCCTCTGCATCCCAAATGTGCTCTATTGAGATCGGGTGACTGTGGAGGCCATTTGAGTAGTGAACTCATTGTCATGTTCAAGAAACCATGATTTGAGCTTTGTGACATTTGGTGTGTTATCCTCCTGGAAGTAGCCATCAGAAGATCATAAAGGGATGGACCTGGTCAGCAACAATACTCAGATATGCTGACACCATTACACCACCAGTAGCCTGAACTGCTGAGACAAGGCTGGATGGATCCATGCGTTCACGTTTTTTACACAAAATTTTGACCCGATCTGAATGTTGCAGCAGAAATCCAGACTCGTCAGAACAAGATCGTTTTTCCAATCTTCTATTCTCCAATTTTGGTGAGCCCATTTGAATTGCAGCCTCAGTTTTTTGCAGTTCTGACAGGAGTGTCACCGGTGTGTCTTCTGCTTCAAGGTTCAACTTGTTCAGAGATGCTCTTCTGCAGACCTCGGTTGTAACAAGTGCTTATTTGAGTTACTGTTGTCTTTCTATCAGCTGAACCAGTCTGGCCATTCTCCTCTGACCGCTGGCATCAACAAGGCATGTTCTCGTGGTTGCCACACTGGTGAGCCAAAGCATTATGACCTGTCACAGGTTAAGTGAATATCGTTGATCATCCCCTAACGAGGCACATATTAAGGTCTTTGGGAAGATCAGATGGTTAGCAAACGATCATTTCATGTTGGATGCAGGAATAAAGATCTGAGCGAATTTAACAAGGGCCAAATTATGGCAAGGCACCTGGCTCAGAGTATCTCTGAAACGTTGTGTCGCCACAGAGCGATCAGAGTGACCCGTCCACCGTCGAAAAGCCCCTACAATGGACACGCAAGTGTCGTAACTGGACCTTGGAGCTGTGGAAGAAGGTCATCTGGCCCAATGAGTCCGTTTTCTTTACGTCACATGGGCAGATGTGTACATGTGTGCCGTTTACCTGGGGAAGTGATGCACCAGGATACACTGTGGGAAAACGTCAAGCCGGTGGAGGGAGTGTGAGGCTCTGGACAATGTTCTGCTGGGAATCCCTGAGTCTGACCGTTCATGTGGACGACAATTTGACACGTTCCACCTTCCTAAACATTGTTGAGTCCAGGTCCACCCCTGACAGTAGTGTTCCCTGGTGGATGTGTCTCTTTCAGCAGGATAAAGCACCCTGACACACTGCACACATTGTCCAGGAGCGGTTTGAGGAACATGATGAAGAGTTCAAGGTGTTGCCCTGGCCTCCAAATTCCCCAGATCTCAATCCGATTGAGCATCTATGGGATGTGCTGGACCAACAAGTTCAATCCACGGAGGCTAAACCTCGCAACCCACAGGACTTGAAGGATCTGCTGCTGAAGTCTTGGTGCCAGAAACCACAGGACCCCTTCAGGAGTCTCGTAGAGTCCATGCCTCGGGGGGTCGGAGCTGTTTTGGCAGCACTCAGAGGACTAACAGCATATTACTGTAGGAAGGTGATCATAATGTTTTGGCTGTATATACACACACAGTAAAAAACTGTAATATTATGAAATATTTATATTTATAGCCATTTTACATTTTTATACAGTAGGCTATATTTTTAAGTTGTTATTTATTCCTGTGACATTTATGACATAGCTGTATATTATTATTATTATATATTGAATATTATATGCTTAATATGTTTTGTGGAAAATGTAATACAATAGAAAGTTCAAAAGAACAGCAATTATTATATATAAAAAAATCTTTTGAAACATTATAAATGTCTTTACTGTTAGACCAATTTAATGCATCCTTGCCTAATACAAGTATTAATTTCTCTTTTAAGAATTAATTTAAAAGAGAGAATACTTTTCGTTTTAATTTGTAGTCATATTTCCCATTGTTGTATAATAACAGATCTTAATTTTTGATTAAATAAATGCAGCCTTGGTGAACATAAGAGACTTTTTTCAAAATAATAATTCATCTAAACTTTTAACTTGTACTGTGTTTACTGTTTAACTTTTAACTTGTACACCTTAATTCATCTAAACTTTTAACTTGTACTGTGTATATGTTATATGTATGCATGTGTATGTATAATTAACACCTTAATTATAACACTCATGTAACAATAACCAAAAATGGAAAAATATAAAAGTATGAAAGTTAGTCATAACATATCATATCATAGCATAGCATAGCATAGCATA
Source organism: Vimba vimba (assembly GCA_022828995.1). Taxonomy (NCBI): domain Eukaryota; kingdom Metazoa; phylum Chordata; class Actinopteri; order Cypriniformes; family Leuciscidae; genus Vimba; species Vimba vimba. Next base: position 8,358,763 of record CM040841.1, read on the forward strand.
GCATAGCATAGCATAGCATATAACATAACATAACATAACATAACATAACATAACATAACATAACATAACAATGTATAATATAATATTTTGCATCATCAAAGGTTTTCATATTATTGGGTCAGAAAAATGCTTGGTTTAACCAACCCGATCTCACAGTAATTCGTATTTGATTTAAGTGAATCATATGAATTTGTAAAATTTTCATAAGAGTCACCAGGAAGGACCACACTACACTTCCCTGGGGTCTGAACTAATCGTAGGAAAACGTACGAGTGAGGTTGTGTGAATTATCCACCTCATAAAATACTTATGAATTACTGTGAGATTGTGTTGGTTTAACACATGACTATTAATAACAGTATAAAGAACTATATAATACATAGAACATTTTCAAGACAACATGCTTGGTTTATTAGTGTGTGTTAGTGTGGCTGTACATCAATCATTGACATGAATGAATGTTTCCTTCCTTGTGATGTCTTTTGAAGAAGCACCTAAAAAGCTTTGGTTGTCACACACATATATGAATGTTTATGTGCAGTTTATTTGTTCTGAATGACCTTTAGTTGATAGATCACAGTTCATCCCGGTTTGCATAAATGTCCCTAAAACTGCTCTGCTATTGGCTGTTTATGGCAATAACCTGTTTTATTGAGCTGAAGGGAGCTCTCTTATGAGCTTCATAAACTTCCTGCTGTGAAAAACACCGCAAGATCTTCAGGAGCTAAACAGCACTTGTCTCAGTTTGGGTTTAATTTGACATCATGACAGTTGCACAAGTTCGTGATCTAAGGCGGAGATTACCTAAGGTAAAACCTCAAGAATTTTTTATGTAAATGTCTCTCAATTTGTCTTTCTTAAAGGGATAGCTCACCCAAAAATGAAAATCATCTCATAAATTTCTCACCCTCAAGTTGTTCTAAACCGGTATGAATTTAATGATTTAATGATGAGTAAATGATGACAGGATTGTCATTTTTGGGTGAATCACTCTAAGCCTTTAAGTGTTACTTACAAATACGACATGGCATTATGAAAAGTTTTAGATGTATGTTGCAGGTAGTGCATACGTATAATAAAGCCTTGTATGTGGACGTGTTTTCAGACATATGATCATAGGAGAAAGGTCCTGTCAGACATCTCTACGGTTTTGTCTCAGCATCAGTATCTTGAGCCAGTTCTGGAGAGATTTGGTGAGCAATATGATTCAGTTTATTTGTATTGCATTTTCACAAAATATCTGTGAGCATTTGGAAACTGTATTGTTCTGTAGGCTTTAAACTTTACAAGTTTACATATTGTTTAACTTACATAATACGCAAAAGTACTACTGTTTTGAAGCAAAATGTTTTTACAGGCTAATGTTATAAAAGGCTCTAAAATATCTACAAATACATTTTATTCTTAATGTTCTTGTTGCTTTAAAAAAATATATAATATAAATCATTAATAATCATTTAATTTATTTCAAAATATTGTGTAATAATTTAAATAATTGAAAGATATACAAAGATAACAAAAATGCAAAATACATATTTTTGTGTAGTTTTACAATGACAACAAAAATCTTTTCTTAATTGAACTCACTAATTAATAAATGGCATCACAAAAACCCCTGAGAAATGTAGCATGAATATCACCTACTGTATATAGCCTACTATATTTTATATAAATACAATTATTTGTTTTACAAGCCACATGCTTATGATTCAGTGCATTCCTAGTAATTCATGCTCAGTTTAGTTCGAAATCTTTTTTATATTCAGACTTTATCATAACAAAGGACTTACTTAAATATGTAAATATGCAGATTCGGTTATGACAATTTCATATTCACTCACATTTTAATTTTTTATCCACAAATAACAATGTTCTGGTGCTTTACAGAATAAAAGCAATGATAACAATAATTATTATTTTTAAAAAGTATTTAAGATTAATATAAAAATGTATACTTTTACAAAGACAAAGAGTTTACTGTAATTAATAATGGACATCACAGAAAATATTGCGTCTATATCACAGTTATACTGTTTGGTTATATTACAATCATTTTAATGGCCAGTTATTTTACAGTTATTTACCATTTAAATAAAAAAAAAGTTTGAGATTGTTTATGTTTTCATGTAGTTTATGTAACTACATGAATTTCCCTAACTTTTTTCAGCTTTTCATTTTCTTGTAATTTCCTCACAGTCTTTAATGATGGCACAGCGAGGACCTTGGTCTGTTTGACTGGAACTATTAAGGTGTTTTTTAATGGTAAGTTAGATCATAAAGATAAGTGGACTTACTTCCCTGTCTTGACTTACAGTCAAGAAACGTGTTATGCAGCAAGCAAAACACTTCTACACTTTGTGCTTTAGGGAAACTGTACAATATCCCAGTGAGTTTGTGGCTGAGGGAAAGCTATCCACGCATGGCCCCCATCTGCTATCTGAAACCCACCCGTGAGATGGTTGTTGTGACCAGCAAACACGTCAACAGCAATGGAGAGATCCTACTGCCTTACCTGGACGAGTGGAGACATGTAAGACTACAGCTTGAAGATGTTACAATGGTTTTCGCCTGCCACTATACAAATGATTTACAATTTTCTGTTTGTTTGGGGGTTTATTTACAGCCGCAGTGTGACTTGCATGGCTTGATTCAGGTTATGATGACCGTGTTTAGCGAGATCCCTCCTCTGCAGATGTGTCTTGATCTAGAAGATTGTGAGTATAGTTTCCCTGTTTATTCCCTTCACCCCATTCACTTTTCACATGTGAATAGAGCAGTTTAACTCCTGAATCTCTTCATCTCTCCTAATTGCTTCAGGGAAACAGATAAGCAGGCAGTTTAGACCTAGTTTAGGTTATCTGAAATATGATAAGTGTTCAATGATTGATGTGATTTTATGGTTTATTAAACTGAAGTTATCACTGTGCAATGGCACTTGTACAACAACAGAAAAACATGGCATTTTGATGATTTTGCACTCTTATAGAAGAATACATTTGCGTATTTGTGTGGATATTTAGGTAAAATGACAATTCTTGTTTATTTACAGCAAGCTCTGCTCACAAAGCACAGTCATTTGAGGAATTCTCACATGTGACGGTGGATATTGAGGATGGTCTTCCTTTTTCCGAACATAATGAAACCATCTGTTAGCTTTCTAAATGTCTTTGCAATATGATTTGTATATAAAACTTTTGTATAAAAATAATAATAATGAATGTTAAATTTGAGCAGTATGAATAAATGTCTTGTAAATTGTATGTAAATATGCAAGTCACGTGTTTATAATGCAATGTTTTCCAAGTGATTCATGCTCTTTCAAATGTTTTCATTGATGCATATTTTGACCTGTATTATGTCAAAACACCAACTCAGATGTAAATGTGCACATAATACACTTATTATATATTAGACATCACTACATATTCACTCACATTAAAATGAACATGAAGCTTAAAAAAATAGATTAATTGCATTAATTTTTAACAACATTAAGTGTTGTCAAGTGTTGGTTTTGTCTGTGGAGGTTTAACATACGACTGGAATGTACATTTAAAAAAAATGTGAACCAAACTAAACTAGGAAAATGAAAAATTAAAGTCTATTACATAGAACATGCGCATTATATTATTTTTAATGCATAAAATAAATTATGAATTATGACTTACGAATTATATATGTTTGTCATATATCATAAACAGAAACTACTCGTCAGACTTTTATTTTGAAAGATCCACCGGAAGTGAAACTCTCTTACTGTATGACGTTAGCATCGTTCGTATTGTTTATCTTTCTCGAGATGAACGCTAGTCGACTTTACTTATATTTATTGAAGTCTCTTTAAATAGCCATAATTCAGACTATATTAATGAGTTTTTAAGACATTTAGAGTGTGTTTGTGTCACACAGCAGCCGTTAATACGAGTGTAGGTGGGTTGTTTTGAGTGTTTCGGCCTGAGCTGAGACACATTCGTATATTTCACACAGTCTTTTTTTTTTTTTTTTTTTGCTCAGGACTTTAGTGTTTTTTATATTTATACAGTAAATCATGGCTGTTGTCAACGAAGGAGCTCTTAAAAAGATGCTGAAGGTTTGTATTGCGCCTTATATCTGTAATCTCTAATTTGAAATTTAAAAGGGAAGAGTATGAAGGGCATTTGATATTTATTGTGTTAAAAGTGTTTGAAATAATGTCATATCGACTGTATTAGGCAGGTTATTTGTCTATATTTATATTAGATGTACTGAAATATTTGTAATACTGTATTTGGGTGTTTTTAAAAGTCAACATAGTTATGTTTTATTTTATAATAACTTTCATTAATAACATTAGTAAAGAAAGATGTTTACACTTAACTGTTCATTGTTGAATGATATATCTTGATTAAATTAGTTTCATACAATTCACGTATAATGGATACAGTTTTGAAATAATAAAAGATAAAGAAAATGAAACTTAGCTTCTTAGTATATTTTCTCATTCTCGTTAATGTACATCAGTATTATGTTAGTATTAATAATGTACTATTATAATGTTTAGTTATATTTTGCATTAGTTTTTAATTTTATATTTTCAGTTTTCATTTTAAGTTTTAGTAATAGTAATTTTATGTGATTTAGAATTTCGTATATGGCTTTTGCCATTGGTTCAGCTTTATTTGATTTCAGTTTTAGTTTGAGTAATTTTAGTACTTAAACATATTTATTTTATTTAGATGCCAAGACACAATTTTAAATGTTTAAGTTCAGTTCATCTACTGCATTAGGCAGGTTATTTGTCTGTATTTATATAAGATGTACTAAATGTAGGCTATGTATTGGATTTGGGTGGTTTCATATGTCATTTTACCTTTTTAAAGTCAAAATAATTATATTCATATTTTATAATAACTTTATTTAATTAGCAAACATTATAAGGCTATATAATTCTTAACATATGATTAAATAAACATTTAAACAGTTTGAAATGTATTATTGATTCAATGTACATTCATACAATTCATTTTGATAAGGCTTTATAATAGAGACAGTAATTTGTTAATAAGATTATTGGGTTATTTATATTAGTGTATTGTTTTTCTATATTCAGCAATACAAGTACAGAGATCTCACTGTCCGAGAGATAACAAACGTCATCTCTCAGTACAAAGACCTCAAACCCGTTATGGATGCGTACGGTAAGATTCTCTCATCCTATCTGAACTTTGTACTGGAAATGTTAATGTACTTCTTTGAGTTTTTCATGAGTAACTGATGTTTCTCTCACAGTGTTTAATGACGGATCATCCAGAGACTTGATGAGCCTCACAGGAACTGTACCAGTTAGTTATAGAGGTGGGTTAGAGAATTGTTTATAGTGTAAAGATGAAGGCAACATTATAACACTTATAACTAAACTGGTTTTCCCGTCTCAGGAAACGTGTACAATATTCCTGTGTGCTTGTGGCTGTTGGATACGTATCCCTACAATCCTCCTATATGTTTTGTGAAGCCCACCAGTGCGATGATGATCAAGACCGGCAAACACATTGATGCCAATGGCAAGATCTACCTGCCCTACCTGCACGAGTGGAAGCATGTACGACTCCATCATCACACACAACTATTTTATTCTAATAGCAATGTTTCTTCCCCCAATGTCTTTCACGAAGAAATAAAAATGACATGGAAATTAGAAACATTCACTCAGCTTTTGCATTATTATCTCCCGGCCCTTTAGCCTCAGTCAGATCTATACGGGCTCATCCAGGTCATGATTGTGGTGTTTGGCGAGGAGCCGCCTGTTTTCTCCAGACCCACGACACAGCCTCCTTACCAGGCCTTCCAAGCTGCCGGACCCCCCAACCGTAAGCATCTCTTCATATCGTGTGTTCATGACACTAGGGATGCTCCAATCTGCGGCCGATAATCACATTCTTTGACTCGAAAGGGAGTATCTAAAATAGGCCGATACACACACTTATGTGTCAAAACGCCCGTCTTTGCAAGTATTTTCGTAAACAGTCGTTAATGTCTTAAAGGATTAGTTCATTTCATAATTAAAATTTCCTGATTATTTACTCACCCCATGTCATCCAAGATGTCCCCATGTCTTTCTTTCTTCAGTCGAAAAGAAATGAATGTTTTTGAGGAAAACATTCCAGGATTTTTCTGCATATAGTGGATTTCAATGGGGTCCAACGGGTTGAAGGTCCAAATTGCAGTTTCAGTGCAGCTTCAAAGAGCTTTACACGATCCCAGTATCTTGCGAAACATTCAAAACATTTAAAAAAACAAAACAAAAAAAGCATTTATATACTTTTTAACCACAAATGCTCATCTTGCACTTGCTCTGTGATGCGCCACGCATTACGTAATCACATTGAAAGGTCAAGCGTGACGTAGGCAGAAGTACAGATCTAGTGTTTACAAAGCCAACGTGCAAAGACTAAGTCAAACACCATTTACCAAAAAAATAAATAAATAAAAGGTAGAACAACGATGTCGGATGATTTTGAAGTTGGAGGAGAAAATGAGATTTTTTTCGCCCAATCCTACATTTTTGAACCGGAACACGTCTGACCTTTCAACGTGATTCCTCGGCTGGGATCGTGTAGAGCTCTTTGCAGCTGCACTGAAACTGAAATTTGGACCTTTAAACCATTGGACCCCATTGAAGTCACTATATGGGGAAAAACCTGGAATTTCCTCAAAAACCTTAATTTCTTTTCGATTGAAGAAAGACAGACATGAATATCTTGGATGATGTGGGGGTGAGTAAATTATCAGAAATGAATTATTTTTATTCTGAAGTGAACTACTCCTTTAAGTGAACGTAAACAGTGCATTCGGTGTTGAAGTGAAAGCCGGCTAATAAAGTTCCTGTCGTACCTTGTCATTCATGTTAATCAAACAGTCTATCATTGCTCTTAACTAAATCACTTTTGTGAAGATTATGCACGTTTGATTGTACAAATACATTTGAAATACATTGATGTTGTATTTCTATTTCTAGTGCTTGAAGTTTAGCGCTCGAGTGTTGATGATGAGCGACTATTCAGCACAGCCGCATTTGTTTTGGATGAAAAGAGGTGAAAAACCTTAATTTATAAAGACAGTCCTGCCCACTTAAAGGAATAGTTCACTTAAAAATTTAAATTCTGTCATCATCTACTCACCCTCAACTTGTTCCAAACCTGTATGAGTTTCGTTCTTCTGCTGAACACAAAAGAAGATATTTTGAAGAATGTCAGTAACCAGACAGTTGATGGACCGCATTGACTTCCATAGTATTTTTTTTCCTAGTATTCTTTTCCATTTGTGTTCAGCAGAAGAAAGAACCTCATACAGGTTTGGAACAACTTGAGGGTGAGTAAATGATGACAGAATAGTTTTAGGTGAACTATTCCTTTAAGTAGGACGTAGGAAGGAAGGACACAAATACTCTGCACTTGCTGAATAATATTCCTGATCCTTTTGGTATCAGACGGCTAATTTTGTTCATAAAGGAGTTCCAGTTTTTATATATATATAATTTTTTTTTTTGTCCTCAGTCACATATTGGACAATGTTTAATTACACCTTATTGGTTGTTATTATGCTCAGTTCTACAAAGTCTTGTAGGCTCTTTAATAAACTGGAATATCCTAATATGGATAGGCAAGGCAAGTTTATTTATATAGCACATTTCATACACTATGGCAATTCAAAGTGCTTTACATAGAGAGGGATAAAAATAATCACAAAACAAAAGCAAGGAAAATTCAAAATTTGCATAGAAAATAGACACAAAATAAAAGCAGGGGAAATTAAAACAGTTCTAAAAGGAATTAAAAGAGATAAATGATACAGTTATAAAATTAATTAAAGTAAAATGAATTAAAATAGTAAAAAGATGATACATAGAATAAACTTCTCATCTGGCAAAACACCGGTGTATCTTATTTTGACTCTGAGATTTCCCCATGACGGTCAATATTCTTCTGTGGATATTCATATACCGTGGATTATCTGAGCCCACCAGATTAGTAAGCTGTACCAATCCAGACCAGTAATCTGTTCTAGTCACCACAGTGTTCCCATGACCGTCTTGAGTCAATCCCTCTCAAACTCCACCACAGAAAGGTGAGCACTTGCTCACAAATTTGGTCATCAGGACCATTGGACCAAGGTTACTACAAGGACCAAGGGTACTACAATACCCTTCACAAGACAACGGTTATCAATCAGTGCCATTTGAGTTCAGTTTAGAATCAAAAGGAAGAATACAGTAGTTTAGAATCAAAAGAAGAATGCAGAGATAAAATACAGTGTAATCAGTCGGCGCACAGTGCTCAATCATTTAAATGCACAGCTAAACAGATGTGCTTTGAGTCTGGATTTGAATGTGACTACTGTAGGAGCACATCTGATCTCCTCTGGAAGCTGGTTCCAGCCTAATAGCTAAAAGCAGACTCGCCATGCTTAGAGTGAACCCTTGGTATTTCTAGTTTATCTGATCTTAGTGATCTGTATATATTCAGTGAGCATATCTGCAATGTATTGAGGTCCTAGGCCATTGAATGATTTATATACCAGTAATAATACTTTAAAATCAATCCTAAATGTAACTGGGAGCCAGTGTAAAGACCTGAGGACTGGTGTAATATGTTCATATTTTCTGGTTCTGCTCAGAATCCTGGCGTTCTGTATGAGTATTGTCCATAACAAACAATAATCCACCCTGCTGGTGATGAAAGCATGCACAAGTTTCTCTAAGTCTTGTCTGGAAACAAAGCATCTAATTCTTGAAATATTTTCAGATGATAGTATGCTGATTTAGTTATTGTTTTGACATGACTACTGAAGTTAAGGTCTGACTCTAGTGTCACACTGAGATTCCTGACTTGATTTTTAGTTGTTTGACCCCTAGAGTGAAGGCATGCGGCTCACCTTGAGAACTTCATCTTTGTTTTCAAACGCACTGACTTCAGTTTTGTCTTTGTTTAGCTGAAGAAAGTTTTGGCACATCCAACTGTTGACTTCATCAATGCATTGGCACAGGGAGTCAGTGGGGCTGTAGTCTTTAGGCGATAGGGCTAAGTAGAGCTGTGTGTCGTCTGCATAGCTGTGGTAAGCAGTTTGGTTCTTTCTCATTATTTGGCTCAGTGGGAGCATGTATAGGTTGAACATGGGTGGCGCAAGAATTGAGCAAAGATAGGGTTTTGCACAAGCCCTAAAATTGTTATTTGTTGTGCTTATTTTTTTGATTCTCAATTAAAACATCCATCTATAGCATTACTGTAAACTAGGGGTGACCCCGAATAGTCGAAGATTCGATGCTTCGATTGGAGGGGCCTGATTCGACTACCGATCTCACGGTCGAATCTTCGCAGAGGTGTTATGAAACGAGGATCATGATACTTTGGCTATATGAGGGCGCTCAATGTCTGATTTCATATAGAACTACCGGTTTTCTAATGCTTCAATATTCTGCCTATTATGATAATGCTGTAGGCCTATATAAAAATGTGCAAAGAAAGAAGCTTTTAATAAATATTTTTTAACGTGCGTGAATAAATCAAAACACCCCGTGACAGATTTAAGTTTCACTTTCAATCCGTGACCGACAGAGGAGCGTCTTGTCGGCAAGGATTTAAATCTTTAACAATGTCTGGGATAAGAAAAACTAAAGTGTGGATGTACACCATCAGAAAGGATATTCTCCAAGGCTGGATTTAGCATCAGGAAAACCATGATCGCACTTCTGCCGGCCAACGTTAACAAGTTGGTTTTCCACAGGACATTCTAAAATGCTTAATGTGAAAAAAAGCTTTTAAAACGCTTAAAAGGCACTTTAACGTGGCTTAATGTATGTACACAGTACACACTTTATTAAGAAACCATACTATGTGCAGATAAGCACATGAACCCAGAATATGAACGCAATGCGTTCCTCCTATAGTAAAGCGTTTTCTTTATATAATTTGATATTTTAATTTAACTATTTTAGGAGATTAAGTCGTTAAACATTTTTCACATTAAGTGTTTTAGAATGTATTTTATCCGCGCGCACAATTTGAAAAGACTCCAACGGACACAGACAGAGTGAAAGACTGGATTTGTTCTCTCGATCAGATAGGGTACAAGTGATTTCAAAACTTTTCAGCCGGTTCTAATTTGATTTTTGGATGCTGTGAACATTTTTAGCTAAAAAGACTGCCACCCAGTGGCGTAACTTTGTTTTAAAAAGTGGGTGGGACAGTGCCACCAGTTTAGCATTTATTGTTTCTGCAGTTAAAAAGACAAAGTTGAAAATTCAATCGTTATTTTAATCTTTTTTTTAATTTTTTTTTATTGATCTGTCAGGGTTATCTAACTATTTGTGGCTTGTGTTTTGAATATATGTTCCCCTGCACTTTGCATTTTGCACACATTTGCTCCTCATCTTGTGACTTGATTCTTATTTATTTCGTTTTGTATTTTTATTTATTAGAAAGGTATATTCTGTTCTAATTTAATTTAGTAAATTAATTGTTTATTTTTTCGGTGCATCGATGTTGTGCTGTACTTAGAGCCTGCTTGCACAGGTAATTTAGCCGATTTAATTTGATTTGCATGTGAAATGCAAATCCTGTCTGCAGTGTGGCCTTTCTGGAGTTATTTATGTTATTTCTTAGTTTTATTGATCCAAAATGTTTTTATACATTTTCTTCTATATCTTTGTGTGATTTTCTGTACATCGCGGCGTTGAAATGTTAAAGCCCCGCCCCCAGCCCCACCCCTATACACATGATTCGACTATTAGTCGACTATAGGCAAGACTTGACGATTCTGATTCGACTATGAAAATCCATAGTCGGGGACACCCCTACTGTAAACAATGTCTTTCTTTTTACTTATCTGAAAAAAAAAAAAAAGTAATTAAACAGAGAGCTTAATTTTTACTTATTTAAAGCTTCAATGAATCGGATGACAAAAAAATCAGTAACTGGTATCGTCTGCAAAAATCCTGATATGAGCATCTCTACAGAAAACAAAACATTTTCCAAGTGATACGTACAGTTTTAAATATATAAAAAGAGAATTTATATAGACTTTTTTGTGTGCAAAATATCATTTCTAATTTTTCAGATTTTGGCAATAGGATACAGACATTTCTTGACCTGGAGATTATATTCCTTATAGGATGCGTGGTGGTAAAACATAGATACTTTAATCTGTTATAAGGAAAATGTAATGTACATTTTTATGATTGCAATATCATATATTTTGGGCACTGAAAATGCAGACTTTCATGTCACTTATTTTTTCAGTTCAGATTATTCATATATGAAATAAGCTTCACATGATCACTAAACCTTTCCCCTTTTACAAAGTACTGCCTGTTTTAAACAGCAGATGTCTCCCTGCTCCATACTGAAGTGTTTGTTTTGTGTCCTTCTCCTCCTTCCAGAGTCCTATATGCCAGGAATGCCAGCAGTGTCTCCCTACGGGCCCAACCCAAACCCATGGTAATGATTCAGTCTGATTCAGTCTGACCAAAGATCACATGCAACAGCCTGAACAATATTAAACAAACCTGTTAAAGTCATTAATACTTTTTACAACCCTCATGATATAAAAACGCATGGTTTAAAAGGCAGTGTTGAAACTAAAGAGTGTGATTAATTGGTTATGTAATGGTTTATGTCTTCTTCAGTGGTTACCCAGGTTACCCTTACCCAGGAGGCAATGCTTATCCTGCCACAGGTGGTCCTGCACATTACCCTTCCCAGACTCCTGCCACCACTGTGGGTGAGTTCTCATGTTTTCTGGAGATAAACTACTTCATATATCATTTTAACCCACAAATCACAATATCCTCGAAATAAGCAATATGGATTTTTTTTTTTAAACTTCAGTTGTAGGCCTCAGATGTCATTTTTCAGACTTGTTCCTGATCCTTTCAATCTGAATTGCCAAATTTATTGCCAACAATCCATTTACTGGATTGATGTGAATTTGCATCTGAGTTCATATTAACTGGCAACGTTCAGTATCAGTCTGAGTTCATTTAAAGTGGCAACGTTAAAGGGTTAGTTCACCCAAAAATGAAAATTTGCTGTTACTCACCCTCAGGCCATCCAAGATGTATGTGTCTTTATTTCTTCAGTAGAAATGTAAAGAAGATTTTTAGCTGAAACCGTGGTCCTTGGTGATTCATATAATGCAAGTCAATGGCTACCGTCACTTTGAGAGTCGAAAAAACATTACAGGCAAAACAAAATTGACAATACATTGAGGTCTTATGAAGTGAAGCGATCTTTTCAGTGCAAGAAACTGAACATTATTTACAACATTAATACTTGTAATCCACAACCTCGGTATGAAGTATTTAAGTATAAAAAAAGAGTAGATCTGAATTAACAGTACATAAATTACAACATTAAATATGAATCTGAGTTAATCTGCATTGGCAACACTGAATCTGAATCAGAGAAACTGAACTATATTCTGAATTTCAACATTCATTTTGAATATGAGTTCATCTAAATTTGCTAGATTCAGTATGACTATGAGTTCATCTGAATTAGCAACATTTGATCTGAATCTGAGATCATCTGAATTGGCAACACTGAATCTGAGCTACACTAAAGTGGTAGCATTCAGTTTGAATCTGAATTTTATTTGAATTGTCCATGTTTAATTTGAATCCGTGTTAATGTGAATTGATAGTCTTTACTCTGCAGTTAAATGAGCAGCAATCAATCCGAATCTAAATTAGTTAATCTAAAGTGGTTGCATTCAATATGAATATGAGTTTATCTAAATCACTGAACATTAATGCAAGTTAATCTAAATTGACAACACTTGAATCTGAATCAGAGCTAAACTGAATTGGTATTCAGTTTGAATCTGAATTAATTTGAATTGGTAGCATTTACTCTGAATTTTGCATTTTTTTTAATTTTTTTTATTAATAAGAGTTAATCTGGATTAGCAATATTCAATTTGAATGTGAGAATTGACAACATTCAGTCTGAACTGGCTTTATTTAATCTGCATCTGAGTTAATCTGAATTGGCAACAGAATGCCTGTACTATATACATCATTCTTTAACTAGACTTTTACTCAGTTGTCAAGAGTATATTGCAGTATTAGGAGTTCATCTAAAATAAGATATTGGACAAGACACAGCTTCCCTAAATTATTAGACAACGTGTTAATGTCAGTTTCATAAAAATACAACACAGTTCACCCTTTACATTCGCTCTACTCCTCTATCTCTGCCTCGTCTTGACCCTGACCTCTGGTCTTCTCCCCGGCTCTGTGACTGGTTTACCGTGACCGCGTTGGAGCGCTCTGAAAGGTTGGCCCTGTAACTAGATTCTGAGCTGGTAAAGGTCAAAGGACTTGGTTCATCCAGTTTGACAGAGAGGCTAGTGGGTATATTTAGAGTGGCAGGAGTGGGAAGAGGATATCAGTCCCTAGTCAGCTTTCATCATTAGGTCTGAACCATGACATTAACTACAGTGCTATGCAGAATGTGTGAATCTATAATCACACTGAGTGTCTCTGTATGGCTGAGATAGTATGAACAAGTTTCATGTGAGCTGCTCACTGACAGCAGGCGTTCTTAGAGGCACAACTTATGTAATAATGGAGAAAAAGGGTTGTTTTCACGGTGGAATGAATCTCTGTGTTGTCAGACTCCCTGTGCATACAAAAATCTAGCTAGATTATTACAATTAATGGCAAAAGGAATGTTTGGAAATGTAAACTGATATTTCCTTCTGACACACTACAGCAAAATATATAAATAACTGGCTTAAAACCATTTTTAGGGTGAATATACTAACGTGCCTATCAATTGTGAAAGAATGGGTTGCTCTCAGTGAATTCAAGTGTGGTACTGTGATAGGTTGCCACCTGTGCAATAAGTCCATTTGTGAAATTTCCTCACTACTAAATATTCCACGGTCAACTGTTAGTGGTATTATAACAAAGTGGAAGCAATTGGGAACAACAGCAACTCAGCCAGGAAGTGGTAGGCCACGTAAAATCACAGAGAGGGGTCAGCGTATACTGAGTTGCGCAGAAGTCACCATCTTTCTGCAGAGTCAGTAGCTACAGACCTCCAAACTTCATGTGGCCTTCAGATTAGCTCAAGAACAGTGCGTAGAGCTTCATGGAATGGGTTTCAATCCGATGGACGAGTCTGGGTTTGACGGTCGCCAGGAGAACGGGACTTGCCTGACGGCATTGTGTCAAGTGTAAAGTTTGGTGGAGGGGGGATTATGGTGTGGGGTTGTTTTTCAGGGGTTGGGCTTGGCCCCTTAGTTCCAGTGAAAGGAACTCTTAATGCTTTGGCATACCAAGACATTTTGGACAATTTCATGCTCCCAACTTTGTGGGAACAGTTTGGGGATGTTCCTGTTCCAACATGACTGCGCACCAGTGCACAAAGCAAGGTCCATAAAGACATGGATGAGCGAGTTTGGTGTGGAGGATCTTGACTGTCCTGCACAGAGTCCTGACCTCAACCCGATAGAACAGCTTTGGGATGAATTAGAGCGGAGACTGCGAGCCAGGCCTTCTCGTCCAACATCAGTGCCTGACCTCACAAATGCAGAAGAATGATAAAAAATTCCCATAAACACACTCCTAAACCTTGTGGAAAGCCTTCCCAGAAGAGTTGAAGCTGTTACAGCTGCAAAGGGTGGGCCAACTCTATATTAAACCCTACGGATTAAGAATGGGATGTCATTAAAGGTCATGTGCATGTAAAGGCAGACGTCCCAAAACTTTTGGCAATATAGTGTATGTTTATGTATATTTAAGATTAAATATGAATGTAATTTCATCTAAACATGTTTATAAGACCAGCCAGAGCATATGATTTTTGCATATGTCTGGTTTCAGTTGTTTTTTTGTAAATTTAGAATTAAATTTAGAATGGAAGTTACTGATGAATCATGATTTGTTCGTGAAAACGTTCGTACGCAGATTTCACGCACGTTTAAGTGAATGAGACTCAATCAATCTCATTAAATTTACATTTAGCAGATGCTTTCATCCAAAGCAGCTTACATTGCATTTGTGTATTCATTTTATTAGTTCATGCATTTCTTAGGAATTAAACTCATAACCTTGGCTATCTCTAAAAAACTGTGGCACTAAATTTGTGTCTCTGTCTCTTCTCCCTCCAGGTCCAAGTCGTGATGGTACGATCGGTGAGGACACCATCCGAGCGTCGCTAATCTCGGCTGTGAGCGATAAACTGCGCTGGAGAATGAAGGAGGAGATGGACAGAGCACAAGCCGAGCTGGACGCCCTGAAGAGGACAGAGGAAGACCTGAAGAAAGGACACCAGAAGCTGGAAGACATGGTGTCCCGCCTGGACCAGGAAGTGGTAAGAACGTTTGCAATTATTCCATAGGGAAGGTTGTTCTTCCCAAATTCTGCATTGAGATCCCACAATTTTTGTAGAAGCATGACGTTAGATGTGTGTTTGTGCAACTTCAGGCTGAGGTGGACCGAAACATCGAGCTCCTCAAGAAGAAGGACGAGGAACTGAGTGAAGCTCTGGAGAAGATGGAGAACCAATCAGAAAACAATGACATTGATGACGTGATCATACCGACAGCCCCGCTCTACAAGCAGATCCTGAACCTGTATGCAGAGGAGAACGCCATAGAGGACACCATCTTTTACCTGGGAGAAGCCCTGCGGAGAGGAGTCATCGACCTGGAGGTCTTTCTCAAGGTCTTTCTATTTCTTTCTTTCTTTCAGAGAACTAAAGTTTTGGCACAGACTTGGCATTTATTGTCCTGTATTTGATTTTCTTGGTACTGTTATGTTTGACTTCGTCCCGTTTTTGTCCTCAGCATGTGCGTCTGCTGTCCCGAAAACAGTTCCAGCTGCGAGCGCTCATGCAGAAAGCACGAAAGACCGCTGGACTGAGTGACCTTTACTGACCCTGCCGTCACCAGTACATTCTCCTCCTGACACTCCAGCGCTGATCATATGACCCGGACTCTGATCTGGGTCAGTGGGAGCTCACCAGTTTATGATATTTTACTTCTGTGAGAATTTTAGCTACTGTACCTCCTTGATTTCGATATTTGAACGCTAAAAGGTCAAAAATAGTCCTGAGATTTAGAAGTAAATGAGACATCATAGACATTGTTCCTTCTTTCATTTGAGCTTCTCATGTTAAACTGGCAGGTGTTTGGGTCTTTGGCTTTAGATACTTATATTAACCGTACCAAGTGATACATTTAAAATGAGACATCCACAGGAAAAATGTGAGAAAACTGCTCTCAAATGGTGATAGCTACTCTTATTTTCATTCAGGCACTGTTAAAAAAATATTGTCATACTCCATACATACGTGGATCACAGGGAAATTCACCCCAAAAATGAAAATAAAAATGTACATTTTGCATAAAAATATGAAACCTATTTTTAGGACTATTAAGATTTTTTACATTGTGGCATTATTATGACAGTCAAGTACATGAGAAAAATAAAGTTTTATGGTTATTACTGTAATACATTAATAAAATCTTATCCGGTCCAAGCATTTTGGATTACTTTTTTCAATTAAAATCAACATTACATTTAATTTGTATTTTATCTTTTTTTTTTCTTTCTCTTGACTATGAGAATTTTTGTAAAATGTCTTTAATATCACAATGCAAAAATAAATAAATAACTGTCTAAAAATCGACTTCATTTACTTTATGCAAAATATAATTTATTGTTCCTTTTTTTATTTTGGGGTAAAATATGACATTTCTTGAGATTCACCTCATGGAGAACAGTGATGACTTATGGTTCAGTATTTCAATTTTATTACATTTATTTTGCTGAATTTATTATTTATCGTCACAATTGGGAACTATTTGGTGTTCCAGATTTATTGTTATGATGTTATAACTGTAAATCATTTAGTTGTATACAAAGTATGGTTTACTACTAATAATGTTTGTTTTGAAAACTGAAAAGCTATAAACTGTTGTACTGTACTTTCAATTTTCTGACCGTTTATTCTTCTAAATGGGTTTAAAATATTAACAATTCTTTAGATGTTTTTTCTTACCTGTTGGATTTCAGTTGCAATTGTTTTAATGCACTTTTGGGATGTGAATTAAATTTTTAAGACTTGCGTTGCAGTTTCTTAGAGACTTTCCCCCCTAATATTTGTTCTTATTTGTTCCAAGCTATAGATTGTCAAGCAGATTAAATAAAAGAACATCTTGATAGATTTGTGAATGGTCAGCAATTGCCTCATGTTTTCATATCAGTGTGTGTAATAAATGGTTGGCAGGTCCCACTGTGCTAACTTGTATTTTGACCTTGAGGTATTAAACTCAAGACCAGCCTTATATTGATGCCATTTAATGCACCTTTGGAAATGCTCTAACACACTTTTGACAGATTATTTAAACAACATGGTTCACAAACCCAGTTTGTTTCGGTACAGCTATTTGGTCTAGAGAACAAACACAGAAAAACAGCTTTTGTAGTTAGTCACATCGTTTATTCGGTTACGGGCTGCGTCTCAATTGTACAGTCGCACGCTTCAAGTAACAGCTATAACCATCGCTGTGCATTTACCACTCGGCTGGAGTGCGTCGTTGTTCTTATGAACCAACACTAACAGAAATAAAAATACATTGACAACAGCATTTTGTTTCCAGCTGATACATAAAGTGTATACTTACACCAATTACACCAAGTAGTTGGATTATCTAAAACTTTTTAACACCTCAATATAGTTTTGTTATAGCATAAATTACAATGAATTCTTGTGGTTGACTTTCAGTTCAAAGCCACTGACTTGCATTGAGTGTTTACATGCGCAGTCTTTGTGTACATTACGTCAAGCTCGTAAAACCAATTTGTCTTTACATGTAAACACTGTTATTCGCATTCTGCCCAGTTAGCCAATAGACCTCAATCATGAACATGCATAGAAGCAGTAATTACTTTAAATTAATTCATTACATGAAAATAAATTAAAGCAATTTTAATACAAATTGAACAATTGCATTCAGTTCAACCACCAATTTCTAAATCATTTGTTAAATAATTGTCAACCGTCACATACAACTCGACAATTCAACGTCATTCTTTAAACCATTCTTCGGTTAATTGTCTCATTTAATGTAGTAATTCTGCTCGTAAAATCATTCTAAGTAAACTTGCATTAATTTCAGGTTTTACAAACGATTCACAGATTGATTTTCATAAATGAGGACTATTGTGTGCATGTCTTTTTACAATTTGATGTCAAGCCTGCCGAAAAAATGCAGGTTTGTATAATGAGCTGATTTTTGAAAGTTATCGTTTTATTGTACATGTAAACACAGTGATATTTTGTAAAACTGAAACCGTTTTGATTTTACGTGTTGGTCTTGGTGAAATTATCATTAGCGTGATGCAAGTACGGAATGCTAGCTGACCTCAGATCGGAATTAAAAACTCAAATTGCACATCATCCTGCTCGCAAGTGCTTCTTTCTTGAATAACAATACTATGCACATAGACACAAACTTTCACAAAGGGTGATGATCTCTGTAAAGACAACAGGAATAAACGATTTCTAAAACCTCTGAAATAAGGAGTGTTACAATCTAAAGGTCTGAGACTGGCGTGTAGATTTCTAATGGTTACAGGCAGTGAGGTTTTTGAAGTCAGAAGACTGATAGGCAGGACTCATTGAGGTTTGTACTTTGTGACACTGGCTACATTTTGGACAAGGCGGCGGTTCACAGGGTCAGCTCCTTCTGAACGCCCCACAGGGTCTCAGCGCTCTTCACCAGCTGCTTCTCCTCGTCTGGTTTGAGGGTCATGTGGACAACATCTGTCAGGCCACTGTTACCCAGGATGCAAGGTATGCTGAGGAAGACCTCGTCGTTCACACCATGCATTCCCTGTAAATACACAACCAATGTCAAACAATGGTGCCCTGTAGGCATTTCATAGCTTTGTTCCTAATCTTAGTAAGCTTAGCATGTAGCCAACATTTTTAAAAAGGCTGTTTCAAAGATAACCTTTCGAGTATAATTAAATCACACAATGCACTGTGACAAACTCTTGAGAGGCATTTAGTCCAGAATGATGGACAGTCGAGGGAAATGTCTATTATGATAAATATGAACTCCGAGGGCCCTATTTTAAGGATCTTACAATTCTGAGAAAAGTCAGATTTGTGAGGAAAATGTCAGTATTGCGAGTTATAAAGTCAGATTTACTTGTTATAAACTCGCAATTCCAAGAAAAAAAAAGTAAGAATTGCAATTCTGCAATTCTGAAAAAAGTCAAAATTGTGAGATAAAGTCGCAATTATCTTTTAAAATATTTTATTCCATGGGGGAAACAAGCTTCCATGTGTCCATGAAGAGTTGTTCAGATCAGTACATAAGATTGTTAGCTTAGCAACATGCTAACGTAAGATCCACTGTTAGTTCTTCTGTGTGCTACAAGTTTGCATCGAATAGGAGTTGCTGTCCATAATCACTCACTTGATGCTTCCTTAGAAGGTAGTTGCCCATTTTGTCATAAGACGGCGTTTTTGGGACAGAGTTTATTATTATATACACTCACCTAAAGGATTATTAGGAACACCATACTAATACTGTGTTTGACCCCCTTTCGCCTTCAGAACTGCCTTAATTCTACGTGGCATTGATTCAACAAGGTGCTGAAAGCATTCTTTAGAAATGTTGGCCCATATTGATAGGATAGCATCTTGCAGTTGATGGAGATTTGTGGGATGCACATCCAGGGCACGAAGCTCCCGTTCCACCACATCCCAAAGATGCTCTATTGGGTTGAGATCTGGTGACTGTGGGGGCCATTTTAGTACAGTGAACTCATTGTCATGTTCAAGAAACCATTTTGAAATGATTCAAGCTTTGTGACATGGTGCATTATCCTGCTGGAAGTAGCCATCAGAGGATGGGTACATGGTGGTCATAAAGGGATGGACATGGTCAGAAACAATGCTCAGGTAGGCCGTGGCATTTAAACGATGCCCAATTGGCACTAAGGGGCCTAAAGTGTGCCAAGAAAACATCCCCCACACCATTACACCACCACCACCAGCCTGCACAGTGGTAACAAGGCATGATGGATCCATGTTCTCATTCTGTTTACGCCAAATTCTAACTCTACCATCTGAATGTCTCAACAGAAATCGAGACTCATAAGACCAGGCAACATTTTTCCAATTTTTCCCATTTTTCTTCAACTGTCCAATTTTGGTGAGCTCGTGCAAATTGTCGCCTCTTTTTCCTATTTGTAGTGGAGATGAGTGGTACCCGGTGGGGTCTTCTGCTGTTGTAGCCCATCCGCCTCAAGGTTGTGCGTGTTGTGGCTTCACAAATGCTTTGCTGCATACCTTGGTTGTAACAAGTGGCTATTTCAGTCAAAGTTGCTCTTCTATCAGCTTGAATCAGTCGGCCCATTCTCCTCTGACCTCTAGCATCAACAAGGCATTTTCGCCCACAGGACTGCCGCATACTGGATGTTTTTCCCTTTTCACACCATTCTTTGTAAACCCTAGAAATGGTTGTGCGTGAAAATCCCAGTAACTGAGCAGATTGTGAAATACTCAGACCGGCCCGTCTGGCACCAACAACCATGCCACGCTCAAAATTGCTTAAATCACCTTTCTTTCCCATTCTGACATTCAGTTTGGAGTTCAGGAGATTGTCTTGACCAGGACCACACCCCTAAATGCATTGAAGCAACTGCCATGTGATTGGTTGATTAGATAATTGCATTAATGAGAAATTGAACAGGTGTTCCTAATAATCCTTTAGGTGAGTGTATGTACGTACTTATGTTCTGTCTCTACAAGAAAAAAATATGGTTCACAATATTTGGTTAATGCAGACAGCAGGTTAACCAGAACTAAACATGAGAATCTCACCTTGACCAAAGTAGAAACTGGATGACACTTGTGCAAGTTCTTCAAGATGCTTTCACACAGGTCAGCTACAGACATACCAATCGCCCAGGAAGTGTAACCCTTCAGTTTAATAACCTCATATGCACTGCCAAATAAACCAGATTTATTTGTTAAACACACATAAACAACCACGAGTCCAGACTAAATACATTTATGCAAGGACTTGATTGATAGGCTTTCTAATGGCGACACATAGTATACATTTATTACAGATCATATACAAACGAATGGAGATGACTCTTAACACTTGGCCTCTCTCCCTAAAACCTTTCTCTATGTCATTCTGAGACGAATATTAGTGTAAAGTACTAAACCACTATATGGATGTTTAATTGGTTGCAAATTACCTGTCAACCACCATCTTGTGGACGCTCTTCCAGTCCTCCTTGTCTTTATCGGTGCCCATGTCAGGGTTCAGACTCTGAAGGGACACACCAGCCACGTTGACGCCGCTCCACACGGGAACTGAAAGAGAAGAGGGATGTTTAGTTGTGCTCTTGAAACACATCTGTGCTCCTAATCATCCCTGCGGTCCTCACCGCTGGAGTCTCCATGTTCTCCCACAACCCAACCGTGGCAGCTGGATGGGTGGATGCCCAACTTCTCTCCCATCAGGTAACGGAAACGAGCAGAGTCCAGGTTTGTGCCGCTGCCGATCACGCGGTTCCTGGGCAAACCGCTCAACTTCCAGGCCACGTAAGTCAAGATGTCGACTGAAGACAAGAGAACATTTGTTTACGTTTCTGAAGCTACACGCCATCAACCATTCACTGCAAAAGGACATTCAAAGCCGGTGCTGGACAGTCGTTTTGTGTCATACCTGGGTTTGAGACCACCAGAAGGATGCAGTTGGGGCTGTACTTCATGATGTTGGGGATGATGAACTTGAAGATGTTGACGTTCCTCTGGACGAGGTTGAGGCGGCTCTCGCCCTCCTGCTGACGGGCTCCAGCAGTCACAACCACCAGTTTGGAGTTTGCCGTCACACTGTAGTCTGGAAATGACATGAAATGATCAATTTTGGAAGGATCTCCCGCTCTGAGAGAAACGGCCTGTTCAGAGTCAGACCAAGCTTAAGTAGATGATGGAAAAAACTGGCACCAATGGTCTCTTGCCACTATCAAATAGAGGTTATGTGTGAGGCTTCACCGTCGGCCGGAGTGACTGAATGGCAAAAAGACTGAGTGTCAGCATTGGTTTTCAGCGTGAATGCCGCGAAAAACACACAAAACTCATCTAAAACAGGAAAGAGCTTTGCGATTGACTGTACAACTAGATTTGACAAGAAATCGGAGGTATATTTTTACATACTGCCGAAAGCAACAGAACAAATGAAGCAAATGGATTGCTGTAATTCACAGAAACAACTGGATCCAGGCAACGAAAGATGGATTTGCAGTTATCATTTTGTGTCAATATGCTGAATTTAGGTGTAAAATCATACACTATATATTCTGCATAATTGGACGTTTTTAAATAAACTGACAAAAACTTATACAAGTTTTAAGGCTGGATGATATATATATATACAGTATATAACATTGATATAAGTTATCTCCTGGATTTAGACCTACATTATATAAAGCGTTCACAGGCAAATTTGCTGTATGTATTTCCCCGGCGTCAAAATCAGGCACATATAAATGTCAGGAGACATGATTCCTGGCTGCATGTCCATATCCATGGATCACTGGATCTTTGGTAAGTTGTAAGTTCCTTGTAAGACTACATCGAGTCCAACCTTTTGTTTAAACTGATAATCGATTGTTTTCCTCGCATTTTCGCAGTTTCCTCTATTAAATCCAGTAACGCAGCAGCTCTTCTGCCACTCAATTCGGCTGTTCCCGCAGGAAAGTGACGTCAATGCATTCCCTCTATTATGCTTACGATGCTTTTGGGAAATGCAGACGAAAAAATAAAATTTTGTCCATCCGTAAATAAAAATTAACACTTTTTTTGGAAATCACTGCACAATAAGAATTAAGCAGCATTGCATGCCAGGACAGGAGAGCTTTTTGCTTGCCCATTCGTCTGCATTTTTTTTACTTGTTCATTATGTTCTCGGTGCGAATTGGCATTCATAAGAGATTGGCTTCAAAATCGATTTCTCATGTTAATAAACTTCTTTCTGTTAAGGCTGAGACACACTAAGCCGACAATCGGCCAATGCAAAGTGAGCAAAAGTTGTTGAGAATCCGTCAGTCTTGTTTTAGCAGTGTGTTTCACACTGCTGGCACCAGTAGGACTGCCGGTGGAGGCTTTTCGGATGATTGAGCATGTTGACTCAGCAGAGGAGTCTGTCGGTGAGAGGGATCACTCCGGGTGCGTTTCCCAAAAGCAGCTATGGTCGCAAGTTCCATCATTACCAACAGCTCAAGTGAGCATAGTTAGCCAACTATACTTTTGGGAAACACACCCACGATTGACAATTTAGCTTAGCGAACTATTGTATGAAAAAAAAATGGAAGTGACAAAAGCAAGTGACCTACGAAGTCAAGAGGGCACACAAAGAAGACTCTTATTTTTCATCTTTGGTTAATTTCCCTTGTTGAATGACAAATTCAGACTACTGCCACCTGCTGGTGCGGAGACTTAATTTTCTTTGACAGACACAGACCGAGTTATTTGACCATTGGTTATGGTGTTACAAATCTCACAATTCTGACTTTTTTTTCTCACAATTGCGAGATATAAACAGGCAATTGCGAGAAAAAAGTCAGAATTGCAAAAAAAAAAAAAAGGTGAGTTTATCACAATTCTGACTTTATTTCTTGCAATTGCGAGTTTATGGAAAAGTTACACTGCAAATCCTTTGTGCTCAATTCTGATTTATTTCTCAGACCCAATTTGTTATATAGCTGTTTACATTGTTGTTTTAAATGTGGTTTAAATCAGATTCCAGTGTGAACAAATCATGTCCTGAACTGACCCGCATGCGCAAAAGAACGATAAAAAGACGTCATGCAGCACGCTGTCATACAGAAGTAAACACTGAGAAAAAGTAAGCGATTACAAGTTTATTTATAGTGTGCTCTGCCGTGGAAGCCAGCGAATTATACGCAGGCAATATAAAAAAAAACAGAGACGAGGATGCGAAAAAAGAGCTTTAATGATACGATTTTTTTTGTATATAGAGCCGTAATTGTTATACTTAAGAGTTCTGACACATCACTGTCCTTCACTAACTACCTTTTGCCAATGTCTTGATAACTTCGGTAATGTAAAATCTTTGAAGTGACTCCCATGAGCGCAGAATTGTGATGAATGTTGATCTAGAGTGACGTAAAAGTTGCATGAATTCAGATATGACTGTTCAGACTGAGGTCGCATTGCAAAGCATCTGAGCTGTATTTGATTCAGGACCACATATGAGAAGTGGCACAAATCACAAGATCAGATTCTGTTCACACTTTCATGAAAAAACTCTCATGTGTGATTTGGGACAATTCTTTATTTTCTGAGAATTGCAAGATGTAAATGGCAATTGCGAGAAAAAAAAAGTCAGAATTGTGAGATAAAAAGTCGCAATTACCTTTTTTATTTTCTATTCAGTGGCGGAAACAAGCCTCCATACTATAGTCTTTGTGGTGTGTTCGAACACAACCTTTTGGCCCAGACGCAGGCAATGCGATGCGACACCAGTTTACTTTCAACGCTGCTAATTGTTAGGTGTGTCTGGGCATTTAGACGGACAGCGCTTCTTCTACGTTAAAGCAGACTGGGAAGTTGTTAATTGATAAAAAATAATCTTTCCTTTTTGATTAAGATGCAGCCCCCTGAATCATGCTTTTAATTTCAATATTTTATTTCTATTTTTAAATAAATAGTATAATAATTTTGAATCTAGGTCACCTCATTTGTACGTTATCAACAAAATCAGCACCAGTTATTACCAGATTATGAAATCTGACCTTTATCCGCCACTATCTTGTGTGTCTTGAGAAAGAGGCTTCCATGCTGCAGGTCCATAACCTCTCCTTTCAGCTTATCTTCCATCACGTCCACCAGGGCGAGTTCGTCAGTCAGATCCTGCACAAACACACACACACACACACGAGATATAATACACACCTTACATGGCTGCTTAGATGTTGGTAAATGTTGAGTTAGGGATTCATTTTATTACTTAAGGTCATGAGTCTGAACCGGTTTGATTTATGTTCCTCTATATTTTCTAATATTTAAAGATTGTTGCACCTGTAGGTTCAGCGACTGCATTTTACACCGATGGAAAAATGAAGAGAGCTGAAGAGTGCAGACTCTTAAAGTTTGCAAAGTCTCCAGATATGAGGATCATGTTTATTCTTGGCGGAGGTTCAAGGCCTTCCTTCTCATTCAGAAATCGCTCTACGTTCAAAGGTCAGGAAAGCTTTAAAGCCAGTGTTATTTACTTGAGCCACAGCAGCTTTACCCCCATTGAGAATTCAGGAGAAAAAACATGAGCACATGGCTCAAGGAAGATATGGGAATCAATGTGACATTTTTCATTTCAGACAGTTTTTTGTTGTTGTTCACATGTTATAGGAAACATGGCATTTGATTTATATTGGACCTGCACAAACGGTCCAAATTGGTTAAAATTATTGGCACATAATTATTGTTTACCTCATAAAACAAACTTTTATTCAAGATTTCAATACAAGTGATATGAGTTTAAAATACTGTTCCCACTACTACAGGAAGAGTTAAGACATGACAGGAAATTATGAGGAAACCATATTGTGAAATGTTGTGAGGGCTGCTCACAATAGAAGAATGGGTCATCGAGAGTATTCAGTAACACAAGGCACATTTCTGTCCTTTTTCTTTACAAATAATTATAAAGATGTCCTTCAGTTTATTCTAAAACGCCCAATTTTACATTTATTTTAAAAAT
Source organism: Vimba vimba (assembly GCA_022828995.1). Classification (NCBI taxonomy): domain Eukaryota; kingdom Metazoa; phylum Chordata; class Actinopteri; order Cypriniformes; family Leuciscidae; genus Vimba; species Vimba vimba. The sequence goes on from CM040841.1 coordinate 8,384,563, forward strand.
AAATTAGTAATTTAGATAATTTAAAAGGTCGAATTTTATATATATATATATATATATATATATATATATATATATATATATATATATATATATATATATATATACACACATATATTATTATTTTTTTAATTAATGATTTATTTCTGCATTTATTTTTTTATAAATTTGTCATTAAGATTATTTAAAAAGGTCAAATTTTACTAAATTTATTTAAAAATAAATTGGTAAGTTCTTTGTTTATTTTAACATAAATTAGTCATTTAAATAATTTACAAAAGGGCCAATTTAACTACATTTTAAAATAAATGAATAATTTCTTAATTTATTTTAAAATAAATGAGTCATTTAGATAATTTAAAAGGTCAAATTTTATCAAATTTCTTTTAAAATAAATGAGCCATTTCTTCATTGATTTTGAAATAAATTTGTCAGATGATTTAAAAAGGTCAAATTTGACTACATTTCTATAAAAAAATGTATAATTACTACATTTATTTTAAAATAAATTTGTCATTTAGATCATTTAAAATTTTCAAATTTTACAAAATTTATTTAAAAAATAAATTGGTAAGTTCATTTAGATTATTTAAAAAGGTATTTACTCCATTTATTTTATTTAAATTTTATTAATAATTTATTACTATTTTAAAATAAATTATTTGCAATTTTATTTTAAACTTTTTAAAAGGCAAAGCATGAATGTTGTCAGTGATATAATATCTCTAGAGATGAGTGTGTATCCAGTGCATGACCTCACTGACCTTGAGGAGGATGCTGATGGCGGCGGCCATTCCCACCATTCCCACTCCGACCACCGTCACCTTGTTCGTGGGCCCTGCAGGCTGTTCCTTGCTCACGTGAACAATGAGTTTCTCCTTTGTGGAGGCCATCTTCAGCTACAGGGGACAGAATCTCATCGGTCACTCTGGCTTTTAAATCCATCATTCAATGCTCTTTGAGAAACTAGATAATGTGAATCTGAATGGCTTCGAATAAGAAGCCATTTTAAAGCAACTGCACTGACTGATCATTTACATGATGACACAGAGTAGTCCAAGGCAGTGCTTCTCAAACCTGTCCTGGGCTCTCCCTCATTGACAAAATGTGCTGGGGATCCCCAGGACAGGTTGGAGTACCCCCGCCCCCCCACACCCAGCCTCTGCAGTGTTGTGTGCACAGACGCACGTAGAGGAATTAATGCAAAGAGGAGGAACTAATCACGTGAAGAGCCCCTTTCTCATGATTTAAACCGGTCATTCAACATATGCAGTCCAAACACAAGCACTTCAAAGATGATTTCTAATGTCTGTTATAGTCATTTATCCTCACTAACCATCACTACAAAACCAAAACATCTGAATAAATTATGCCTGTCACTGAGAGGTCTTGTAGAACATGCACTGATGAATGGAGCAAATTAGCATCTATTTATTTATAATAAATACAGTTGGTATTAACGTTTGGGTTTATATATATATATATATATATATATATATATACACACACACATACATACATATACATATATATAAAAATAAATGTAAATATATATATACACATATAGGCATATGAAAACGTCTGGGTTTTATTTTTTTTTTCTTCTTTTTTTCTTCTTAAACGAAAATTTAACCTATTTTCGAACAATAAGGATATATATATATATATTTATTAATTTCATTACCGTAATACAAATAGAAATGTCATTACCGTAATGTGTCCGGATGTTTTACAGCTCATTATTCCCAATGACGATTTTCTGTAGTCGCATTACTTTAATACAGTAATTCAAATTAATCTTCCCGTTAGAGGCCGGTGTTAAACTGACGCAAGAAGGGCGAATCATATCGAGAACATAAATATGGTAAATCTACACGAGCTGAATGAAATACTGACTCATTTCGTGCACACATTGCGCGAATCGGGACTTTTATGTAAAGCATCCGGACTAAATGTACCCTAAAAAACACAAGTACCAGAATCCTTTGCATATAAGGAAGCAAAAAGTGCATGAACATGAAGTGCATCTGATCTGTCCTGAAGCACGTAGACTCCAGTGACGCACGAGCAGAATGACAGACCAACATTAACAAAACTGAGTCATTTTCTCCAGGATACATTAAAATGATCGTAAATGATCACTGCATGAAAGAGAATTTGATTAAACATCAATACCTGATCATAAGCTTATTATTTTGAAACAAGCAGCAACAAGTCGTATTTGAGTTCACAATAAGTGAAAAATGCAGTTTTATTTGTAAACTGTTATATTTATGATGTGCAACGACGATTATGTAACATCATCACAGCTAGACAGCAAGAGCAAACGGTGCTTCCATCAGGACATGAATGATCAGCAGATTTCAATCATATTTATATATGGACCAGTAGGATGTGACTCATTTTACATCCTAATGATAGAAGAAGAATGCCATATATAGATTTAACTATATACATTATAGGAAAAAATAACCAACCAACACCGGATACGTGCTTTTAAGACTATAACTTTCTTTTATTTAATGTGCTTTATATTAGTAAGTAGTGTTCGTGTGTGTCTTACCTGTAGATGCTGTTATTTGACAGTGATATGCAGTGTAGACTGGGCTTTTACTCCGCACTGGTGCTGCTGTGAGTGAGGAAGAGGCTGCGCGCGCAGCTTATAAAGCGCGGAACGCCCTCCTACAGTTACCTCATTTGCATATGAATGAGATGGGCGTGGCTTTGCGTCCCGTGGTTGAAGTCACGTCCATCTGAGGAAACGTCATGAGGCGGATGTGGCTTAGCAGTGCAAGCGCCACGGTTTCAGTACTCTAGTACGCGTTGCTTAACCAACATGTCTGCTTATGTCACAAAAATCTGCTTACAAAACATATTGAAGAATGGAAAATAACCACAAGTGCACTTGTTTTGTTTTGTTTTTTGCTTTGTAAACATGATAATAAATATTAAATTAAATATGAATAGCAAAATAAAAAATTCTTGACCAGTTTACCTTAATATGTTTTTGATTGTAGTTTATAGCTTCAAGTTTTCCCCCCCACATTGTATTATACTGTATATTGCAGGCTACTAAAGCCCTAAATCTTCTTTTTTTCGGTGTAAATACAATTGCACTTGAATACATATAGCTAATACATCTTATAAAATAAAATAGATTGAATAGGTAAAATCCCAGAATCCAGAATCCAGAATCGGTCTGTCTTCGCCGGCCAAAAGTGGTCAGCGCAGACCACAACGATCTGCCCAGGTCTGTCAGTCCTGGGCGAGCCTCATCCAATTGTGTCCCAGATCTTGTCGTAGCGAGTCGCGCCATCGTGTTGCAGGCAGGGCTGGACTGAGACAAAAAATCGGCCCAGGCATTTTGGCCCAGACCAGCCCACTATATGATCATAAACACCACCCATCTTTGCACGCCCTTAAATATATGCATACCATCTCCTATTACTTAAAACCACTAATGCCATGCAATGAGTGAGTATAGGAACAAGTGAGAGTTAACAGATCTGCATCGGCATAGCAATACCAGTGTTTCTCTCAGGATTTTTGGTAAAAATGTGGTGGGTGCAACTTAGTTCATCTAGGGGGGTTCGGGGGCATGCCCCCCCGTGAGAAAATTTTGTGCATTTTAAATGTTAAATTCATCAATCTGGTGCACTTTGAGAGTTCAAAATTAAAAGCTCCAACCCATATTCAGTGTGCAAATTAAACAAAGAAAAATTCAAACCTCTTTTAGTTACAGTGTCTATTTACATTACACCTACTACATAATAATAGTTATAATATTAATCCAATGACAGTAATAGCCATATTTTGTAAAACAAATGCACTAAAAAAAATAGGAAACTTTCATAATTATAGTAATTAATAATAATAATAGTTTTGTACCAATTTCTATACTTGAAAGAGAAGCACATGCAAACTGCATCAAGCTTTTATTTTGGCGGAAAGCATGGTTTACAAACGCGTCTCGTTAAATTTCTAGTGAATTGCGGTAATCGTCAACTATGCAGATGTGGAAATAATCTACACTCATGACATGGCCGAAGTGTTTTGAAAGTAGTTCTGCTTACCGCAGGCTCTACACTCTCTCATCTCTCTCCTGATCCTCCTCACTATCATGATCATCTGCCACAGGAGCTGATGAAGGTCAGAAAACATATATTTTGACACATAAGTGTCTGCTTTAAGGGCCTGGTTCTATTTTCTCACGCTATTTCTCTGCACATTCCTTGCTTGCGTTTCTTCTCCATCTCGCTGACTATTTTGACAGACACACACTGACACTGCTGCACGCTCGCTCACTCGTTTAAAGTTGTGATTGGGCTAGCCCAATGTCAATCAAGAAAAGAACCAATGGGCCGCTGATCTACGTGTTTCATGGGCTGGTCTGTCAGAAAAAAAAAAAAACACGGACTTTTTTTGACCAATGCATTACACCGGCACAAACCTAGCGCCGCCAATTAAGCAAAACAAAACGAATGGGCCGCCAATGTACAAATTTTATGGGCCGTTAAAAAAACAATAACTTTGTTTCCCTGATTACGCCTGACAGTTTGTCCTCGATCACTATATTTTTAAATGCAAATATAAATAATTTCAGTGTATAATAAATGCATCACTAATCGTGCACCTGTCCTGTCCATGCTGCTGGGTCCTTCCCCATCTGCACCTACTTCCACAGCACCCTTTTCACTGCGGAAAAGGTCTGTTAATTTGGCGCATTTAGCTGCCTCTTGTGCCAACATTTTTTTCTTTTTCATTCTTATTTTTTCGGCCCCACCCATTTCTTTCCTTCTTTTCGCCATTTTTACCGTCTACTCTCTGTTGTATTCACACAAACCCAAACCTAAACAAAAGTAAACTCCTTTGATCGCCGCCCGCGCCTTTGAGCCTATGCTTTGAGCCAATCGGATGTCAGAAAAAACGAGGATCAGTCCAAGTTGGGAGGGGCCGCTCGTATCCCCCTCAAGATTGGAAGTATTGGTTTGGCCCGGTCTGAAACACACACACACAGACACACAGCGTTGCGCTGCAGCTGAGCGGCCGGCCAGGCCGGTACGGTAGCTAATCATTTAAAAAAAAAGTAAAAAAAAAAAAAAAAATGTTTTGCCCACCGGCCGGTTCGGCCTGAAATGGACCGGCCGTTCGGGATTGTTCCCGGTATTCCCGATTGCCAATCCGCCCCTGGTTGCAGGGCGTCCACGTGGCCGCTTGATGTCGATCGGCAACCAGACGGTGACTTCGCGCGTCCATCTTTCAGTGGCCTTGTTGGCCAGGTCCACCGCGTCGTCCACCCTGGTCATGGCCCATAACTGCTTGTTGCGGACGTGGTCGGTCTGTTGGACCCCGATCATGCGGCGCTCGATTGCGCGTTCAGTCACGGCCAGCTTTAGCCGGTCGGCCGCCGTCATTGTCCAGGTCTCAGCCCCATAGAGCATGGCCGGCAGGACGGTGCTGTTGAATAGGGCAGCCCTGATGTCCGGGTCAATGGCTCTGTTGTTGGCCGTCTCGGGAATTGAGCCGAAGCTGACCCAGGCTGCTCGGCGTCGTCGTGCCAATTCTCGGCCAATCTTGTGGTCGATGGTCAGCTCCTGGCCCAAGTAGATATAGCTGTCTACTTGCTGGAGCTGATGCTGGTCGACATGGAGGGTGGTGTCGGCCACCTGGTCATTGCGTATCCATCACCACCCCGGTCTGCCAGTCCAGAGGTACTGTCCCCAACCGCCACGCGATGTTGCAGAGGCGTGTCAGCCAAGACAGCCCCACAACATCCAGAGACTTGAGGTACTCAGGGCGGATCTCATCCACCCCCGGTGCCTTGCCACCGAGGAGCTTCTTGACTACCTCGGTGACTTCAGCTTGGGTGATGGACGAGTCCACCTCCGAGCCCTCGGTCTCTGCTTCCTCAAAGGAAGACGTGTTGGTGGGATTGAGGAGATCCTAAAATTATTCCTTCCACCGTCCGACGGTATCCCCAGTTGAGATCAACAGCTGCCCACCTCCACTGTAAACAGTGTTGGTAGAGCACTGCTTCCCCCTCCTGAGGCGCCGGACGGTTTGTCAGAATCTCTATGAGACCAACCGATAGTCTCACTGAACTCCTCCCAGGCCCGATTTTTTGCCTCCACAACCACCCGGGCTGCAGTCCGCTTGGCCTGCCGGTACCCGTCAGCTGCCTCAGGAGTCCCACAAGCCAGCCAGGCCTGATAGGACTCCTTCTTCAGCTTGACAGCATCCCTTACTTCCGGTGTACAATGGAGGTGGAGAACATGGTCCACTCTGACTCAGTATCTCCAGACTCCATCGGGGTCTGGTCGAAGCTCCGCCGGAAGTGGGAGCTGAAGATCTCTCTGACAGGGGACTCGGCCAAACGTTCCCAACAGAACCTCACAGTTCGTTTGGGTCAGCTGAGTCTGTCCAGCTTCCTTCTCCGCCATCGGATCCAACTCACCACCAGGTGGTGATCAGTTGAGAGCTCCACCCCTCTCTTCACCCGAGTGTCCAAGACATACAGCCGGAGGTCAGATGAAACGACCACAAAGTCATCGACCTCCAGCCTAGGGTGTCCTGGTGCCAAGTGCACTGATGGACACCCTTATGCTTGAACATGGTGTTCGTTATGGACAAGCTGTGACTAGCACAGAAGTCCAATAACAGAACACTGCTCGGGTTCAGATCAGGGGGGCCGTTCCTCCCAATCACGCCCCTCCAGGTGTCACTGTCGCTGCCCACATGGGCGTTGAGTTCCCAGTCGAAGCACTTTCCAGCACCCCTCCCAGAGAGACTCCAAGAAGGCCGGGTACTCTGCACTGCCGTTCGGCCCGTAGGCACACACGAGAGTGAGAGACCTATCCCCGACCCGAAGGCGCAGAAAAGCGACCCTCTCGTTCACCGGGGTGAACTCCAACACATGGCGGATGAGCTGGGGTCTATAAGCAAACCCACACCAGCCCGCCACCTCTCACCATGGGCAACTCCAGAGTGGTAGAGAGTCCAGCCTCTCTCAAGGAGTGTGGTCCCAGAACCCAAGCCGTGCATGGAGGTGATCCCGACTATTTCTAGTCGGTACCTCTCTACCTCCCGCACAAGCTCAGGCTCCTTCCCCACCAGCAAGGTGACGTTCCTCATCCCTAAAGCTAGTTTCTGTGTCCAGAGATCGGGTCGTCGGAGCCCCCACCTTCGACTGCCACCCAATCCACTATGCACCGGCCCCTTAGGGGGAGGGCCTGACTCCAGGGTGGGGTCCCGGCTGCGCCATGCTGGGCGACGTCTCAGTCCTTGGTTGTATCTACTTCATAATGGGCTTAAATCTCTGTAAAGATCATCGATTATTAAATTAGTTTATTTAATCAATAAAGCAGTTCTGCAGAAAATGTTCAGTTCTCATCCAATAGTGTAAGTGCAGTCAATAATATTGTTGAATATTAAGCAAGCCAGAGTGGCAAGAACCCAAACTCTGACCAACCAACGATTCACTGCATTAAATCAGAAATTGCAAGTTATAAACACACAAAGCAAACCTGGTAACACTTTAGAATACTGTTCCTTCATTAATGAATAACTACACAGGAACAAATGAGTAACGCACTATTAATGTTCAAGTAACTACTATTGACTATAATATTATACATTATGCAATATAATATTAATTATTAATCTGTATATAGTAGTTCTAAGTAGTCTTCAGTGAGGTATGAAACATAGTAGTTACTGATTAGCTAATAGTGAACTACTACATTCAACTGAGCGCTATTACTAATTTGTTAATCAGAGTTTGTTAGTTAATAGTACTTACTAGAATGTTAATAGTGTGTTACTCATTTGTTCCTGTGTAGTTATTCATTAATGAAGGAACAGTATTCTAAAGTGTTACCGCAAACCTTATACAATGAACATATATAAGCTAGAGGATACTTTTAATATTTCTCTATTATAAGTACACATGTACTTGAAGATGGCCAGCATCCCTGTCAGAGAAGTGTGTGAATGTGCTGTGTCATGCTGAACTGGCATGTAAGTTTCAACAACAGAAACGGCCCAAGGAAAAGGAGACAAAGGAAAAGTATTATAGTCGGTGGACAGTTGTAGCAGTAGCCTAGTGTAAAAATAGCAGACGGATAAACAAAATATGTTTGTATAGGCCTAATTATCTTATAGCCTACACGATTGGCATATTAAAACATTAACCACCAGTTTTAGACTAAATTTGTAGGCTATTACCAAAAATAAGTCAATAGGTTAGCTGGTTAAGGTTAATCTATAAAAACATACAACAGACTGATTATTAAGTGGCTATAAGAGTAGGCCCTTCTGTGCAGTTTGTAATATCTTTTGTAATGAAAGTGCACCATCTTGTGGTAAATAAAGCCCATTTCATCCAGATTTTTGTATGTAGTTTATTCTTATAGTCTTCAATTTTAGAGTTTCAAGTTCAGTCAAATATTAGGCCTAAATAATATTTTAGTTACAAAATTGCCTTGTGTTCAGCTAATAGTACTAGCTGTAGCTGTAGCTGTTATTTACCAAGTGTGACAGACAGGTCATGACAAGTTACATGGCATTGCATTATGAAAAAAAAAAAAAAAAACCTTAAGGAATGCTAATGTATTTTGCCATTCCAAAAGGAATCAACTCAAAACCAAGATCTTTCTGGATAAAAGATTTTTTTTCTTTAGAATTTCAGTTTAACCCATTGTATCTTAGACATTTAGGACTGTAATAATTGATTGTAGAATCTGAGGGGAAGTTTCTGAGAATCTTCATTTTTTTTCTAGTTGCTAAATAGGTAAGAAAATAAAAAAGAACTTTTGATCGAGATATACTTAAAAGTATAATGTATAAAAAAGTATAAGTATTTAAGTAGCCTATAGTTGTGTTTACTCTTTTGATTTGAGTTGCCTATTAAATACTTTTTTTCACATAGGTTTACATACTGTCTTATAAACTTACACTGTTTGAAAATATTGATTTATATAGAAAACAGATATGTTCCTAATTCTGAGTATCTGAATTCTACTTTACTCTTTCCCCGCCATTGACGGAATTTTCTAGACTGGGATTTGATTAAACGATTTGATTTCGCCCAGCAGCTCAGGCTGGAAACCTGTACATTTTTATATCCTGCTTTCGTTACAAATCTGCGTGGACCAATCACAAACTGGCTTATCCACCTGGCGCACTATTGGCAGGTTTAACACGGTGACGATAGAGAAGCGACGGCAGGCACACATCTGGGGCACGTTCAAGTTCAAAACGGTGCGCAACGTTTTGCTACGGTTTCCGGGTTGAACGTCATGTTTCCTGGAAACGGCGTGCACCGGTGTGCAACGGGGTTTGAGATACGTTTTCTCTTGTTTGGTGGGTGTGTCAGAACTGCAGTCCAATCAGCAGCAACATGTATATAAAGCACGCAGTATTAAAGTGAACTCGCACAATGGGTTCAAGGAAAGTAATTTACAAATGTGTCCGATGCAGCTCGGTATACGCAACAACTGAGGATATTAGAAGACATGTTTGTCGTAAGTTTTATTCATTAATAATATACAGTTTAAATATAATAAATATGCAATTGTATTTTTAATTGCATCCTATGCTGGCCAATTATGACGTTTAACCTGTTATCATAACACTGAACAAATAAACAGCGTGTTTTGTAATATAACTCTATTGGGGTACGGTTGAGACACACAACTATCCCCCGCTGGCCACTTCTCACATTTCTCTAGATTTTGCATTGAGCTTGCATGACTCAATACCATGAAATATGCCAATTTTTAGGGCACAGAATAACGTTTGTAATGGTACCAGTTACGTTTAACAGTCACATAAGGATAATAAGTTATTCATAGTTGAGTGCGCAAAAAACGATGCAAGCCTTACCTTAGAAAAAAAAAAACTTTTGCAGATATCTTCTGATCGGAGACGCGTCCAGTCTTCAGATTTTGCAGGATAAAAGAGGACACTAATACGCATGTGCACAGCAAAAATCACAACTTGTGCATGCTGCGCGCGCAAGTTATTTAAGGTGTCTCAACTGTACACATGTCTCAACTGTACACAGTCTACCCTATAGAAATAAACAATGGTAATTAAGTGCTTTTCCTAAAAATGAGAAAGAAAATACAGGGTATTAAAACAGTATGAACTACAAATAAAGTCAGTATGTGAGGCTAAATAGATGCGCTTTAGTCTGAATTAGGTAAGATGTGTGCTTCCATTTCAGTTTCAGCAATCCCTTCACTTGATTGGGATGTTCTCTTTTGTTCTGGGTGGCAAGTGCAGTAACTGTAACATCGGGCATATTTTGTAGTATTAAACACATATTTATACCGACTTCATCAGGCTCCGAAAATTCTTCACAAAGAACACAAAGAATGGCCTTCTCAGCTGCCATAGTGGCAACTCTTGCGTCATTTGAACAGTGTGTTCAACGCATCACCGTTTCTGTTTAAAAAACGTTGTGCAACGTTTTGTCGGGGCTGAACGCAGCCCTGATTTACCCGTCTCTCGCACGACCGTCAATCCAATTCCTTTTAACCTCTCGACGATGCCCAATGGCTTCTTTAGTTTAGCAAACAAATTGCTTGAGTAAGTGCAAATACCACTCACTTTCATGTTTTTTTTTTTTTTGTACAACCTGCAAAAATCGCTCAGTGCCATCACTGCTTCTGCAAACCGCTGCTCAATGCTACAAACCAACATGTTTATTGACACGTTTCCTGCCTGGAGTTTCCGCGTCGCTCTGCAAAGTACGTCACCCGGATCGTTGGTCTGATTGGTTGAAGGACTACCAAATTGCGTACAGAGTCATTTGAACAATGCCCGTTGATCACGCCTTTTGTGCAGTAGAAAATACAGAGCAGACTCCCCAGACTAATGTTCAATCTTAAAATATTGAGCTTGGTCTGGTGATAGCCAGACTAGGAATTTTCCGGCTATCCATGTTTTCAATTTTATACGGTAGGGGGCGCTATTACACATCTTCTTTCCGGATCAAAACACAGGTGAAGAAGAAGCAGAAACAAGTGATAGAGGATTGCTTACGCAAATGTAAAATAACACAATCATCAAATATCAAACAGCACATAAGTTCAAAAATGTCTAATGTTACAGAATGAAATGTCGAACCCATGAAGAGGAAACGACGGTGAAGCTTTGGGGGTGTTGATGGACTGGATCTACTTCATCATCTCCAATCCGATCGGGGTGACGCCTTTGACAGAAATATGTGGATTTCATCAGCTTTTTGTTTAAAATGTTGCTTTTTTAATGAAATTTATCTACATTCAAGTGTTGATAAAAAATTATACATAAATAGGCCTTAAATGTTATTTTTTTAATGAAAAGAGTTAAAGTACAGTTAAAGGAATACTTCAAGTAGCTATAAAAAGATTGTAGAACCTATTCTATAACCTAAGTAGAAACATAGTAATATACTTAAAGTGCAAAAATAATATATAAATAGTAAACTATAAGTATGATGTTATGTCCACTTAAAGAAAATTTACAAGTTAACTTGGAAGTATAAAACTACTAGCTAAACTATAGTTTACTACTTCAAAGTGTACTTTCATGAACTAAAAAATGTTCTACAAGTATTTGACAAGTAAACTATCAGTAAACCTATAAGTTCACTTGTAGTACAGCTGCAGAACAAATTAAAAACTTAGTTGTCTGTTACACTTAAAGTATACTTAAAAGTATACTTTCACACACTAAAAGGTGGGCCAATTTAATCCCAAGTTGAAACTGTACATTTACAAGTTTACTACTAGTACATGGATATTAATATACATTCTACATAAAGTAGGCTATACTCTAAATATATTTGAACTTTACTTAAGTATACTTAATAAAATTAACTTGAAGTAGGCTTATACTTGTTTTTTTTGTTAGAGTTGCTCTGCTAACTCGAGAGAAAAGAATTCATTTATTTCCCCACTGTTTACTCTCAATCCATCATGAAGCTCGCTCGTGTCTTCAGGGCGAACTGCCACACTGCGCTTATTGCACAGAGTTTTGAGACTTCTCGGCTGACGTCAACACAACAGTTGTATGGACTTCGTTGAAGTGAGCAAGTAATCAGATCACAGCTTTCGGCAAGTCTCATTTCGATCTCCAAACTACGTTGGACCATAGGCGCTACACGTACAACATTTATCATTAAATGTTGTCGTTCCATGTGGCACTATATCCCGACGGCCTTCTTTTCATCTGTGCTTTTTCTTCTGTGCTTCAACTTTCCTCGTCTATCCCTCAAGTAAGGTAAACTTTTCCTTCTCTACTCTTGCTGTTTCAAACATGCAAAGCTCACTGCAGCTCATCAATCTCATAACTACAGCATCCAGTGAGGTTACTTTAAAGCGTAATTAACCCCAATTAGACGTTGAGAAAGATTATCAGGCTCCACATGGTAAGTCAGCGTGGTGTGTACATCATGTCATCTGCTATTATGGCTCCACAGGGAAAGCCCTTGTCAAACATCTTTTTCCAATCAGTTATGAAATCAGTAGTTGGTCCTCGGGTTGAAATGAGGTTTGATTATCAACCTTAATTGTTGCCCTTTGTCTTAATTTGTGTGCCCTGTGAGAGAATAAACTGAGGGGCTTTTTACACGACACTGTTTTCAACTAAAAACGTAAAACTTTCTTATGCGTTTGGCAGTTCATTTTACTCGACAACGGCATTTTTGGTGCCTGAAAACATACATTTTTAAAAACGGGTTTCATAGTGCAAGTTTTTGAAAACGGTCTTCGTGTAAACAACAAAAACATGAATCTCTGAAGACGATGTGCGTATTATGTGTTTTATGTGTTTTATGTGCGTATTATGTGTTTAATCTATAGTGTTTCATTTTCATATAATGGCCTGGCAGCAGAATACAGCAGAAAATGTTGTTTTCGCGGATCCGTCAAGTCACATTTATTTATATAACGCTTTTTACAATACATGATGTTTTATTAACAAAGTTCGGGAGGAGTACGTTCAAATAATCAAGCAATCAATCAATCAATCAACTCATCAAACAATTACCATGTCTACCCTATCAGCATGAGAGGAAGCATATATATATATTCACTCTGTCTACTCACCTAACTTCCTTGACAGTTTCAGCATCCCTCCACCACCCCGACTCCTCACTCTTGGCTTGTTCTTTCACAGCCAGGAATACGGGGGGAGTACTCTGGGTTCGGGCCAAATACCGAGCCCGGAGCCCTCTCCTCGGACAGCACGCCAAATACGCATTTATTCTATCTGACTTATTTGTAAGTGTGAACTCGTGAAAGATTGTTTCAAAGCATGTTTTACAGAGAAAGAAGAGAACAGGAAAATAATGCAAAAAAGTTTGTTTCCAGAAGAAAATAGCATCACAGTCCAGCTTAAGTTCATTGATGTTTCATTTTTGTTTAAAAAAAGTTATTTAGTTCATTTATATATTTATATATATATATATTGATTTCCCATTGAACACCAGAATTGGCAGGTCCGCCACTGGTGCCCTGTGGTTTTCACAAATGAGAGCAGGTTCACCCTGAGCACGTGACAGACAGGAAAGGGTCTGGAGAAGCCGTGGAGAATGTTATGCTGCCTGTAACATCGTTCAGCATGACCGGTTTGGTGGTGGGTCAGTGATGGTCTGGGGAGGCATATCCATGGAGGGACGCACAGACCTCTGCAGGCTAGACAATGGCACCCTGACTGCCATTAGGTATCGGGATGAAATCCTTGGATCCATTGTCAGACCCTATGCTGGTGCAGTGGGTCCTGGGTTCCTCCTGGTGCACAACAATGCCCGGCCTCATGTGGCGAGAGCATGCAGGCAGTTCCTGGAGGATGAAGGAATGATACCATTGAAGGGCCACCACGCTCACCTGACCTACAGCCAATAGAACACCTCTGGGACATTGTGTTTCGGTCCATCTGACATCACCTGGTTGCACCTCAGACTGTCCAGGAGCTCAGTGATGCGCTGGTCCAGATCTGGGAGGAAATACCCCAGGACACCATCTGTCGTCTCAGTAGGAGCATGTCCCGACGTTGTCAGGCATGCATACAAGCACGTGGGGGCCATACAAACTACTGAGTACCATTTTGAGTTGCTGCAATGAAATTTCAGCAAAATTGACAAGCCTGCTGCATCATTTTTTCACTTAGATTTCCGGGGTGTCTTTGAATTCAATCCTCTGTAGGTTGATCATTTTCATTGCCATCAAACGATGTGGCATCCTTTCGTTCATAACACATTACCCAGTCCATATTAGTATAGATATCCAGCATGATATTTTTCCCCATTGAGATCTGATGTGTTTTCAAAGTGTTCCTTTAATTTTTTTGAGCAGTGTATATATATATATATATATATATATATATATATATATATATATATATACAGTATATATATATATATATATAGCCGCTCTGGAGTAAACCGTGATGTCATCGTCCAGCTCAATTCAGTTCTTGTATAATAGTGTCAATGCAGGCAGATCAATATTATTGTTGAATATTAAATTAAATGTTAAATTTAATGTCCCCAACTAAGCAAGCCATGCCAATGGCAACAAAGTGGAAAAAAGCGACAGTGGCAAGGAACCAAAACTCCATCAGTGACAGAATGGAGAAAAAAACCTTGGGAGAAACCAGGCTCAGTCGGGGCCAGTTCTCCTCTGGCCAATGAACGATCAGTGTATGATTATGATTCAGGCAGCATAACAGGTCAGAAGTCAGATTGGTTTGGAACAATCAGATTATCCAGTTCCATCTGGTTGAAGATCGGAGTCACGCCGGTATGGAGACGAGTTTGTCGAGGATCAGTGCCGATGGCTGTCGTGTCGATGACCATTTTTCTGGCTGCTCTCTTAAGGGCCTGAGTGTGCTCGTTGTACCACGGCGTTGGACTATTTTCTTTAATCTTCTTTAAGCGCAACGGAGCAATTGTGTCTAAAGTGCTGGAAAAGAGAGAGTTAAAAGTTTCTGTTGCAATATCAAGTTCTTCTAAGCTATCTGGGATGCTGAGATGATGAAACTGATCAGAAAGATTATTAATAAAGCAATCTTTAGTGGCAGAAGTGATAGGTCTAATATTTGTAACATGGAGTCGGCTTTGCAGCCTTGGCTAAATTAAGTTTACAAGAGACTAGATAATGATCTGAGATGTCATCGCTCTGCTGCAGAATTTCAACGGCATCAATTCCCGTGTGATGATATTAGATCTAGAGTATGATTACGACAATGAGTAGGTCCTGACACATGTTGTCTAACTCCAATTGAGTTAAGAATGTCTCTAAATGCCAATCCCAATGCATCTTTTTCGTTATCTATATGTATATTAAAATCACCAACAATTAGGACTTTATCTGCAGCCAGTACTAACTCTGATAGAAAGTCAGCAAATTCTTTGATAAAGTCTGTATGGTGCCCTGGTGGCCTGTACACAGTAGCCAGCACAAATGTCAAGCGCGATTTATCATTTACACTAGATAGTGTTACATTAAGCACACTTCTGTAACACTTCAAAATAATTATATTTGAAACTAGACTTCTCAGTAATTCTGAAGATATTACTATAAATTACAGCAACATCTCCCCCTTTGCCTTTCAGATGAGGTTCATGTTTAGTAATGCAATTGTCTGGTTTTAGCCAGGTTTCTGTCAGACACAACATGTCTAGGTTATAGTCTGTAATCATATCATTAATAATAAGTGCTTTTGAAGTAAGGGATTGAATATTCAGCAACCAGAGCTTTATCATTTGCTCATTTGTATTATATCTATTTTTTATTTGTTGAACATCGATTACATTTTTACCCTTAGATGGGGGAGTTTTTTGTATGTCCTAATTCGGGGAACAAACACAGTCTATATGATGATATCTAGGTGAAAGACTCTCTCTGTGATGGGATTTTTCTGACCTCAGTGACGTGAGACAGCTGGCAGACGGTTGGTTTAGCCAGTCTGTCTGCTTCCTGACCTGAGCCCCAATTCATGTTTGAGCTCTAAGACTATGTGCCGTGTGATCTGTGTGAATGGGGATTGTTTTGACAAAGTATGCGGAAAACTCAAAGGAAAAACTTATCCTTTTTAAGCATATAATTGTCTTGGAAACGTCCCCTGAAGCCTACTCATATTTCTGTGTGAAAATGACAATTACCGATAGAAAAGGGTAGCAGGACTCAACAGAGATTCATTATTAATTAATTATGGCTCTATTGGCCGAGGTACTATCATCCCAACAAACACAGAACATTTCCTGAACATTTAGTTTTTTGAGAACCAAATAATAACTTTCTCAGAAACTTAATTTTTTTTACGTTTTTTACAAAAAAAAACAAACAACGTATACAACATTTTTTTTTCCATAATTGTCACTTTTAGAGTATTGTTTTCAAAACCTTCCCTAACCAAAAGCTAACTTTAAAAATGTATGTTTTGGGAAAGTTCTAAAGGCCAATGTACAATGCAGCAACAGACGGCGAACATTGGCAAAAGACTGGGTTTTGTCGGATCAGTGTGTCATATGCCAGGTTCAGACTACATGATATTTTTGTCTGTTACGATAGTCTCTGTGTCAGATTATGCGATTTTTACTCCTTAATTCTTGTCGTGTCATGGACAAGAAGCATGTCAGTATTGTTGCCATAGTACCTAGTGCCATAGTAACTTCTTTAGGAATCCACGCTTCTACACTGCAAAAAATTCTATGATCAATAAGTTATGACAACACATGTTTTTACATTGCTTTAACTCATCAAAAGAAGTTAACTAATGTTCAACTTTAATTTATACAAGATTCAACAAATTTTTTAAGTCAGTTTAATGTAATTTAAGTTAAAATGACTTATACATCCAAGTACTTAATGTAAGGCAGCAACTGTTTTTTACAGTGTACGTGCAATGGACTATCATATTGCTTTCACATTTAGACTCAGTTGCTCCCCATTACCAACCCTTTTCTAAGAACTAGTGCGCCATCATGTGGCTGGATGGTTGACTAAAAGCAAGTATTTTAATTTTCATTAAACCAGGCCTGTCAATCAATATTAAGTGTTGGAAAAGCATGGAGGCAATAACAGACATCACGAAAAAGGTGAGGGATAACGAATATGTAGAATTGAAACATCTAGGGTCGTCATCGGTGTGGGCAACTTTTGTGATCATTGTTGATAAGGAAGGAAAAAAGACTGGTGCAGTTAAATGCACTGCAATACCATATTAAGATTTGATTCAGCTAAAACTGGAACGTCCCATTTGCTGAAGCACCAGAGATCATGTCGGCACAAGAAATCGATGCAAAGCTCCATACGTTTGTTGTTGGAGCAGTGGAGTGCCTGCTCAGTATAAAAAGACAATTCTTGAAAATCGCATTCAAGTCTGTGCCGAAGATCTCAGACCATACCGAATGTTTGAAACAAGCGCATTTTGTCAGTTAGCACAGAGCTTGGTCGAGATAGGAGCTACGCACAGCCATTGTGATGTCAAAGAACTTCTTCCCTCGGGAGTCACTGTTTCTCATGCCACTTTGGAGAGGTGCGTTGCCTTGAAACAAGAGCTTTTACTTAAAGTCAAGCATATAATTGATGAGGCATTTGCTTTGTGGAGCATCCACTGACATGTGGACTGATGATTTAATTTTCAAAAGGTCAGCTACACATGCTTCACACTCCACTTCATAGATGAAGACTGGATGTTTCAGAGCCGGGTAATTTGCACCAGAGCTTTTCCATTTTACTCAACGCAAACATAAAAACTGAACCGTTGAAACAGTTGCATGACTTCAGGCTGTCACAGGTCGAAATAGACAAACTTGTGTTTGTTAGTGATCAAGGCGCTAATATACAGGCTGCTCTGGAAACACAAAAGCTATAATGCACACATTCTCAACACTGTGCTGAAACACACTTTCAAGAAGGGAATTGATGAGGAGGAAGATCCATTACAGCCTGTGAGAACATGTATTAATCAGTGTAAGTCACTGATGACATATATTAAGCTTTCTGGTTTGCAGCTCCTCCTGATACGCACCCTCAAACAGGAATGTGAGACTTGCTGGAACATTCGATGATGCTTTCGATGATGTGCAAAGACTTCTTATGACAAGAGGAGAAATACACAAAATTAGTCACATCTCAAAAGATATTCTTCAAATGCTAGTTCAATTTTTGACCCCATTCAAAATGGCAAGTGATGAATTGAGCGCCATCTGTTGTCTTTATGGAAATCTACACTGCTTGAGCACTGTGTGGTTATGCTGGCCGACCCTAAAGCACTGGAGATTCTGAAGTGCAGAGCCAAAGCCCTTTCTGAGTGAACGAATTGCACTCGACCACCATGTGAAGCTTACTGTGCTCTTGTGGCCTAAGTTTAAGCAGCTACGTGTGTTCACAAACGAGGAGAGAGATGAAATATACCAAAGTGTTACCAAATATACCAAAATATACCAAGTATACCGGAGCAAGTTGGACAGCCTTCTCAGTCCAACAGACACGGACCCTCCCATTCCAGATATTACCATCACAGCCAGTGCGCCGCAGTGGCTGGTCCATCTGTGAAGTTCAGCCAGTGGGAGGATGTGGATGACACAGACATGGCAGTGGATGAGCTGAATGCCTACTTGAATAAAAAAAAATTCATGCATGATAGTGACAGAGACATTTTAGGTGTTTGGAAAAACACATATCACATCTTCCCAAAGATGGCAACTCTTGCAGGGAAGATTCTGTGTGTTCCAGCCTCCAGCGTTAGTTGACACCTTTCTTGGTACAGCAAGTGTCAATGCTTTGCTTTTCCTGAACAGCAACGAAAAAGTAGGCTGAGAGGAGAACTGTACACTGTAACATTTAACTGACTGGACATCTGACTTTATTTCAAAACCTAATTGCCTATAGGATAAACCAGTATGTAAAATAGGGTGATCTCTGTTCTGCGGTAATCTGCCTGTAAATCGAGGCAACTATATTATGTTCAGTACTTTGTTTTTAAAAGTTTAAAGGAGTCAAGATAAAATTATTGATTCTTGCATCTTGCTAATCACATTACAACGATTAAACTTTCATTAATTTGATATGAAGAACAGATGTGCCAACTAGTTACTGACCTGATGCAGACTAATATACACATAGCTGAAGCGGATTGATATCATCTGGGTCTGGAGCGAGGTTTACACGGTGTAAGAAAAAATGACGTGGACGAAGATCTCAAAAATGAAGTTTATTACAGCATAGCAGTGGCAAGGTACACAAAGCACCTTGGGTTCACCTGCGTCAGAATGAACCCCGAACATACCCAATACTAAACCTTTTATCCTGGTCTTAATGTAAATGAAGCTCTTCTTGCAACAGCTGTGGTCTGTATGTTAATGAAATTGAGACACCCCATGGTCCCTAATGTCCCACAGAAGGTTCTCTGTTATTCTTTCAAATAAGAACAGTCAAAGGTTAAAGTGATAAGATTGTTTGAAGTCCCTTTAATCAAGATGGTTCTCGATTGCCCTCTGTCACTCCCAAACTATAGGTGACACCTGTGCCTCTGTGATACTATTTTCATATTACTGAGATTGGATATAATCGTCTCTATATGATAATTAAGCTCTTTTAAGTGAAGGAACATTTGATATATATATATATATATATATATATATATATATATATATATAGGAGTGGAAGTTGTTGGGAACTGAACATAATTTCTTATAGACCCCCCTTTGATGCTCTTGGCCCAAAGTAGCATCACAACCACTCCCTTTTCGTAGATAACACCTCCCGAAACCTGGTGGGCAGGTGCCCCAGTCGCGGCGTAGCCCTGGCTTAGGTTGTTCCCTTATGGCCATCAGAGAATCTTACCCATCTTCGGGATCTACGCCTCCTGCACACTGAGTTATGGCTCTACTTCACTTGAGCAAAATTATCATAGTTTGTGATAATGAAATGTATTATTATTATTATTTATTTTTTTATATGAGGTAACCAAGAACCATCATATCCACTTGGAACATTCAATATTGATCATGGAATTATCTATAATCTAACTATAATCTAATGTTTAAACGTAGAATGTATACATCAATCTATAATCTAATGTTTAAACATAGAACGCATAACATAATGCATTGGCAAATAATAAGAAAGATACATACACATACAGCCATTTTAAAGGTTACATTCCAAATTAAACCAGAATAGGCCATATCTCTATCATGCATTCGTTTAGCAAAAATCTTGTCTTTCTTCAAGGCCTTGTTGGGCTCTCACAATGTCAAATGTTCAGTGGTGTTCACATCAGTGATGTTAGCATATTGATTAGTTTTGACAACTCAAATAATCAACAATCAATAGACAATATAGTGTGTGTGTGTGTGTGTGTGTGTGTGTGTGTGTGTGTGTGTGTGTGTGTGTGTGTGTGTGTGTGTGTGGACATGTTTTTCTACACCGGTGGGGGACTTAAACTGAATGCACACAGACTCATGGGGACTCGTGTCACCGTGGGGACCTAAATTGAGGTCCCCATGGGTACAAAAGCTTATAAATTATACAGAATTAGTTTTTTTTTGAAAATGTAAAAATGTAGAATGTCTCCTGTGATGGGTAGGTTTAGGGATAGGGGCAGTGTAAGGGGATAGAATATACAGTTTGTACAGTATAAAAACCATTACGTCTATGGAGAGTCCTCACAAAGAAAGACCAGACGTGTGTGTGTGTGTGTGTGTGTGTGTGTGTGTGTGTGTGTTTGTATATTTTGTGTCCATTTTCTCAGTGTGGACATCCTTTATCCACTTGTTTTCCCTCTATGTGGAAAAACTACTGTCCGTAGTCTCTGAAATCTCTTCTTGTTTCACTTCTCATTGTCCATTTTTTTTTTTTTCACTTGAAGAGCAAGTCCTTCTAGATTCTAGAAGAAGCAGTTACTGGTGTTGTTCGAGTCTGTGCATCTTCATCAGTTCCATCCATTCCATGGTGGGTCTCAGGGTTTCTAGGTCTTTTAGGCCTGGAGTTCTGGATCTTGCAGGTCTGGATATCTCTATTCTTTTCTTTTTCTTGAGCAAATCCCCCTGGCTCCACTTCCTTCTCGTCCTTCAAACGACCAGATCACCTTTCTCCAGGAGGTTACAAATTTCAGGCAAACATCTCGATGCTTATATCTGAAACTATAATCAAAAGAAGAGGTTGCCCCCCTTTCCCCCACAAGCATCTTTTCACATTCAAACATCAAAGTCACAGAAGTTTCATCTCAAAACATCAAACATCGATAATGTTTTTTTTTTAAATATTTCTAAACATAATGTCATTAAAACATTTATTATAAATTACAACTACATATCAATGCTAATAAAACATGTTTCATAAATCATAAAGAATCATAAAGAATCACCCCCCTTTTGATAGTAAACCTTTCTCTACAATGTGTTACTATCAAAAACTTATTCTAATTTGCATCAGCATTTGCTGTGACTGAGCTACAGTCATGTTGCTGGTGCAGTGATATATTTGACAAGGTGTGAATGACTTCTTTATTTCCTTTCAACAGTGCCAACTGGGTTTCTAAATTGCCTATTTTCTTAAAGTCCCTGTAAAGTCAAAATTAAGTATGTGTTCTGAGTTTGTCACACCACAGAAAAATGTGTTATTAGCCACCCAGCCAAATTTGAATGATAAAAAAAGCAGGCAAGTACATAAAATAAGCTATCAAAATCTTGAAAAAATGAGCAGTTGTCTCTGCTCTCAAACGCTGGGGGCGTGTCCACTGGCTGCGCTGAAACCACGCCCACTCGCGGGAAAGCTGCAGTCGCCACTAGGGGTGTTCGGTTCCGGTTTTTTTGGAGTCGACTCCGACTCCCGACTCCTAGTTTTGGAGTTGGTGGAATCGACTCCTCGACTCCATTTAAAAGTGACGTATTTTTGTAAGGGTTGTAGGTGATTTTACTGTCATTTAAATTTGATATATATGGACATTAACTCCTAAATAAACTCCTTATTTGGATTTACATTTCATTAGCTGAATTACGTGTTTTATCTTAATTAAATATTTATCTGGGACTGTACAGGAAAACATATAACTAGCGTTACAGCGTTTACCTCATCCATCTCATCTTGACTGGTGCTTGGCCGTTGAAGACTTGCGAGTTCTGTTCGATGAAACGCTTTCAAGTGTTTCCACATGCACGACGTTGAACTGTTGAATTTTAAACAACGTTTACAAATATCACAACGAACTTTAGTTTTGTCTTTGGTCTGGTTGAAATATTTCCACACGGTTGAGGTCGACTGTATTGAACCACATCATGATTGATTGAGCCGCAAACAGACCCAACAGAAAAAAACTATCTATACATTATTGTTCTTTGTTTTCCTGGCATTACTTATTTTTTCCTCTCATTTCTTTATCTTTTTGTTTTAATTTCCGTATCTTTATATTCATTATAATCTTTTCGTTATAATGAACTGTTGCTGTGTTGAACTTGAAAAAAAACACTCGACACTGGGAGTCGATTCCTGACCTGGAGTCGATTCCGACACTAGGGCTAGTGAGAGTCGAGGAATCGACTCTTTTGGAGTCGACTCCCCATCTCTAGTCGCCACACTCAACTGTCACCGCTACAGCTGGAATGGATGCTCCTAGAGAGGCGGGTTTTGGCGGTGATCCTCAGCTGTCCATCAAGGTGGCTCTTCACAAAATTAATCCACCTCTTCTTGATGTGATCGTTTTTCGGAAATTTGAATAAGGACACCAATCTGTTTTGTACGTGATCGCATCCAGGTAATATGGATTTCCGTGATGAAGGCATAGCTAGCTAGCAAACTGTAGGCTGTAGTTATTAGCTAATAGTACTGACAGTAACTCGCGATCGGCAAACTGATGTGATTGTGCTCTATTTAGGGGAGGGGCCAGCGTCAGGGGCTCCAGTGCGTCATCAAGTAGGGGCGTGTCCAGGAGCTCAGGGGCTCCAGTGCGTCATCGAGCCCCCGTTTTAGCCCCGCCCAAAAAATCCGGAACACAGCAATGGTGAAAAACTGTTTAACGGTCTAACTCCACAATTCAGTACTTCACAGTTCACAGTCTTTGTAATATGTTTTAGCAATACATTTCTAACATTTATAATGTGTTTAGAATTTTTTTTTAGAATTGCCTTTACAGGGACTTTAAGCAAACAACGATAGTCCATCTTTCTTTTGTGTGAAAAGTAACACTGTCTTGCCTTGTGCCCCATCTTTCCACAAGCAAAACAAACAACCTCCTTATCTTCCTTTCTTATCCCTAAACAGTGCCTTGCAATGTGACCATCCTTTCCACAAGCAAAACAAACAACTTCCTGATCTTCCTTTCTTTTCTCCAAACAATGCCTTGCAATGTGACCATCCTTTCCACATGCATGACAGACAAAGTTTTGAAGAGGTCTCTCATTGTCTTGACAGTGTCTAGCAATGTGACCAGCTTTTCCACATGCATAGCAAAGAATAACACCCTCTGAATTTATTCTTGCAAATCTCCTTGATCCCTGATAGAAACCATTAGGCAATGTAATAGAACATTCTCTCTCGCGAAAGGCAGCAACTGGATGTCTAGATTTGGCAGCTTTCATTTGACTATTTGCATGAACATTATTGTTGTAAAACTGTGTCATTTTAGCAATAATGTCATTATATTCAGAGAGTGGTGTCACTAGCATTGTCACAGCAGACCTGGTGAGTTTGTCACATTTGTTAATCAAGGCAGACTTGAAAGTGACATCATTCTTAGTAATGTCCGGATTGCCACTGAAAGTTTTAAACATCTCCAATAATCGTTCTGAAAACGCTGCTGGATGCTCCCCTTTCCTCATGTGCATCTCAGATATTTTATCCCAATTAACTGACATCACACCTAAGACTTCAAGCAGTGCCTTTTTCCTCTCCGACTTATTAGCATTTCTGTCCTTTACTTTCTTAGTTAAGGCTCCAGACAAAGTGTCAGGCAAGCACATTCTTAACAAAACGCATGCATCACCATCAGTAAAATTGTAAACTTCAGTATATTCCTCCAAGTTTTTCAGAAAATCTAATGGATCTTGTTTGGCAGGATCAAATTTCCCAATATTCTTGATCACAGCATCTAGTTCAGTTGGATTAAATCCTCTGACTATGGTGGTGGTCATTGGTTCCTCCCTTCCTTCACTAGCAGGCGTAGTCGTAGTAGAATGAACTGGTGCCATCGGAAATCTAACTCTACAGTCAGAGTATTGGCTACTGAATGACTGAGAATCTTGTTCCCAACCCTCAGTCCTGTCTTCCTGCAAATCTGGCATCTCTGGAACTGGGTTACACAACGTGACACCTAACAATGTCTTACTAGGGTTTTTCTCTGTTGAGCCATTCTTTATCATAAACTGACAAGTCGCCTTCGCTTCCTCCAAATTTTTAGACAATGTTTCCACAGATGATTTAAGCATACTATTGTTAGTTCTAAGAAGTGAAATCTCATTCTGCATCTTGACCTTTTCTTCTTTCCATATCGTTTCACTAGCCAGGTAATTTTTTGTAGAAATTACCCCAACACTGAGTCGCTCATTTTCAGCCTCTAACTCATCTACTCTCCTCCTAGTTACTTTGTATGAAGCAAAAATTGTTTGAAGCGCATTAGCAATTTTCCCATTTTTGTTCTTAGGCATTTTGGGATCATTTTCAAACTTAGAGATAGCCCACTTGTACGGTTTATCAACAATATTCTCTATTCCGTCAAACATTCCCTGAGAACCGTGTTTAGCGATGTATTTAACAATAATTTCTTCCATTTTCAAAAGTCTTATCAAGCTTTAAAATATCTCGTGATCTAATAGTTATTCACAAAGTCTGATTTAAATGACTACACGTTAACTAGTTCCTTTGAGATATCCATTAGTCTAAATATTCACAGCTCCAGTACTTCGGACACAAATGATCAAAATAGCCACACTACCTGAGGCTTCTAAACTTAACCACAGCCACAATCCATTGGACCTTAAATTTCATTACGCAAAACAGTTAAGAATGTAACACTGTCACAGTACGTCGGACAAAACCACACTACATCGGGTTTTATGTTATTTTCTTAAAATAATTTACTTAGCCACAGTACTTCGGGCTTAAACAATATTTATCCAATTTAAAACACTGCCACAGTACGTCGGGCAAAACCACACTGCTTCGGGTTCTTGTTTTAAACTTCACAGAGTCACAGCGCGTCGGACTCACTAGCCTACACTTTAACACAATCGTTGTGAAATAATTCTGTGACCACACTGCGTCGGGTCTATTCAATTACTTTAGAATTTCCTAAGAATCATTACCACTTCCCAATCGGTTTCAAGTACGTTAGAAACATATACATTTGTTTCAGTTACTTTAGAAACAACCAATCTAATATAACTCTGCCACCACAGTACTTCGGGTTTATTCAATTACTTTAGAATCTTAACAGAATTATAAGAGACCAACACCAAATTTCAGTTACTTTAGAAACTTTACACTTAAGCACTTTGTTTCAATTACTTTAGAAACAACAATTCCAATACAACTCTGTCACCACACTGCTTCAGGCTTATTCAGTTACGTTAGAATCTTAAACAAAATTGTACGGAATAGGCTTAACAACTCCTCCTGCTAATACTGAATAAACCAAATTCGATCTCTTCTGTCCTTAATTTTTCTTTTCTAGATTTTTTTAAAACGAGGAATTCCTTGACAAAAACAGCATAAATAAAAGAAAACAGCTTTTTCTTACCTTTTCCCTTTTTTGTTGGAAATCCGTCGACTGGGTCTGGCTCGCCAATGTAAGAAAAAATGATGTGGACGTCGAAGATCTCAAAAATGAAGTTTATTACAGCATAGCAGTGGCAATGTACACAAAGCACCTTGGGTTCACCGGCGTCAGAATGAACCCCGAACATACCCAATCCTAAACCTTTTATCCTGGTCTTAATGTAAATGAAGTTGCTCTTCTTGCAACAGCTGTGGTCTGTATGATATTTTATTAACAAAGTTCGGGAGGAGCAGGTTCAGATAATTAACCAAATTATGCACAGCTGGAGATTAATCAGTAATCAACTCAATGACAGAGTATAAATTCACAGCAGACCTATCTCTGTTCATTGAAAGTTTGTCAGCATCCCTCCTCCACCCCATCTCCTCACTTCCAGTTCCATCTACACTTACCAACTGGGGGGAGTACTTTGGGTTCGGGCCTAACTCCGAGGGCTTCTGTACTCTGGGCTCGGAGCCCTCCCCCCGGACAGCACGCCAAATACGCATAAATTTATTGTATTAATTATATGTAGATGTGAACTCGTGAAATGTTAATGAAATTGATACACCCCATGGTCCCTAATGTCCCACAGAAGGTTCTCTGTTATTCTTTCAAATAAGAACAGTCAAAGGTTAAAGTGATAAGATTGTTTGAAGTCCCTTTAATCAAGATGGTTCTCGATTGCCCTCTGTCACTCCCAAACTATAGGTGACACCTGTGCCTCAGTGATACTATTTTCATATTACTGAGATTGGATATAATCGTCTCTATATGATAATTAAGCTCTTTTAAGTGAAGGAACATTTGATATATATATATAGGAGTGGAAGTTGTTGGGAACAGAACATAATTTCTTATAGCGGGGTAACGTTAAAATAATAAACAATTAGAGCAGTTTCATTTTTTTCACTGCAGATTTGCATTGGAAAATTGTGGGGCACAGCAGAGCTCGGGAGGGCTCCGAGACTGGCTGCCCCACTTAGTATCATTATACATGCCTGCCGAAGCCATATGCAAAATTGTAATAGATCCTTCTCATATATCAAATCTGAAAATATTTGTTACTTAATGCTGAACACATTTACAATTTATTATTGATTCAGTTTATATAGAGGTCTATGTTTTGGATAAATATTTTGGTGGGTCTCTGCCCACCTGCCCTCACAGACGAGCCGCGGCTGCTCTCGAGTCTCAGCACCTTGAAATCAAATCTTTTTGATATTGATTCTCTGCCCCAACTATCAGTATGTAACGTCTAAAGGAAGAAGAAGATGAAGTTCCAGGCAAAAGATCCAAAATACTCAATATTTATTTCAACAGAAGAATACTCGAAACAGTGTGCGTGCACAGACAGAGTGCTAACACAAACATTGACCGACAACTGAAGAGTGAAAAGGGAGAACTTAAATACATAGATGATAATGGGTGACGACAGGTGACAGTGATGATGAAGATTGACTAATTAACTAAACACAGGTGACAGAACTGAACTAATGATGATGAAACTAATGACAATGAAAACAAACAGAAAGTCCATGAAAACGTGACATAACTCCCCCCTCCCGCTAGGCACGACCCGTGCCGTAGATGAAGAATGGACGGACTCCAGGATGGTCCAGACGACCAAGGCGGAGCAGACTAGTCAGGGGGCCAAGGCGGAGTAGGAGACCACCCCTCGGGCGGTCCAGGCGGGGACGACCCTTCAGGCGGCCATGGCGATCCAGGCTGAGGAGGTGGCCATGGTGAAGCAGGCTGAGGAGGTGGCCATGATGATGAGGACCCTTCGGGTGGCCATGGCGGTGAGGACCCTTCGGGTGGCCATGGCGGTGAGGACCCTTCGGGTGGCCATGGCGGAACAGGCTGGTCCGGAGGCGTATTGCCCCCCCCAAAAAATTTTCCTGGGGAGGCTCCCCAGTATGGAGTCCTGGGCCAGCGATGAAGAGGGCTTTGAACTGGGCAGGACCAGCGATGAAGAGGGCTTTGAGCTGGGCAGGACCAGCGGCGAAGAGGGCTCTGAGCTGGGCAGGACCAGCGGCGAAGAGGGCTCTGGGCTGGGCAGCGATGAGGGCTCTGGGCTGGACAGGACCAGCTGTGAAGAGGGCCTTGAGCTGGGCGGAACCAGCGGCGAGGGCTCTGGGCTGGACAGGACCAGCTGTGAAGAGGGCCCTGAGCTGGGCGGAACCAGCGGCGAGGGCTCTGGGCTGGACAGGACCAGCTGTGAAGAGGGCCTTGAGCTGGGAGGAACCAGCGGCGAAGAGGGCCCTGAGCTGGACGGAACCAGCGGCGAAGAGGGCCCTGAGCTGGGCGGAACCAGCGGCGAGGGCTCTGGGCTGGACAGGACCAGCTGTGAAGAGGGCCCTGAGCTGGGCGGAACCAGCGGCGAGGGCTCTGGGCTGGACAGGACCAGCTGTGAAGAGGGCCTTGAGCTGGGAGGAACCAGCGGCGAAGAGGGCCCTGAGCTGGACGGAACCAGCGGCGAAGAGGGCCCTGAGCTGGGCGGAACCAGCGGCGAGGGCTCTGGGCTGGACAGGACCAGCTGTGAAGAGGGCCCTGAGCTGGGCAGGACCAGCGGCGAAGAGGGCTCTGAGCTGGGCAGGACCAGCGGCTAAGAGGGCTCTGAGCTGGGCAGGACCAGCGGCGAAGAGGGCTCTGGGCTGGGCAGCGATGAGGGCTCTGGGCTGGACAGGACCAGCTGTGAAGAGGGCCTTGAGCTGGGCGGAACCAGCGGCGAGGGCTCTGGGCTGGACAGGACCAGCTGTGAAGAGGGCCCTGAGCTGGGCGGAACCAGCGGCGAGGGCTCTGGGCTGGACAGGACCAGCTGTGAAGAGGGCCTTGAGCTGGGAGGAACCAGCGGCGAAGAGGGCCCTGAGCTGGACGGAACCAGCGGCGAAGAGGGCCCTGAGCTGGGTGGAACCAGCGGCGAGGGCTCTGGGCTGGACAGGACCAGCTGTGAAGAGGGCCCTGAGCTGGGCGGAACCAGCGGCGAGGGCTCTGGGCTGGACAGGACCAGCTGTGAAGAGGGCCTTGAGCTGGGAGGAACCAGCGGCGAAGAGGGCCCTGAGCTGGACGGAACCAGCGGCGAAGAGGGCCCTGAGCTGGGCGGAACCAGCGGCGAGGGCTCTGGGCTGGACAGGACCAGCTGTGAAGAGGGCCCTGAGCTGGGCGGAACCAGCGGCGAGGGCTCTGGGCTGGACAGGACCAGCTGTGAAGAGGGCCTTGAGCTGGGAGGAACCAGCGGCGAAGAGGGCCCTGAGCTGGACGGAACCAGCGGCGAAGAGGGCCCTGAGCTGGACGGAACCAGCGGCGAAGAGGGCCCTGAGCTGGACGGAACCAGCGGCGAAGAGGGCCCTGAGCTGGACGGAATCAGCGGCGAAGAGGGCTCTGGGCTGGACAGGACCAGCTGTGAAGAGGGCCCTGAGCTGGGCGGAACCAGCGGCGAGGGCTCTGGGCTAGACAGGACCAGCTGCAAAGAGGGCCCTGAGCTGGGCGGAACCAGCGGCGAAGAGGGCCCTGAGCTGGACGGAACCAGCGGCGAAGAGGGCCCTGAGCTGGACGGAACCAGCGGCGAAGAGGGCTCTGAGCTGGGCGGGACCAGCGATGGTGAAGGCTCTGTGCTGGACGGGACCAGCGGTGAAGGCTCTGTGCTGGACGGGACCAGCGGTGAAGGCTCTGTGCTGGATGGGACCAGCGGTGAAGGCTCTGTGCTGGATGGGACCAGCGGCGAAGGCTCTGTGCTGGACGGGACCAGCGGTGAAGGCTCTGTGCTGGACGGGACCAGCGGTGAAGGCTCTGTGCTGGACGGGAACAGGGGTGAAGAAGTCTCTGGCTCTGGCGGGCAGGCGACTGGCTCTGGATCGTCAGGGCTGATGAGAGGGGGAAAATCGCTGAAGTCATCAACCTCGGACATAGGGTTGGCGGGCATGACGCTCACAGTCTCAGGGGCGGCGGGCACGACGCATACTGCCTTGGTCTCGGCAGCTCTGGCGTGAAGTGCAGGCTCGGCTGGACTGGCGTGAAGTGCAGGCTCGGCTGATTTCCGGATGATGATGGGTGGCGTGGTGAAGATGGCTGGAGATGGTGGCGTTCCGGACCCGAACTGGTATGCCGGCTCGGCAGGAACCAACCGGATGATGAACGGGGCTGCGTTGAATAGGAACAACAGGTTATCTCTGGTGTCCATAACTTTGGGTCGGTCAATCTCTAACGTCTCAAGGAAGAAGAAGATGAAGTTCCAGGCAAAAGATCCAAAATACTCAATATTTATTTCAACAGAAGAATACTCGAAACAGTGTGCATGCACAGACAGAGTGCTAACACAAACATTGACCAACAACTGAAGAGTGAAAAGGGAGAACTTAAATACACAGATGATAATGGGTGACGACAGGTGACAGTGATGCTGAAGATTGACTAATTAACTAAACACAGGTGACAGAACTGAGCTAATGATGATGATGAAACTAATGACAATGAAAACAAACAGAAAGTCCATGAAAATGTGACACAGTACAGGTATTATTTGGTGGTTTGGGATGAAAAACTGTACTACAAAATACTGTATTTACAG
Source organism: Vimba vimba (assembly GCA_022828995.1). Lineage (NCBI taxonomy): Eukaryota > Metazoa > Chordata > Actinopteri > Cypriniformes > Leuciscidae > Vimba > Vimba vimba. The sequence goes on from CM040841.1 coordinate 8,414,879, forward strand.
TGTACTTTTTAGAATATTTCTTGTAACATTTAAAATATTTTAATAGTTTTGGTAACACTTTATTTTGATGGTCCATTTTGAACATTCAGTTGACTATAAGTAACTTTGCAACTACATGTCAACTTATTCTTCTAACCCTACCAGTCTACTAATACTCTACTAAAATACTCTCTAGTGAGTTAGTAGACATATAAGCACAATGCTACTTATATTCAACAGAATGTGTTAAAGGGATCATCTAAATAAAGTGAAACTATAGTTAACCATGTTGTAAATTATATTAGTATTATTTATATTTATTATAGCCTATATTATTATTATTATTATTATTATTATTATATAAATTACATATAAGTTTCATTAAAACATTAACATTTTTATTATTTTTTGTATATATATATCATATATACATACATATAAGGTCAAATAAAGTATGTATGATCTAAAAAAAGGGGTTAATTAATCACTCACCTACAGTGACAGCTTGGGGTTCATCCCTGCTAGGGAGACAATTTAATGTTGGGTAGAAAGCGAGACCTTGCGATCTCATCATTAAGAGAGGAATCAAGGTTAATTGAGGCGGTTAGAGGGACAGTTCTTCTCTCTCAGGGGGAGATGAGTATGACCACACCAGCGCGCCATCTCTGCCACTGATACATGTGGGAGCTAAAGGTCAAGTGTCGCTGTATCTCAGTCTGGCCTTTCCTCCTACTTTCCCTCACCAACCTTATCCCTCTGATTGTCCCCTCCTCCTCTGTGACCTTTCCTCCATCCCACCATCTTTTTCATTCAAACTCACGGATAACAGACGCCCCATGTTCGGCGGGACAGCTGGTGAGGCGGGGAGTCTGGACTGACTGTTTTGACTCTAATCAGATTTTATTATTCCCGGTGGGAAAATGTTAGTGAACCCCTGCCAAAATAATTTTCTCTCTGCTGTCGGTGTGTGTGTGTATCTTTTAGTAGTGAAAGTGTGTGTATAGTTGATAAATTTAATGATTCTCATATGAAATACTGTAGCAGTTCCGTGGTACATCAGACATTGGTACTGTACTGAAATTAATGTACCATGGTATTTAGATAGTATTCCAAAGTGCTTTTCCAGAACACAATGACAATACCATGGTTCACGCCATTTAAGTATAGGCCTGCTATTGTATTACCACGGTACATAAAAAACCCAAAAAAAAAAAGTATATATACATGTAACGAGGTTCAGATGTTATGGGAAGAAGGAGGCAGGAACCGGCGAACATTTAAAGACTTTTAATGACAAAAATAAAACAAATACAAAATGAAAGTAAAAGCCAGCAGCCCCTCACGGACGACTGCTGGCAACACAGAACATCAAATAAAACACAGGCCTGTTCCTCTCTCGCTCTTCACTGTCGTCGCTCCTCCTTTATGCTTCCGCTCCTCCGTGAGAGATGCGAGAGATTGCGCACGTGTCGCTCATTATCAATCACGCCACCGGCCTCGCGCCGTCCTCCCACGGCCCTCGACCTCGTCGTGCTCTCCACAATATATATATGTTTGGTATTATGGTGTTACACATCCAAAAAACAAGGTATTATTGTGATCATTTTAGAGTGGCCTTTTATTGTGGCCAGCCTAAGGCACACCTGTGCAATAATCATGCCGTCTAATCAGCATCTTGATATGCCACACCTGTGAGATGGATGGATTATCTTGGCAAAGGAGAAGTGCTCACAAACACAGATTTAGACAGATTTGTGAACAATATTTGAGAGAAATAGGCCTTTTGTGTACATAGAAAAAGTCTTAGATCTTTGAGTTCAGCTCATGAAAAATGGGGGCAAAAACAAAAGTGTTGCATTTATAATTTTGTTCAGTGTATATCCAAAACATTGTATTACTATGGTGCATATGCAAAAACCACAATATTACCACAGTGAATATCCAAAAAACAAGATGGTATTGTAACGATGTGTAGACTCAGAAGATGACGTTAACGGAAGTATTTATTGACAGCACAGAGCAACAGGGCAGAAATGGGTAAGTATACAGTTCAAATACATGTGGTTGAGTGAAAATAACTTGATAACAGAACTTTCCTTTTGGCAAGTGCCGGAGATCGTGGATGACAGATGCAGGATGGCAGATGGAAGCACACACCTCGTCTGGTAAGTATGAAGGTAAGCTTGATCATGTAGGCAAACAGACAGGAACGCTGGAGACACGAGGAAAGACACACTGGAGAAATACGCAGGAGATCGAGAAAGTCCACTACATAAGAACGAGACTGGACAATGAGGGAAGATGAGGTGTGTACTTTTATGGTGCTGCTGATGAAGGTGATAGCTGGCAGGTGAGAGCCAGAGAGGATGATGGGAAACATAGTGCTGAAGTGACAGGTGAGATTGTGACAGTACTAAGTGACAGGTGGGATCATGGCAGGTCTTACCATGGTAAATGTCTAAAAGACATGGCATTACTTTGATACATGTCCAAAAACATGGTATTTTTGTGATATATGTCCAAAAATTATGTTACCATGGTGCATTTGCAAAGAAACATCGTTATGGTAAATGGAAAACCATGGTATTACTGTGGCACAAGATTTTTTGTTTTGATTCTCTGCATTTGGATCTTCAACCCAAGTCTCGGAGCAGTTTGTAACAACCATGGATAAGTTTGAACAATGTTATAATTTATGTATATATTTTTATTTATAATAAAAAAATGTTTTAAAAGTACTGTTTTTATTATTGTTCAGTATATGATTTTAATAAAATTATGAATTACCATGGCATTACCATCTGATTCCATCCATGTACTATGGTATCACCACAGTACTGTACCATGTAAGTGTACAGTATCAGTGAGCCTGTCTAAAACATGCCTGGTTCTGTTGTGTACAGTGTTATAGTGTGTGTGTCTGTGGTGTGTGAGGAGCAGTATGGTTATGATGGGTCACAGGCAGCCATTACCCGCGCGACCCAGCGAGAGTCTGTCCAAACCACTGCTTTCAATTAATCTTTCTGTGCGTGTGGAGCGAGTCAGAAGCAGCAGGAATAGAGACATCTGCAGAAACACATCTGCCATAATCACTGCTGCTCTGTGGCCCTGACGCCCCGCACTTACAGCGGCTGGCACACTTCTCATCCATCTATTTCCCATCCTTCATTGTCTCCTTTCCTCCACGCAGGAATCCCTCAATTGTATTGATTTATAAGTAAAATAAGGTCTATGTAAATACTACGTAATTACACAGTCATTCTGTATTTCAAATTTCAAATGTCTAAGACGATCTGTGACGTGGCGGAAGAGTGCCTCGGTGTGACCAAGCCAGGGCGACAATTCATAGACAAGCAGGTCTGGTGGTGGACTGACGAGGTACAGGAAGCTACAAAGGCAAAGAAGGCTGCATTCAAGCTATGGCGTGTCTCGCGGGTGGCCGTCGATTGGCATGAGTATAGACGACAGAAGTCGATAGCGAAGAAGGTGGTGGCTACCGCAAAGGCCCGACACCACGCCGAGCTCTATGCACAGCTCGACACGCCTGAAGGAGCCAACCGAATATACAAACTCGCAAATGCTCGCCATCGCTCGACACTGGATATTGGTCAAGTAATGAATATCAAAGACTCCAACCATCAAGTCCTTCGTGATCCACCCGCCATTTTGCAACGCTGGAAAGAGTATTTTGACCCGATTTGCAACATGGAATTCCCGCATCCACTGATCACAAGCAGCGCCCCCATCCTCGGGCCTGTACCGCAGATCAGCCTTGCCGAGGTCGAGTTTGCAGTTAAAAAGATGAAGAAAGGAAAGGCCCCTGGACCAGATAACATTCCCGCCGAGGCGTGGAAGCTACTCGGACACCGAGGCATTGAAGTCCTTGCCCGACTGTTAAATAAGATCATTGATGAGGGTACCATTCCCTCAACATGGGCTGCAAGCGTAACGGTCCCGATCTGGAAAGGCAAAGGCGACGTCAGCGAATGCAACACCTACCGCCCGATTCGCCTGCTCTGCCATGCCTTGAAGATATTTGAGCGCGTAATTGACACCCGCCTTCGGAAGATCGTCTCCATCAGTCCAAATCAGTGCGGATTTGTTAGAGGAAGCGGCACTACTGATGCGATCCACGGCGTCAGGCTCCTGCTAGAGAGGCACCGGGAGAAGAACCAGCAAGTACACATGGCCTTTCTCGACCTTGAGAAGGCATTTGACCGCGTGCCCCGGGATCTTATCTGGCATTCCCTCCGCTCTCACGGTGCCCCCGAAGAGTACGTACGATGGATCAAGCTTCTCTATACCAACAACACCAGCGTCATCCGATGCCCTGCAGGCTTGTCCGAAACATTTCCGACCACCGTTGGCGTGCACCAGGGATCCGCCCTCTCCCCGCTTCTTTTTATCCTTTGCATGGATACTGCCACGGGGGATATTCAGGTGTCTCAGCCATGGTCACTTCTATTCGCCGACGACATCTTCCAAGCTGATAAAACCCGTTGTGGGCTTGAACGTCAAGTGCAAGACTGGAATGAGCGGTTAGACGCGCACGGATTGCGCCTTAACATCAAGAAGACCGAGTATATGGAGTGCGGACCCCAGACTGATGGGACAATCAGAGTTGGAGGGCAGCCATTAAACAAAGTCACCGAATTTAAATATCTTGGTTCTCTAATCCGGAGCGACGGTGACTCTCTGCCTGATGCCCGAGCCCGAGTCAACACAGCATGGCTCAAATGGAGACAAGTCACAGGCATTCTCTGTGATCGCCGAATGCCCATACCACTCAAGGGCAAGATTTATAAAACCGTTGTACGCCCGGTCGCGTTGTATGGTTCCGAGTGTTGGCCAGCCACCACCAAACATGAGCAGTCCCTCCATGTTATGGAGATGAAGATGCTCCGCTGGTCCCTCGGCCTCACGCGATTCGACCGCGTCATGAACGAAGAGGTCAGAAGGCGCATGGGCGTGGTGCCCATAGTCCATAAGATGCGTGAAGCCCGACTCCGCTGGTATGGCCACGTCATCAGAAGTGCCGATGAGACAGTGGCGAAAATGGCTTATAATCTATCACTACCCGGGCGACGACCGCGTGGCCGGCCGAAGAAGCGGTGGCACGATCGTCTGGCGGAGGATATGCGCGTAGTAAATATCACCACTGATGATGCCCTGGACCGAGCCAAGTGGCGAAAAGCATGCAAACAAGCGGACCCTATACAAATATGGGATACACGCTAGGACAGAGAGAGATTCTGTATTTCAAATTTATTTTATAAGATGCAAGATCCTAACATTGCTACAGTATAAGAACTAGACTATAATGGTTATCTGATTTGTCAAGCATGTAAACGCATAACATTTTTAAGTTAATCACAGACCTTATTAAACACATTAAACAGACATTCTTAAAACCCATGGGAAAGTCTTGAGGGAATCCTTGGGTGCTTCTCAATCAGCTTCCTAGGTCGTGAATCAGTGTATTATGTGTACGTGAATTCAGGCACTGGTAAGTACAGGACAGCATCCTCATTGTACAACATACTGTGAACAAGCTGAACTGATATCATTCTGAACGTTATTTTGTAATGTTATTTAAAGTACGTTATGATAAATACTTTGCTTGTTACATTTACATGCAACATTTCAGCCGTACATTATTTATAAATGTTAGCAAGATTATGGTCTAGCGATGTATGTTTATGCTGAAATAATGGTTTGTAGTCTGATTAAAAAACAAACAAACATCCAACGCTTGTCATTATGTGTAGTGAGATGGCTCACATTACTTGTGTTTCGCGCTTCAGAACTTCTGTTAAGGGAACATATTTGAGCATCGATGCTCCCTGCTTTTCACGGTGCATTGTGGGACTTTTTAGGGAGCGAACGGTTAAGTGCACTGGTATGATTTTGCAATTGATACAGCTCTTAAAATGGATGACTCCCTGATCAGTGCCCTTCAATTTGGTCACAGATTACAACTTGATAAAATGTAAGACTTTGCAATGTCTTACATTTTAAATGTCTCCCTGCAGGCTGACACTGGGCAATATCAGTGCCAGAACATGCTAACACACTGCTCAGATTTAAAACAGGACTGAGCAAGAGCAATTATATCGAATGCTTATTTTTGGACGACCCACACGAAAGACCAAATAAGGGAACTACACCATGGACACTATACACACTATACTGAAACATCAAACATTCCTTTCCTTTTCAAGCCACTAGAAAATGTATTCAAAGAAAGGCTAGGCTGAACTGTCAATCAACAGTGAGAACCAATCAGATTTCAGCTGAGGAAGGCGGGTCTAAAGTGTTGAGAAACAAAGGCAACATAGTGATTTGAGATGAGATTAGTGACTAATTAACGTCTCCAGTTGATTTTATTGTAGTATTTTCTAGTTGTTTCCTCAGTGTAGCACACAACCTGTAATTATTTAGACACAGCAAACCTAATTATCTGAAACACCCCCAACTTCTCAGTTTGACTGCAAACAATGTTAGTCTTAACATTAGCATCTCAAGACAATGGCTGCATCCAAATATGCATACGTCCCTACTATATAGTAGGCAAAAAACAATATGTGAAAGAGCAGTATGTCTGAATTTACAGTATTTATTAAACAGTATAGGCAAAAACTACCCGGATAATGCATTACTTCCAATAAGATTCTGAAGTGGGCATCTGATGGATCCTGTACTATCCCATGAGGCCATGATCTGTGAATGACAGTGAAGCAACGCAACTGACACTGATATGTCACGTGACAATGACAACATGAAGAATGTGGAATGTTAAGATTACATTCATACTATATAGAACATATTGCAGTTGCAAAGTAATTACTTATTCAAAAGAAGTACACATTCAAAAGATTTCAGACACATTCAATAACTTAATCACACTATGCTACAGACAATGAATACCTTAAATTGTGCAGCTTGTTAAGAAAACTTGTTAGTATTTTCTAAGTGATCATAATTCACATAAAATTAGCCAGTATCAGTGCGGATCAACCACCCTGAATAGCATAGTAACCGCATAGCAACACACCAATAATGCTCAGGACCGTTTAGCAACTGCACCTTAGCACCTTAGCATTGTTAGCTTAAACAAGCAGACTCACATTTTCTCTTTCAGAATGTGTATAATCTAGTTTATTGTTAGCCTATACTTAAAGTAATCAGCATTAAGGTACAAAATGATCCACAATGCTTTGTTTTGGATTACCAAAAAATAACTATGACATTACGTTCTTTTTTATAAATACAATGCTAATATCGTACTTTTTTTGAACATGTACCATAAAAATACCATTATATTATTGGAAGCACCTTGAAATACCTTGTAAATAGCATGATACATGAATGTGCTATTTATTCAGTACCATTGTGCAATGATAGGGTGTTCTACCAAGGTACCACTTCTTTTAAGGGGGAAATGCATGCCTAATCAAAATGTAAAGGTACATATCTGGGTAATTTATGTGACGTTTTCATACACAAGCTTGATGTGTGAAATTCAATGACAAGTAAAATGCAGTGATCTTTAAACGCCCAGAAGGTGGCGGTATGCTGTTGCATTTACTTATTTGTCCATGCAATGCATGTGTGTCCCAAAGGATGTATATATTCAAGCTGGTATATGTGTGTGTGAGATGGTATGTATTGCTGCAAGCCACTATAAAGCTGCTACAACAGCCAGAGAATGTTCTGTGGTCTGTATGATCAATCATTCTCCCATGTGTGCACGGCTGAAACGTATCAGGTGTCATATTTGTGCTCATTAGGCTGTCCGTTCAGCCTTTGTCTCTACAAACACACTGTCACACACAGAAATTCACTTAAACCTGACCCAGCAATGTATAATAAACAAACCTGGGGCTAAATTGACATGCCACATAAATCAGTTTCTGTTCACTAATCTAATAACATGACATGAAAAGAAAAGAAACAAGCTCTGAAGCTCTGGCTGTGGTTGAGTTCCTTCAACACTCTTTACGATATGGGAAATATACTAAGAAAGTCCAAATATGATGATCCTATGCAAGTGACCCACTTCCTAAAATATAAAGTCAACTAGATATCATAAAGAATTATTTATACAGTGTGTGAAAATTATTAAGTGTGATATAAAGACATGTTATTTCCTAAATTAAATGATTGACGTCCATTTGAAAGCCAAAACAAATTATTAAAGTTGCATCTGGAAAATATTTGCTTTGTATTGAATTGAGCATTACAGAATTTTGTTATTTTCCACCCATTAGATTTGGGTTATATAAGAGAAACATTTTAAAACCAAATTTATATGTAAAGCAGTTTTCATAATGAATATTGTTCCAAAGAAGCTTTACACTGTTCTACATTGTTTTTTTCTACAAGTTTTACATTGTTCCAAAATCACCATACAAGCAGAAAACAAGCTAAAAAAAAAACCCTATTAGTTTTAGGCCTATTTAGTTTTTCTTTTGGTATTATTCATATTTTTCTCTCTCTAAATTTTTCATGGACCCCTAGCATGTACCTGCGGCCTCCTGGAGGTCCACGAACCCCAGTTTGAAAATTATAGATCATTTCATGCCGCAATATTATTTCAGCACAACAAAAGGATCTCTGGGAAACAAACATCAGAAATATGAAGTGTGAATATTGTCTGTAATGTTCCCTGGTATGACAGGTGTATATTTCATCATTCTCATTTTTCTTTTCTTACGTAAATGAATCATATTTAAGTTCTCCACAGGCATCAGTGACAATAACTTCTGATTTCTGCACCACAGAAGACCGACCTACAATTCGCTTTTCTTCTGCCCGTGTTTTCATGCTTTTCTCAAATGTTGTTCACTGTTACAGCTAACACACAAACATTACTGGTATAACAACAGGTAAAGTGGCACTTTATATAAATTCAAAAAGTGTAAAAATGCATTTATATCACATAGAATACAAAACTTGAACTACAAACTTAAGTCTATTGGCAAACAAACAATCAAAAGATTCATTAATCATGGATTTTAAGACCTGAAGTCTCGCTTGTTCTCGATGTAGAAGAGCCGGCCAGTCTGCCAGTGAGCACGAGAAATAAAGCAAAAGAGGCTCCCAGCATCTCTGTTGACTCCAGCTCTTAAATGCTTACAGATGGGCTATAATGGGTTTCCCTGTTTGCCGCTGATCCTTCAATTAATCACACTCTCCTTCTGTTCACACTGAACCTGTACCAGCTTCTTCTACCTGAATCCAAGCCACAGCACGCTTGTACAACTGATCTAAGATCAGAGTAAGAAGATGAAAAGCAGTTTTATGTCAAATTGTATTAAGTATGTACAGTAGCATTACGAGTTGAAGAATCAAGCATCAAGCGGTAGTGGCTCGGTGGTTCATGTAGATTGTCTACAAACCGGAAGGTGTCACCTCGACCAAGTGTCGAGGTGTCCATGAGCAAGACACCTAACCCCAGCTGCTCCCGACGAGCTGGATGGCGCCTTGCATGGCTGACACCACCGTCGTATGAATGAGTGAGTGAATGAGTGAGTGAATGGGTGAATGTGAGGCTATGTAAAGCACTTTGGTGGCCATAGGTCTGTGAAAGCGCTATATAAATGCAGTCCATTTACCATTTACATGTCACGTTGAAAAGTCTGATTCATTCCAGTGAATTGGTTTATCTTAAATGGCCTTAGATGAAGAGATGGAAAGTCTGATTCGTCTGATTAGTGAATTTACCGAAAGAAATTTACCGGTTCTATATCTCATGTAAAGTTGGAAAGTTTCTCTTATTTGTGGAGTTGGAAAGTTCGATTCATTCTATTGAATTGGATCGTCATACTGGCAACCAGGCAGCCAGATACAGTGTATGCTGATTTCATAAGGGCTTTGCTGAAAAAGTAGCAAGAAGCAAGAAATATACATGCGAAATCGCATACTATATAGTAGGTACTACATTTGGTTTGAGACTTACTTTGTGACCGGTAGAAAAGTACATCTATTATAGTATGAATGTGTGTAGTATGAATGAAATTTGGACGTACTACATCCACCATGTTGTTAATGTCATGTGACATATACCGTCAGTTGCGTTGCTTCACTTTCATTTGCAAATCCTCTCCTGTGGCTTCATGGGATAGTATTGTGTCCATCGAATGAGCACTTCAGAACATTTTTGCTGGAAGTAGTAAGTCATACGGGTACTTTTCGCCCCCTGATTTATGAATACTATGAATTCGGACATACTACTCGGCTCACATACTGTTTTTCGTCTACTATATAGTATAGAAGTAGGCATATTCATACGCAGCACCACTTTATTAGGTACACATGGTCAACTGCTTGTTAATGCAAGTATCTAATCGGCCAATCACATGCAGAAACTCAAAGCATTTAGGCTTGTAGACATGATCAATACGATCTGCGGAAGTTCAAACTGAGCATCAGAAAGGCGGAAGAAAGGTGATTTAAGTGACTTTGAACATGGCATGTTTGCTGGTGTAAGACGGCTGGTCTGGGTATTTCAGAAACTGAAGATCTACTGGGATTTTCACACATCTCTAGGGTTTGAGAATGGCCCAACTAAGAGAAAATATCCACAATATTCTGTGGGAGAACATGCCTTGTTGATCCCAGAGGTCAGAGGAGAATGACCAGACTGGTCCAGCTGATAGAAAGGCAACAGTAACTCAAATAACAGTTGGTCATAGTTCTTAAGACACAGTCTTAACATAATGTTTATGCAACTGTTCACTTTGCAAACTAATCACTAACGCAGTAGGCTATATGAAATATGCTAATTTATTCGAAAACAAATTTATTTGAAAACAGTCATTGGTTTTGTTGTATCATCAGAAAGTTCTACATTTAAAAAGATATTAATCTGTAAGTTTCAAAGTAGTTTTTCCAATATTTTATATCACTGCAGAATACAATATCAATAAATCTGCAATTTGTGGATGCATGTTCCAAAACAGCACATATCAAATCATAGCTAGGAGTGGTAGCAAATGTTAGTTTGTATGACTAACAACAGGCATCTCATTTCAATATAAAAAACGTAGGAAATTCGAGAAAGATTAGCGCGCACTTGTAAGACCTTTAACGGACATTCACAGAGCATCATGCTAAGTCATTTCCCGCCCTTCAGATCTACAAACCATTTCTCCAGTTTCACCCTTCTATCTGATATGTGCATCTGCATCTCATTAGCATAACTCTGTATAATATTCCCCTCGCGCCCGGTTGCTCACGCACGGACAACCGGGCAATTGTAAATCAAAGATACAGAGGACACTATTTACCACGTTTATTTGGTTTGCGCCCATCAGCATGTAAACAGTAAATAGCATGACTGCTTGCTGCGACTCCTGATTAATTTCACAGTCGTTGTGATGCAGGGGAGCAAGGGACTTACTGCCAAACTTGATTAGACACAACATGTACAGATGTTCCTCAATGCTTCAAAGGGAGATTCTCACTGAGAACTGTTATTGTGGATGGGGAAATGAGAGTTAGGTGTTGGTGACTGTGATGCTACCAAGGATGTGTTCCTACATCAACTCCTTTTCTTTTCTTTTGGAGATTGTAAATTCTGTAATCCATTGAGTTTATAAAAATAATAATATAGACAAAAACTTTGAAACATTCTTTAAAATATCTTCTTTTGAGTTCTAACTCCATTTCATGAGAAATCTTATATATTTAACAAGGAGGTGCTTTTGGATGAATGTGTATGGTGTGAATCCTACAAAAATAAGAATTTTAGAACAAAGCATGAAGGTCCACTCCTAAACATAACGTCACTGGAACAGGAAAAAAAAAACATTTTCGATAATTAAAAAATACAAAAGTCAAAAACCAGATTTGTCACAACTTTGCAAATGTATTAAAATTAAAAACATTAAACTGTATTGAAATAATTACATTGCATAAGAGACACTTTAGATGTTTCTAGACTTCGGAGAGACACTTCTACACTTCGAGTGGAGTTAAACTGTGGCAAATTCAATTGAATGGACGTAATCTGGAAGGGCACACACCACTCTGTATTTGGACCCCCATTACTCTTCCTGGGGTCCCAACAAGTAAAAATACAAAACTACATTATTCAACAACAATAAAAGTTCAGTCAATGAAACATACAAACCCAAAATTCATTCCAAATATCAAAATGAACAATTTACTATATATTGTGCCATTAAATATTCCTTTAAAGATTTTAAACCTTATTTTATGAAACATGTAATATCTGATGGCAAGTCATTCCATATTTTAATTTCTCTACACATTACAGTCCGTTGTTCTGCATTGGTTTTTGAAATAGGAAGTCAAAAACATCCCTTTGATGCCTGCCTGGTATTTAAATTATTACTAGTACGACTATGCAAAAGTTGAAAGTACAGGACATTAGGAACTCTAGACACTGAAATACTTCTTAGAAAACAAAGCAGGGTCTATTCTGGACTAATTGTAATTTTTACTTGATGCACTCGACCAAACCACTGGACAATAATCTAAATAAGTAAGAACCATTGTTTGCACACTTTGAGAAATACAATATTGTGGTAAAAAATGTGCACATCTCTTAGGGGCTGTTTACACGACACCATTTTCAACTAAAGACGTGAAACTTTTAATTGGCCATTCGTTTACACGACAACAACGTTTTGGGTGCCTGAAAACATAAACTTTTGAAAACAGGTTTCAAAGTGCAAGTTTTTGAAAACGGTCTCCGTGTAAACAACAAAAACACAAATCTCTAAAGATGATGACGTTCGGTCTATAGTGTTTCATCGCCATATAATGGCCTGGCAGCAGGATATAGGGTTTTTAGTCGTTTTCGTGGATCCGTATGAATAGGGATCGTTTTGACAGTGGTGTCATCTGTACGCGGAAAACTCAAAGGAAAAACGTTTTAAGCATATCGTTGTCATGTAAACGTACCCTTAATGACTGTCACAGTCATATTCAGTCTGTTTTGTTTTCATTTATGACATGTCATGTGTTCCGTTTGTTCAAGTTTCCCGCCACTAGTCAGTTACCATGGACACTAACTACATTAATCACAGCTGTTCGACATTTAGTTAATCGTCACTGTGTATTTAAGTTCCTGCCTGTGTTCTGTTTAGTTGTCCGGTATTGTTTGTGCATAGCACTCTGTCTCGCACGGTTAGTATCTTGTTCTAAACCCCCATGTTAATACCTCATCTTCTTCTTCATCTTCCTTGGATCAATGCGTTACACATCTTCCCATAACTGTTGCCATATTATCTATCTGTTTTGACCACTTCAGCCTGCTGTCTAATATAACTCCAAGAAGTCTTGTTTCCTCTACCTGTTCAATATGCACACTTTTTACTGTGATTTAAATTTAAATGTAGAATTTGATCCAAACACAATGCTTTTGGTTTTTGTCAAATTTAGAGCCGACTTATTATTCCATACCCACTTTACAAATAATTGTAATTCCTCATCCAAAGCAGTAGACAATTGATGAATTGATGTTGCCGGTAAATATAATGTTGCATCATCTGCATACGTGACTGTCCGTGCACACAGTAAATGGTCTAACAGCTACAAATCAGAGCAAAAACAAAGCCAACTGGACTGTGTCGAGACCAATACAGATCAGGGGCAGATTACAAAAAATAAAAATCAGATGCATTGAAGGTTCACAGAAGCATGCTCCAGAAGTTTGGAACAAAGCTGGCAATCTGGACTCCTTGCCAACCAGAGCAATCGATGGAGAAGGGCCTTGGTTAGAGAGATGACCAAGAAGCTGATGGTCATCATACATGGAGAAGGGGGAAACTTACAGAAAGACAAAAAGGATCTAGGCTTCAAGGCAGAGTTGCCAGGCTCAAGCCTCTCCTCAGCGAAGACAAATGAAAACCCCGTTGGAATTTGCAAAAAAGTACCTAAAGGACAAGATTCGCTGGTCTGATGAACCTCAGTTTCAAGCGTCATGTCTGGAGGAAACCAGAGTAGAACGAAAGCTCAATGCAGCAAAATGTAGAGATATCCTTACTAAAACCTGGTCCAGAGAGTTCAGAAACTCGGGATTTGCAGAAGGTCCACTTTCCAAGAGGACAATGACCGTAAACACACAGCTAAGACGAAACAAGAGTGGCTTATGGACAACTCTGTGAATGTCCTTGAGTTGCCCAGCCAGAGACTGCACTTGAACCCAATCAAACATCTCTGGAGAAACCTTAAAATAGCTGTCCACCGACGGTCCCCATCCAACCTGACAGAGCTTGAGAGGAAGAAAAGAATGGCAGAAAATCCCTAAAGGGAGATGTTTAAAGCTTGTTGCATCAATGCCCAAAACTGTGAAGGTGCCTCAGCTAAGAACTGAGTTTAACCTTAGTCTGCAACATGACAAAATGTGAAAAAAAAAATGAAGATGCACAAATGTTTTCGAAAGACATTTTATATTGTGATAAGCATTACTCATGAAGTATGTCCAAATTCTTAGTATTCATGAAAGAGTTTGTGAGAAACACTGTGACGGTTTACCACTTCTGTAAAAATTTGTTAGTTGACGTTTTACTATCTCATGAGGCCAGGGGCGAGGACTTGCCGATAGCAGGGATGTGACGCAACTTACAATGCAGGTCATGTGAAAATGGCAACATTGCAGTAAACTGTATACAGGAACTTATTTAATTGAACTTATTTAATTTAATTAAGGTCTTATCAGAAAGTATGTTCTAGTGTTGGGGTTTGCAATCTTATATTAAGGTATATGGACCCGAGGACAAAAATATAAAGGAGAACATCAAGTTCTCTATTGAGGACAACCTGGAACAGTTTTTGTTCTCGATATTTAGTTTCAAACTGTTGTTAATGTGTCTCAGATTTCACAGTTCAAGTACCTTGATGTGTATTGAGTTATACTGAAGCATATGTTGTGGTACAGTGCTGCATATCCACAGGATATGTAATGCAATGCTGTGAGTTACGGTGAACAGTCAGATCCTCTCCTACTTCTCAAAAGTAGGGTCCTGTCTGTCACACTTGGGGAGGCGTGTCATTGGCGGCTGCCCCTCCGGCACCTGTTCTCACTCTCACACAGGTCTGAGATCAGTAGGTTGTGAAATTAAGGTCCTGGCCAACACACGCTGCTCAGTGAACACAGCACTGGAACCTTTATGAGCAGGTCACTGATACACCGCAAACTGTTTCTCATATAGATCACAGCAGAAAAAAGTGGCGAATAATAAAAGAATAGTCAATAATCTATCTATCTATCTATCTATCTATCTATCTATCTATCTATCTATCTATCTATCTATCTATCTATCTATCTATCTATCTATCTATCTATCTATCTATCTATCTATCTATCCATACATACAGTATATATATATATATGTATATATATATATATATATATATAGAGAGAGAGAGAGAGAGAGAGAGAGAGAGAGAGAGAGAGAGAGAGAGATAGAGTGAGAGAGAGAGCAATGATTTTACAATTATCTGCTGTTAGAGAACACTCAGCGGTCAGACCTGTGGTTGCGGCACACAGACGCTCTCGCGCTTGGCGAGCTTCTCCGTCAATCAGAATTAAGCGCTGCGGACCAGACTCTACACGCGGAACCACCAATCCTACTACGATAAAGGCGTATCTCATTAATATGCATTAGGGTTTGATGATGTCACGTGTCCATCCTCCAATGTCGAAGGCTTAACTTCTTTAGTAAAATGAATGTAGCCTACAGTACATTAAAGCAAAAGTGCCAAATGTAAACCATGAAAGTAAATTAATGTAATGCATATTCACAGAAATGAATTAAAAACTTAGGCTAATATATTGATTTAAAAATTGAACACAGGACAAAATTGTGTTTATTATTTGCATACACATATATTTATTTATTTATTTATTTATTTAGCGTACAGATTTACTAATTTATTTCATTCGTATTTATTTATTTATTTCTTTTTAAATTTGGTTCATTAGTTTATTGGTCTTCAATAAAAAAACTGCCTTCTTAATATTAATGTAATTCTACTGACGTTGCTCGGTCACTATCCATTAGCGAAAGCTTAGCTTATGAATATTAATGAGCTCGCCTTCCCCGTAGTAGCGTTGTCTGGCTCGCACCGGCCACTCCACAGAGAGAGAGAGAGAGAGAGAGCGAGAGAGAGAGAGAGAGAGAGAGCGAGAGCGAAGCCGCACAGGCGGACACAAGCTGTGCAGGTCCCGCGATGCCAGTCGGTTCTTAAGCCGCCCGGTTCACCCCCCGTGAGAAGGAAAGGAGAGGACACATTAAAAGACCCCTTTTCCCACCTTAACCACAGACTCTCGGTCTGAAACGGACAGGAGAAACCAAAAGAGACAGCGTTAAATTGGAGTAAAGCGCGTCCTCCGGTGCACCCAGCTATAAGAGGATTGCTGTATCCCAAGAACTGCAACGCCGCGTGAAGTGTGTTTAGACGGGAAACATGTCATTGTCTGGGAAAGAAAATAGCTCTACCCCTCATGCCAATTACGTGGGACCATACCGCTTAGAAAAGACCCTCGGGAAAGGACAGACAGGTTTGTGCTTTCATTCAGACATTCAAATTGTTTCTTTTGCCATTGCATTATAATCTCCATGTAAGAGAGATCAGCATGTGTTGAGTTGGCTGATGTTGTGTGTTGGTTATATGTTGTTCATGTGCTCGATGGACAGGTGGATGCATTTCTGTCATTGATTTCTGTGTTCAGTCACTAACCGTCTCTGCAACCTTCAGCTCGGGTGTGTTGCAGCATTGGGATCTGAATGCGTGCTTATGAACTTGAGTTTTACATGATACTTAATGCATTGATGCATAAATGATAATAACTACCTGCCCAATAACTTGAACTTTTCTAAGAATAACTGTCGGCAGGGTATCGCCACGATCTACACCTTCATATTTTTATTAGCCTGTGGCCATAAGGGTTTACAGGTGTATGATGATGCCATACCTGAAAGCGATTAATTCATTAAATTACTGCTATTTTCTGCGTTTGTCTTTAGATATTGATAATTAAAAAATTCATAAAGTAGAATCCCTGCATAGTTATTTTACATATATTTGCATACTTATTTATATATTTTGTTTATTAATCGTAAACGTTTCATATCTATATTGATGTTATTTATATATAACAGATTGATTATTCTATTTTTTTTTTATGTTTTTGTATATTGTATAAAATTCTCCATAAAATATGACAGTACATGTGGGGTGGCAGCAGCAGGAACCACCAAATCACTGCAAGGAGAAAGTGATGCAACACTTTATTGCTGTTTCTGCCCAACAAATATTACAATTGCGTTTGTTTTCTTATAACCTCTCCAGCAGAAGATGCTTAGTGCATGTTTTTGGGAACATGTTTGTGTTGATAGGAGCTGAAATTAGGCGATTGCTGGTATTTTATAGTCAAGATCCAATACACAGAGCAGTCCGTTTCACTCTTAGAAAATAAAGTACATAATTGTACCTTTAGGGGTACAATGACTTGTCACTGGGGCTGTACCCTCAAGGGTACAATATTGTACCTTTACCTTTAAAAGAAACATGTACCTTTTAATGCTTTTTTACTCTCAAAAAGATACATATATGTACCTTGAGGTCCAGTAATAAGCCCTATTGGGTACATTAGTGTAGATTGTACCTTGGGGGACAGAAATGGACTCCTACTGTACCCCTATTTCTGACAGTGTTGAATAATGATGGTTTCATCAGTTGTGTGTTCTTGGTATAGTTATTCTGACATTAATGGGAACATAATGTTTTCTGATAATTAAGATTATGCAATCAGCTCAAAGTTCAGATCCTCTGTGTCTCATTGCATTTATTCCTGTCAAGTTTTTCAGTGACAACTTTAGCACTTTAAAAATGTATGAATTGCACTTCATTAGATACAAAATACGGCTCCACTTTATTTCGATAGTCCACTTTAGACATTCTACTAACTTTAAGTAACTTTGCAACTACATGTCAACTAACTCTCATTAGAGTATTAGTTGACTGTAGTAGACTGTTAGGTGTTAGGGTTCGGGTTAGTCGAATAAGTTGACTTGTAGTTGCCAAGTTACTTATAGTCAGTAATATCTGTTTGGGGAGCATTAGAATAAAGAGTTAGCAGATATTAAGCAGACAGTCTACTAATAGCCTACTCTAATGACAGTTAGTTGACATGTAGTTGCAAAGTTACTTATAGTTAGTAGAATGTCTAAAGTGGACTATCGAAAAAAAAAGTGTTACACAAAATACAAAAGTTTATTTTAAAGATTGCACAAGCTCTCCTTTTAAAACATTTGACTAAAATAATAGATAAATGTACAAAAATTAAGACTCTGTGGTCGAACCAACTTCATACATCCACTAAAAATCACCAAGTTGATGTCAGAAATGTCTCAGTAAAGTGAAGTAGGCTAGTTCTGAGCTTGAGCTGATGCTGCTTTGCATGATATTTTCTTATAATGTTGTGTAGAACTTTTAAAGTGTCCAACGGCCCTCTGTAAACCGAAATGCTTCATCCCGGACGACAGTTTAAATATGTAATCCGTGCACGTGCACAGCCTCCAGGATTCGGTTTGTTCTTCATAGATCACAGTATATGTCAACTCCCGCTCTCCTTTGTGTTAGTGTGCATGTCTACCACCTGTCTGCCTAATCAGATCAGCGCGACACACACATTTGCCATGCCTGGAATGCGACTGACTCACTGTTTTTTCCCTTGTGGATGTTTAACGGCAAGGTTTAGTCCCGCTTAACTCACTTTTCAGGTATATCAAGCAAGAGTTTGAAGACAAATGACCAGTGATTGTAAGCTTCTGGATGCGAGCTCTGTCTGTGATAGATCTGTTATTTATAGTGTAAAGCGGAAGGCCTGGGCTGATCTAGCCGTCCTGTGCAATGCCATATCCATTATGTGATTAGGATCCGACACAAACACACTTGTGTTTGTAATCCCTCATGGTAAGTCTCTGGCTCACACAGTCTTTCACGTGGACCGGGCACTCGTAGGACCACGCGTGCCGCTGACGAACCGAGGGAGGGAGAAAAAGGAATAAAGCTGGATTTTTGGCTATGGCCTTGAGGGCGTTCTGAAGTGAGAGAGAGTGAATTGTCTCGTTTCTTGTTGCTAGGGAGTTCCACAGTCTGGGTTAAAAATGCTGTTTTAAGGTTGTACTGGTGGTTTATTTTAAATGCAGCTTCTAATTGCATAAACGCACGGTATAATTTCATATCTGTTGCTGTTGTGAAATGACGGGGTGGAATCATGTGATTTGCTGAAATGATGCAGCCTCCATTACAAGTTTTATATTTCAACTTCTCTACGCTGATCTAATACAGGATGATCGCTGTAGGTTTATGGAAGATGCTTATCAAGAGCAGTTGCCAGTTTGTGGACCGCAAACCTGAAAGTACTCACATTTTTAATCATTCAGGATGTTGTAAATATCTTGCATAATATTAATTGTAATATATTATCTAATGTTAATGGTACATTTAATTAAATATTATAAATGTTTTAATTTTTAATTTGTGAACATATTAATATGGTTTTTATTTTATTTTAATGGTCCATTGACTATAAGTTGCACTTACATGTCTACTAACTCTCATTAGAGTGTTACTAGTAGACTGGTAGGGTTAGAATAAGTTGACGTGTAGTTACACAGTTGCTTGTAGTCAGTAGAATGTCTGTTAGAGGACCATCAACAATAAAGAGTTAGTAGAGTGTCTGATTAAAGGAATAGTTCACTTGAAAATGAAAATTCTGCCATCATTTACTCACCCTCAAGTTGTTTCAAACCTGTCTGAATTTCTTTCTTCTGCTGAACACAAAGGATGACAAGTAAATGATGCTTTGCTTGGGATTTAATGAGGAGAGTAAAACTGTTGAAAGTAAGTGTTCATTTATGTGTTTTTGAGCAAGATGAGAAAAGGGGGAGACTTGATAGTGTTTAATAGTGTTTAATGTTCAATTATGTTGGAATTATTAGAACCATTTAAATTACACTGGGTTACCATTGTGGAGAAGAATGGAGCATTTGCTTGGCTGTGGACTGGAACAGTGCATGTTCATTACTGCTTTGTTCAAGGAGCATTTACCCTTTTAGCATGCTAACATGTGCTAATGTTAACTAATAGTTTGTGATTTAGCTGGTTCAATCTTACAATTCTGTCACATGACACAAAACCACTTTGAAACTACTAAATTGACTCACTTAAAGGGATACTCCACTTTTTTTGGAAATGGGCTCATTTTACAACTCCACCAGAGTTAAACAGTTGAGTTTTACCGTTTTCGAATCCATTCAGCCGAACTCCGGGTCTGGCAGTACCACTTTTAGCATAGCTTAGCATAGATCATTGAATCGGACAAGACCATTAGCATCTCTCTCAAAAAAATGACCAAAGAGTTTTGATATTTTTCCTATTTAAAACTTGACTCTTCTGTAGTTACATCGTGTACTAAGACCAGCGGAAAATGAAAAGTTGCGATTTTCTAGGCTGATATGGCTAGGAACTATACTCTCATTCCTGCGTAATAATCAAGAAACTTTGCTGCCGTACCATGAGTCCACCAGGCGTACGCAGCGCCTTCCGATTTGAATGAGTAATTTTGCTTTTAATGTCCTTTGTTGGTATTTTTGGGGTAATCTAACAATGAATAACATGCATGGTCGAATTATTTCCAGCTCAAGTTGTTGTAAACAGACCAGATTTTTTGTTCTCATTGTGACTGTTGATGAGAAAAGTTAGGGAAAAATCAAATTTCATATCATTTCCAATCATCAATATGTTTTAAACAATTTTTTTCCCCCATTATTTGGTATGGCACACTGAATGTCTGGAATACTGTGTCTATTCAGTCTAGTGTGCTTAAGTTATGCAGTCTGACATGTCAAAATACTGTCTCACTATTTGAATTGATGTCACACCATATTATGTTTTATGTACAGTACTTAGGTCTTTAGACTCCTCTCAGATTGGAACAAGTCTTGCTTGTTAGCCTTGTTGCCGTTAGCAAAGTCTGCGTCAGGCTTCTGACTCAGTTATTCATAATGCAAGACATTACGCCCCGGCCTCAACCAGCCAAAGTCTGCAAGATGGACAACTATGAGACATTTGGGTCTTTTATGGAGGTTGTAACAGTTTTCTTATGAATTACATTCTGAATCTCCAAAGGAGTTAAACAGACCTCAAGCATGTTGGTTGTTGTCGTTGTTGCTGTGCTTTTTTTCCTGCAGTTTGAAAGTTGTTTTTTTTTTAACAATGATTTTAGATTATTTTTGGGCTTTGACCACTTTTTTACACAAAAAGTTTAGTACAAGTTTTGGATTTATATTTTGTTACGTGTTTTAATTTTAATTTTCATTGTATTTTCATTTCATTTTCATTGAAGGTCATTATTTGACCTTCCATTATTATGTATTCCAGTTTATGTGTGATAATCAGCAGTGCTTGGTTTACTTTGAATTTTTTTTTTTTTTGTAGCAGGGTCTCATCTGTGTAGCTGCTAGGCTTGAGCGAACCAGAGATTGTTTACCAGTCTTAAGTGGTGTGTGCAAGTGGGTTACGAACACATGCGAGTGTGTGTACGCATATATTATTAAAAAAATAAATGAATGTGCATTATAATGAGACAGTTGTTATATTTAGGGCTGGCTTTGTTCAAAATAGAATACCGTACATACAGCCTACTACCACTGTTATTATAATATTTTTTTTAAATGTAAACTATTACATTTTTGTTTAAAATTAACAAGTCAATGCATTGTCGAGCCTTTTTTCAAAACATATTTTTGTCTTGCCCTGATTCACTATGGTAAGCCCATTGTAAGTGTTTATATTTTAGACTTGATGGAATGGTTTTCGTGAGATTGTCTACGTGTCTCGTCATATCCGCATATAGAGAAAACTTGCTCCGGCTACTTTGATGCATGTATTTTGTGGGAGTGGCATAGGTTAGTTGTCGCATTTTTGTCACATTCTGGAATTTATTTTCAAGTAAGTAGTGTGTCTATGGCTATAGCTACAGTAATGACATTCACATTCATCCGTACATTCTTGCTGAACCAAAGCACAACCAAAACAATGTTCTTCCGCAAAATTCAAAATAGCCAAAAATAGCCAAAAATCTCAGAATTGTGACTAGTACATGAAAACAATTGTCTTGCTTGTAGTGTCTTACCTTCAATAGTAGCATCCAGTTATTATTGTGGAAATTGAAAGGTTATTTTGCATTTTTAATTAAATTTTATGTAAAAATGTTCAATCAGTCCAATCAAATACAAGTAAAAAAAAGACATTTTAAAATCGTGTCTGATGTTACTTCCAGATCACATGTTATAATAGAAAGGGAAGGTCAAATTGAGAGTATTGCATTATGGGATACAGTATTCCAATGAGTGTGTTCCGGTTACACACTCCTAAATTTATCAGATTCTGCAGACTTTTTCCGGATATTCTATACATAAAGAATATATACAGAACACATACTGGATTCTGAAGACATTGTATTTAAATTGCATAAGGTTTATGGTAGTATGCTATTCTGGACATGGACCATTTCTACACTGCAAATGAGCGACAACTTAATTTCTCTTAAACAATCACAACCTCTCTACCAAATGTGCTCTTGTGCCTATTGATGCAAATTTGCAGATGCGAAAATATAATTACAGACCAATATCAAGCCCGTTTCTGACCTGCAGAGAGTGAATGAGTGTGTGCATGTGTGCATGTTGGCCGTGACATGATTGTGTAGAGGTGAAAACTCAACTGAGATCTCACACAGTGGATTGCCTCATTGTTTTACCATCAACTACAGAGAATGAGTGTAAACTGCCAACTGTATTGATGTTTTTGTCAATGATGTTGGCCGCGTTATTCTAAATGATAGTGTTGACTGAGAACCGTTTGTCAAGATGTTCATCATTTATGCAGTGCCTGTTATAGCTGTTAAAACAACAGTTCACCTAAAAATGAACCTGCAACTTTCCATCAATGAAAGTGGATAGGGACTGGAGCTGTCAAGCTCCAAAAATCACTATAGAAGTGTCCATATGACTTGTGCACCACGTTGCAGTCACGGCTCGTAAGGAGGAACGGGAGGCACAGCCTACCCAACATTTTGAGGTAAAAATGGGAGAAGGACGATTTAATAAAATGTCCAGTTATTCATTTCATTTCATGCTCTGAGTGTGTATTTCTGGTTTATAATTTCACTACTATAACATGATGTAGTTACAACCCTTCTGAAAACTGTGCTAGGGTGAGTCTAATGGGACAGAGAAGGGGAGAGGGAGGCAAATCCATGGCAGGAGACTTTTGCCTCCTTTGGTAAAACACAATTAGTCAATTACCATTGAGTATTTCAATTTTTGCTGTTAAGAGTGTTGAGAAAAACTACAGAGGAGGCTAGCCTCCCTTGGTATATCAACCAATCATCTTAGAGACGTGAATTATGTGATACTCGTTTGAATTTTAATGCAGTTAAGCAAAAAAATGCTTGGGAAGGGATCCCCAGACCGCTACAATTTAGTGTGCCTCCTCTATTTTAAAACCCACCAGCCTCCACTGCTTCATTGCAAGTCTGTTTTTTGTATCGCTGAAGAAATAAATTCATACAGGGTTCGAATGAGTAGATGATTTGTGAATTTTAGGTGCACTGTCCCTTTAAATGTACTTTTGGTTTAATGCAGTAGGGTTTGTTGGGCAGGTTTTATTGAGCTCTGTTTGAGGTGTAACCCAGCGTATCGGAGGCCGCTGTTTTGTCGTCAGGTTTTTGACAAGTAGAAAAGCCCTGAAATTGTCACAGAATGATGGGGCTGCTACGCTCAATTTTCCTTCAATTCCAAACACTATAAGAGATTTTCTGTTTTCTTGGTCCCCCGTCGACTGTTACACTGAAACACATCTGTGCTGTATGTCTGTGTACATGCACAATACATTGCCAAGTGAATTTAATAAACAACATAATCAGGCTCACTGTGTGCCATTTAACTAGTTGATGTTGAATTGTGTAATTTTGATTGATTTGGAAACATAATCATAGTTAGATGCTCAGACATACTTTTGCAGCCATTCCAGTGATATGACAACATTAAACGTTCCCCATATACATCCACTACTGTTCAAAAGCTTGTGGTCAGTAGGATTTAAAAATAAATTAATAAAATTAATGCTTTTTCCCCCCAGCAAGGATTCATTAAATTGATCAAATGTAACAGAAAGATTTATATTTCAAATACATGCTGTTTTTTTTTTTTTCCAACTTAAAAAATAATGTAACGGTTTCCACAAAAATATTAAGCAGCACAACTGTTTTCAACATTGACAATACGTTTCTTGAGCAGCAAATCAGCATATTGATCATGTGACACTGAAGACTGGAGTAATGATGGTGAAAAGTCAGCTTTGATAATAAGATTTAATCTTAATATGACTGATTTTACTGCATTTTTGATAACAAATATACATCCTTAGTGAACATAAGATACTTATTTTAAAATCATTAAAAAAACCTTACAGACCCCAAACTTATGAACAGTGTGTAGCTGCAATTCTTTAATTTAAAGTCCCCCTGTGGTGAAAATCAAGCTTTTAATGTTGTTTATACGTCTTTGTGGTGTATTTAATATGCTTTAAGATAAACTATGTCAACACCATTGCAGTGAATCAAAGACAGTCTCAAAAACGTGGTTTGAAATCGCTGGTGTTTCTGACGTCAACGAGTGGATCTCTGAGCTGGAGTGAGTGAGTGGAGGCGGGGCTCATTTGCATATTCATAGAACCATGTATATTAAATGAGGCAAGGTTAGTAACATTCAAGCTATTTTAAGCCAGGAATAATTTTTTTTCAAGGGAGAAACATTTAAAT
Organism: Vimba vimba; assembly: GCA_022828995.1. Lineage (NCBI taxonomy): Eukaryota > Metazoa > Chordata > Actinopteri > Cypriniformes > Leuciscidae > Vimba > Vimba vimba. The sequence continues at coordinate 8,439,729 of CM040841.1, forward strand.
ATGTAATTTTGGTGAGTTTTAAGGGATATAATTATTGACTACAGGGGGACTTTAAATCACTCAATCAACCACTTCACTAATTCATAGAAAAATGTACAAAACAGTAATGGAAATAACAGTGTAGGAAATGATTGGATATGATGAAGATTATAGGAAAAAATGAAGATGGATACTTCTAAAAGACGAACGGTTGCAGAGTTTAATGCATATTCAAATGTGTCTTTAGGTAACACAAAGTGCATTTTGCTAGATTTATCTAGAACAGTTGCTTGAACAACATGCACTGATGAGTAACACACATTGCCACCGTTTGGTGACATCACTATCTCTCGTTAATGTGTGACATGGGTTGCTATGGCAACGTACGCAAAGGCGGACGGCACACTCATGTGTTTTGTGTGTGTTGCGAGTATGTGAGTCTCATATTAATCTCCAGTTTGCATTTGAGTGTGTATAGACACACAGTCCGCAGTGTTTCGGCACGGTCCACTCGTGATCGCAGAATCACCCGTAACAGGGCGGAATAGAGCGATTCACTGAGGTTTTTAATCATTTCATACATGGCGATTAAATCTCACTGGCCACTAATGGGATTCTCTCAGTAGGGTGCGCGGACCTCTCCCACATAATAACATTCAATTACTACAAAGTCTCTCTCCTCTCCTCTACATCACCTCCTGTTACTTCAGGACTAGATCTGTGTGCTTGCATTTTTGGGGTGTTTTTAATTGTGTGCTTCTTTTGAATCCCCTTACCAGTGTTGCCAAGTCCGCAGATTTCCCACTGAATTGGGCTACATTTAAGTTGTTGCTGCGGGTACATTTGTTTCCACCCCCGTAAGAACAATCTCGGTGCTCCAAAACCCCACAACATACAAATTCAGTGGCCGCCCGATTTTTGACTGGCCATTGGGTTACTTTTGTTGCACAGACCTGGCAACCGTGGCCCATACAAGAAACTCTTTTTTTTTTTTTTTTGACAAACTCTTATAAGAATGGACAGATAGCCATTAAAGATTTTAAAACATGAACATGAAATTAAAACTTATTTGACTCTTACTGCACATGATGGGAGCAGGTTTTTTCCCAACAGAATCTACGCATTTACAACTTGTACAGCCTCTGAAACAACTTTGCTTTTCAATTACATCATCAAATTTCTTTTTTTTTTCAGCCCTTCCCTTCCTAACTGTCCTAAAAAGGTACTTTTCTCAATCCAGTTTGATGGGTAAAATCAAGTCCTGCTCAACCTTTTTTTCGCATTAAATTTTGTTTCACTCTAAAATACATCACATTACAGAAGTGAAATGGGTTGCAAGTCTTATTTATGCACCTTCAAATACATGTTAATATTAATGTAGAGCATTGTATGACAAAACCACAAGAAACATTATTCTTTGTGAAAAAACAAAACAAAAAATCATTACCATAATGCATCCTCATTACCATAATGCATTACCGTAATGAATCCGGGCGTTTTTTTGTTTTCAATTATTAAAGGCTGTGGTGTGCAACAAATGCCACAATGTATATATATTGTAAAAGTATTTTGTTTCTTGACCACTATTTTAAGGACAATTAGGAAGAAAACAAGTAAAAAGCTTTTATGTAACTCAAATATTACATATTTTTTCCACAAATAGGCCAATTATTATATATGTTTTTTTAAATTATTCCATAATTTAATGAGGACCCAGTTCTGGACACCCATCAAGAGCAGTTTTTTTTCTTTTTTCTGGAGTTTTTGGGATTATGGTAATGAGGAAAGGGGGGAAATTTACTGTTTTATGCTAATTGTCATGAAAGTCACAATGCAAAAAAAAAAATAAAATCTTAATGATCCTAAAAATAAAAATAATTTTCTAAGTAAAATATAATTTCTTATTCTTTTCTTTTGATTATGGGATAACATATGACACATATGTGTTCTTGCTTTGTGAGTTTCGCCCAGCTAGTTAGAAATATTATACAATGCACTCCTCAATGACAACAACATGACAGAAAACAAGAAACCGAGTGTTTTAAATGTGTGCATGGCGATGAGCTTGTAATGTGCATGATGGGGCTTTACTGGCTATTAGATGGACCAGCCTTGTTAAATGAGGAAAGTGTTAATGGCAAATTCTCACAGACACACAATTCAGTGACTCATCCTCTTCAAATTGCACAGCATCCCGACCATAAAACATATCCAACAGCTTAAATGTTTACTTTGCATCTTTGTGTAAAAAGGGCCATTTAGGGCCAAAATTGCCTTAGCAGAGAACATCTAATGGTTGTTTTTATGTAAATGCAGTGATTGCATGTGAAATCTGTTCTCTCAGTTAGCAATTTTGCTATAAATTACATAGAAGTTTGGAAAATAGAGATTGCAGTAATTTTATGTTATTTAGGTTGTATTTGCTGAAAGACTTCCAAATGTATCTTAAACAACTGTAAACTGAATCATTATGTCTTCACAGTATTGCGTAACGTTTTACGGCAGTCAATAAAATGTCTGAGTTTGTGGTGCTGGGCTCTAAACAGCACTGGTCTACAGGAAGGCATTTTCCAATTAATGTTTCAGAAAAAATCATTAATGATATATGAGTTTCCTATAATGTATTAATATTAAAATTCAGTTCAGGATTGTAACCTGTTCACACTCAAATCTGAAATTGGCCACATAAAAGAATAATAATGTGAACAGCCAAACAAAAAAAAAAAATCAGATCTGAGCAGTAAATCAGAACTGAGCAGGCTTGCATTACGAACGTGTGTGTGTGTGTGAGATATGTATGAATGTATGGATAATTTCTTCAAATATGAGCAGGATTTTCAGGTTTTGTGCCTTTTTAGTAAGCAATTCTTTACATGGTGTTAAGAGTTTACATTATTTTACTGACATTTAAACTAAAGTGCCAAACACACCAAAGTGCATGAAAGTAACCAAGTGCTATTAAGAGCTCTTCACCCTTCGACCCTTGAAGCATCATTTTGGTCAAATGCTTAGTGACACAACAGTTACCATTCTGACTCACCGTATTTGATTTTTCATGTATTTTTTTTTTTATTCCGCTCCTCTGTTGGTTTAACGGTCAAGACCTCTGCTGTGCAAACTGCCAGCAGTGAATATTCTTCCATAAATCACAGAATAAATGTCACCTTCGTGATGGGTCTTTAATGGACTCTGAGGGGTGGACAGCTCTGAACTTTACTTTCCCTCTCGTACTGAAAAACTTGCTCTATAAATGTGATAAGATCATAGGAATGTTGGACTATTTCTGTTGAGTTATATGGCAAGGTTTTCATGTTTTGCATCAGCAGGCAAATTTAATAAGTTTTGCAATTAAATAATCATTAGCGATGTTTCCATCCACCTATTATTATGCGCATTTTGGGATATTGGATAAAAAAAGATGGATGGAAACGCCAAGATGCGCATACATTCTAAAAAAATGTATTTGATAAGAAAACATGCACGTATACTACGTTTGGAAACACATTTATTATCCAATAAATTCCTCCATGCACATCAAAAAAGTCAACAGACGGATGGGACAGCATAACTGGAGCAACCAGCTGACTGATCTTGTTTTAGTTATTCTGAAATGCCTGATCCAAAGTCTGTCCTCAGAGTGGTTCGGTATAATTCCCTCCCTAAACTCTCTTAAGCTGCGTTTCCACCGAAATTACCCGCAACAATTTGTCCCTGGAACTTTTTTCCCAGGAACTTTTTTTCCCCAAAACCTGATGCTTTCTGAATTTCCACCGTGGTCTAAAGTACTGTGAAGGTTAGACAAATTGTCCCGGTGACGTAGGCCTGTACGCACCGCAACAGACTTTTAAAAAATGGTGTTTGAAATGAAATGCTACGTTGAGGCAACCAATCAAAATGCGGCATGAACTCAACCAATCAGCATGTCCCCCTAAAGTTCCTGAACTGTGAAAAAGTACTACCTCGCGAGCCGGGACTTTCTGAGGGGGACATTTTTAACCAGAACTTCATTTAGACCCTGGTTCCTGCGGTGGAAACACACCGAGTACCAGCCCAAAGTTCCTAGTTCCCGCGGCGGAAACACGGCTTTACTCGACTGTTCCCAAACAACAGGCATCCAGCTGTGTCATGTTTACTTTACTAGCCATCATGTTTTCTTTACAGAGATCAAAGTTACAAATAGTAACAATAAAAAAATACTATTTTTAGTATTATTGTTTTTATAGTTTTACCTCAGACTTTTGCAAAGCCTTGAAGACCAGAGAAATTTCTATAATATAATTTCCAATAAGACCAGAGAAATTCACAATGGAAACATTGAAATAGAAAGTAACCCACCTGTGTCCACACAGTCATTAATATGGTCCCTGAGGAAGGCTGAGATTTATTGCGAAGGGCTGAGAGTTTTAATCGACTGGCCCAGTCGCTGCGAGGAGCCTGATAATCACCTTCCCTCTCATAATACCCCCACGAGTGCTCTCGCCGGCCTGCACTGCTCCACGCTCCTCGCAGTAACACTTACACCTGCCGTAAAAGCCAAGAGCTGCTACAAAACACAAAGAAGGACATATTGTACATATTGACGTATTTCTGTCTGTCATAAATAACTTAGAAATGATTACGGCAACATTCAGAAATACTCATCTGTTTCCTCACATTTTTGTTGTGACTGGATACCCTGCAAAAAACAAACAAAAATGTAAATAAAAAAATCAAAGATTATTGGAGAATGTTTTATAAAAAAATTGTGCTGGGCAACGATTAATCGCATCCAAAATAAAAGTTTGTGTTTACATAATATATGTGAGTGTACTGTGTATAATTATTTTGTATATATAAATACACACGTATGCATGTATATATTTAAGATTTTTTATTTATTTATATATAAAATAATTATATGCATATATACATTTCTTAAATATATACATGATGTGTGTGTATTTATATATACAAAATAATTATACACAGTACACTCACATATATTATGTAAACACACTTTTGGATGCGATTAATCTTTGCCCAGAGCAGAAAAAAAATAATATTATTTTAGTCTTTCTGCTTCAAAATTTCATGTCTAATTCAGTGTTTCTTGCCATTTGCTTATAATTATTTGTGAAATTTACTAGGAATTTCTGAGTGAAAATTGTTTCAAAGTAAATCCTATACCCTTTTTTTCAGTGTAGTGTTGACTAGTTAGCTCCGCCCCCTGTATAATCTCATTGGTAAAGATTCTTGCCCTAATTAAATTTATATTGGCTGTGATTTGTTGCTTCCCACAGAATTTCACTTTCACTGAGGACTGAAAAGCAAACAGACACTTGTTTTGTAGTGTTATAGTTAAAGTCCCCCTGTAGTCAATACTTGTATCCCTTAAAACTCATCTTTAAACACCAAAATTACACATTTAAACTTTTTTCCTTGAAAAAAAAAAAATCTTCATACCTTAAAATAGCTTGAATGTAACTCTACACCCTCATTTAGTATACGTGGTTCTATGAATATGCAAATGAGCCCGCCTCCACTCACTCACACCAGCTCAGAGATCCACTCGTTGATGATCACACGTTGACCTGATTGGTTACAAGGTTGGTAACACGTTGGTTAAATTTGCTTAAACAAAGAAAAAAAATCAACAACCGGTATCTGAATACGCCAGTTTGCTTGAAAAATAATGGCCGGTCAGATGCTTACAGAGTATATTTTGATAGCTTCAGAGCCACAGTGTTTACAGTTTTTGGACAAACAACCTATGGATATCTTACATGTAGTTGTCTTTGCATATTATTCTGAGATAGGAGAAAGTATTTTAACATTGAATTAAAATAACACACATCAGCGTTAAGACTGAGAGCAGCTAATGAGCTTCTGCTAACCGTGATGCTAACCAAACTCACCTCCTGTTTTCCATCCCTCCATCTCAGATGAGTTGAAGAGCTTATGTCACCACAGAAATATTGAGAGGCAGCAATGCAAAAATTCTCTTTGAAATGGAGACTAAACCCCTCGTTCCTCTCCAGCCCGAGGGCGCGTATACCCTCACATGCTCCGTGAAAGCTAAGCGCGTCAATATCCTTTGCTCATAGTCAACCAGAGGGAAGCCATGCGGCTTCAAAGCTCAATGCGTTTGCCTCCTGATAAAGAAATATTCGGATGCTTTTCCAATCATTACTCAGCACAGTTCACACTTGCCTGCTGATTTGAGCCAGTAGCCAAAGAGTGAGTCAAACGAAGTTCTGAGGTGAAAACAGCTGCAATGTTATTGAAAATACTGTACTTGTTACTGTACATTGCTGCCATTTAAAATTTGTTTTCCAAGTGTTCACTTATTGTTAGTATATATTGTAGGAATTCAGTTTTCTATTACTTATAATATGAGTGAGAGTCATAGTCTTTGTGGTTCTTCTCAACATCATTGGGAAGTTGGTGTGCTTTAAATAGAAGATTGGCCTGATATGTACAGATGCTGGAGGTGTGTTTTACCTGTGTCGTTTGCTGTTTCTATGGTGACTGCTGTGCAAACGTGCATGTTTGCGGCGCTCGCTCAAGCCTTCAAGGAAAAAGCCATCTATTTTACACGGTATATTCCCATTGGCATGACCTGTTTGACACAACTACCCAAAAGAAATGGTCCATTGACCATGGATGAAAAGTGTACAAGCTATATTTCTCATGATGTTCATTGGATTCATGTTGACTGAAATAGAAATAAGAATTGCGGAAATGGTTTTAATGACAAAAAAATTGGTAAAATCTTAGTAAGGCACAGTTTACCTAAGTTAAGGGTACCGAATATCATCAGTAATGTCAAAAAAGGTCAACAATTTATTTTTTCAAAAGTCATGTGGTGCAAAACAGTAAAACTGGAAATGATATCAGAGATGATATTTTATGACAAGGCAAAGTTAGTTTGGGTTGTAAAATGTCATGTGGTGTGACTCCCCAAAAACTGATATTTATGAAGATGTATTTCACAATTTTTGCAAAAACAAAACAAAAACAAAAACAAAAAAACATTAAGACCTTAAAAAAAATAGATTTTTTTAGATTTTACACTCTAAAAGATGCTGGGTTGTTTTAACCCTTGTTTGGGTCAAATATGGACAAACCCAACCATTAATTTCAAAATTTTTATTACATTTTGAAACCCACCAGAACTACACCACACGTGTCAACTACACGCATCGAAAGACAATAAAACTTATTATAAACATTGATTCTGTCTACACTAGAATGCGAGCAACAAATCTTCAACAGTAAACTGATGCCTCCTTCTATTCATGACGTACTGAAATGAAGGACAAATGCTTTGCATTTGTCGTGTCCAGTGTAAACAGCCTTTAGCTTTTGCGACGCGATGCGACGCCGAGTGACAATGTAATGTAATGTCTGTTATAGACACAGAGTTTGTCCATAATTGACCCAAACATGGGTTGAAACAACCCAACATTTTTTAGAGTGTATAATGATTAGAGATGTATTCAAGATGAATAAAATGTTTACGTTTTACACCTTTTTATTAGACTGTTACTCCACATAGCATTTTTACAGTCATTTAAATTGAATCTTTTCTTGAAAATCGGATACATTTTTTTACAAAACCACATGAAACCAACACAAACACATTCAATTAGTTAAGTATTAAGCTCTTAGTGACTAAGCTCTATTTGTCATTGACTCGTATGGATGGATGCACTGTTTGACAGCCGATAAAGATTCTTCCATGTCCAGTTTTCAGAGCCTGGTTTCGCAGGCTCTAGATCTCTTGAAAATGGATGATTTGGAGAGTTTCTTCTGCTGCAGACTCAGTCTGGCACAGCTGATATACCACTGAGAGTTAAACTGCAGATTCCTACACAGCCTTTGATGTGGAAGTCTCTGTGACTACTCGCTTTTTCTGGAAGAGAGAGAGGAAATGAGAGAGAATGACATATAGAAAGTGAAAACTCAATGACTGGCTTCATCCACTGGACATCTGGGAAAGTAAAATACAACAAAATGGTTTATTTAAATGTAAGCTTCATATAGTGTTATATTACACATGACAGTAAACCAGACAGAGATAGCAATAAGAGGCAGGATGGAGAGAGAGACTGAAAAACAGACATCAAACATGGACGGTAAAGAAAAGGTTGAAAGACCAGGGCGAGGACAGAGAGGTAGAAGTGAGGACAAAGAGAGACGTATGGGCCTGATAAGAGAAAAAGAGATGAGAGAACAAAAAGATTGTGTATGAGAGGATTAAGCTCTGCTGCTGTTAGTAATGGACTTGCCTGTTGGTCGTGCAGCAGCAGATGGCTGGCCTGTGCTCTCTGGAGGTTATGTAACCAGACAAACCCCCTCTCATCCCGCATCAAACAACCTCGCCTCACGCGTTCTCTCTACATATCGCTTTCTCACACTTTCTCTTGCCTTGCTGAGTTGCATGTCACTGCACACCCTCCACACACACCATGTGCAACATAACTGCCAAATCAGCATTCGGTCAGCATACTTCTGTTCAGTTTTTTTGGGGGGATAAATGTTTAGTGACATTTCTTGACATGCAATTTAAAAATCCAATATTAATGTGGCCAATTCCTTTAGTAATAGGGTGATATATATATATATATATACACACACACACACTTGACACAATCACATTTTTTTTTATGATATTATAACTGTATATATCACACACAGTGCTCAGCATAAACGAGTACACCCCGACAGATTTCTCCGAAAAATATCCATCTCGCTTTTAAATGAATACTTTCTATGGGATCCTATACAATTAAATATTTGTGCAGATCTGGTTTATTGGTTTTAAATTAGATTAGTCAGTACCATAGGCACAATTGAAACTATTCTAACAAAATAATTTAAGATTATGGTGCAAAAATGAGTACACCCCAATGAATGTGTTAGGAGAAAACATCAAATTAAATTGTAATTAACAGGAATTGAGCTGATGAGTCTAATCAGACCTCACACAGGTGGCCAGAGGATAATTGACAATGAAGAGTGGAATTAAGAGTACGTATCATTAAAACAGAGAAGTTTTTCCTTTGAGTTTTCCGCGTACAGACATTGTCAAGACGATCCCCATTCACACGGATCGACTAAAAACGCTGTATTCTGCTGCCAGGCCATTAGATGGCGATGAAACACTATAGACTGAACACGTAATACACATGTGCATGATGTCATCGTCTTCAGAGAATCGCGTTTTTGTTGTTTACACGGAGACAGTTTTCAAAAACTTGCACTTTGAAACCCGTTTTCAAAACTTTGCGTTTTCAGGCACCCAAAACGCTGTTGTCGTGTAGTTGAAAATGGTGTCGTGTAAACAGCCCCTTAGAGAGAAATGAAAAAGGATGGACTTGTGGGAAGCTTGCTGAGACGTCTAGGCCGTCCATGGAAGTTAACACCTCGTCAAGAGCGTTTTGTGATGAGAGAAGTTGAAGAAAATCGCCATGCAAGTACAGCACAGTTGGCTAAATCATTAGAAAGTCAAACTGAGTTGAGTGTTTCCTGTGACACCATACGACGTACACTGTAGAGGAGTGGCATGCTTGACTGTCGTCCATGATGGAAGCCACTTCTGAAGCCCATGCTCAAAAAAGCCCATTTAGACTTTGCCAGGGCTCATGTTGACAAAGGCGAAGACTATTATTGGGACTCTATATTTTGGAGTGATGAGACAAAGGTTAATGTTTTTGGCTCTGATTGGTTCCAAACTGTATGGTGTTGCAAGGGTGAGGAGTACAATGAAAAATGCTGTAGTTGTCGGGGAGTTGCATTTCATAGATGGCATCATGCATTCACAGATGTACTGTGAAATACTGAAAGAGAAGAAGCTACCATTACTCTGTGTGCCCTAGGTCACCGGTCACTCTTTCAACACGATAATGACCCAAAACATGCATCGAAGGTCACTGGTTCATTTCTGAGGAAGAACAGAGTAAAAGAGATTCAGTGGCCAAGCATGTCACCAGAACTCAACCCGATAGAAGACTTGTGGGGAGATCTGAAAAGACAAGTTGAATGTCATTCTCCATCCAGCATCCAGGATCTGAAAGAGTTCATTCTTCAAGAATGGAGACATATTGATGTAATGTATGTCGTCAACATGTTCATTCAATGTCTTAAAGAATTGGTGCTGTTCTTAAAAAAAAAAAAATTATACTGAGCACATCTTCAAAATGGTACTACACATTGAAAGGACTGTTCATGTCGAAAGGACACGTGTTGGTCGGACTACGTTCATTGTGGATGGTTCTTGGACAGAATACACTAATAAGTGGACCAGGCTTATAGTATTGTGGACCAGGCTTATAGACCTGGCTTATAGTATTTACACTGTTTCATAGATTATTCTGATCTTAGAGATATCAGATCTTACAGTCAGCAACGGTGTGACTGTGTCCATATTCACAAGAGCCTAACAAATCTAATGGCTAATTGAAAAGACTGTGTTTCTCCTGAACTCGCACACTTACACACTCACAGTGGCCCCAGATCCCACAGTCTCACTCAGATGGATTGCTTCATAATTGGTTCCCCCCGCAGCTCCATGTCTGCAATGGCTCTAATAGGGGTCTTGGGGACCGTGTGTTAAACTCCATGATGAAACTGATATGTGAAGCCTTTCGTTTCTCTTGTTCTTCAACCTTCCTAGCAGTCCCCCCCCCCCCATTTCCTCCATTTGCAAAGTTGTGACAGGTGGGACATGAGGAATAAGACAAGACATTTGCCTTTGTGAAAACCCTCGTTCACCCCCGTCTGCTGCATGGCCTCATCATGGCGGCATGAGAGACGGATCATACCTAATAAAGACACATGGTGGATTGATGTGTTTGACTGGATTAATGCCATCGAATTGTGCATACGTTTTAATGCTGTAAAGATCGCAGACATGGCAAATCAAATAATAATAATAAAAACAGCAAAGATTTCACAGCAAAAATAATACATAGAGGCAGATATTTGGAAATGATATTAAAAGTCCTTATGCTTCTGGTTAGGTTAACCCAAAACCAGTTTCCTCAAGAAATATTAGTGTACTAGTAGTTCAGACAACTACGACTAGTCAATTTAAAGTCCCTCTGTGGTGAAAATCAAGGTTTTAATGTTGTCCATGTGGTGTTTTTAATAGGCTATAAGACAAACTAGGCTATGTGTAAATTCATAAGTCAACACCATTGCTGAGTATCTTCTCCTTAAAACTGCAGTGAATCAAAGACAGTCTCAAAAACACGGTTTGAAATCGCTGGTGTTTCTGACGTCACAAACTACCTTGTAACCAATCAGATCAACGTGTGATCGCCAACAAGTGGATCTCTGAGCTGGTGTGAGTGAGTGGAGGCGGGGCTCATTTGCATATTCACAGCACCGCGTATACTAAATGAGGCAAGGGTGTAGAGTTACATTCAAGCTAGATTTTTTTGAAGGAAAAAACGCTTAAATATGTCATTTTGGTGATCAAAGATGAGTTTTAAGGGATAAAATTATTGACTACAGGGGGACTTAAAAAAATTGTGTGTTGCACATACATAACAACTAACTGATGGCATATTTAATTTGACGTGAGGGATGGAAGTTTGTTCAGTATGTTGTACCGTTGTGCTCATGGATATATTTGCATTTATTCCACAACCATGAACTGATCTCTAAGTGGGACATGTCTGTCATGTGAGAGGACAAAAAGAAAACAACACAGGACACCTACGTGCATATGCAGAAGTGTTTCGGCTTCGATACGCAACGCTTTGATCAGGAAAGTCGAGCTTTGATCCGTCACTTTCAGTTGGTGTCTGACAGTTGTTTGAACGGCGTGTAGGACTTATCCGCTGTTCTCCTTTTGTTCTTGGATACAGGTCATAGTAAACAAGTAAACAAATAAACAACATTAACACTGTAACAACGTTAGCTCTATCCCGACGAAGGCCCAGAGGGAGGCATCGCAGAGCGCAAAGACACCGCAATTACTCTGGAGAAAGTGTGGTAGGCGAATCAATATGTTTCTAAGTGAAATGTGCTGAGACATCGTTTCAAGCCTGTCCTGCTCCCCAGCCCCGGGCGCTTCTGTGTTTCCTCTGGCTTTAACGAATGCGGAGGGAGATTTCAGGGGCTGCTGTCCCGCCGGAAAGCCTCAAGGCTGGGGGTTGAAAGAGCCCAGTGATCAGAGGGTTTGGGGACAGTCGGCGAGAGACAGGCTGATGTGTGTTGTAATTGGTGTGGTGATGGGGACTCTCAGTGTGGTTAACTTGGAGGAGGGAAAAAAAATGGGCTCTCAGGGGATCAATGGAGAACAGGCTAACTGGCAGGTGGCTACTGGGGAAGGTCACAAAAGGTCACCCCGGTTTCCATGAGTGGCCGAATACAAAAAAGAGTGTGTGAGATTATATTTTGCATTTTCACATCTAAAACATCTTGGTTTGATGGATTGGGTGGCATGTCTGTGTTTGTCTTCCTGATTAGCCCAGGAGGAGACGACTCTTACTATACAATTTACATACAATGGCAGATGATGGTAACCACATCTGACAAAATTCGAAAAGAAACATTCTTCTAATAGCTTTAAAAACGTCCCTTTGAAAATCTTCCCTCTGCTGTCGTTCTCAAATCTCATTCCCCATCCTGGAAGGATCAGTATCTGGTGCGACAGATACTGGTGGATTCGCACCGCCAGTAGGAACTCTGAAGTGACATAAGCCGCGCTTGTTGTTGTGACTTTTATTTTGACGGCGCTGAGAACGCCAGTCAGAGCCTGATCACACAGTGCTCGTATTCTCTGTGTTCATTAGTTTACAATCTGTCTAACAGTATTGTCTTAGATAGAACTGTTATACATAGAAAGTAGACAGTATATGAAAAGGTATTAGCGTATGCCGTGTGGTTGATGTCCAGTGTCGCTAGCGGAGCAGAAATACATAATCATGTTTCTCTTGGTCCCTTCAAAGTTGGTCCCGTAAAGGTTAAGAGGCCCATCCATCACTGTTTTCCATGTGTGTAGAGTTAGTTTCTGGAGTAAATATATAGGCTGTAACCTGTGTGTTTACACAGCTTTTTTAAAAATGGCGGGTGTTGGTGTTTCGCGTTCGTGCGGCCAATCAGCGTTTACTAACGTCACAGGTAGTTCCTATAGTGCTGGTTTAGACCCTACTCTGAAATAGGAGATAAATTAGTTCCTCCAAAAGGAGTTCCTATAACTAAAATCGGTACCAGTTCCTGTGTTGCAAACACGTCAAAATCCGGGTTCTTCCGCCAATAATTCTAGGAAATGAAAGCTTTAGACTCAATGTTACGTCACTCATTACTTCTGGTTATCCAATCACTATCTAATACCTAGAGTATAAAAGATTGTTACTTACACATGTTTGAGTTTGCAGATGATGACGCAAACATTCACCTCCATCCTCCCCACCACCACCAGGATAGTCCCTGTCCTTACCTCCCCGGGGGTCGGCTGCACCCCTGCCTCCATATTCGGGCAAGGAGTCCACTACCCTCTGAATACAAGCTACGGACGGGGCCCGCGCCAAATAACTTTATCATTCAATATTTCTGTTTTCATTTTCTGGTCTATTAATTAAGAAATGTCATTGTGAGATCATCTCGCCTTTCGAGTCTTTCTGGTAGAACTATGAAAGGGTTCCTCCGGTGCGAAAGCCCCTTTGGTAGAGGGCAACATTATGAGTGAATAAAGCTTTAATTTTTGTCTGCTCCTCCTGCAGTCACACTTTTTTTGGGACTTGAGAGATATGGTCATTGTACAAAAAAAAAGATTAATTTCGTTTTGTACTTAAAAACTAAACAGCATAGAGCATTGAAAAACCATTTACAGAACCAAATCCTGATTTCATTGTCCTTTTGACTTTCTCCATCCTGATTTGTCCTGATTTTTCTGATTTAAACTTGAATGTTTTTTCGAACAGTGTGTTTTGATTGGATTAAAACACTGATTCTCAGTGATTGTGTTACTGTTCAAAAAAGTTCACAGAGGTGACTGTCCTTAAGCATATAGGTAAATATTGCTGTTCATTATGTAGGCTATCATAATGTTGGGGCATATCAGTGTTATTTTTGTATTGTTTACCATTATAGTTTAATTAATATTTGAAATATCTTTTTTTTTTTTTTCAGTTTTCATTTTAATTTTTGGTAATTTTGTTATTAAATTTTGTTCAAGAGCATCTGGACCTTACTACTGTATGTTTTTGGGGTTTTAATTTTAGATACTTTTGGTGTCTGAGATTGTAGTCTGATTTGAAATGTGCTGGGAGAGAAAGGTCAGGTTCTCCGTCCTTGAGCAAAATCTCTTTTTTACTGTTGACTGCTCATACATACTCGTCTCCTAGACCAAGTTTCTCTCCATCCAGCTTCTGGGCTTTGGTATTGTATATATGCTGTCAAAGACATGGCTGTCATTCTCACAGGAGTGAAATCTGAGCTGAGGCTTCTTTACATTCTTCAGTGTTGTGTGTCTCTGATCGAGAGAGACAGAGGTCATGTGACCCTGAGCTCTGAGGAAGAATGAGAGGACAATGTTTTTTGTGAATGACTGCAGTATGAAGAGCTGAAACCAGTCATATAAAGTGTCAAACTGAAGAAACATGCCCACATCTATCTGGCTGAATCTGTTAGGAAAAGCCTGGGTCATCTTTCACCCTCAAATCAGAAAAATTAAAAGCAGTTACTGTATATTTTGCAATAAAGATTTCTTGCATTTTGGCGTTGTGATCAGTTTAACGTTTAAGTATCCTGCTTTAATACGCAAAGTAAGGTCAGTAAGGTCAGTAAGACTTGATTTTTTTAATAATGTTACAAAAAGATGGATTAAATGCTGTTTTTTGTTACTTTTTTATTCATTAAAAGGATCCTTAAAAACAGTATCAGGGTTTCCACAAACATATTAAGCATAATTTAATGAGAAAACCGTTAAATTGTAATAATATTTCACAATATTACTATTTTCCTGTATTTTTTTATCAAATAAATGCAGCTCTGGTTAGCATTAGAGACTTTTAAAAATATTATAAATTTTTTACCAACCCAAAACATTTGAACAATGTACATTTGTTAAGAATATTTTTTTGATTACATATTCACTGTAAAAAGTGATCAGTTGACTTAACTTAAAAAAAGCGAGGACACCCGTTACCTTCAAATTATCAAGTAAATAAACTTCATGTGGAATTTTCAAGTTTGCATAACTTAATGTTTTCAATTATGCATTATGTTTATTACTTAATAATTTTAAGTTAAATTAACTAATCACTTTTTACTTGTTACTTGCTAAAATTTTATTTAAAAAAGCATCTGGACTGGATGATTCTTGAATCATGAAAATTACAGTAATGAGAATTAAATTGTCATTATTTTATTATTTTTGTGTTATTTAATCTGTTGTAATGTCGAAAAAAATAATTTGTATAATTATAATGTAAACGAGATTGTTTTGGCTTTACAGCAGCTCTAGAATAAAGTTATTGTCCAGCTGAAGTTAGTTTTTGATTGATTCACTTCCAGTGCAAAGATCAATTAAAGAATAGAATTAAAGGTCCCGTTCTACGTGATCCCATGTTTCAAACTTTAGTTAGTGTGTAATGTTGTTGTTAGAGTATAAATAATATCTGTAAAATTATAAAGCTCAAAGTTCAATGCCAAGCGAGATATTTTATTTAACAGAAGTTGACTACATAAAACGGCTCGATTGGACTACACCCCTCTACTTCCTTCATTAGTGACATCACCAGAACCGTGTTTAGACTAACCTCCGCCCACAGGAATGCTCCCTCAACTCTACTGGCTACTTGCGCACTTCTTATAACTTAGGCTACTGTGTTTACTCAGCTCTTATGGTGATTTTCTGAAGTAAAACTGACGCTTCATCTTTTGTGTGATGTACAATAAACTTTATTAAACTCATCAGTACATGTTTGATCATCATTCGGACCTGGTCCGAAACAGCAGACTTGTAGGCTGTTAATAAATAATGGATACATACAAGCAGATGACAAATACGTTATAATAACCGTAATTAAACTACTAAACCATACCTGTTTCATCTCTATACAGCACTCTGACTCTGTAGGCATTATTGTCCGACTCGAAATGAACGCCATTACTGAGAGTTTCTGATATTATCATCATTCCGTGAGATGAATTTGTCCTGACCATAGACTGTAAAAAAAGATGGACGACGCCCCTTCGCTCTCTTCCATTGATGAGAACTGAAGCCGCCAGAGTCCCGATATGGCGCTGACATATTGGAACTTGAGTCTGCGCAGTAGCGATCTCGGGACCAGACCTGCGCAGTAGTGAGCAGGAAGTAAAGCCGCGAAATCAACGCACCGCCCTCACTCTCGCAGAATGCACTTTGGGAGAGTGGATTCTGCACACTTTTTTAAAAATTGATTGCAGTACGACAAGAGGCAAAGTAAATACAATCTCCTCAGTCCTCCGAAGATCCTGAAAAAATGTCCGTTGGTGCTTCAGTGACTACTTCGCTCAGAGAACCTGTCAATCACAGCTGTCAATCATGACGTTACACCACCGCATCATGTAACTAACTAAAAAACAACTTATTTTTGAAGCAGACACTTGAACTTACATCAGCGTGATAAAAACGACAGCAAATGAAAGAAACCACCTTTGGAAAAAAGATATTTGAAGTGTAATTTAATTGTTTAGTTGGTCTCACGTCCCGTTGAATAACACGGGGAGGCGGGGCTTATGACCTATACTAGGACCAGTCACCGGGGGGCGATCGAGACGTTTTGGCTTCACTTTTCATGGCTTGTGCGGCACGCTTGGTCCTGACAGACTGAGCGCGAGCTCATGAAGCTCCGCCCCCTGGGTCGTCCAGCAGCAGCTCATTTGCATTTAAAGGGCACACACTGAAACAGCTCGTTTTTCTGAGCCCCAAAAAATGTCAATTTAAACATGCTGTAAAAAATGATCTGTTGGGTATTTTGAGCTCAAACTTCACATACACACTCTGGGGACATCAGAGACTTAATTTTACATCTTGTGAAAAGGGGCATATAACGGGACCTTTAAATTATTATTATTTTTTGCATTACACCGAGAGATTTCAGGAAATATACAATTGTCATGAAAATAATGTGACAATGCAAAAATAGCTACTTTAGGTAAAATGTAATTTATAATTATTTGTTCTACTCTTTAGATTTTGGTATAAAATATGGGCATGTTCTTCTCTTTGTCTCTGATGTGGTTTTATGGCGTCAGTTTCAGCTCATTTCAGTCTGCTGGTGTGGACAGTGTGTTGGCTGAGCTTCTGAGGGTTCAGTAGAGCTGCTATTGAATGTGTTTAACCCTCCATTTAATGGAGCTACTGACGCCAGACCTGCCCTGGATATAGCTTATATTATTTTTCACTATATGACGCAGAAGAGTCCAAAGTTTGGGATGATCTCATTAACACAGGTTCCAATTTCTTATAGTTTTATTTTTTTTATGGTCGTAGCAATGTTTGCTTATGGTGAGGTGACCATGCTATAGCTGGTTAATGTAGCTTAACATATATTTTATTAAAAAAATTAATGTTCTTTATATCTCATTCCACAGAGTCTTGCTGTGGAGAAGTCTTGTGAATGTATTTGGCTGGCGTTTGCGCTCTCAAACATGTTCTTCTGCCGTCGGTGGAGTGTTGGAGGGCTTCTGGATTCCTCTGAGATTACAGAAAAATCCTCTTTCTCTTGTGTTGGTTGTGAGAGTGAATCCCTGAGGCTCAGCAAACGAAACACACACATCCTTGAGGTCCCGTCTTTCAAAGCACCAGCTGTACGCTTATGAAATATCATGAAATTTCATATACCGAGGCTCGCGCCCAAATTGATATTCTTGACTTCAGTAGACTAATGATTAGAAATTTATGTGATATGTTTCCCTCAGCAAAAACATGTTCTTTTTATATTTATATGGAATATGTGAAAAGTCACACCACATGACAGCTTCAGGGTTTAGCTTACGCCCGTTTCACACATACTCCGTTTGCAGTGCATATGCGGTGCGTATTTTTTCCCGTACCCATGTTAACAGGTTAGAGCTTTCACACTGCACGCGGATGCGGTCCGGCGATCCGTTCCAGGAGCGGTGCGTATACAGCAGTGCAGAGATCGTCTCTATTTCTGCTGTGCTGCAAACGCTGAATTAAAGTGACAGCGCATTGTTCGTGGTCAAAATGAACACAAATTGACATGAAAATGTAGTAATTTCGTCGTAAATGCATTTAATTAAATAAAATGTAGTAATCTCACCATAAATGCATTTAATTAAATTCTACTATTTTTCACAGTCATCTTTTTACTTTAAGACCGGGGTAAAGCAAGTAAAACAACATTTACTTCAACAAGGCGACATAATGAACGACACTCGTCTCATTCGTGGAGGTGGAAAAACAAGTTGTGACATGCAAGATTTATTGTATAAAGATTTAAATTATGCAAAAAAAGGTATGAGTCTGCTGTTTTTGTCAATTTTAAGTTTTAATTTAAAATGTTTGCGATTTAAATATAAGTAGCCTACATGGTAAAATATGTTACCACTTGCTTGAACAACTACATATATAATCTATATAGAAGTAATGCACTGCATAATGAGTTGTTTAAATTGTTTAAACTTGAATACGTCTATTAAAGAGTGTATATGTGTACAAAGAGAATCGCACTGGTGACAAAACTTTCTTTAAAGTTACTGATAACTTATGAATTTGAAATACAAATAGTGTGTAGGCTATGTGTTTGTGGTACAGCCGTGGATCAGATACGCACTGCAAACGCATCATATGTGAAAGAACCTGTACCGCATACGCACCACAACACACACCACATATGGAGTATGTGTGAAAACGGGCGTTAGAAAAATGAAACACAGATTTAATTAAAATCATATACACTACTGGTGAAAAGTTAAATAAAGTATTTTATGCTCACCAAGGTTGCATTTATTTGGCCATAAATACAGTAAAAACTGTAATATTGGTAAATATTATTACAATTTAAAAGTTTTTCTATACTGTTCTATATAAATATATGCCAAAAAAATGCCACTTCTCGGATTTAAAAGTCAACCTAAAGAACTGAAATATCAAGAAAAGAAATTAACAAATAATATTAACAATAGATAACAAAATAACACATCAAAAATAACAAAATAACTCCACATAAATTTCACAATTATTTAAAATAATTGAATTGCATAATGTTTTTTTTATTGTATAAATTGAATTTGTATATATACATAATGTAAAAATCTTTTTTTATAAAACTACAATTATAAAAAGATCTTTGTTTTGTGAAGCAGATATGAGTGGTATTTGCATACGTCGCTGCCACAATATTGTTGGTCTGACAATTTATATATGATTTGCTGTGTCTGTGATATTCTGGTGCCCCTGTACATTGCCCTAATTACAGCAAAAACAGGTGAAGATTTTGTCACCTACCAGGTGAAGATTATAAGCTAGGCTGCTCAGAAATGGTGTAGGACGAGTTACACACCAAAGTTTAACACCTTGTATTCAAATCTGAGTATTTTGAGTTTGTTGCATCTAAGTTTATGCTTTGAATCCATTGAATTCTATTGGGATCCCACCGTGGCTGAGTCATTTTATTCATGTCAAACAGAATGAGGTTTATGGATGTTGGATGGTCATCTGTTGGAACCTTGACTGGATTTCATGGCTCATTCCTGCCTAAAATCAATCCTGCAACTGTTTTGACAGCGGCCCACATCCGTAACCATTAGTCTACGGTGCCTGGCAGGCAGAGATGCACCGCATAGCATTTGTTTGAATTCATTTCACAATCTCATGATCCCGCTAGTGTAAAATCGCTTTTTATGCATGACATGCAAAAAAAAAAACAGCTTTGTAATTCCTGATGAAAACATTGTCTTTGATCATTGTGTAGGAATGGTGGAAGAATATGAAGAAATAAAAGGGTATAACTCTGGTGCTTGGGTTTGAGTAAGCATACCTAGCACTTGGGGCGAAAACTCAGAAGGAGCGAGACTTGGAGAAGAAAGGGCAAACAATACGCTTTGAAGTTAATGAATTGAGAGGAGCAATCCGAGAGAAATAACTGCCTGAGTAAAAGGCTACGCTTAGAAATATGGCGGGAGCCAACTTTTAGGGACTTCATTTTGATTTGCTTATTAGCCGTGAAATTTGGCATTTGTATTCTGACAATGAAACTGGAGACCTTCAAAATTCAATGATGTTGATGAGTAGTGCTCTGTCACCATCGGGAATAAAACCACACCATCATTTTAATCTAAGGCCTAACCAGTGGAATTGATATCCCAGCATTTTAAATGTAGTACCAGATGGCCAGACAAAACAGAAAACTTAAAATACAACCGAGAGGTTTTTATCACAATCCTAATATTTGATCACATTGTCATTTAAATTATTACAGAAACCTGTTGCAAGATACGTGTAATTCCTTTGGCTGATTTGAAGTCTTCTGTTCAAAACCTTCTGACTGACAAATCTCATTTTTGCCAAATCACCTGTAAGATGTTAGATGTTAAGCTAGAGATAAACATTTAGTAAAAAACTATGATAAAATATGATGGTTAAGCAACCTTGAAGACTATAGTCAGTTCTGAGTATAAAATACAACATGGTTTTTGGGTGTGAAATACTTAATCGTGAACATGAATTAGCAAAGGTAATCTTTTTAAAAAGCGAGGCCTTTTTTTAAGTACTGAAAAGACCGCTTAACCTCTGACATTATAGAGGATTCTGTTTTACAGCAGCTTTTTGCTTAATTACAGGAATTCTAAATATTAGAACTAGGAATAAATTGTAAAAGCACATACATTTATTCTTACCCTTTTTAATGTTCTTAATGAATCTGAATCAGAGAAATCATATTTTACACTGTTAATGTGATGATGAGATGATAAGACTGTGTATTGCTTTATAATAGCAAGAAAACACTTTCTTGTGGGCTGTATGCAGAAATAAACAGTGTACAGCGTGTGTGTGTCGGCTGATTCATGAGCAAATTACTGTTTTCAGACGGTTCTTCTAATTGTTTGAAAAGGCTCACAAGCTCAGGAGTTGTTGGCTTGAATCAGTCTAACAAATCCTTCACTGATTGAACTCAGTCAGTCAGTTTGCTGAATTAATATCTGACTCATTTACTGTAAGATGTACTGTATTTTATGTACATATTATGAGAATTGAACTGAGCTGGACGATGACATTACGGTTTTCTCCAGAGCGGCTATATATATATATATATATATATATATATATATATATATATATATATATATATATATATATATAAATGAACTAAATGAATAACTTTTTACAACAAAAATGAACCATTACTGAACTTACTTAAACTGGACTATGACGCTATTTTCTTCTAGAAACAAACTTTGTTGCATTATTTTCCTGCTATCACTGTAAAGCTGCTTTGAAACAATCTGTATTGTAAAAAGCGCTATATAAATAAAGGTGACTTGGGGGTAACGCATTACAAGTAACACGAGTTATGTAATCAGATTACTTTTTTCAAGTAACTTGTAAAATAATGCATTACTTTTAAATTTACAACACAATATCTGAGTTACTTTTTCAAATAAGAAACGCAAGTTAATTAGTTTTCCAATTTATTGAGAAAATCAGGAATCAGGAGTACGTGCAGAGGCGTTGTGTGTGCGCTGTTAACATGATTCTTATTGTAGATCTAGACTAATGTAAACATGCATTTACTCACCTCACTTGCACAAAAAAAGATTGTTTTCCTCAAAATGAATAAAAACAGTGAAATACAAACTCACAATATCACTCAAACCTGCATTAATTAAATGTTGAATTACACAAACATGCTTTATGTATTTAATCTCACTTTATTAACCAATGTCTTTGCGGCTGACCTTTGATGACCCAGTTCAACTATACGAATAAGCAAAAATGACTTCAGATAAACCACATTTGTCTTTCATTCAAGTAAGAGTGTTGAACTTTCTTCTCCTGCTTCCTATTCTTCCGCAATCCCGAATGGCAGCACATCTGAAAGGTTTGTTTGAGCTGCGCCCTCTACTGTACAGGTGTGATTCGCATAATTTCACTTTTGGTGTGAAAAGGTCTTTACATTTCCCAAAAATATAACTTTTTTCCCCCAAAAGTAACAGAATGCATCACTTTCCATAAAGAGTACCTAAATGCAATTAGTTACTTTTTCAGACAGTAACACAATATTGTCATGTATTACTTTTAAAAGTAACTTTCCCCAACACATTTGTAACTTTCCTAACTCTAACTCTTAAAGACCCCCGTATTCAATAATTTTATCCCTTAAAAAATCTTTAATCACCGAAATGACATATTTAAATGTTTTTTCCTTCATTTTTTTCTTCATGCCTTAAAATAGCTTGAATGTAACTCTACACCCTTGCCTCATTTATACGCGGTTCTATGAATATGCAAATGAGCCCCGCCTCCACTCACTCACTCCAGCTCAGAGATCCACTCGTTGACGATCACACGTTGGCCTGATTGGTTACAAGGTAGTTTGTGACGTCAGAAACACCAGCGATTTCAAACCGTTTTTGAGACTGTCTTTGGTTCACTGCAGTTTTAAGAAGAAAACACTCAGCAATGGTGTTCACTTATGAATTTACACATGGTTTGTCTTAAAGCACATTAAAAACACCACATAGACATATAAACAACATTAAAGGAGAAGTTCACTTTTAAAATGAAAATTCTGTCATCATATACTCACCCTCATGTTGTTTCAAACCTGTATGAATTTCTTTCTTCTGATGAACAGAAAAGAAGATATTTAGAAGATTATCAGTAACCAGACAGTTTTTGGGTCCCAATGACTTCCATAGTAGGAAAAAAAATACTATGGAAGTCAATGGGACCCAAAAACTGTCTGGTTACTGATAATCTTCTAAATATCTTCCTTTCTGTTCAGCAGAAGAAAGAAATTCATACAGGTTTGAAACAACATGAGGGTGAGTATATGATGACAGAATTTTAATTTTAAAAGTGAACTTCTCCTTTAAAAGCTTGATTTTTACCACAAGGGGACTTTAATATTATATATATAAAAAAAGCTTGCTACATACATGGTGCTAAATTTACCTATTGTTGGTTTGATTGCTTCTATTGCTTTCCTCATTTGTAAGTCGCTTTGTATAAAAGCATCTGCTAAATGATTAAATGTAAATGTAACACTGTTACTGAGTAAAATCTGGTATTTGAGGTAAGCCTACCATTAGTTTGAACCATTGTTTTTTCAGTAATTGTTCGATACCGTTTCCTAAAATAATTTGTATATTAATGCATTTATGTGTTGAACCTATCCCAGATCAAGCTATAATGCATTAAACTATTTGCACTCAGGTTTTGCACTCATGCACAAATATGTGCGTATGGTGAATGAAACCCATCGTGTTGGAATTAAAACTTAATTAAGTGTCAAACAAAAGTCTTAAAGATAAAACTTAAAGATTCCAGCATATCACCATATTAAATGGAAGAAACATAGCAAAACATTAAACATTTATTGTGTGAACCACGGCTAAACACCTGCTCAGTCGTACTACACAACATCTAACTAGGGTTGATTAGACAGAATTGTTTTCCTTTTCACACAAAGACGAACATTCGCTGCGTAAAATATAACACAAAAAATGAAAAGCCTTCATCAGCATTCATTTCACTCCATTACCATTCCCTGTTTCCCCCTCCGCTTTCAAAAGCCCCTTGATATGTCGGCTATTACCAGGATAATTTGAGAAGGCTAGAGCGTGAATGTGAGAGAGGCCTAGCATGCAATCGTGCCTTCAAATGAGTCAAATGCTCGACTGCAGCATCTCGGAGAGCTGAGGTTTTCCTTGCTCTGGGAAAAGCGATTTAGGATGAAACATTGGAAATTAAGCATGTGAAATCCATCACGCCAAGTGAAGTATTAAAAGTTTCATTAGGCGGCTGATCAGTGCAGTCGTGACGGATGAGCCCTGAGGTGCTCGAGGTCATCAGGGGGTCTTTATTGTGTTGGTTTTCCTCTTAAGTACAATCTGATTGGTTCACCTTGTCTAGCAAAATGAAGAGCAATGAATAGGCAGCACTAGACTACTTACTTCTCCATTATGGTTATTAAACTTCAATGTGTAACTCGTCCTTCACTGTATACTGTATGCTACACACATGAATGATACCTCATATCCTGTGGCTCATTTAGGAGAGGTGTGATGGTACTTTTCTAAGCAGTCAAACTCATGATTTTTGACTTATAAGCAAGTCACACTGTGATATAAATCAGGACAAGAAAAAAAAGTCGCAGTTGAGAGAAACAGAGTTACATTTGAGAGAAACAAAGGCCACCTTTGCGTCGCACTTGCGACATACAATTTTGAGACAAGACCAGGGACGGACTGGGGCTAAAAAACAGCCCTGGACTTTCTCCCAAATAGGCCCATCATCCATTCGCCTCTAGCCGTGTGCAACAGACGCTAGCCAGGATGTCCTGATACTATGCCACAATACTGTAGCCTATCAGACAAGGTATTCACAGCAAGTAACATCTCAAAACAATGATGATAATTGTGTTGTGGGTTGTGTTTATTGATGAAGCCTCAGCCTTCAAATAAAAACAAAAAATGTACAATGCCATAAAATACCAATAATGAAATGTCACTGGCTACAGAAACCCCAAATTACACAAACTTGTAATTATAAAACATATAGTTACTATATACCAGGGTCCAACCTTTTTGTGTGCGAGGGCTACCTCAAGGGACAAAATAATCTAGAAGGGATTTTTGTTTGTTATACTCAAAAATATTTATTATACACATATAACATGGTGGTGGTTTTTTACTTTTCACCATCATATGAGAAATAATAAAATATCTTGATATTCTGGTTCAGACTTACAAGCATTAAAAAAAAAATCAACAATTCCTAAAAAAATTTTTTGAAAGTATTTATTGATTTTTTTTTTTGTTGATTTTCTATAAACCTATTGTATGTGTTATCAAAAACAGTAGCCCAAACATTTAGCCTAGTATAAATATAAATGCAAAAATAAATAAATAAACTGCCATAACGTCTGAACTGAAACATTACTGCATAAAATTTAATACATTTATACTATATTAATATAACAGCATTTTTAATATGAATATATACAGGCACATTTCTGCCAAAAAAGTTTGTTTTACTACAGTTTTACTACAGTTAATTCACAAGTTGTCGAGTGAAATGTCTTCTAACTGGTTTGTTCTTGGAACAATGTTTCGCCTGTTTTTTGCGTCTATGTTGAGAATATCAGCGCTGTTTCATCTGGCTTTTAACAAGCTTAAATCACAATGTCATCTGTGGGGTTATAAGAGAAATAGAGAATTCTGCGCTGAATCGAACTGCTTCTCAGTGGATCGCGCAGCTCTGTGTAATAATGTTTGCGTGATCGAGATCAGCCTGCACAGCTACTTTGGCCGCGATCGCTGTTTTTTGGGCCGAGCTGATTATGCTCTGCGCTGCTCAGATCAAACAAGTTTTGTTCCGCTTTTTGAGCGTTTGCCATTTGATGTTTCTCATACTCAACGCAAATGTTTAGTTGCACTGGCACGAAAAAAGGTCGCAGAATGATACCATTTAGTCGAGGTCTGGAGCCCCGATTTACAGTGGATCGCTATTGGCAAGTTGCTACTATAACTTAACTATTCAAATATAATGTAAGCAAATGTAAAAGTGCAGTATAGGTAGCATAAGCCTTATAAAACTAACTTTCTGTCAGTGGCTAGTAGGCCGACTCTTCTTCCTCAGTTGTTTTTTTTTTTTACACGTAGCGTATAAGTGATCATATTAGTGTCCCTGCTGTTGGCTGTTCATATTGCTTTATTACACTTTTTTTGTGCCGATCCGACGGCCGTCGGTCGGACGGCCGTTCTGGACTTTTCCAGAACGCACATATTGTCAGTCCGTCCCTGGACAAGACAGTTCAGTTAAGTGACAGTCAGAGTTGCAATAACAAAATATAGTCACACTTGCGAGACATACACTATATTGCCAAAAGTATTGGGACACCCCTTCAAATCATTGAATTTAGGTGTTCCAATCACTTCCATGGCCACAGTTGTATAAAATCAAGCACCTAGGCATGCAGACGCTTCTACAAACATTTGTGAGAGAATGGGTCGCTCTCAGGAGCTCAGTGAATTCAAGTGTGGTACTGTGATAGGTTGCCACCTGTGCAATAAGTCAATTCGTGAAATTTCCTCACTACTAAATATTCCACGGTCAACTGTTAGTGGTATTATAACAAAGTGGAAGCAATTGGGAACAACAGCAACTCAGCAACGAAGTGGTTGGCCACGTTCACAGTGCAGGGTCAGCGCATGAGGCGGCGCACAGTACGCAGAAGTCGCCAAACTTTCTGCAGAGTCAACAGCTACAGACCTCCAAACTTCGTGTGGCCTTCAGATTAGCTCAAGTAGTTTTTCAGGGGTTGGTCTTGGCCCCTTAGTTCCAGTGAAAGGAACTCTTAATGCTTCGGCATACCAAGACATTTTGGACAATTTCATGCTCCCAACTTTGTGGGTACAGTTTGGGGATGCTCCTGTTCCAACATGACTGCGCACCAGTGCACAAAGCAAGGTCCATAAAGACATGGATGAGCGAGTTTGGTGTGGAGGAACTTGACTGGCCTGCACAGAGTCCTGACCTCAACCCGATAGAACAGCTTTGGGATGAATTAGAGCTGAGACTGAGAGCCAGGCCTTCTCGTCCAACATCAGTGCCTGACCTCACAAATGTGCTTCCAGAAGAATGGTAAAAAATTCCCATAAACACACTCCTAAACCTTGTGGAAAGCCGTCCCAGAAGAGTTGAAGCTGTTACAGCTACAAAGGGTGGGCTAACTCTATATTAAGGGCCCGTCCACACGGAGACGCGGTTCGCTGTATACGTATACATTTTTTATCGTATTGGCGTTTCGTCCACACGGATCCGGCGTTTTCGGAGACTGAAACCGCTATTTTTTGAAACCGGGTCCCAAGGTGGATAAATCTGAAAACGCCGCCCTTGCGTTTTCGTGTGTACGGCCAATCCGTACATTTTGTGAAACGATGATGTCATCACCCCACGTGTTGACTAGTCAGACACCGCACGTAACAGCAACAACTGCCGACTATATGCTTGTATAAAAATATACTATAATGCTGCAGAAGAAGCTATAGCCTACTGAGCCTATTTTATTCTTTTATTTATTTACATATAGCTATTCTTATTTTACTTATTTATTTCTATTTTCTTCATTATATGGTGCTGGTCTGTTGTCTGATTAAGACATTTCATATTTTGTAGGGATGCATTTCAAGCGAAAATGATATTCGACATCGCTGGGAATTATTCAAAAAACGCACTAACCAGCAAAAAAATCCACTCCGACATTAAATTTATCTGTAGGCCTACTTGTAGCCATTAAAGAAAATGTATTTAGTTTCATATTTATGTTTAAATAGTGTTCTTTTTTAATTTCATAAATGTTGAAAAGTGAATGAGTAATCATAAGATATATCGGGAGACATAGGCCTAATTTTGACCCCATTAAGTTTCGTTTTGTATAAAGCCTTTCTTTAAAGTGAATTTCGTTTTGTATAAATTATATCTTAATTTTAATCCATGTTTCATCAATGGATTGCCTGGATTTAAAGAAGCAAATAGCAGACAATCAAGACATGGACGTGCTGGCGTATATGCCTATTTAGAAAGCTTGAAATAACTTTTAAACAACATAGAACAAAAATTCAAAATGAAAAGAAAGTTAAGAAACATATAGCTATGTAGGCTAATCCGTATCAAGTGTGCATTTCTCTAAATGTCACGGTCATAATACTGCAAAGGTGGCGAGTCAGCATCGTCAACTTCCTCTTTGCAGCCACACAGAAAACACTAGTTTATTAATAAACAATTAAAATATCTCCTTGCTATTTTTGACACATTCATATTTGATTAACGTTACTTTTGCCGGTTCTTTGTGCAAGCTTTATGCGTCCGCTATATGTCATATTGCGTCCGTTCATATTGTTCAATATTTTCTATATAAGTTATAGGTAAAAAAAGACCTATAAAAGAAAATAAGCAGCTACTGTGCCTAATATTATTGTATACAGTGCGCACGGTTTATCCATAGGGTTTATGCCATTGAAAGTAGGCTATAAGAAAGATTTATGCCTTATGCACGTGCTTCTTCTCCGCGTTTTTTGCCATCTCTGTGGCAGAATTAAAGTGCCACATACAGGACTGGCATGTATAGTACATCGT
This sequence comes from Vimba vimba, assembly GCA_022828995.1. Classification (NCBI taxonomy): domain Eukaryota; kingdom Metazoa; phylum Chordata; class Actinopteri; order Cypriniformes; family Leuciscidae; genus Vimba; species Vimba vimba. Next base: position 8,468,017 of record CM040841.1, read on the forward strand.
TTTGAGTCGGTTTCGGTGGTTTCGTGTGTACGCAGATATTTCTTGAGACGACGCCGTGTTTACGGATTTTTTTTTTTGAACGAGGAAAAAAAAAACATTGGATAGGGAAAGCTCTGGCTTCGTGTGGACAGGGCCTAAACCCTATGGATTAAGAATGGGATGTCATAAAAGTTCATGTGCATGTAAAGGCAGACGTCCCAAAACTTTTAACAATATAGTGCAAGAAATAAAGTTGAAAATGTGAGATAAAAAGGTAAAATTGAGAGGTAAAATTGCAATTATGAGATATAAAGTCACTATTCCGAGAAATAGTTGCATTTACGAGAAACTTGCATTTGTGAGATATAAAATTGCAATTTTTTATTTTTTTATTTTAGCCACAACTTTTACATTTAGAAGTCTTAGAGGTACAGTAACAGTCTGTTTAATTCTAACAATTGAAATGAATGATTGAAGGGTTCAAACAAGCTAATATCACCCTAAGATATTAGCAAGATTACTGCTTGTGTTGTATCAACACATCTGCTGATAAAGTGCAATTTCCTTTGATAGCCTGATGTTGGCTGTGGGCGCTAGCTAGGTTCAATTTGATTTATATAAGATTACTGAGAGACACTTCAGATCATCATATGTGACAGTCTCACAGTTTTTATGGGTCACGCACACGCACACACACGCACACACACGCACACACACACACACACACACAAACACACACTTTTAGCTCTGCCGATTCTCGAGGCTTGACGTACCCACTGGTACCGTTTTTTCTCCTCTGAAAAGGCTTTCAGACACAGACACCTCATCAGGAGGAAGAAGCATCGAGAGTGTGTGTTAATTCACTGATGAGACAGGGCATGTTTCTCAGGACCCTTTGGGAAATCACATCCAAACTCCACAGGCAAGAATTGGCAAGCCTGGGGGCAAAGCCTGAAATCACTGAGAGCTCACTTGGCCAGTTCTTTCCTAAATAAGCCTCTGTGGGAGACAATGACGATGATGGTGATGATGAAGATTATGATGATGAGAATGAGTTTGAAAAAGCTGTGCATTTTTGCAGGCAATGTTAGTCTGTTAACGGTAGCCCAACTCAATAGTGAAGTACTGAAATATTGGCTTATTAATGGCGTTATTTAAAATTTATAATTTTTATAATTCAAAATAATCATGTAATTTAGTTATTTAAATTATATTCTAATTCTAAGTTATTTAGATTTAGTAATTTATTTTTTATTTTTATTCAAATAAATTTATTTTGATTTTATTTGTTCTGCATCAGAAATAAATGCATGCTGACGACTTCTCATTCATAAACCTATGAACTGGAAATATACTCTATTTTATGTAAAGGCACTCATGGGCATCAGTAAGAGCTGTTTTGTATTGTTTTTCTTTTTTAGTTTGTAGTGTGCTTCAGCTTTTGGTTGCTAGTTTTCTGGTCTAAAAGAGGCTTCAGAAGCTGAAGTATCTACACCATTGAGCCACATTCAGATTAGACGTCTCGTTCTGTTTGAACTCTGTGCTATAATTACTAATATGAACATCAGCCCTTATTTTAACAGCTTTTAATAGATACAAATGAAGATTTCAACTTAGTTTTTTAACTTTGAATTTAATCAGCAGTATTACTGATTAATAATTAAGGATTGGTTAAATGTGCATTTTCCCCCACCTCTCCGTTAATATAGAAGTTCCTATATTATTGTATTTTTATTTTTGTCAAGCGATTAAAATGATTAATGTAATTAATTACATGATGTGCCGATTAATTAGATTAAACTAATTAGATTATTAATTAGATTATTTCAAATTTGGCTGATAAATTACCCCCAAAAGATCATTTATTGTGTTAAATTAGAAAACTATCAAATAGACATTACAAAAAGTAGCTTTAGAAATAAATATTTTATTTGATTTAACACAGAATTTATTACACATAAATGTTTAGGCTATAACAGCATGATTATTTTTCAGAAGCTGCGTTTGAATTGGCATTGAGAAATTTGTACAGACCAAAACAGTTAGGTTTACACCACTTCAAAATATATTTTTTTACAGTCTGCAAAAGAAAGTAAGTCATACTGGTTTGAAATGGCATAAATGTAAATAAACATAATTTTCATTTTGGGGCAAACTTATTTATTTAATTAATTATTATACTTATTCAATTTCTTTTTTATTGAACTGTTATATAAATTCAATATCACATTTGCACTCGTGCTATTCAGGACAAAATGTGATATTACGCTTGTTACTTTATTTCATTTTTTTATATTATTATTATTATTATTATTATTATTAAAAATAATATGTAAACCACACATTTTAATGAGAATGTCAACTACTCAAACTCAACTAATCTTGACCTCTTAACCAGTTCAGCGTAGAAGTGGCCTTGCACTAATCTTTCACCTTCACTAACCCTTTCCCTAATACCTGCTCTGTTCTGAGGCTTTATGGAGATTTTGAACTCTCTCTGTTCCCCAGAAACCCTCCGAAACCCCCGCTCCCCGGCGGCCCGCTGCAGGGATAATCTCTCGCAGACGCTGGAAGATTTCCCAATGCTTCTCTCTCTCTCTATATATATATTCACTCCTGACTCACACATTCACGTTTACATTCCAGAGCGTTTCATATCTGCTTGTAATTGTGTAAATTCATTCGCTGTTCTTTTGGCCACTGGACAAACAATTATACTTTCAGATTTAAACGGTTCTCCATATGTTTTCTGTGTCCAAACATAATTATATTTTATCACATGTTCCCATATGTCTGGGCAAACATGGCCAATGACTGTGTGCTTCAAAACATGAATTAATCTATGAATATTTGTTTATATAGGCAGGATTGTTTATCCAAATCCTAATTTGGTTGGGAAACCCAATATTTACAACCCTATAACCTCTTGTTTAATGATAAGAAGTACAAATGCTGTTTGTGGTTCAGATTTGATCATATTGTCATCTAGGTTGTTATGGATTGTACTTGTAGATATTGTGCTAGGATAAGTAACAAGCCCCCAGTAGAAATTCTTTGTCAGTTTTAAAGTGTAGTGCTGCGGTTTATTTTATTTTTTACTAATATTATATCTTATTCTTATTTACATTTCAGCTGACATCACCATGAGTAGCCAATGGTCAAATCAATATTTAGGGTTTGGCCAGTTCCAGGAGAGCATTTCTTCCTGAGTTGCTACTTGTGTCGGGACTGGAGCCAACATTGTTTTTCAATTGAAAATATTTTATCCTAACATGAATTAGCAAAGTTTATGGATGGTATTTTTTAAAGTACTGCTGAAGTGAGGAATCTTAATCTCTTATACCCACCGTCTTTGGTGTTAATACTAAAAAAGCTCTGATCTCTCCACAGTGGTGTGCTTCTCTTCAGTTTGGAAGGGTAGTGACGATAAGAGAAAAAAAATATTAAAATTAATTATTTTCTCTCAATTATTGACATGAATTATTTAACATTAATGTCAAAATAACTGTAAATAAAAGAAGCAAATGATGCGTCAAATTATAGTAGTAAAATTATTGATTTGGCTAGACAGATGCTGTACATAAACTGATGGAGTGTAGAATATATTTCGACTCTAAGGTTTTTCTTCTCTCTCGATTCAGATATGGACTTGGAAACAGTCCCGCAGCTCAATTGCCATCGTCTGTGTGTCTGGCTCCAGGTGAGAGTGGGTTTGAGATGATAATAGAAGTAGGAAAGCTCTTTTGGGCCGTCCCTGGAGAGCACTCTGTTCCCGGGCTGCTGCTCGGGTCGGGCTCGGCTCCCAGGGGCCGGCTGGAGGTTCGGGCAGCTGGTGTTTGCACCCCAGGGGAAGAGCATCATTGGACTCTGAACACCTATGGGACGAGGTATTCCTGGAAGACTTGAAGAAATAGCTCACTTAAAAATGAAAATTCTGTCATTTACTCACAGGAAGATATGTTGAAGAATGTCGGTAGCCAGACTGTTGATGGACCCCATTGACTTCCATAGTATTTTTTTCTTCCTACTATGGAAGTCAATGGACATCAACTGTCTGGCTACTGACATTCTTCAACATATCTTCCTTTGTATTCAGCAGAAGAAAGAAATTCATACAGGTTTGAAACGACATGAGGGTGAGTCAATGATGATAGAATTTTCATTTTAAAGTGAACTATTCCTTTAAGACTAACTTGAAGAAAACCTGCTCCCTGTCATACATCGATCTCTGAAGTCTTCGGCACGCTCAAGTACTCAAGTAAATTAATTTGAATTATGCCTGATTTCTTGGAGAGTCACTGGCATTTGCAACAAAGTCAATATGAGCAACAAGAATTGTAATGTTGTAATATTTGCCTTGTGATGCCATGTGTTTTCACTTTTGCATTGCATTGTGGATTTATGGATGCAAAATTTGAATTGGGGATCTCATGAAAATTGTTAAAATAGTCAATAAGATTTTTTTAATTTTTTTACTCCATATTGAAATAAGCACACAAATAAGTACAATTATTTTGTTTTTGTTTTAGTTAAGCCATTATTTTATGGATATTTAAATGTGTGATGATGGAAGATAGTGATGTAAATAGGTACTGCAGTCCAAATTCAAAATATTGGAGAGCGTCCCGCTCAGACTCGACGCTCACACGGGTTGCCAGATTGAGGACACATCACATTTTAATATGCTCCTGTTCATAGAGATTTTTAGATGGATGGCGAGGCTTTTTAGGTCTTGATCTCTGCGATCTCTGACCCAGTTTGTTTCGCTGGCTTCCATGACTGCAATACGCTGTGTTTTCCGCCAACTGGCAACCTGTGCTTGCGAAATAATATTGGGTAAATTGGCAACGTCAGATATAACAACCAAAACAAAAACAGACATTGCGACACAGTACGCACATTTCAAAGTAGAATAACTGGCTGTAGAAGTGATTTCAGAGAAACGAGTATGTGAACTCAGCATCTTTCCTAAATATATTATGGTATTTTTATGCTTTAGTACAGAAAAAACTTACATACAGCACCTTTAAGCACAATTCTGGCCAAAATTCTTTTTTTTTTTTTTTTCTGTATGGAAAATATTTTCTCTTTCCTTTTTTCCTTCTTTTTTTTTCTTTTTTTTTTACATGCCCTGTAGCTGTAGCCTCCTGTAAAGCGAGTGCTTCAGAGTGTGATTCACCCAGTCCTCTAGCCAATATGTGAATGCTGCCAGAACTGGAAGCTCAGACACTCATTTAAACCCTGAGACTGGCTCAGACCTCTCGCTCAGTGTCCTCTGTGGGAATATGTCATATCTGGATCTGATCCAAGGGTCCAGAGCGGTGCATGTGTATTTGTGAGACGTCCCAGTATAGTACATGAAGCATGAAGAGTGCTGTCCAAGGTGCTGAACACGCTCTTTAAACCTCTCAGGTTCTCAGATCAGATCATACGAGGTTTGAAAAGACATGAGGGTGAGTGAATAATGACGACTTTTATTTGTGGGTGACCCATCTCTTAAAGAGACATGAAATCAAAACTGAGTGTTCAAACGGTTCAATATCTTCAACAGGACTAATTTGTAACAGAGCACTAGAGAAGTTAAAGTTCACAGCCTCTTGGCTGACCTGACTTGAGGCTAACTTACTAAAAACACCCCCTCCCCTCAACCCATGTCTGTTTAATCTTTCTCTGGCTGTGTTCCCATCGCACTAATCCTGCCATTCCTCTTTTGCAAAATGTCAGTCCGTATCTCTCTCCGTTCATCTGTTCCCTGGACGACGTCTATCTCCTCCCCTCATGCGTTCAGTGGCCGGCCAGATACTAATGAGGCTGCCCAGGAGAAGCAGAAGAGAATACAACTCTCTCCTTATTCTTTTCCTTTCACAGCCGTTGTGCATTCAGGCCTCAAGGCCAGATTTGACATAAACCCACTCAGCGTTTCTCCAGCGAACTGTGTGTTTTAGGGACTTCAGCTCACACCTGTTGTCTGCGGGTTTGTTACAGTTGAACTCAACTTGGAAGGCCTGTTTTTTAAAGGGATAATTCACCCAAAATTTTTAATTCTATCTTACTTTTCTCACTTCTCTCATTTACGATTTATTTTCTTTCTTCCGCAGAACACAAAAGAAAGTTTCAGCTGTCCGCACAATGAAAGTCAATGGGGTCCAAAAGTATCAAGCTCCGAAAAGGACATATAAATACGTCACATTACAAGTAAAATTGAATTTGTGTTGACTTTCTAAAGTTTCTAAAGACACGTTTTTTGCACAGACCGCTGGCTCACACACGGCTCTAACCCTAGGGCAGCTATTTGTCTTTTCCCATCATCTCCCAGTGGGAAGAGTGCAGTTTACATGGATTATTTCTCTGAAACTAGGTTACAATGGTTGCTGTGTGCTTGGCCTGATTCAGTTGTGGCTGCCTCTGTGAATGAAGCGACCTCTATAAAGAGAATATTTTACCTGCACGGCGTGACAAAAGCCGCATTTCCCATTACAATGTTCCAATGTAGATTCTCTCTGCTTGAAAAGAAAGTTACAAATGAAATGAAACCCATTTGGTTTAAACATATTCATCTGCTTTAACGACAGATGGCGATGGTAGAGGGTCAGTGACAAACGAGAATGTCCAGGGAAAAATCTAGTTTAAGAAGCACGTGCCAAGTTTTTGTTCAATTTTCACCCCAAAATTTCATTTAATAATTTGATGTCAAATGGTGTAACCGCCAAGTAAAAAGTAATGACATATTTCTGGATCATTATTTTCAAAGATGTTTTCAAAAATGTTTTACAAGACCAAACCATTTTAAGTTATGAACATCAAGAAGTTTTTTTGGGGTCATACCATTTGACCTTTCTTTAATTTTTTTTTTTAATTTTTAATATGAAATGTTATTAATAGTGTAAATATTAAATGTGTGAAATATATATATATATATATATATATATATATATATATATATATATATATATATATATATATATTAGATGGATAACTTTAAACAAAATGTAAAAATGTTGCATTGGAAAGGGAAATAAATTTAGGTTGAAGCACTGAAATTACTAACTCAAAATAAATAATAACTAAAACTGAAATGAAAATTAATTAGTGAAACCTAAATAGTGATATCTATCTATCTATCTATCTATCTATCTATCTATCTATCTATCTATCTATCTATCTATCTATCTATCTATCTGTCTGTCTGTCTGTCTGTCTGTCTGTCTGTCTGTCTGTCTGTCTGTCTGTCTGTCTGTCTGTCTGTCTGTCTGTCTGTCTGTCTGTCTGTCTGTCTGTCTGTCTGTCTGTCTGTCTGTCTGTCTGTCTGTCTGTCTGTCTGTCTGTCTGTCTGTCTGTCTGTCTGTCTGTCTGTCTGTCTGTCTGTCTGTCTGTCTATCTATCTATCTATCTATCTATCTATCTATCTATCTATCTATCTATCTATCTATCTATCTATCTATCTATCTATCTATCTATCTATCTATCTATCTATCTATCTATCTATCTATCTATCTATCTATCTATCTATCTACAAATGAATGAATGAATGAATAAATGAATAAATAAATAAATGACAAAAGCACATAACAAAATTACTAAAAAGTTACATTTAAAAATGAAAATTAAGTTAATTTAAAAAATTAAGTTAAATGAAAACTGACAATATAAAAACAAAAGCTAATTCAAAATAGTAATAAAATGTATACAGTAACAGTTTATAAATAATACGGTAACACTTTACAATGAGGTTTCATTTGTTAATGTATTAACTAACATGAACTAACCATGAGCAATACATTTGCTAGTGTGTTAATCTTTGTTAATGTTAGTTAAAAACACAGCTGTTCATTTTTTGTTCATGTTAGTTCACTTTGCATTAACTAATATTAATAAATACAACTTTTGATTTTAGTATGAATTATTAAATGTTGAAATTAACATGAACAAAGATGAATAAATGCTGCAGTGCACTTCATTATTAGTTCATGTTAACTAATGTTAACTAATACAACCTTATTGTAAAGTGTTACCAATAATACTACAATAACACTCTGTCACTGCCTATCAATTGCATTTTAACCTTTTTTTAACTGAATGGATCCAGATGAAAGCATCACGTCTCCCTAGAGCTGCTGTCCTGCCGTCGCCAGATATCCTGCAAGCTGGGAGAAGAGTCAGTGCTTTATCACTGCGTTTGTTCATTTCCCAGAGTGATCCTTGAATTAGAGATGCTGGCTGCTGGACTTAATCACAGGAAGAGACGGCGCTTGAGTCCGACTCTGTCAGGTTTAAGCTCTCAGCTCTGAGTGGATGGAGGACACCGGCGTTGAACGGTCTTCTTCACTGAACGTCTGCTTTTCCCCGGTCCTGCACCCGTCCGGTGGGACTGCGTGAGGCAGGCAGGAACAGGTGTGCTAGAGCGCAATCAAATTATCACACAGTGGTCCCATGATACTCACCTTCATCTGTGAACACTTGCCTCTATGTTGGCCAAAGTAGGAGTATTTTCTAAGCAGTTGTGGATAAGCTTTCAATAAAAAGCTTTACGAGAAGTAACCAGCATGAGTGGATTCCTGTCCATTTATGTGAAACTACCAAAAACGCGGATCTTGGTTCCCCGCTGTGTTAAGAAGAACGTTCATAGATGTGGGTGAAGAGCATTTATTATTCATCAGCAGTAATATATGTTTGTAGAGATACATTACGCTCCTTGCGGCCGTCAACCTTTAACTGGTCGATTTAATAGATTTTTGTAAGGCTTCTAAAGCCTAAAATGAAGGAGGTGTTTTTACCCTCAGGAGTGTTTGGTGGATTTTGCTAATTGAATGGACCCGTCTGGACCTCAAGATAAAAAAATAAAATAAGCAAAATATATTTTTATATGTTCAATCCAAGCATGATTTTTTTTTATTTTTTTTTTACATATCTGAAATATTTAAAAAAAATCTAAAAAAAAAATCTAAAAATGTCAAAAATATTCCAGATTTTTTTTTAACAAATTACTATTTGTAGCAAATTATTTGCGACAACTTCGTCATTCTCAGTAAATGGCATTGATTGGCTGAAGTTTTTTCAGAAGCTGAAAAATTAAAGAATATTGACCTAACATCTGAAACATTATATGAAGCCCCGCACAAGACATTGTGGCCACAAATTAAGATTTTTTCCCCCACAACTTATTCATTAGTTTTATTTAAATCATGGCTACAATTTAGCTAAGTTAAACTGAGGTAACAGTTATTTTGGCCATGAATGCATGTCATATGTGGAACACAAATACAAAAAATGTATATTGTTGTAGAACAATATTGCATTCTTAAAGGAGAACTCCGGTCAATTTTAACATTTTTTTGTAAATTTGGAGTGCTGTCAGTACAGAGAACAACGACAAAAATCGGTGTTGCCTACACCGTGTTATCCTCTTTTTAAAATTTGCACCCTGTTGACTTAAATGGGGCAAGTTTTAAACCTGCTTTTAGCCTCTTAACATCCTTGATGTGTCATTACAAGTGCACAGCCAATGTGAGTGATTCCTTCAGAGTGAACACGGTGAATCTGACTGCAGTAGATGTGAAAGATATGAATAAAAGTGATGTTAATTCAGCCAGCGCACATACCTTTATTTATTTCCTGTTTTCGGTCGAAGTCCACAGTAGTCGATTGTCGAGTTTTCCACTGTTGCTTAGTTACCTATGATCACGCGCGTGAACTCGACAATCGACTACTGTGGACTGAAAACAGGAAGTAAATACAGGTATGTGCGCTGGCTGAATTAACATCACTTTTATTCATATCTTTCACATCTACTGCAAGAGGCTAAAAGCAGGTTTAAAACTTGCCCCATTGAAGTCAACAGGGTGCAAATTTTAAAAAGAGGATAACACGGTGTAGGCAGCACCGATTTTTGTCGTTGTTCTCTGTACTGACAGCACTCCAAATTTACAAAATTTTTTTAAAATTGACCGGAGTTCTCCTTTAATTTCATTTCAATGGTATTTAATGGTCATTTTTTCACTATCTAAATAATAAATTAAATCTTTATTAAATAAATGCCCCTTTTTCATGATACTGCATTTTCTTTATTGGAAAGTGTTTAACAAATGTTTTTAATGCTCGTTCAATGAACCATAAATAATTATTGCACATGCAGTTGTGGAACAGTCTTTAAGAGGAATATCTGAAGAACATGTAATATTGAAACTAGAAATGTCTCTCATTTCTCTCAATCAAAACAACTGCATACAACATACTCTCTGAGTGCCAAAAAATAATCTTTCCCCTGCTGTTTTTCAGAGTCAGTATTAAGGTCTGTTTAATGTCCTAAGTTATTGGAACTGTGATGTTAATTGTCTACTGCCTGCCTGGTAAGGTTTTTCAAGCAATGTTGCCGAACGATGATGCTTGGGCACTTTCCCATTGAGAATGGGCAACAAATTTCTATCTGGATACTTTAGATCGGTTGTGGGCCTTGTGTCTCACCTGGTTGCCCATTGACGGCTACAACATTGCTCAAAGTTTCGACCTTAAGTGTCTTAAAAGAAAAAAGTATCAGCTGTATGCAAAGTGACCCAAATTAGGTTTTTGACCACTGAAAATGTGTACAATTTACCAATTTGCTCATGGAGCCGCTTTAAGATCTCCATATCTCTGGAAATGAACCATGTTGGGCCTTAAAAATTAGAATACTAGAACAAGAGACTTCTTGAGTTACAGGCATGCAAACTTCGAGCCACAAGAAGTAATAAAATAATGATTCTGCTAAATTTCTAAAGTCATTTTACGCCTCTGTGATTTGGCTCCAAATCTCAGGTGAAAATTGTCAGTCTGACTCCCTCTACAAAATATAGTGGATTACTCTGTAAATATACACTCATGACATTTAATATTTTGGCTTTATTCTTCCTTTATTTATTTCAGTCTGAGATAAAAATGCATTTGCTGAAGTAACCATGTAATTTAGCTTGTTTCTACTGGTATTTGAGCTCTATCATGACTCATGTTTCATGCATTATAAAAGGGTTTGAGATCAGAACATGGGAATCAGGTGAAAAATAAGTCTTTACTGATCGATTTTCTGCAACTCAGGATTTGTGTCAAGAGGAATAAAAGTTATTAGTGTTTTACTGCCACTAGTGTTCATTTCTGCTGGAAACTGGAGCATACAGAGCATACGTACATTTTTTTTTTTTTATTTTTTTTTTTTACAAATATAGATCTTTGCGGTGTGATATTTTGTAAACAATAAAGTACAATATACTATTCCAGACAATATTTCAGACTTGTGTGAAGGAGGTCATATGTGTGCATTGTTTTAGGATTTTTTTTTAAAACTTCAGGCTGAAAAATGTAGTGTAAACAGTGTTTCTGTCCCTCGCTTTGTGTGCATCATTTGTATTTGTGAATGATAGTTCGGTGTCTCAGATAAAACTGCTTGCTAAAGAGATGTGAGTGAGCGCCAAAGCAGCCGGACACCCTCAGCGAGGCTTAGCAAGTGTCACGTTTTGTTCACCCAGGCAACAAAGGTCAAGACAAACAAGCAAACTCTGTTTCACCTTAGCGTGCTAGCTAAACGCCTTTTAATTGTTAGCGTTTAGCTAATCCTCTTCTTCAGTTCGTCTGAGCTGTTATGTCACAGTTCTTGGGCACATAATCTGCCAAGTGCCTTTACAACATAACGGCTCGGACTCCTTCAGGTTTTATCCTCTGTGAGACCGATTATGACCTGATAGTGTTTGTTGTGGTTGAAGCAATCCTTTCCTGCTAATGTGTTGGTATGCTAACGTTATTATTGTGTGTGAGCGTGTGATCTGGCCTGCACTGTTCTCAGGCTTTAGAGAGAATTCAGTAGCTTCTGACTCGTACTGTGGTGGATGAATGAGATTTGTTGCTCTTAGTGTCAGTCCACTGAGGAAGAACGCTACGGCATCCCAGAACATTTACATTGATCCTTATTATTGAACCACACTTCATCCTAAAGAAATACCTCATGCTTCAAGTGTGTGACGCCTCTGCGCTCATGCACACATACTCTGTTAGAGATACAGAGTGAACTCCATGCCACTTTGTCACAGTTTTAGTTGGTTTGTCTTCTCTCATTTAGAGTCAAAATGCCTAAATTAAACTTAATGTTGTACCTGTTTTACAAACAAAAAAACATACTTTTTACATATTCAGTATATCAAAAAATATAAATGTATACTATCAATACAGTATATGAAATTATTTACTCTAGAACCAAAATTATCACTTACATACTTTTGCAGTTGGCCAGCAACTTAATACATACATCGAATTACAGGTTGACCTTTGCTGGTGTACATGATGTGTGCGATTCGAACAAAAACATACACATTTTGCTCTAGTATTTAGTGATATCCCCGCTGTTGTGGTCTTGACAGGTCTTGAAATAAAATCCTGAGTCCTCTTAGTCAGAGACAGGAACAACTACAAATGCAGTGGAGATAGAGTCAAGACCAAGACTTTTAACAAGTGGCCTGGAAACTGTGAGTGCAAAACTACCAGCTCATAAGAGTCATTAGTTTGAGAAAAGGTTGGACTACACTGCTTGATATGTGTTGATCCACTTAAAAGAACCAACTTATAAGAGTCATTTGTTGACTCTTACTTTCCCTAAGGGTATAAATAAAAACTGACTGACTGTAAAAATTGGATGACTCTAATTTCGCTGTATGTTTCACGCTGTAGATTTTATTCCGAACCAGTTCAAATTTGTTCCAAACGATCATATTGCTGTATTTGTTTTCTTTGACTTTGAATCCTCTGTAGCCCCTCAACAAGGGCTCTTTGTGTTCTTGAGTACTGGATCATAATGGACGAGTTGGGTCACCTCAGATGGCTGGCGGTGCAAAGGGGCCATTTGTCTTCTAACCCTGTAACGGAGAGTCACTCTGGCTAAAGGCCAACTGGCACACATGGACAGATTTGCTAGACTTCAGTGTGATGTGTTTGCGCGAGATACAAAACATGATGTTGCAGCTGCTTTCAATAGCCGCGTTTCCACCGCAGGAACTTTCCCCAGGAATTAAGGACTTTGGGGTGTTACTCTGTGGCAGAATCTGAAATCGCCCCCTAAACCCTCAATCACTATTCCCTATGTTAGTTCACTAATACAGTTCACTTGAAGAAATGAATGAAAACGAGTGAGCGATTTGGGACAGCCGTTGAGTGTACATCAGTTGTGCACTCGTTATTGCAGTGCAATGTGGGATTGAATGAGTGCACTTGATAACGTCCATTCTGGTTTCGGACACACTACAGATGGCTGTTCCCTCAAATAACGCAATATTTGAGGATATAGGGGGGTGATTTCGGATTCTGCTCTTGTGGTTCGACCGCAGGGTCTAAATGAAGGTCCAGGTAAAAATGTCCCCCTCAGAAAGTCCCTGCTCGTGAGGTAGTAGTTTTTCACAACTTTCGAGGGTGGGGTTTAGCGCCGAACATGCCGATTGGTTGAGTTCATGCCACATTTTGAGTGGCTAACTCCACACAGCATTTTATATCAACCAGCATTTTTTGCGGCGCGTGCAGTAAGAGTTGTTTGGTATTTGAATCAACAAAATACGATCGATGGACTGACGACGAGGTTCAGGCTTCATTAAGCTTATATGCGGAGGACGAAATCCAGCGGGAACTGTAAAGTCGCGCGCAGTCCTACGTCACCGGACTAATTTGCCTAATCTTCATGGTACTTTAGACCACGATGGAAATGCAGACAACAACAGGTCTGAGGGGGAGGGGACGGATGAGTTCCTGGGGCAAATTGTTCCGGGTAATTTCGGTGGAAACCCGGCTAATGCTGTTCTCTAGAGAGATGGGCTTATGTCTTTCATTTTCATATGAATGGGGCCTCATCTGATACCACACAGATCTACCACCTGCATTGTTGTGTTACCCGGTCAATCCTTACAGAACAGAACAAACCTTCTTGAGAAAATCACACACGTCTGGATCGCTGAAAGACTGGCTGTTTGACAATCTTCTAATATTTGTAATTCTAGGCCGCACGTTGCAATGAAAGTCTCTTTGTTGTTTTGGCTTCCTTCCCGCGTCACTGGGGCTGAAATACACGCCGGATTCCAAAAAGAATGTCATTAAGCATTCCATTAAGCAAGTCATTTGGGTATTAATGTTATTTATTTATTTTAAATGCAGGAAATTAAATCATCTATGAAGATGGAGCATTATAAACTGATGCTCTCAGAGAAAATGGGTGGTGTGTTGGAAAAGAAAATCTTTTCCAAAAAAGAAAACAGAAAGGTAGCTGAATGGAACAGGAACTAAGATATTAGCAGCTTTTACTCTGAATATCTTTACTCCAATACATGTATGATTAGTAATGCAGTTACTCGTTACATTTTTGCATCTAACTTTTTCTGCAGCAGTTTATTTCTGCTACTAAAGAAGTGATATCGCCATCTACAGGGCATTAAATATACTATATTTTGTGCGTTTTGCCCTTACTCACCCAAATGATGAGTCTTTGAAAATTTTTATTTATCCGTTAAATTGAAGAGACAATTTGGAAGGATATTGGTTTACTTTTGCCCTTTCTGAGCACTTGAGCTTAACTGAGACTTGAGTCTCTGGAGACGTTTAAGACATTTTGTGTCGACCTTGTAATTGCAATTTAGAGGTGTTCATTTTTATATTGATTTTTAGGAAAATGTGATTGCTCTCCTCACAGTTCAACTGTTTTTTTACTAGAATGTCTCTTAGGTGTTGAGGACTAGTGCGTCTTCGAGCTTACATTCAGTACGAGTAAAATACTGTGAAAATCAGATACTCTAAGACTTTTACTCAAAATTTAAATTGTTGACTTTTAACTTGTAATGGAGTCAGTTTCGCTGCAATGTATCTGTACTTTTACTTAAGTATGGTTTTCAGATACTCTTTACACCTCTCTATGATTATAACCATAACAATCGTCAATTGTCACAGTTTCAGGGGTGACATGTGGAATGCTAATTTATACTTTAATTTCATTCATAATTTATAATTTACATTTAATTATCATGCCGTTGTCACTCCAAAAAATGTGCAATTGTTGGCCAAAGTTTGGAAGCAAAATATTATGTCAAGAAAATACAAAGAATATCGAGTACAATATATTTTACTAGTCGAGTAGTTGTTGAAGTTTAAAAATAACATTTTAAATGTATTGCAAAAAAAGTTTAGATATATACTATTATGTAGATAGTTTATGATTGTAGCAAGACTAAATTACATCATTCATAGTGTTTCATGGGAGTGGCCAATCATTTTGCTGCTTTTTCTGTTTCCACAATAAAAGCGACTTCTCTGATTGGTGGTTTTCTCCTTGGGATTGTGGGTAGTGTAGTTCCTTTAGTTAATTCAGCTATTAAACATGTTTTTTTTTGTTTTTTTTTTTAAATAATGCTAAGCTAAATGCTACATTAAAAATAGTGTACTGTCCATGGAATGCAAGAACCGTCATTTGCAAGAGCCCTAGTGGTATAGTCCTGCTTTCAGTGCTTGTTTTATGTTGAGGATATGAAGATATGCAGGTTCTGTATGGCTGTGTGTGTGTGTGTGTGTGTGTGTGTGTGTGTGTGTGTGTGTGTGTGTGTGTGTGTGTGTGTGTGTGTGTGTGTGTGTGTGTGTGTGTGTGTGTGAATGCATGCACCTGGCTCCTCTCTGGTCACAGTGCCTTTGTGAAGCCTCTGTTTTATAATAAGACCATTTGTCACCGTGTGATGAAGCATATGACAAGCGCATCAACACCAGCGTCTGTGCTGATCCGGATCTGATGCTGCAAATGCAAAGGCTTCCCACACCTTCCTACATAAAAACACATATATAACCGTGGTGTGCTGGAGCTCGCTTTAGGAGAACGTGCTCGTCTTTAGCACATTCTGTTCTCTAAACACACATAAGACATGGGGAGAGGCGAGGCTATTGTTTTATCATCTTTCATTAACTCTGTGCTGCCCCATATGACCTTGCAACGGCAATATAAGCCCATAATAAAAGCAGCATGGCGGGGCGATGGAGGAAGAATTTATTACGGACCGGTTTTTACACCAGGTCAGTCTCACTGTCCGTGCTTTACTGGGGTCGTCGCTCTCTGTCGGTTGTGCTGAATGAATGGGATCAGTAAGTTGGTTTATAGGGATGCACTGCTAGGAAATGTTGGCTGAAGATTAATTGTCATACAGGTAATTGTGATTAACAATTTAATAGTCAGTTTTGTTCGTGTGAGTGTACCCATTAAAATCATTTACTTGAAAATAGTCCTGTCAATTAATAAAAAAAATGGTTACACTTTATTTTAAAGGCCACCTGAAATCAAAATGTAATTTTTTTGGCTTTTAGTATGGATATGTTAGCCTTAAGGTTATGAATAAGCTGGTGTGTGTCCAAAACAATGACAGAATTCGCATTTGGGAGATACAAGCATTCAAAACTTACAGTCTCCCACTTCCGCTAAAATTAATCATGGATTTTTATGACATCACTGCGGACTTCAGCTTTTCATCGCATCTTCTGTCCAATCAAATGCTCTCTAGAATCTAAAGCTCCGCCCCCTACGCTATAAATATCACCTGGCCAAAGCGACCGTTGACACGTCGTGGAGCAATATGGGTTTATTCACACCTCTACTATTGAATCCAGCATATCATCAGCGCTCGGATTCACTTCCACGAAGCTGTCAAGTACGACTCTCAGTCTGTGAGGTAAAGTAAACGCTATTGGGTGTTTGAAAAGGGGGAGGAGCCATTCAGTATGTCCCGCCTTGACTTCCTGTTTCAGTGGAAATTACTTCAACGCATCAAACAAAGCTGTGCGTTCCAAGACACTTCAGTGGGACTATAAGGTGATGTAGTTACACGTTACTTAATGTACTTACTATAGTAATAACAGTATATTATGCATAATTACAAGTAAATAACCTTAAACCAAACTCTTACTTTATAGTACATGTAGTTAATTAATATTACGGAGTAAGTAAATTGAGTACCGGTAAGTACAATGTAACTATGTCACCTTTAAATAAAGTGTAACCAAAAAATGTACTGATTAATCACACATTTTTCTGTAATTAATCACGATTAAGATGTTTAGGATGTTTTGATATTTTTCGAGACAAAAATAATGTATAAATTAAATAATAATCGTGCACATGATATAATTGCTCCTTTCCTCGATTTACTAAATCATCATGGTCACGATGTACAGATTTGTTCTCTTGTTTTAGTTGAATCAAAAAGAGAGAATGAACGTGACCACAATTTATTAAAATGAGGGGGGAAATGAATCAATTGTGGCCACGATAAGCCTTATATATATTTTTGTTCACATGTAATGTGTGGGCAGGGCCTAAAATTTACACTCGCCAGTAAAAATCGGCGTTGGCGAGTATTTGAAACAGTTAGCTGTGGAGAAAAGTTATTTTTAGGCCCTGTGTTCAGGGGCTCCATAGGTTTCTTCTTAACTTTCATACTTAATTCTTCATTAATTTAAAGAGTATTTTGATCTTTGTACACTTTGTCACATACATTTCAGATCTTCTTTGGGCAAAATGTCGTATGATTGCTGAAGCTCACGTTCTTTGAGAGTTTTAATAATTAGCAAAAATATTAAACCGACAAATGAAATCTACAGTATTTGCTCCATTCGTCTTGCTTGATGTCTTCCTACAGAGCTGTATAGCAGGCTTACAGTGGCTTAAAGCACCATTTTGAACAAATACGCTTAGTTTTCCCACAGAAACACAGCTGCTAAAGCTCTTTCAGGGTTTTTGTTCTGCTAGCTTTATGCTACTGGTTGCCATTCTTATCTCCATAAAGGAATAATGGATTAAGTCAAGTAGGTCTGTATCCAATTTGTAATAACGCCCATATGATTTAAGCCTATTTATTTATTTAGAAAAACAATTATATTGAATTGTTAACATTCCAAATTCTATGGCAAAGGTGAAAATTTAAATAGCAAGGGACAAAAATATCAGTTACAACTGAGTGTTGAGATAAGAGCCCTAATTAGCTAGCTACCTAAATGTTAATACATGCTAAATTCTAATTAGCAGCTAAGACGTTTAATGCTAGCTGATTAACATTGACCACAAGCTCAAAATTGTGAATAATAAATGGTAATCGCTCAATAATTTGTCTTCTAACCTATTAAAACAGTAAATTAGGCAACAATAGCTTTCATAATTGGTTAATATTTTAAAATGACATGTTTTGAATTGCATTTAACACTTTGAACTGCTCATGTTATGGAATGGAGCCATACATCCTTCAGTTGCTAATGACGTTGCGTATGTACCCCCCCCCCCCCCCCACACACACACACACACCCACACACCATGGTAAATTGATATGAATAGTATTATCATGTCTGAAAGCAGTTGTAATATTATTTAAGTGTAATATAGCTTACAGAATAGTTTAGTTTGGCCTTGGAAGATCCGAGATGGGATTTGAAAGCGGGAATAGCACCCTGACTGGGAACAAAGGCGCTACACCATGACCCTTTAAGCGTACATCAAATGGATTTGACTTCAAAGCACCTGTATGTCAGGATGAGCTCCTAATGCATTGATTTGCTCGCTGTCTGATGTGACTTTTCTGATGTGAAGCTGATGGCCCTTCTTTACAATGTTATATCTTTTGTGTTGGCTACATATAGGCCTGTGAGTCTCTGTTTGGCCCAGCAGACGGTATCGATTGAATAGGAAGACATATTTAAGGGATAATAAGATGAATGAGGTGTTAGGAGATGAAAGGATCTAGTGTACTTGAAGATGCTGTGCAGAGGAACCGATTCTCAGCAGATACATCAGGGAACTTGTTTGCCCAACAAGAGCACCGTCTCTGATAACTTTAAATGAAAGGCACTCCATCTTTGATGTCAGGTCCATCTTTATCGCCTTGACCATCGCGTTTTAAGATCGCTGAGGTTTGCTGTGCAGTGCATCGGTGTGGAAGAGCATGGTCTACTGGTTTATGATGTGGTCTCTCATCTCTTGGGTTGTTTGATCACCTTCTCCTTCTCTCAGTCTCTCTCTTCACACGCTGCTTCTCTCATCCTCGGTGCCCTGCTGAGACGGCGGAGGGCCAGGTGGCATCACGTCACACACACTGCTGACACACACATATACACACACACATGCTCTCCCCTGTGTGCTCACTCACCACGAGTAGATGTGGTATTAGCCTCTTTTTGCTCTTCTTTAATCTTGCCCTACATGTGGCGCTGCAATTTGCACCCCAGTCTGTGTTGTTTTGTCTGGTTGGGTGAGGTGTGCCAGACGGGGTGAGGTTAGGCTTATCTTTGTTGTCTGGCCCCATGTTTTATGTTTTGTTTGATAGTTTAGCTACACTTTGTTTTGTTTTTTTGGGTCAATGTGTTTTGTTTGTTTTGGTGGCTCGATGCCGTATAGATCATAAACCCCTCCCTCTCCATGTAATCTAATGGGACATGAGACAAACTAAACAATCAAATTACACTTTAAATTAATTTTTTCAAACAATGGTTTCTGTCATTTTAGGTAGTTTTTATCACGCTGATGTAAATTCACGTTTGTTTTTTAAATATGTTTGGTTTTAGTTCGTTTTTGATGCTATAGAAATGGGAGTGTGACGTCATGATTGACAGCTGAGATTGACAGCTGATATTGACAGCTTCTCTGAGCGAAGTATAGTCACTGGGCCACCAACTGATTTTATTCAGCGGGAGATTGGAGCATCAACTTTTGTTTTGTTTTGTTTTGTTTTGTTTTGTTTTTGTTTTTGTTTTGTTTTGTTTTGTTTTGTTTTGTTTTGTTTTGTTTTGTTTTGTTTTGTTTTGTTTTGTTTTGTTTTGTTTTGTTTTGTTTTGTTTTGTTTTGTTTTGATGGGCCACAAATTACATTTTGGGGACATACTGTTGCTAGATTATTTTGTATATAATAGCATAGCGTACACATTGTAGCCTAGAATGTTTTTTTGTTTTGAATAGGATGGGCCTCAAAGGATAGCTTAGGGACACATTGTTGCAAGCTTTTTTATTTTTGTTTTGTTTTGTTATTTGTTTTGTTTGAATTAGCTTTATACCATGTCTGCGACGCCACGACACATGATATGCGACAATGGATAATTCACCTCAGATATTGAAAATAAATGAAATGGAACAAGAATGTTAAAACTGTCAACTGAGTCTGAACAGACAAGTGTAGTCCATAGCAAAGATAGTTTCAGTCACTCGGTATGTATTTTAAATAATGGTGTAATATTTGTGAATTTGATTATGATGTACTTGATTAGGTGGTGCTTACTCGCATTGTGAGTGCAGGGTGTTTGCAGAGAGACTCCGCCCACACCTTCTTTTGATTGGCTGTGATTTTTGATTGACCTCTGGTTAGGGACATGATGTGTGAGGTACATGTTGTATTGTTTGTTTTGTTTTATTTTGATAGGATGGGGTGAGTCACATAATGTTGCTAGATCCAATTTTTTATTTTATTTTATTTTATTTTATTTTATTTTATTTTATTTTATTTTATTTTATTTTATTTTATTTTATTTTATTTTATTTTATTTTATTTTATTTTATTTTTTAGAATCCCACACTTTTAGAACAAAATTACTTCTGAGTTTTTTTCTTTAAATCTAACTGAGAATTGCTCAAAATGGAAATGCAAACTGCCAGTTTTTGTGTATTGCTCAAGGACACTCTGCAGGGGACAGTCTCCGGGTGTTCATAGTGTCTGAATAAATCACTCCGTCATGCTGTCACTGGTGGCATATCTGGACATTAGTTTGCCAACAGCAGTTTCTAACACTTTTTTTTTTTTTTTTTTTAAACTATCATTCTGATTAAAATGATATTATACCAGATATTACCAGGTCTTGTTTTGTTCACTTTAAGCAGCAGTGTTTTTTGTTTTTTTTGTTCACAAACAGCCAGATCAAGTTGGAGGCCTGGTATTATTACTGTACAATACTATATGATTAATTGCAAATATGATATAGTTGCAGAATGTCTATATCATAGTGACTGAATGCCTAAGCACAAGATATCTGAGTATGTGGGTTTGTTCATTTAAATTAAGCACATTTTTAGTCAGAGATTATGTACTAGAGAATTCAGTGCATAATGTGGGTGAGTTAAAAACAGTCTCAATAAGAGCAAAATGGCCTATTTTATACACTTGACAAAAGAACAAAAGGGGATATTAAAACCCAAGAGAACAAAGTGTCCTTGGGAGCCCGGTGTAGTTCTGCATGAGAGCGAGAGAGAGGGAAGTTTGTGATCAGCATGGGCTTGCGCATGTGTGTAAGAGTGTTTCTCGCAGGACCGAGGCAGAGGAGTGACGAGGAAGAGTGTGTGAAATGGTGTTTCTATAAATAGCGCCGCTGTTTCTCGGCCTGTGCTCCTCAGATTAGGAGTCAGGATTTGCTGAGAGTGGCGTCAAGATTAGAGCGCTTGTGTGCTTGTGTTTACCTGTGTGTTTGCTCTGATACCACTGCTGCAGATGAACGTGTGTGTTGGTCAGGGAGGGTAGATACGGATAGAATGTGACATAAAATATGCCATTTCCCCAAAAGCAAAGGACAACGGTTATTGGAAAGTTATTTTCAAACTTAAAATTTCAAGAAAAGTTCTTAAATTATGGATTTGAACATCTTTGTGCCACATTTATTGATACAAAAGTGGTCAGAAAAGAGGAAATGATGGGAAAGAGAATCGAGAAATGTCTTAAACCAGATTCAAACTCATTTTCCCCACATGCTCACCACTGCTAACCAGTAGGCCACGACTCAAGCGATGATTTTTGATGTGTAAGCGAGACTTCAGTTGTCATTATTCTAAGAGACTCTGTTATGAGAGCAGCTCACCTGATGAGCTCTGCTCAGAGAGTGCTAAAACCCCATGCAGAAACTGAAATGTAATTAAAAGATGATGTAATACAGAGGAAAAATGAATCCTCTAAGTAGGATTTTTGTAATGCAGGGAATAAAGCTGCTACGTTCAGTTATTTTTGGTTTGAAGCGGTGATTATGAAAGTAGTGACTCTGAGAGTACCTGTATCCAATAAGTACATTGTATCTAAAACAAAATGATGTACTGTAAGTACATGGTAGTTAAAGACATCAAATATAAAGTCAAACATGCAAATGAGCCCCGCCTCCACTCACTCACAGAGATCCACTCGTTGACGATCACACGTTGATCTGATTGGTTACAAGGTAGTTTGTGACGTCAGAAACACCAGCGATTTCAAACACTGTTTTTGAGACTGTCTTTGATTCACTGCAGTTTTAAGGAGAAAATACTCAGCAATGGTGTAGACTTATGAATTTACACATGGTTTGTCTTAAAGTGCATTAAAAACACCACATAGACATATAAACAACATTAAAAACTTGATTTTCACCACAGGGGGACTTTAACAAAATTTTAACAACTGTTTTACTGGTATTAAGTAAAGCAATTTTGCTATTTTTTCTATTTCTAAATAATATTAAAAGATTATCCCAAAGTACATAATGTTTTTTCCCCTGAAAATTTAATCCAAAAATATCAGAATAATTAATTTTGAAATTAAAATAATGGTCATCATAGACAAGGTTTATTCAGTTTATTTTATGTACGAATTGCATTTTGAATGTGTTTTTTTTTTTTTTTTTTATGAATAGAAAAATGATTTGTAAGTTAAATAATTTAACTGGCATGCAAATACATACAAGGGGGTATTTAGTATAATTTGAAGAGCTAGTTAGAAATAGTCTTTAGTTATGATTTTAACCAAGACAACACCGCTTTAGTACATCTGTATACGTATATCTCGTAAGAGCACAACCGTCTGCTGTCTGAAACTGCCTGTAGATGTTCCCTAGGTGTGCGTCTCGGCTGAAACTCTGCAGCTCGACTCCTTCGCTCGGATGTGGTCTAATACTCTTCTTCCTGCTGCATGCTATCGTTTTCGCACCCGTTTGTTCTATTCCTCCACTCCAGCCCGCGGGTGTAAGAGCGTGCTGCACTGCAGAGTTTTCTGAATGAAACACTCAGGAAGTTTCTTCCTCCTCCTGCACCTTCTGGCCTCAGTTTCTCTCGTTCAGTCGCTGACTCACAGGAAGCAGCTGCAGCACAACAGAGAGATGGAGAGACGGATAGATGGAGAGATATAGAGATGGAGAGATATAGAGATGGAGAGACGGAGACGGAGATGGAGAGAGAGATAGAGAGATATAGAGAGATATAGAGATGGAGAGATGGAGAGAGAGATATAGAGATATAGAGATATAGAGATGGAGAGATGGAGAGAGAGATATAGAGATGGAGAGATATAGAGATGGAGAGACAGACGGAGATGGAGAGAGAGATATAGAGATATAGAGATATATAGAGATATAGAGATATAGAGATGGAGAGATATAGAGATATAGAGATATAGAGATATATAGAGATATAGAGATATAGAGATGGAGAGATATAGAGATGGAGAGATATAGAGATATAGAGATGGAAAGAGATGGAGAGATGGAGGGAGAGATGGAGAGAGGGATGGAGAGACGGAGAGAGAGTGACGGAGAGATGGAGAGATGGAGAGACGGAGAAATAGAGAGATGGAGAGAGAGAGATGGAGAGACGGAGAGATAGAGTGACGGAGAGATGGAGAGAGAGAGGAAGAGAGATGGAGAGACGGAGAGACGGAGAGAGAGATGGAGAGATGGAGAGATGAAGAGATGGAGAGATGAAGAGATGGAGAGATAGAGAGAGAGATGAAGAGAGATGGAGAGAGAGATGGAGAGATAAACAGATGGAGAGATGGAGATGGAGAGATGGAGAGATGACTCATCTTTACCATGATGCTCCGCAGTCGCATGTATTCAGAACTTGTTTGGTGACTCACACTATGAATGTAGAGATGGTATCATGTGATGTCATAAAGTATGTCCTCGTTTGTAATGCAGAGATCAGAAGCGCTGGTGTTGTGTAGTGGTGTAATGGTGTTGTGTAGTGGTGTTGTGTAGTGGTGTAATGGTGTTGTGTAGTGGTGTAATGGTGTTGTGTAGTGGTGTAATGGTGCTGTGTAGTGGTGTAATGGTGTTGTCTAGTGGTGTAATGGTGCTGTGTAGTGGTGTTGTGTAGTGGTGTAATGGTGCTGTGTAGTGGTGTTGTGTAGTGGTGTAATGGTGTTGTGTAGTGGTGTAATGGTGTTGTGTAGTGGTGTAATGGTGTTGTGTAGTGGTGTTGTGTAGTGGTGTAATGGTGCTGTGTAGTGGTGTTGTGTAGTGGTGTAATGGTGTTGTGTAGTGGTGTAATGGTGCTGTGTAGTGGTGTTGTGTAGTGGTGTAATGGTGTTGTGTAGTGGTGTAATGGTGTTGTGTAGTGGTGTTGTGTAGTGGTGTAATGGTGCTGTGTAGTGGTGTAATGGTGTTGTCTAGTGGTGTAATGGTGCTGTGTAGTGGTGTTGTGTAGTGGTGTAATGGTGCTGTGTAGTGGTGTTGTGTAGTGGTGTAATGGTGTTGTGTAGTGGTGTAATGGTGTTGTGTAGTGGTGTAATGGTGTTGTGTAGTGGTGTGGTGTAGTGGTGTAATGGTGTTGTGTAGTGTTGTGGTGTTGTGGTGGTGTTGTGTAGTGGTGTGGTGTTGTGTAGGTCTTGTGTGGTGGTGTTGTGTAGTGGTGTGGTGTTGTGTTGTGTAGGTGTTGTGTGGTGATGTTGTGTAGTGGTGTTGTGTAGTGGTGTGGTGTTGTGTAGGTGTTGTGTGGTGATGTTGTGTAGTGGTGTTGTGTAGGTGTTGTGTGGTGGTGTTGTGTAGTGGTGTGGTGTTGTGTAGGTGTTGTGTGGTGATGTTGTGCAGTGGTGTTGTGTTGTGTAGGTGTTGTGTGGTGGTGGTGTGGTGTTGTGTAGGTGTTGTGTAGTGGTGTTGTGTAGTGGTGTGGTGATGTGTAGGTGTTGTGTAGTGGTGTGGTGTAGGTGTTGTGTGGTGGTGGTGTGGTGTTGTGTAGGTGTTGTGTAGGTGTTGTGTAGGTGTTGTGTAGGTGTTGTGTGGTGTTGTGTAGGTGATGTGTAGGTGTTGTGTGGTGGTGGTGTGGTGTTGTGTAGGTGTTGTGTAGGTGTTGTGTGGTGGTGGTGTGGTGTTGTGTAGGTGATGTGTAGGTGTTGTGTAGTGGTGTGGTGATGTGTAGGTGTTGTGTAGTGGTGTGGTGTTGTGTAGGTGATGTGTAGGTGTTGTGTAGTGGTGTGGTGATGTGTAGGTGTTGTGTAGTGGTGTGGTGTTGTGTAGGTGTTGTGTAGGTCCCGCTCCCGTTTTTAAAACACTTTCTCTGTGTGCTCTCAAACGCTCCCGTGCGCTGATCACTGTAGCCAATCACAGGCATGTCCGATGAGCTCGTGAACACAATGGCCAATCAGAGGCGTTTACGATTCCGCTCAAAGTGTCACATTTTTAAAATTTCACTGCCAACTTGGTAGCGAAGTCGGTACTTTTTGATAACTCTAGCGATGTGGATGTTTGCATGAGCGCTGCAATTCGGCGCTTCAGTAAAGTCAAGTTTATTTATAAAGCACTTTAAACAATAGATTGTTCAAAACCAATCAGCTTAAAAAGACAATGTTAGTGTTGCTTTCATTTGGAATTACACCTCAGTTTCTACTATAGCAGCTCTCCAGTGCTTGAGTTCGGAGACGTCTGACCTCGAGGGAGAACAGAAGAAATGAGCCGGAGAAGATTTCAATAGGTGTGTTTGACATCGGCTGCGGCTGGATGTAACCGATCGGCGAGAGTAGCCGCGTGCAGGCGGGGAGGAGCTGCAAACGGAGACATGAAGTCGGACACTTTCTGGTTCCCGTAGTGACCGCTCATGGTGTTTGCATACTTTATCACAGCTGAAGCTGAAGTGAAATAAATGCAATATTTGCCAAATGATACACAGATGTCTCAGAGACATTTTCATTCAATACTTTACGCACTGCTTCATACAGCGTCTGTTTGAACAAGTTCAACATAAGCTACTATCAATTAAGTGGAGTCTACGTTTTTTAATCAGTTTTAATTTGATAAACATGACACAATATAACATGACAACTACATGAAAAGAGTGTTTACTGTTATAAAAAAAACTGATTTGTGAGCTTTAGAGGAACTAAAGGTGTTTGAATAAACCATAGGAATAAACACGAAACACACGTGATCGTTGTCATGCGGTGAATCCGGCCAGTCGTGGAACAGCTGTGTCGTCATCAGCCCTCGTGCAGCCCAGTGCAGCCGCTCTTGAGAAGCTGCGCTGGCTGAGTTCATTATCGGTCTCGCGGTACTTTGATGGCATACGTCACAGTCACGTGGCGTCGGCGCTGTATCAAGTCTGACAAAATTTCTAACCGGCATGCACTGCTTCAAGTCAGCCGCCGATCGGTCTGCGCAGAGCTGCATGAAGTCGAACAAGCCTAATGTCAAAGAGGGCGGAGCCTCAGAGCCCCGCCTACCTATGACATCATCACCACGGACCAATGGTAGTTCACCAGCCGGAGCCGAAGTTCGCCTTGGCAAGCTGTTTCGAACTCCAAACGAACTCCAAACTTAGAATTTTAGAATGACTAGTTTGTTCTTCGTTTATGCCTGAAGTGTATCCGGGCCTTTATTCCACACAGCGGCTTCTTTCCAAGCACTC
Organism: Vimba vimba; assembly: GCA_022828995.1. Classification (NCBI taxonomy): domain Eukaryota; kingdom Metazoa; phylum Chordata; class Actinopteri; order Cypriniformes; family Leuciscidae; genus Vimba; species Vimba vimba. The sequence continues at coordinate 8,494,621 of CM040841.1, forward strand.
ATGCACCGGTTTAATAAAGCTGTCTCGGGGCGTTTCTGTTGTTGACGGTGTGGTTTAGCAGTGTTTGCTGAGGGAGTGTTTTACAGAGCTCAGGAACAGGAGCAGATTCCCCTCATGCTGTGGGTTGTTTGGGTCTTCACTGACATGTTCTGCTTCATACCGCTTTGATTAGCAAACGGAGACGTTCCTCTGCGTAATCTCATGCGTCACGGTGAAACTTTGGAAGCGTCTGATTTCGACTCATCCTCACGGCTCTGAGGAGATTCGGGGAAGGGGGTGTTAAAACGATCTTATACGGCAAATGATGAGCCCAGAATCCCTCATCGGTTACATAAAACGGTAAATTATTAAGTTGCTGATGTGAGAGAGGAAAGCCCCGCCCCTCAGCTGCACTCCGCCAGCCAATCAGAGCGCAGCACGGCTGTATTTGGGTCACGGTAGTGCGTTTCTTTTGCGTGGTTGGCAGATGTATTGTGCTGTAATCTTCCCCAAAAAAGAGATGAGGGGGTTTAGAGCTGCCTTCTCTCAAATATACTTACTTCTCACTCTGTCTTCCTATTTCCTTCCTTTTCATCAGGTTTCTTTTGCGAGAAGTGTCTGTCCCAAATAGACAAATAATCAATAAAATAGCTCTTAATTAAATTCTAAATGGTAGGTTTGCATTGATTTCTCCCCCCTCTGCTCATGAAAGCTGCAGTTAAGCAGTGAATGAGAGTCCCAGATTTGGGAGCGCTGGGATTTGCAGCAGTGAAAGATTTCCCTCTCTGCTGGTTGTAACTGATTCATTTTGACTGGTATGATTGCAGCGGCACTGGTTTGTGTTACGGTACACACGGTGTGCGATGGGGTCGGGAACGGAGGGGAATTGATAGTGACAGATTCTACGCACCTGTAATTAATTCTTGCTGCGAAGCTTTGATTAGCAGGTCATGCGCGCGAGACACGTTCTGGGGGAAACGCCGCGTTTCTTGTGCGCTTCTCTGAGGCTCTTTGTAGATTTGGGCTCATATTTTGTGCTGAGAGATTATTTGTGTTACTTTGAGGTTTCTTGAGTTTTGTGACAGTTGTTTAACATTGAATTTTTCTCTCTTTGAAAGAAATTCACCTTTTGTGATCATGAGAAACCTGAGAGAATGAATGGTAAAAAAAGGACTGAATTTAAAGCATGGAAGAATTTAAATACTAAATAAGTTCATTCTTATATAATTAATTATATAAAGAAGAACCAAAAGTGATTTGGACAATTAGAGTTTAAAAATGTATTCATTTAATTGCATAGCATAAAAATGCATTGGTGTCTGCAAACAAATCTTTTTCCCAGAATGTTTTTAAATCGACTTTTAATGCATTTTTGCCAAAATAATATTATAAATGACAGTATATATTTAGATAATTATTTATAATGAATATTATATTGTAAATGATAATTTGTTAATTAGTTTCATTTAATAATGAAATAATTTAATTTGAAGTAATAGTAGTAATTAATTAAACATAATAGTAATATTAAAACAATATGAATTTTTTTTGTCAAGTATTATTATAAATGACAGTATATATTTAGATAATTATTAATAATGAACACAATATTGTAAATTATATGTTAATGAGTTTAATTTAATAAAATAACTTTAATGAAATAATTTAATTTAATTAAGTAATAGTAGTAACTAATTAAACATAATAGTAATATTAAAACAAGTATTATTATAAATGACAGTATATATTTAGATAATTATTAATAATGAATATAATATTGTAAATGATCATTTAATTTAATGTTATTTTATGAAAAGATTATTCTATTTTAAGTAATACAAGTAGTAATTAGGCAATAATAATATTAAAACAATAATATATTTTTAGTCATAAAGAATTATTAAATGCAACATTTTGTTGTACCATTTGAAAACAACTAATTTCTTTTCTTTTTTTCTTGTGCTCTTTCTTTAAAATATGACACTTTTTTTTATCTCATGCAGTGATATTCTTACATTATTATGTGTGACTTCTTCAAGAGTCACTGTATTATGCACCATTAAACATGACATCATCAGTATCATATGTGACCCTGGACCATAAAACCAGTCACATGGGTAAATTTTTTGAAATTGATATTTATACATCATCTGAAAGCTAAATAAATAATATTTCTATTGGTGTATGGTTTGTTAGGATAGGACAATATTTGGCCGAGATACAACTATTGAAAATCTGGAATCTGAGAGTGCAAAGCAATTGAAACATTGAGAAAATCGCCTTTAAAGTTGTCCATTTATGTTCGCGATTATGCTGCATTCACTCACAAAAATAAATGTTTTATATATTTACAGTAGGAAATTTACAAAATATCTTCATGGAACATGATCTTCACTTAATATCCTAATGATTTTTGGCATAAAAGAAAAATCGATCATTTTGACCCATGCAATGTATTGTTGGCTATTGCCACAACTATACCCGTGCGACATGTGACTGGTTTTGTGATCCAGGGTCACATATTCCATTAAGATTTTAAAACAAATGTCTTTCTTTATGTCTTCTTTGACAGAAAGTCTTACAGCCAAAATGTTTAAACTGTCTTCCTGTCGAATAGCTTCATATCCACCCATCATATTAGATCACAAGTTCACAGTTCACCGCACATGAATCGTTAGAGCTCACATAGAGTCAGGGTCCTGGTCTTGACCATTGCAGTGTAATACATTTGAACGATTTGTTTGTGACCTCTAAAGTTACTTGAACCACAGTAAATTCTTAAACTCACCATGACTGTGTTTCACCCTCAGAGTGTGGCGTTCGGTCAACACCATGTGTCAGAGATGATTTCTCACTTCATGTGAGAAGTACGCAAGTACGCAAGGGTGTTATCGTGTTGTGGTCATTTGTGAATCCGTCATAACATATAATCTCGCTCTTGAATCCTGATTGGTGGAAGCTTTTGTTTGGTCTCTGCACAAATATGAAGATATTCCCCATACTATCCTGTATCAAAGCGTATATGAAGGGAAAGGGTTGTTTTGGGTCAGTGGATAAAGAGTTTTATGGGTCATTTTTCATGGATGTGAAGTGTACCTTGACTTCATTGACTAAAGCCCTGTTTGACTGGACTATTGTTTTCTTCTAAAACGTAATATTTCATATCTGATTTGACTCGCCACTCTGAAACAAAACCCACAGAAATCCCACATACGGCCCGCCACAAATCCCGTCTTTAATTAAATGAAAGTAGGTGAATGGATTCAATCTCGTTTGTCAGTGTTATTGGGTCTTTTTTTATCAGATGGGACTCATTTGGAAGACAAATTGCATCTTGTCCCTTCCTTCCTGATCACCAGGCGCACCAGGGACTCCTTCTGAATGCTAACAGGCATGTTTATATCTGATAGCGTTGAGGCTAGTGGCTCACTGCACTCTAGTTATTTGGTTATTGGCATAAGTCAGGTCTGTTTTACGACTTACTCTGGCCAAAATACACCAACTTACTGTAGGAAGAGACCGTATGGCTGACATGTAAAGCAACCAAACACAGTTTGGGTTTGTACGTTGCATCTACGTCCACTTCAGCGAGAGAGATCACCCTGATTGGCTGTTCAGTTTAGCAAACGATGCATTGCACGAGAATAAGAACGAAACTGATGAAAACGAGAAAAGTCATCAAGATGGCACGACAGAAGGATGTGTTTTACGTCACTTAACCGGAGCATTCTAATTAGTGTTAATTTCATTAACGAAGTCTAAGACAAAAAGACGAGATGGTGACGAGACAACGCTGTCAATCAACCATATTAACATGCAATATTGTTGACGAAAAAAGTCTCTCTGACCAAAATTTCTTTGTTTTTGTAAAAAAAGAAAAAAAAAAAAGAAAAAAGGGAAGGAGACAAATTATTACAGACTTTTTAACAAGCCTCTATTGGCTCTCATACTTTGAATATGTAGCATGCCAAGCTGCAAGCTATTATATATATATTTACAGTGGTGTGAAAAAGTGTTTGCCCCCTTGGTAAATATGATCAAATATGGCCGGAAAAAATAAATCTGCATTTTTAATCCTTTTGATATTTTATTTAAAAAATGTGCAAAAATCTAACCTTTCATTGAAGTAAAATAATTGAAAGTGGGGGGAAAATCACATTATGAAATAAATGTTTTTCTCCAAAACACGTTGGGAACAATTGTTTGCCCCCTTTTATTAAATACTTTTTGCAACCTCTTTTTTCCAAGATAACAGCTCTGAGTTTTCTCCTATAATGCCTGATGAGTTTGGAGAACACCTGACCAGAGATCAGAGACCATTCCTCCATGCAGAATTTCTCCATCCTGTTCTCCGTTATAAGATTTCTAGCACAGGATGTCAGGTTTAGATTTTTTATCTGTTGGAATTTGATCGAATCCGTGATGCCATGTATCTGAACAAGATGTCCAGGACCTCTGGCAGAAAATTAGGCCCACAGCATTAAAGATACAGCAGAGTATTTAATTTTACACATGGGGTACTTTTTTATCCCTGTGTGCACCAAACCCATCTTAAGTGTTTGCTGCCAAAAAAGCTAATGTTTTTGTTTCATCTGACCATAGGACATTTGAAAAGTAACTGACACTACTGGAATGGGATGGGTTCTGTGGTCAGATGAAACAAAAACAGCTTTTTTGGCAGCAAACACTTAAGATGGGTTTGGTGCACACAGGGATAAAAAAGTACCAAATATCAAGTATCAAATCAGTTGATATTTCCCTGGTTTTGTCCATCCTTCTGTTAGAATCCTTCTGCTTAATTTTGTTCAGTCTGTGGTGTAAAAAGGTTGCTTTAGCAATTAAAGAAAAAAACACATAAGCAAAACATGGTCAGGTCAAAGTGTCTGAATCATTTTTGATCCCAAATTTTTATAAATTTTACTGGTAGTCGACAGTATGAAGGATTTTTGGGTATAATATGTCACAGTTTACTTTATTTTGCTATGCTCACTTACATAAATTAACTGTAGTGTCCTGCACCCACTAGTAAAAAAAATAAATAAAAAAATGATATCTGGTGTCTGAATAAATTGTGGTTTGACTGTATACGCTGCGGATGCAATGGCTGTTTTCAAACTTGTTGGTTTGAGTAATGTGTTGAGCGTAGCCTACGCTGTAGTTTTCTTTGCGCGTGAGTTCATCAACATCCGGTGACAAGTTCAATATTATGCTTTTTCAAGAAATCACGGTAAGTGATTCGAAACTCGCTGTATAGGCTACTAGCAAGCTCTTGCGTGCCATCTGAACTCTTGTTTTGGGTTAGTGCATAGATCTTCTCTTTTACTTCTGCTCTTTTTCCTGTTGTGGCGGTTAGCGAACGGCGTTGCATTACCGCGCGCCCCCTTCTGGATTGGAGTGTGGATCGCCTGTGACGGACTGTATTCGTCGTTTAACTTTATTTACCGTACCGTGACGGTTCGGGACGAATACATATACCGTTACACACCTAATATTCAGCTAGCTCTTGCCACTTTTTTGATTGTGACATTCACAATGATTCATGTATGTGCCTCTCCAAGCACACACAGTTAACCCATTAACCCTGCAGGATTCCACCGGCGTCGCTAAAGGTCACTTCCTTCCCATCATGCCTTACCATTACTCTGACAGACAGTCGAGGTGTGAGAGGAACGTGTGCACAAAGCGTGGCGAGATATGTCAATGGCTGCCTAAATTTTGCTTACTTTTTTGTGTACTGAATTCATTTTATATTTTTTTCCCCACTTGTAATGTTAGTCAAGATTTCTTGCAACAAAACAAATTTTAATTTAATTTCTCACGACCCTCTTTCTGACCCTTTGTATTGAACATGAATGAAATGCTAGTTTCACTTAGATAATATGACATATTTTCAGGTGAAGCTGGATTTTTAACAGGCAAAAAAGTATGATGGGATTTAATTTTATCCATTAGGAATTAGGGGCGTAACAAAATATCGTGTCACAATATATTGCAATTCAAAAATGCATCAATATGTATTGTGGATAGTACAAGTTTACAGAGTTTTAGTGTCAGTACTGCATTAAACTACTATATATAATGTTGAATATAATGTATAATAAAGCAATGGGGGGATATTTATGGGTCCTGATGATGCCAAATGTCTTCTGTTACCAGTAAAAAGTGTAACATTATTTTAAATATATCTAGTCAGTGACAGAATGCAAACATGTTTGTCTAAAATTATTCTGACGAACACCCAATGTAAAACCAAATTTTGCATTTTAATCAACTGAACATTTTTTGTTAACCTTTTACCGAATGTCTTGGAGTATGGCAATAATATCGTATGGTGAGTTCAGTATCGTGATATCGAATCGTGAAGTAAGGGTATCGTTACACCCCTATTAGGAATGGATTGGATCGTGAAAAGTGGACATTAGTGAATGAAGCCTTATGATTTGACAGGAGAGGTTCCCTGAAAACAAGCTTTTTTTCTTTATAATGCACCAATAAATTATTAATAATAAGAAAAACTGATCTCATGGTACACTTTTAACACACTGTTCTGTCCCTTTAAATCATCTACATGTAAAAGAGATCTGTTATGATTGGCTAACTTCCGTGTATCAGCATAATTCATGCTTTGGTTCATTAGAAAGTGTACTTTAAACACTGGGTGCCAACACCAATTACTTTGTGCAGATCATCAAATCTGAATACGTTGCGGCTGAACACACACACTTTCTCATCAGGTTTTTCCCCATGATTATTTAATCTTGCATAATCTTTGCGAGACTTGCGGCTGTCATGAGCGCCCATCAGCCTTGTGTGCAATTTACAGGGTTGACAGGCAATTTCGCAATCGTTCATCCCATTATTTTCATAAAATATACATAAACTCATGGAGTTTAATAGCCTCCTTCTCTTGGCTACTGTCTAATTTATGGCCAAATTAAATAATTATGTGAATTAGAGTAACACAGAAAATATTATATTTTGACTAATTTGTCCAAAGCCGTCAAACCCTGGGTTTGAACATCCAGGAACTAATGAAGGTCGTATCTCACTCTGGAGAACAGCTGCACTGTATTTACATGACCAGTTAATGCATTTAACTACTTTTTTCACCAGTAATCATAATTTCATTTCTTTAATCCAATATTCTGCACTACAGAGCCAAAACGGCAAAAACTGCGTCTCCATCCAAGTGCTAACTCACTACATTAAAGAGGGCCAATTATGCTTTTTTCAACTTTCTATAGTGGGAAATGTTGAAGTTTGAGCATGAAAAAGGTTTGCAAAGTTACAGAACTCAAAGTCACTCCAGAGGGTGTTATTCTCTATATCAGTGCCAATTATTTCTGAACTCCCTGAAACGCCTACATTGCATCTTCTGGGAAGGAACACGTCACAATAATTCCCGCCTAAGGCATACTGTACGCAAGTAAAGCGGCTAGGCCTGGTTGAGTTGCGCTAGTAGTGTGTTGAAACTAGCGTTTATGGTAAGGGAAAAACACGCTCCCAAACACGCTCGTAGCAGTTGACCAATCGTATTCGTAACACACTGGTCCAGCCGACCAATCAGAGCACATTGTGCTTTTCAGAAGGAGGAGCTTTATAGAGACAGGAACTGAACAGAGCGTTACTGACAGACTGGGAAGAGAGGAACTGCAACAATGGAGAATATGTGAAAAATCATGAAATTCAATTCTAGTAGACCCCAAAAACTACATAAAAACTGTGTAAAGGGCATAATATGGCCTCTTTAGCACATTGATGAGTTATTTTTATGATAAAGAGTGTTTAAATGTCTTAAATATATTTAGTAATTTCTATGAGAGGAGAGCATCTGTAATTATCCATAAACCCTGGACTGCCTACATAATAATAATAATAATTATAATATTAAATTACATTATATTATATTGTACAACGATGTTTACATAATATATGTGTGTGTACCATGTATAATTATTTTGTATATATAAATACACACACATGCTTGTATATATTTGAGAAATATTTGCATTTACTATATACTGTATATATATTTATATATTTGGTAATACTTTATTTTACAGTGTCCTTGCTACATATGTTACATGTACTTACCACAGTAATAACAGTAAATTATGCATAATTACATGTAACCCTCAACCAAATCCTAATCCACCCTAACCCTATAGTAAGTACATGTTCTTAAATATATAATTACACTGTAACAATGACACCTTAAAATAAAGTGTAACCATATCTTTTTTTATATTATATATAAATATAAATATTTAATATATTAATAACACATTTTTTCTTAAATACATACATGCATGTGTGTGTATTTATATATACAAAATAATTATACACATTACACACACATATATTATGTAAACACAAACTTTTATTTTGGATGCGATTAATCGTTGCACAGCCCTAATTATATTATATTATATTATATTATATTATATTATATTATATTATATTATATTATATTATATTATATTATATTATATTATATTATATTATATTATATTATATTATATTACAGTGCTATGCATAAGTTTAGACACCCATGCTAAAGTTGACTAAAAAGAGGAATAAAAAATCATCTTTTTGAAATTGAACTTAATGCCTTAATTTAAAAAATTAGGAAAAATCCAACCTTTAAGGACACCAATTTTCTTTGTGAATGAATAATGTATCGTAAATAAATAAATGTTCTTCCTTAAAATACAGGGTGCATAAGTTTGGACACCCCTATGTTAAATTTCCATAGAGGCAGGCAGATTTTTATTTTTAAGTATTTTTTTTAGGATACTATGCATCCTGATAAAGTTCCCTTGGCCTTTGGAATTAAAATAGCCCCACATCATCACATAGCCTTCACCATACCTAGAGTTTGGCATGGGGTACTTTCCATAAGATCATCTCTCAATGCAAATTGCTATTAGGCTAACTGAAATAAAACCATGCCAATCTCTAGGTATGGTGAAGGCTATGTGATGATGTGGGGCTATTTTAATTCCAAAGGCCAAGGGAATTTTATCAGGATGCATAGTATCCTAAAAAAAAAACAAAAAAAAAAACTTAAAAATAAAAATCTGCCTGCCTCTATGGGAATTTAACATAGGGGTGTCCAAACTTATGCACCCTGTATTTTAAGGAAGAACATTTATTTATTTACGATACATTATTCATTCACAAAGAAAATTGGTGTCCTTAAAGGGTGGATTTTTCCTAATTTTTTAAATTAAGGCATTAAGTTCAGTTTCCAAAAGATTATTTTTTATTCCTCTTTTTAGTCAACTTTAGTATGGGTGTCTAAACTTATGCATAGCACTGTATATTATATTATATTATATTATATTATATTATATTATATTATATTATATTATATTATATTATATTATATTATATTATATTATATTATATTATATTATATTATATTATATTATATTATTAAAAAAGCAAAGCTACAGGTAAAGTTTCTCCTTGAGACATCCATCCAGACCTGAGGGTTAAAGCAGCTGGTTTGACTCTGTCATAATAAGGACAGCTGTCCTGCCACAGAGAGCAATTACCTTCACATCTGCCTGTTCCGATCCAGCACTCATCCATCATGGGAAAGTTGGGGGCCGTGGTTTCACTGGGAGGCAAATAACCTGATTTAGAGCCAGAGTTTTTCAATGATCAGTCTTCGTCATTTACCGCTGAGGAACATCAGACCTCATTTAACAGCCCAGATGGTCCAAAAACCTTTGACTTGTGGGTTAGACAATAAATTTGGTTTAAAAATTGTCAAGTAAAAGTGGCACTTAAGCAGGTTCCAGGCACTGCTTAGAAAGCTTTCAAGGAATCGTTCACCTAAAAATAAATACTGTTATCATTTACTGGCTGTCACGATGTTTCAAACCCATATAACTTTCTTTCTTCCATGAAACACATGGAAGACAATTTTTAAGTAATATACTCCAATATATTCCAAGTATTTGAAGCCACACAATAACATGATGAACAGAGTAAAATGTAAGTATAAATGCAGTTCTAGTCTGCAAACGTTATGCACAATACAATACAATACAATTCAATTCTATACTATTTTATTTGGTAAAATTTCCTTCTAAAAGTTCGGTTCATGCAAGGACCTTGGTTGTAGAGCCGTAATTAATTGCAACAGCTTTGTAGGGATTTTAGAAAGGATTGGGAAAATTGCTTTTGGGGCAAATCCTTTTGATTCCGTATCTTTCAACCCAGTCAGGATCTTGCTTTAACGTGACCATTATCTAATACCTTTCCAAGTGTTTACAGTTTTAAACATTATTTACTTCTGGTAGAACAAGTGCTGGTGGACAATTCTACAGTAACTAAAGATTAGTAGATTCAGCATCTAAAAAGCTTATGTATTTAAGCAAATTATACCAAGTACTGAAAAAGCTCTATTCTATTGTATGTCACTGGGAGAGTCTTAAACAAACTTGCAAAAAATTTGCACCATAAATTTTGTCTTCTAATTATTTTAATGTTATAATCGATAACTGTTATCGGGGCCAGTAGTATTACATATGTATTGTTTTGCAGTTTCTAATTTTACAATTTGGGATTTTACATAAACATCAAAACATAATTGTGCATAATTAATGTAGAGTAAAATTATATATAATGTATAGAAAGAAAGAAAGAAAGAACTCATCATTAGTAGTAAAATACAAATGAATTGTCCATTAAATGTAGAAACTTACAGTAAAAGTTCTACAAAAGAGTAATTTTCTGTATATTTGTAGCATTTAAATTTGTGCATGTGCATGACATCATAACATTTATATATGTGTGTTACCCATTTAATGCAGGACGCATCACTGAAGGCTTTGCATAAACAGTTGATTATATTAAGAGTTGAAAAGCTGTCCAAAACTAACCATTATGAATAGCGCATTTCAAAAATGGAAAAGGTTCCTCGCCGCCACACTATTGTGGCTTTTGTCTGTAGCTAATGATAAATTTTTAGCTTGATAAAGCACAAGTTATTTGTGTGTGTTTGTGTGTGTTTGTGTGTGTGTGCGTGTGTGTGTGTGTGCGTGTGTGTGTGTGCGTGCGTGTGTGTGTGTGTGTGTGTGTGTGTGTGTGTGTGTGTGTGTGTGTGTGTGTGAGAGTGAGATCTGCATTTGTACCAAGTCAGTGGTTTGGTGGCACACATTTCACCCTTTCACAAAGCATTTGCAGGTGTTTTGATTGCAATTATGTATTCAAGAAACCTCAATTATATTTGTATAATTATATATTGTTACTTGATTTGCATAAAAGTGGAATTGTTAAGTTACATTAAAAAGAGAAGGAAACAAATCATTTTTTCTTCATTCATGCCTTTATTTCATTAATTTTCCAATTTCCTAGTGGGACAAACAAAAGGAAGCATGGCTTCATTTTAAGTGAAAAGGCCAATTTTGTAGAATTTGCCTCTTTCCCCCCCATCCAAACATTAACATAGAATTCCAATTAAAGTCGCAACATCCATCTTTCATGTGGTCTCTGTGTGGTTCTGCTGTGGATGGAGCCTCATTTAAAGCCTCTCTGCTGGAGTGGACCGTGACAGAGGAGCTCAAACTGTTTGAGTGCTGCTCTTCTGCCTCTTTCAACCTGATGTCAGCGTGTCCCATTTACAGTAATCACACTCTCTGCTGCTCCTCACATGCTCCACTGTGAAGCCGCACACAAAGCTTGCCTTCTCAACCCGCAATTTCATCTGTAGAGGAGAGAGATGGAGTGTGCATTGGGCCCTTCATGACAGTAATGTGCTTTGTAACCACAATGGTGATGATGATGATGATGATGATAATGATGATGATTATGAATGTTATTATCTTTATGTAATCCATTGGTCCAAAAATATTCTTTGTGTCAGGTGACATGTTGAACAGAAAGATTACTGTAGCTACAGTTTAGTCAAAGTGACAGACTTAATGACAGGCCAAAATCAGAATCATTCTGATTGGTTGATTGGTTGATTGGATGGTAAAATGATTGGTTGGTTGGTTGTTTGGATGGTAAAATTATTGGTTGGTTGGTTGATTGGATGGTAAAATTATTGGTTGGTTGGATGAATGGATGGAAAAATGATTGGTTGATCGGTTGTTTGGATGGTAAAATTATTGGTTGGTTGGATGAATGGATGGATGGTAAAATGATTGGTTGATTGTTTGGATGGTAAAATGATTGGTTGATCGGTTGATTGGATTGGTTGGTTGGTTGATTGGATGGTAAAATTATTGGTTGGTTGGATGAATGGATGGAAAAATGATTGGTTGATCGATTGTTTGGATGGTAAAATGATTGGTTGGTTGGTTGGTTGGATGAATGGATGGTAAAATGATTGGTTGATTGGTTGTTTGGATGGTAAAATTATTGGTTGGTTGGATGAATGGATGGAAAAATGATTGGTTGATCGATTGTTTGGATGGTAAAATTATTGGTTTGTTGGATGAATGGATGGTAAAATGATTGGTTGATCGGTTGTTTGGATGGTAAAATTATTGGTTGGTTGGATGAATGGATGGTAAAATGATTGGTTGATCGGTTGTTTGGATGGTAAAATTATTGGTTGGTTGGATGAATGGATGGTAAAATGATTGGTTGATCGGTTGTTTGGATGGTAAAATTATTGGTTGGTTGGATGAATGGATGGTAAAATGATTGGTTGGTTGTTTGGATGGTAAAATGATAGGTTGATCGGTTGATTGGATTGGTTGGTTGGATGAATGGATGGTAAAATGATTGGTTGATTGGTTGATTTGAAGAAACGTTTATAATGTAACCCTGTGAAAATGGGTGAGACATGAGTGAAGATTTGGGACATGTGGTTTGATTGGCTGGTGAAATGATATATTATATTGTTGGTTTGATAAACAAATGTTTTGATTGGCTGACTGGCTAGATGGATTGGTGGTTGGTTAGGTGATTAGTTGGATGGTTAAATGACTGAGATTGGTTGCATGAATGGTTTGCTGGTTGGTTTATTTGATTGGCTGGTTAATTGATTCAATGATTGAGCTTATTTTCTATTGCTAAACCTGAGACTGGTTCTAGATAGCTCTAAAATATAGTCAAGAAGAAAGAAAATAATGAATTTCAAATTAATGTTTTTGACCTTCATCACAAGAGTTTCTGCATGTCAAGTATTAATAAAATATAGTGAATAGCAGCAGCTTAAACAAGTACTTTACAAGCATATTATAATTCACACTGAAGAGCTTTCTTATTTTTCAGTGCCTCACATTAAGAGCTGATTATTAGTATTTGTATTATTAGTGCTGTTGAAAACCTCAGTTTAGTTTTTTGAAAAGTCCTTTATTTCCATAGCAAGATTGTCAAGGCTCTTTTGAAAGACGAACAAAATCAGCCAAGTTTTCACTGGAAAAACAGGGGTTTAGTTTGGTGACAATAAATGTTTGAATGGTATGATGTGTACAGTAGTGTCATTTATGCGACTCTCGAGTCTATATGTGACGTCAAGGGGAATCCCTTACAAATAGGCTACATTTGAATTTCATTTAAAATATGTTTTGAAATGTCATATAGGGTGGAAAGAACTCTAGCATAAATATAAATATAGCATATCATTGCTGTCGGGCGGAAACCTTGTATCTCCTTTAAATCATTACTATTGGTCACCCTTTATGACTGTCTGTGGGTTTTGAACCAATGAAAAGTATTAAAAAGAGCTTGTGACTAAACCTCGTATTGGATCCTCAAACTGTCAGTAAAATCTAATAACTCTACCCGCCTCTATCGGGAATGAAGTAAGGATGAATGCAAGAAATGTTTCTACATGTTAAAGGTAAATGCATCAATCTAGTGCACTTTGAGAGTTCAGAAATATAAGAGCTCAAACCGCATGGTCAAACAGAACAGTAAAAAGTCTTGCACCTAGACTTTAAAGTGGACTTAAATCTCTTTTTATATATTCAGTAATATATATTGTAAACTGAATGTAAATGAATAGTAAGTCAAGTATTTATTACAATACAGTAGGGAAATACCTTTTCCTTCATTTCTTCTTCCATTGAGCATTTATTTTGGTAGAAATCTGCAGTTGAAAACAGGGTGATACCACTTATTTAGTTTTTCGATACGTTACCGATACTTTCAAAGGCCAGTATCGTCAATACCGATACCTCTAAACTGAACTTTTGAATGATTAGATTTATTAAATTATTACATTACTAAGAGTAAAATGGGTAAAGATACCCACTTAATATTATATTTGATAGGCATTTTAACCTGTTAACCATTGCCAGTGCGCGGGCGCACTGAAGCGTTTTTTTTTTTATGTAGTTCAAAGTTACTATCAGATTTAATTTTATACCTTGACAAACTATACATCATTAAAAAGATATAAGACTCAAGTTTCAGTATTTGACCACTATTCTATTCTGAGAAACTTATAGCGACAGTTATTTCTTAATTTGTGTCAGAAGTTATGAAATGAAAAAATGAGTCAATGCCTTTAATATGAATTATGCGCGTCAGCCGCTCCCATTCATAAAAAACTCCCGTGCTGTCGTCATGACAGCGATTCACAAAACAACGTCCCTCAGGGCTTTAGCTCAAAAATGTGCAGATTTGGAGAAATATTGATATATTCTCATAGGTTTACATCAGATTTCTATAGACAGGAATAATATTTATTGAGTTTATACCCAAATGCGTCGATGTAATCATTATGAGCGCTTGGATCCTCTGATACTGTGTTTTCAATTCATACCAATAGCCTGAGGGCGCTATATATGCACAATAATAGTCCATATATGGAACATGAAGAAAAGCCATGATCATGTGACATTCCAGGACGTCACTGATACACACAAAGCTACAGAGATCGCGCTGTAACATGCAGATAAAGATGTTTTGAAGACAATAAACATGATTGCAATGATATTTGAGTTACCTGTGTTTTTCAAGCCATGCCAGGTATATCCATAATAATAGATTATATTTATAATGTAATGCTAATCGATATAGACTTTCTCATTGTGCAGTACACTATACAATAGTATATTTTCTGTCTGATTTTTTTATCTGAAGCCAAATTAGATCACAGAAGATTATTTAAAATACTCGACTTGCGTTATAAAGTAAGTTTGGAGCACAAACATGGTTTTAATCTCATAAATTGTCGTGTATTGATGGTGTGCTAAGCTAACATGCTAGCTAGCTCTGGGTGCACCTGCCACTAGCAGTTATACTTTTATAATTGTTTTCTAAATAAGCTTACTGAAATGTTTCTTTATTCAAGAAATGCATTTGATACAGTTTAAAATGTGAGGTGAACTTTGATAAAATAAATTAGGGACTGAAACCCTATGAATAGCCTGTGAATAGCCAGTCGTTAGTAACTATAATGCAGACAAAAGAAATGCATATTTAGAGCCATAACCAGGCTGGAGAAGTGTGAATGTGTGCAGGGGGAGACTGAGACTGAATGGGGCTCGTCTGCACCACAAAACAATAGAGACAAAAGACTGAATAGATGTTTAGAAGATGACAATAAACATCAGTTGCATTTTAGAGTCAAATCAAAATAAAGTCATTTGACATGGTCTTGAAAAACATTTAACTAAATACAGAGTTTTGGACTTATTATCTTCAGATTTTAAACATAAAATGTTTAGACATGTGGCTTTAGCTGTAGTGCATTTCTAGATTGCTACAGGGCCAACTTCAATTTTATTTTCATGAGGATGTTTCATAAAAATAAAATTCTAATAACTTTACAAAACTTTGAAGCTATTTATAACAATTTTTTTCATTATGACAATAATTAATTCTACATTTACAATAAACTGCCAGGTGTCAGCTTTCAAATGAGATCATACTTGTGCTTTTAGTACAAAGGGTTCATGAACTGTATCTGTTTCAGTTTGGGTATGCCATTTCTGGGGATTTTTCAAAAGTGGGCTTGCAGCTTAACAGGTTAACATTCAATATGCCTTAATTGCAATTATGATTATATTTTTAAGATGTTTACTATAGTGGTAACCATGGATTATATGACTATTATGTGACTACATTGTGTTTTGTATTGACATATAATGATATTTTGTTTTATTTTCTTTCTCTGCTTGCCTGGATTGATTCCTTATGAATGATTGTTTCTCATCCGTTGTCACAAACAGGTAAGAGAATCATCTTTCGTTTGTGTGTGTGTGCGCGTGCGTGTGTGTGTGTGTGTGTGCGTGTGTGCGTGTGTGTGTGTGTGATACTGTGAAAGACACTGAGGGGATCCCTGTGTGTTGTTCTCTTCAGTAGTGTCAATGAGTGAAGGTGTTGACAGGTCTTTAACACAGACACGTGGCGTTACTACACTCCGTCTAACATGTCAAGTTGCGTTTAAGTCTCTGTGTTTTGTACAGTAAGCCATGTTTATCCATCACTCTTACACAGTATTTAGATGAACGTGAATTGTAAAGCCATTTTGGAACAAATACATTTTTGAAGAATTGTTATTTAGTTATTTTCTATAACAATGTTTCATAGTGGCACGGTAACAAATTTCACCCGGCCTGGTCATGTGGCGATTCTTTTCTTTTCTAATCTAATCTTTTTCTTTTCATTGTTAAAAGGACTTAATTTAAGACTTCAGACCTTAAGTCAAGTCTCGTGCTTAAACCCTCTTATTGAAGCTAACACGCTGAATATGTTTAGCCATTCCCATCAGATTATCCGAACATGTGATTAAACGGGGCTCTGGACATATTATTGAAGTGATTAAGAAAATAACGAGATTCATAGCAATAGGAAAGCTGTTGCTTCAAATCAACAGTTCTGTTCTGTAGTGAGTATAACACACATCTTTGCTCATCCTCTGTAGTTAGGAAGTGTGACTCCACATGGATGTCCCTGTGTTTGAGTCCAGTATGAGACAGACGCCACCTTGTGAGAGTAAGAACTGCTGCTATTGACACACTTTCCTCTCTCTGAGATGAGCACTGTAAGAGAAAGCATGTGGAAACCCGGTGGATGCGAGGTGGAGTCGCGCGATCACAGGATATTCCCAGGCGGATTACAGCATCAGCTCTAATCCCGGGATTTGCACTGTAACTGAGTGCAGGACTGGAGCGTGGGATCGTTAGAAAGTGTCCATTAGTTTTCCTTGTAATTTTGCGCACTCATTCCTGGTATTCACACACTGCCTTTCATATTATGTTTTTGGTTGTCATTATGGCTTTCTTTTCATGTTGCATTTCTGTCGCACACACACACTGGGGTGGGTCATGGGGTGCCACGCACACACACTGTTGTAGAGGATAGTAAAGCTGCTTACGTCATCAGGTCAAAGCCAAGCTGTGTGTCCGAGTGTGTGCTGCACTGTTCTGCGTAACTCAAACTGCTTCTATTGCTACGACATTTTAACAGACATCTGTCCTAGATGAAAAAAAAAAAGAAACCTTAAACTTAAAGGGTTAGCTCATCCAAAAAACTTAACTTTTATCATCATTTACTCACCCTACAGTTGCTCCAAACATGTATGAGTTTCTTTCTTCTGTTGAACACAAAAGAAGTTATTTTAAAGAAAGTTGGTAACCAGACAGTTGACGGCACCCATTGTCTTCCATAGTATTTGAAAAAACACCTCATGTGAGCGTAAAAACTTTTTTGCAGAGTTTTTGCGAAAATGACGTGTCTCCATTGGGCGTATTTTCAATTTTCAATTTCAATTTGCGCAATTTGAAGGGTAATTGAAATGCGGCTAATGGCTACCGTCACCTGTACAGTCATGTCGGAAAGATCAAATTTACGAGTTGAACGCACATGAACACCACCACAATGTCGTTAATACAAGGGGAAAACTCTGGATTTTCTTTAAGCCCTATTTTTACGAGTTCAGGGCTTGTCGGTGAGAAACATGGCGGAATACCACAAGATATTTATTAGTGTTGTTGTCAGGATTTTCTATTTACAACGAAGTAAACTAATTGCCTGAACAAAATATGATGGCATTACAATGTTACAATATAACAATATAATATGTAACGATAAAGTTTACAGTGGCTTCATAAATTCATTAAAAACATAAAGGCCTCATGTACATAATTTGTTCTTCATTTTCTAGACGTGTAAGTCAAAAACCTTGCTGTATTGTTGTGTAGTTAATTAAGGCCCTGTCCGCATGAACACAGGTTTTTCAAAACCGCATCTTTTTCTATGCGGTTTGGCCGTTCGTCCACACGCAAACGCAGTATCAGGTCACTGAAACCGATTCTTTTGAAAAGCTCCTGCCAGGGTGAAGATTTTCAGAAACTGGTGCAGTGTTGTGTAGACGGTGAAACCGGAGATTTTGGCTTCTGACGTCGTAGCGCACGCCGTTATCTCCTTTTGTTTGACGTCAGATTGTGCTTCAGATGAGTCTGTGCAATGGTGGACGTAGCCAAAATATTACTGCTAATAACTGTGTAACAGGGCTTATAACATGTGTACAGATACATGCACAGTTGTCCCATTATATTGCGAAACAAAGGCAATACTACGTAGGAATACGGTTATACCGCAATCGGTAATAACCCTTTTTTTCATGCTTCTGATTGGCCAGTGTGGCTTTACGGTTAGGGTTATGTTGGTTTGGCATGCTCTTGACAGAGCTTCATAGTGTCTTTTTTGCATTTTCATGTGGACTGAGATTTTTTTTAAACAGTGCTTGTGTGGACGGGATTGTTTTTAAACGAAGGAGAAAAAACTCATTTTATAAAAAAACATGTGGACTAGGCCTAAGAGAAGGTACACTGACATCTTACTCCGTTACTTAAACACACCTGATGTCGTATATACGACTTCCCACCTCGTAAATGCGAAATACGCACCATCAGCTCGATGTTCAGGCTTATTTGTTCATTAATGATGTCATCAATGACTATTCTTTAATAACATAAAAGTCGACTTTAAAAAAAAACCCTAACATTTAATTACAACATTATAGGGTAAGGAATTAATTAAAAACCCAAACTCCAAGATTTAAATCTAGTTGGAATTTAACATCTGAACGAGTTCCTCAGGGAAAACCAGTGCTGTCCAAGCCGGGCTTTACAGAGGTGTGTTCGGATGGATTGTCAGTGAGTGTGTTGATGCTGGCAGGTGTGTTTCCTTCACATCACAGTGAGGTGATCCTGGAAGGCAAGAGGCTCGGCGAGGGTGCTGAACACGACCCCTTCAATTACACCTTCAACATCTGCCATCACTCCTGCTTCATGTTAGCTTCTGTCATGCAGTGTTGTGCAGAACCTTCTCAGTCCGGACTAAACCTCTGCTCCCATCCATCAATCCTTCTATCCATCCATCCATTGAGGAAAGATTTCCCATGTTTCAGGCCCGTGACTGACATCTCGTGATGTTCTGATGCACGTCACGCACTGGCATTTGACACGTTTGGCATTTTGTTTTGGCATATTTCTTTTTTTAACCCTATGTGTATAGTCAGTATGCATAAACATATTTACACACAATGCCTAGCATTATACAACAGTTCATGTCGTAATTTGACAAGCCAGATTTTGTAGAAACCAATATGTAGAAACATAAAACATAAAATGATATCAGAAATGACCTCTGCAGACCATCATGAATGTGTGTCAAGGTCAATAAGTCTTTTATGGTATGGCTAGGTTAATGATAAACTTGATATTAATGATATTTAGGACTTAATAATTAATAATATTTGTAAAAACTACTTTTTTGCGTTGGAAATCGGGATCACTTTTCGGGATCACATGAAGATGTGTTCTTTCACATGTATTCGGAGTGTAAGGAAAACCACATGACACCACAGTCATTTCAAAATCCCTATAAAAACAACATGAATAAAAAATGCATGTCTAAAAACTTGTCACATTTTTAAAAATGTATATTATACAGACGACACCATTGTCAAAGTGATCTCCATCCGCGAAAACGACTAAAAACGCAGTATTACAGGGTTTCCCATGGGTCCTTGAAATCCTTGAAAGTTTGTGAATCTGAAAAAAATAATAATAATTCAAGGCCCTGGAAAGTTTTTGAAAATGAACATAATAGATACAGTTCCTTGAAAGAGCTTGAATTTATTTTGTTTATTTAGTTTTCTGGAAAAAAATTCCATATTATTTCCTCCGGTCCGCTAATGTGTTATTTTGCCAACACTTGAGCCCCTTTCACACAGCGCACTGAACCCGGGAAATTGCCGGCAAATTACCGGAACGCCTTCTGTGTGAACGCAAACACAACCCGGGTTTGATGCCGGGATCGATTCCGGGTTGGGGACCTAGTAACATTGCCATGTTCAGTTCCGGAACGCGCGCTGTGTGAACAAAAGCCGTAATAATGCCGTGTCGTAGTGATGACGCTGAAGCCGGGATCGTTCGCCAGCTGTGAAATGGTACGTAATGCGCAATTTTATGATCGAATCAGAGAAATAAATGCACAAGCGTGGTTTCTCGAGAGAGAAATCGCAGCTCATAAGCAAACTTAAGACGCTGCTGAGACATTACAAGTCACATCGATGTCACGTGTCTTTCCGGGACATACACGGGTCGTGTGTGAACGCGCTCTCTTATTCCGGAAAATCACTGGCAGTGTGAATGAACAAAAATCAAACGAACCCGGGTCAAATCCCGGGTCAATGTAGCCGTGTAATTTCCGTAATCTCTGTGTGAAAGGGGCTTTGGTGGCCTATGCATACTAGCTTGCTTGATTTATGTTAGCTACGCGCATTTACGCGTTACGTTAAGTGTTTCCCGCGTGGGGTACTTTGTGTTGTACGTTGCCATGACGTTCACGTGCGCACAAAACAACTACGATGGAACCTCAATGTTTGTTGTTCGACAAAACAAATGTGTTCCCACATTAAGTCTTTGATTTTGAGGGTATTGGACCTGGAAAGTCCTTGAAAGGTCCTTGAATTTGAAGTTAACCAAGGTGTGGGAACCCTGGTATTAATTCTGCTGCCAGGCCATTAGATGGCAATGAAACACTATAGACTGAACACGTAATACGCATGTACATAACGTCATCGTCTTCAGAGAATCGTGTTTTTGTTGTTTACACGGAGACCGTTTTCATAGACTTGCACTTTGAAACCCGTTTTCAGGCACCCAAAACGCCGTTGTCGTGTAAACGAACGGCCAAAACGCATGAAAAGTTTTACGTTTTTAGTTGAAAACGGTGTTGTGTAAACAGCCCCTAAATTTATTTTTGACTTTGACCCTGAAATGTAAATTACTCACTATTCTTCTAAGTTTATATTGCATTCAATACAATAGTACTCTTTCTCTTGTATGATATTATTTAAGTTTGGCTTAAATTTTATGTTTTTTTTGGGTGTCATATATCCACCTGTTACAAATGCACAACTTTACTGCCATTAATCCAAGTTCTCTCATGTCACCAATTTGAGCGATTCCTGTAGGCACCTGAAATGTGTTGCGCCAGCAAAGATGCAAGTGGTAATCACTTCCATGATTTGTTCTGCGCTTGTAAGACAGATTCGCAGACATTAACATGATATACTAAAGCCATGTCACTGTTTGCTTGTGTGTGATTTACGATTGCTCGCTATCTGAGCCTATAAGCCAGACCGGTGTAGCTCAGCAGCTTTGAAATCCATAAAGACGGTGAATCATCTAGACACACACACTGATCTGCTCAGAGCCAGCAAATGTTCAGGGAGATTTGACTTATCGAATGAAGTTTTGAAACGGATGACTCCTGTAGGGTTTGAAATGATTTTCATGACATTTTATTCTGTTAACGGTTCTCAATTTGTACATTATTCCACCAGTTTGGACTGAATAACATAGTAAAATACTTTGACTGTCATCATGGTTTCCAAACAGTGAAATTAGGGTAGTCTGACATTGACTTTTAGAAAATGAATCAGTCAAGAAGAATCAGTCTTGAAGTTGTGTGTTGTGTTGGTTTGAATCAGTCTAAAGGCCCTTTCACACCGGATGCGTAACGAAAAAGCGAATAGTTCGTGTTCGAATAGTTCGCGTCAAAACCCATCACATGAGCCGCGTAAACACGGTCTCTATCTCTATCTTTGACGATTAGCTTTCTATCCCAAATGTAGTTTAGCCTGCTAGCCTACACAGCACAGGACTATACAACAACTAAAACTATCACACAACATACTCACAGTCGTGATAACCGAGTTGGTTGGCAATGCTACGCCACACAATCATTGTCCTTGTAGTATGCGTTTGGCTGAAGCCTTTTCTGTCGCCGCAAAAGGAAAAAAAAAATCGACATCGAAACGAAAAAAATAAAAGTCGTTTTTTCGCCGCAGCACATTCGCGTTCTGTGTGAAAGCACTCATTACACAAACAGCTGATCAAAAAATAAAACCATCGCGCGAATTATTCGTGCGTCAAAATCGCGTCCAGTGTGAAAGGGCCTTAATGACTCACTCGAGCGATTCAGTGATTGTGTATGTGTATTCTGGATCAGTGATTTGTGTTATGTGTATTTAAAGCTAAAGAGGCTTACATTATTAAACTAATTTCTGATTGGTTCATTTGAAAATACGTATTTAAAATACAGATTTAGTTTTGTTGAAATATTTTTTATTTTAATAAAACAAAAAATCTGTTAACGCCTGTTAAGTCTGAACCAGAATTGTTAAATCCCTTAGGATTTCAATCCCTAAACAGCAGTGTTTGCAATTGTTTTTTTTAAGTTAACAACTTTTTGTGTGTGTTTGTGTGTCTGTCTGTCTGTCTCTGTGTGTGTGTGTGTGTTTGTGTCTTTTGAAGATTTTTCCAGTGTCTAAAACACCATTGAGACCTCTCGTATAGTCAGCTGGGGCCATGATAATGCGTCAAGGATTATTGCAGAAATACTTTATGTAATGTGTTTGGTTATGTAATAAGAAGGCATGCTAAACCCCTCTTGTGTTCAGCACAGAGAAATTCCCCCTTTGGGCGGTGAAGTAGCAATAACTTGGTTATGAAATGTGTTTTCTAATTAATGAAAGTGCGCACAGTGATACCACAAACCCCCTACTGTGTTGCGCCCACTACTGTTATTTTGGCACCTTTACAACAAACAAGCAAACAAACAAACACACAAACAAATGTGCAGGCTGCATTTACAGGCTGCCAAATATAGCAGTTAACTAATATTTATTGATGTATTATTAATTACATGATTTTTTTTGACCAGATTGAACTTCTCTCGGTTTCTCAGCTCTTTCTTTCTGACACTCTTCTCCTTGGGTCTCTGACTGTTCTTTTTAGTTTTTCACATTAGATATTAATTAAATATTTTTTATAGGCTTTTATAGTTTGGCATCTTTTAAAGACAGAAGATTCTGTCACCACACACCCTCATGTCATTCCCAACTTGTATGAGTTTCGTTCTTCCGTGGGACTCAAAATAAGATATTTTGAAGAATGTTTTAGCTGTTTTTGTCCGTTCAATGAAAATCAATGGAATACAATAGATTGTTTAAAGTCCCACTGAAGTGCCTTGGAACGCACAGCTTTGTTTGATGCATTGACAGAATTTCCACTGAAACAGGAAGTTAAGGCGGGACATATTGAATGGCTCCTCCCCCTTTTCAAACAGCCAATAGTGTTTAGTTTACCTCACAGACTGCAAGTCGCACTTGACAGCTCCATGGAAGCGAATCCGAGCGCTGATGATACGCTGGATTCAATAGTAGAGGTGTGAATAAATTCTAGCCATTTTATTCTTAACCAACGTACAGTTGGAAAACGTAATAAAACTCGAGCGTTTGAGCAACTGAACAACATCTCCAACCCATATTGATCCTGACATGTCAACGGTCGCCAGGGGGTGTTTATAGCGTAGGGGGCGGAGCTTTAGATTCTAGAGAGCATTTGATTGGACAGAAGATGCGATGAGAAGCTGAAGTCTGCGGTGATGTCATAAAAATCCGTGATTCATTTTGGCGGAAGTGAGTATAAGTTTTGAATGCTTGTATCTCCTAAATGTGAATTTTGTCCTTTTTTTGGAACACACACCAGCTTATTCATTACCTTAAGACTAACATAGTCATACTAAAAGCTAAAAAACTTTTGTTTTTTTTTAGCTAAATTTTTTAATTTCTCAGGGTGCCTTTAAAATCAAGCTGCTTTACCATATTAAACATGAAAAACAGTGTCAGTGTCTTGTTTCATCAAAAGTACAACTTAATTTTCTACTATAATTGGCTCTCCAGTGTGTTCATGTTTTCACTCGTGGATGTCTGAACGCGGCGGATTGAACAGGAGAAATTAAACAGAAAAGATTTCCACGTGAAAGAAGGCGGAGCCTCAGAGCACACTTACCTATTACGCAATCGCCATGGACCAATGGTAGTACAAAGATGTTTACTAGCCATAGCAAACTTTTCTAAGTTCTTTAAGTATTAAAGTATTTTGTGGCCTTAACTGTCACCTTGAGATGTATCTTATTTGATTCGTGGCTAACATTAGTTTTAGCAATAGGATGGTTTGCATTGAAGTTGAGTTTTGGTTGAGTTTCCAGGTTGTCGATTCATTCACTCACATGCCTGTGTGAGATGTGATTTATGAAGTGTGTTTTTACACGTTTTTCAAGTTTCTACCATCTTTGTCCTGAAAGACTATTGCCTACATTGTGGGCATTCATGAACATTTAGATTTGATGGGTTAGTCACATCTGTCAATCTGGTAAAATTCAAATGTGTTCCACATAGGAGGTGTGCGATATCTCTACATTTTCTGTGATTTTCTCGATAACGATATTTAGACAGTATTTAGCTGTGTGCGTTTATGGTGTTGGGATCTTTGGCAGGTTTAGTTGACTCCTAAAGTTTTTGATATTCTTCATATTCTGTGTGGTGGTCAGTTTGCAGCAGTGACAGAAATTAAGTAAGTTTAAATGGAGTTGGAATAATAAGACACAATAGGCCTGTTACCAATCAAATGAAATCAGTATTAACAAAATTGCAATGCAGAGGAAACACAGAAACGGCTTAATTTAGATGCATTTACACAGACTGTTTAATGCAGCTCAGAGGGGACATAAATGCATTTAACCTGCAGTTACAAATGCATAAATAATGCTTTGATGTTTAAAACATAAAACGTTGAATATTGATAGTTTGATTCTTTAAATGTTAAATTAAAAACACCAGTAGGTGGCAGCAAGTCATGGTTAACTGTCTTAATGAGTGAGTCATTCAGTCATTCATTCATTCAAACAATTCGTTCATTCAGTAATGAAACACCGCTGTGTGTTGCTCAGAAATGCAAGTCACTTAATATTAACTTTTTGTTTATTGATCTGTTATATAAAACAAATATCACATTTGTAATCATGCTGATATTTGGAGAAAAAAACAGTACTCTTCGTGTGATATTAACTAAATTATATAAATACAAAAGATATACATTTTTACCCCCTTATCTTGAATATTGGAGACATTCTAAATGCATTTTAATACACTAAATCACGCAGCCAAAGCGTGCACTCTGACTGCGCAAACGCAACTAGTCTAACCTACTAGACTACATGTTGTAGTATATGAGTGCACTTTCTAGGTGTGTCTTTGTAAAGCGAGATCGCTCATTGTTAAAACAACAATCACGATATTATCGTAGGCAATATATTTCGCACACCACTAGTTCCACATTTTCTAATTTTGGTCATGATGAACCACACAGTGTATATTTAGAGCATTAGAAACCAATATAATAGCAAGCTGACACTGTGTGTGCATGTTACAGTTCACACCATGTAATTGTTCCCTAGGCCCTGTTCAATGTGACAGGCAAGCATCAGTATAAAAGGCCCCTAAAGTAGTGTAGAACAGATGTCTGTCTACTCCTGGTGGGAGAATGAGTGGAATATTTCTCTCTCTCTCTCACTTGCTCTTTCTCGCTCATAAACACCCACCAGCCTTGCAGACTAGCTACACAAACTATTAGACAAAGACAAAACTCATGACCTTGGTTAATATGTGTGCAATGTCACAAACTTCATTGAATTCTTTCCGGATGGCTGTGTTCTCCAGAGAAGGATCTGTCTTTGTGGGTGAACAGAAGATGAACAATGACATTCACAGCAAGCAAGGTGGATGTCCCCTTGCCATTGTTGTCAGGAAATACCTTGAAGGTTTGGTTATTTCCCATATGAACAGCATAATCCCCAAAATCCCTGGATTTCAGATTGCAGACAGAGATGGGGAACGTCTGGCAATTTATTGAGATTAACTTCCTTGTGATTCCTTGGAAGGCAATTTGACCTTGCATAGGCCCTGAACATGAGCACCTGTAACCATTAACTCATAATCACAGGGCCATACAAATCCTGAATGGCTAAATTACAATATGGTTTGGCAATACGAATGCTTTACCCAGGAGATTGTGAAGGCAGCTGGAAAGATCACTGGAACAGATCTACCAACCACAAGATCAGCTGTCGTACTAACAAGATCTGCACCATCATTTAGGGTTCCAATTATCTTTGTTGCATCCTACAATTATCACCTGAATAAAGCCTTATTAAACTTGCTTGTGAGGGAAATTAAGATTTTGCAGCACCAGAACTAAGCCTTAATGTGATGTATGCTTTTTTTGTGTGTAAATATCCCAGTTTATTGTTCGACTACTATTAGTATGTAATTTATGGGTTTATCACCCCAAAAGTGTAAACACTGATCCTCCAAGGCACCGTCAAAACATTACGAGCGGTCCGCTCAGATCCACCAGTCTCTTTCCAAATAAACTAATAGCGAGAGTTTGGGGCGTGGATACTGTAGCAGAGGGTGTTTAGCCAGTTTGGGACCATGCCTGACGCATTACATGGGAAAACACATTCAGCTTCAGTTACAAAACTGCAAGCCAAAATGTGCTGGATTTAAAAGATGAAACGTGTGAAAAAGAGAACGGGGCATAGCAAGGCAATGCACTACAATGGCCGTTTCTATAATATACTGTACAGAATCATCATGTACCCATTCAGAAAAACAAGTTTTGCAAGGTTGTTTGAAAATATGCTGAAACTGCATCAACTTTAAGCTTCCTCCAGCATTTTCTCTAAGATCATGTTGTATCCTGATTTTGGTATTTCTTAATATGAATACAAATGTCTTTGTGACTTCTAGAGGGTTCCCAGTTACATCTTTCTTTACTCTTACAGCCCTGTCCCAAATGCCACGCTTGATGCTATCTTGTGGTTGTGGGGCCTTTGATTGAATGAAGTCTGTAGTCCCATTTATCATTTTTTGGTTCATAAAGGTCCAAGAGGGTGGCCGTGATGAACTCTCCATCCACGCTTTATGCACCGGTGCAGGCTTCAGGGGACTACCGTCCAAAAGTTTAAATGGCATATTGTCACCAAAGTGTGTACTCAAGTCCAGATCCAGAAGGACTGAGGGCAGCTCTGGTACATGGTAAGGCAATTTGATAGGTGATGAGGACTCTGGGAGTTTATTGTCGCAGGTAGGGTCCTTGCTACAAGAATCCTTTAAATGTTGGTCAGGAATGCCAACAGGACAAAACTCAGTGCAGTGGCCTAAAGGTCTGGTGGAGTGTCACAAAGCTGTCCTAGTGTTCTTTTGTCAAAGCGTACATATAAGTTAACCCCTTACCAGTCAGCCCCAATTATGGCAAGTGATGCATAGTCAGTGGAGTATACTCTAAACCTAGAATGGTCATCCCTGCTCAAAACGTAACAGCAGATGGATGAAGACTTTATGTACCCTCTCTTTGCATTTTCCATCCTAAACATACCAGGAGAGAAGAGAAAGCAAGAGGGAGACTAATAGGAATTCTCAGGTTGGTTCATTAGCATGCAGTAGATGCTGAGGTAATGAGCCAGCTGTAGTGCATGCATAGATTTAGGTGGTTGGACCGTTTTAAAATGAAGCACCCCCTCCAGAGGGAACTGTCAAGGGCCCCAACAATGACTGCAACAGTAATTACTTCCACCCAAGCTGTCCGTCCATCCCTCCCTCTGTGTTGAGGACTCGGATATGTTGATGATTTGATGACGATAAACAACCAGCCAGGAAAATGGCAGTCAATTTCAGCTTTCACAGCCACTCTGACAGTCTGACAATTGTGACTGCCATTCTTACCTACACCAGCATCTTTTATTTATCAGTATGCATTGCAAGCTGTCAGCCTATATTCTCAATAATATTGTATTAATTTTATAGCTGATCTGAGCAGGGATTTTTTTTTTCAGGGTCATTTATTTACTCCTCTTGCCTGAGTATTTAGTAATGCTGATTCTGCAATGGAATGGCTGTGGAAAAATGTCTAGTTAGCTTACTGAAAGTGACTCTGTTGTTGAATGAGAAATTGATTTTACGGTGTATTCATCCATCTAGCCATCTGTTTGCCGGTACATTCTGCGGTCTGTCTCGGAAAACCATCCATCCGTGTTCTTCCTTTGGGAATATTGTCTGTCTGATCACCGTCTCCATGTGGCGTGACTTGTGGCCAAGAGAAAGTAAACCAAAATCATATGCACACAATCTGTAATAACAATGTACGATTCTCAAATATATAACACATTAATCTAAATTATTTCCTAAATCTGTTCTTTCAGTTTAAATAAGGGCAGCAGCTAACTGTTCTGATAAACGATAAGCCTGTTGATTATTTGTTTTTCAATTAACTGGATAAAAAGTTTTACTTTTAGTATAGCTTCCAGCGGAGTGAGTGAGCTTTGTAGTCCTAGTTTGTTTCAAGGTTTGAGAATGAAAATATTTCAATATACCAATGCTTTGGTCTCAGAGTTAAGCCTTGGACCAAGGAGATTTCTTAGTAGACAAACAACATTGATTGAATAATTTAGTTTTAGTTCTTATCTTTATATTAAGAACTACCTCTACGTTGATAACGTTGGTCAACCACATTTCCAGACAACCGAGCGGTCAATGGATGACCTTCAACAGAAGTTGTGTAGC
This sequence comes from Vimba vimba, assembly GCA_022828995.1. Lineage (NCBI taxonomy): Eukaryota > Metazoa > Chordata > Actinopteri > Cypriniformes > Leuciscidae > Vimba > Vimba vimba. The sequence continues at coordinate 8,523,503 of CM040841.1, forward strand.
GCACCTTTGAAGGAGTCACTGCGCTGAGGTGGAGCGAGACCTCCTACAGCGCTGTCTGTTTTGAACATGTTTGACCACTCAGAGGTTGAAGGGATTTTTGACATGTGCTCTTTCTGCTCGGCAGGAGGTTATCACATACCGTCCAGACTCGACCCAATTAAATCCTCACACATGCAAATGCATGCACACACCCTCACGCCATTCCCCAGTCCACTCGTGGCCTTTTGTCCCTCAAACACGATACCTTTTTTCACTCTTCTTGCCAATATATGTTAATGACCTTCACTGTATAAAAGTAAAAAGTTAAAAATGAATCAATGCACCATGAGTTTACAAACTCTTAGGGCCAATTTACAGTGCACCGAATAGAGCTACACGATTAATCGTTAAAAGATCGCAATCTCGATTCAAACACCCAAGCGATCTCATTCCTAAATGGCAATGATTCGTGTGTCTATTGAATGGTGAATGAATGGTGTCTATTAAACCTTTGACAAAATCACACCAGAACACTGTAGGTATGAAACATCTTCACAAACAGTCTTTTTTAACCACATAGTAACGTTATTTCTGTTACAAATATTCATATTATCACAGAAGAGCGAAAGTAACCTGGCGCTTCAACGGTTATATTGATTAAATATTTACGCCACTAGGTGGCAACAAGTGACTGAAAAAAATACAATTTTCATTCAAGAGATTCGTTCAAAAACGCATATTCATCCAGTAATGAAACAAGGGCTGAATCCGAAATCTCCCTCTATACCCTCAAATAGGGCATTCTCTCCTCCAAGTGAACAGTATTAGTGGACTAACATAGGGAATATGAATGAGGGTTGAGGGGGCGATTTCGGATTCAGCTAAGGTTAAAGCTCCAATATGTAACAATTTTGTAATAAAATTTCCGAAAATAACTTGCACAGTGTGATATATTTCCTCCAGTTGTGTACTTACAATATCTCAAAAGTCTCCAAAGATTTTTTATTTCAGAGAAATTCCGATTTTAAATAACTGTCCGTCCCGGAAAAGAAATGTCGCCTCTCAGTGACGCAATGTCCGCACTATCCTTTTTTTCCGGTGTGGACCATGTGATATTCCACCACACCGGAATATCACATGGTCAAATGCGGAAGTGGTGGTTATAGCGTTATTGCTATAGACTGTATGGTTATAGCTGTTATGGATCACGATTACTCTTTGGCGAGTATTGAAGTGCCAACAAAACGAAAGCGTCCATATTCGGATACATGCAGACTGTGTGACAAACGGAGGAATAAAACCCGGATAAATATCGGCCAGGCGTTTTCGAGATGGAGAGAGCTGCGCGACAATCTTGGACTTGACAGAGACTCTGCTCTCGCGAGTGTATTGATAGACAGGTAAGCAAATCAATTTTTTTTATTGTACAAGTGACGTAATAGTTACAGTAAAGATGATTTTAATAGATATGAATTAATGACAAATAGCTGTAAGTTGTAACGGGATAATATAGCATAACATTTCACGTTCCTTGCAGTTCATTAATTATGATGACATAAAATAATACGATCAGACATACAGGTAATACAAAAATTAATAAATTACCTCATCCGTGAACATGATTCATTAATTCCATTTAGATACATCGCTAGATGGTGAAAACGCATTAAAAACGACATCTCCCTTCGTCACCTCCTTCATAGCGTCATCAAGCTTCGCCTTTGTTATTGTTGGAAACTGCGCCCTCTTGTGGTCAAAGATTTTTTACATATTGGAGCTTTAAGTATTTATGAGTGAGTCATTGAATCATTAATTCAAACCAAGTTTTTTAACTCTTTCCCTGCCAGCGTTTCCAGCCACCGCCAGCATTTTTGATCATTTTCACAAAAGTTTCATGGCTCCCAGAATATTTTGTTGCATGAATATCTGAACATGCAATATATCAAAAGAAAGAACAGACTTTTTAACAAACCCTTTTTATTCTAGATTCATGCATTCCTTTTTTTTATCAACACTTAAATATTTGTACGTTTAATTAAAAAAAAAAAAGCTGAGAAAATCTAATTTTTTTCAAAGACTACATCTGGATGGGATTCAGAACGATGATCAAAACATAGATGGAGTAGATCGAGTCCATCAACATCCCCAAAGCTTCACAGTCCTCGTCTGCATTTTATTCAGTAACGTTAGGCAGTTTCAATTTATATGCTGTTTAATGTTGATGATTGTGTTATTTTGGATATGCATCTGCTTACATTTGTTATAGTTTCTTTCTGCTTCTTTTGTGCATGTTTTTTTTTTTTTTTTTTTTCAATCAGGAGATTCAGTACTCTTTCAGAAGATGTGTAATAGCGCCCCCTACCATATAACACGGAAAGCCGGAAAATTCCGTCAATGGTGGGGAAAGAGTTAAATAATTCAGATTAATTAAACATTTTAAATAGACTACAGCAATTAACATTTTGTCAGAACCTCTAGTAAATTACGTTATTTTGCTTAGTTCTCGGTTCAAAATCGTGATCTCAGAATCGTGATCTCTGAAACCCAAAAATCCAGATTCTCAATTCATCCAGAATCTTGCAGCTCAAGCACAGACAGACAGAAACTGACAATTCATTGGGTTTCGTCGAAACGGTGTGTTACCCCTGTCAGTGTCTGTTGGCGTCTGTCGGAGCTTGTTTTTACCAGTTGAACATGATGAATTGCCGCTTGTCAGGTCGTGGGATATTTTAGAAGTGACGTACTATAATCTGGTGATTGTCCGCTGTTGGTGTGTTGTAAATTGGCCTTTAAATCAGCACCATTTGGGGGAATATTGTTGGTCCACATATTCTGGATAAAATTATTCTGTCTTGCCAAGAACTCTTCGCCTTGCTGAGGTTTATCAGAGAAAAATTCAAAGTGCCTCTATTACATTTTAATTAAAATCTGTTAATTCATTTACAATCAGTTTGCAAAGACAAATTGTGACATTGCAGAAAACCAATATCCTTCCCCTTGTGGTTCTCGCAGTCTCAGAAATGAGTTTTCAATTAAAGTGGCGAGTTTGACTTCCTGTACCCCCTCTTGATGTACCGTCTCTTCATTCCGAGAAAGTCATCTAATTCTCACATGAAAGTAGCTGTTGAGAGCTCATTAAGGAAAGCACCTCACCGCGGCATCCCATAAGCCCTTGTGATGGTGGTAAATAACTCATACAGAACAATGGAACAAAAACACCATTAAAGAAACAAATGAAGTTGAAGAATAGATTGGGGAAGTTCGGAGCGCTTGATTAATTTCACTGCACCATATGTGCACGCTGATATCGGGGATCTATTGAGCTCTGAGATCGAGTCTTCCTTGTTCAGTCGTTCTAACCCTCAGGCACTTGGCAACAATAATCGCTATATATCGACTCGTTATTCAAATCTTAGTTGACCTCCTGAATTGTAATGGAACTTGAGCTTGTAATTACCTTGTTTATGTGTGGTGAATGAGTATGTCGTAGAGGGGGTCTGGAGGACAAGAAAGCATTTTGCGAGCAGCAAACTTGTTGGGGAAAATTTTAATTAAAACTGACAAGACACGTGGTTGTTCTCCTAAGACATCTGAAGGGAACTCATCTAGAATTCACCTTGGAAGCTGCAGAAACTACAAGATGAGTGTTTCTTCAGCTATGGGCTCTTCTGGTCCTGGGGTCTGTCAAAGAATCTTGTAAAACACACTTCACACTCATGTAATTTTTCTTCTAACAATGTCCAACCGTGTATATACATGCATCAGAGGACAATTATGTCTTTTCTTTTTCCTGAAATGTCATGAACATTTACACCTCAGTGTAATTTTCATCACATTGTTTCATTTTGTAGTGTAAAAGATTTTTGGAGCAAAATGGCTGACCCCTTTGTCTTGGCTAATTTTATGGCTAGCATATAAATATATTGAATATTTATAATTAAATAATGTTTCCACAATTTTTGCATAATTTAACAACTTGATTGGAAATGACGCACAATTCATGCTTTTTCTTTGTTCTCACTTTTCTCACAATTCATCTCAAACTCTTCACTGACCCTGTTGCATCCAAGGTAAACAAGTAACGTTTTATTTATTTATTTATTTATTTGTTTGTTGTTATTTTTGCACAGTAAATATTTCAGTGTTTGCAATAAATTATTTTCATTTTAAAATTGAAAGCCATAAAATATAAAGTATAGAAAGTAATTAAAATAACTGATGGCATGGTAAAAACAAATTTGATTGTATAAACAGTATATCAGGGGTGTAACGGTACATGTATTCGTCACGGATACCGACGAAATACAGTCAGTCACAGGCGATATACACAAAAATTTCTATCAAATTTGTTTTTACCATGCCATCAGTTATTTTAATTACTATCTATACTTTATATTTTATGATTTTGATTCTTTCAAACCAAGGCTTTCAATTTTAAAATGAAAATAATTTATTGCAAACACTGAAATATTTACTGTGCAAAAATAACAACAAACAAATAAATAAATCAATCAAACGTTACTTGTTTACCTTGGATGCAACAGGGTCAGCATCCTGTTTGTTTTCTTTATTACTGCACACAAATGAAAATAACAGTTTTGAATAATGTCTTGCTCTTGTATGACCATAAATGAATGAAATCTCACTTCAGTTCAGTGATGAAATATGCTTCTCGTGGAAAAGGGAAGCCTCAGGTGCCGCTTCACTCGCCGTCTCCTAGTGGAAAGGTGAAGGAGACTCAGATGTAGATGCCACTTTTTCTTCTCCTCGCTCATCTTTCCATGATTTCTTGAAAAAGCATAATATTGAACTTGTGCATCCACCATTGTCACCGCATGTTTATGAACTCTAACTCACAAAGAAAATTACAGCATAGCACAACACGTTAATCAAACCAATAACTTTGAAATCAGTAAGTTTGAATTAAACCAATAAGTTTGAAATCAGCCGTTGCATTTTACTGCGCAATTCTTTTTATTTTAAGCAATCAGGAATCTCTTTTTTTTATCAGCCCTGCAAAAAAATATGACCCATGCAAGAGTACATTCTGTTCACTGCTTAGTGCTTAAAGTCCCCCTGTAGTCAATAATTGTATCCCTTAAAACTCATCTTTGATCACCAAAATGACATATTTAAAAGTTTTTCTCTTTGTGGTGGAGGTACACCACCCTCAATAGACCGTTGTGAGTCCCACTCAGAGTCACTCTGGGTGGGAATAAAATGCGAGTTCGAAAATGACCGCCATGGATCACTGGAAGTCTTGAGCTCCATGGGCTTCGAGGCAGTAACCCAAGCCCGAGAGGGTGCACTCTGGCTGGGGACAGAGTTCAGTCTCCACCATGGTGGAGCTCTGAAAACATAACTCTTCTCCCTTGCCTAATTTAGTATAAGCGGTTCTATGAATATGTAAATGAGCCCCGCCTCCACTCACTCACACCAGCTCAGAGATCCACACGTTGACCTGATTGGTTACAAGGTAGTTTGTGACGTCAGAAACACCAGCGATTTCAAACACTGTTTTTGAGACTGTCTTTGGTTCACTGCAGTTTTAAGGAGAAAATACTCAGCAATGGTGTTGACTTATGAATTTACACACATGTAGCAAATTAGCTCTAAAGAAATATTAATAATCAATAATAACTTGTTATAATTGATTAGGAATATTTGGATCAGTTAATAGAATTAACATAATGTTACATTAATTAATATTACAATATAACATGTCCCGTGAACACTCATTGTTAATTGTTTATTAATTCTAAGAAATGCACATTTCCGGGGCATGGGAAATGTCTTTCTTACTTTACAGTACTACTAAGAGCAAGTAGTCAAAATCGATATGATTAGCGACTCCAGTATATGAGCTTGAGACACGGACAACTTTACGTGTGACATGAACAAGACTTTATTAACTAGACTAAACATTTAAACTACTCTAACATACTGTACATATACATGCATACAGTTTACCAAGGGAAAGAGAGCTGAAGCAGAATACAGGAAAGCAAGAAGTTATAGCATTGTTTGAAATTCAGCAGATCAACAGCCTTGAGCAAACCATCAGTTTAGTTCTAACATGCCCTTCTTTAAAAGGGGTAAGGATACTTTGGCCCGGTTTCACAGACAGGGCTTAGACTAAGCCAGGATTAGACCATAGATCAATTAGGACATTTAAGTAATTTTTATAAACATGCTTAGAAAAAAACATTACCGATGTGCATCTTAAAACTAAAAAGGCACTGATATATTTTTAAGATCAGTCAGTGCAAGTTTATTTCAGTGGAAACAGCTCAGACTTACATTTTAGTCTTGGACTAGTCTTAAGCCCTGTCTGTGAAACCAGGGGTATATGTATCAAATAATGAGACTAAGTTTGATACTTGCATGTCTCGCCCATTTGAATGAAACTGTCCTGATGCAATTTGTTGAGGCTCCAGTTGATCTTTGCTGATGGTGTCTTGGTGAGAGAGGACCAGTGGGAGTCAGAGGATCTTTGGTGAATGGAAAGACAAGGCCGCAGCCTGGCACAAGCTTGGGGTCCTTAGAAGACTTCTAGTTCAGCATCATCTTCACATCAGGATTCCAGAAAGAGACGAAGGGAGACTAAGAGTTTTAAAGTGGGAAGATGTCACACCCTCTGGAGGTGTGTGAGCCAATAAGAAGTTGTTCCCTTTGGAGGGAATTTCTTTACGGCCCTTTGTTCAAGCAGGCCTTTGAACATGTATTTGATTGGATGTTTAACACAAGAATCTTCAAGATTCTTACAATACTAATGCGTCACAAAGTTAGCAAAATGTAATGTAAATTAACAAATGGGGGATGAAGATTGGAGTTTATAGAGACCAAACATGCCACACATATGATTTTGGTTAACCATAGTATGCAAGTCTGAAACATTAACCCAAAAGAGTTTAAAAGAGTATATAGGCCAAACCACAAAAAAGGAAAATCATGAGATGGGAAAATTAGATAAATGATTCATGTTTATACATTTCTCAAGTGGTTATATATATAATATATAGGAATAAAGGGTTTATTCCTCCTCCTCAAAAATAATTAAGTGAGATTCACAACTCTCTGCAAATTCCTTTTGGGGTCGTAAAAAAATCAGTCTCAAGCCCCTTTCACACAGCGTGTTGATCCCGGGAAATTGCCGTAAAATTGCGAGAGTGCCTTCTGTCTGAACGCAAACACGTCCCGGGATTGATGCCGGGATCGATGCCGGGATGGGGACCTAGTAACATTGCCGGGATCAGTCCCGTATCGCGCCCTGTGTGAACAAAAGCCAGGAACAATGCCGTAAGGGGTGTTTTGTTGCTCTTAGAAGAAAGTTTGTGTTCATCATCAACAAAGAAAGAACGAAAAAATGTCTGCAAACTACAATGAAGCCGAGACCAGGGAGCTCCTTACTATCTGCGCTGGAGCTGAGATCGTTCGCCAGCTTTGTGGAACAGTACGCACGACCGAATCTGGAAAAAAATGCTTGAGCGTGGTTTCTCGAGATCGAAAGCGCAGATCATTAATAAACTTAAGACGCTGCTTAAAAAATTCCACCAAGTGCACGACTACAATGGAAAGAGCTGTAGCGGAAGATTAGACTGGCCTTTCACAACACATCCTGACGTCATGTGTCTTTACGGGATCTTTACGGGATGTGTGTGAACGCACTCACAGATTCCGGAAAATCACTGGCAGTGTGAATGAACCAAAATCAAACGATCCCGGGACAAATCCCGGGACACATTATCCGTGTATTTTCCAGAATCTCTGTGTGAAAGGGGCTTTAATATGTACTGTAACAGGACACCGGGTTCTGCCAGTGTGTTAGCTTCATTTGTGATGTTAGTTTTGGGGGAAGTTTCATAGACCTTTGTTGGGAGAGTGAATTTGCTGGATTATTCATTAAATATAATATACATAGTGCGTGTCTGATTGGTCCAGATGCTACACATGGTTTGTCTTAAAGCCTATTAAAAACACCACATATACATAAAAACAACATTAAAAGCTTGATTTTCAGCACAGGGGGACTTTGACTAAAATTAAAACAACAATAAACATAGTAGTATATCAACGATATACTTAAACAACCTTTCGTTGCTTTTGCTAATGTCTTTCACCTTATTTCAGAAGAAAAACAAAAGAAACTTTGTAAAAAGTGTGAACAGTCCCGTATCTGTCGGAATCTAAACCAAAATGTCTCTGTCTTGTAAAACAAACCAAATAAATAAATAAATATATACCTCACACATTTTCCATTTGCCCCTAAAGCCAGCAGAGACATGTAATAGTCTTTCAGGGTGTGTAAGGCTGTTTGCCCACCGCGGTGCGCCACACACACTCGTGTAGGATAAATGAGGCTGTGAGAGACTGAAGCTGTGGGAGATCGTATCCCAGTCCATCGATCCAGCTGAGAAGAGACACACACACACACACACACGGACACCAGGCCTCCCCTGCCTCTTCTCCACCTGCTTTCCTCCGCTCTGCAGAGTTTAAAGATCACTCGATCCTCTGATAGCTTTATCTCCAGCAGAGAGGGAGGTTTTACGATGACTGGAAAACGTATGAGTGGAATGAAAGAGTGGATAAATAAAAGTTTCCGTCTGGATTTTACCACTTTCGCTCCCGTTCTCAGTGGGAGAGCAGATCTGACGCTTCACATTAAACAGCCTGCGCTCTCTTATCATTCCTATTCAACCAAGATAATATATTGAGCCCTTGAATCCTATGTATATATGCTTATATACATACACGTGTATGTTTATCCCATTCCACAAGGGAGCACATCATCTTACACTTCATCATCTTCTTCTAGAAGTGTCCTTCTAACCCCAGAGGCAATGTTCTTACTCCATAGCAGTGGATCTGCTCTCTCACAGCTTCAAAAGAAGGAGATGTGCTTTGAGTCTGAAAGTTTGAGCCACTGGAAGCACACGGTCTCCTCCGTCAGCAAAGCAACACAACAAAGCACACTCATGAGGCTGCAGAAGAGTGTGTGTGTGATACAGCTGTAATGCCATCACATCCACAGTGACTAAACACACTCCACGTGATGTTCAGAGCGCAACATGTGGCAAACCCCAACACTGCATGAAAAGAGGTGTATCCGGACCAGTATACTCCTGTATACACTGCTGAAATTCGGAAGAATCCAGGAGTATACTGGCCGGATAGCTCAAATTCCATGGGTCTGTATATATCCGTATACATCCGAAATGATACCAAATCGGATGTATGTTGTGGACGTATACTTCCATGCTACAGCCATTTGTTGCCATGGCAAGTAATCCCATCAAAGGTTTTTTCAAGAGAACATTTTCACACCTTTGTGCACCTTTTGGCCTTCCCCCCTATTGGTCCTTTTCTTTTAAAACCACTCCCATTACCCAGACCACTATTGGAGGACAGGACACATTGAAAACCCAGGAAAGTGATTTGATTGGTTACTTTTAGAACATAGCCCACCCTAGGCCTTATCGCACAGTGATTTGATTGGTTATAGGCCAATCAGATATTGCTCAGTATACACTAACCCCCCCTTACCCCAATTTTAATACATTCAAATATAATTTTAAAAACACACACAAAGAACAATGAGAAAGTCTGACATTTTTATTAAGGTAAATAAAACATTCCAAAGAGCATTATAAACAAGCATTAAAAAGGAATGGGGGAACAAAAATATTTGAAGGGATGAAAATGTAAAGGAACAAAAACAAATATAACATGAACATTCCAAAGAACATTATTAACATACATTAAAATGAATGGGGAAAAAGAAATGTGAACAAAGGTGTAAAGGAATAAAATACAAAACGTGGAGATAAGCAACATGCACATCAAAAAGGAACAAATATACAAATCAATATCAGAGATCAATAAATAAGAAATAGAGAAATTAAAGTGTATATAAAATATATGTAAATATTCATTTTTCAAACTGCCATGATGCACTGGTGGTGTGACGTAGCGTGGGTCAGCCTCTAGTCTGGTTTGTAGTACCTGGCAGAGAGCAGATAACTCTGTGGTTCTGTTTGGTGGAGACCTCACCATCCACACTGGCCTTCCATCAACAACAGCATCTTCATCAGACATCAGTTCTATTGTTGCAGTCTTCCACAGTTCCCTTTCTGTGTTGGTTTGTACAACACTGGACCTGGTCTCCAGCAACTGCAAAACATGACAGTAATTTAACCACTAACACAGAGAGAAGGACAGTTACATTCTGAAGAAGAAAAAAAAAAAAACTGCTTAACCAGTTTCTTAACTTACCCGTCTCTTTCGTTGACGGTTCTTTGCAATGTTCCTCATAGTGTTTCTTTTCTGGGCCTTTTCAGGCTGAGCCAAAGAATGCTTCCTCCACAAAGTCTCAAAATACGTCTTGCAACCTGTTAAATAAATCATAAATAAATGTAATGTCAATAAAACTAAGTAAAACAGAGGACATTAAAATGATTACAACATCTTTAAGATTACCTTTTGCACATTCAGGGTCAACGTCTGTAAAAGTTGTCCTTAATTCTTTGAAGAGGTAAGTGGTCACAGCCAGGTTATGTGATGAATTTATTCTGGGGGGAAAAGTTGCAGGCATCATTAATGAAATTCAGTTTTGGTATTTCAAACCCATATAGTAGTAGATTAAACTAACATTTACAGTATACAATACGCAGTCTTACCCGGTTTGTGGATCGTATTTGTGTGGGTTGTTCTCTGAATTATGGAGGCACCTTACAGATTCCTGTAAAGTTTGAAATTAAAAAGCGTTTAAGTGGATTCACAATCTGCAAGAACCACAAAACTGAATTTTCAGTTTGAATAAGTTGGCCATCACAGTAAACATAAGAGACAAAACATATCTGTTCATAAATCTTTAAGATGTCACGCAGCGCCTCTGATATCTTACCGGTTCGTGCCGCCTTCTGCCTATACGAGGCCACCAGTGCAGGTGTATGTTGGTCAAGCACAGCATAGAACTGGTTCCGTATGTTGACGTTTGTAATGCGTTGGAACTCAGCACAAAGCTACAAAAACAAACAAAAATAATTATATAAAAAGACTAATACTCGATTTGCAACAGAAAACACATTTGTGATGCAACATGTTCCATTAAAATACATTGTTGAGCAACATGGTCACATGCAAAGTGATAGTTCTTACACACAGTGAATAGTGGCATTTGCTGTTCCATTTGAATGTGATACATATTAAAAAATTTGGCATAGAAATATGTGTGAAGAGTGGCAGAAAAGAGAAGTGAGTCTGTTTTACCTGTGATTCAATCCGAAGAGCCGGCCATTTCCCCAAGAAGTCCTTCACCTGCGCAGATAAAACAATCAATATGAAACCAGTCAAATTATGCAATCAACCTCTTTAATGACAAATTAATGATACAAAATTTCAAGTGAATGTAACTTACCGATAAAGTTGCTCTCTGGTGACAATGTAGGTCTGCACATGCACACAAAAACAGACAACAAGATATTTAATTTTTAAGAGACTTTTGATTGATGCTAATGAATTAGGCTCCAAATAAAAGAAATGGTGAAAAATAGTTACAGCCTAAATTAACATTTGAGTCACCTTGATTTTGGGGGATGCTCACTGCACTCCTTCCACTTAAACCTATAATGAAAAGACGTTTGTAAAGGTTTAATAAAAACTTGCATAGTCTCCTCCTCCTCAGGCTCATTTTCCTTTATTTGTTCTATTCATTTCCTTTGTTTATTTAATTAAATTTATTTAATTAAATATTCAGATGTTTTTGTGACTGTATGTTCAGACAGGGTGTTTATTTTAGTCTTTAGTCTGTTTTAATATATATATATATATATATATATATAAATATATAAATATTTAAGATATACTTTCTTCATGCAGTTGTTTTAAGGCCCTGACACAGGCGACTTGAACCAACCCTAGAGTAGGCTTTAGTCATTGCTAGTTCTTTGACGTTGGTTTTTTGTTTCAGGACCTTAATTTATTTATTTCTGAATTCTCAATCCTGAAGTCCTCCCCTGCCACCCCACCCTCTGAGAACACCCAGCACTTTTAGTGTCAGTCATTAACATAGGAAAGGTCTTCACACCTAACAGTTGTCAGTCCTCTCACCAGCAGTGTTTCAGCTGTATATGTCCGTGAAATTTCACGGATTCCTGTATATGTCCGCATATGTGAGGTTTCCGGGTTTGTCTGGAAATATACTGTTCCGTGTTACTCTGAACCGCTTTCTCCCACATACATCCGGCAAACATCAAATTACACAGGAGTTTACCATGCCCGGATATTGCCGGATTTGAGTCTTTTCATGCAGTGCAAATATAAGCAAGAATATCTCACTTTATTCTCACTATCCCCTTAATATCGGACACTTTCGGGTGAGAGACCTATCAGTAAAAAATATATAAAAAAGTGTAAACTTGAAATAAAATGTTTTTGAAAATAATGATTGAGATGTGTATACAATGTATTCAGTATGTAATAAAATGTTTTTTACTTGATGGCTGCAAAACATAACATTTTAGGAATATCACATATATATATATATATATATATATATATATATATATATATATATATATATATATATATATATATATATATATGTGTGTATGTATGTATGAAGAGTTCAGATGCAAAAGCCTCTAAGTGCCATCTGAAATTTTCTTCTAGAATGATAATTTTTATCAAGCTTGCATATTTAAGTTAAGTAATTTCACATAAATGACAATTAATAGGTCATTTGCATTGCCATTTAAGTGAAATTATTGAACTTAAATATACAAGCTTGATAAAAATTATCATTCTAGAAGAAAATTTCAGATGGCACTTAGAGGCTTTTGCATCTGAACTCTTCTTATATATAATTTTATTATTATTTATATTATTTATTATTAGTATAAATATATAACATAAAAATTGCAAAAGGATGTAATGAGATAAAATAAAAGATATTTCAAAATATTACTAAAAACTCTAATTACACAAGTAATACTAAACCAACACTGACACTCTTATTTTTGTCATTGAACCAAATAATTCAATTTATTTTTCTCCTTTTTTGTATTACTATTTTAAAATATTAGTAATATCCATTAATACAGTCATTTAATGACATGTAGAATTTCTCGTTGTGCCTGATGGAGGGAGCTGGCTTTGTTGCGTAACATTACGGTATTAATGACACGATAATAATGAAGAGAGACAGCTTGCGCGAACTGTTACACAACTGTGTCGAGCGGTCCAAGAGCCTCTGGGTCTGTCTGTGCTAATCTGTTCAACAGAAAACATCTGCTGAGTCCCTGATCACACCCGCAAACACACACGACACACACCGTATCCATGCATGCGCAAGCACTGTGTATTTACTTGCACACAATGAGAGGTTAAAGCTCATCTCTGAGCATGAACCAGCTTATGGACAGACTCCTGGAGGAACCCGGGAAACATTATGGAAAAGCCCCTTTCTAGTCTCACAGGCCGTGTAGAGAGGAACAAAATAAATGTCAACCTTCTGGCTACAAGCTCCCCGTGAGAGCCTGTACACATCTCACCATCAGCCCTGCTATTGATTCCTCACAACCCTTGTGGAACGGCACACTTCCATTACATTTTTTAAAGGGGTCATATCATGGACAACCGAAACAAAAAAATTCTATTGTGAAACGACGTGAAAATAAATTGACACTTCAAGTAGCGCCTTTTCCGTTTTGATATTTCCTGTTGTGTGTTCCGAGTTGTTTTGTTTTCTGAATTGTTCTGCCTCACTAGAAAATAGTTAGATTGTTGTCAAGATGGCCGCTGTCGCAGAATGAACTGACTTGATTAACAGGGGCTATTTGAGCTCATTAACATGTGACCGCCCATATATCAATGCTTATTAACTATGCTGGAGATTAGCCAATCATAGCAGAGCTCATTTGTATACAAAATAGTGGTCTTAAAGGTTTCAAAGTTTTCAAAACCACCCTTTAATTGAAATGTAAGCCTTAACTTTAATCAGTGGTTATTTTCTATGCATGTTGAGATTAGCCAATCATAACAGAGCTTATTTACATATAGATGACTTAAAGGTACAGTAGCCTTTAAAACAGCCTTTAAATTTAAATGTCAGTTTTAAAAATGCTTATTTTCAATGCTGGTATATAGCCAATCACTAGCTCATTTACATGTTTTAAAGTCTTAAAGTTCTAAAGGGCTGGTATAATGCCCCTTTTTACAATATGTAAAATAAGTCTCTGTTGTTCCCAGAGACAGTGTGTATGTGAAGTTTTAGCTCAAAATACCCCACAGATAATTTTTTACAGCATGTTAAAGTTGTCCTGTTTTGAGGGTCAGTAAAAACGCGTTGTTTTGTGTGTGTCCCTTTAAATGCAAATGAGCTGCTGCTCCCGGCACAGATGGCGGAACATTAACATATTCTGTCATGATAATCTATAAAATCGCTCTTGTGGGAACTGTTGTAAGAGTGACATGCTATTGCATTTGTGTTACATACTGTATTGCATGTGAAAAGACAGATGCACAGCTTGAGCAGACTCACAAATATGCTCTACTACACCAACTCTTCCTCTTCTCAACATGGACTGCGTGTTCCCGGGAGCGGGGTTTATGTAAATTTAAGGGTTAGTGATGTCACTAACCCGGGAGGAAGCTTGTGTAGTCCCTACCAGCCGTTTGTTGTAGTCCTTAAAAAACTATTTCTTTAAAAGCAAATATCTCCCTTTGCTTTGAACTTTGCAGATGTTGTTTATGCTCAAAGTTAGAAAAGTGAAATCATAATCAACCAGCCCTTTAAAGGTTACTGTAGCCTTTAAAAAACATTTCAGCCTTAAGAAGATTCATTCTAAATGTAAGTGCGTGTTAAAATTGGTCATGTAAAACCTTGACTAACATTATAAATGGACTTCAATGAAAAATATAGTGTAAATGCAGGTACAGTGGGGCTCTTGTGTATTTAATATTTGTTCCTCAGTGTAGCGTATGGATATTTTACAGCTATTTAAACGGCTAAGTTATTTTGCACCAAATTTCAAAACAACATCAATGACAAATGCACTAAATGCTTCAACTGTGAAGAATATGGCATCTTTAAGGCAGAAAGGCTTGAGAATTTATTTCCTGTAGGAGTAGACGGATATTAAACCTTATATTGAACGTTTTACCCACGTTATGGTGGTGAGGATGACAGTAGGTGGCCCAGTTTGTCACGTGTGACTGCGTTTGCTTCAACAAGCAAACACTTGACTGTCTGCACACGTCGCCAGACCTGTCAGCGGAGTCTAATTGACATTCAAATGTATGCATGCACCTCCTCAAAATTTGATCACCCCTTACCAGGGGGAAGGTATCGTAGGGCTGAGCAGTAAAGGTCCTTTGGCAAAAATGACAGACGCCCACATCCAAAAGCATATATGCGCACACTGCCGGGACAAACACCAGTCCTGGAAGTTGCAACAGCGACTCGTTGTGCTTTTGAAGCAAACTCATGCACAAAAAAACGCTTTCGGCAAAACCCTGGCCACCCCATCATCAGAATTTAGCAGCGCTGTCGTGAGGGATCCAGATTTCCCGCAGCCTGTCAGTGACGCGTCCAGAGTGGGACGGGGACAGCGAGAACGGGCCTGTCATAAAGAAACATCCTCCTGGTCGACAGGCCGAGAGCATTGCGGATCTAGAGAAAGAGAGGCAGTCAAAACACAGCAGCGGGACTCCACTGGGGCTTGTGCTGCCGTTCCGCTCAGATCTATTTTTAATGCCTCAAACTCCACGTCAGCAAAAGGAATGCATAATTATAGATTTTTGAATAATTCATGAGGGGCTCATTAGAATAAGGAGGCAGTTTGGCGAGCCACATATGTGCAGGGGCTTAGGAAACTTTTCCAGTTGTTGGTTGTTTTTAGGTAGTGCTCACATTTTAGGTAGCATTGTCCAAAACATCCATCCATCCATCCATCCATCCATCCATCCATCCATCCATCCATCCATCCATCCATCCATCCATCCATCCATCCATCCATCCATCCATCCATCCATCCATCCATCCATCCATCCATCGGTTGTTTTTAGGTAGTGCCCACATTTTAGGTAGCATTGTACAAAACATCCATCCATCCATCCATCCATCCATCCATCCATCCATCCATCCATCCATCCATCCATCCATCCATCCATCCATCCATCCATCCATCCATCCATCCATCCATCCATCCATCCATCCATCCATCCATCCATCCATCCATCCATCCATCCATCCATCCATCCATCCATCCATCCATCCATCCATCCATCCATCCATCGGTTGTTTTTAGGTAGTGCCCACATTTTAGGTAGCATTGTACAAAACATCCATCCATCCATCCATCCATCCATCCATCCATCCATCCATCCATCCATCCATCCATCCATCCATCCATCCATCCATCCATCCATCCATCCATCCATCCATCCATCCATCCATCCATCCATCCATCCATCCATCCATCCATCCATCCATCCATCCATCCATCGGTTGTTTTTAGGTAGTGCCCACATTTTAGGTAGCATTGTCCAAAACATCCATCCATCCATCCATCCATCCATCCAGTTGTTGGTTGTTTTTAGGTAGTGCCCACATTTTATGTAGCATTGTCCAAAACGTCCATCCATCCATCCATCCATCCATCCATCCATCCATCCATCCAATACTGTACATACAATTCACTGATTGCAGTGGCGAACTGATTATTGATCATTTTTTTGCGTAATACTATGGTGTAACCTCAAAACACTTTTAACATTTGTGCATGATTTGCAAACTGATACATTTTGACGTTTGTATCACATCAGCTCCAGATGTATGGCTTTTCTAATGCTCACCTGGTACAGCATTGCACTTGTAATATGAAACGCTCTGTACAGTGACACACGAGTCACGTAATAAGAGCTCAAAGACTTGTAGAAGCAGATAAAATGTGTTTTTAACTCACGTTTGCTTTTGTTAACACTATTGGTTGCATTCAGGGTAGGGTTTAGTGGAGGTGATACATTTTTTTCTAACGCGATAGAGCATTAACATTTTAGTGCCGATCACTGGGCATTTCACTTTGAAAGTGTCGCGAAATGTGCAAGAAGCAACGCAATATCATTTTGCACAAATGTCACCACAGGCACGTTTATCCAATGAGCCTGGGTTGCAACGCAGATACCCCGAGCCCCCTAAACTAGTTCATACCCTGAAACACATTTTCTCCATTATTTTCATTTTCCATCCTTTTTTTTTTTTTTTTTTTTTTTGGGGGGGGGGAAATGCCCACACATATCCGGAAGTAGAATGTCATTAAAATGATGCCTGACTGGGGAGAACCTGGATATTTTTAAACAAATTTTCAGTAGGTTCACAACTAAAATGTGCTAAAATGTAATAAAACCTCTCTGATAGAAGAACTAGCATTATTTAAAGTAGACACAATTTTAAGATAATTCCCTAAATTGAGTCATGAGCCAACAGACAAGAAGAAAAACTGTCCGCACTTTTGTGTACATATACAGAATGAACAACAACAAAATTAGAGATGCAGAAATCTTATTTCTGTCACAGAGGAGCAATAAGGAAAGGTCTGTGCATCTGGAGTCAGTTACGACTGAGCGAAAGGAGGAATTTGTGAACTGCTTATTCTTCAGAGCGAAATTTTGGCAGTATGATCATAACATGAAAGGAACACTAGATAATATATTCAAGGTAGTATTATTTTAAGTAAACCTTTTTTTTGGTCTTGTTATGTACAGGAGTAGGGCTTTCAGGACTGCTTATTTATATGAACTGACTGGTATGGTATCACCATACTATTTTATTTTTAATACTTTTTTTTTTTTTTCATTTTTAAATCACAACTTGAATAAATTAATAAAACTAAAATAAATAAAAAAATACTATAAACTGGGTTATTTAGTCAACTCATTCCATTTAGTCAACATGGTACCAGAACAGTATTTTTTGGTATGAATGGTGACTAAAAAAATGACAGTTATTGAATAAAAGGATAAAATATGTTATCCTGTTCAGCTGGTCTTCAGGCATAATGATAAAATATTATGTCATATATATTTAAAAATGAATATCTACTCAACTATTGGCAACTCCAACTGCAATATATGCTAATGCATATATTACATCTTGGGTCAAGGTGAATATTGTGTTTTTGAGCATTATGATGATGTTGCAGTGGACAGGAGCTCTTTTAATTGTATTGATTGTGAAGGTGCACACAGACTGAAATCGATACAGATCAAGCGCTCGCTCTGTTGTCAGTTATACGCTGTGACTCGGCCGAGTGTTCTTGAGTTCTTATCAGAGCAGATGGAGCGTGCACGAAGAGTTTCGTTCAGCAGTTCTCCTGTCGCATGGCTTTTTTCCCTTCTTTCTGATAAGGCCATTTCTTCTGCCCTTGCACTTAATACACTCTATCTTTGTGATAATGTCATGCGGTATGACGTCTGACTGTGATATGCTCTCTACATATATATTTGTGCTAATGTCTCTGTGTATTATCATTGCTGGCTGGAATAGGTCACAGTGCTCAAAGTGCATGAAATTCCTGGCCTCTTGAATCTCATAAACAGAAGCCTTTTGATTATGAGAAAGGACATTTTGTTTTTTCATTTTTGGGGGTATTTTTATTCCTGTTATTATGAGATATTTTTTCTTTATTTGTGGCCGGTGATGATGATTGGATCAATTCTAATGGTCTTGTCAACTGTTGAGTTCGCTGTCAGGCATCATTATTGTTTAATTAGCTTCGGATGACATTTGAATAATATTCCCTCTTTGTCTCTCCATCACTTGGCAGGGCAGAGCACCTGAAGTGAACACTCTGAAAGGTGCAGGGCTTTATTGTATAACGTATCCCTGTACGGTACACCCTATATCAGAGGTCACCAATTAGCAGTTTGCAGTCCAGATCCAGACCCAAGACTCCACCCGGAATGTGAATCGTTTATCATAAATTAATGTAATTATAACAGCATTTTTTTTTCTCCGCATGGAGAAACTGAAGCTGATATGGTTTATAAAAAAACAAAACATTAACACTATTTTCAGGAAGAGTTTAAATGTTAATAACAATAAAATTGGAACCCGATCTCACGGGAATTCATACGTATTTTACGAGGTGGCGAATTCGTACGAATGACATACCCCTGACCCCGCCCCTAAACCCACCCAAATTTTAGACAAATCGTACGAATTGGTCGTGAGATAGCATTGGAAATTGTCATATGGTGCAACCATCATTTGAAAAGTAATAACATATTTCCTTACACCTTGAATACATTTGAGTGTACACTTCTTAATCGTTAATCATTTTAAAACGACTTCAAATGAAAATTATTTTGACATTATAAATTCATAACCATCATTAAGCATTTGGGGAGTTGCACCACATGACATTTTAGAACCTGAACTAACCTTCCCTTGTCCTGAATAGGTCAGGTTTGATAAGTTAAGAGACTTATGTGCATGTTTCTGCATGTTGGTTGCACCATCTGACAAAAAGTTTATCAAATATTAATAACAAAACTCTTTCAATTTTTAAAATATTTCTCTAAGAAATAATGAGCAAGGAATAATTAACGACGGACCTTTGAATTATTAGAAAAATAATGCACACCCGAGATGGTAATGCGGCCACGAGGTGTGTACTATCTTTCAATAATTCAATGGCCCGTCAATTATTATAGTCAATTATTCCGCATACTATGGTTACCACACCTCAATACATTGTTCAGATGATGTATTTTAAGACGTTTGTCAGGCTTTTGTCCTTAAAACACTCTAGTGTGTGGGACTAATTTCTTACACATCTCATCCCAAGCTTCCGTTGGGGAACACCATTAGATTTGGCTTACGCAAACTTCCCCAGCAAAGTGAGTAAACATAATAAGTAACACGCCAAATTGGCTAGTGATTTGACAGCGTTACCCACCACAGTTGATTTTTACCCACATTTGGCGGGTGTTAATTTCAAACCCTGTTTGGGACATATTACTACTTCATCTTTAACGGACAGCTCTGTCGCTTAGTTACGTGCAACCTGTCACCATTAACTGCCCTGTCAATCATCTTGTCACAGTTAAAATCCTCCATTAAATCTAATTTAATTTCCTTCTCTTTCGGAGAGAAATGTAGTAGCACGAAGATCTGCCAGTTGTGGGTCTTTCATGCGGAGACTCTCCTTATGTGTTTGCAATTTTAATATAATGATGCATTTAAAAGTTAATGGCTAAAGTATCTTTACAAAAGTTCAGAATGTTGTTGCAGATGAAATATAATGTGGACAACATTGAATAAATACATTTTCGTCAGGTAAGAACTGATAATTAATTACTCAAACTAAACCTCTCTACTTAACCGTCAGACTCGCACATCCTCCATGTCTGTAGTTTTTTAACACTTTTCACTCGTGTTTGTAGTTCTAACTGAATTCTGGTCCACAGCGCAATGGGTTGTGGGCAATATTAGCCGTTAGAGTTTGCATCGATCTGCACTTCGGATTCTAACCGGAAATAGTAGATCATCCGGGTATCTTTGGAATACTCATTTCAACATACTACGACTTGGGACGTACTAATTCTATTTTCGAATACTATTTAGGACGGACAGTATGCGAATTGGGACGCACCATGGGTAACAAGAGGGATAACCAGGAACAGGTGAAGGTGATTAGTTGTCATGGAAACTAACAAGGTAAACAAAGGAAACAAACCAGACACAACAAGACAAAAGAATATCAAAATAAGAGTCCTGGAACAAAGTACTGGGGAATCATGACAGTTGCATTTTTAATGAATTATTGGATAAAAATGTATTCAAATACTGTTCTGCTCAAAATGTTTTTCTAAGAAATAATTGTACAAGATAATGACAAGCTACTTCAGTTCAGTGCCACTTGTTGAATCGCACAGCAGACAGAATACATGAGCTGAATGATGATTTTAAAAGCGCTATACACATACATCTTTGTAGCACTAATTATATTATATTATATTATATTATATTATATTATATTATATTATATTATATTATATTATATTATATTATGAACAGTTTCATTACAGACATAAAAATTACAGCCATTTCATCAACTCTTCAGCAGTGGATAGTTTTGCAATTCATCTTAAAACCCTTCAAAAGCAGCCATTTTCCTTTAGCTTGTAAAGAGCCATTGAGTCACATGAGAGCAGTGGTTGTTCAGGAGTGTCTGTTGAGTGTCATCGGGGACGAGGATTTGGTTGGGATGAGGTGGTGGGGTTTCTTACACTTTATTACAAACTAAAAACATTCACTGCATCCTCTTTGCAAATCACAGCATTTTTCGTTTATGCGCTTGTCAGTTTTCCGATACGCGTGCACCTTAGGATATGAAACATTCATTATCTTGTCTCGCACAGGCGTCAAACCCTCCCTATCTACCCAACAATTCGTGGTGCAGCAAACAACTTTGCTGAATCGTCTTTAGTGGTTTTTGTTTCGTCTGAAAATGCTTGCTCAATTGTGGAAGGACCTGAGGTATTTACGCTAGAGATTTTTCTTTAGAAAGTCCTTGAAAGTATAGAGAAGAGAGGGGAACCGTGAAGCATGGCTCTGTAAGCCTGTAAACATTCAACACTTTGACTAATAAAAGTGTTAACTCTGTGGCGGATGTTTCGTAGAAACCATTTACTTTGAGCTGCTCGCGCACCATGAAACTCCACGTCACGAGTGATAAAGCAGAAAGGCCTTTAGGTTGCTGCTGTACACCATCAATTTGGCTCGCAGTTTTGCTTATCTACTATACCTGGCCATTGGTCTTGAGATATGGAGCGTCTCACAGATGCCGAGGGAAAGACGCTCGTGTTTCGGTGTGTGAAAGGAAATGGCCTGTGAAAGGGTTTTTGTGCAGTTGTGATTAAATTGCTCAGCCATGTTGCAGACCAATGTTGTGGATGCAGACCAATGATTAGACCCGTGGTTTTCTTTCAACCTTTTCTTTCTTTCTTTTTTTCCCTCTAGGCCTTGTAAAGCTCGGGATCCACTGTGTCACATGTCAGAAAGTCGCCATAAAGATTGTAAACCGAGAAAAGCTCAGCGAATCCGTGTTAATGAAGGTAAGATTTCATTCTTTCTTGGGAAATATCAGATTTACACACGCAAACAGAAACAATTCACTTCAAAATGTAAATTGTCATCATTTACTCACCCAAAACTTGATTTGACTTACTTTCTTCTATGAAACACAAAAGGAGAAATTTAGCAGAATGTCAACGCTGCTCATTCCATACAATGAAACTGAATGGTGACCAAAGGCTCTCAAGCTCCAAAAAATGACAAAAAGCACCATAAAAGTATAGTCTGTTTAACTCATGCACTATATTTTTCAAGTCTTCTGAGGTTATACTGTATGATAGCTTTGTGTTTGTTTGTTTGTTTGTTTGTTTTTTTAATTTAAAGTCATTATTCACTGAAAATCTTCCCTTTGTTGCAGCTCTTAAATGTAAAAAAAAAATATATAAAGTCGATGATGCCAAACGTTTTTGTTCTTGTCTCTTGTAAATCTGGAGGTGCCATATTTGCATATGCACATAATTCAATCTGGCTGAATAACAAATTTAGGTTTAAAATAAAAGTTTTTAACACAGCTAGCATTCGCCTTCACAAGACTGATTGTACAATGTTATGCTCATATAAAACATAATGCACTTGAAAGTCATATTGACTACTTTAATACTTTTATGATGCTTTTTTTGTGATATTTTTGGAGCCGGTCAATGTTCACTTTTATTGTATCTAAAAAACAGCATGAATATCCTGCCTAACATCTCTATTTGTTTTTCATGAAAACAAGAAAGTCATACAGGTCTGGAACAGCGTGTTGGGTGTTTAATGTGTTCATTTCTTCCTTTAGTTTTTCCTAAAGTTGTTTAAAAATAAAGATGAAACAAATGAATTAATGAATGAAACCGAGACTACAGGCTCATAATGATATTTATTGCCTGTAAAACTATACTCTGGGTAGTAGTTGGCCCATAATTATCTCCTCTGATAAAAGCAGTCGTGGGAACACCGAGACTAAAACTGAAGACCAAAGAACCTGATTAAGGATAATTGTCTTTCAAGGGAGGCGTATTAAATTATGAGATGCTTGTTATTATTTGGAAATGGGGGCAAACTTGTAGAATGCCTTAATTTAGAATATCATCTAACACACATGCTTAAAATATATAATTTTGGATGCAAACTTATATAGTAACTGTTTTCCTTTTGCTCTAACGGATATTAACGAGGAAGGGATTTGGCCAGGACAAGCGGCAATAAATAAACTCAGCAAGATTAGAGACCGTAAACACTACAATTCTTTCAGATAATGGCACATTTGAGGTTTTTCCTGGAGGCCGAGGCCCAAATTAAGATCTTTTTTGGAAACAAGCAGCACCCGAGGCTTAGAGACTTAAGGTTTTTGTGGGACTGGCAACTAAAATGTAACTAAAAAAAATTTTTCAGGACCATTTAATCTGTTCGAATCATGTCCATTATATATATTTTTTTGTGTTCACATAGCAAGTGGCAAAACTTTTAGCAAGTTTCGTACCATTCCGATGAATAAAAAAAACAAAAACAAATGTAAAATGTTTCGGTCAAAAATGACCGAAGAGGGTAAACATTTTCAAACATTGTACAACATATAAAGTTGTAAGGCCCGTGAAATTGGTCCAATCTGCCGGTTCGCCAATACACGGGGAAGGTATCACGTGTTCTGTCCTTACTCGTGCAAAATATTGGTTGGTTAAATTTACAATACATTTAGTTATGTATTCTCTCGTTAATTCATCTGACTCCATAAATGAAAGGGTTTAATAATATCTGTGCCTCACTAAAAGTGAGTGGACGTTTGACTATTCCGTTTAACTCTTCAATGGAAATAATATCAAAGTCAGTTAGAATAATCAAATGTAACAATTTATTATGTCAGGTAAATGTATCATGCCAATTTCATAATCAATTCAAAGATAATCGATACAAAACATCAAATTCTCTGGAATAAAGAAAAGATGCAAACCCAACATTAAGAAATACATGAGGCTGAGAGATCTCGGTCTCTCAGCCTCACGGGCCATCTGAAGTACAGAAAAGGGCCCCGATCTCCCTGCTGCACTTCCTTAAATAGACAAACCTTTTCACCTGGAACCATGTAACAATAGAAATTTGCATGCAGTGGTCGCATCTTCATGGGGGTGTGGGACCATTTGCTTGGAGACCACCTTCCTTTGTAAATCAGTTATCCATAAGCTCTTAAAAACCTTATTACCTTTTGTTTTATCTATCTGGATATGAGATATCTGTACCAGTCGCACTGTGACATTTTAAATGATACCAAACATGAAAATACTCTGTGATAATCATTCACATTAAACTATACATTTTCTTGGGTGAATTCAGGTGATCATGAGAGACAGGGGTGAGGGGAGATGGAAAGAGATGTAGATTAGATGACTCGGAGGTGAGACTTTCGTCTCGATGGTGCATGAGAGCCAGTTCAAATGCTAATCTCCAGAGAGGTCCTTTTGTCCTCTCAGGGCCTGGTCACCCCCAAAACAGGCTGTTTGGAATTTCCTAATTTATCAATTCTTACAGTTTTCCCTCCTTGACTCCGTGGGTCAAATTCAAATGAGCTCCTATGGAGTCACTGATAAACGTCTGTTGTCATTCTTGAGATGTCACCCAAAAATTGTCTTTTCAATGTTAGCGTCTGTAGAAGCTTGCAGAGGGCTGTGTTCACCTGCAGAACACCTGGTCTCACCAGGTGTATGTTGCTTGAGTCCAGCAGGTGGATGAATGCATTCAGGTTCTCTTCCTGTGATGCGAGCAAAATTCGTAGAGTCAATCTGGACCTTTGTAACTTGTTCAGTTGATGTGTCATTCCTCCATGGAGAAACTTCTGCTTCTCTGGCACCTTCTCCACGATGATGATCTGACCCTTCTTGACCAATCCTGTCACCTCCAGCGGTGCGGTTGTCTGGGCAGACCTCAGTGGATGAAGGGCTTCTCCTTAGTTCACACTGCTTTGTGTGAAAAGCTTGAGACACCTGAAAAGCATCTTAAATGTCCACTTCACGATTGAGCACTTATGAACTTGAAGTCGTATGGAAATGCATGGGAACACCTAATGCAACAAAACAAAATCATGTCATGCCTAATATAAAATATCATGTTCATGTCAGCAAGTGCGAATGGTACATCTGGTCTCAAATGTTTCTCAGGGTCATGTAGAATGGTCTCATTTTAAATGTCCAATTCTTCACTACCACTGTGATGTTAAATGGTAGTGAAATTTAATTATTCTTGATCTGAATTATTCAAAGGGAATGCAGCAAGAGGTCGATGTAACCTAAATAAATAACAGCAATAATAATATTCAATATAATAATCACTTTGTTCATGAATCCTCCAATGCAAGCCACCTATGCAGATCTAAGAAGTGACTTGGAACATGTTTAAGCATATAGGAATGGAGATTGTTCATTCATTGAATTTGTCAATGGAAATGCAGAAATCAAAATAAGTTTCAGAAATTAAAATAAACATAAGTTTCAGAATTATTCAAATGAAATGCAGAAAGCAAAAAAAAGTTTCAGAAATGCAGTAGGAGGTCGGTGTAAACCAAATAATCAAATAAATAGTAGGATCAATGGTTTTGTGTGTTTGTGTGAGTGTTTTTTAGAATGTCAGTGTGTGTTTTGGTCTGTGTGTGTGTGTGTGTGTGTGTGTGTCTGTGACAGAGAGTGTGTTTGAGAGTGTGTGTTGATCTGGCTAAGTCACAGTCGATGAGTTGAATTGTGAATTTTGTAATGATCCATTTTAATTATGTTTCTGTTATTAGTGGTAAGTTGAGAAATCAGGGGCCCTCTGATCTTCCAACTCCCACCAACAATCATAGAGTTTGAAATTTAATGGCAGGTCTGCCTTAGAATTTGTCTTGATTTGTGACTATAGCCATTCATGTTCATGTGTGTTACATTAGTTGTCAGTGTGTTACATTACTTCCACATAAACTCCAAACGACCCGACTGCACTTCAGAAACAATGAAGACGATTAAACTTAAACTAATCATATGCTCCTCAGGTCTAAACAGTCTGTGTTTACAATGTAATTTATTCCACATATCACATAAATAATGCATGTTCCACCCTGCCTGAACTTGAAGTTTAATGTGACTACAACAGATATTACAATTTGCAGCCGTTGTTTTCATGTAATTACTTCGGTATGAGGTAAAAGTCGATTTGAACAGCCACCAATTTATCTCCACATGGGTTTGAGAGATGAGGGGGTGGATTGTCAGGGTTATTTTGGACAGCAGCCTCTGTTCGGAGCATATGTGTGTGTGAGTGTATGTGTGTGTGATTTGGTGTGCTGTCTTACTCTTGGCTTTGACATTCTCATTGTTGTCGTCCTGTCACCGAGATGAATATGGGCTATCCCAGCACCTGCCTCTCCTCTCATTCCTGCGGCTCCAGACCAGCATTGCAAATGTCACCTTTTTAAATGCAAATGTTGCGTTCTCTGTTTCCGTCCTGGCACCTACGCCCTGACGCCGTGTCCCGCTGGGAATGAGACTCTCACAATCATTCTTTCCAGTGTCCACATCACTGATTTTATTTGTAGATGTAGAGGACATAACC
Source organism: Vimba vimba (assembly GCA_022828995.1). NCBI lineage: Eukaryota > Metazoa > Chordata > Actinopteri > Cypriniformes > Leuciscidae > Vimba > Vimba vimba. The sequence continues at coordinate 8,550,177 of CM040841.1, forward strand.
ATATGAAGTGCACACAAGCACACATGGGCCAAATTCACAGCAGCCGTGTTGAAGGATTATAAGAAAGAGGATTTAGATTGAAAAAGATGATGTTATGGAAGCTATGAGAGTTAGAGAAGGACTTCAGTTTGGGCTTAAATAAATAGTTGACCCAAATATGAAATTCTGTATTCATTCACTCACTCGCATGTCTTTTTGAAACCGTTTGGATTTGTTTTCTTCTGTGGAACACAAACAGAGATGTTTTGCAGAATGTCCATGCTGCACTTTTGTGTATAGCAGGGGTGGGCAAACTTTTTGGCTCAAGGGCCACACTGGGTTTTAAAATTTGACAGAGGGCCGGCCCAGTAGCAGATTATGAAACACAATCTCATGAAAGTGCGTATCTATACAACAAATTTAATTTCTCGTGCCATTTATACGCCAAAAATGTTTTTTGCGTGCATATGTATCTACGCACTGTAAACCCCTTGGTTAGGATTAGGGGTGCGGAATGCGTGCCTATTACACGCCATAAAGTGCGTATCATATGCACACGAAAACTGCGTATCATAAGCACTACAAATACAATTCTTGGTATTCGCACTTTCATGAGATCGGGCTGAGCAAACACATTTACGTTGTGGCAACACGCGTGAAATTCAACAACTGAGAGACGACATTCTGACAATACATTTTTTATGCTAAATATCCCCCATTTAGCATGTTATGTTTTGAGGTTATTTTTTAATTAGTCAGATGTTAGATAATTATAGCCTATACTTTTTAAATATTGTTTATCCTTATTATTATTTAATGGGCCTAACAGTAAATTAGAAACAAAACACCTGCAAGTGTACACTTAGAAGAGTAAAAATGACAGAAGGTTACGTTAATTCAACTTTATTAAAACTGCACATGGCAATCAATTTGCACTTCCAAAAGTCATACATTTGTGGGAAAAAAATGAAAAAAAATAATATACAAATTTATTTTAAGAATAATAAAATAAAACAAAAAGCAAAGGCAGATCAGACCATTTAATGAACAAAACCAGGTTCTTTACATGGCAGACAGGGGAGCGTAGTCGAAAGCCGGGCGATAAAGGTCGGTAAACGGAATCAGTCAGGATACATCCACAAATCCAGAGGAGCGAAGAAACTAAATAGCAGACAAATCAAAGGAAAAACTAAACAGGTGTGCAAGCGGTTACCAAACATTTGTTTCTCTGTGAGTTTCCAAAAAAGGAAAAAACATTAACGTGCAACAAGTCTATGCACTTAAGTCGCTGTCTGTTTGGTTTGGACGCGTCATTGCTTGTTACATGACACACCGCAGCCACAACAGCGCTGAATGAATGATAACCTGCTTTTATGTCATTTTTCCTTTTTTACATTTGTTAGCTATGGCATGAAATATCTGATATTCCAATTGTCAAATATATGCAACGCAATATATATATATATATATAACGCAAAGTATTGCAAGAAAAAGGCAAAATGAAAGCGATCTTAAGACAATTTTTTAAATACTCGACAGGCCGGATTAAACAGCCTAACGGGCCATATGTGGCCCGCGGGCCGTAGTTTGCCCACCCCTGGTGTATAGTGATAGTCAATAGTGACCATTACTGTCATTTTCAGTGAATAACAAATTTAATTTTGGTTTGTTTATCACACAAAGTTGTTATATAACTTAAGAAGACTTGAAATATGTAATATAGACTATACTTACTTTTATATTTTCACATCCTTTTTATGTAGCTTGACTAACCCAGTGTTATTTTAGTCACCGAAATACAACCTAAAGGGCACTTTACTATTAGTTATTAAAGGTTGTCGGTCCCGACTCTCAAATAATTTTAATTTATTTACATTTTTACTGTTAGATACCCTGAAATTTTTAAATTGTGGATGTGTGTCTGAATTGTGACAAAATTGACTTTCAGCAGCTTTAAACTAGGGGTGAGCACGGCACAACCTAACGCGGGGCTAGTTGTAACACACATGGTTTAAAACTTTCCACACATGCTAGCAAGATGAAACTTAGTGTATTTACTAGTTGCCATATCAACACTATATAGTGAAAAAATTGCAGCAAAATGAAAAAGTCTTTGGAAGATATCATTGAACATTTATTTAACAATAGCAAAAGTAAATTCCTTACTGAAGTTAAATTTTCATCCTTTTTTTTGTGTGTGTGTGTGTGTGTGTGTTTATTTAAAACTAGACAAATCTGATATTATTTCTATCTTATATCTGTCATATAAAGGGGTGGTATAATGCCCTTATCACAAGATGTAAAATTGGTCTCTGATGTCCCCAGAGTGTGTATGTGAAGTTTTAGCTCAAAATACCCCACAGATATTTTTATATAGCATGTTAAAATTGTCACTTTTTTGAGGGTGAGCAAAAACGCACCATTTTGTGTCTGTTCCTTTAAATGCAAATGAGCTGCTGCTCCCGGCACAGAGGGCGGAGCTTCAACAGCTTGCACTCACACAGACATGCACTGAAAATTTCAAAAACTTTTAACCTTTTATGTTCAAATCAGATTCAGACAATGATGGAGAGACTCAAGAAGTGAGAACATGTAGAATGCAACAGGACACTTCTGAATGATTAGTTGATGAATTTATGTAGCTTATGTGTAGTTATCTTCTAGTCATTGATTAGCATATTCTGTCATGATAATCTATAAATCGTGTTCAGGGGGTGGGGTTTATGTAAATTTTAGAGTTGGTGATGTCACTAACCTGGGAGGAATGTTGTGTAGTCCCTACCAGCCATTTGTTGTAGTCCTTAAAAAGCAATTTCTTTAAAAGCAAATATCTCCCTTTGCTTTGAATTTCGAGCATTGTAACTTTGCAGATGTTGTTTATGCTCAATCAGCAACATTACACACTAACTAAAGTTAAAATCATAATCAACCACCCCTTTAACAGTTGAGATAGTTCTTTAATGCTGATCTAATCAGCAGAAGAAACTAGCCAGGTTTAAATCCCAGGTCAGGCACGTTGTAACACTGCGTTACAATGAGCCCTTATTAGAACTGCTATTCTATTCTATACTTTTATGAATTCTATTGAGAAACATGAGAAAAAGGTGAATAAAGACTGAGGGCCCTATTTTAATTATCTAAGCGCATGGTCTAAAGCGCAAGTTCACTTTGGGCGTGTCCGAATCCACTTTTGCTAGTTTAACGACGGGAAAAATGGTTGGCGCGCCCGGCGCATGGTCTAAAAGGCTTCTCTTAATGAGTAATGGGTGTGTTTTGGGATTTACGTGCGTTAAACCAATCAGAGTCTCATCTCCCATTCCGTTTAAAAGCCAGTTGCGCTCGCGCCATTGGCAGATTCGCTATTTACATGACGGAATTTGATAGTGGAAAGACCGAACGCGTCTCCTGAGCACAAACAGAACTGCTCATGCGCGAGGTTAAAGTGTGCAAGTAGATCATCTACGGGACAAGCCGGATTCCACCATATCTTTATGTACACAATAAAAATCTTTTACATTGTAATCCTTTTATTTTAAATATTTGGCATTTTTGTGTGCTGCTGTACGTGCGTCCTTGTGTGTTAATAAGCAGAGTGTACGCGCGTTCACCTAGGCGCACATTACAAACGTGCTCTTCAAATAACAAATAAAATATTGCGCCATTGCCTTTAGACCAGGTTTCTGTTGGTCAATGCCTCAGTCTATTTCTGTTGCCTCAAAATAGCAACGTGCCAACAATGCGTCCGAACACTCCTCGTTTTCAGACCAGCACGACAATGGGCGCACAAATGGGCGCAAATGCATTTGCTATTTAAACAACGTGGCGCAGGACGTGAAAATGAAAACTGCGTTAGGCTGAAACTAGCAAAAAACACTTGCGTCACGTTTGCCGCTGTATTGCGCCGGGTGTAAGATAGGGCCCTGAGAGTCAATATTCAGAAATGATTAATTATTATTATATTTTGAACTATGCTGTATTGTTGTGTTTTGTGGTGTGTTTGTTGTCAAACTAAAAAATGTGTTAATTTTGGCCAAAATCGACACCAGCCTCACGTGTATCTTTACCAAGAAGACAATCCCAGATAACATTGGCGCAAATGAGATAAATCATCCAAAGATGGCAGATGGAGATGAAAATTGACTATTCATTTTATCCAGTAATTAGAAGTATCAATAAAAGTGTTTGGCTATTTTTAATTAAAATGGACTATTGTTCCAAATACATCTGTATTTTTAAGCTTATCAGAGCATCATATTATCAGCTTAGCACAATATCAATTGTGAGGCATGTGCTGCACACGAGGAGTGCAATTTAGTGCGGTGTGCCGAGCTGCCATCAATGTACAGTAGAGCGTTTCAAATCACTCGCTTCTATTTTTTATATAGCTTACCTTGGACTTTAGCTGACTATGTAAACTGTATATAGAAGTGCAGCTCACAAGGCTTTGGAAAAGAGTGTGTGTTTGATAGGGAGTGTGTAACTGATGGTCTCTGTGATTGAACATGAGTGTATTGTGTATGTGTGAGAACGCGAGTGGGATGTGGCGCATTGTCAAGGCCTAAGGGAATATTTAACATTTGTAAAACTCCCGAGATTATAGAGTTTATACTGACTCATAGCTACACATACGCACACACACCATAGTCTGCAAAAAGCAGATAAGTCCCCGTCTCTGTGTGTGTGTGAACTTATGTACATTTTCATATGCTTTTCTTCATGTGAGCACCCCTACAAACTAGAGGTTTAATCTACATTTCAAGCAAGTTTCAAAGTCGGCCAAGTAAATAGATTAGCATTAGCATATCCGAGTTCAGAGGGGTAAGAAACACAAACACACAAATATAAACACACACATTGAAGTGTATTGTATCTGGGAGTGTTTCTCTTTATTTGGTCATGTTCAAAATGGAACACTAGCGTATTACATTTTGCGCACTGTATACTACATACTTCTGCACTGCAGTATTTTCAACATTTAAATATACTATACTAAATATAGCATCTCTTTCAGAAAAGCAGATGATATGGCGTTCTGTGTGTGTTAAAGCGGGCGCACAGCGAGTGCTGGTCTGATGATTGTGCTTCCTATGAGCTCTGGGTCTGATTAAAGATCATTATCCACGGTAACTCGCTCTCTCACACTCCTCTACTGACACAGCATCAAAGAGACACAACAGGGAGAAAGGGTAACGGGGAATAGATGGATGCAGATAAGGAGACCAAGAGGAATGGAAGGAGAAATGCAGAGTGTGAGATAATGTATGTAAGTCAGAGCACTTTTTGAAATTGCAGTTTGATTTCCCGTAACACAGGCTCTTACACCGTTTCTGCAGTGTCGACATTACTGTTGTTGTGTTGTTATACTTCCAGAACCATTTTTTCCCTGTTGTCATCGTCTGATAGACCTCTGCTGCGTAATTAAAGTTGCGACAGTTGTTTGCATGAAATTTCCAACAATTTTTTTTTTTTTTGGGTTAAATAAGTGCACTTTTTCTGTATTTGAAGTGCACTTTTTTATGTTGGAATGTTTGAACACACTATTTTCACTATACAACAAAATAGCATAGAATATAGTGCACAAGTGCTATGGACGCACTTAATATCATTAATTGTAATGCTTTCTAATATTCTAGAAACACACAGCTTAATGTGCTTTCAGAAAGTTCATATTTTAATTTAATTTAATTTAAAAGTTAATTCAATTTAACTATTTTTTAACACATTTATCAAATTTGATATTATCATTTTTAAAATGTTTCATTTATATGGGTCAGAATTCATCAGAGTTATTTTATACTGTTGACTGTCCTAGTTTTCAAAGAGTTTATATATAGATACAGTAACATTACGCTAATAGTAGATGGAGAAAAAACATACACTGCCAACAATATAAAGTAAATATGTTCCAAAATATTTGCTGAAAGTCCACCTGTAGTCAATAATTTTATCCCTCTAAAATTACATATTTAAATGTTTTCTTGCAAAAAATGTATTCATGCATTAAAATAGCTTGAATGTAACTCTACACCCTTGTCTCATTTAGTATACGCGGTTCTATGACTATGCAAATGAGCCCTGCCTCCACTCACTCCAGCTCAGAGATTGTTATACTTGACGATCACACGTTGACCTGATTGGTTACAAGGTAGTTTGTGACGTCAGAAACTGTCTTTTGAGACTGTCTTTGGTTCACTGCAGGTTTAGGAGAAAATACTCAGCAATGGTGTTGACTTATGAATTTACACATGGTTTGTCTTATTAAAAATACATATTAAAAATACCACATAGACATTGATTTTCACCACAGGAGGACTTTAATAATACTATTTTTGACCTTACTTCAGTGACAATATAAAATCAATAAAAAACTATAAAAATCAATCTAAAAAAATCGAATTTAAGAAAACACGGTTTTTGTTACCTAACAAGGCAATCATATTTTGGGGTGTAGATCACATGGTTGATCTGCTAACACAGTTGCTTGTTGTGAGAAGTAGGAACAATACAGTTTATAGCAAGTGTGTGTCCACTCTCCACGGTTTGCACTGTGTGTGTGTGTGTGTGTGTGTGTGTGTGTGTGTGTGTGTGTGTGTGTGTGTGTGTGTGTGTTTTCACTACTCACTGCTCCTAATGTGTGTGCACTAACTTTGATGGGTGAAATGCAATGGACAAATTTCGAGTATGGATTACCATACTTCGCCTTCACGTCACTTTCACTTTCAATGAGAGTTCCAGCAATTTAATTGCTGTCGGTGCAAATGCACCTTTATAGACACCTGGTTACAATTCAAGACGGAAAAAAAGATTGAATCACAATGAGGTGCAGCACTTGTTCTTATGCGGTCTGCAACACAAAACTTTCAGCTCACTGAACTCTATTATGATGTAGAACTATAGACCTCTCAGCTACTGAATGCTTGATGCGCTCCTCGAGCAGTCATACACTCTGTTCCCAAACGAATTATTCCCGCAGAAAAAAGCTGAGACAGTTTTCCCCACTGGGTTTGCAGATCTGAGCTGTGCGCTCGTGAATCAAATAGCTATAGATTCCAGCGTTGCTTTTTTTCATCCGCCCTAGTAGAGCCTATCACACTCTGAACGGGGTATTAGACGCCCTTTGTGAGGCATAAATCATCCCACAATCTGCACCTTCTCCCCTCGGCTTCAGCTGGTATTGATTTGAAGCGTCCAGTGACAAGCGCTCAATATCCACTCTGATCTCAGAACAGAGGTACCAATTCAGGCGGCTCCTCACAAAGGCTGTTGGTTTATTTTATTGTTCTGGCCTGGATGCCCTCAATGAAATATTGGAAGGCATCCACTTTCATTTGTGTTACTTTAGGCTGAGAGGTTACGGCATTTACACACTAGAGAAACCTCTGATGAAGTGTTTGGCGGATAGGAACACGTAACATCGTTTGAAAAAGGGTTTGGAAAAAGCCATAACGATGGAATGCACGAATTGGGTTTACGAAAGCTCAAGTGGACTCGTCACTTGCTTACTTACACATTGCAGGATGAAGCCTCACTTTTGGAAATGCTTGTTGAAATCATTAGATTTGATTAGATTAGTTGCTTGGTCCTGATGCAAAACCAGTTGGGAATCATTGGCATAAACCAGTGGAAGCCAACCCGGCAACTTTCCTGCAGACTTCAGTTCCAACTAGGGGTGTAACAATATATCGTGTCACAATATATCGCTATACAAAAATGCAACAATATGTATCGTGGCTAGTGACAATATGTATTGTGTATAGTTCACCCAAAATAAAAATGACTGTGAAAAAATTCAAGTTTTCAGAGTTTTAGTGTCAGTGCTACATTAAACTGCGATATATATTGTTGAATATAATGTATAATAAATCAATAGGAGAATATGTGTGGGTGCTGATAATGCCAAATGGTACCAGTAAAAAGTGGCCTACATTATTTTAAATATATCCAGTCTGTGAAAGAGTGCAAGAATATTCGTCTAAAATAATTCTGTTTTCAGCTTCAGAATCATGAATATTTTTATTCTGGTGTCTCTATTGTCCTGTGCTTTGGGTTTCCAGCACCAAGTCCAAGCCTGTTCATTTACACCCACAATGTGATACCAAATTTAGCATTTGTTAATCTTTTACCACATGTCTTGGAGTATCGCAATAATATTGTATCATAGTATCGTGATATGAATCGAATCGTGACATGAGGGTATCATTAAACCCCTAGTTCCAACCCTACTCCAGTAGACCTCCCTGTTATTTCCAAGTGATCCTGAACACCTGATGGTTAAGGCTGATGTAAACTCTAGTTAGCTTTGGTTGGAAAATCAAAAATCAAAAATATTTAGAGATTACCCTGACTTTCGGTTGTGGAACCCAACATAGTTGGGTTGATTTTAAAACAGGATGGCATGCACAAAAATGGAAAATGAGTTGGGAGCGGAAAATGTGAAGTGATTGATGTGAACTGAGAGAGGGAAAATGGGCGAGAGAGAGAGAGTAACAGGGAAATGGGAAGGAGAGGTCTGCGAGGCTGGAGTAATTGCCCCCTCAAGCAAATAATTGAGGCAGGAGCAGGGTGAGGGGTGGGGGTGGGTAAAGCATGACCTTGTGCCCCATAACTTCTGCAATCTGAGAGAGAGAGAGAGAGAGAGAGAGAGAGAGAGAGAGAGCCTGCCGTCACCCTACATTGACAAAAAAGAAAGAATTAAGCCAAGAATAGCCAATGTGAGGATGTTCAGTCATAGAAGTTTCTCTCTCATGATTCAGGTCAGTCCCAGTGCACTGAACTACATCCAAGTGTCAAGCTGCATTAGTACCAATTCAGAAGGTTGTGCGAAGGTCAAGCTTGGTAATGCAACATACAGGTCATACAATTTTAACTTTGACCCTGTTTGCCACTGACCTCGAAGTTAAGCCAATGAATACCAGATTCTGAGACTATCTGGAAACTGTGAGTTGTAGGCATATTGTGACTTTCATAGAATAATCATCCTATATACATACATGTTTTTCTGTACTTTTACTAGTTTACTATTTATCCTGAGTATTTATTTTAATAAATAGTAAAATAGCACATGCTCTTGACAGATGTGTTGAGGACTAATTGTGACTTAATTAGATTAATTTGGAATTGGAATTGTGTTTATGTACATATATGACGTGAGGAAAATAAAACTGTTGGCTACCATCAGATAATTATGTGGTAACCGTGAAAAAACGATCATAAACCCAATGAATGCATGAACTCGCGATTCTACAAAATGCCTTTTAAACTTTATACTGGGTCTTAAAGCACAACTCTGGAGAATAATATCAGTGCTCAATACTTACCATAACGTCTTGAAACTTGTGACAATGAATATCTGAATTCTCTTGGGAATTATGTTTGTTTCGGTCTTCAGTTCCAGCTGGTTCGGCTTCGCTCGCTCTCCCTCGCATTTTGGTATTCACATGTATTTGTTTACAGTTATTTGCATTTGGGAACTTGTTCAGCCAACACAGATTTTACATTTCGACTTGATAGATTGAGTACAATTAAATATGTTTGGTGAATATACATTTAAAAATTTTAAGCTATGATTAGTACAATGCATCTTTTTGCTTGGGGATAATTATTTGGAAGTCATTTATTGAGCCAATATGTAATTGTCAGTTTCCACAATTTTTCTGAATTATAATTTATTTACAGTGAAGGCCAGTATCGGCGATATATGGCACCTCTTATAAATAGATTATTAATAAAACGTTAAATATTTAAATGATTTCTTTTTTTTTTTTTCAGTTCATGAGGATAACAAGTAATTACATCCATCATATAGGCCTGGGGCCGTATTCACAAAGCATTTTATCTTACCACTAGGAGTACTCCTAAATCGCACTAAAAGATTTTAGCTAGGAGTTTTCTCTTAAAAGTTATTCACAACGCCTTTCAGACCTACTCTTAGTAAAGAAAAATGACAACTCTTAAACTAAGAGTGAGTCTTCGTTGCTATGGATGACGTCATTACTCATGCACGAGCTGGACTGAAGTGACCACCTTGATTGGCTGATGATTGTAACGCGGGAATGATTCCAAACACCCCTACGATGATGAGTGACAGGTGACAGGTCTGAGAATGCGTGCGCTACACAAGTAGTGCGAAGGACGGAAGATGATGAATAACTGAATAAATAGCCTAAATGAATAAAGAGTAAGGCAAAACAAATAGCCTAGTAGCCTAATGAAACATATGGATTGATGCAATATCTTTGCAACATTATTGATTAATCTGTCACTATATGCCTCTGCCTACGTTTGCAAAGAGAAGAACATTTTAATTTGATTCACAATCAAATGTTACGATTAGTTTACATGCAATGAATGAGTAGCCTAGTTTTGGTTGTTGTTGGTGGCGTTATTGCATCCCTAGTTATGCCTACAATGCAAAATTGTTCCCTCGCGATGGGAAGCACCTGTAGCCGCCGCATACGCATTTCAAAACATCGCAACGTGAAATGCCACAAAAAGCGGTTTGTGAATAGGTCTTAGTGAGTTAGGAGTCCTCTCGACTTCTTTTAAGCTGTCCCAGGCTTAGGTGCTACTTTTAGGGCTAAAATGCTTCATGAATTACTCTTAATCAAAAAAATTAGGAGTCCTAAAGTTACGAGTGACACGCCCATTATTTTTAGGAGTTGCTCCTAAATTCGCCAGTTAGGAGCTACTTTTAGCCTTAAAATTCTTTGTGAATACGGCCCCTGGAGAGTGGGTTGTGGAAAAAAAGATGTTACATTAATTGCGTTAATTATTTTAAAGAAGTTAAACAGTTCATATTTAGTTCAGAAATTAATACATGATTTTTCCAACCTCTAACATACATATAAAAATACATGGATATTGTTAAAAAATGAATGGCAGTATATCAAGACATGATTGTGTCCAGCACAGCACTACTTGACCTGAGGCGTGTATGAATGCCTCTGTCTCAAAGTGTCTGTGTTTTTGGTTTGTAGATTTTAAAGTTTTTGAATGTGCACAATAATGTGCATCTGAGTCATTAATTCCTCATTTGACAGAAAGATGAGACGACTGGAAAACGTTCCTTGGGAGAGCGAGAAAATGCAAGAAGCATCAAAGAAAGTCTGAAAAGTAGGTAATTGAGAAGCAGAAAGCTACGGCTTGTTGGAGGGAACGCAAAGAAGAAGTTTTCCTAACAGCTCAGATGAAAGAGTGGGAGCGATAGATGAATCACGGCTGACTCTAATCAGGTTATCCTGACACTGGGATGACAGTGCAAGCTTTCCCCCCCTCCGTCTTCATTTCGTTCCACACCACCAAATGATTATAGATGCTCCCTTCATTTCTCCCAGAGCCACAGAAGTGTGTCCCTGCTGAGGATTCCCAGCCCCCCCCCCCCCCCGCTGCGTTTCCTCCTCATAAAGACCTTAAGCACCCTCAAGTGTTCCACGACTTCTTCTCGGATCTTATTTGTGCGTTCGTGTTGTTTGCCTCCACCCCACCTACTGTTGCTATTTTTAATTAATTTTTTTTTAATGAAATATGAGACAAAAAAAATGCACTTCTATGTGCAGCATTTGAGATTTGCATACATGGATAGTTGACAAGTAACATACAGTATATAATATATAATAAAAAAATAAAAATGTATATATATATGTGTATATATATATGTGTATATATATATATATATATATATATATATATATGTGTGTGTGTGTGTGTGTGTGTGTGTGTGTGTGTGTGTGTGTGTGTGTGTGTGTGTGTGTGTGTGTTACTTGTCAAACATCCATGTATGTAAATTTATTATTTTTTTATTTTTTATTTTATTTATTATTTTATAATTGAACATGGAGTATATCATGTCCCTGCAGGACTCGCCATGCCATCATCTCGGTTATGAGAGTGTGGATGTTTAATTGTTGTATTAGATTTTGCTAGTTACTTAGTATTTCAATACCTTTTCTGTTAACATTTTTTTCCAAGTCCATGATGTGACCTAATCAATGGAAGGTCATCTGACAGTCCTCTCTAATTTTGTTCCCCATTCTCTGTAGATTTTCCTCTGTCCTTGACATGAATTCTAGCGAGTATGGATCGCTCCATGCTGCACTAAATTGGGAATAGATTTTTGTTCCAAAGGTTTTGCGCCGCTTGAAATGTCAGAGACCAGCTCAGTTTCTGAACGTCTGAAATTGCTGAATTACTGCGGGTATTTTTGAAGTTCAGATTACTTTGCAGCTGGTCACACCAGTAGAATGGCACTGCCTTAAACTTTTCACTTTCTCTGTCTCTCTCTTTCTGGTCTTAGTGTGCTATTGTCTGTTGCCTCAAACAGCTTTTTTCCAAACTGAAACCTCTTGCTGTTGCCATGTTCTGTCATGTCAAGAGATTGTAAAGTCCACAACACTGATTATTTTGGAATGGTGCAGCTGGAGGTTTAAGTAATTTTACAGAAGAATCAACATCCACCGTTCACTCTGACAATCGCTGGAAGTTGCCAGGTCTCTATACATCCTGAGACTATTCTGACAATTTCTGACTTTTTCTTTCACTTAATGTTTTATTATATCCTTGCATGGGGACAGAGCCCAATCATACAGAAGAGTAAAATCCCTCAAAGTAACAGTAACTTCTTTTCCATCTCGCCCACACACGTGCACTCCACCATCTTCCCTCCCATTTGTAGTCGTGCATCATGTTGCAGCTCATTTGCATAGTTATACTATTCTCAACCCTGTCAAGTGGCTGGACATATTGTGTAGCCAACAGCGCTGCCGCTCATGTCAATTGAAATCAGATTCTCATTCATATTGAAAGTTTTTTTCCATTGTTTTGAAGCTGCAAATCATTGCCAGTGTGACTGTGAACAGGGCTTTAGGCATTTTCTTTAGATGTACCTTTAGTCCATCTTGACCTTTACAGCTTACAGTTTGAAACAGGCTTCAAGTAATCGTGATATGAGATCTGTTTTTGATGGAAAATGCCATATTTAATTTAAGAGAAATGAAAACACGGCTATAAGGGATAAACGTGTAGTTAATTCAAATGGGTTATTACTGTGAAGGATTTTTTTTAATCTTTCAGTTTTTCCTGAGGTACCAGTCATCTAAATCATAGTGGTCTTTGTTGCAGGACAGAAGAGAAGAACAAAGAATTAAAACCCGGCCACCCACAGACAAGGCTATCTTTGTCCATGCTGGGTTGCATTTCATGCCGCTCCATCTTTATCATGGCTTCATTTATGGCAAACGGTCCGTCTGGATTTATCTTGGCGCTCGGCAGCTTGTGCTAATAAGCATGTTGAAGTGTTTTGCTTAACATCATTCCGACTGACCACCCTCAGGTTGGTGGTGGGTGTAAAATGTGGATTCTGCTGGTGAGAGCTAATGAGTGTCGACGGCTGCCTGCAGATTGAAAGCCCTAATTGCTCAATCATGCTCAAGTTCCAGTGTTGAACCGTGTTCCAGGAATCGTGATATTCCACAAGAGCTCATGGCCAAAGCGCTCCTCCATTTTAAATGTGTCAGTAGGCACTTGTGCCAATCTCTTTCTAGACGGGAATACAATTGACAGTCAAGCTGAGCCAGAAAACATGTACCTACACCAGTACAGATCACTGAAGCTTTATTGACTTGTGTTAAGTTAATTGACGTGATAAGTATTTTGTCTAAAACCGCCAGAAGAACTCAAACCTAGACTGAATTTACTCTTTACCTCAAGCTTTTCCACAAATGATGGGAGACTTTCCAATTGGAGTTACTTTGTTAAAAAAGAAATAACCTATGAGTTGTCACTTGGCTATAGGGCTGGCTATAATGGTCTGGCCAAGTTATATTGATCGGTTCAGTCTCTAGAAGGCTTAACCTCATCATTGACCTGCTGAGGCTTTCGAGATCTATAGAAAGGAAACTTCATTCACTTCATTCAGAGGACCATTTATTCTTGAATTTTGTACAAGTAGTGCTTTCTACTTGCATTTGGATGACTGTTCATTCAGGTGTAAAACTAGAGGGCAGAAGAATTGCAATTATTTTCCCTTAAAGAGTAATTTGATTTGAACTTATGAAGGTGTTGCAGTTACCTGTCTGGGTCTGCCCAAAGCCCTATTGACCCCTACTATCATTCACCAGCTTCCCATTTCTTCACCTTAAATTCAATACAGTTATCCCAATCATGTTTGAAATCATACGGATATGATGGTGCTAGCCTCATGCCAAGTTTAGCCAAGGGCAGTAAATCTGTTCTGGTCCGTCCCCGTTCAGCATTACCCATGAAGAGGATTCCATAGATTTGACCAGAGGCACCTCTGTTTAACCGTGATAAAAATTCTCGGAATGATAAATCCTTCCCATTATTCTCCCTGCGCTCACAGGAAAGGGGACTGCATGGAGTGAAACCTCAGATGACCTTTCTGTCCAGCACTACACATCATAAACCATTAGACTCCATTATGGACAAGGTCATAAAAGGATATGTCCGTTAGCACCGACTAGTGCCTCAGTTGTGTCATAACTCAGCTGCCGTCAGAGCTCAAATTGACAGCATGACGGAGTTGTCATTGCGTGTCAGCTTGTGATTTGGAGAGTTTTTTTCTTTTTCTTTTTTCAAAAGAGGCCATTTCCGCTTTGAGCTTGATTGAAGAGAGCAAGACTTGTGTCCTTGGAGGGGCAAGAGTGGGTATCCTGCAAACATTGGGCTGGTCATAGTGGAAAGAATCACAATATCTCTATGAATGAGATATAGTCATCACATCTCTGTTGCCGTAGTTGGATTGAGCTGATCCAGGCATGGTGTTTTCAGATCGATGGTTGTTTCTGAGGTATTGACGACGCACCCGTGTCAGGATCTTTGGATTCACTGTAAAGGAGATGAGCACCGCTGAGATTAACTTGGATCCTGCTGATGTGAGTGTGTGGTAGGCTACTGCTTTCCATCTCAAATAAAGTCAATTTGAGTGCAATTTACCCTTGGTAAAAGCAGGCCGGGAATCAAACACAGCATGCTGTTATTGACTACCCATAGCCTGTTAACCCTACAACATCATAAAGTTCCTCTAGATGACATAATTGATGCAATGCTTCTTGTTTTGACTGCAACTCTCGGTGAAGAAGTGTTGTTTTGAGTTGTTACATATTTAAGGTCTTTCTTGAAGCCTTCCCTATTTGAAGTGATCCTGGAGACAAGATCTCCTTATCTCTTACAACGTTCAGAGCATGTTCTATAGACTCATAGTTGATGCTCTTGTCTCGGCTGATTTCCGAACTAAACTTCCTGACATTTCCAGTTGCATTAGTTTCCTCTGGCGTAGCGTGCTTTAAATCAAGAGGGAAAAGATGAGTAGGCAGCTTTGTGCTGTCTTGGACTGGAATCTGTAGATTATTCTGACAAGGAGTCGAATCTGAATCCCTTAGTACTCCTGAAACATGCCAACAAATGTCACTGAGCTGATCCCTGAGCAGCGAGTTAAACAGGGGAAAGCACACCAGCCTTCCGGCAGCTCAGGAAAGCTGGCTGTGCAAATAAAGGGCGACACACAGAAGCAAATCAGACGCTGAGGCCTCGTGTGTATTTGCATGACCTTGAGACAAACTGTTTGGGCAGGTAGTACTTCATCTTGCCTTGTGTTTGTCCCATTGGTGAGGTTTTATGGATTCAGCACGTCATCCTTCGGTATCTGATCTTCAGGAAAAAAAGAGTCCAAGTACATTTTGCAGAAGGACAAATGCACTCAAACTCTTAGAGACAACTTACGTTTGCTACTGTGGTTCACCAGAGACCCATTTGATTGACAGCTATAGTAGTATTAAGAAAGGCAATTCTCCTGTTAACAGCCTTAAAATTAAACCTTCACATATAAGGTTGGGAACTGAGCACTTATAACTGATTATGTTAAACGTAAAACCACACCAGAACCAAATGATTGTGAGTTTATTCAAATGTTGCTGAAGACAGTTAGTGATATTTGCAGCATGTTGAGCTACAATGGTAATTAAATTCCACCATAAACATAAATTGAAAATTATTTGCTTTATAAAAATTATTGTTTATACACCATTTAAAGAGTTTGGTTTCTGGTCTGTTTTGTGTGTGTGTGAGTGTAGTAATTTGGTAATAATTTATATAATACATTATTAACATTAAAGGTGAAACCCAATATATATATATATATATATATATATATATATATATATATATATAATATATATATGTGTATATATATATATAAATTCCCACCGTTTACATGTTGTTGTAAGAGGACTCTAATGGAGAAATAAATGGGTTTTTACATTGACATTTTAGTAAGTTTTTAGGGAAATGTAATATTGCAATATTGCAACATTGGGCTTGTTGGGTAGCAGAGTTTCATTGATTTCACTCACTGTCTGAACAAATGTAGAGAACACTTAAGGGTTCATTTACAGGGTGTATTGCTTATAACAGTAGCCAATGTACACTAATAATTACACAATATTAATAATTGGACAAGTTACATTTTATATTATTTAAAAAAAAATCAGACTGTATTTACGAAACCTGATGAACTGAATGAAAACTTTGGCATTTCTATGATTTAGCTCTGTTCATAGCCATATTCAATTATGATAGTCCCGAAGGCAGTTCTTGTCCTCCGAGAAGCAGAGGCGGACATTACACTTGCTGCAAAGTGTGTTGGTGTAAAACTTTACCACAGTGTCTGCAGGATCCTCTATTTTGTTCATTACACAAACTTTCAGATATACTCCAGTGGTGCATGAAGGCATCATTAGTGATATCCTGACCTGAAAAATCAGTGCTGGGACTGATAAAATCCTTTATCAGCCAACGATACCTGTCACGGATAATGTGGATAATGTCCACATAATCATCAGGTGGTCACTGGGTTTTCCTTTTCCAGTTCACAGGCATCTCCACATTCCTCTTCATCACTTCATCAGAATCCATTTCAAAATCAATCATTTTTCCCATTTTGAACGGCACCATTTTGAACCCCCCCCCATTTATATTTTGAAAATAATAAAATACAGATAGATTCAAATATTGCTGCACAAATACTTTCAAATTCTCAAATAAATAATGTATTCCTTAATTCAACTTGAACTTATCATTTAATAATAAACACATTTTGATAATACTCAAAATTGTAACAAAGAAGACATTTAACTTGTGAATGATCAAAAACAATGTTTCTAATAGTATTTATTTATGTCACATGGAACATGTGAGAAGTAAACTTAATCCAAGCAATATGCAAGGTGCACAGGCAAATTTTGCTACACCTTTCTATCAATATATAATAATCTGATTAATATATAATCTAATATGATTAAAGCATTCAACAGTACCTTAATATCTGCATGATCTAGACATATTACTAATCACATAAAAAAAACAAGTATTTGGGCCAATTTACTTACTTGAATGTTGATTAATATCCAGTCCGGTAAAACATGATGATGTGCTTCAAGTCAAGTTCACAGGTTGTGTGAGTTCATGGTAAGATGAACAGGCCTATTCACAAAATATTCCATCAAATATTCCTACACAATAGGACTTATTAGTTGTGTAAATGTGATCTTAGAGAGAAGAAAAAACATCTGCAGGTTTATTTTAGTAGAGCTGAAACAGGTTAATGTGTTTCAAATGACTCATCAAACTTCTCTTGTCTCTTGTAACACAAGGCTTTTAGCTCAGTAGTTCAATAAACCAGTCCCTGCACTTCTCTTCCAGTCATCTTTGTCTTTGTCACCGCTGTGTAATGCTAACAGCTGTGTTCACACTGCCGTGACTTCCACTCACTGCAAAGAACTTTCACACTCAGCACATGTTGTGTTAATGAGGAAGAGAGATGCGGTTAAGGCCCAGGGCACCAAACGCAGCTCGCACCATCCACACCTCGACTGGGGAATAGATGTGTGCCGGCTTAGCTCAGCCCAAATGTTTCCCCTTTGTGCTTTTCCAGGAGCATGCAACTTTCCAAAATCTGAAGCAGAATCAGAGGGATAGCGATAAAATGGGCTCAGATCAAATGGCAAAATTCAACTTTGATTCATGTCTGTCGGTCCCTTTCTGATCTCATGATACGGGCTCTTGGTCTTGAAAGTGAGTGACAGAGCTCCCGTGAAGAAGGGAATGAGAGAGGAGAGGAAAAGGAGAAAATGTGGCAGCATAACATCATAATGCTACGGCTCCTGCAGGGCACAGTTGCTGAACACGGTTGCTGATTGTTTCATCATGTATCAGTTCGCTTTTTCCTTTTAGTTGCAGTGGGACTAGATACTAGATATGACACGACAGGATGTCCATCTTCACTAGTTTAGTGGATTAAATCGTTTTTCATGTTTGGTTCTGCAAGCATGGGCTTGGGAGACGTGTCCCCTCCACTTTTTGATAATATGCAAATTCGTCCCCCGCACTTTTTCATTAGGCGAGTGTGTTTACGACTCGACAAGTTGGTTTTCACGGGGCAATGTGTATCAATCCAGATTTAACATTCAAAGAAACAATATATATGTACATACGTGACTTTCACATTTCCATTTTCATAGAGGTCGCGATGAGTTCAAAACGGCAAAAAACTATTTTTTTTAACTCCTTTTTTACGAAATATTCAAGCACTGTAAGTTGGCATGTGGTATCCGAATTGTGTTGCACAATGATGAACAACTCTGCCTATTTCTCTTGTTGAATAATTAGCAAGTTTTGCTGGAAATTGAAAATATTCACTACCTACACAAACGTGCACTTATTTTTATTTTATTTTCTTTTGTAATGTCTTTTATTTTCACAGATGTGTTATCAAAGCCCTTTAAATGATAATAAAGATGGTGATTGTTAATGCTGAATTTGGATTTTCACGCATTAACCCTGCCGTTTTTACATTATATAATTCAATAGAAGTGCAGTATGCAATTGTATCATATGCATTAACATTCTGATCTTTTGGCAGTTTCAAGTAGCTTAAAATACTGAGATATTTGTTAGGTTTAACTCTAAGTAATCTGCTGCTTTTAAACAAACCAGCCAGAAAGCATAAAGGAAATGACAGTAAATGTTTATTGCATCTCATTGTTCTACTGATATAAGGTCTCCTTACTGTCACATGTTTGTCAGTTGAGTTCAATACTTCTCTTTGCAATAGTGTGGTTTGAGTGACTCTTTGTTATATAGAATTGGTGCATACCAATTCTAATTACATTCCAACACATTCGATTATTTTCCCCCCCCCATGACAGCATTGTCAAAACAAAACTGACAACAACTATAACAACACAATATTAGGATGACAACACAACAACGGTCCAGTACTTACTAACAGTCCAATACTAGTTGATTATGAGGTTGACTTTAGTGAGTTAGCTGTTCTTAGTTGTTGTTGTTTTTTTGTTGTTGGCTTAGTTATTTTTTAAGATTTAAGTTTTGGCTTAGTTGATGAATGAAGTATGGAAGCTTGTTTCCGCCACAGAATAAAACATTTTAAAAGATAATTGCGACTTTTTGACTTTTTTCCTCAGAATTACGAGTGTATATCTCACTATCACAGTTGCGACTTTATATCTACCAATTGCGTGTTAAATAGTCAGAATTGCGAGTTTATTTCTAGCAATTCCGAGTTTATATCTCACAATTCTGACTTTATATCACACAATTGAGACTTTATATCACACAATTCTGACTTTTATAACTCGCAATTCTGACTTGATATCATGCAATTCAGAGATGTAAACTTGCAATTGTGAGATAAAAAGTCTCAATTGCGAGTTACAAAAGTCAGAATTGCGTGATATAAAGTCTCAATTGTGTGTAATAGTCAAAATTGTGTGACATAAAGTCAGAATTGTGAGATATATTCTGTGGTGGAAACAAGCTTCCATAATGAAGAGATACAACTGCTTAGAAAGGGTTTCAGCATGTGGACAGTTAGCTTTTACATTTTTTTTTTTTTAGCAGAATACAATTGGAAACTTGAGCTACCAACAGGTTTATTTTGTAAATGTGTTGCTTCGCACATCCCTCAATGCTGAAAATAACCCCTGCTTAAGTCAAGTCACCTTCATTTATATAGCGCTTTTAACAATAAGGATTGTTTCAATGCAGCTTTACAGTGATAATAGGAAATTACCGTAACAGATTGTTTAGGCTTTACAGCAGCTCTAGGATAAAGTTAATGTCCAGCTAAAGTTAGTTTTGATTGATTGATTCACTTCCGTTGCGAAGATCATTAGTTGTTAACTTAGGGGCCGCTAACACAACACCTTTCTAACAGGAAAACCCTTAACGCGCTCCGGCCGCTCATCCGCACAAAACAGTGCCTGGTGTCTCGACGCACTCCCTGAAATTGGTTCAAAAGTGCAAATGATTATCCGTTATCTCTGCGCAAACCTCAAAAACGCAAACCCACGAAAATGCAAACGTTGCGCACGTGCGCATTACGTGTTCAGTTCAAAGTATGCGCGTTTGAATATATATGTGTGCAGGCGTGTAGTCCTTCTTTAATCAACCATTAACAAACTACTTGTCTGGCCTTAAAAATGTATAATACAGATTGTTTTTTGCTTAAACCAGCGTAAGCTGATTTGCTGGCTTTAATTGGGTAAAGCTGGTCTCCTATCTTCACCAAGCTGGTCTTCAGCTGGTCTAGCTGATCTCATGGCCATGCTGGTGTTTAGTTAGTATAGCTGGTGGTTAGCCAGCTCTTCTCCCAGCCTGACCAGCTGAAAATGTCCAAAACCTTTCTAAAAACCAGCCAACAGACCTTCCTTACCAGGCTAAGAGAACAGTTTCAGACCAGAAAACCAGCTTAGGCTGGCTTAAGATGTTTTTTGTTAGTTAGTTTGTTTTCAGCACAACACAACACAACAGCATTAATGGAAAGGGAGCTTTTGCACAACGCTTCATTTCAAGTTGCTCCTGACCACTTGGGGAAGTGAATTAAAGTAATTAGTATTTACTGCTTTACAATCTTTACAAGAAGCTATTTATGTCTTGAGAACCCTTTTTGTTCTGCAATTAAAGCATTTTGAATTAACGCGAAACTATTAATTTACCTTGCTAGCTAATAACCCTAATTAACTAAAGTTGGAGCAAAGCTGCAGTGTTAGAAACGGTATTCATGGGAATGCATTTGAGCAAGAAAAATTAGCCATCGCTGAAGCTGATTATTATTACATAAGTACTGGCTTAATTCTTCAGTGCAATGGAGATTCAGAAGGATTCAGGTCCAGAGTAAAAGTAAGTTAGCACGCAATGCATCGTGGGCAAATTGCTATGTCAGTGCAACACACACTAGTCATGTGTCCATTGAAATGCACTATTTTCAGAGGCTTTTCTCAGTATAAGGTCAAACCATCTTATTATTCAATATTTCATTTGTTGGATCACAATCTCTAATTTGTCTCTTCTGTGGCTCTGTGTTTAAGCAAGGCGCCTTTTGTAGTTTTTTTATCTTGTTAAGATACAGTAATTAGGAGACCTTCCTTTTATGTTGTACTCAAAGTGTTGCTTCCACTTATTGCTTGTCATTTCTCCTAGCAATGTTACATAAACATAAAACTGGCGCTGGAATACGTCCATTGCAAATAGTGGTGCTAAGTCATAGAATACCACCAAAAAACATTCAGGACCCCCTTAAAGGGTTAGTTTACCCATAAATGAAGAAAATGCCGTTAATTTACGCACCCTCAGACCATTCAGGTGTCTTTTTCTCTTCAGTTGAACAGTAAATACGTTTTAGATGTTAATCTATCGCCAGGAGCCACAGGTATTCATTTAGTTTTGCCTGTAAATGTTTTTTTAACTCTTAAAGTGACGGTAGCCATTGACTTGCATTATACGAATCACCAGCTAAAAATCTTCGTACATTTTTACTGAAAAAAACAAAACAAACTCCTACACCTTGGAGTAAATTAACAGCATTTTTTATTTTTGAGTGAAATATCCCTTTAAGAATCACATAGCAACGCTTACAATACTAGCATTGTGGCATCAGTGCAAGTACTAGTCACATTTTCTTTGGAAGTTGTACAAATTTTGTTACTATTATACTATTTTGTTACTTTGTTTATCATCCGCATTTGTTTACTTGGCTAATGCTAATGTTTGCTTCAGGGCTGTGCACAGGGGCGTCGGACTGGGGGTAAAACCAGTAGTGATAACCAGGGCCCCAAAGGGAGAGAGGGCCCTTGAAAAGTCTGGAATATATTTTATGTTACCTGGATATTTTCATTTCCTAATTAAATTTCATAATGAATGTCAGATGAAATGTAAAGTTAGTGTATTGGCTGAATAATTGATTGACTGACTGGTCTCACCCCTTGCTAATGCGCCAAATGGTTTAGTCCTTCTGCACGCATTTTGTATATGTTAGTTAGCTGAGCATTAGTGATGGGCGATACTGCAAATTTCGGTACCGATCCGATACCAAGTAAATACAGGGCCAGTATCGCCGATATCGATACCGATACCAATACTTTTTCATTTTAAAAGCATGCACTTTAACTTGTATGCACTTTCCTGTGCTAGAGCAGTGTGTCATGATTTATGAGGTGAATGCATCATTAATATGATAAATCTGAATACGTTTTCATGACTACTAGGCCTAAATATTTTGTGATTTGTGCTCTCAACTCGCCTGTAATTAGTCAGTGACTTTTAGAAAACGACCCTAATTACAGTACTAGCCTACAAGTACTATACTGTTCAAACATTTGGGGTCTGTAAGATTTTTAATTCTCTTCTGCATTTATTTGATCAAAAATACAATAAAAACTGTAATATTACAATTTAACATAGGCTATCTGTTTTCTATGCCATAGTAAACTGTAATTTATTCATGTGATCAAAGCTGAATTTTCGGCATCATTACTCCAGTCATGATGATAATTCATTTTAATATGCTGATTTGCTGCTCAGGAAACATTTCTTATTATTATCAATGTTGAAAACAGTTTCATATTTTTGTGGAAACCATGATACATTTTATGCAGAATTATTTGATGAACAAAGTTGAAAGAACAAATTATATGAAGTAGATTTTTTTAACAGTGTAAAACCATTGACTGTCACTTTTGATCAATTTAATGCATCGATCCTTGTTGAATAAAAATATTAATTTCATTAAAAAAAAAACTTACTGATGTCAGCATTTTGAACCGTTATGAACACTTTTGGTTTGTTTATTGCGAAATAACTCCCGATTGTTTCTCTGTCATCCAAGCAAGGCTTCGTTTCCCAAACGCACTGGGCCTGTGAGCTCAGTGAAGCACCAGCATCGAACGCTCTCTGTGATTGATTGGTTTCGTCTTGTATCCAGATGACTAGGAGAACAAGTTCTATCCTACACAATTATCCACTAACATTCGCTTATTTTTCCACTTAGAAGCTTATTTTACGCACTGAATTGCGTGCTAAATTAATAAAAAATTACTGGTAAAAAAAACACCCATTTGGATCGATATTTTTATGTGAGGATCGATCCTTTTTGATACCACGTCAGTATCGAAGTATCGATACTTCAGGATCGATCCGCCCATCACTACTGAGCATCTGGTGGAGCGCAAACTTCTGCTATAGAAATGTCTTTCTCAAAGAAAGCCAAATCAGGCCCCCCCAAAATGAAAGGAACGACATTAGAAGGAAAGAAAACAAAATGAGGGGAAACAATTGGTAACTGACTTATTTTCAAAGAAAGGTGAGCACAATCTAGAACACGAAATCTATATTGCTAAACTTCTATCTCCGCGATCGTTAGTGCTAAAAATGAACAGAGACAACCCATTGAAAGAGCAGAACATACACTTTCAGATGATAATTTGGTTATACATGTAATCTGAGGAAAAGGCTAAATAAATAAACTGTACACTAACAATGCTGTTTGCATACAACACACCATTATAATAGCCTAAATTGAAACCGGTTTAATTTTAAATGAATAAGCTATAATATCTAAAATTAGCAATAATTAGCAATTATATAGCCTACGTTGGGTGTTATATACAAAAAAATATTGCAATCTTATTTAGCTTAAACTTAGTAACCACAGTAAAGTAGGCTAGAGAATGTTGAAAGGAGGTTTGAAATGTGTGTGCACACATGACAAATTATTAGGCTACTCTAAGCATTACAGTTAATAGTTATTACGCTATAAATATCTAGGTCTACAGATTCATGTGTGCAGAGGCCATATTATTATTATTATTATTATTTTTTTGAGGAACATGTGGGCCCATCAGGACTGCCTATGCATAGGGCCCGGGATCTTGTGCTACGCCCCTGGCTGTGCACTTCCAACTTATTTGTTGAATGTCTGAAATTTAGAGTGCAAATACATACCAAATCTAATTACAATAAAACACATAATTGCGGTATTATACAGAATGTTTGGTGTAATAACGCCATGTATGACTGTGTTAAGCTGCAAGATAGCAGTTTACAAACCACTCTAGCTGTTGAGCTAATGAAGCCTCCTGTGTGGAAACTTCAACCAACTGGCTCTAAAACACACTTGGATTGAAACAGCTGTCGGTTTAGCTCTCCGCCATGGTTAATTTATCTAAACCACCCTATTTCCAAACCCCTTTCCATGGGATGTTTTATTACCCTTTTTCAACACACCATCTGTACCTTGAAATTACACTATGATTGTGCATAATGAATTATACTGAACCCCTTAAAGAATTGCTGTGTGTTTTTGCTTTAAAATGTATGAGGCTACAGTATCTCTCGTATAAACCACCCTCCTCTCCAACTCAACTTGATGAAAAAAGAAAGCTAGCATAAAACACTACAGTAGTGCCCATAGTATTCAATCATTAGCTCCCTTAGCGCGAGTGGAGATGACCTCTGTGACTGCTTTCTACAGACCAGTAACGATCAGCGAATTCACACAAGTGATTCCTGTACGTTAACAACTCAATAATGAGTGGGAGAGAATCTACAAGACAAATTATTTCCCAGTCAAATAACCAATTTGGATTAGCGTCAGTCTCGCACACTTACTCGACCTTGACTTTGTGCGACGGACTGTCGAAAGAAACTTTTTCAGGGTCATTCCTGAAAATGAGGTTCATGTTGGTCTCTATTACGGCACGGCACTTACATTATCGCTAATTATTGGACTTGGAAATCTGGTGACCCGCAAGAGCTTGGCGAACTCACCGGCGTGCAGAGGTGTTCTCACTCAAATCTAATGATCTGCCTTCATTTTAACGATTTGGCTCGGCTGATTGCCTTCTTCTCAACTCACCCCCACAAATCAAGAACCCTGCAACCTGAACCCGAATCTCTGCCGGCCCACGTTGACTCAAAATGGTGTAGAGTCTAAGCCAGACCCAGTGTAATAACTCACTAATGAAGTTATATGGAAATTGGATGGCTGCATGCACACAGATGTGTAGAGTTAATTAACGCTCGGCTATTCATAGAAGTAGGTGCACAGGTGTCAGCAAACTGACATTTTGAGGGAATGGGTCAATATGGTGAGATGGAGCAATGAGAAGTTGGCGAGCATAGGGTGGACATGATGTTAATGGACGGAGGAGAGAGTCGGGCTCATTTGCAGCAACTCTTTAATCATCAGGAATGTATCTGCCTCGGAGCTTCCAAGTTTCACAAATCTAGAAGAGCTACTTTATCGCTCTAAAGGGCTTGTTGCAGATAGCATTCAGCTTCAACCTTCAAAATGTATTCACAATGTAATTAGCCCTAATAATTCAACAGATACAAAGGTAAAAAAAAAAATTTATTGTAGAAAATATTATATATATAAAAAAGTACATTAAAATTGCAATGACTTGAATACACATCTTCTGCGAGTAACATGTTTTTAATTTCTGTATTAAGTCATTTAGATTTTTTTTTTGTTGTTGGAAAATATAAATTTTAGGGTGAACATCTGACATTCTGATATCACAATGAAAAAAAAAAGATGATAAAATGATTGGATTATTGAAAAGAACTCCTCATTTGACATGATCTTTTATCATTGTTTTAGAATAAAATTAAATTAACTAGGCTAACTGCTTAGTAACTTATTATTACTTCAAAAAAACAAAAACAAATTTCTGCATAAGGTACTACTAAAGTCAGATGGTGCACCCTCAAACAGGAACAAAGCATAAATAAATAGGAAATGACATTGTGTGTCAAGGTCAATAAGTCTAACTTGATTACACTTTATTTTAAGGTGTCATTGTTACAGTGTAATTATATATTTAAGTACTGAGTAATATTAAGCATAAGCAACTACATGTACTTACTATAGGGTTAGGTTAGGATTAGGATTTGGTTGAGGGTTAGTTGCATGTAATTATGCATAATTTACTGTTATTACTATGGTAAGTACATGTAACATATGTAACAAGGACACTGTAAAATAAAGTGTTACCGGATTTGGTTGAGAGTTAATTGCATGTAATTATGCATAATTTACTGTTATTACTATGATAAGTAACATATGTCACAACAACACTTTAAATGAAGTGTTACCTGTAACTTGGCATGGTTAAGTTTTCCAAAAACTTACAAATAGTTATGACTTAATGTATTAAATTTGTTAAAATACGCATTACCTTGTAATTTATATTTAGAAAATAATTAAGATGTGTACACTTACACGTATTCAGGGTGTAAGAAAATCTCTCACTTTTATTTGGTTACCTTTTACAGGTGATTTGCTCAAAAAGCTACTGCCATTGAGATGAATGGTACTGCAGTGCTAACGGATAGATTTTTCTAGATATAATAGACATCCTCAGCGTGACTTAATTTGCTTTTATCGAGTAGTCCTCAGCCGTACAGATTTCTTTCCCCAAGCTCCTGACAGTGGTTTCTGCTCACTCGAGATCCCGTGGCTCATCTTGTGTTGAACGACATTGCTCTCCGCAAAATTCCCTGCCTGGCTCTTCTGACTGGCTCTGGATCAGCCGTTCAGAGAGTTTTGATGCGGTGCCACGTTTGTCAAGATGGCTTTGTCCGGGATTTCCGTGGTTGTTCCAGCACTCTCTTCAGCCATTGGCCGGATTATTTATTCCCCCAAGTGAAGGACTTTAACTCCGTGTTGAGCGGATAACGTCAGTTCATAATGCCAAATAAATCCAGATATTTACCTGAATACAGAGGCTAGTTATAGAATCTTAGAATAGAGGGATTTACATTGCATAGAAATGTAAATTAGTATTATTTTTTATTTTTTGGCAGAGGCTATGTACACTAAGTGCAACTATAGCTTTAAAAGTGGAATTAGCAGTATTTTCTTAGCGAAAGATTTTATTTACCCTAGATGCAAATAAAGATAGATGCTAAATTTACACTAAGTGTAATTAAGAAGATATTTGAAAAGGGGAAATACAGTGCCTATAGATTATCTAATTTTGGGAATAACGTGTTGAATGGTTCGATGTGTAGAACGCTGCTCCTGTTAGCAGAGGCTTTTCTTTTGTCATTTTGTCTGGCTCAGTCAAACAGTGGTGGGCAGAGTTCATGTAAAAATCCTCTGCCAACAAGGTGGGCTATTTGCATTTTATTTTGTGGGCTTTTTGCATCTTTATGCCACACACAGCAAGGCCGAATGTGTTTCCATGGCTTCCACACTTTGTCAGCATACAGCAGTATTACAGAATTATTACTGGCACAATCCCCACATGGGACAACCTGGGTTTAAGGGCTTTTCTGAAGGGAACAGTGGGGATTGTTCTGCTTTTTGGGGGAACCAACCAACTGTTGACTGAAGAATAGAGGGTTTCCTTAACTTTAGGCATTTTTATGATTTTTTTATATTTATTGTATCTTCTTTTATACATTTCATTTTTGGAAATTATATATATTTATGTTTTCATGTCTTTTATTTTGTAATTCTCACTGTCATGATTCCTGTTTGCCATTTGCTTCCCTTGTCTATGTGTCATGTTCTAGTCATGTGTCCTGTGTTCTCATTGGTTCATTGTTTGATTGTTCTCTGCTGTTCCTTGTTAGTCATTTGTCTCTCTGTATAAATAGCCCTCATGTTCCCTTTTTTCTCTGTTTAGCTTTGATGTTGTTAATGTAACCTCTGTTGGTGAGTTTGTTAGTCAAGTGTCAAGTCAAGTCAAGTCAAGTCTTTGTTTATTTTATTTTGTACTTTGTTCACATTTATGTTAAAGTCCCCCTGTACTCAATCATTTTATCCCTTAAAACTCATCTTTGATCATCAAAATGACACATTAAAACGTTTTTTCTTTGAAAAATATCCGTCATGTCTTGAAATAGCTTGAATGTAACTCTACACCCTTGCCTCATTTAGTATATGCGGTTCTATGAATATGCAAATGAGCCCCGCCTCCACTCACTCACACCAGCTCAGAGATCCATTTGTTGATGATCACACTTGACCTGATTGGTTACAAGGTAGTTTGTGACATCATAAACACCAGCGTTTTCAAACCACGTTTTGAGACTGTCTTTGATTCACTGCAGTTTTAAAGAGAAAATACTCAGCAATAGTGTCGACTTATGAATTTACACATGGTTTGTCTTAAAGCATTAAAACGCCACATAGACCTAAAAACAACATTAAAAACTTGATTTTCACCGCAGGGGGACTTTAAATAAACTACACATGGGTTCTTACTGCAATTCGCCTTCAGTGGATTTGCGTTATACATTTCTAGTCACGTCTGGATTTGCAAAAGTCAAAAACAGTAAAACTATGATTTAACTGTGCATTTAGGATACATAAAACATTAGCAAGGAATTTAACTTTACACCAGGTTCACACACCATAAATGCTTGTAAATTAAACTCTACTGTGATTCACAGTCAAAACATAGCTATTTGCCCTGGGTAATGCAAAGAAAACTTCACCTTACCTCACATTTAGATAAAAGGCGACATAATGGATGGATACATTGCATGTTTAAATGCTTTGCCACTTGCTTAAGGAACTTTATATAAATCTAGAAGTAATGAATTGAATGATGTTGTTTAAATTTAGTGCGTTTAAACGTGAACACGTCTATGAAAGATTGTATATCTGGACTGTGTACAAAGAGAATCACATGCTAAAAAAAACATTTTCAGTAACAACTGGATTTGAAATAAAAATAATGAATACATTTTGTGGAATCAACACTATGATGGGATTTTTTGACAGAATTTTTTACAGTTTTTTTTTAAATTTTCTCTCAATGACTTTGTTTTGTTTTTGTGAACAATGTTGTCCCATGATACATCATGTAATTTTGGGGGGTAATTCATTGACCGTGCTTTGAAAAGTCAATGGCAAATAGGGTCAAAGTCAAGTTACAGAGTTACAACTGAAGCTTGAAGTTTGACATAGATTTCAAAGCATTAGAGACCATCAGTGTCACCTGAGTGCTCTTTACTGTAGTGTGGTGTGTTTGGGTGAGCATAAGTACAGCGGGTTTTGAGAACCGGGAACAGGGTCAGGTGGGTTCAGGAAATATGGTGTACGTCCCCATCCTCTGCTCTGATCTGCAGTGGCAGGTGTGCATGCTAGGAATATTCCAGAAGACAGTGATGTAAATCAAGGACGATTCTCTTGCTTACAACTTGCACAATCTTAGGTTCGGTCTCTGACTTATGAGCTCAGTTTTTTTTACGAAGTGCTTGCGATTTTAAGATTTACTTTGGTTCCCTGTCAGGTCAGAGAGATCTTACACATAGACTAGCTTTATAAGTCATCTTAAGCTTGATTCAACTATGTTTATCTTGTGCATGTGGGAATCAAATTAAAGAAGCATCTGCACAATAGACTGACAAGTATGCTTAGCTTTTCAAACTTGTGCTGTGCACTATTCCTGAGGAATTCTGCAAAGGTGTGCTCTTCCTAACATGGGGCTCTGGACTCTGGGTTTTTTTTGCTGATCTGTGATCATTTTACATGTTATAAAAAACCTCTCAGAGCTCAGCAGCCTGATGGAGGATACGCTGCAATTTGACTGCTCCCAAATACTGCTGTATCGGTTCAAACATGGAGTAGTGAATCAAAAACACAGTGCAACTACTTTAGTCCCATTTTCGAATAAATTAGGCTTAAGATCTGGTTATTTTTAATGAATAAAAAACATACAGCAAGACCAGTGCAGTCTCAGACTCTGATGATTCATTTCTTTTAGTGAATTATGGTACGTTTACACGATAATGGTGTACTAAAAACGGAAAAGCTTTTTCTTTCGCTTACAGACGACAATGTTGTCAAAACGATCCCCGCTGATACTGTACAGATCCACTAAAATGACTAAAAACGTACTGTATTCTGCTGTCAGGCCAGTAGTTGGTGATGTACTCGCGCATGCCTATAGACTAAACACGAATACGCATGTGCATGATGTCTCGGTTTTCACAAATTCGCGTTTTTGCAGTTTACAGGGAGATGATAACGGTATTGTTTTCAAAAACTTGCGCTTTGAAACCCCGTTTTCAAAAGTTTGTTTTCAGGCCCCCATAAACGGCATAGTCGTGTAAATTTATATGACAATGTGTAGTTAAATTATGAATTCACTCATTACAAATTTTGTTGGTAGTAATTTATAAAATAATAAATATGCTACCACACTTTTTGTTAGTTTAGGATTGTTGTTTACTTTAGTTAAAGGTGCAGTAAGCAATTTCTGAGAAACACTGTTGATATTTGAAATCGACCCCCAAACAAACACACCCCTCCCCCGTGATTGCTCGACCCCAAACTAAAAGCTGTCGTGTCAGACTAGCTGTGCAAGTATGGATGAATCATCTGCATTAACAACAATAGCGTATCTTGGTTCTATGAAACATAGCAAAAACCAATGTTACTCGCGTGTTACTCGCATTCGTTTTCAAGCCTTCCCTCTTTCTAACGTTTCTCCAGCGCTGGAAAGGTTCTTCAATATTCACATGGGTCCTAAATCTCTTGTCTGATCGTAACACTTCGTTGTCCAATTATATTCCTCTGACCATTTCCTCTTTAGTAATATCTCAGTCGTCTCTCTTTTTACTGTCTTGCTCACCGCTTGCTCACTCTCTCTCCTCCCCCATCATGATTGGACACGCCCCTTACTGCTGATTGGCTACAAAAGTGCTCGGTGGATCGGTCCGATCCGATCCACTTAGTTTTTTGTCCTAATTAAACAGCCAGGACTATGTACAGACACACTATTTTTTTCAGCACACACAGAACAGACATCTAGCAAATATTCACAAAATTGTTTGTTTAGGTGATTTAAATTTTCAACAGCGTTTCTCAAATCCTTCACTGCACCTTTAAGGCCTCTAAAAAACTGTCATTATTCTAATAAAAGCCTGTGTAAACACACCTTTTGCAAGAATTGTTTTAAACTGAATTATCATTCAGGTCAGATATGCAAACATTTATTCTTTACAAAGTACTAAAAGAATCATAAATGGAACCATTAAGCAAATGGAATTGTTTGGAGGAATCTGAACCATTAAATTATGTATGATTCCCATGCTAAGTTGTGATACATTAAAATGCACATTAATGTGATTAATCTTTGTTGTTGTTGTTTTTTGTTGTGAGTTCAATATCTTTCTTGTCTCTTTACTTCTCCACAGGTGGAGCGAGAGATCGCCATCTTGAAGCTAATAGAACACCCGCATGTATTAAAGTTGCACGACGTCTACGAAAATAAGAAATATTTGTAAGTATTATATTAATTTTGATGAAAGTAAAATATTGCTTATTTGTATTGACTTGTAGTATTTAAGATCTTTAAATAGACATTAAAACTGACTAATAATTATTAAATAAAATATAATAATAATAATAATAATAATAATAAATACAATTATGTTTCATAATCTTAGGCTATATGTAAATGATAAATTATTTTCTCATACAGTACATCTTAACATGCAAACGATAACCATTTTTTGAACATGTACCATGGTGGAACTATAGTTTAGTTTCCTTATCAAAGAACCACGGACACAGTTCATTTTTGTAAAGACTTTTATACTTTTATAAAAGTATAAAAGAACATTTATACTTATTATATTTGTTTATTCTTAATTATTTAATGAAGATGAAATATGACTAGGATTGCAAACCCAAAATGTGAAAGTGTTTAGCTAAAGTGTAAATCAAATGGAGTTTGGTGGTGTATCCTGAAAGTTTGGCAGAAATGAGTGTTTGATCCTGAAAGGTTTTATAAGAGAGGGATTCTGCTGGTGCCAAAACACTCTTAATGATGAAAGTGTGAAGCAGTCTGTTAGTCACGGCAGTTCGAGAGCTGCTAATGGGGCCACGACTCATCCTTCATGCAAACACCATGATAATTCACTTAGCATTTTTTGGCATCAACAAATCTTTATGAAAATGATTTCTCCGGTTTTGAAGCGCTGCATGTGTTTAATATTTTACATCTCTTGGTATGATGGTAATACTGTGATTTTTAACATTCTCATCATTCTTAATATGCATAAGAGCCAAAACAGCTCCGACCCCCCGAGGCATGGACTCTACGAGACTCCTGAAGGGGTCCTGTGGTTTCTGGCACCAAGACTTTAGCAGCAGATCCTTCAAGTCCTGTAGGTTGCGAGGTTTAGCCTCCGTGGATTGAACTTGTTGGTCCAGCACATCCCACAGGTGCTCAATCGGATTGAGATCTGGGGAATTTGGAGGCCAGGGAAACACCTTGAACTCTTCATCATGTTCCTCAAACCGCTCCTGAACAGGGTGCTTTATCCTGCTTAAAGAGGCACTTCCACCGGGAAACACTATTGTCATGAAGGGGTGGACCTGGACTCAACAATGTTTAGGAAGGTGGAACGTGTCAAATTGTCGTCCACATGAACGGTCAGACTCAGGGATTCCCAGCAGAACATTGTCCAGAGCCTCACACTCCCTCCACCGGCTTGACGTTTTCCCACAGTGAATCCTGGTGCATCACTTCCCCAGGTAAACTTGCACACGTTCATGGCCGTCCAAGTGACGTAAAAGGAAACAGGACTCATTGGACCAGATGACCTTCTTCCACGGCTCCAAGGTCCAGTTACGACGCTCGCGTTTTCAATGATGGTCATTATGGGCACTCTTATTGGTTTGCAGCTACACAGCCCCATACACAGCAGTGTGTGATGCACTGTGTATTGTGACCCATTTCTCCCATAACCATCATTAATATTTTGTGTGACTTGTGCCACAGTAGACCATCTGTTGGCTCAGGCCAGACTGGATAGCCTTTGTTGCCCTTGTGCATCGATGAGCCTTGGGCGCCCAACACCCTGTCGCCGGTTTGTCCCTCCTCAGATGCTGTTGGTGAATTCTCACCATTGCTGACCGGGATCAACACACAATCCGTATTCAGAGATACTCTGACCCAGTCGCCTTGCCATTACAATTTGGCCCTTATCAAAGTCACTCAGATCTTAATTGCTGCACATTTCTCCTGCATCCAACACGTTGATTACGAGAACTGATTGTTTGCTTACCATCTAATCTACCCAGACCTTAATATGTGGCCTTGTTAGGAGATGATCAACGACCTGTGACTGGTCATAGTGTTTTGCCTCATGAATATCATTCTATGCCGGAGGTCGGCAACCTTTTTGTCATGATGTGCCATGAAGTTTCCTAGTTAATTTGATTAGTAATTTGATTAGTAACATAGAAAGAGTGCTGAACCTCAAATATTTCTGAAGCAATTTTCCATAAAATTTGTTTTAAATTCAACAAAATCCTACAAGTTTGTTTGTTTTCAGATTTAAATTAGACTTTCAATGACAGATTTCCAATGCGACCCTGCTGAACCCTACTATCTGTGAACAGTGTTTGCACATTACCATCATTGTGTTTTTAATAGGATTATATGCACTTATTTGAATATCTCTGAAATGTATAGCATTATCAAAGCTAAGCACAACAAAAACAGCAGAACAAACTGTAAGCTGACAGCCATTCACTTATCTTGTGTGATACATCTGCTATCAGCAGGTCGTAATGTGCCGTCGCGCTAATCTTTTTGTCAGGATTGTGCACTTTCATTGACTTGTGCAGTTTAATTTTCACACTTTAATAGTATTTATAGGTTCTAATTTGAAACACGCTGTGTTACTATGAGGAATTATTACCTCCAAATGAAGATCTGTATGCAAGGGTGAGGTAATTTATCTAAATTAAATACATACACCTCTCTCGCTTTTGCTCACATTCCAGCGATTACCCCTTAGCATTGAATAGGTTGCAATATTACGGCAGGGAAATACGTGGTTAGACTACAGACCCCTGTTCTATGCTATATATCACAATTATGGTATTATCACATTTATTTTAGTACCACTGCCAGGTTAAGCCAGTAGGTGGCGATAGGTGATTCACTGACTCATTCACTCATCCAATCACACAGCACAAATCATTTTTTTTTTTTTTTTTACACTGATTCATTCAGAGATGAAACGCACTCGGAGATGCTGCAGTTAATTGTTGCAACTTTATTTCGACCTGTTTTGGCTAATGGAGAAAATAGGACAAAATCTATGGCAATATATTTATGTCTTAATATACTCTGTCTAAATGCAAGTTTCTTAGCATTAACTTGTACATTGAGCTTTTGTATAAAACAATCTCAATGACAGTGATGTGAACAGAGCGATGATTTTAATCGCTTGACATTTAGTTTACTGGTTAAAAAAAAGAATTGAGTGGAGGTTAATCTAATATAATCTAAAAACTGACTATGACACCTACTTGCCGGCATCTTCCACCGATACATACCACTCGCTTGGCTCACACATTCTCACACAGAAACTCACACATTCACAAATGTTGTTTAATCATGAATTGTTTGACACTGACTGTTTTTTTTTTTTTACTCCAGTGTGAGTGTATTTGAAGGCAGTTTCTCCACAGAAACTTAAATATTCACCTTTCGTTCAGGCTCTCTAGTCCTCCAAACTTTTCCTGCCAATCTTTCAAAAACAGCCTAATTTCAAACCATGACAGCAAACCCACTAAAAGTTTTATCGTGTTTACTTATCTTCACACTCATCTTCCATTGAGCGCTTTTGGTTCACACTCTTGGACAATGTAGAACAGAAGCTGTTAGCCATCATGTATTTCCCTGCCTTGTACAACCTCCAATCAAAGAGAATCACTCTCGTCTCTGTTTGCTTGTTTAAATGAATATCCCCCATACTTGGAGATGAAATTGTCTATTCTCTTTGAGACTTCAACCAGGTTCTTTGAAAAGCGTCTTAAGGAAAACATTAGTCCTTTTAATGAGGTTTCATTATAGACTCAAGCCATTAAATCTAAATCCATGTCTGTTAGCTTTGATGTTGTCGACTTTATAAGCTAATGTTCTCCTTAATGTTTACAAACTGAAGTTTTTACATTAGGACCTAAAATATTGATGACTCATCTTGCAGACAACATGATGTAATTATGAGTCTCAAAAACACAGTTTCAAAAAGTCCGTTCCTAACATCACAAATAAAAAAGTCTATGATCAGCAACACATTATTAGCTGTTTGATACTGCAATTGCGACTTTACATAACAACAGTCTGAGATAAAAAGTCAGAGTGAGATGTAAACTTGCAATTGTAAAAGAAAAAAGTCTGAATAAACTCGCACTAAATGCATTAAACAGCATTAATGTAAAGAAAAGGAGGCTTATTACATTAGAGCAGGCAGAGAGAACAGTGACTCGCAGCCAGTTTTCAGTGAATTATTCATTCCAGTGTCCGTTTAGGTTTAAAACACGAGCTCTGTCATATTCTGTGATTGTTTCTGAAGAGCGCAAGCCCTCATGCATCGCTCTATGTGAAATACAGATTGAACGGTACCTCAAAACATCCCACCGCTGGATGGACAGATGAGAACGTTTCTTTGCTGGATGAAGCAAACCTGTACCAGTCGTACAATAAGCGCACCTGAGAACGATGCGCAAACAAACTGTGAATGTGTCTCAATGCACTGATCGCACATTGTATTGTATTGTATTCACATTGTTTCCACACACATTCAGGTTAATATTTTTATCTGTCATGTGTATTTTGCTGTGTTTAGTCATTCTGAATGGATCCGTCTACTGTAGTAGGCATATAACCCAGTAATGTTTTGTGTGTGTGTGTGTGTGCGCGTGATTTGGTGTGCATCAATTTATGAATTATGGACTCCTATTATCATTTGGTTATTAGGTGTCCTTTTGGAGTCTCCAAGTGTCCGTTTTTGGAAATAACTAAATCTACCTTGAAAAAACCTTGCCGTTTTGTGAGAATCACCCTTCACTTTAAGAGATATAGCAA
Source organism: Vimba vimba (assembly GCA_022828995.1). Lineage (NCBI taxonomy): Eukaryota > Metazoa > Chordata > Actinopteri > Cypriniformes > Leuciscidae > Vimba > Vimba vimba. The sequence continues at coordinate 8,586,377 of CM040841.1, forward strand.
ATTATGACAAAATAAATGCATTAAACGACAAATTATGTATGCTTAATTTTGCGATAAGTATGTGATTAATCACGTTTAATAGATCAAAGGGGTGCGAATAATCGCGATTATTTTTTTATAAATTGACAGCCATAATTCTAATACATCAATTTGTAGACGACCCTGTATAACTCGCTCTTCCTCTTCTTTTTCCGAATCAGTTCCTGGTTCAGACATATATGGCATTAAACAAGATCAATTATGTATGCTTAATTTCGCGATAAGTATGTGATTAATCGCGATTAATCGATAAAAAGTGTCCGAATAAATGCAATTAAAAATGTTAAAATATTGACAGCCCTAATTCTAATTCATCAACTTGTAGACAACCCTGTATAACTTGCCATTGTGTAGTGTGGTGTTTACTACAGTTGAGCGAGTGGATCAGGTATTCTGAGCTGGTGTGATTGACAGGTGGCGGGGACTAATTTACATATTCATAGAACCGCGTATACTAAATGAAGCAAGGGTTTAGAGTTACATTCAAGTCATTTTAATGCATGAAGAAATTTTTTCGCAAGATTTTTTTTTTTTTTTTATATGTCATTTGGATTGTCAAAGATGAATTATTAACTGCAGGGGGACTCTAAAGGTTCATAAGTTATACAGGCTCTTTGATATGTCCCGCCCAAACCTCCTGTTTCATTAAAAGGTGTTACTATAATGCTATTTCTGTGTTTTGTTTCTGTTTGCAGATATTTGGTTTTAGAGCATGTGTCAGGCGGAGAGCTGTTTGACTATCTGGTAAAGAAGGGCAGATTAACACCCAAAGAAGCTCGAAAGTTCTTCAGACAGATCATCTCAGCTCTGGACTTCTGCCACAGTCACTCAATATGGTGAGTGTGACCAGCCATTCCTGAACATGTCGGTTTGTTTTAATGGAAATTATTATAGCTGTGTTGAACATTTGGTGTCCAACCTCAATCCCAAATGCATTACACACAAACAAGTTATGAAATTGAATAGTGTTTAAATGCTCCAAAGCACATAGAAAACTCAAAAATAAAAGCTTATCCAAAACATAAAGCCTCAGCAATGCTTCCTAAAAGCCAGTCCAGTCCAGTCTTTCCCACCTTTTTCCCACTTAATAGATTTGAGGCGACCGGCAAGCTCGCGCAAATTCTTCCCTCTTGTGCTCGTTAAATTCATATTCATACCCCGGGGCTTTCGATTATAACCATATCAAGATATCAGACTCAAGCTCTTTTTTTCTCTCAAAAGCCATCCGAGGCAAGGCAAAGCGAGGCACGTCGCCTCTCATAGTTTCTCTTCTTGATTTATGATCAGAGCCCTCATCCGAACTGCTTTTTTTGGAGGGATCGGATGGTCTGAGGGAGGATTTACCATCATGAATCAAATCATGTGATGTTCCCCTTTTTAAAATCATATTGCATGTCCAAATGGTGATTGAATGACCCATTCTATGTGTTTGTGTGTTTTTTATTGTGTGCTGAAAAGAATAACCACATCAATTGAAGACAAAATGGTGTTTTATGACTCAAAAAAGGGAAGAGAAACTGAGAATTCATGAGCTTCTTGGTAGTTTTTCACACATCAGTGGCTTTTGCACTTTTAAACCTGAAACTCTTTATCCAATTGATTACAATTTGTCATCACAATAAAACCACAGCGTAACCAAATTTGCTGACATGTTTCATTTGATGGAATATCTGAAGCTGTTATTTCAGTAAGCTGGTAATTTCGTTTGTTTTTGATAATTGGTCCTGTTTGGTTCACTGAAGCATAAAGTCGGGTTATGAAAATGGGAAAAGGTGAGGGCTTAACCAACGATGTATAATGATCATGTTCTTTTACAAACATCATTAGCAGATATTGACTTTTGAACCACATCATCAATTTTAATCGGGCCTTTTGTTTTGCAAATACCTTGTTGCACTGAAGGAAACCTTGGACAAATAGTATGAAATGGTGATTAATGCTGCTTTTTAGTGCTTCTATGAAGTTCACAATAAATTAATATCATTTTGGCCAAATCCAAATTAACATTTTGGGCAACTATATGTATGGCTTTCTCTGTTTCTCCATCTACTGCTAAAAGGACTTTTTAGTGCTAATGAGAAAAAATGCAGAATGAAGAGCAAAGGATGGCCATTAGGGAAGAAATTTCAGGTTTTATTGCTAAGTTTTATTACTATTCTTCATCAACAGTACATAAAATATCTAAAACTAAATTGTTTTGCTAACAGTCACATTTACAACTTAATTATCATCAATACCAATTAGGTTCTGCTATGATTTTGACTTCTGGCAGTGCCACAGATGCGTTTTCCAAGGGTTATGGTGTCGTTCATGTGCTCTCATATCAACGTATGATTATTCTGACAGCGGTGACTTGAAGGCAAAATCTTTACTTTGAGCTGTGCCTCTGAAACACTTAGAGAAGAAAAACCGACACCTGGATAAACGAGCAAATCCTCTCATTTAACGTGTAAGAGTGTTATCAAGCTGATGTATTTAGAGATAAAAGGGAGGTATTATGGGTAATCAGTGCGGGTCTTTTACACCACACACATACACATTTGCATTTGCGCTCATCCAAATACAGACAAGATGAAAGAATTCCCTCACAACAAAAGACTGCGGTTCAGGGATGCTATCAGATGGAAATAACATGGTACTTTGATACACTATGGAACTGAATGATTACAGTTTTCTTGTACCATGGTGTTGAATGATACACAATATTGCCAAAAGTTTTGGGACGTCTGCCTTTGCATGCACATTAAAATGAATGACATCACATTTGTAACGCGGTTAGATGTTGTGGGAAGGAGGAGGTGGGAACCGGCGAACGTTCAACACACAATTTAATATAAAATAAACAAATACAAAACGAAAGCAAAAGACAGCAGCCCCTCACGGACGACTGCTGTCACATAATAAAACATAAAAACCACAATATAAGTCCAGACCTGTCCTCTCTCGATCTCTACTGTTGTCGCTCCTCCTTTCATGCTTCCTCTCATCCGTAAGAGATACGAGACTGGTGCGTTGCGCAGGTGTCGCTCATCATTAATCATGACACCGGCCTCGCGCTGTTCTCTCACGGCCCTCGGCCTCGTCCTGCTCGCCACAACATTCTTAATCCATAGGGTTTAATATAGAGTTGGCCCACCCTTTGCAGCTGTAACAGCTTCAACTCTTCTGGGAAGGCTTTCCACAAGGTTTAGGAGTGTGTTTATGGGAATTTTTGACCATTCTTCTGCATTTGTGAGGTCAGGCACTGATGTTGGACGAGAAGGCCTGGTTCGCAGTCTCCGCTCTAATTCATCCCAAAGCTGTTCTATCGGGTTGAGGTCAGGACTCTGTGCAGGCCAGTCAAATTCCTCCAAACTCGCTCATCCATGTCTTTATGGACCTTGCTTTGTGCACTGTTGCGCAGTCATGTTGGAACAGGAGCATCCCCAAACTGTTCCAACAAAGTTGGGAGCATGAAATTGTCCAAAATGTCTTGGTATGCCGAAGCATTAAGAGTTCCTTTCACTGGAACTAAGGGGCCAAGCCCAACCCCTGAAAAACAACCCCACACCATAATCCCCCCTCCACCAAACTTTACACTTGGCACAATGCAATCAGGCAAGTCCCGTTCTCCTGGCAACCGTCAAACCCAGACTCGTCCATCGGATTGCCAGACAGAGAAGTGTGATTCGTCACTCCAGAGAGCACGTCTCCACTGCTCTAGAGTCCAGTGGCGGTGGCTTTACACCACAGCATCCGACGCTTTGCATTGCACTTGATGATGTAAGGCTTGGATGCAGCTGCTCGGCCATGGAAACCCATTCCATGAAGCTCTACGCACTGTTCTTGAGCTAATCTGAAGGCCACACGAAGTTTGGAGGTCTGTAGCTATTGACTCTGCAGAAAGTTGGCGACTTCTGCGCACTGTGCGCCGCCTCATGCGCTGACCCTGCACTGTGAACGTGGCCAACCACTTCGTTGCTGAGTTGCTGTTGTTCCCAATTGCTTCCACTTTGTTATAATACCACTAACAGTTGACCGTAGAATATTTAGTAGTGAGGAAATTTCACGAATTGACTTATTGCACAGGTGGCAACCTATCACGGTACCACACTTGAATTCACTGAGCTCCTGAGAGCGACCCATTCTTTCACAAATGTTTGTAGAAGCGTCTGCATGCCTAGGTGCCATGGAAGTGATTGGAACACCTGAATTCAATGATTTGGAGGGGTGTCCCAATATTTTAGGCAATATAGTGTATCTTAAAGGATAAAGTCTTAGGGTAAATGATAAAGTAATCTCCAAGATCAGTAATAAACCTCTATGTTTACACATGGTAATAAGATGCGTTTTGGTCGATTGGATCACAAGTTGGATGACGTTAAATACAGGTGTGAATGGGGTCTAAAACGTTTTTGGCTTGTCTACTTTCGACCACTTACAGAGGTAGTCGAAAACACATTCGACCAGATTGCTTTCGTAGTGTAAATGCTCATGTGGTTGAATGTGTCCTAACAGCCTCAAAAGACGCCTACTCTCAGACCAAAACACAACTTGATACCAGGTGTAAACAGGACCTTAGTGTGTCTCTTGAGCCCAACGGACTCAGTGTCTTGCTGTCTCTCGTTCCTGCATCATTTCTCAGAGCTGCAGGCCTCACGCAGAGCAACAGTAGGGGCAGTATGCTACACCAGGGATGAGAAATGTCCCTGCCATACTGTCACACTTCCCTGGCTGTTTGCTTACTTCATATGTGACTGAGAGACGCCTGTTCCCTCTGATCTCATGCTGGGACAGTCAGCAGGGGATGATGAGAGAATTACCTACCCGATATTCTCTTTTTCCACTGCCGTCCTTTTCCTATTTCAGTATTCGTCCCGCTCTTGCGATTTGTCTGGGAAGCTTTTTGTCTTTTTTGCTTGTCCGTTGTCTATCTTTTCCCTGCCTTTCTCTTTGCCTACACATATAACTTGCATATCAATTCCAAAACCTGCTTAGACAGCCTTTTAAGGCATCATAGGGGTGTATGACAGCTGTTTCAAAAGGTAGACAGCATAATTATACTTAAGTATGTGCATTAATTATGCTAATTAAACATATTATGCATAATTACAATGATTTGCATCTCCATTTTCACCCTTTTGGGTTAACTGATACTTTAAGGTGATACAAATATGAATTGTGCAACATAAGCACATTGGAAAAACGTGCCTGTTTTATGCAAAACTCAAAAAACACACATACAATATACAATTTGCTGCAGTTTCCAACAAAAAATGGTGCTTTACTGCCATTAGTGTTCATTTACACGGCCTAAAATGAACACTTGCCAAGCGCCAAATGCAGTAAAAGTCAATCGTCAGTTGGCCGGTAACATTTTTATAAATTCAAACAAAGCAATGTTGTGAAAACATCATCACGAATGTGTAAGCCTTGCCTGTTTAAATATTAAAGCACACAACGAACCAAAAGGGAGCTCAATTCATTACTCACCAGAAATCTGCGTCTCAGACAGCGCGCCAATACTAAATTGAGCTCTCTTTCACATCATCTTGCATTTGAACGGACAAATTCACACAAAATTGTCAAAAAATGACCGTCTCAGCAAGTATCCTAGTAAACTTAGTCGGTTATGTCTTAAGTGAATGTAAATAGTTCAGAAATAAAATGCATTTGTACCAGTATATTGGATCCATGCTTTAGGTCTTAAAGTGACAGCAGCCTAATATACCTGGTGCTGTCTGCATTTTTAATTTTTATAAAACTTTGTTGTAAACAAAGTAAAAAGTCACTTACTGCTCTTGACTGAATAACTTTTGTAACTTTAATAAGGATTAATCTGTTTAATTTTAATTATACAGTGAAGACTAATCAGACTATATTTACATTTATAACCTATTAATTAGGCTGGTAATTTTAGCTATGATATCAAAATTGCAAAAGAGAACTGACTTCTTCTGACTGATATCTAAACTTTTGGTGTAATAACTGCCTGTTTTTGCAAAAACAGTTTCATGGACAAAATATTTATAGCTGGTATTTTTCTTTTAAGCTACCAGCCATTTTGTGGCAAAAAATTAGTTTAAGGCCCTGTTTGTAAACCAATACATTTGGACATTCGCATCACATAACCAATTCCATATGTACAGTGTGGCTTTTCTGACAATAAACTTGTTCGGTAGCTCACCTTGTTCGGTAGCTCATCGCACTTGTGATGTGGAGCGCTTGTGTATGAGTCTTGAGAAACACGATAAAAGAGCTTATGGTTGCTTCAGCAAATGCACTTTCGCTTGCTTACTCACATCCATTTTTGATAACACTATCAGTTCCGAAGTGTTGTGTTATGTACAACAACCACCAAGGTAATATAACATTCCCAGATTCACATTAATCTGTTTCAGATAAAACTGAATAAGCTTCTAGCGCCACTCACTATATATCTTACTTTGAAAGTGTCACAAAACATGCAAGAAGCGACGTAAAAAAATCAAGATGACTGACAAGTCAAGAAAAGCTGATTTCAAAATCAAGTTTTTAATGTTACTTATATGTCTCTGTGGTGTTTTTAATATGCTGTAAGACAAACCATGAGCAAATTCATGACTCAACACCATTGCTGAGTATTTTCTCTTTAAAAAACTGCAGTGAAACAAAGACAGTCTCAAAAAACGCAGTTTGAAATCGCTGGTGTTTCTGACGTCACAAACTACCTTGTAACCAATCAGGTCAATGTGTGATCGTCAACAAGTGGATCTCTGAGATGGTGTGAGTGAGTGGAGGAGGGGCTCATTTGCATATTCACAGAACCGTGTATAATAAATGAGGCAAGGGTGTAGAGTTACATTCAAGCTATTTTAAGGAAAAAACATGCAAATATGTCATTTTGATGATCAAAGATGAGTTTTAAGGGCTAAAATGATTTGAATACAGGGGGACTTTAAAACTAAAACATAGCAATAGAAATTAGTTTAATCTACTTTTAAAAATAACTTTTATGGATTTATTATATTATATTTCACACTTAGCGTTGTTCAATGAAATTTCGCAAGCGTCATTTTTAAATAGGAATCCGTAGTCGTGAGTTTCATGTAATGGTGAAAAAGTTGCCCACACAGATTTCAGGCCCAGTTTGCCCCGTAAATTATTGACAATGGACATTTTTTGCCCACTAAATGTTACTAATACAACCGAACCTTATCATGTTGTTAGCGTAGCAACATGCTAACATCAAACCATTGGAATCAATTAAGTCGAGGGCTATTAAGTGGTCTGTAAAGTTGCTTCCGTCCAAATCACTCACTTAATAAGGTTACTGTAAGTTACAGTTTTCGAACAGAGCTCATGTTATACTGTTGAGCATCCACGTTTTTATATATATATATAATTTTTTTTTTTTTTTTTATTGTGATGGACAGACTGACTTGGCTATTTGAATCATGAGCGTTGTTCTTTAGATGTTTTAATAGCTGAAGGCCAAATGATCATTCCACATCTTTCTGTCCACCCATGAGATCATCTTTCTGGAGCTTCTAGACATGAATATTGTTCCAAATATAGCTACTAATAAAGTCTGTGTATGACAACGCCTGTCAGACAGAGCGTACGTAAATACACCTAGCTGTCTAGCTGAAAGGAATAACTCTCCCAACCCATTTTTACTGATATTTCCAAGACTATATTGACTCACTTGACACCCACCTGCTCCAGAAATAACAGCCAGATATAAAGATCAGTACAGTAGCACCCCCTTCCACCCCTCGGCAGTAATAAGAGTCAAGGAGATCATTTAAGAAATCTGAAATCAGCACAAATGCACTTTCTGTGCTTCTTTATTTGACTCTCTGAGTGCACTACTGTGTTATAAGGTTTTTATGTGCCACTAGAGAACGTTTTGGATGAGATCTTGGCTTTTGTAATGGGGTTACCACTGTGCTGGATCCCACTGTGATATCCCAAGTTGTCAATTCAGGGAGCCTTACATTTTGTGTGGAAAACAGTCACTGGTAGTAGGTGATAATCACCATGTTTGGCTTTTGGTGTAAAAATATGATCACTTTTGTATTGCTGTCAAAACGCGAAGCAAAAAACATGTATTTTTGAGTTAAACAGGGAAAAAATAATACTGGATTTGATTTTATCCTTTGGTTAAAGGCATTGATTAAGGCATTCCATTTGTTTGCAGTTAACTGTTGATGATTACACTATTGGCACTTGTTGGTTAAAATGTATATTTCACTATTTCACACTTGATACAAATGCATAATGTCACATGAGGGCTGTCAAATTTTGTGGTATGCCACTGGATGGAACAAGTTGCATTTAGTTTTCATGATGACAATATGGGGTGATAAATTGTGCCCAATAATAGGAATGTGCATTAAGAAAGTAAATTGGCCAAAATCAGATATCCAGCATGCAGAAAATCTAAATCTAAAGCACTGTAGACATATATGTTTTGTAATTAAACTCTCTCATAATTAGACCGCTGTGAACAGCATGCGAGTAAGATTGCTAATGTACTATCACATGTGCCTCCCGCTGCTCTTTACATTACAATAATGTAAAGCTTGTTCGAGTGCTAATTGAGCCTTTAAAATATGATGGAAATTAAAGCAAAAAATGCTACAACGGGAGTTTTGGTACAGAATAATCTCTGATGCCAATGATACATTTTCTTGTTAGACTTTTATTTATTTATTTATAAACGAGTTCATTCATTTTATAAACTCACTCACTCACTCACTCACTCACTCACTCACACTCACACTCACACTCACTCACTCACTCACTCACTCACTCACTCACTCACTCACTCACTCACTCACTCACTCCATCACTCACTCACTCACTCACTCACTCACTCACTCTCACTTACTCCATCACTCACACTCACTCACTCACTCACTCACTCCATCACTCACTGACTCCATCGCTCGCTCACTCACTCACTCACTCACTCACTCCATCATTCACTCCATCACTCCATCACTCCATCACTCCATCACTCACTCACTCACTCACTCACTCACTCACTCACTCACTCACTCACTCACTCACTCACTCACTCCATCATTCACTCCATCACTCCATCACTCCATCACTCACTCACTCACTCACTCACTCACTCACTCACTCACTCACTCACTCACTCACTCACTCACTCACTCACTCCATCATTCACTCCATCACTCACTCACTCACTCACTCACTCACTCCATCACTCACTCACTCACTCACTCCATCACTCACTCACTCACTCACTCACTCACTCCATCATTCACTCCATCATTCACTCCATCACTCACTCCATCACTCACTCACTCACTCACTCTCACTTACTCCATCACTCACACTCACACACTCACTCACTCACTCACTCACTCACTCACTCACTCACTCACTCACTCACTCACTCACTCACTCACTCACTCCATCACTCACTCACTCCATCGCTCGCTCACTCACTCACTCACTCACTCACTCACACACACACACTCACTCATCCACTCATCCACTCACTCACTCACTCACTCACTCACTCATCCACTCACTCACTCACTCACTCACTCACTCACTCACTCACTCACTCACTCACTCACTCACTCCATTACTCACTCACTCACTCACTCACTCACTCTCACTTACTCACTCCATCACCCACTCACCCACTCACTCACTCACTCACTCACTCACTCACTCACTCACTCACTCACTCACTCACTCACTCACTCACTCACTCACTCACTCACTCCATCACTCCATCACTCACTCCATCACTCACTCACTCACTCACTCACTCACTCACTCACTCACTCACTCACTCACTCACTTCATCACTCACTCACTCACTCCATTCACTCACTCACTCACTCACTCACTCACTCACTCACTCCATCACTCACTCACTCACTCACTCACTCACTCACTCACTCACTCACTCACTCCATCATTCACTCCATCATTCACTCCATCACTCACTCCATCACTCACTCACTCACTCACTCCATCACTCACTCACTCCATCATTCACTCCATCATTCACTCCATCACTCACTCCATCACTCACTCACTCACTCACTCACTCACTCACTCACTCCATCACTCACTCACTCCATCACTCACTCCATCACTCACTCACTCGCTCACTCAATCGTTTTCTTGTTATTGAATATGACAGCCTGGAGAAGACCGGTCGGGAGCAGGATTCGGTGGATTCAGGGAAATTATCGAAGTTGAGCTCAAACTAATCATTGATGTTTCTTAATTGATGTTGAGCACCAAAACACAACTTGTTGGAGCTGACACACAACACACCAGACCAGTAATCTTTAAGCATGCAGATGCTAAACAGATACAGTTTATTAGGTTTTTATAGGAAGGAATATTTCAGCCACAACTGCCGTTTTGAGAGCCACCATAAAAAAAACATATTAAGCAACATTTAAATGCAGATCTCTATCACCAAACAACACAACGATGTGTGCGTAACATTTTTAAACTATCACTGAGCCAATAAATATGCAATTTAAGATCTCACAGCAGACTGGGGAAACATTTGGTGCCTCTGCGCCCTCAGTGGCCGAAACCAACACCATACTATCAAAAGCATCATGGGATGTTTTATTACCACAACCAAACTAACACGTTTCTCCATTAACCTCTAGACCAGAGGGGTGGAAATTAACCTCACAGCTGTTCCATTAGGAAAATATATAGTCAGTCGCTGATCATATCAACAAACGGTTTCTGTTCAGGAGAGATTACGGCGTCTGGGTCACGTTAATGTGTCAGGAAGAGACTTTAAAGAGCGTTACTGATGTTACCGGTGTGACGGCTAATAAACCTCACCTCTGCAATTTGTCCCATGAACATCGTTGAGGTATAAATCTTTTCATATTCAGTTTTATTAGCCCATATGGGATTCAGGTTCATAAAAGTGTTTGTGTGTGTTTTTATTTTTATTTTTTATGTTCACTTTGAGTGTCACTGTCACTTTAAATTTCCATCAAGTAACAAACAAACACTACAAATAACAAATGGTTATGACAAAAATAAATAAAAATAAAATCAGAAAAACAAACAAAAAAAATCCTACAACTGTAATCACATAAATTTGTCATACTGCAATGCATATTCTAATATAAAATAGTTTTTTCAGACAACTTTAGGCTATTTGAAACAACATTTGAAGAGAATATCGTTGTTTTAACATGTTTTTATATCTATTACTGTATATAGATTCAAAGTAATTCACATTTTTATCTGTGACTCATAAGCCCGTAAAATGAAATCTTTACCTGCGATATTCTCTGGACCTCAGAGCAACCGGAATCTCTACTCTGTCAAAGTAAAAAAGTACTAATGGAAATAATTACTCAAGCTGTAGTAAAAGTAACAATGTTAAAAACTTCTTGAGTAAGAGTAGAAAAGTATCCAATGAAAAGACTAGTGAGTTACTTCGGATCTGATTCAGAACAAGAAAGATGATGATGAAGTCAATGAAATATTACAATAGAATTAAAATAATTATTTTATTCGCGAATGGGGCATCGATCATGCCCCAGTTAAAAGAGACAGTGCGCTAACGACAGGAATGTTGCCCAATGTAACAGAAAGTGTAACAGTGTAAGTAAAATAAAAATTTTTCTCATTAGAAATGAGTAAGAATGAAAGTACACCCACCTTTAAATATACATATTCTCCAAAAATGTACTTAAGTAAATGTCATGGGAGTAAATATAGCGTGTTACTACCCACCTCTGGTGGACCTGGATTACAATTTTCTAAAAATTAATCTGAGCTGAGAATGTTACACTATTATTAGTAGATTTATGAAAGTGTTTTGAAATTAGCCATAGTTTCACTATTTTTTTCTTCTTCTTTTAATCATTTAAAACTTTTTTGTTCTGTTTTTAACAACGTTTTGTTCTGTTTTGTTCACATTGTAGCCTGTTTTGTTTTGTTTTTTGTTTTGTTTTGTTTTGTTTTGTTCACATTGTAGCCTGTTTTGTTTTGTTTTGTTTTGTTTTGTTTTGTTTTGTTTTGTTTTGTTTTGTTTTGTTTTGTTTTGTTTTGTTTTGTTCACAATACTTTTATTTCTTATGCACCAAAACTTGGAAACTGTCATCTTGCATCACACAGTAAGAAGTGGGGCAACAGATGAATTAACAGGGGTTGATCCAAGATGGCGCCGTTGTGTGTGGCTTGCCGTCGAACACCTGGTCCAGTCTTTAGTTTGTTTGGCTTATTCTGTTTTATCTTTTATTTAACACAATGCACCTCGTCAATATTGGTATATGAGAAATTAACTCTTTTAAGTTTGCAAAATAGTGCAAACGATCTGATATATCAAGCTCGAAATGGCTCATCTCATTCATCTCCTTTTCTGACGTCAATACCTGGCTACCTGCACTGCTGGCCGTGTTCTCTACCGGTGAGGAGGCGTAGGAGAAAACGTGGAAGACGGGGTGGCTTTGCCGTTAAGCTGAAGCATTTCCTGGCACAACAACGAGAGTCGCGTCCCTCTCTGGGTCTCCATGTGAAGGGTTTGGCCGGCGATTTCTCCATTCGCTGGCGCTCTCTGGATCCAGTGTATGAATGGAATAAGAATACTTCAGTGATCACGGCTCAGTTACCTGTTTACGGCTCGCCCCGTTTCCACCGCGCTGGAGTGTTTGAGTAATCTTCGAAGTTTTATTCGGATTCAGCAGGAGGCGACTGAAAATCTGCCTGGTCTAAGGATGGCATTGTTAAATGTCAGATCAGTGGGAAATAACACTGCTATTATAAATGACTTCTTCTCTTCGCGGGAACTTGATTTTTTTTATTTATTACTGAAAGCTGGTTTACTAATGGGGACTCAAGTCCGTTTTCTGATCTTTTACCTCAAAATTGTTTGTTTTTTAATTCACCTCGTACAACGGGCCGTGGTGGAGGACTGGTCTCTATTATTAAAGAAAAATTTTCTTGCAGACAAATTATGCTTTATGACTTTCGGAGTTTTGAGCTGCAGTTGTTTACATTAGATCTGAATGGTCCACTCCTGGTTGCTCTGATATACCGTCCTCCTAAGCACAATACAAATTTTTTAAATGAGTTTGCAGACTTCTTGGGGGAATTTATACCCAAATATGATAAACTGTTAATTCTTGGTGATTTTAACATTCATGTGTGTTGCACAACAGACTTATTATCTAAAGAATTTTCTACTTTGATAAATGCCTTTGATCTCGAACAATATGTGAATATCCCGACTCATTAGCTGGGACATACTCTTGACCTTGTGCTTTCATATGGCATTTCTCTTTTTGAGCTTGAGGTAACTGAAAATGGGTTTTCTGACCATAAATCTGTTATGTTTTCTGTTCCCTGTGTACCAAATTATGCTAAAGCCACTAAATGTGTCCGTAAATCTAGAATAATTACTTCATATACTAGCAAATCCTTTTCATTAGCTTTCTGTGATGCTATTCAATCAGTGGATGTAAGTCAGTATGTTTTGAGTCCAGAGGAGCTCCTATGTAGACTCAACTCCACTTTTTTGAATGTCTTGGATTCAGTTGCTCCTGTAAAGTCTTTAAAACTCAAACCTAGATCTGAGACCTGGATTGACGATAACGTACGCTCTTCGAGGCGGATCTGTAGAAGAGCGGAGCGTAAGTGGAAAAGGGACCGGCTCCAGATTTCGTTTGAATTATTAAGAGAATCATTATCCAATTTCCAGAAGGCAGTGAAAGTAGCAAAATCCAGGTATTTTGCGGATCTTATTAACAATAATTATCATAGGCCCAAAACTCTTTTTACTGTTTTTAACTCTGTTGCTAACCCAACGGTCTCTGAGTACCCTGCTGTGTCAAAAACAATTTGATTAACCAATGTTTTGAAACTAGTTCTGTACCTGATGTGTTAAAACATGCCACAGTACATCCTTTGCTTAAGAGACCGAATCTAGACCCTACTCTTTTAGATAATTAAAGGCCAATTTCTAATTTGTCTTTTATTACAAAGATCCTTGAGAAAACAGTTCTACCAGAAAGACTCGGGAGATAAAATGATATAACAAGTGTAAATTTATTAATAGCTCAGCAAGCATAATTTTATACAGTCTTTGGCGTAGGCCCCGTCCTTAGCAAGCAATGCGAGGGTAACGGAATCTGCAAATCCCGCCTGAAGATAAGGGCAGGGGCGCAGCCGACCCCCTGGAGGTAAAGGAAGGGACCATCCTGGTGGTGGTGGGGAGGGTGGAGGGAAAGGACCATCTTGGAGGTGGTTGGGGAGGATGGAGGTAATTGGCGCCGTCAGTATCTGCGAACTCAGACGAATGTAAGTACCATTCTTTTATACTGAGAGTGTTAACACATGATTGGTTAGAAGTGAGTTAATACATGACACGCTGATTGAGTCTTCCTGGCAGAACTTAATGCTAAGCTTACATTTCTTCAACAACTGCATAGTTTTTTAGATGAAAATAAGATATTTTAGGTCTTTCAATCATGTTTTAGAAAATACCACTCTACAGAGACTGCACTCCTGAAGGTTTTAAATGATATTCTACTTACTGGCGACTCTGGGGACTATGCTGTGCTTGTGCTCCTAGATTTGAGTGCTGCGTTTGACACTGTTGACCATGCTGTCCTTCTTACTCGCTTGGAGCACTGTGCAGGCATAAAAGGAAGTGCTCTTGAATGGTTTAAATCATATCTTTCAAATAGAAGTTTTAATGTTAACATGGGTGAACATTCATCTGAGGCAGCTCCTCTATCATGTGGTGTTCCTCAGGGTTCCATCTTAGCTCCGATTCTTTTTTCTTTGTATATGCTACCATTGGGTTCTATTTTTAGGAAGCATGGTTTGTCATTTCACTGCTATGCAGATGATACTCAAATCTATCTGCCCTTAAAAAAAGAGTTCTAATGGTCTGGAAGCACTTATGACCTGTTTGGCTGATGTGAAGGGTAAAACTGAGATAATAGTGTTTGGTCCTTCAGACTCTGCTAGTACACCAAAAATTTATTTTGGTGAGTTATCCTCGTCTGTGTAGCCTTGGGTTAAAAATCTAGGGGTTGTCTTTGATGATGGGCTGAAATTTGACAAACACATCAATACAGTGGTCAAATCATGTTTCTTTCAGCTTCGAGTCCTAGCTAAAGTAAAACCTATTCTGTCAAGAAAGACAGAACTTGACTGGAAGTAGATTGGACTACTGTAACTCACTATATCTTGGGATTAGCCAGTCAGCTTTATCCCAGTTACGGATAGTTCAAAATGCAGCTGCAAGACTTTTAACCAGGACTAAAAAACGGGACCACATTACGCCGGTTTTACGTTCTCTGCACTGGTTGCCCGTGTGTTATCGAGTGAATTTTAAAATTCTTCTTTTGGTGTTAAATCATTAAACGGTCTGGCCCCTCCTTACCTCTTGGAATTACTAACTGAATATCGTCCAGTTCTGTCTCTCCGGTCTTGTAACCAGAGATTGTTATGTATTCCAAAGTCGAAGCTGAGGTGCAGGGGTGACCGGGCTTTTTCGGTAGCTGCCCCCAGACTCTACCTTTGTGTATTCGCTCTGCATCATCTTTGTCTGTTTTTAAATCTAAGCTAAAAACACATTTTTTTGAATTGGCTTATATTCAATGAAGTTGTATTTTTTAGTTTGTTGTAGTTGTAGTTTTTATTATAAGGTTTTTATTTTATTTTGTTTTAAATATATTGTATTGTCTTATTATGTCTACTACAGTATGTGCAGCACATTGGACAACCTCGTTTGGGATTAATGGTGCTATATAAATAAAATTGACATTGACATTGACAATTAAGAGAAAGTTTTAATTCATTAAGACAGTTGGAAGAAGCTTGTTCATGTCAGCCCGTGGTCAGATGATCTTAACATCAGACACTGAGACAGCGGGCATCTGTCATCTCCTCCCACAGGGTCTCGTAGAGTAGCAGTGCTGGAAGAAAGACAGGAAACAGAGATCATTGAAAACTGAAAGTGAAAGTGACACATGAAGGCCAAGTATGTAACACATACTCGGAAGTTGTCCTCTGCATTTAACCCATCCAAGTGAGAGCACACACATTAGGAATAGTGAGTAGTGAACTCACACACACTGGAAACCGTGACACATCATTCGCTGTGGCGCCCGGGGAGTGATTGGGAGTTAGATGCCTTTCTCCTGCCAGTATTGAGAATCGAACCCGACTCTCTAACCATTAGGCCACAACTGCCCCACAACCACTGAAACAAGGCCTGAGAGAAATCATTGTGTCATGCCACAGTTTCCACATGTCATTTGAATATCTCTTTGTCTTGTCTCTGGAACAGTCACAGGGACCTGAAGCCGGAGAACCTGTTGCTGGACGAGAAGAATAACATCAGGATAGCAGACTTCGGGATGGCGTCTCTGCAGGTGGGGGACAGTCTGCTGGAAACCAGCTGTGGGTGAGTGAACATGAGCATTATTATAACACTTATTATGACGGGGACAAGCCCTGTGTTCAGCTCAGGCCGTGTAGGACGTCAGTCATTCTCCTCTTACCTCCTTGAGCTAAGCTTTAGTCACACTAAATATATGTGTAAAGAATAGCACGTCCTCCATAGTTGCTTAACCCTATAAAGCCTACTGTATCATATTTGATACGCACAATTCTAAGACCTCTAAATTAGTATAATTTTAAAAGTACTGATTTTAATAAAGTAAGAAAAACTTTTATATCATTATTAATATTCTAAGCTGAACACTTACTGGACTTAGACAACTTATGTTTACTTGTTTATTCATAAATGTTTTTATTTATTTATTTTTTTTTAGGAAAATCATGTTAAAATGTGAGTCAGTCAGTCAGTCATATTTAATTATAGAGCACATTTAAAAACAACAGCTGTTGGCCAAAGTGCTGTACAAAGTGTACACAAGTATCCTAATGAGTAAACATAAAACCACAGATAAACAATGCACAAAACAATGCAAAACCACTACTCCCACTTATGACCATAAGCAGCAGTAAATAAGTGGGTTTTAAGCAAAGATTTAAAATCAATATATGTTGGTGCAGTCTTTATGTAAGATGTCAGATTCTTCCAAAGCTGTGGAGCGGCCACTGAAAAGGCACAATCTCCTTTTAATTTGAAACGTGTCCTTGGAACAGTCAGCTGTAGACTACTGGTTGACCTAAGATTTCTAAAAACATTATGGTGGGATTAAAGGAGATCAGAGATGTATGGAGGAGCCAGTCCATGCAATCCCTTATAAACAAACAACAGCAGCATTTTGGACTAGTTGAAGACGTGACCGTAGGGACTGTGAGACACCCAAGTATAGTACATCAGAGTAGTCTAATCTTGATGAAATAAAAGCATGTATCACAGACTCCATGTCTCTGGGTGATAAAAATGCCTTAATTTTTGCAATATTCTTTAACTGATAAAAGCAACTTCTGACCACACCATTGATCTGTTTATCAAAAGTCAGAGCAGAGTCAAAAGCAACACCCAGATTTCGAACATGTGTATGGCAATTGCCAGATAAAGTCCCAATTTACTGGCAACAACCTCTGTGAACGTAGATGAGCCAAAGATTAAGACTTCCGTCTTGGAATCATTTAACTGAAGGAAGTTGGCAGACATCCACTGTTTAACGTCTCTCAAACAATCGAATATAATATGATCGGAATTTAAACGTACTTTTTGGCCATATAAATATCAGCAACTGCACCAAATTGCATAATATTTTTCATCATCAAAATGCGTTAGAAATCGTCACATCCATTTTTTTCAATGGTGAAATGAAACACATTACATTAGTTTAAAGACTGCTAATTAAGTGTAGTGGAGACTTAAATGGTTCAAGTTCATTTAGCACAATACAATAGTGTTTTGGCGGAAAACTAAATATATGTGTTATTTTAAGAAAAGATATTTAAGTGAAACGAATAATGCCACAAATTTTTTTTTGAGTGGACTCACTGCGCTTTTAACGTCACGGACTGCCGTCGGTCAATAATTTGGCGTGTTTTACTTTTAAGACTTCAATATATAAATAATGTCTGTTTTGATTGGCTAACTTTTTTTGCATCTGAAATGAGTAACGGCGTCTCTGCCGAGGTTCTGGGACAGGCTAGGAAGGAGCTTTGAGTTGTAAATATTCAGTGTATTTTTTATTTAAACAAGCAAAAAACATCCTGTTTTTCATCATTATAAATGTACAACTTTAGCTCATAAAAATGTCACAATCTGCAAAATAAATGAATCTAATCTGTTTATGTAAAATATGATTTCTTGTTGTGAATTTTTGAATGTGATATATGACCTGAACATCTCTTCTAAGGGGCCGTTTACACAACACCGATTTCAACTAAAAACGGAAAACGTTTTATGCGCTTTGGCTGTTGATTTTACACAAGAGTGGCGTTTTGTGGGCCTGAAAACACAAACTTTTAAAAATGGGTTTCAAAGTTTTTGAAAGCGATACGTTATCGTCTCCATGTAAACTACAAAAACTCGTAAAACTTTGTGAAAACGGTGACCTCATGCACATGTATATTACATGTTCAGTCTATAGGCGCGTTACAAAGTGACATCGCCCTCTAATGGCCTGGCTGCAGAATTCAGCGCTTTTAGTCGTTTTCACAGATCTCTGCGAACGGGATCGTTTTGACAATGTTGACGTTTTTAGTACATCATTGTTGAGTAAATGTACCCTCAGATTTGGCCAAACGTATCATTGTTCGCTGCCTTCAGCTCCTTGTCAGTCACACAGTGTCCACACAGATCTCTGCGTCACAAACATCATGAGAGAGAGAGCTAGAGAGAGGTGACTCTAGACATGCTCACTCAGGAGTAAAGCATTACCTTGAATCACACACATTTCACTTCACCACAGTGACTCACCATGATCTTATCTGGAAATTATGGAAGACTAGAAGTACAACTTCATAAATGTATCAATTATTAATTCAAAAATAGGTAATAAAATAAATAGATGTCTTATCAAAAGCGTTCACTACCTTTCAAAAGTTTGGGGCTGGTTAGATTCTCACAAGGCTGCAGATTTGTGATCAAAAATACAGAAAAAGCAGCAATATTGTGAAATATTATTACCATTTAAAATAACTGTGTATTACTCCAGTCTTCAGTCACATGATCCTTCAGAAATCATTCTAATATGCTGATTTGCTGCTCAAGAAACTTTTTTGATTATTATCAGTGTTGAAAACAGTTGTGCTGCTAAACATGTTTGTGGAAATTCTTTGATGAATATTTTCAGGATTCTGTTATGACTGTTATTATGAACTAAAACTAAAACCATTAAAAAAATCTATTACTTAAAGTAAAATAAACTGCATTTAAATGTTTTTAAAAAGTATAATTTTATTACATTTAGTTGCCAAGGCACTGATGTATTAAAATAACTCTAAACTAAAACTGAAGAAAAAAAGGATAAAAACTATATTGACATAAAAAAAATAAAAAATAATAATAATAATAAAAAAACGAATAAAAAGATAAAACAACAAAATTACAAAATTAAATGTAAAATGTTCATTTTAAAATATTAAATATAAAACTATAATAGTATCTCAATGATACTAAAATCATGTTGATAGAAAGTAAAAAAATAACTTATTTAAAATAAACTATTGTAACCTTGTTAATACTTATAATTTCACTTTTGAACAATTGAATGCAATTGCTAAATAAATGAATAATTCATCCATTTGCCAGTTGAGATTAAAACATGTCAGTGTACCAATGTGGAATCAGCCAATGAACTCTCAGCTGAGTTTCATGACACGCCCCCTCTGACATCATAAGTGTGATCATCTGTCATGAAAACCCAGTGCTTTCTTTTCTTCCGTTGTTTGGTCGAGGCCTGGTGTGAAGAGATAGGAGCCCGACTCATTTACTGCCCTTTATTTCTTTCTTAATGTAATCATTTCTCCTTTCAAAAAGCGACTCTGCCCCCCACACATGCCATAAAACCTTTAGCCTTTTGTCAGCTGATTAATTTTGCCATGCTTGCCCGACCTTTAGGATTACACTCAGACATGGCCATAGATTAAAGCCCAACGCAATAAAATCAGCACACTCGTCCCCGTACATGAGTCGCCTCATGTTATATACGATCACAGCTCTGCAGAGGTCAAGCGGGACCGTCTTGTACCGTCCCGAACACATCAGGACAGGGAGTCACAGAAGCCTCCCAGCGCCCTGACTCAACATCGGCTATCAGAACGAATCTGTTCGGGTCCCATCATCCTAAGAATGATCTGCAAAGCGGCTTCGTGTTGATTCTGGGCCGGATGTCCTTGACGTTTCCAGTGACCCCGAAACTATTTTAACCCCCACCCTGAGGGGCTTTATTTTGTGATAGCATCAGTACATTATCTACTATTACTATTTCATAGTTTCTTAGTAAATAAATACTAAGATGCACATGGATATACAAGTATAAGTCAAACATGTTTATTTATTTTTTATTTGTAGATTTGAGAAAGTCAAGAAAAGTTGAACTTTTATGCAAAAGTAGAGCAACTTTATTGTTATTAGTTTTTAGTGTTTTTTGTTTATTAGTCATTTTGAAGGGAGACAGCAGAGATCATGTGACCCCCTCCTCTCAGCTACTGTAATGATGGAAATATGAAGGAAAAATAGATCCTGGCCGTTTACTGAAATGACTTCATTTGTTTATTCGTTCATTCTTTTAAAAACTTTATTATAATTTATACATTTATTTATTATTTATATAATTAATATAAATAATTATTTGTGTAACATTTGATTTGGCTCACACCAATGAATGCCTTTTTATCCAATCCTGTATCAGATAATATGAGCATTATTGATTCTGAGCTTCATGGATGCCTTCCGCTGGTGTTTATTTTTGTATCCCTATTACCATGCACCATTTTGGCTTAATGATCATTGTACATTACAGCAAAAAAAAGACACATTTGAACCCATATGTCTGATGATTTGCACACCCACATCAGTTATGAGGCATCTAATATCTGCTGTCATTGAGGAGTTTTGCGGGAACGAGAGGGGAAATGAGCTCTAGCAAACAGCTTGGAGTGGATAAATGATCCGGCACACGTTCTGCAGGGTTCCTCCATAAACTCATCCGTTAATGGGTCTATTTTTAGCTCTAATTTGCCTTCCTCATCAACATAAACAATGAAAGCGTTTTACGGCCTTAAAACATCCGATTCGTTTTGATCTCTCGGATGTAACGCACCTGCTTTACATGAAAACAACCGAAATGCTGTGGTTATGCCATCAGAATCATAATAATCTAGCAAGCTGGTCTAGGCTAATGTGTTGAAGGCAATAAGTTTGGAGTAAAAATGCAGTCTGAAAAAAACATCTTCAGCAATGTTTTATGAAAACATAATGGCAGCTTGTTGTTAGGACCATACTTAAAAAAAAAAAGATGGACGGCACATCTTTCCACTGTAGAAAAACAAAGCCAAAATATCCCAGAAACGGTTGTTGGCAATTACGTGGCCCCGCCCACACTCCTGATCCTGCAGACTCATTCGCAGTCACAGCTGTCAATCATCACGTTACACTCTAAAAAAACACTGGGTTAAAAACAACCCAAGGGCTGGGTAAATATAGGACAGAACACATGTTGGGTTCATTTTACCTAGCAAATTGGGTTGTTTATTTAACCCAGCATAATGGGTTGATTCATTTTACTATAGTACTAGCTTTTTTATTATTTTACTTCATACATGAATTAATGTTGACGAATTAACTTAAATCCTTTAAAATTAAAAAAAAATACTCGACACAACCACTGGTTTGCTTGATAATTCCTTTTTTTTAAATCATATTTTACAGTATAGCATATTTTATATAGATTTGGATACATATTGCATACATTTAAGCTTGTTTAACAAATATTAGAAGTAAAAATTAAGAAGTACTTCAAGTGTAATGGACCAGTCTCTGTTGTCCCGTTTCCACCGTAATGGCGCTGGATCTCGTGCCGGAGCTTGTGTCATGTTTTAACTTCAGACTGCCGCCCTGCGTTTCACTTGTAGCCGAAATATGACTGACTTCATAACCTGTCCATGAACAATCAGTGTACAGTTCTGAGAACATATTCTAACTTTTTAAGAATTTATATTCTGTATCTTTTTTTGAATAAAATCATAACATTTTATGCAACTTGCAAGGCACCAGGCGTTTCCATCACGATATACCAATTAAACGATATACGGAATAATAATGAATTTATATATACAAAAAATGTACACAAACCTGTATTTTACAGAAGACATACACCCATTTGACAGAGCTGCAGTGCTCTCTTCTGAAGAGGGCGCAAAAAGCCCACAGTAAATAACTCAAACACTGGGTTGATATATCTGATCCAGGAGCTGGGTTACACAAAAACTACCCAAACACTGGGTTGTTACGTCTGATCCAGGATCTGGGTAACACAAAAACTACCCAAACACTGGGTTGTTACGTCTGATCCAGGATCTGGGTAACACAAAAACTACCCAAACACTGGGTTGTTATGTCTGATCCAGAATCTGGGTAACACCAAAACTACCTAAACACTGGGTTGTTACGTCTGATCCAGGATCTGGGTAACACCAAAACTACCCAAACACTGGGTTGTTATGTCTGATCCAGAATCTGGGTAACACCAAAACTACCTAAACACTGGGTTGTTACGTCTGATCCAGGGTCTGGGTAACACCAAAACTACCCAAACACTGGGTTGTTACGTCTGATCCAGGATCTGGGTAACACCAAAACTACCCAAACACTGAAATAATAAACAAAATATGTATCCATAAAGCTCAACCCAGTATTTGGGTAGAACAAATAATCCAAGATTTTTTAGGGCTTTTTGTACACCCTGTTTTAACTAAAACCAAACTTACTGGAAAAAACTAATACTTGAACATACTTTGGCAGGATGAGAACTACTACTACTACTAAAATGACTGAACCCATCTTAAAAAAAAAAGAAAGTCCTGTTTGATTGCATGAAGAGGGTGGGGTTTATGACCTAATCAAAATGCTGTGGCTTCATGTTGTAGGACATGTGCGACACACTTGATTAGGACCAATAAATCCACCAGTCCAAGAACCGACTTTCAGTTGAAATATTAGTAACGAAAGAGTTTTGTCACATATTTGTAGCATATTCTATAAGACCATGTGCTTTGGCAACTTTATCTGAGATAACGACTTAATTAGCTTTGACAGATCGGCTACACTAACTCATACTTTGAGTTGTCCTCCCGATCTGCTCTTGTTAAAGTCTCACTGAAGTCAAGTCACCTTTATTTATATAGCGCTTTTTACAATACAGATTGTATCAAAGCAGCTTCACATTGATAACATGAAAATAATACAACAAAGTTTGTTTCTAGAAGAAGACTGCATCATCGTCCACCCTAAGTAAGGCAGATCAATAATATTGTTGAATATTAAATGTCCCCAACTAAGCAAGCCAAAAGCCAAGGCAACAGTGGCAAGGAACCAAAACTCCATCAGTGACAGAATGGAGAAAAAAACCTTGGGAGAAACCAGGCTCAGTCGGGGCCAGTTCTCCTCTGGCCAACGAGCGAACAGTGTATGATTATGATCCAGGCAGCATTACAGGTCAGAAGTCAGATTGGATCAGAACATTCAGAATATTATCCAGTTCCATCTGGTTGGAAGTCGGAGTCATCACTTCCGGTATGGAGAGGATTTTATTGAGGATCAGTGCCGATGGCTGTCGTGTCGATGAGGCCTTCACAGGGCTGAAGTGTCTTGGAACGCACAGCTTTGTTTGATGCGTTGACGTAATTTCCACTGAAACAGGAAGTTAAGGCGGGACATATTGAAAAGTTCTTCAAACAGCCAATAGCGTTTAGTTTACCTCACAGACTGCGAGTCGCACTTGAAACCGCTCCATGGAAGTGAATTCGAGTGCTGATGATACGCTGGATTCAATAGTAGAGGTGTGAATAAATTCTAGACATTTCATTCTAAATAAAATTCGAGCGTTTGAGCAACCGAACACACATCTCCAACCCATACTGATCCTGACATGTCAACGGTCGCTTTGGCCAGGTGGTGTTTATAGTGTAGGGGGCGGAGCTTTAGATTCTAGAGAGCATTTGATTGGACAGAAGATGCGATGAGAAGCTGAAGTCTGCGGTGATGTCATAAAAATCCGTGATCCATTTTAGCGGAAGTGAGAGACTGTAAGTTTTGAATGCTTGTATCTCCTAAATGCGAATTCTGTCATTGTTTTGGACACACACCAGCTTATTCATAACCTTAAGGCTAACATATTCATACTAAAAGCTAAAAAACGTACATTTATATTTCAGGGAGCCTTTAAGCCCGAACGGCAGCTTTATAGTTGACGTCTGCAGTGTTTCTGTATGCAGCTGGAGTTCTTCAAGTCCAACATGTTTAGCTCTCACTAACTGGATCCACATTTGCATAGATGCGCGCTTGTAAAGGTTTTTGAGGGATCATGGGAGATGTTTGCAGCTTACTGAGAAACTCTCCCAATAATATGATTAACTCTGAACGTGTCTGTTTATCTCTGAAAAAGAAAACACAGGAAGAGTCTCAAGCGTAGATGCACAACACTGCTGTAGAATAGGATTTGTCAGGAAAGATTAATGGAGACAGGATGTCAGCTGGTGTAACAGGATGTGATGTCAACATTTTGTGACCCTAATTACTCTGAGAAGATGTTCTCTTCTTCTGTAGTGTGTCTTTGTGTCCCTCCAACCACATCTTGATATTAATCATTCTAAGCAAACAGTGTCAGACGTCACGGATCAGTGCCACTAAAAAACTCATAGTGCTTTTGCTTCTGGGTGTTACAGCTGTTGAGGTGATCTGTGTGTTGTCTTTGATGATTTTATATTTTTTGTTAGACAGAAATAATAGAGTGACAGGAATTATTTTGGAGAGATCAGGAGATGTTGCAGATCAGCGTTTGAAAGAAGTGTCTTCTGTTCACCAAGGCTGCATTTATTTGATCAAAAATACAGTGAAAAAGTTACATTGTGAAATATTATTACAATTTAAAAAAAATAAAAATGTTATTTAATGTTATTTAAAATGTAATGTATTCCCACGATGGTTAAACTGGATTTTCAGTCTGCATTGTCGCATGATCCTTCAGAAATTCTGTGCTCTGAAAATCAGGACTTTTGAACTGTTAGTTTTAGTGAATCAGTTCAAAAAGATGAAATATTAATTGAAATATTAATCGAAAGTGCGGCATTTTTCATGTTTTAGATAAAATATATGTTCACCATTTTTGTACTGTCTGTTGTCACAGTGGTGCATATTAATAAATGAATATAAGAGCTGCACGAATATATATATATATATATATATATATATATATATATATATATATATATATATAGAGAGAGAGAGAGAGAGAGAGAGAGAGAGAGAGAGAGAGCGAGAGAGAGATTCTCACATGATTCTGAATAGACTAGGTTCTGACAAAATGTTAATTTAATATTTTATTTTAATTTGTTTTTTTTTAAATCGTTTTGAATGAATGATTCATTGACTCAATGAAAAAAAAAATTGTTTCATGAATCAGTGTTTTCTTGAATGATTGAATGACAAATACATTTTAAACAATCACTAATCACTTATTAATGTAATTAATGCAATCGATATTACTATATATACAGTATATACATTTTTATATACATATATATATATATATAATATTATTTTTATATAATTATTTAAAATAATTCTAATTATTCTGTTCATTTAGTGTGAAAAACATTTTTATAATAATAAAAAATTATAATAAAATATAATACAAAAAAACATTATTTAAAAAATATATATATTTGTTAGTATTTGTAAGATATATATAAAAAAAAATTATAAATAAGATAAAAATGCTGAGAGATTATTGTACTCATTTATTACTGCCAGTAACTCTAGCTGATGTCTTTTCACAGATCTCCTCATTATGCGTGTCCTGAAGTGATCCGGGTGAGTAATACTTCTACTTTGTGGAAGAAAAAAGAGAATTCTGAATGGAAGAGCTGATCTCTAATGAGAGTTGTGTTCTAGGGAGAGAAGTATGACGGAAGGAAAGCAGACGTTTGGAGCTGTGGGGTCATCCTCTTCGCCCTGTTGGTGGTGAGTCACTCGAGACTTCACCTCGGACAAACTAACATGTCTGTCAACAATTACTCACATTCATGTTGTTCTAAACCCATTGTCATTCATTTCTTTTGAGAAACATAAAATATGTTTGCATTCAGTGTATGGAAGAAAGATTAAAGACTAATTTTTGCATGAGCTAGATATTTTCCCTTCAGTTCACAAACAACATTCAAACACATTTTATGATGTTGCTGATTTGAAAAGTGCGCTGGATATTGAAGATAAAGTCATGTTTTCAGAATGTCGTCATCGAGAAATGGTATTTTGTGAAAAGGAACATGCATATGTGAATGAAGGCTGGGAATTGATGTTTCTAAGAGAGCAAGTGTTGGCCGCACCTCTGCACTGCATTATTAGCATTGGATCTGAATGCTTTTGGACCGCAGCGATGTCCCAGGAGGTCCAGCTCAGTTGAAATGCTCCTGTTCTGTTTGGAGAGTAAAAACAGAGACGCTTGAGTCTGAGAGGTTTATCTCTGCACGCTGAGACGCTGTTCTGATTTTAAAGCACAGCTGGATTGTTTTTGACGTTGTAGAAATGATGAGTGAGTTTCTTCAGAGATTATTCTGTGTACCTGCAGAACTCCACATTACATTCAAACAACCACTTTTCTTTTTTCCCTTCACCTCATCTTGTCTCTTCTCTCCTGTCCTCTTTTATCTTTTTTATGTCATCTCATTTCGTCTTGGTCTCATGTGATCTCGCCTCGTTTTGTCTCTTCTTTTCTCATCTCATTTTGTCTCATCTTGCATCATGCAAGTTTTTGTCCCTTCTTTCATTTTGTCTCATTTCGTTTGATCTTGTCAAGTTCTTCTGTTTTTCTCTTGTCTTATCTCATTTGGTCTCAGCTTGTTTCACCTCGTCTTGTCTTGTTTTTTTGTTCTCTTCTTTCTGTTTGTCTAGTTTGTCTTAACTCATTTAATTTTGTCTCATCTCAAGTCGTTTCGTCTCTTCAGGTTTTCGTCTCGTCTCATCCCACCGCATCTCAGTTTATCTCGTCTCATGTCACCTTGACTATTTCATTTTGTCTCATCTTGTTGCATTTCATTTTGTCTTGTTTTGCTTGGTCTCATGCCATATTGTTTTGTCTCCTCTCTTCTGTTTTACTTTCATCTCATTGCTTCTCATCTCATGTCACTTTGTCTTGTCTTATTTTGGTCTCATTTCGTTTGATCTTGTCAAGTTCTTCTGTTTTTCTCTTGTCTTATCTCATTTAGTCTCAGCTCGTTTCACCTCGTCTTGTTTTTGTTCTCTTCTTTCTGTTTGTCTAGTTTGTCTCATCTCAAGTTGTTTCATCTCTTCTCTTCAGTTTTCATCTCGTCTCATCCCACCGCATCTCAGTTTATCTCGGCTCATGTCACCTTGACTCTTGACTCTTTTTGTCTCATCTTTTGATTTTGTCTCATCTCGTTGCATTTCATTTTGTCTCGTTTTGTTTGGTCTCGTGCCATATTGTTTTTTCTCTTCTCTTCTCTTCTCTTCTCTTCTCTTCTCTTCTCTTCTCTTCTCTTCTCTTCTCTCTCTTCTTCTTCTCTTCTCTTCTCTTCTCTTCTCTTCTCTCTATCTCCTCCTCTCTTCTCGTCTTCTCTTCTCTTCTCATCTCATCTTCTCTTCTCATCTTCTCCTCTCTTCTCTTCTCTTCTCTTCTCTTCTCTTCTCTTCTCTCTCTTCTCTTCTCTTCTCTTCTCTTCTCCTCTCCTCTCCTCTCCTCGTCTCCTCTCCTCTCCTCTCCTCTCCTCTCCTCTTCTCTTCTCTTCTCTTCTCTTCTCTTCTCTTCTCTTCTCTTCTCTTCTCTTCTCTTCTCTTCTCTTCTCTTCTCTTCTCTTCTCTTCTCTTCTCTTCTCTTCTCTTCTCCTCTCTTATCTCCTCCTCTCTTCTCGTCTTCTCTTCTCATCTTCTCTTCTCATCTTCTCTTCTCCTCTCTTCTCTTCTCTTCTCTTCTCTTCTCTTCTCTTCTCTTCTCTTCTCTTTCTCTTCTCTTCTCTTCTCTTCTCGTCTCTTCTCTTCTCTTCTCTTCTCTTCTCTTCTCTTCTCTTCTCTTCTCTCCTCTCCTCTCCTCTCCTCTCTCTCCTCTCCTCTCCTCTTCTATTCTCTTCTCTTCTCCTCTCTCTTCTCATCTTCTCTTCTCATCTTCTCTTCTCCTCTCTTCTCTTCTCTTCTCTTCTCTTCTCTTCTCTTCTCTTCTCTTCTCTTCTCTTCTCTTCTCTTCTCTTCTCTTCTCTTCTCTTCTCTCCTCTCCTCTCCTCTCCTCCTCTCCTCTCGTCTCCTCTCCTCTCGTCTCCTCTCCTCTCCTCTCCTCTCCCTCTCCTCTTCTCTCCTCTTCTCTTCTCTTCTCTTCTCTTCTCTTCTCTTCTCTTCTCTTCTCTCTCCTCTCTTATCTACTCTTCTCTTCTCCTCCTCTCTTCTCGTCTTCTCTTCTCATCTTCTCTTCTCATCTTCTCTTCTCATCTTCTCTTCTCCTCTCTTCTCTTTCTCTTCTCTTCTCTTCTCTTCTCTTCTCTTCTCTTCTCTTCTCCTCTCCTCTCCTCTCCTCTCCTCTCCTCTCTTCTCTTCTCTTCTCTTCTCTTCTCTTCTCTTCTCTTCTCTTCTCTTCTCTTCTCTTCTCTTCTCTTCTCTTCTCTTCTCTTCTCTTCTCTTCTCTCCTCTCCTCTCCTCTCCTCCTCTCTTCTCATCTTCTCTCTTCTCATCTTTTCTCCTCTCTTCTCTTCTCTTCTCCTCTCCTCTCCTCTCCTCTCCTCTCCTCCTCTCCTCTCCTCTCCTCTCCTCTCCTCTCCTCTCCTCTCCTCTCTCTCCTCTCCTCTCCTCTCCTCTCGTCTCCGTCTCCTCTCCTCTCCTCTCCTCTCCTCTCCTCTCCTCTCCTCTCCTCTCCTCTCCTCTCCTCTCCTCTCCTCTCCTCTCCTCTTCTCATTGCATCTTGTCTGATGTAACCTTGTCTCGTATCATTTTTGTCTCTTCTTTTATTTTATCTCATGTGTTGCATTTAATTTGGTCTTGTCTCTTCTCTTCTGTTTTCTTCTCTCAGGATCACTGCTCTCATCTCATTGTCTCATTTCATGTCACCATGCCACCATGTCTTGTTGTTGTCAATTCTCATCTTATATTTTGTCATCACACTGAGATTTTTATCTTTTGTCTCTGCTCTTTTTTTAATTTGGTTTTTAACCCCATCTTGTTTTGTTTTTATCTATTCTAATGGCATCTCATTTAGTCTTATCTCATGTTGTCTTGTTTTCTTCGTTCACTTTAACTCATCTAACTGCATCTCATGTCGTCTTGTCTCACTATGTCTCACCTTCTCATCCATCTTTAATTTTGTCTCAACTCATTTCACCTAATTTATTTTGCATCTTGTTTTGTCTCGTCTCACATTTATTTTTATTTTTTTACTTTGTTCTTCTGAAGTTCACTCATTCGTCGCTTTATGAAATATATATATATATATTGACCTGATGTAGAAAGGCAGACGGTTCCAAAACCAAAAACAAAATTGACTGCTGGCAGACGAACTGTTCTTCTGTAGACGTACTCTATGCTGAATACACAAAATCCTCTCAGATCCAAAGTGATTGGAGTGCATTTATGCTCTCATCCTGTCTCTTTAGTTTTTTGTTATTCGTCTGTTTTGTTTTTTCATCAGAAATGAAACCTCTTCATCCTCATCTATAGCATGTCAGCAGTACACACATGAAAAAGTTGCAGAGCAAGATTTAATAAATAAAAACTTAGCATTTATGGGTCAATCCTCTAAGCACTTTTTCTTCTAATTTGTTCCATTTTCCATCAATCCTCATTTGCTCTGTATTTCCCCTCAGACTGATGCATTGTCTTTCTTTTGTTGTCTGTGTCTTTCTTTCAGGGCGCTCTGCCGTTTGACGATGATAATTTACGAAACTTGTTAGAAAAAGTGAAGCTGGGGGTGTTTCACATGCCCCATTTTATTCCACCGGACTGCCAGAACCTTCTGCGAGGAATGATCGAGGTCGAAGCCGGGAAACGGTTACCAGTAAGTTCTGCCAAACTACTGTGCTTGAACTGATGGGATCATGCCAGATGTTTTTATGGATATTTATGGATTTATAATTTGAATTCTGGTAAACTAACTAGTAATTTTAGGATGTGTTCACACTTGTAGTTCGGTTCGCTTGGTTCGTTTAGTCCGAAAACAAAACAAAAAACATTTAGTCCTGGTCCGCTTAGCATTCACATTGGCATTTTTAACACTGAACCTAAAGATACCGAGCCTAAAGGCATAAGGATATGTTCACAATCTGATTGGTCAGCTTTTATGATGTAGATTTTGCAACGGAACTTACCGAATATACAGAACAATGCTGTGTTCTTGGATAAATGCACTTGTTGTATGTGCGAAGCTACATATGATGGTGTTTTGACCAGCTGAGAACTCGTGAAGAGCTTTTAAAATGCGTAAAGGAGTCAAAATAGCGTCAGGAATCCCTCCGTCACACACACACACGAATATCTGCTGTGAGGAGACGTGGTTCTGACTCAGCGCAACTATGATGAGAAAAAAACAGGTATGCTTGAGCTTTCTGTCCTTTTTAGGGTCGCATCTTGTGACATCATGTCCCGATTTTGGTTCATTTACATGTCTTTGGTCCGTGTTGCGTTCATATTTCAGTCGAAACCACACCAGAGTTCATTTGGAAGCGGACGAAGACTCATCTTTTCAGTGGTCTCGGTCCACTTGTTTGGTGCGCCAGGGTTCGGATGGCAGCGTTCACATTCAAATGAACCGCACTAACAGAGAAATCGCACCAGAGTTCATTTTAATCAAACCAAACCAAACCTGCCAAGTGTTAACACACCCTTATAGTATCATCATAAAGTCTGGTCCACTTTGACACTGGATAAGAATTGCCCACTCAGAAAGGCAGAGACGTCTTAACTGACATATAAAGTGACTATACTGTTTTTTTATGTGAAGGTTTTTAAGTGAAGCATGAAAAAGCTAATGCATTTTTGTGTGCAATATGTAAGAACTCATAAGAACTCGCATTACTAAAGGCACTACACTATGCGACTTTAAAATCAGAACATATTTTTAAATTATAGGCACTTGCCGACTTTATAAATGGTTACATGAAAAACTGGGCATCATACGCTAAGGCCGTGTGTCCGCTCTTCTGAAATGCCGCTTCGGTGGCTCAGCGTTTTTCCAGTTGAGACGCTATAATATGTGCTATGATACAGAATAACCACAGAACTGATACTAGTATCTGTTTTCGCAAATAGTTTGTTTCTGAATTTAAAAATGTCGATACAATGTAACGTACTGCCTCTGGCATGAGTATTGGATGAAGAGATGTGCTTCTTGTTGTCATTTGTTATCGTTGTACAAGCAGAATGTGGCGGTTGGTCGGTGTGGTATTAGTCCCGCCCCTCCTCCACTGTGATTGGACGGCTGGGTAAAAAGTGACAGTGATGAGCGCTGCGCTTTACCCAAAGTTGAACATTCTTCAATTCTTGGCGACCGGTAGATAACATTCAGTGTGAAATAGATGCTAAGCGCCTTGTGTTTTAAAAACTCGGCGCTCCCATTGGAAACAATTAGATAAATATGCTAACCTCAGGAAGAAAACACTTTTGGTGGACACAAGGCCTAAACCATGAAAAATATCCACAAAATATCAAACATGTTTTGATGTCCTCTGACTGGATGGAAACATAGTCTGATGCTAAAAAATCATATTCTGTGCCCATTATACACAAAAATCTGCACTCTTTCGGCAATTATTGTGGACTCATCCAGACTGTGAATTGGAGCTAAAGTCGTAGTTTATTCGAGCCTTATGTTGGACAACATGGTGCAGATAATATTCCTTTGGTTGCAAATGCCCTCTGTGTTCTTCATGTATAATAAATGCGCTCCGCTAGCGGTCAGAGAAAGATGGGATTTTAGGACCCGAATGGACAATTATGGGTATACTTGAATACGAGTTTCTGCCGTTTCCTGACTCTCTTGTCTTAGATTCAGTGGGAAACCTTGACCCTGTGACTCGTCTATAAAGAGAAAGTGTGGTTTAAAGTTTGATGAGCTGATAGTAAAGCTAGGACGGTTCAAAGGAAGAGTGTTTATCAGCGGTGAGGTTGTGTGTTTGGAGATCCCCTCACACACATCTGCTATCACCGTGACCTTTCTCACTTCACAGAGGAAGCATATTCAAACCAAGAAAAAGCTGCTTTTGACTTGAATAAATGAATAAAAAGTCAGAGTCCCCCTGGAACTGCTGTCTGTCAGTGTGTCGGACGGTGGTGTCAAACACTTTGACAGGAGAAAGAAGGGACAGAATATTTGCTGAGATGCTATAGAACGCTATTGAATCCAAATCATGAGCATGTCAAGAGGCAAACGGTCTTTTTTTCTTGGTGCAAAGGGTCAAGGGAGTTCTTCGTTTGTCTGTCCTTATGTTGGATGAATCTCTTGAAACCTGTAAGGAACATATCCGGCTTGTTTTTTTGCCCCATAATCAAAAACATAATTAATTAATAATAATAAAAAAAAGAACAAATATATTTAGCATAAATAACACACAAAAAAAAAATTATGCCTCATTTTGTTTATGGTTTTGATTTTTATTGATTGCGAAAATATGTGAGAAAATTCATTAAAAAAACTCATTAATACAAAATATGATATTAATTCATTTATTACAGATCTAAAACTTTTGAATGGTAGTATATATGAAGAGTTCAGATGCAAAAGCCTCTAAGTGCCATCTGAAATTTTCTTCTAAAATGAGCATTTTTTTCAAGCTTGTATGTTCAGTTCAGTAATTTCACTTTAATGACAATTAATAGGTCATTTTCAATGCCATTAAAGTGAAATAACTGAACATAAACATACAAGATTAATAAAAAAATGATCATTCTAGAAGAAAATTTCAGATGGCACAGTTTTAGATCTGTAATTTTTTTTAAATGTTTTTAAAAGAAGTCTCTTCTGCTCACCAAGGCTGCATTTATTTGATCACAAATACAGTTAAACAGTAATATTGTGAAATATAATTACAATTTAAAATAACTGTTTTCTATTTTAATATACTGTATGTTAATATGTAATTTATTCCTGTGATCAAAGCTGTATTTTCAGCATCATTACTCCAGTCTTCAGTGTCACATGATCCTTCAGATATCATTCTGATATGATAATTTGCTGCTCAAGAAACATTTTTGATTATTATCAATGATGAATAGAAAGTTCAAAAGAACAGCATTTATCTGAAACAGAAAGCTTTTGTAACATTATACACTGGCGTTCAAACGTTTGAGGTCAGTAAGAATTAATGTATTTTTTTATTAGAAAGAAATTTTAAAAAATGAATACAAGCTTGCATTAAATTGTGTCAGATTTCTATTTATAGTATTTGTCCTGTTTAATTTAGTTTGTTTATGCTGTTCATGCTGATTGAGTTATTATTATTATTATTTTTATTGTAATAAAGTTAAAAAAAGGTCCTGACATTATAATAATGAAAATCTGAAGGGGGAAATGTGTTTAATTATCATGAAAATAATCGTATAATGCAAATTCATTTTCATTCATGCAAAATCAAATTCTTTTCTTTTTCTTTTGATTTTGGCCTGAAATGTCACAGTAACCTTGAGGACATTTAGTCTTCACAGTTCATAAGGAGTCGGTTCTCTTCACATCGACCGCCTCCGTCACGATTACATCACACTTCTTTACAGACACAGTCATAGCATTCACACACTCAGCAGGAAGAGTTTCAAGACGAAGCTTAACTTACACTGGAAGTGGAACTGAAATTTCTTATAATTTCTCCTAGACTACAAATGGAGACTTGCTGAGGTCTCCTGGTTCTCAGAACTCAGAAGAGATCTTAACAATTGTATGTTAAGAATTGCCTCATTTGTTTCTTTTTTTTTCTTTCTCCTTGAGAATTTTAGGAGTAATGTGTGAGAAAAAGAAAGACAAACTCATGACATTATAGCCTAGTGTTCTCGCTGTACTCTTGCAGAACATTGTCTTATGATCACATCCCACGTCTCGTTGCCTTTTACGAGCGTGGCATTTTAATGAGTCCGAATGGCTCTCAAGGACATGAGAAACACGTGTTTAAGTCGGTGATGGAGTTTGATAGTGCACTGAATTGTATCTCAGAAAGCCATTTAACAATACATGTTCACAATGAACAATTAAATGATTCACTTTCCCAATGTAAATCCCAAAATTCACAACATGAATTCACAACACAAAATGTCTACTCTCTACCATAAAACTCTAAAATCAATAGGCTATCACATTTGCATTCATGTTGATATTCGGGAAAACAGCACTCTATATCATGTTATAAATATTAAAAACAAGAACTCATACAGTTCAAGAACTTAAAGATATCTTGATTTTTTCTGAGAGTTCTTGAACTGTATGAGCACAAGCGGATGGAGGCCTTTTTGATGCGAGGCCTGTTTCAAGTGAAGCAAAGTCCTCTACTGGTGATGGGAAAATATGGATATCAACAAAGATAATTATCATCCAATGTAGTGAAAATTCTTTATTGTTGACCCCTGTTTAATAAACACTCTTAATCGAAATTCAGCAAATCTACACATCCGATACTTCTGGTATCAATGCATTCGCTTTTCTGTCCAGTTATATTTTTGTCTTCTGCATATTTTTCTATATATTTATGATGAAAAAATGGTGACCAAATTGCATTGGATAATTTATTAAAGAACCAAACTGAAGGACATATTCGGCACAAATGAAAGTAGATTTTTTTCTTCACCTTAATATTTGTCACATTAAAGGGATAGTTATACCGTGATTTACTCACCGTCAAGCTATCCAGTGTGTATATGACTATCTTCTTTCAGTTATATTTAAAAATATCCTGGCTCTTCCAAGCTTTATAATGGGAGTTAATGAGGGGTGAGATTAACCCCCTGAAGACGTACTTTTAATGATGGATGGATGCATTTTTTTTTTCCGGCTTCAAAATCTCGCCTCCCATTCACTCCCATTATAAAGCTTGGAAGAGCCAGGAAATGTTTAAATATATCTCAGATTGTGTTCGTCTGAAAGACGATAGTCATATACACCTTGAGGCTGAGTAAATCATGGGATCATTGTCATTTTATGGTTGAACTATCCCTTTAAGTTCAAAGCGATGAATGTTTTCACACAAATCTGTTTGCATAAAAACTCTACTGAGTCAGTCCCCATATTAAACAAACTTGGCCATTAAAGTTTTTAAATAGTACCTGTGCATTTTCTTAGTTAATTATATTTCTTAAATGAAAATCTTTTTCGTTGGAGGGTGTTGCATGCAAGCAAATGCATGTGTCTGAGTGTGTAACATTAGCATATGTAAAATGCATATCATAGAAACAGATGATTGAAAAATGTTATGACCCCCTCAAGCATAGATATGCAAATAATAATTGGATATCACGGCACCTCTCATCTCTACACACAGTAATTTGTCATCACATGGTGATGTATCTTTCTTCATATTAAAAGTGAACGGTGATCTGTGTGTCTAGATTACCTGCAGCCCTGGACTCACTCCAGTATTAATCTTGTGCACACTTTGGTGCTCTTGATGTGGATCTGCGGTCTCATGGCCTTCGCTTACACGTCTCGAGACTGTAGGGTGTCCCATTCGTCATTTTTCAGGAGTCTCATGTTCTCCCTCAGTGGCCCGTATACTGCAACATTGGACTTCACAGCGGACTCACTCCCAACACTTTAAAAGCTGGTGCTTTATGCCGCATATATTGGCCAAGAATCGCCCACTTATTGTGAAAGAGACTCTTTGAATGATATGTAAAGCAGCCAACTGTGTTTGTTCTGTTTTTATGTGCCTTATTATGGGGTAGACAAATGTGAAATCTTGAAATCTTTCAGTTTTGATTTAGTGAGCCTCACAAATGTTAACGAATCCAGTCATGAATCAAACTATATTAACATTTAAAATAGTCTTAATTTAAAATATATTCAAAAATAGTAGTTAAATTAAAACCATAACTTAAAACGTACTCGGTTACTAACGTAACCTCGGTTCTCTCTAGAAGAGGGAACGAGTACTGCGTTCGTAGAACGCTACGGGAAAAGTCTCTTTTCACGAAATACTGAAGCAAAATTATCCTTAATTTTCATATTTGTAAAACGCATTGCGGCAGTGCACAGCCATGGCGAGACGGCTCGCTCACTCATTGGCTGTTCTGCGGCAACTGCATGAGCCTATCGAGCGAGGGCTGATGCAACATCAGACCAATGAGAGTGCTTCGCGCGCTCCTCGTCACATCCCGCCGAAACGGGTGTGGCCATCCCCTATAAAAGGAGCTCGAGTAGGCTGATTCAACTGGTTTTCATCGCCGAAGCGAACCAGAGCGAACCGCGCGCACGGCAGGGAACGCAGTACTCGTTCCCTCTTCTAGAGAGAACCGAGGTTACGTTAGTAACCGAGTACGTTCTCTTACGAGAGTTCTCTCGTACTGCGTTCGTAGAACGCTACGGGAACCACTTGTAAGACGCCGTGCGTGCTGGGATGAGAAAACACCGACCACTGGAAGCTAGTCCAGGTATACAGTGCATAATCACCCGGTAGACTTCGGAGAGTCTGGAGGGGGGGGGGGAACAACCACCCTCAGATAGCTGCGTCCTAAGACGCGATATAACATCACATAGGCAGGGGGAGGCCTGGCTAATGTGGGAAATGTGGGTCTTACGTAATTTCGCCCAAATGGATGCGCCCTTAAGCGCGATACAACGTCACATAGGCAGGGAGAGCCTGGCTGATGTGGGAAATGTGGGACTTACACACTTTCGCCCAAATAGGTGCGTTCTAGACGCGATATAACATCACATAGGCAGGAGGGAGCCTGGCTAATGTGGGAAAAAACATGGGTCTTACACAATTCTGCCCAGAAAACTTCGGCGGCGCTGTGCGTCTACGATATCAGTGCCGTGTTTAGACAGCTGACTCGAATACACCGAAAATACTTGGCTTGCAAGTGCGGTGAAGTCTTCGGTGGCGTTGTGCGCCTGCGAAATCAGTGTCCTGGTTAGACAGCTGATTCGGCTAAACCGAAAACAACCTGGCCTGCAAGGCGGGAACTTCTAGGTTGTAGAACCTTATGAATGTAGACGGCGAGGCCCAGCCCGCCGCCGTACATATTTCCTGTAAGGAAATCCCGCTAGACCAGGCCCACGATGAGGCAACGCCTCTCGTGGAATGCGCTCTAATGCCCAAGGGGCACTGAAGGCCCTTGGTGGTATAAGCCATTGTTATGGCGTCAACCACCCACCTGGACAGGCTCTGTTTCGAAACAGCCGTTCCCTTGGAACGTCCACTGAACGAGACAAAGAGCTGCTCCGTCTGTCTGAAGGCAGCGGAGCGGGACACATAAGCTCTTAAAGCCCTAACGGGGCAAAGACAGCTCGAGTCCCCTTCCTCGTTTGATCCCGGCAGGGCAGACAGGGAAATAACCTGAGCCCTAAACGGAGTGTTGAGGGATTTCGGCACGTAGCCGTGCCTAGGTTTGAGTATGACTTTGGAGTCATTGGGCCCAAACTCCAAGCACGTTGGACTCACAGAGAGCGCGTGCAGATCGCCTATGCGCTTCACCGAAGCGAGGGCCATCAAAACACCGTTTTGAAAGACAGATGTTTGAGGCTGACAGATTGGATAGGCTCAAAGGGGGGACCTTTCATGGCTGCCAAGACCGTAGAAAGGTCCCACACCGGGACTGAGGGAGGTCTGGGGGGATTCAGCCTCCTAGCTCCCCTGAGGAAGCGGATGACTAAATCGTTCCTTCCCAGTGACTGGCCTGGCGTTGCTGTCGAGCACGCTGCGATAGCCGCCACATAGACTTTGAGCGTGGAAGGGGATCTGCCCTTGTCCAACAGCTCTTGTAGGAAGGAGAGAACCTCCGTCACCTCACAATCGAGGGGTGACAGGCCCCGAGCTGTACACCAGCTGGAGAAAACCGACCACTTCGAGGCATAAAGCCGCCTGGTGGAAGGCGCTCTAGCCTGAGTGATGGTGTTCAGCACTCCATCCGTGAGACTAACGGGTAACCGTTGAGCGTCCACGCATGAAGGGACCACAGCTCTGGGTGTGGGTGCCAAATCGAGCCCCTGGCCTGCGAGAGGAGATCTCTCCTCAATGGCACTGGCCATGGAGCGGAGTCTGCTAACTGCATCAGGACTGGAAACCAGGCTTGGTTGTCCCAGAACGGTGCTATAAGCAGTACTGGGCATTTCACTTCCCTGACTCGCTCCAGCACCTGAGGTAGGAGGGAGACTGGGGGAAACGCGTATAGCGGGCAGTGCGGCCACTTGTGGGACAGTGCGCTGTCGTTCTTCGAAAAGAACACGGGGCAATGAGCGTTTTCTGGGGACGCGAATAGGTCCACCTCCGCCCTGCCGAATCTCTGCCACAACAGCCGGACTGTTTGTGGGTGTAGAGACCATTCGCCCGTGGGAACGTTGTTCCTGGACAGCCTGTCTGGACCCAGGTTGAGTGTCCCGGGCACATGCACCGCTCTCAGCGAGCGCAGGTTGCGCTGAGCCCATATTAGGAGGCGCTCGGCCAGCCTGAAAAGGGAACTGGATCCGAGACCGCCCTGGCGATTTATGTAGGACACCACGGCCGTGTTGTCCGAGCGGACTACGACGTGTTGGTCCTTGATGTGGGGACAAAAGCGCGTCAGCGCGTTGTGAACTGCTAGCATTTCCAGGCAGTTGATATGATGGAGCTTTTCTCGTTCTGACCAAAGGCCAAAGAACGGCCTGCCCTCGAGCAGCGCTCCCCATCCCGAGGTGGATGCGTCCGTAGACACCACTTTCACTCTCGAGGAAGTCCCCAGGCTTACACCTGAACGGTACCAATCGCCCGCCGCCCATGGTCTCAGGGCTGCTGCGCAGTCTTGATCGACTTTGAGGCGCAATCGGCTGAGTGCCCACGCTCCGCGTGGCACTCGCGCTTTCAACCAGAACTGCAGAGGGCGCATGCGAAGCAGGCCCAGCTGGAGAACTGATGATGCTGAGGCTATGAGGCTCAGCATCCTCTGAAACCGTTTGAGCGGGATAATCGCACCGCAGCGGAAGGACCTCGCTGCGTGCTGTATGCGCAGCGCGCGCTGTTGCGACAGCTGCGCCGTCATAGAACGAGAGTCCAGAACGATGCCCAGAAACGATATAGTTTGGCTGGGGTTCAGGGAGCTCTTCGTCCAATTGATCGTGATACCAAGATTCTCGAGGTGATCGAGTAACATGGTTCTGTGCTCCACGAGCTGAGATCGTGATTGAGCTATGATCAGCCAGTCGTCCAAATAGTTCAGCACTCGCATGCCCCTGAGTCTGAGGGGAGCGAGCGCTGCGTCCATGCACTTCGTAAATGTACGGGGTGCCAGGGACAAGCCGAATGGCAGGACTGTATACTGGTATGCCCGACCCTCGAAGGCGAATCTCAAGAATCGCCTGTGGCGTGACGCTATCTGTATTTGAAAATACGCGTCCTTTAGATCTATCGACATAAACCAGTCTTCTCGGCGAATATGCGCGAGGATTTTGCTGGTCGTGAGCATTTTGAAACTGCGTTTCACTAAAGCTCTGTTTAGTCGTCTTAGATCTAGTATGGGTCTGATACCACCGTCCTTTTTGGGGACTAGGAAGTATCTGCTGTATAGCCCCCCTTCGCTTTGAGCTTGGGATACATGCTGTATCGCCCCATTGCTCA
Organism: Vimba vimba; assembly: GCA_022828995.1. NCBI lineage: Eukaryota > Metazoa > Chordata > Actinopteri > Cypriniformes > Leuciscidae > Vimba > Vimba vimba. The sequence goes on from CM040841.1 coordinate 8,626,307, forward strand.
ACAGTTTTGATATTTCGGCACGAAGTAGGTGTGCTACTTCTGAATTCACCGTAGTTTCGACGCGCGCTGTGAAGCGGGGAGGGCGTCGGCAAAACTGTAGCGAGAAGCCTCTCTTTATAATGTCTAGCACCCAGTCCGAAACCCCTGGAAGCGCGGCCCATGCGTCTGCATGGCCGGCTAGGGGCTGGATGCGAAGTGCGCTCTGTTCGCCGTGCGACAGCGGCGCTTCGGGGTGCGATAACAAAGGCGTTACGCCTGTGACATTTGAGGCGGGGAGCGCGCATATTACAGCGGGCAGAACGCTCATCCTCTACCCCGCTACAGTGCTTAACTGAGTGAGGGAGGTCTGAGAAGGTCTCATGGGACTCATGCAGCCTGCAAGTGAACGTGGGCGGGGACCGGGCACGTTTACTGCTTTGGCCACGCTGTCTGCTTGAGCAGAGCGGGCGCGCACCGATCCCGTTTTAACAGGGAGTCTGTGATCTGCCAGACATAGTGTTTGTGGGCACTGGGAAGTGGGCACTTTGACTATGTCTGGAGCGTGACCGATCTGAGTCGATCTTATGAGCGCGGGCCCTGTGTGCAGGGCTGTGCTTTTGTGTAGGGATGGGCACAAAGGAGTGGGCATCAACACTACATTTATAGCACCATCGGCCGTGGCCGGGACTTTTGAATTTTTTTTTTTTTTTTGGAAGCGCGCTGATCACAGCGGGCAGAACGCCTGCGCTCGACCCCGCTGCGGTGTTTAACCGAGCAGAGGAGGGCTGGGCGAGTCTCGTAGGACATAAAATGGCCAGACATAGTGTTCGTGGGCACTGGGAAGTGGGCACTTTTACTATGTTTGGAGCGCGATCGACCTGAGTCGATTTTATGTGCGCGGGCCCTGTGTGCAGGGCTGTGCTTGTATGTAGGGATGGGCACAGAGGAGTGGGCATCGACACTACATTTATAGCATCATCGGCCGTGGCCGGGACTTTGAAGCGCGTTCTGTCGCGGGGGAAGCGCGCTGATCACAGCGGACAGAACGCCTGCGCTCGACCCCGCTGCGGTGTTTAACCGAGCAGAGGAGGGCTGGGCGAGTCCCGTAGGACATAAAATGGCCGCGAGTAAGTGTGGGCGCGGGAGAGCGGGCACAGTTACTGCAGCGAGTGCACTGTCTGCCTGAGCAGAATTAATGCACACAGGTTTCGTCTTACAGAAACCACAAGGCGTGCAGAACATAGTGTCTGTGGGCACTAGGCAGTGGGCACGTTCACTATGTTGCGCGCGTGATCAACCCGGGTCGAATATTTGAGCACGGGCCCCGTGCGGGACTTCGGTAGAAGTCCGGCCATGTAACACGTGCTCATGGGCTGCAAAAAAAACACGTCTGCAGTTGCCTCTCGGGGAACAGACAGAGTGATTTGCATTCGGCGGCATAATGTTTCTGCCGGCAGACCTGGGATTCGAACTCGGGTCCCCCGCGTCTAAGTCTAAGAATCTACCACTGGACCACAGTGGGGATACATAGACAAAGACAGCGCGAGTATTATCCACACGGCGTTTGCTTGCAGGCATGCGAGAAAGCACAACAAGCAATACTAACATTTTCAGACACCTGAAATATGCTAGAATGAGAGAAGAGTGGACATGCCCAGCTTCAGCGGGGCTGAAAGCACTCCATTCTCATTTCGCCAGTGACGCACGGGAACCGTAGAAACGGTGTTTGGTTGCAGGCAAGCGGGTACCACGCGCTTGCTGACTGCAAAATGCATCTCTGCAGTCGCCTTCAGGGGACCTGACAGAGGGAAGCATTGGCGGCATAAATATAAATGCCGCGAGACCGGGATTCGAACCGCGGTCGTCCGTGCGGAAAACCTATAATTTCACCACTGAGCCACAGTGGGATATAGGCTTTTTAGGCGGCGTCAACATGTATTCTTCGGCGTTTGCTGGCAGGCGAGTGTGTAACACAGACTCACTCTGCTGCAATAATATTTCCAGCCACCCACACGGAGCTGAGAAATGTGAGAGAAAAGAGGTTAGACCGGCCAACGGCGGGACTAAAAACACTCTTTTCTCCTTCGCCGGTAAGTGACGCGTGCAGAGGCAGGGTAGCTTTTCTTGTAACGTAAAGAAAAACTAATCCCGCCATCCGCTTCCAGGAAGGGCAGCCTCGGGAGGATGCCAGGCGAGTCATAAGAGTCACCGTAGGCAATCGGCTCGGAGTGAGGGCGATTCGCCGTCAGCGAGCGCGAGCGCTGCATGAGAAGGCGTCTTGAAAAAGACGCAGCTCTTTTAGGGGGTGAGTGTTGCAGAGCGAACACACACACACACACATACAAAAGAACAATAGTAATGAAAGGATATGGCGTCGGAAAGCGCAGCAGGTACGGCGGTAGAAGGCGGCGCAGGCCTGCGGCTTCAAGGGCTCGTCCCGCTGAAAAGCTTGTTCTCAGACGACGCGTGCTTCCTCGTGATCCAGCGATGCGTGCGCTTCGCTGAAGAGATGAAAATCAGTTGAATCAGCCTACTCGAGCTCCTTTTATAGGGGATGGCCACACCCGTTTCGGCGGGATGTGACGAGGAGCGCGCGAAGCACTCTCATTGGTCTGATGTTGCATCAGCCCTCGCTCGATAGGCTCATGCAGTTGCCGCAGAACAGCCAATGAGTGAGCGAGCCGTCTCGCCATGGCTGTGCACTGCCGCAATGCGTTTTACAAATATGAAAATTAAGGATAATTTTGCTTCAGTATTTCGTGAAAAGAGACTTTTCCCGTAGCGTTCTACGAACGCAGTACGAGAGAACTCTCGTAAGAGAACTAAAACCATAAAACGCATTTTCATTAATTGAAATCAATTTTAATTTTATTTTTTTTACTTATTTAATATTAAGTATAATATTAATATTAATATTAAAAGTATAATAGTAATATAAAAAACTAATATGAAATATCTTTTTTGACGACTTTTACATAAAGGCCAGAAGCAACCCTATATTTGTTTGTTTATTTTTTTCTCTCTTCACAATTAATTGCACTAAATTAATGTTATAAATTGACAGCCCTGATTTAAAATGTTTGAAAATATTATTAAAATAAAAACTAATTTACTAATAAATTAAAATAAAATTTGATTGTTTTAAATTAGTGCTGGGCAACGATTATCACATCCAAAATAAAAGTTTGTGTTTACATAATATATGTGTGTGTACTGTGTATAATTATTTTGTATATATAAATACACACACATGCTTGTATATATTTAAGAAAAAATTGTCATTTATATATAAAATATGTATATTAATATATAATATAATATAAATTATATATATATATATATATATATATATATATATATATATATATATATATATATATATATATATATATATATATATATATACATACATACAGTATATACATGCAAATATTTCTTAAATATATACATGCATTTGTACTGTATTTATATATACAAAATAATTATACACAGTACACACACATATATTATGTAAACACAAACTTTAATTTTGTATGCAATTTGCCCAGCACTATTTTAAATATTTAATCAGACTAAATTAATGTTATAATTTGGCAGCCCTAATAAAAAGAAAAAAAATGTGATTAATTTTTTTTTTTATATCCCAGATTAAGGATTTTTTTTCTAATGGCACCATACTCTTCATTTTAATATTATTTTCGAATTTACTTCTATGAATGTGATTGAGTGATTAATTCGGACTCTTCATAGACGATATATGTTCTCTTGTTGTTTCATGAATTACTGCTGTTTTTCTGACGTGCATCTAACAGTCTCTGTGTGTGGTTCTCTTACAGTTAGAGCTGATCCAGAAGCACACGTGGTACATGTAAGTACATCAACTCCCATCATTTGTTTCTTTAGGGCTGGAAACAATACTTGTGACACACAGAAACAGAATGACTAGAAACAGGATGGGCATCAGGGATAGATGGGGATCAAATGTGAGCGAGTGTTATTGTGTGTGTGCGTGTATGTGTGATAAATGGCACAGACCCCACATGTCAGCAGCAAGGACAAATGTCCCGAGCCCCGGCAGGGATTCGCTGTCCGCTCCGTCGTCTGGCTTCCTCAGGAGAGAGAGAGAGAGAGAGAGAAAGAGAGAGAGAGAAAGAGAGCGCTTGTATCGTGACCTCCTGTCTGACTGCCTCTCTGGGGTCACACACACGGCACACACATGGCACACACACTTCCTGCTCAGCGCCGGCGTTTTTAAGCTGAATACTTATGATTTAGCTGCTCTCATATACACCAGCATCTTTTCTAACAGATGGCAACCACTAATATTTAGAATAGATCTGAGATTAAGGTTATGAAGATGCTTGTCAGGGATTTAGGGTCATGACAAGCTGTAGTTGTTAAGATGTGAATGAACACATGCTGGTGTTGACTTATTAATTGTGCTCTGACACTTTTCTGAACCCAGCGACAGAAGAAATAGAGTATGCATTTCTGTTCACATTCTTATGTCGATATGGTTTGGGATTTATTGTGTACAATTAATTAGTGCTTGCTATTTCAGTGACAAAAATATGTTTGTCTTCATAATCTTACATTAAAAAGCCTCTGAGGCTATTGGTTAATTGTATGTATATATATATATATATATATATATATATATATATATATATATATATATATATATATATATATATATATATATATATATATTCTGCCATGGAATGCCTACTTTTTACAACCTAATCAATTCCCAATAGATACAATTTGTTTAAAAGTAAAAAAAAAAGTTTTTTTTCAAGTCTATAAATCAAGTTTTCCATGACAAAATAGCTTTAATTCGACCTTAGAATAACATATTTAATTGGACATGAACAAAAATGAAGACAGAAGTGACGAAAGTAGTCTATGGTCTATTACATTTGTAATAAGGTCACGCCAAATTTTGGCAATCCATGTCCATGTATTTTCTCCACTGGAAATTATTTGTAAAGGTTCTTTTTTAATATTTCTTGGCTGAATGATTGTCACCCACTAGAACAGTTCTGTCCTCCTTTTTCATTCAAATTCAATAAAAAGAAATTGTCCAAAAATGACAATTGCCTTGAAAAAAATCACCTTGAAAAAAAATTGAAATCGCCCATCCTGTTGTTCCAAACCCGCGTGACTTTCTTTCTTCTGTGGAACACAACAGGAGAAATCTAGCAGAATGTTCACGCAGTCCTTTTCCACACAACACATGTATGTTGTTACTAGCGGCTGATGGTAGAAGGACATCTCAAACATACACAGAACTTGTGTTTGGTGTGTTTGTGTCTTTGAGCTGCTGATCGTCTCAGTGTGAGTGTTTGATATCACTGATGGGCTTGTGCTCTCCACAGAGGAGGGAAGAACGAACCCGAGCCGGAGCAGCCGGTCCCGCGTAAGGTGGCGATCCGCTGTATCCCTTCAGCCGAAGACATCGACCCCGACGTCCTGGAGAGCATGCACTCGCTGGGCTGCTTCCGGGACAAGAACAAGCTGATGAAGGACCTGCTATCTGACGAGTGAGAGATGCACACTGATCTCACATCTGGAGGAAAGAAAGACCCAATGTTCCTCAAATGGGGAAAAAAAAAGGGATCATATTATAGACACATAAGCTTTTATAATCGTGTTGTCCACAGAAAAATTGATAAAGATCTTGTTGTTTAGAATTAAAAAGGTCATGTAAAATTAGAGGACCCAACCTTTATTATTCAATTAGGAATAATCATGTATTATTATTTTCCTTATTTATTTTACCTTTTCCTTTTATTATTAGTTTTATCATTATATCTTATGGATGTATAAAGACAGTTTGTTCAATCTAGAAGGTAGAAAATGATAATTTAGCCATTTCATTTCATTTTCTAATGTGCCTATTTTCATATTTGATACATGGCTATTTCCCGTCTCCTGTTTTATCAGTGAAAATCAGGAGAAGATGATCTATTTCCTTCTGTTGGATCGTAAGGAGAGATACCCCAGCCAAGAAGACCAGAACCTTCCTCCTCGCAATGATGTCGGTAAGAAATGAGCATTCAGATCTCAGAACAGACCAAAACAGAGCTAATAAATGCAGACAAGTACAATTAAAATATATATATGAATATATATATATATATATATATATATATATATATATATATATATATATATATATATACATATACATATACATATATATATATATATATATATATATATATATATATATATATATATATATATATACATATACATACAGGGTTTGAAATTAACACTCGCCAGATGCGGGTAAAAATCAACTGTGGCGGGTAACGCTGTCAAATCACGAGCCAATTTGGCGTTACTTATTATGTTTACTCACTTTGCTGAGGAAGTTTGTGTAAGCCAAATCTGCGCAGATTTAGTGCAAATACTCAACTTGTGAGTCATAACTCATAATGATATATTAAATACAGCGTATTGTGCAGAATCTGCTCATATCTGGCTTACTTGAACGCGTCACTACGCAACAAATAACGGTGCGCTTGTTCATTTGCATTGAAGCAATAGCGAAGATTAAAAAGCATTTAGTTAACAGTAAAGACATTGTTATTTTCCAACATCCTAAATGTTTTTATGTTCTTTGTATTGTATTGATCTCTCCACCTAAAATACATTTATGGTGAAAAGGATGAGGATGAAAGAGGAAGGGAGGAGATGACTGGAGGACAGGATTTAGTTTGAATAAGAAATTAATATATGAAATCCAAACTATATATGTGGCAGAATACATTTTTATTTATGACATACAGTATGCAGATTGAGACTTTGTCAAGGTCCTTCCAGGAATTCTCACAGACTTTTCACAATTTCACAGAATGTATATCATGAAATGAAGTAGCTTACAGTGTATATGTATATACTGTGTATTATGTATATATACACACAAGCTGTGACATAGTTAATCTGGTTTATTTCTCCTTTTTTTGGGATAGTAGAAGTTCTGAATGGCCGGTAACTTAAAAATTTAGTAGCCAAATTGGCCGGTGAGTGAAAAAGTTCATTTCAAACCCTGTATATACAGTGCAATGCATAAGTGAATACACCCATGCTAAAGTTGACTAAAAAGAGGAATAAAAAAATCATATTTTGGAAATTGAACTTTATGCCTTAATTAAAAAAATTAGGAAAAATCCAACCTTTAAGGACACCAATTTTCTTTGTGAATGAATAATGTATCGTAAATAAATAAATGTTCTTCCTTAAAATACATGGTGCATAAGTGAGTACACCCATATGTTGAATTCCCATAGAGGCAGGCAGATTTTTATTTTTAAGTATTTAAAAATATTTTTTTTTTAGGATACTATGCATCCTGATAATGTTCCCTTGGCCTTTGGAATTAAAATAGCCCCACATCATCACATATCCTTCACCATACCTTGAGATTGGCATGGGGTACTTTCCATAAGATCATCTCTCAATGCAAATCAAACAAGCTATTAGGCTAACTGAAATAAAACCATGCCAATCTCTAGGTATGGTGAAGGCTATGTGATGATGTGGGGCTATTTTAATTCCAAAGGCCAAGGGAACTTTATCAGGATGCATAGTATCCTAAAAAAAATAAAAAATAAATACTTAAAAATAAAAATCTGCCTGCCTCTATGGGAATATAACATAGGGGTGTACTCACTTATGCACCATGTATTTTAAGGAAGAACATTTATTTATTTACGATACATTATTCATTCACAAAGAAAATTGGTGTCCTTAAAGGTTGGATTTTTCCTAATTTTTTAAATTAAGGCATTAAGTTCAATTTCCAAAATATGATTTTTTATTCCTCTTTTTAGTCAACTTTAGCATGGGTGTATTCACTTATGCATTGCACTGTATATATATATATATATTATAGTATATATGTATTATTTTTAGATTTAAATAAAAACTCAAATAAATTTTAAAAATATATATTTATTTACTTACTTTGAAAGGCTTTTAAGGGATGGTTCACCCAAAAATTAGCCCATGATTTACTCACCTTGAAGTCATGCTAGGTGTGTATTTGACATTCTTCTTTCAGACGAATACAATCGGAGTTATATTTAAAAATGTCCTGGCTCTTCCAGGCTTGATAATGGGAGTCAGTGGGTATATTTTTTTTGGAAGTCCATCAAAGTGCATCCATCCATGATAAAAGTGCTCCACACTGCTCCGGGGGGTTAATAAAGGTCTTCTGAAGTGACGCGACGCGTTCGTGTAAGAAAAATATCCATATTTAAAACTTTATCGACAAAAATAACTAGCTTCCGGCAGACGGCCGTACGCAAGTCGACTTACACCAAAAGAGTAACACTTGAACTTGACGCACAACGTAATGACGAATGCAGAAGCGCAGAGGATAGAGCAAAACAAAACACCAGTCACGAATTAGAAGTCTAAAACGACAATTTTTAAACAGAAATGTCGGAGGAACTTGAGTTTGTTGGCCAGCCCTGTTTGTTTGAACCACGAGAGGCGTCAAAGCTTACGCTACTCCTACATCCTGCGTCATACATCGTCAAGTGTTACTCTTTTGGCGGAAGTCGACTTGCGTAGGCCGTCTGCCGGAAACTAGTTATTTAAAGTTAGATAAAGTTTTAGATAAAATATGGATGTTTTATCTTACACGAACGCATCGCTTCACTTCAGGAGGCCTTTATTAACCCTCCAGAGTCGTTTCGAGCACTTGTATAATGGATGGATGCGCTTTGATGGACTTCCAAAAAAATATACCCATTCACTCCCATTATAAAGCTGGGAAGAGCCAGGACATTTTTTAATATAACTCCGATTGTGTTCGTCTGAAAGAAGAATGTCATATGCACCTAGGATGGCTTCAGGGTGAGCAAATCATGGGCTAATTTTCATTTTTGGGTGAACTATCCCTTTAACAAATGCATTACTTGTAGCAGACGCTGGTGATGATTACACAATCACATGCACTGCTGAGAGCGCTTCTTTATTTAAAAAATGAGCACTGCTGTTTGTGTGTGTGTGTGCGTGTGTTTGCATGTGTGTGTGCAGATCCACCACGGAAGCGCGTAGACTCACCCATGCTGAACAGACACGGGAAGAGGAGGCCGGAGAGGAAGTCGATGGAGGTGTTGAGTGTTACGGATGGAGGTTCACCTGTACCGGCACGAAGAGCCATCGACATGACACAGCACGGACAGAGGTGCAGAACACACACATATACTTATATTATACTTTACATCCATCCTTCTCTATAGATGCTACTTTACGTGATGACTTCCATTGTACGTAAAACATTTATTTTTGTTCCAAAACTAAGGGATGAGTCGAAATTATGTTTTGTTAATCAACAGCATGTCGTGGAAAGTTACATTTACATTACATTTAACAACATAATGTAACATAAAACATGAATGTACATTACTCATAAGAAAAAAACTAAGAAGAAACAATTATTTCAGTGAAAAAACATCAATTGTGAGGCGTCACACTGAGAATTCTGGGAAAGTCATTTTACGTTTTTTTCACTGTAAATTAAGATGCTCTTTTTCATTTTCAGAAACTGTACATTTAACAGTCCCGTTAGATCTCACCGTTTAAGGGATAGTTCACCCTAAAATGAAAATTAAGACTCACCCTGGTGTTGTTCTAATGCCGTATGCCCTTCTTTTGTTTCGGACCGCGACATTTTTAAAGGCACGTTTATAGCACATAAAAAAATCACATTCAATTCAAAATGCTGTAAAAAGGGTTTTAAAAAAGAATCATAAAATAATTACAACAAGTGCATAAGCAGTAAGAATGACACTAAAAGCAAAGAACAAGACATTGATTAGAAATTGATTTCAAATGTATTAAAAGAGCAATAAAAAGTACAAAAACAGGATGCATAGACAAGATGGATGTAGCACAGTGCTCATTCAGTAAATGCACAGCTAAACAGATTAAAAAATATCCCGCTCGTGCTCGTCCATATAATGGCAGTGAGAGAGACCAGCATAAGGCATACCGCATCAGAACAACACCAGGGAGAGGAAATTATGACTAAGTTTTAATTTTAGGGTGAACTAACCCTTTAACCAGTTAACAGGTTTTTTTACAGTAGCATTTGGTTGTCTTTTCACAATCTTTTGCCGTTAAAATGACAATTTTTTTTTTTTTTTTTTTTTACAGTGTCAGTAGAGCTTTAAGTGAACCAGAACATTCATTTAAATACATATTTCCCCCAAAAAATATATAATAAGCCTGTACTTTACCATTTGAACCATTTGATGTCTTAACTAGAGTCTGTGAGAAAGACTACAGCTTTATTTCTACCTATCCTAAATTTTACGCTTCAGGGTTTCTTGTGTCTTACTCAATACTCAAAATATCAAAATAGAGAGAAATCAAAAACATATTTTTCTTTTTTTGTGTGGTTTTGTTTGCGCATTTGATGACGCACCGAGTGCAGGCCGTGTTTTCCAGTGAGATTCTCATCTAATTCCCACTTCAGGAATTTTTCATGACCCCTCTGGCTATTTGTCATTGCGTTCGGTTTGAGAAACGCCACTGTGAGGCAAATACTGTCAGAGGTTTGAGAAATTATTCCTGTCATTCACCTTCATCCTAGATTTCACTCCTTTTTTTCCTCGACTCTACCTTTCTAAACTCCATTTTTCCTGTGACGCTTCAAATTTTAGGCTTGGAAATCATTCCAAAAAGCTATCTGAAATAAAACCGAATGAGAAAAACAACTTTCGTAACCAATACCATTGACGAAAAGCGAATACCTTCCCTGTCTTTTATTCTTTATAGCCGATTAGTTCAGTTCTTTGTTGTTTTGTTCAGAGACTCACTGTTGCTCACTTTGTCTCCCGCTGCAGTAAGAACGTGTTCAGTAAAAGCTTGGACATCTCGGATGCCAAACGCAAACCACAGAGCAAAGAGGAAAGGTACTAGCTGACCCTCTGACCTTCAGATAGTTCACAGAGCTTTAGTCATCAAAGATGCAGAGATGTTTTCCATGCTTTCCATCAAGACCCTTTTACTGACCTGCGCTGCATTAGAGCTTCCTGGCTTCTGTCTTCACTGATGATATGCTCAAAGAATGATTTTGTGAAAACGATTTCAACACACTGTAGGCTTGGTTAGTGTTATGATCTGCGAGTTTGGAGTTTGAACAAAAAAAACTTCTGAATGACAATTAGCATACTTCAACTAAATATATAAAAAAGAGTGTAATGTGTTGTGATGGGAAAGTGTATATACAGTACTGGGCAAAAGTCTTAGGCATGTTAATATCGGTATGATCTGATCTCACCATCATCGAGTCCATCTGTGATTACATGAAGAAACAGAAAAAAATGAGAAAGACTAAATCCAGAAGAACTGCGGGAACGTCTCCAAGATGCTTGAAGAAACCTTCCTGCAAAGCTACAGTACTGTGAGAAGTACTGGCACTTGTGTTAAAATGCTATAAAGTGATAATGCTTTCAAAAATAAAATCACAAATTGAATTTATTTATGATTTAACTTCTATTAACTAATTCAAATCAATATATGGTGTAACGACCCTTTGCGTTTAAAACGGCTTTTGTCCAGGTACACTTGCGCATAGTTTTTCAGGTAGCTTTGCAGGAAGGTTTTTTCAAGCGTCTTGGAGACGTTCCCGCAGTTCTTCTGGATTTAATTTGTCTCAGTTTTTTTCTGTTCCTTCATGTAATCACAGACGGACTCGATGATGGTGAGATCAGATCATACCGGCTGTTGTCAGACTCCTTGTGCATACAGAAATCTCACTGGATTATTACAATTAATGGCAAAAAGAATGTTTGGAAATGTAAACTGATATTTCCTACTGACACACTACAGCAAAATATATAAATAACGGACTTAAAACCATTTTTTTTGTGGGGGTGGGGGGTGGGGGGTGCAACCATTTTTTCAGTTTTTTTTTTTTGTATAAACAACTGAAAAAAACTTCCAATGTACTGAGACAAAAACATTCTGATTTTTAATATATCATACAGTGTTGCAAGTTTTCTTTTAAGGATTTTTAGATATTTTAACTGTAAAACAATACAAAATCAGATCACTGTTTTCCAGTGCACCCCCCTACACTATTATCAGATGTTATATTATATGAAACAGGTTTTATGATCGTACACAGTGTTATTTTAGCATTGTTTATATACTATTTTAGTATTTATTAATATTTTGAAATAGCTCTCATTTTCATTTGACAAATTTTGTTATGTGCTTTTGTCAATGTTATTGTTTTTTCTATTTTTTTTCTATTTCTATTTAGCTTTCATTTATTTTTAGTTGTTGTATTAATTTTAGTTCATTCAAATGTAAGTTTTTCATCTACTATTTATATTTTATTTGAATTCAGCTTTATTTAAGTTTCTAAAACACGCGCACACATATATGTGTGTGTTTGTATACAGGTCCTTCTCAATAAATTAGCATATTGTGATAAAGTTCATTATTTTCCATAATGTAATGATACAAATTAAACTTTCATATATTTTAGATTCATTGCACACCAACTGAAATATTTCAGGTCTTTTATTGTTTTAATACTGATGATTTTGGCATACAGCTCATGAAAACCCAAAATTCCTGTCTCAATAAATTAGCATATCATGAAAAGGTTCTCTAAACGAGCTATTAACCTAATCATCTGAATTAACTAATTAACTCTAAACACCTGCAAAAGATTCCTGAGGCTTTTAAAAACTCCCAGCCTGGTTCATATCTCAAAACCGCAATCATGGGTAAGACTGCTGACCAGAAGGCCATCATTGACAACCTCAAGCAAGAGGGTAAGACACAGAAAGAAATTTCTGAACGAATAGGCTGTTCCCAGAGTGCTGTATCAAGGCACCTCAGTGGGAAGTCTGTGGGAAGGAAAAAGTGTGGCAAAAAACGCTGCACAACGAGAAGAGGTGACCGGACCCTGAGGAAGATTGTGGAGAAGGACCGATTCCAGACCTTGGAGGACCTGCGGAAGCAGTGGACTGAGTCTGGAGTAGAAACATCCAGAGCCACCGTGCACAGGCGTGTGCAGGAAATGGGCTACAGGTGCCGCATTCCCCAGGTCAAGCCACTTTTGAACCAGAAACAGCGGCAGAAGCGCCTGACCTGGACTACAGAGAAGCAGCACTGGACTTTTGGACAAATTTTGCATGTCATTCGGAAATCAAGGTGCCAGAGTCTGGAGGAAGACTGGGGAGAAGGAAATGCCAAAATGCCTGAAGTCCAGTGTCAAGTACCCACAGTCAGTGATGGTCTGGGGTGCCATGTCAGCTGCTGGTGTTGGTCCACTGTGTTTTATCAAGGGCAGGGTCAATGCAGCTAGCTATCAGGAGATTTTGGAGCACTTCATGCTTCCATCTGCTGAAAAGCTTTATGGAGATGAAGATTTCATTCTTCAGCACGACCTGGCACCTGCTCACAGTGCCAAAACCACTGGTAAATGGTTTACTGACCATGGTATTACTGTGCTCAATTGGCCTGCCAACTCTCCTGACCTGAACCCCATAGAGGATCTGTGGGATATTGTGAAGAGAAAGTTGAGAGACGCAAGACCCAACACTTTGGATGAGCTTAAGGCTGCTATCGAAGCATCCTGGGCCTCCATAACACCTCAGCAGTGCCACAGGCTGATTGCCTCCATGCCACGCCACATTGAAGCAGTCATTTCTGCAAAAGGATTCCCGACCAAGTATTGAGTGCATAACTGAACATAATTATTTGAAGGTTGACTTTTTTTGTATTAAAAACACTTTTCTTTTATTGGTCGGATGAAATATGCTAATTTATTGAGACAGGAATTTTGGGTTTTCATGAGCTGTATGCCAAAATCATCAGTATTAAACCAATAAAAGACCTGAAATATTTCAGTTGGTGTGCAATGAATCTAAAATATATGAAAGTTTAATTTTTATCATTACATTATGGAGAATAATGAACTTTATCACAATATGCTAATTTATTGAGAAGGACCTGTATATGTGTGTGTGTGTGTGTGTTTTGGAAACTGAAATAAAGCTGAATTCAAATAACATTTAATTTTTTTTTATTATTTGTAGCATATTATACAATGTTAAAGGCTAGCACCTGCTTAGCATTTCCCTTATAAATTAACTTAAACCCATTTAAATTGTAAATGGGGCAGAATACATTTTTATTTATGACATACAGTATGTAGAATGAGACTCTGTCAAGGTCCTTCCAGGAATTATATATATATAATTCCTGGAAGGACCTTGACAGAGTCTCATTCTACATACTGTATGTCATAAATAAAAATGTATTCTGCCCCATTTTATATATATATATATAAACGTTTGGTATATCCAATGCCGTGCCATCTATCTTGAACCATCATCCCGCAGCCCGACCAAAAATGAACTCCACCTCTATTTCTTTTCGCCTCCGCTATCTTTTTCTTCACTACCATTATTCCACGTAAACTTTGAACCCTCACCTTCCTCTGTATAATAACAAAGTAGGTCTCGTTCCTCCAATTCATTTCAAAACCCAATTTCATTAAACTCTTTTCATTCCCACTCAAATGGCCTGAGGTTTCTGATGGCGGGATTGAAATGGGGAATTGACAGGAGATGATCCGAGACTGACACATACGCCACCTGAGGATTTCACAATGATTGTGTCTCAGCCGCACACCTAAAGAAAGAAGAGACTAGCTCTGTTCTGCTCACTGCATATACACTGAATACTCCTTATTTAAAAAAAAATGATAATAATAATGGGAAATAATACAAACTGTGCAACGATAACATTTCAAACAGGACTATGCTGGATTTTTTGGTCAAATTACATTTGTCCCATAACCTCATTGCACCCCTTTAATTCCAGTGGCATCTGGTGGTAGAATTTTATCGTAACATGAAAACTGTTAATTTGCAGTGGAAGTCGAGATAAAAATGGTGAATTCTGATTCATTCTTCAAGCTTGAGATGTTCAGGGGAAGGTGTTTTAAAATTACCAAAAAAAAAAAAACCTCTCTGCATCTTTACTTCTATTTGGACTAGACAATTTAGGGTGTGTGTTCACACTTGGCTGGTTTGCTTTGATTAAAACGAACTACAGTGCGATTGTTCTGTTAGTGTGGTTCATTTGAATAAGTGTGCGCACCAAATAAGCGGACTGAGAACCCTGTAAAGGAACTCGAACCATTCGACTGAAATATGGACCAAAGACATCTAAACAAATTAAAAACAGGACGTGATGTCACGAGATGCGACTCTAAAAAGGCCAGAATGTTCAAGCAAACCTGGTTCTTCTCGTCATAGTCTCGTCATTAAAGTTCAATGCAAGCGTCGGAAACGCCGTCTCCTTGCAACAGATCATCGTTTGTGTGTGTGTGATGGAGGAATTCCTGGTTTGGACTTAAAAATGACAGTGTGAACACTAAGTGAACCAGGACTAAATGTGTCATTTTCTTTTTTGCTTTGGACCAAAAAAAAAAAAAAACTACAAGTGTGAACACAGTAAATCAAGCATATATTTAGATCCAGTTTTTAGCTATGATTTTAGATGGCGTTACATTACATTAGTTATAGACAGCTCATCTTTAGTGTAGATCTTGGGAGTCTTTTTGACATTTTAATTTTTTTCCAACTTTCTTTATCATATGGAAGCTTGATTCCGCCACGGAATAAAAAATAAAAAAAAAGGTAATTGTGATATTTTATCTTACAATTCTGACGTTTTTCCTTGCAATTGTGAGTTTATATCTCGCAATTCTGAGTTTATCACTCACAATTGCAAGTTTATACCTCACAATTCTCTTTTCTGAGAAAGTCAGAATTGCGAGAAAAAAGTCAGAATTGCGAAATATAAACTTGCAATTGCGAGAAAAAAAGTCAGCATTTATATCCCGCAATTCTGACTTTATAATTCGCAATTACAATGTATATATATAAAAAAAAAAAATCGCAATTTTCTTTTAAATTGTTTTTTTTTTTTAATGGCGAAACAAGCTTCCATAGTATCATAATTTACTACCTCCTAAAAACAGAGCATTTTAAACTAGAAGTGATCTCAGAAACAGACTTTCTGTTGCATCATTTGTGTTTTTGTGCTGTTTATTGACTTTAAAAGGCATGAGATCAGTGTGTGTCAAAGAAAAAAGAGACTTTGAAATGTTATTTGTAAAAGCTGGATCTGTGTGATGAAGCATACGGGAAGGACTGAGTTTTTTTTTTAAATGGAAAGTTCATGAGAAAGAGATGTGAGTTTTGATGTGGTTGATTTTGCAGTTAAAAATCATGTCATGTTAACAGTAGTCAGTTAATATCCTAATTTATTTGAGCAAATTGGATTAATATAAACAAACTGCTTCCAAAAATGATTGACTGATTCATTTAAATAATCATTTAGTTGTGTTCCTGGAGCTCATTTTATGTCTTTTAGTGATGATTTATCTGTAAACAAAGATTGTAATGCTCTGACTGCCAGGCGATTAGTCACCACATAATGCCATTCACATCTAAATATAGGTTTCGCATTTTATTCGTTTCATACGCTGTTCTGCGTATATCAATACGTCACATGCTGGATGTCTCCACTCACCCCTTTATAACTCTAGATTAAAATAACTATGTTCAGCATCAGCAGGATTCATAGCCATCACTTCCTCTAAACACCCACACATGAGAGAGATGCCTCTCAGAGATTTCAGCCTAGACTAGTGTTTTAAATATAAACACATATTTTATCATTTGTCCAAAAGAGATAGTTCCCCCCAAAAATAAAATATCGTTTTTGGTGATCTTTTTTAATTATTATTATATATGTTCCTTGGGGTTCACTTGTAATGCTAATAAAGAAAAACTATTATTTTCATAGATAATATTAAAATAACCCTCTGTCCAGAATGATCCGTTTTTAAAGAGCGGCTCCTTTAAAGGATTAGTTTAAATTTCCTGATAATTTACTCACTCCCACATCATCCAAGATGTTCATGTCTTACTTTCTTCAGTCGAAAAGAAATTAAGGTTTTTGAGGAAAACATTCCAGGATTTTTCTCCATATAGTGGACTTCAATGGGGTCCAACGGTTTGAAGGTCCAAATTGCAGTTTTAAAAAAAGTTATAGTAAACTGTTAGACTTATAAAGCTTAAATTGCTTGATATCTGGGAATGAGGTAAATGTTCCCCCTTTATAATAGAGTGTGTACATCAGCACTGTTCTCACTTCCTGTTCCTTCTCACCGTGCGTGTTTTCTGGTGTGTGTCCACACAGGTCCCGGTCCATCAGCGGGGCGTCCTCTGGTCTCTCCACCAGTCCTCTCAGCAGCCCACGGGTGAGTAAGCTCCGCCCCCGGCACACCTGCTCCTGTCTGTCCACCAATCAGCACGCAGCTGCTCAGTCACCTTCATGGCAACCATCACACACTGCAACATTACACTGCACATACAACACGACTGTGAGCGGTGGCGTTGTATTGATTTCTATAAAAAACGAATTTGTATTATTTTCTTGGCTGTGACATTTTAAATTTGGACTATACATATATGGCAGATGATAGTAATAAGCAAAGTGCTCTTGACACAAACTCTTTAGGATGTTATTAGGTGAGTGTTTTTTTATTGGGATGTAGTTTTTTTTTTTTTTTTAAGCCCTTATCCAACTGGAAAGCTCAAGAAAATGAACTGGTCGTAAGGTGTAGGATGCCTGGAAATAGCATTCTGGCCTCTAGCAAGCAAAGTAAACAAGAAAGGGAAGAACGCAAGAGTGAGTCGTAGAAGAAAGCAGTTTTTGTTTCATGGAGATATATTCTTTCATCCTATCTGCTGGAAATCCAGCTCAGGGAAGGCTGTAGAAAATCCCGCTCCTCTGATTAGCACAGAAGCTCTTGGCTAAACTTTTCCAGTTGACTTGTTTAAGACAGCTCACAGATTACAGAGGCCTTGCCCTAAAGCTCAGCAATATATAGAACAGTTTCCAAGTGGAAATTGATTTAGAAGTTCACTCTAAACCTGTATGTCACATGAAAAGTGAGGATTTTAAAGACATTATTTTCATGTTTGACATAAATTAGGTTAATGTAATGCTTGTGAATTAGTTTGCTTTGATTACTTTGCTGGATTCCAACTGTGAATTGACAAAAGTGCTTGAAATATTTCTGCAACTTTTGTGTTTTGAGATTTGAGACATTCATATTCAGATGCTCAGGTTCTTTAAAGGTTAATGAATGATTCAGCATGTGGACGCAGTCCGGCCTTGTATTTTCTTTGACGTTAGTTTGTTAGCAGATGATTCAAAAGTTCAAAAACATATTGGTCAATGACTTGACTCATCATTTGCCCTATATAGTAATTTATTTAAAAATACATTGAAATGTAATTCATAAATACAGTGACTTAAATACACCACTACTATGATGAATCTCTATGATTTTTTGAACAAAGTCAAAAATGTCGGGGTGATACAACTGTCCTGATATAATAATGAAAGTGTATAAATGATGTAATAAATTATCTTATGTTCTAAGATTACCATATAATCTAATAATATTTTAACAAAACTGCTTCAGTGCTTATTAGCAGTGAAAAAACTTTTGTCCACCAAATCAAAGTCATGTGGTGCAACCAACATGCTGAAACCTACAACAGGAAATTATGTCATAGAAATGTCGCAAGGTTGCACATGTGTATGGATATATGTTATTACTTCTTGCTTAATGGCTACACCACATGTAATTTTGGGGGTTATTAAATTTAAACCTTTGTTGAAAATGGTATAAAAGTTTTTCGAAGCCATATGAATCTAATATAATGAGTACATTTCTATAAGAACTTGGCACGTTTTAAACTGAACTTCGATTTTTCCTTTTCTTTATCATGGATGTTTTTATATATATCGTTCACCCAGATACTGCAAATTACGCTGTCCACACCTCTCATACATGATATCATGTTTGATGTCCAAGTTGCTCATTTCACAGAAGAAATTTTGCTGTTTAATCCCTTTTTATTTTCCCATTGGCATCTTTCTTTTGTGTGCCTGAAAAGACTCTTGATTTGCTCTTCACAATGGTCTTGTTGCATCTTTGGCTCACCGGTCTTGGCTAACTGCATGATTCTTTTGTTTCTTCTGCATCACCACAAATCCTTTTTCTCCCTAAATGATTCCTTCCCTTTTTGTGTGTTTTACCCTTGCTGCTTTGTGACTCGTGCCTTAATATCTCGATGTGTTCTGCTCTGGTTCTCGACTTCCCCTAAAGCCCGTCCGAAAGTTCTGTGTCCCGCCTAAGTCCACTGAGCTGCTCTTGTCCCCCAGTTCTAGTATCACTGACTCCCTAAAACCAAACTTCGATCAAAGCGGGGCAAAACCCCCAACTTCTAACTCCCTAAAACCAAACTCAGAACAAAGCGGGGCAAAATCCCCAACATCTAACTCCCTAAAACCAAACTCAGAACAAAGCGGGGCAAAACCCCCAACGTCTAACTCCCTAAAACCAAACTCAGAACAAAGCGGGGCAAACCCCCCAACGTCTAACTCCCTAACACCAAACTCTATATCTGAGTTTCTCTTGCCCTACCCAAAGACCCAAACTCTTCCAGCCAAACCCAAAGACAAACCCTTACAGTCCGCCCGATCAAACCCTTTACCTGAAACCGAGCCTGAACCCATTTTGACAGCCAAGTCAGAACCTTCGACTCCATGTCAGCCTCAAGCTCCCTGTTTTCCGGGCGCCCCACTGGTGCGACGGGTGACCCCCGCCTCCATCACTCCCCCTACGCTCTCAGTCCCTTTTAGGCCTGCTGTCCCTCTTTCCCCCATCCGTCTACACCACTTCCACCCTGTGCCCGGCTCTGACCACACCACCAAATCTATCCCTACCATACAGGTGACCCCCCACCCCTCTCCAAGGGGCAGCCCTATCCCTACCCCCAAAGGAACGCCCGTGCACACGCCTAAGGACAGCCCAGCGGGGACGCCGACCCCTACGCCACCCCCCAGCCCCTCCATCGGGGGAATGCCCTGGAAGACTCGCCTCAACTCCATCAGGAACAGCTTCCTGGGCTCGCCACGCTTTCACCGCAGGAAACTGCAAGGTATCGTGAGAAATGGGTGGATATAGTCAACAATCTACAATTCATCCATTCATCTATCCATTCTCCAAACCACTTGTCCTATGTAGGGTCACGGGTCATTATAGACCTAAAATAAAGCTCTTACCTCCTCCAGATTGACTGGATTTGTTTAATGCTTGTTGTGGCTAAATTGTCTCATTTACATATACTGACTGTAAAACTAATAATAAGCCTGCTTCCATGGTTACCACCTCACTTTGTTTCAGTAGCATCAGTTTGCATTTCTAAATACCTTTTACTGCATATGACCTATTAATGATCCAGTTTTATTGTTGGCATAAATTTTAAGCCCAAGCTGAATGAGCAACCTGTGATAAATACTCCATTGCATGCAACTCAACAGGCTCTAATTATGGATGTCCTACATAGTGAGATGTTGAATTAGTTAAAGAACTATTTGAAAGTCATATGACCTTGATGAATGACAAAAACATCTTTGCTTTATTCTGAACAGTTCCCACTCAAGAGGAAATGTCCAGCCTCACGCCAGAGTCTTCCCCAGAGTGAGTACACATCTTTTTATATCGTCATGGATTTTCCTTTGACTTTTTATCAAGCTATTGAATAAAAAGCTATTAATTGAATTGTTTATATATATAAACTGCCTGGACAAAAAAAAAAGTCACTGTTTGAATTTAAATGGGCAAATGCTTAAAAGTCTATGATTGGATCATTATTGCAGTGATTATTGTGTTTCTAGCTTGTTATATGTTTGGCATCAGTTCTTCTAACCCTAATTGATGGAGTGTGTAGCTTTTCATTTCTTAAACAACCGTGTATGAAGACACATTATGGCCACATTCCAGTATGACAATGTCAGGATTCATCAGGATCAATTTGTGAAAGAATGGTTGGGAGGAGCATGAAGAATCATTTTCACACATGAATCGGCTCTTCTGAGTCCAGACCTTAAATTCATTGAAAGTCTTTGGGATGTGCTGGAGGAGACTTTACAGAGTGCTGGACTCTTTGGATTGTCAATACAAGATCTTAACCAAAAATTGATGCACTTCTTGATCGTCACTTCTTGATGTTAACAAATACAACTTTTGAGTTGAATAATGTATAGTAAATGTTGATAATAACATTTACTAAGATTAATAAATGCTGTAGAAGGATCGTTCATTCTTTGTTCATGTTAACAACATTTGTTGACTAATGTTAACTAATGAAACCTTATTGTAACAATAAGGTTACATTAGTTACCATTAGTCAACAAATGTTATTAATCTTAGTAAATGTTATCAACATTTACTATACATTATTCAACTCAAAAGTATATATATATACATATGAAGAGTTCAGATGCAAAAGCCATCATTTTTATTAAGCTTGCATATTTAAGTTCAGTAATTTCACTTAAATGGCAATGAAAATGACCTATTAATTGTCATTTAAGTGAAATTACTGAACTTAAATATACAAGCTTGATAAAAATGATCATTCTAGAAGAAAATTTCAGATGGCACTTAGAGGCTTTTGCATCTGAACTCTACATTTGGTGGACATTTGGTTTCCATGAACATGCAATAGTGCTTTTCCAGCTTACCATTAAGTCAGTTTTGTGCTGGAAACACCTCAAAATACAGGCGCCAAGAAACCTTCTCTGAAAAAGACGAATTGCAGACCTTGAACAATTCTCACCCAACAACAGTGTTGATGTAAAACCCCCTTAGCACTTCAGAAATCATTGTGAGTTATGTTTGCCTCTGTTAAACCATTTAGTGTTTTTTCCTCTCTAATGGAAGCTCAGTCATATCTTTCTCCCACCGAGGGTCTCAGCACACGGCAGACAGCAGTCACAAACTCTCTCCCCCACGGAGTGATGCCTCATCCTCTTTTGTTTTCTATTTTGTCTTCCATAACTTATCCGCCTCTCTCTCGCTCTCCGCGCCAGCTGGATAAGCCGCAGCACTCTCTGCTTTCTTTTGTCATCCTCTGCCATAAATCAGTTTCTGGAAGCTAAGTTGTGAGCGACTGTGCTTTGTTGATACACAACACTGGCGGACTGAAGCCTTTTAGAGCTAGAATAATGTTTAGACAGACAGTTATTCCTTTATATGCTAAAACAAGACCAAATTACAGCTGCTAGTTTAAACACCAGGAGTTTTGGTTGATTTTCCATCAACAGAGATGATTTCATTCTCGGAGAACTACTGCAGCAAAATTGCAACAGTTGTTTAACAATACTTTCTCTAAATATGGGTTACAAATGCATATAACGGCAGCTTATGCGCTGAAATGTATCATAGAAATATGCAGAAATATTTTTTGAATTTATTTATTTAAATTTCAGCATGGCCACCGACACAAAATATCAATAAACATTTCTTAATATTATCAATGTTTAAAACAAATTCAAGAATATTTTTGTGTAAACTGATATTCCTGAGATCAAAGCAACTTGTACGCCACTAAATACAGTAGTCAATTTTGCAAGTCTTCTTAAATTTACATCACAACAAATGATGCATTCATATTTTGACCTTTATAACAATTGACTTCCTAAAATGCATTTTAGGAGCAAAACACCAGCCAGGGTGAATATGTACAAGCAAATATATAATTGTACAAATTTTTTTTTAGCTGTGCGACAGGAGCATCTTATGGATTTTTGTACGACTTCATTAAATTTTTCTCACAGCCATCAATATAACCTCATGCAAAGTTCATCATGTAAATTCATGGTAGATGCTCTGCTGTGTGCCGATCTTTCATAGGGTCCCTTTTATAAATTATTCAATATCAATTTATTTTGCATAAGCGCCATAGGATCTGTCTTATTCTGAGCTCTGATATGGACTGATCTTGTATCCCCTGAAGAGTTCATAAAAAAGCTCATGTTTTGTATTTCTCTCACCCTGCAGACTTGCCAAAAAATCTTGGTTTGGTAACTTCATCAACCTAGAGAAAGAAGAACAGATCTTCGTGGTTATTAAGGACAAGCCACTGAGCTCTATAAAAGCCGACATCGTCCACGCCTTTCTCTCGGTAAGCAATCTGTTTTGCATGGCTCCAATCCCGTTTAATTCCAATGTTGGGAACGACAGCTATGAATATTTGAATATATGCTCCTACGTTCCCTCTATCAGATCGAAAGACTTTCCTCGTCGCAGCAGTTTTGATAGGCTTGGCCGGAAGCCTGTGTTTTTACGTTTGCAAACACCTTTCTGATTTGTGTTTCATTTCTGTAAAATGCTAGTGTGTGATGTTTCCATCCTTCCCTGTGGCTGCCTCTTTCATTAGAGGTCAATGGAAAATCAACGCAGGGCATGAATCATTAGCATATAGATGTTGTGCCTCGAGAGGTTTGTGGAAAGGGGAAAGGAGTTTAGTGTGTCATTTAGACCGGCAAGTGGTTTAAATGTCTGTTTAAAAAACTTGCTTGTCTTGGTTAGTGATGTTTTCCTCACCTTCGGCTACACGAAAGTTATGAATAGCCACAAGTTTCCATAGAGGTTCCTCGTAGGTGCTTCAAAATATGTAAGAGCTAATTGAGCTTTAACTTTCTCCTCCCTCAGATACCCAGCCTCAGTCACAGCGTCGTCTCGCAGACGAGTTTTCGGGCCGAGTACAAATCCACAGCCGGTCCCACCGTCTTCCAAAAGCCTGTTAAGTTTCAGGTTGACATCACGTACACCGAGAGCACCGTGACCACCAAGGAGAACGGCATCTATTCAGTCACCTTTACTCTGCTCTCAGGTAAACACCACAACCGCAATCAACATCACCAATCATCAAGCTCTTAGATCGCGAGTGAAGCTGGAAAACACGAAAATAGCTGTGGGAAAAAGTGAAAAGGGTGAATTATTTTTACCTTTGTGAACCTTATTTGGGATAATCACATTCAATTTGTCAGAATAACCTGCAAACGTATTTTTAAAAGGAAAACAATCCCTGGTAGAGCACAGATTAGGTCAATTTGGCAGTACAGTTGGATGATAAAAGCTAAAAAATATATATATCTTGATATTTTTCTGCCTTTTGACGATCAGTATGCATCTCGATATTGATCTATTTGCTTTGAAATAGCTTATTTAAGGTATTTTTTCAGTCATATTTAGCCATCATTTTTTAACCGAAAAGCCTTTGGTGCCAAATAGGTTCAAAACGTTTCATTTAAAAGGTTATATATATATTTCTATTCACCAATACACTGTTATTATACAATAAGGTCAAATTTTGTTTATTACTTAAACATTTTAATACATGAAAAATGCCACGGGGGAATATGTTTGAGTGATAACAGCCATCAGATGGGATCGTGAAACTACTCTGAAAGAATTTTGTTGAAGGGATTACTTTGAAAATAAAATTCACTTAGAAATTGCTAGTAAATGTTATAATTACAAAGAAACGGCAAGTAACACATTGGATTTAATGTGAAGTTTTGCAGTAGAAAGACGTAAATAGTATTTTCTTGTAAAGAATTTTACAGCGTAGTTTAATGACATTGGGTCTCATTCACCAATAATAATTAGCAGACTATTTGTATTTATGCGCACAGGAGAACTTCTGACTAATCCACAACAATTTGTTCTTAATCGTGTTCTAATGGCAATGTATTCGGAGTATTTTAAATGAGTGTCAGTCATTTGCATAAAACAAACCTTTCCTGTAGCTCAAACAGTAGAGCGTTTGCGCTTGCAACGCCAAGGTCATGGGTTTGATTTCCAGGGAAAGCAAGAACTGATAAAAATGTGAATACCTTAAAATGTAATATAAGTCGCTTTGGATAAAAGCGTCTGCCAAATGCATAAATGTAAATTAAATGTAAACCTAAACCATCTCCATGTAAGGGCCATATATTAGGCTCAGCAAACATATGATGCATATATATGTGATTTTCACACCAAAACCAATGTGGTTTCAGTTGTTCCTTAACTTTTTCGTAAATTTAGAGTACATTTCAGTTTGACAAGTTATAGATCAATTATGATTTGTTTGTGAAAACATTTGTTTGATTTCACACAAATTGAGGCATACGCATGGTTAGTGAATGAGACCTATTGTCTTGAGGAAACTTAAAGTTAGAGATGTATTTTTGTATCACCAGCAAATATATTGTGAATATTTAATGTAAAGCCCATTCCTGACAGTGTACACTTAGTCTTGGCTAACTTAGACGAAGCTGAATACAGGTGTAAACGGGGTCTAAAACGTTTTGAGCTTGTCCACTTTCAACCACTTCCAGAGGTAGTCGAAAACACATTTGACCACATTTTACACTTGCTTTCATAGTGTAAACGCTCATGTGGTTGAATGTGTTCAAACAGCCACAAAAGACCGTCTTCTCTCCGCCTACTGACCGGAAGCACTAGCCAGACGCGATTTAAACTTTGTCGACTGAAAACCCAAGTTTGGTTTGAAGACGAAAAACGTCCAAAGCACAATGTTCTCTCTCCATTCCTGATTTCTAACACACACTCACAGCGTTCGGCTGGTCTTGTGGCTGTCAGAGCAGAAACAAAAGCTGATGTTCTCCGTGTGTTTTTCCGTCGTCTCCAGCTGTGTTCATATGTAAATAGCTTTAGCTTATTTTGTCCATTAGATCGAAAGATCTGAAAAAAAACCATACATTTACACTACATAGACCCTCCCCTCAAAGAAATCAGGACAGATGTGGACAAAAGAGACGGATTAAAACACCAGGTGTAAACGGGATTGTGTCTCCCTCGTCTGCTTGTGATCCGATCAGCCAAAACTCATCTTAACCCTCAGGGGTCTGAGATCACGCCGGCGTGATCTGCTCGATTTTTTTCCTTATGAGTTGATTGAGACCCGAAATTCTCTTTTGACTTTGATTTTACAAAACAAGTTTCATACATCAATCGATTCTGTTAAATGTGTATTATTTTTGTGTATACTCACAATAAAAACATAGTGTTGTGCTTTTTGCCAAATAAAGAAAAATAAACACGAAGCGAGTTCTGCCTACTCTCTGTCCGTGTAGTCCATTCTGAAACGCGTCCGAAAATAAACAATAACAAAGCGAATACTCAGTCAAACAGGCATTCAGACACACAGGCATGAAGCTTGAATTCTCTTCTTTTTAATGAAGTAATTTATATAAAAAACAAATATTCTCATCTTGTGAAATCTGTATTAAAAGAGAGCGATTCCAGTAGACCTCATTAGAGCTAATTCAAATGTAATGTGACTCCGCCCACGGAGAGCGCATGCTATTCAAACGCAAATGGCTGAGGTAATCCACGCAATCCTGTGAACGCCCCCATCAGCTCGACAAAACCAAAACACAAGTTTATTCAGAACATTACTTGTTTACAACGCAGCGCTGTGAGGAATAATGAGGAATACGAGCTGAGGAATACTAGTAAGTTTTTCCTTCTCGGGTTTCTGTTTATGAATGAATGAACGGCATAGATGCGCGCTGTTTACCACAGCTGGCAAAAAACAATATTACGTGACAGTTCTCCATTATGGACGCGAGCGCGTTTTTAAAAAGCACTAAAGACTTTCAAACATTCACAGAGACCTCAAAACAGAAAGTACAAATCCTTTCTTTAAAACGAATTTCGTTTTGTATCAATTGTATCTTAATTTTAATATTTTTTCATTAACAAATTTCCTGTATTTAAAGTAAATATAGGCTAGCCTGGAGATCATCAACCAGACCGTAGCCTACTCGCCTCACATGTCTAAAAAATGTGAAATATATTTACAGAAAGCTGGTTCTAAACAAAACCATCCAAAACAAAAAAACTATGTAGCCTAATAAATGTGCGTTTCTCCGGTGCGTTCACTAGCCTACTGCGAAGATCGCGAGTCAATAGCCTATCGTATTTTTTTTATATATTTTTTTTAATTTTTTTTTTTTATTGCACAAGTCATACATAAATTCATTCATTCATTCATTCATTATTACATGCATGAACGAATAAAAGAATAGAAAAAAAGGAACATGGAGAAGAAAATCTTATGATACCTGTCGCTTATTTGTGCACATCAGAAAAATAAATAAAAACAGCTACTTTATAAATGGATCAACCCCAAATCCTCACCCCAAACACCAAATATTTTCAGTAATACCTATCTTTACACTTAATTATCATCATTTTAAGCGTGTAAGCGTATTTCATGAAAACAACGTTACAGTCAGGTGAAATATGAAAGACAACATTTTGTTTAGTAGATTTGGGTACAGTTTTTACTGTAGAATATACTGCCTCGTCAAATAAGCTTTTGTTTAGCAATTTCTATATATAAAATAGCCTACTATTTTTGTCAAAAATAAAGTCATCAACTAAGATGTTAGCTGTTCCAATGTTGGCTATATTCAAAGTAATGAATACATAGATAAAATGTAGGCCTATAATCTTTTTTTTACAAAGAAAGAGTACACTTGAAATATTGTTGAAATTGTTGTAATTGTAACCTTTTTAATAAAATAGCAAAACATATTTACAAGATAGATGTAAGCAAAATCTTAAATGGTCCTTGCATTGTGGCTCAGTCAGTTGTCACACCTGAGTGAATGGCTCATTATGCAGAGTGGGTGTAAACCACTCCTCGTTCACGCCCCCCTCGCATATTGGCTTTCCAAGCAAAACCTGTTTTACATCAATTTAAATCAATGTATGGTTTTATGTGAACGATAAAGCAAGACTTTTTTCACATAATTTTGAAGAAAAAACTATAGGCGATGATATCCTTTAGTCAAAAGTCTTATTGCCACATATTTAGTATGTGTTTTGTGGCCTTATTTCTGCAACTTTCATTTTTATTTTTTCCAATAACCACGCATAAACATTATTCTCTTAAAAATTCAAACATATACATGCATGTTGATCAGATATTTTGGTAGCCCTGTTTGTGCTATATAGAGTGAATTTACACCTTTGCCATTAACATGTTTATAAATTACTGAAAAAAGCACAAATGTCAGAGCATGTCAGAACACCTCCAGGGCCCAGAAAACAGCTCAGACTCCAGAGGGTTAATCCCAGGTGTAAACAGGGCCAATGTGACCTAGCACCTTTAGAAACATTTCCATTTAATTCTCAGATTGAGCCAAATAGCCTCTTACACACACCAATTATAACATCAGTATATTGCAGAAGTTGCAATAACAACTAAGATAAATAGAACACCTAAAAATACGTTGTAGAAGTATTGGCTAATACATCATTCTCCTTTACTTTCTCCATTAATATTCATTATGTCTCCACATAAGAGCATCAATAGCAGCTCTTTCTACTGAAATGTGTGGCCCACGTCGTCGTCCACCTAGCTGAGATAAGAAGGACCACAAGTTACAAGTAGTTTTACAATAAATTCCTGTCAGATTCCCAAAAAGCTTCAAGGGCTCATGGTCCTAATTTAGATTTTTCTGTCTGTGGATAATTTCTCTTTTTACTATGGTGCAAACATGACTTGAATGAGGAGTCAACTAATCCGTCTTAAGGAAACCCCGCCCCAACTTCCAGTTTCAACAAGAAAATGTCAACAGACTCTTTTCTTTTTTCCCTGTTACACTTTATTGTAGGTCCCAGTCGGCGCTTTAAGCGGGTGGTAGAGACGATTCAGGCGCAATTGTTAAGCACACAAGACCAGCCGGGGGTCCAACAGCTGTCTGGTGAGTATAAATCCCCTGTCCCTTCCCCCGCCCCGCCCCGAGCCCCATGTTCCCTCTCATATGCCTCTCCTTCATCACGCATGCCCCCGCACCCCTCGACCACAGCACACCGCAGCACAGCATCACAGTATTCTCCACATGATCCCACCCTAAAGCAAACCCTGCAGACGCTAGAAGAGATGGGGAGTTTTCCAGTTCTTGGTGATTCCCTTCGGCCACACCGATGCTCTCATTTCTCAGACGGCATTAGCGGTAGCATTCCCTGACAGTTCTCCAAACCTGGGCACCTCAGCTTCATGATTTCTAGCTTTGGGGGACTGTGTCCTTGTTGGGTGATAGATTTGGGCTGGTAATATAAAGGTTTCTCGTACAGTTTCAGGTCGGTATAACCCCAAAACGGAAGTCTTGCTTTGTCCCCATCAGTTTTATCCGACAGCTATTGTGCTAACCCAAACAGAACACATAAGACACAAATTAGGTACATTACAATAAAAATATCAAGATTTGGGACAATATTTTTCAGTGTATACCTTCTAATACCTATTCAGAGTTTCAAGAATGAGCTGCTGATTATGTGGTTCATCAGAGGAGAAAAGAAAGCCACTTTTTTCATCCTATTCTTCGTTTACCCGGTGTACGTCCTCTCTTCTTGACACATGATGATATTTGGGGTGTCCCAACCATTTCCCTGATAACAGCTCCACCTACTGGTCTGATAGATGAACAACAACATCTTATAGTCAAAACCAATACATATAACCTAACTTTTTAGGTTTTATCAAATGCACACCAACAAAGATGTTCTAGTATTGGAACAATATTATTTGTACTCCAAATATATTTAGTTGCTGTATATTTAGCAACTTTGATACTTTTCCTGTTATTTGTTCTAAAAGTCAAGTCAGTCAAGTCACCTTTAAGCAGCTTTACAGTGATCAGAGGAAAATAATGCAAAAGTTTGTTTCTAGAAGAAAATAGCATCACAGTCCAGCTTAAGTACACCGCAAAAATGCTTTTCTTAGTATTTTTTATCTTGTTTTTAGTCCAAATATCGAAAAATTCTTAAATCAAGATGCATTTACTAGATGAGTAAAAGGCCACAAATATTATGTCTTGTTTTCTGCATAAATAAATCAAAATTAAGTGAATTGTTGCCTAAAAAAAGCTAAAATATCTGCCAATGGGGTAAGAAAAAATGATCTTAATTCAAACAGAAACACAATTATTTGTCTTAACCCATTGGCAGAAAATTTTGCTTGTTTCAAGCAAAAACTCACTTAATCTAGATTTTTCCCCCCCAGAAAACAAGATATAATATCATTTTACTCTAGTAAATGAATCTTGATTTAAGAATTTTTTGATATTTGGACTAGAAACTAGAAAAAATACTAAATAAGGTAAGCATTTTTTGCAGTGTAAGTTCAGTGATGGTTCATTTTTGTTGTAAAAAAAAGTTATTAATATAGTTTACTATAAAATAGTTTAATATATATATATATATATATATATATATATATATATATATATATATATATATATATATATATATTTATATATTTATATTTATATATAACTTTTAAAATAAGTTTCTCATGTTAACTAAGGCTGCATTTATTTGATCAAAAACATAGGGGAAAAACAACAGTAATATGCTCAACAGTGTTTGTCACTGCCATTTTGGGGAGATTTCAGGGAGTTTTGGGCAACAGGAAGACATTCCAGACCATCTCAAGAGAGTAGATCTTCCCTTTTTCTCCTCCTATCGTCCTTCTCTGTTCCCTTTCACTGTCTTTCTCTCTTTCTCCTTCCCTTTCACGCAAACATGTCACATTCATTGCTCTTCATGTCTCATTCAGCGCTGTATGACTCACTGTGGTTTGAACGCACTACAGCACTCCACAGATGAATGGCACATACTCACTGCAGTCAGATTGCACGTACCCGTCCAAAAATAAACATTAATAAATAAACTAAAATCACTGATTTAATTATGTTATTTTGTGGAGGAGGTTGTGGTTTTCTGTGTGTATAACTAACCTCCTAATGTTCTTTAGTTTCATAAAACTATTTTTATTCCAAACAAGCATAATCATCCACACAAACTTGTCTAATAACCACCCAACCGAAGTCTTCTCGGCCCTAATGTGGTATAGATGAAAACATCAGGCCCCGTGCTTGTTAATGGGAAATTGCTCATTTGCTTCACTTGGGCATGATGAAGAGCACACACAGCAAATTTAATGTGCTAATGCGCTGATCCGATTTATAAACCAAAAAAAAAAAAAAAAGATTTAGGGAATTTTCAACTTTTTTTAAGGCTGCTCTTATTTGCAAAAGTTTTGTTCGGTGTCAACACACGTTTCTCTCTCTCACATGTATCCAGAGAACTCTCAGTGCACTGCAAAAACTGGTAAAGTCGCAAAGTCAAAGTGTGGTAAGACTCTTACGGCTTGTGTGTTAAATACACCAATTACAGTGGACAAAAAAATTATTGAAACACTTAACACTTAAAAATGTGTGAATGTCTTTGCATTAGCTAACAAATCAATCCAATTTGGCATTTACAAAAAAAAAATAAAAAATTGTGAAATGTTTTGCTTGAAGAGCATGCTTGTGCTATCATTCTTTAAAATAAAAGCCACTTGCTTTCATATTGTGTTATCTAATACAGTGGTTCAACACAATATTCAAAGAGATATTTCCATTATGCTGTAATTATGACAAAACTGCTTGTTTTCAAACTGTTTTTATTAACAGAAACTGTGAGTAGTGTGAGGAAAGAAGTATGATCACAGTTTAAATCTCGATTTCATATGTTTTTTGTTTTTTTTATTCGAATTTTAATGTAGATTATCAAAACACAGCCTTTTATTATGTTAATATATTAATAACAATTTATTCATTTAAATACTTTTAAGTCATCCTGCAGTTTGCCGAGGCCTCCTGGCTGAGAACCATCGATTTAATACAATGACATTCAGACAGTTTAAGTAAGACTTAAAGGGTAGTTCACTCAACAATTAAGATTCTGTCACCAATATATGTTTCCATCCAAAGTTGCGAATTTAACTTATGCACAAAATCATCACTACCTGGGAAATTGGTGCAAAATTGACTAAATTTGCTGCAATCAGGGAAGCCACTGTGGCTCTTTTTTCCTCCATCATAAATGACATAAATGCGCAGACGAAACGCAATAAACACTGCCCTGTTATCTTGCGTTCGGATGTTTTTGAGAACGCAATTGCTTGAGACGCTTCTGGGAGGTTCTTTTATCACATCATTCTGATGACAGACTTTGGCTTAGGCATTTCAGAATTATCAAACCAACATTTGAGATGCTGTGCACTGGTTAGTCCATTTATACAATCACATCCACTGTTGAGGCAAAGTTACATGAGTTTTTTCTTGAGCATTGAGAGATTTATTCAGTATATGTTTTTCCATTATAGTTTATGCGTGTGACTTCTTATCGAAAAAAAAAAAGGTTCTCCTTAATTAAGTGCATATGGGTTTTTAATGCAAATTTTTGCGCATCTTGGCGTTTCCATTCAGCGTTTTTTATACATTATCCCAAAATGCGCATAAAAATAGGTGGATGGAAACATAGCTATTTTCTACCATCATATAATTTCAAAGCTGCATGACTTTCATGAGGACAGAATTTTCATGTTTGGTTGAACTATCCCTTTAAGTATCCAAAAGGTTTTTGGGGCCACTGAATTACTTTATTATGCACACTGCATTTTTCCTTATATAAATCACAACACTTGTTATAATGCATGTCATGTATTACGTCAAATTTAAAGTGCACCCAGCCATAATAAATACCCTTTCACATGTAACGTAATTGAATCAGTAAGTGCCGCACAATTTTATTTTGTTTTCTTTAAGTTTTGTGTGCACTAAAACACTAAGATGTGCACAACAGAAACTGGCGGTCACAGTACATACTTAGTGTGTGTGGCTTACAAACCTGGTCTTAGTTTCTTGGCTATGTGCGCCAAACAGACGAGGCTATACATATGTACACCAGAGGCTCTGATGATGTTCAAATGTTCAAATGAACCCTACACCACTGACGGTGTGCCAGTTTGTGTAATTATGGTTGCATGTGTAGTCAAGTTTGGAGTTTGGAAGAATCTGAAGTCAAGTACACTAAAGGGGGTTTTCTAATGCAGTCAGAGATGGCTGTAGGCTAGTCTGAGCCTCAGATGGACCAGACCGTCTGGTGCATGTTACACACTAATGCCAAGAACTTTTGAAAATTGCCGTTTCCAGTCGCCAGAATCGCCAGAATTCATGAATGAGGATGCACAGGTTTTTAGTAGCCTGTCGAGAAACAAAAAGTTGACAAAGTCTGCTAGAATAAGAGAAAGAACTAGTTACTGCATTTGCCAAAGTTTGTGAGGTTTTTGTAATTTATTCTTTATTGTTAGTTAATTATTTGCTTGTTTACATAATTGCTCAGCAGTCTCTGTATTGACATATACGGAAAATGTTTGCAGACATTGTAGTCTTTCTATCCATCAAAACAGATTTTTCATTAACATAATTACAGAATACACGGCATTGCTTCATGATGATATCTTGTTGTATATTCCGCCTGTGGAATATGGTGTATTGAACCGGACAGATGACACTTCATAGGCTTGTGTGATGGAGAAGTGAGCAGAATAAAGATTAAAGGGTACGTGCTACCCATGTGTGGGTTTCCTGACTGATCTATGTGTCATTCTTCCTGCAGTGACAGAGTGTACAGATGACACATCGCTTCACTCATTAATTTAGAGCCTTTTCTAATTATCTAGCCTCTCTCATGTTGGCTATATAAAGCCATGTGTGCCCATGTGCTTCACCCCTACCAGAAAATCCAGCTAAAACCATCTTTAAAGTCAACATGAAATTGAACCCAACCCTATTTACTGTCTTAAAACATGTTCCTGGTCTTATTGCAGATGATTTTCAGTGCACATTACTGCAAAGAAACAACCAACGTTGATCTTTTGGAAAAGTGTAATAACTTGCTTAAAGGAATAGTTCACTTAAAAATGAAAATTCTGTCATCATTTACTCTCCCTCAAGTTGTTTCCATCCTGTATGAATTTCTTTCTTCTGCTGAACACAAAATAAGATATTTTGGAGAATGTCAGAAACCAGACAGTTGATGGTCTCCATTGACTTCCATAGTATTTTTTTCCCTACGATGGAAGTCAGTGGGGTCCATCAACTGTCGTGTTACCAACATTCTCCAAAATATCTTCTTTTGTGTTCAGCAGAAACAAGAAATTCATACAGGTTTTGGAACAACTTGAGGGTGAGTAAATGATAACAGAATTTTCATTTTTAAGTGAACTATCTCTTTAAGCAACTTGCCTTTTCAACTGCCTTCACCTAGGCCAAAAATAGTGTTAGCCAAAGCAGTTTATCTGTTTTAGGTACTGTTGTCTCACCAATAGTTAATGAGTAATATAATTGCAGTTAATATTAAAGTACTTCAATAATAGCAAATTACTGCATATATGAAAAATGTATATTACCATAAAGATGCTATTGGGATGAACCTGTCCTTCAGCCTCCACCTCAAGGTGAAAAAGGCTCCTCAAAAGTAATCTTCAGCAATCAACTGCAACTGGACTCCATCCTAAACCTCACCAAGAAAATCCCAGTTAAGGAATATTTGCTGATTTTATTGCTTAAAAATTCTGTATGACTTGGAACTATGTCGTGGCAGAGGTAAAATGGGTTGCAAATGCTGATTCATGTTGACTTTAAGGTGGTAGTTCTGTTTGTGAACCCAGTAGCTCTTCTCTAACTGGTCCAAGCTGATGTAAATGGTTGACCAGCTGTTGGGGACCTGGCTGATGTGTTAAACCATCTTGGTCAAGGTCGTTACTGGACAAAGCAGGTCATACCATCTTAAGGTGGTGAAGTAAGATGGTTCATTTGGTTGACCAGCCAGTGGGAACCTAGTTGAATTTGGGCTAGAAAAAAACATGTTTTTGGCGGTCAAGGCGATTTATCTCGTCCAAGATGGTCTACCAGCTCAGCTAGGTTCCCACCATCTGCTAGTCCAGCTTATCAACCAACTACACTACAACTAGTTACGTTGCTCAACTTGTAGACTATACACCTAGCAAGCCCATGGTTCCGTTTCCAGGGAACACAGATACTGATAAAATATTGTAACTTGAATATACTAACCAGCTTGGACCAGCTAATGGCTACCAGCTAGGTAAAACCTTAAGCTGGTTTTAACTGGTTTAACCAGAGAAGCCTAATTTCTTGTACAGAATTTCAAAAGTTAGTGTGGCCCTCAAAGCTTCTCCAAGTCGTGGTCTTCTTCCCTATCCTATCTCTTTTCCCCTTTTTGTCCATTTCTCCTTGTGCGAACCCATTGTTCATTTCTTTGTTCTCTCTTTTTTCCTTTTCTTCCTATCTGTGTACCTAGGCAGCCCATTGAGTAACTTCTTTGACGTAATTAAACAACTTTTTTCAGACGAGAAGAATGGCCAGGTGCCTCTTCCACCTGGCTCGCCCAACAGACACCCGTCTAACGCCCGTCGCTACGACCCTCAGCCTAGTGACTCTAAATGCCCAGCGGGCAATCCCAGGGACAATGCCAAGCTGGTGGCATCCTTTGGGATACAGGAGCAGCCCTAACACTTTACCAATCAAGCTTTTTCAAACGTACCTACATAAAAGCACTAAAATATGTCTTAGAGGTGATGGGATTTATATTTGGACAAACTTTTGTATGATGGAATGACTGTTTAAAAACAACTTATGACACAAATCCAGACACATTTCCTCTGTCACCGTCTTTGCCATGTCAGTTTGCCAGCCCCTTCCCGAACCCCTGTTGTTTCTACCCCAGATGTTTTCATGTCTTTTACGTCTGCCTTCCCGTTTTCCTCACCTTTGTGACGGCTTGTCTTTGCTGCTAGGAATTATCCAGAAAACATATTAAAACGCTGCCCCACTTCCCTGCACATCCTGTGACGGACATTTATTGACAGACGGCACTTTTCATGATGAACAAGCAGGTTACCAGGAGATGGACACTTCATCCTTCGTCACACTCTTCCCTTCCCACTCTCCGGTCTCTCCACGCTTGACAAGGACTAAAATACAAGTACACACACCGCTCGCCCTACCATCATCTCAGCATCCTAAAATGGTTAAAATGGTCGACCAGCTGGTGGGAACCGGCTGCTCCGACAGACTCTGTTCCAAAACTTAGTGAGCTGCCTCTAAGATACTGTACCCAGACATCACACCTGTCCCGGAAGGTCCGGGAGTCGATTGATAGTGAGTCCCTGATGGACGCAATATTATATACAATATCCCGGAAATCGATCAAGCGAGAGAGAAAGCCTGTTTCCATGTGGTATTAGATGCATTTTCGGTGGACCGATCACAAGTGGTCATTCTAGACGTATTACCGTAACACCTGGGATTATCTAACCCGGTCTCACGGCAATTCGTTAAAATTTTACGAGGTGGCTTATTCATACGAATGACCTATCCCTGGCCCCGCCCCTAAACCTACCCATCACTGGGGTTTAGACAAATCGTACGAATTAGCCACCTTTTACTCACTCGGACAAATTCGTACGAATTGGTCGTGAGATAGCATTGGATTATCCCACGTTTCAAATGTGTCTTCTGTGACCACTTTGTGATTTTGTGGAGATCCTCAGCTCTTTTTTCGTCACTCTCAACTACATCACTTTCACTTTCGGTGCACATATAATGAACAAATCTGTGTTAGGCAGCTTATGCTAATGAATATAATAGTATAATTAATTTTTGTACCATCTCCCGGAAATGAGTTTTTGCAGGGTGGGATGTCTGGATACCTTACTTTAATCACATTATAATGCAGTCCCTTACTGCAATGCAATAAACTTTGTACAAAAAATCATTCAACATGGCGGGCTAAGCACTTTAATCAGTTTAATTAAAATAAGGACTTTTTTACCCAATTTTTGTTAATGTATTTTTATGCACATTAGATAATGGTGCTGATAGCATGTAGCAACATGCTAATGTCAAACTCTGTTGAAATCAATTGTTGTGAGCTTAGCAACATGGCAACTGTACTGAAGTCAGTTCGAGTTCCTGTGCGCATAAGTTGAGGAGTGCTGTTTGTATGTATGTCACACCGAATTGTTAACTATGAAGAGCATTTAAAATAATGTGTTAGCTTAGCAACATGCTAATGGCAAACTCCACTGAAATCATTT
This sequence comes from Vimba vimba, assembly GCA_022828995.1. NCBI lineage: Eukaryota > Metazoa > Chordata > Actinopteri > Cypriniformes > Leuciscidae > Vimba > Vimba vimba. Next base: position 8,663,251 of record CM040841.1, read on the forward strand.
ATGAATGGAGTCTCCGGTGCACATGGTGTGAGGAGTGCTGTTTGTATATCACACAGAGTTCACTTATGAGATTACGATTCAGTAAACCATCAAAAGCCTGGTGCACACACTTTTGGCCATGATTTTGCTATCTAGGACAAATTTTCAGGAGTTGTAAAAGAGTTATTTCATCATAAAAATTTGGAAAACCATCAGAAAAAAATCATGTGTGTATCTTGCTTTAGAAGGCAGTAGACAGCAAGGCAGCTCACTAGGTTTGGAACAAATTCACACTCAAAATACTAGACATGAACACACATTCACACAACTCTAGGATGTTTGCACTCAGATTCATAAAGACCATAGGAAAAAAAAACTAAACACGTCGAGAAGGAAAAGATGACTTTGAGAGCTTTTCCTGGGGATGTTTTTCATTGTTTCAATTTGTGATCTTTTATTTATTTATGACTTTATGTTTGAAGAACATCACTTGATCTTAAATCATTGCTGCAAAAGGACTGAAACATGATTTTCAGTGAGTTTGGGACTCGGGACGGGATGGGGTGGGGTGGAGGGATAGTACTGAATGAATTTATCCTAATGAATGAATCTCTGTTGTACAGATTGAACATAATTATGTACAAATAAAATGTCTAGATGTGACACTAGCTTTAGTTCTGTTGTAGATTCAGATTTGAAATCTTGTGTTGCTTGTCTTTATTTAATTATTATTTAATCATTTTATTTCTGTATTTATTACCTGATGGAACAGTTTGTTTCATTATATCGATTTGGTTAGACACTGAAATACAGTGTTTAATTATTTTATTTTTTCTCTTTTTTTTCTTTTCTGATAATTTCTCATGTTCGCTACCAGCAGATACAAAAAAAAAAAAAAATGTTGAATACATTGTGGATATTTTTGTATTTTTTCTTGTGTTTTATCTCTGTCCTTATTTATTATCATCCAGTTATATATATATATATATACATGAGAACTTGAATGTTATTTATTTATTTATTTATGACAATAATGTGTTTGTTTGTATCAGGGCAACACAATTTTGTTTGTTTAAAGAAACTTTCTAATGTCTTGATTTGTAAAAGTACCGTGGACTTTACGAATCTTTCTTTCCTAGCTTCAAAAGAGAACAAAATAGTATGTAAAAACAAACAAACCACAAAAAAGCTAATTTAACAGTATTTTAAGAATGTAGTTTAGCCTCTATGGGGAGGAAATGAACTTCTCGATATCAATGTCAGCTTCATATCATTGTGTGTGTACAATGGATGACAAAAAAAGCTGTTCTTGGATCAGTTCTACTGTAAATATGATGTTGTGGCCTATGGGAAAGTCGAAGGCCGTTCCTGCTCTTTGCTTTTGACTTGTATTGCTGTGTGCATGCACGCATTTTCTTTGCATGGCTTTAACGTAACTATTCTCAAAAATCACACTATTTTCTCAGATCTGCAATCTTTTAATGGAAAAAAAACCAAACACCTGCCATCACCTTTAACCTCTGTTAGTCTCTCTGTGATTTTTTTGTTCTCTTTCCGTTTTCCTGTCATGTTTTCTATACGCTGTAAGCGAGCGACACAACGCAGGTTTTGCTCGCTGGCAGTGTCTATGTGGTATCTGTTTATAAAATGCTTCCTTTTGTCTGTATGTACCTCGACCAGGAAAGATTTGGATGTTCACGGCCCCCTTTTTACAGACAGCTGGTTTAAATGAAACAAAAATAAAGCAATACCTGTTGTGAACTTTCCTATTTTATACAGTTATGAAGCAAAACTTTAATGACAAAATAAAATAAAATTGTCCATGCAGAGCAGGAACATGCATTTAAAGTTGTAAAAATCCCCTTGTATCATAACTGTGAGCAATTTCAGAGAGAAAAATGAAACAATAAACTGATTCACTTAATAGGATGATACTAGCGAGTGTTCATGATTGTATGTTACTGAGTGGGCGAGTGTTTATCAGTCAAACAATGATCAAAGACAGAAGTCGTATATGCCCATGACTGAAAGGCCTATACAAAATTACTGTGCATACATGCAAATTTGCTGAAATTAACTTTTATGATTCAAGGAACTGATTTATTTTCTGATTGAAGCCATCTACTTCAGTTTAACATGTTAGATATTATTTTCATCATCTATTTCTATAAAATGTCTATTTTTATTTTGTTAAAACGTTTTATTGTGATACAAATGTTCAGTCTGTCATTATAGTTGAACGTTTAATAACACTGAAATTACATCAATACTGTTTTGCTTTATTTACTTTTATACAACAACTAGTCCTTATATTTGACTGGCCGAGTGCGTGCGTTCAATGAGCGCTGATAGCAGCACTGGGACTTTTTTCACCGTTTGTATCACTCCGCTGTTTGTGTTAGAACGTGCCGACACACGGAAATCACTCTGCTGTATTACAAACCAAAGAAACACTATAAAAATATAATAAACATAAAAATATTATTATAATACTATCTTATTAATAAATATATATTACATTTTCTTTATCTTTTTATATACAAGCCTGCCTGAAGAAGGTATTATAAATACCGAAACGTCGCGATAGGCTTGTTTGATCATTTTATTTTAAATGTATTTTTCATTCACATTATTATTTTCTCAGTGCACTTACAGGATGGATGTCTTTAGAGGCCGTGTGAGACAAAGACACACTCCAAGAAATAGACTCAGACTCTCCAGTAGTTCTCCAGTTTTCAACAGAAATAATTATTTACCTTTCAACCCAAATGCACATTTCCGTGCAAGAGAGGTCAAGAGAAAGGGGAAGAGATAGTCAAGTCAAGTCACCTTAATTTATATAGCGCTTTTAACAATATGAATTGTTTCAAAGCAGCTTTACAGTGATAATAGGAAATTACAGTAACAGAGATTGTTTTGGCTTTACAGCAGCTCTAGGATAAAGTTAATGTCCAGCTAAAAGTTAGTTTTGATTGATTGATTCACATCTGTTAAGAAGTTGTTAAGTTGTTAACTTATTTTGGGGCCGCTAACATGACACCGTTCTAACAGAAAACCCTCAACACCCTCCGGCGTGGTGTTAAACAGTATTCTTAGGTTATTACGTGAGGAAGGTTTTTGTCCAATAATTAGAATCTCTGCTTTTTCTGAGTTAAGTAGTATAAAATTACTAGTCATCCAGTTTTGTATATCAGCTATGCATTCCATTAATTTTGTGAATTGGTAAGTTTTGTCAGGGTGTGAAGAAATATAGAGCTGAGTATCATCAGCATAACAGTGAAAACTAATGCCATGCTTCCTAATGATATCTCCCAAGGGTTGCATGTACAGAGTGAACAGCAACGGTCCTAGTACAGAGCCTTGTGGTACGCCATACTGAACTTTTGATCGCTAAGACATCTCTTCATTTACTGCTACAAACTGATAACGGTCAGATAAGTATGATTTAAACCATGCTAATGCAATTCCACTAATGCCAACATTATTTTCGAGTCTATTTAAAAGAATTTTGTGGTTGATAGTGTCAAATGCAGAACTAAGATCAAGTAACACTAATAGAGAGATACAACCACGATCGGATGATAAGAGCAAATAATTTGTGACTCTAATGAGAGCAGTCTCAGTACTATGGTACGGTCTAAATCCTGACTGAAAATCCTCGCAGATATCATTTCTTTCTAAAAAGGACATAGTTGTGAGGATACCGCCTTTTCTAGTATCTTTGACAGAAAAGGTAGATTCGAGATCGGCCTGTAATTGACTAATTCGGTAGGATCAAGTTGCGTTTTTTTTAACAAGCGGTTTAATCATAGCCAGCTTAAAATTTTTTGGTACGTATCCTAATGACAAAGATGAATTAATGATAGTAAGAAGAGGATCAATGACCTCTGGAAGCATCTTTTTCAGTAGTACAGAGGTTTATTAGTACTGAGGCAATTGAGCAGGCAGAAGCCTTAATCACGGCAGAAATGCTTAGCACTTCAGCAGCACAGCTGGTTGAAGCTACACATGCACCGACTTATGTGGAAATAGCAACATGGGCGGACATACATCCACCACCACTTTTGCTACCACCACACAGTGCACAACAACACCACCACACACAGCCTGCACTGCCCCATCAGTTCAGCCCAGGGACAACGTGCAAGCAGATTTTAGATTGGTTAATATTAGCTGTCAATCACTCCCACTCCCTTTCACTGCGTTCCGTTGTCATGTGACAGGGATCTGACTACCGCAAAAAATTTCAAAGGCTGAATAAGAGAGAAGATAAACGCTGACAGATTTCTTTTATTTAAACCAGTCATGATTGAAAATAGCATCGAAGGTGATTCGTGTCTCTCTGTCATGAAGTTTTTCAAAAAGATCCAGGTATTCTGTCAAAGTTTTAGAAGACAGTTGATTAGTCACGTTTGTCCTTATAGACACTCATAAACAGATTTTGAGAAATGTAGTTTCATGTAAGGTCATGTTACCATGAAATACAAAGCATTTCTTGCTGTTACTATGATATTCTCTGGATGCCCATGAACATTTATTCATTGCTAAACATTAATTGTCAGTCCGCTGTGTTTTACACTTTGCTCATCATTGACACTAATCATTTTACTGAGCTCTATATGTTTTTCAAGCAATGTTATTTCCATTGCGTTCTTATTGTTGGTCTCACCTTTGGACAGACGTGACCTTTTCCAAGACCAACGGCTTATTCTTGGGACCAGAACATCCATCAGGTGGCGTACTGTATGTCCTCAGTCGTGGCCCACTCAGCGTACTTTCTGACCGCTAAGTTTAATAAGGGTTCATCAGCTCCTGTAAGAATACATTTCCAGTGTTTAGTAAAACATCATCAAACACATCAACAGTGAACGGTGTTCGAGAAGCCGACTCACGTCTTTCTTCGTGGAGCAGTGCGCTTCCGAAGTCCATCAGCTTGACTTGCAGGGTGTGTGGGTAGATGAGAATGTTCTTCATGTGTGTGTCGTGATAAACACCATGATCCATGCAGTGCTGCAGCGCAACAACGATCTGCCGAACGATGTGTTTCACTACGTATTCCGTCAGGCGACCTCGGTTTCGTTGGATGTACTGAAATAAGGTCATGCTGTGATGTGGATACTCCAGAACCAGGATGTCTTTATCTTCCATGACAAACATGTCATATAACTGTATGATATGTGTGCTAGTTGGAGACTTTTGTAGCAGCAATATTGCACCTGCATCTCGACTCAAAGGTATGGGATACCCAGGCTAAAGAAAAGAGATTGACAGAAGGTTAGTTGACCCCTAACTAATCTCTAATCTCCTAACTAAAGGCCCGGGATACTTAATTTTCCATCTCCCGAGCATTTCAAAGTAAACTCTTGGGCTGCTTAAAGAGTTAATTAAAAATGAAAGCAATGTACTTTACAACTGATGTTTCTAGGCTTTCAACTATATCTTATTCTCTCTACATACAGGTTTATCAATTACCAAATTAGAATTTAATGAAACAATTCTTGTAGAATTTCATGAAGAATAAAGTTGTTAACTTACCAATTCCACCAGCTTCTCAGGCTGCCTCTTCTTAATAAAACTGATGATCACCTAAAAAATGAAGAAATCTTCTGCAAACGTAAGTAATCTGATCCATTTTTGTTTGTGTGCAAGGTAATCTACAATCTTTACATTTCTGATCAAAACACTGATGTTTATGTCAGGACTGAAAGACTAAAGATAGAAGGAAACAAGAGGGGCCTGGACTCGAGCGGGTCTGTCTGCCTGGACTCGAGTGGGTCTGTTGGCCTGGACTCAAGAGGGTCTGTCGGCCTGGACTGGAGCGGGTCTGTCGGCCTGGACTGGAGAGTGTCTGTCGGCCTGGACTCGAGCGGGTCTGTCGGCCTGGACTCGAGAGGGTCTGTCGGCCTGGACTCGAGAGGGTCTGTCGGCCTGTACTCGAGAGGGTCTGTCGGCCTGGACTCGAGAGGGTCTGTCGGCCTGGACTCGAGAGTGTCTGTCGGCCTGGACTGGAGCGGGTCTGTCGGCCTGGAGTCGAGCGGGTCTGTCGCCCTGGACTCGAGAGTGTCTGTCGGCCTGGACTGGAGCGGGTCTGTCGGCCTGGAGTAGAGCGGGTCTGTCGCCCTGGACTCGAGAGTGTCTGTCGGCCTGGACTCGAGAGTGTCTGTCGGCCTGGACTCGAGCGGGTCTGTCGGCCTGGACTCGAGAGTGTCTGTCGGCCTGGACTCGAGTGGGTCAGTCGGCCTGGACTCGAGAGTGTCTGTCGGCCTGGACTCGAGCGGGTCTGTCGGCCTGGACTCGAGAGGGTCTGTCGGCCTGGACTCGAGCGGGTCTGTCGGCCTGGACTCGAGGGTCTGTCGGCCTGGACTCGAGCGGGTCTGTCGGCCTGGACTCGAGAGTGTCTGTCGGCCTGGACTCGAGAGTGTCTGTCGGCCTGGACTCGAGCGGGTCTGTCGGCCTGGACTCGAGAGTGTCTGTCGGCCTGGACTCGAGTGGGTCAGTCGGCCTGGACTCGAGAGTGTCTGTCGGCCTGGACTCGAGCGGGTCTGTCGGCCTGGACTCGAGAGGGTCTGTCGGCCTGGACTCGAGCGGGTCTGTCGGCCTGGACTCGAGGGTCTGTCGGCCTGGACTCGAGCGGGTCTGTCGGCCTGGACTCGAGGGTCTGTCGGCCTGGACTCGAGCGGGTCTGTCGGCCTGGACTCGAGCGGGTCTGTCGGCCTGGACTCAAGAGGGTCTGTCGGCCTGGACTCGAGCGGGGCTGTCGGCCTGGACTCGAGAGGGTCTGTCGGCCTGGACTCGAGCGGGTCTGTCGGCCTGGACTCGAGGGTCTGTCGGCCTGGACTCGAGAGTGTCTGTCGGCCTGGACTCGAGCGGGTCTGTCGGCCTGGAGTCGAGCGGGTCTGTCGGCCTGGACTCGAGCGGGTCTGTCGGCCTGGAGTCGAGCGGGTCTGTCGGCCTGGACTCGAGCGGGTCTGTCGGCCTGGACTCGAGATAGGGCGGATAGCGCATTGATAGGCGACAATGACCAGGGACGAGTCATTATTAAAAACTGGAATTTCTCTGGATTTACAAATCCGTGGGAACTTTTGGGATAATGTAAGTACACAACTGCATGAAATGTATCACACTGTGCAAGTGGTTTTTGAATATTTTATTACAAAAATCTTACATATTGTACCTTTAAGCAATGAGGTTTCTTTACAAAGATAAATTTAAAGAAATTAGGTCTACTTAATTATTCAGTAAAACGATATTTTATTGGCAATATTATTGTTACTCTGTCAGTGTTTTATTCGCTGACTTTAGCTAGCATCTTTGCGCGAAGAACAACATAGTGACAAAGCACGTTTGTCCGTTTAGGGCTACTGTAGAAGCATGTTGGTGCATTTCAATGTAAGGGGACCAGCGGTGTATATAGATAGAAACGGCTCATTCTAAGGTAATAAAAACAGAACGGTTCATTATGTAAGGTCTTTACACACCACTGAAAACATAGTTATGTATATGATATTGCATTTCTGTCAACAGATCCTCCTAAATATTACACAATGCACCTTTAAAATAGCTTGAATGTAACTCTACACCCTTGCTTAGTATATGCGGTTCTATGAATATGCAAATGAGTCCCGCCTCCACTCACTCACACCAGCTCAGAGATCCACTCGTTGACGATCACATGTTGATCTGATTGGTTACAAGGTAGTTTGTGATGTCACAAACACCAGCGATTTCCAAACCACGTTTTTGAGACTGTCTTTGGTATGTGGTGAAAATCAAGTTTTTAATGTTGTTTATGTGCCTATATGGTGTTTTTAATATGCTTTAAGACAAACCATGAGCAAATTCATAAGTGAACACCATTACTGAGTATTTTCTCCTTAAAACTGCAGTGAATCAAAGACAGTCTCAAAAACACAGTTTGAAATCTCTGGTGTTTCTGACGTCACAAACTACCTTGTAACCAATCAGGTCAACGTGCCAGCAGGCTTTTGCATATCATTAATAGCGAACTAGCAGGGGAGTCGTGAGAGAAGCCAGGTTATCCCGGTATATTTTTCTGTTGGGTATATCCCGGAAAAATCGGGTAGATTTAGCAGTACAGCGTAATGTATGATGCATGTTATGATGAACTATATGCCTTTCTCCACTGACGTTCTGAGTTGTTCAAATTAAGCGTTTCTGATGATTATTAGAAGGCAGCTGTCTGAATCTGAGATGGCGAACGGGAACATGGTTTGTGTAACATTTGTAGCAACACACTATTAGCTGTTTGATAACGTAGTCAAGCAAAAGGTTAATCATATTAATTACCGTTATGTGTCTGATGTTGTAAAGAGTGATACCATTGTGCAGCGTTTACCTCAGTAAGTTGACCGAATGGATCTCTGAGCTGGTGTGAGTGAGTGGAGGCGGGGGCTAATTAGCATATTCATGGTTCCACGTATACTAAATAAGGAAAAACTTTTAAATAGCCTATGCCATTTTGGTGATCAAACATGAGTTTTAAGGGATACAATTATTGACTACAGGGGGACTTTAAGACTATAAAGCTTATTTCAGGACCATATCCTAAATCGATCAAAAACTGTTACACTTTTGTATAGTTTACCCTATCTGAACTCAGAAAATGTTTACATTGAGTATTTTTTAATTTTTGATTTGTCAGGAGAATCTACTTTAACTTCACTGCCTGTGAAATATAAACAAGCCAGTGTTAGACTGATATGTATGAAGGACTAAAAATGACAGAACGAAAAATAAATAAATAAATAAATAAAAGTAGAAATAAATAAATAAATGCAGAAATAATAGTAAAAATAAATACATTTTGTAATATAAATGGCTATTTCTGTATTTTTACATGTATTTATTTATTTATGCATTTCTATATGTATTTATACATTTATTTATATATTTATGTATTTATATATTTATTTATTTATATATTTATATATGTATTTATTTATACATTTATTTATTCCTACATTTAATTATTTCTGTATTTCCACATTTCTACATTTATTTATTTCTGTATTTCCACATTTCTACATTTATTTATTTCTGTATTTCCACATTTCTACATTTATTTTTCCCTGCACATGTATGCTAATTGATCAATGGCTAAGCCACGCCCCCAAACACGATGAGCCAATCACAGTACGCATAGCTAACCCAATACACTTGGACATTCTCTGCTTCCTCGTCCACTGCAATGCATTGCAGTTATCAGTTTTCATTCGTTTGTATGGTTTTTCTTGTCATTTTGGCTTTTAAACAGCGCGTGTGTGTGATTTAGGTTGGGTGACAGTTGTAGGTTACAGTTTGACAAGAGTTTACAGTTTGACAAAAGCACAATGTTGTGTTTTACACAAATATAAGTAGGCTAAACACTTTGCAGTTTTAATTATGTCCTGTATGAACAAAATGGAGTATGTTTTTATGTTTCCACTGTTCGATCGCGCCCGCTCTCTGACACACACACACACACACACACACATTCCAGCAATGCAATCTTGACATCGCAGCCTGTTCATTATTCTGCGCTCCCACCAAACGCGAATAGAGCGTCAAATTCGCGCGTATCCGCGTCTAGTTCGACGCTTGAACATTTTGAATCCAAAGCGAATAGGACGCGCGTATAAAGCGAGCGTTTGAAGCGAAATGGCACCAAACTATAACGTTTACACTGTGAACTGTAAATCTTTGTTCTGGAGCTGAAGCTTATCGGCCTTCTCAACAATAAAATTATTAATATAACCCTCCAATGCATATTTAAGGCCCTTTTGGTGACATCGAGATGATATATAATCTTTCTGTCTCCAAAAAAATCATCAATTGCCTCCTGTGAAATGTCTCCTACTGTGACAGCTGCCAAAGCGCCTGTTACCGGATGTTGACTGAGTGGAGGGGGCGTGGTTAGCCAGTGGTCAATTAGCATACATGCGCAGGGAAAAATAAATGTAGAAATGTGGAAATACAGAAATAAATAAATGTAGAAATGTGGAAATACAGGAATAAATAAATGTAGAAATGTGGAAATACAGAAATAAATAAATGTAGGAATAAATAAATGTATAAATAAATACATATATAAATATATAAATAAATAAATATATAAATACATAAATATATAAATAAATGTATAAATACATAAATAAATACATATAGAAATGCATAAATAAATAAATAAATACATGTAAAAATACAGAAATAGCCATTTATATTACCAAAATGTATTTATTTTACTATTATTTCTGCATTTATTTATTTATTTCTACTTTTATTTATTTATTTATTTATTTTTCGTTCTGTCATTTTTAGTCCTTCATAGATATGTGTACAAGATCAATCAATCAGTTTATTTATAGAGCACTTGACCCGCTCCAAGCGGGACTCGAACTGAAGAAATTCAATAATACTATAAAGGTGTTTTTAATTTATAAGCCATTCCAAATTAGTACATTTTAAGTTTAGATTTTAATTCTTCCTTAAATCTTAAATAGTTCAGTAAGCTATTCCAAAAACAAGTACAACTTGCTCAAACTCTTCAAAAAAAGTCTTAAGTGTTAAAAACTTGAAAATTTAGGTTAAATGTAGGGTTTCCTTTTTGTCTGCTGAACCCATACGATGATAAATTATGTTCTAAGCCTTTGACAAACATTACATTTAAAGGTGGGGCAGGCGATTTCAGAGAGGCTAGCAATAGCAAGTTAGCTTCAAAACACATGAACACACACAGCAGAGTCTGCAAAGCATCACGAGATGAGAGATGGTGTTTAACTTCATGTCTCAAAGCTCATAACATTACAGTAATAATGAATGTAAACAACTTACAGCGCTCTAGTTGTACCTCCTGACTACTGCAGATTCACTTTGGTGTTGATAATGTTGACATAGGAATGCATAAATCCAAGTCTAAGGACGTAAACAAGTCCAGGTAGAACGTCACGGGTTGCCATCTCGTAATTACGGTTATGACATGGGGTGAGCGCAGTATAAGCTCATTGTTTTAGTTCAGGAGGAACTGTAAAAGACGGCTGCTGTTTGTGTGTGGCGCTCGGTGACTGTCTGTCTACAACTCTACATCGCCTCCGCGGAGGGATGGAAATACATTCACAGGGTAACAGGCAGGTAAGACGTCCCATCATTGAATTTAGACCGAATGCAGTGATTGGATGCATTTTTGTTTTTTTGTTTTTTGCTCTTGAGACTACCACAGAAGATATATGTACATTTTGTTAAATATTTACACCACTTCTGTTATTGATTGATATCAGGATGTGAAGAGAGTTTCAACCAGTATAACAAAAAGTTGAACTTTAATGACTAACTTTTGTATTTTTTTCAGATGTTATATTTTAAAAAAAATTGTCTACAATAATATGAATATGGAAGCTTGTTGCCGTCACTGAATACAAAATAAAAAAGGTAATTTAGCCATGTTTTTCTCGCAATTAGGAGTTTAGGCCTATATCTCGCAATTCTGACCTTTTTTCCCTCAGAATTGTGTGACAAAGTCTGAATTGCAAGATGTAAACTCGCAATTCTGAGAAAAAAAGTCAGAATTGTGAGATAAAAAGTCGCAAATATCTTTTAAATCATTTTAGTCCGTGGCAGAAACAAGCTTCCATAACTTAAAGCTAATATATTGTAGTAATATTATGTTTGCTGTGTTATGACAGTTGTGTTGGGTTTATAATGATGCAGCATCACGCAAAATGCTTACCAGAAATGTGTTACTCAGTTACTAGAAATATGCTAAACACACAACCGCTTGTCATGTGATCTCATGAGAAGACCCTAGACCCTAATCCTAACCCCACCCCCACAACTAATCCTAAACCTACCAATACTAGGGGGGTAATAATTTGGCAGGAGTCAAAATTCGGCACGACACCGGTCTAGACTAGACTAGAAATCAGTTTTTATTAGGCTACTGATAGGACAGTCTACATCGTTTCATGTAAGTGAACATAAAAGGTACGGTTCATTTCATTTTGTGGTACTTGTAAAATTATTGAGTGCAGCATTTTTATTTCTGTGACAGTCTCACACACCCCTGCAGTTTATTCACTTATTAGGAGTTTGTGAATTCCCAGTTTGGAAAGTGTTTTTGTATGTTTTCATCAGTACTTGTAGGTGTTTCTGTCAAGCCTGGTGAGTTGACCTCACTGTTTTTCTCCTTTTTTTTTTTTTTTTTTTCATTGCTTTCTGATTCATAACAGCATGCATTGCTCTCAATAACCAGAAGGTGGCAGCACAGTCTCATTTTTAAATTAAACTTTAAAGTGTTTGCCAGTTTAATGTGCATTACTTAATGTTTTGTAGCTAGGCTTGTCTATGTTGTTAAAAAAATTATACACACACACACACACACACACGTATGCAATGAACCCATTGTAATATTTGCATACTTAATTGTGGTCTTCTGTTGCTGTTTGGATAAAATTTTAGACAAAAGTTTTTTTATATATAACTTTATTTGCTTTGCATGAAACAAGATAAAATAGCAACTTAAATAATCTCACATCTTTAAATAGAACATGTCCTTGTTTTTCTCCATTACAAGATTCATCTATAATAGCTTAAAATAAAACAATAATGAAGGGGGGAAAAAAAAGATATGCTCTAGCCTCCCACTCTGCCAAACTCTGTACAAAATAGCATCTGTTTTAGGTGTGGGAAAACTGTTGTCCACAATCGTAACATACTTTAGTTCGATAGCTTTAACCACACAAACGCTGCAGCATTTAATGTCAAGCTTGTGTCCACTGTCCATTAAATGATTATTTTTTTGAATTCATGAAACTGTCCACAAAGCTCAACTTCAGTCAGTCCGTCTTTTTTCTACAGCATTTCCTTTTCATATTTCCTCAGGCTTTCCATATTGTCTTAACACCTTACACATTCATGTCCTTTCTTCTTTGTGTATTTTTCCGTCTTTTTCTCTTTCACACACGAGAAGTCACTAGCAGTGAGCGTAGTCTGCGCGCTAACGTGGCCTCGAGCTCTTCCAGGAGCGAGTCTTTCCCAGATCCGCCTCGTGTCCCGGATCCCAGGATCAGCGCCCGGAAGGCTTCCCTCTCCAACAGACCCGCCATGTTCTGCAGGAAGAAACCTTCACAGTGTGTGCTGAGCTCCACCGCACCATGAGCCTGGGGAAAGAAATCAATCAGTTAGGCCTGGGGAGACACTTCGGTAATAATTATTACATTGTTGTCCTGTACATTTTTTTAAAAGTAAATATTAGTAAAATGTTGTCATGTTTTTGTTTTATTATTTCTTTGTCATAGGGCTGTGAAGCGATTAATCGGGATCAATCGCATCCAAAACAAAAAGTTTGTGTTTACATAATATACTGTGGATAATTATTTTGTATATATAAATACGCACACATGCATGTATATATTTAAGAAATATTTGCATGTATATACATACACATATATATGTATAAATGTATGTATGTATGTATATATATATATATATATATATATATATATATATATATATATATATATATATATATATATATATATACATACATACATACATGCATACATGCATACATATATACATATACACCGGTATAGTAAAAAAAAAAAATATATATATATATATATATATATACATATATTATAATAAACACAGTGCACACACATATATTATGTAAACTCAAACTTTTATTTTGGATGCGGTTAATCGTTTCACAGCCCTTCTTTGTCATTATCATGGTACAATATTGTAGAATGTCATGATACCATCAAAATACTTCTTACTCGTTACAAAAGGAAATGTTTGGTCAGTTAATATTATTTTACATTCAACATTATTCAGATTCTTTTTGATGGCATGAATTTGTTTATAATTATACAATTATATATATTTAGATATTGTATATTTACTGTATAATTTAAATAGATTTTTTATGATTATATATAATATTATGTAAACTGATATATCTTCACCTTGGCAGTGTGGTAGATGTCCACAGCATTGTCCAGGTCAATGCTCTGAGCGCAGAGGATTTCACAGTGCCGCTGTAGCGCCCCCAGCTGGAACAAACTGGCCGCTGACAGTAACTACAGAAGGGAAACAAAAATGTTTTTTTGTTTTTTTTTTCAATCTACAAACATATTTTACTGGCTAATCTCAATGAATGTGAAAAGATAAAGTTTCATCTTAAATAATTGCAGGTAAACTCAAGAGGTTCCACTGCATAAAGACTATTCCCTTCCAGTTTCATTGGCAAAGGCCGTACTTTGCTGGGTTGGACTGTATCTTGTTTGTCTTACCTCCAGTAACTCTGAGACGCCCATCTTCAGAGACTCTGTCCCCCCGCAGTACAGGTATGACATCATCACCTGGATAAACACAACGAGATCGTGATTAACTCCCGATAACATCTTGGAACACCATTTTGTCGCACGGGTTCATCGAGTGTTCATACCTGGAAGATGTTGTACTTGATGTTGCTGATCTCGATGTCTTTGCGGGGCTGAGAGCTGTCCGACCCGTTCAGCGCCAACAGAGATTTGAACCTGATCCCAGAGCAAACAGTTGTGTCAAAATAAAATCTACTGCAGAGACCCGTGTTACAAGATAAAAATGTTTAGGCTCACCTGTCGGACGCTGTGAGCAGCAGAACCCCGTGAGCATAGAACGGCTTTCCCTCCACGAGGAACGTCACGTCAGACATCTCTGGGTTGTTCAGGAAGTGAGGGTCTGCGGAAAGAGGAGAACTCAGACTTGCTCAAGATTTGAACAGAGTAATCATTTACAGACAAAACTACAAATCAAAGAATTAGCTAAATCTACAACTTTAATATGCACTAGCATGTAAATTAAAGCGAAATTACCAGAATCAATGACAAACAAACTTTAGTTTTTGAATTTTAAATCAATGTTGAGTCATTTAATGTGGATCCAGTCAGTGTTGCCAATTCATAATTATAATTGTACTAAGATGGAGTGAATTACCAAGTTGAGCGGAGAGAGCGGGCTTCTTCTCTTGGATAGGAGGAAGTGGAGCAGGACCGTAACAGTGACTAAAGATGATGCCCAGCTGTTGGTTTATTGCCTCGTTCTATAAAGGAAAGAAAGAAGAAAGAATTAGTCATAAGGAAGTTTTAACTAGAGACTACCGCTGATTCTGAAATCCCGGACTGAGTTACTGAGTTAGGTACTGCATTTGAATTTGAATTACTTCGCGACTATGAATATGGCTAGTATGAATGAAATGCGGACGTGCTACATCTGCCATGTTGTTACTGTCACATGACCTACCAGCATCAGTTGCGTCACTTCACTGCCATTCATGATGGGAAAGTAAAGTGTCCATCGAATGCTTACTTCAGAATCTCGGCTAAATTAGTAGGTCATCCGGGGACTTTTCGCCCTCGGATTTTCAAATACTAAGTATTCGGACATATACTACTCCTCTTTTGGCGTACTGTATAGTAGGGAAGTATTCGATTTAGGACGGGGTGTAAGAATTATTTATAGACCTCTTCACACCAAATCTGAATTTTTGCCATAAAAGAAGCACAAAAATATTTTAGAACATAATGCATGTCCATTTCAGATCCTCGAAATTGGAAACATTTTAACTACAATGAGCTGTCATGTTTTAATTCGAAGTCTAGTTACATTTTTAATTGTTCACCATCCATTGACAATGACAAAAATTCATAGTCTAAGGTTCTCAAATTTTTTTATATATAGATTTTTTGTTTTTTTGTCGTTACATTGGACCTTCTATGAACAAATATCCAGGTTTTTCAGTACCTTGTTTTTTTTCAGGATGTTAAACATCAAAGGAAACCCGACGCAGACTACTTCCTCACAGTAGTCCTCCTCTTTGATGGAGCTGAAGTCTCGTAAAAGAGAGAGCGTGACTCCGGCTCTGGACTTCAGCTGAGCGCTGCGCAGCGACTCCAGCCATACGTGAAGCTTCCACGGCACTCCTGCAGGATCAGACCATGTTATGAAGAACCGTTTGCAAATAATCAAATGCTTGCTAGATAGCTCAGCTTTTTGTAACTGTATCACAGAAAATCTATATTTGATCATAAATGACTGAAAGTGTTACTCTATGATATCTTGTTATATATGCGTCTAACCTACCCAACGATCTGAGCTCCATGGTGACGTCCAGATAGCCGTGCTCTGCGCTGTAGAAGGACGCCTCCTGCAGAGCTTTCATACGGGCCTTACACAGCTTGGGCAGGGCATCTTCTGACAGCAGGCTGAGGTTGGGGGATGGAGGAGGGGGTAGAGAGTGTCCGTTCCTGCCGGACGCCCGCGTCTCGCCCTCCACACCCTCTGCCAGGATCTCTTCCAGCGAGAGCACGTCTTCCCGCACCTTCTGAGGCTGAGAGAGGAGCTTCCTCAAAACATTCCTGCAGAACATACTTCACGGTTAGTTCAGGGATGGATGGATGTGTAACCCCTCCACCCAGGTCCTACTCGCCCCGCTCTGTGCGGGCCTCGAATCCGGGTCACGGCACCAATTTGTAGCGGACTTCATCTCGCACCACAAAGAAACTCCCGACACCACTAGCTTCGGTGGACCACGTCTGCAGTTTATTGACAGAGAACAGCCTGTGACTGGAGAGAGTCAGCTGAAAGAGAGTGAACCTGAAGGCTTGTGTGTTGATTGTCTGTCCACGTGGTCCACCGAAGCCAGAGGTGTCGGGGAGTTTCTTTGTGGTGCGAGACGAAGTCCGCTACAAATTGATGGTAGATAAATGGTTGTCTGGATAGGTAATTAATGATTTGGCATATGGATGGACAGATTGATAAAAATATAGATGGGATGGATAGCTGGTGAATGATTAGATGGGTAGATGGCTAGGTAGAAAACTAATAATTGGAAAGATAGATATTTTGGTACACGGGTATATAGGGTAATGGGTATATAGATAGCGGGAGAGATAATGAATGCTTGGACATAAGATTGATAGAAAGCAAGATGGATAGATAGCTGGTAAATGATTAGATGGGTAGATGACTGGGTAGATAATAAATGCTTGGACATATAGATAGCTAGATAGTTGGCTGATGAATGATTAAATATAGGAAGACGGCTGATAGATAATGAACGATTGGACAGATAGCTAGAGAGTTGGATTGATGGGTAGATAGACATTGGCTTGATGTATAATGAATGATTGGATAGACAGTTGGCTGAGTGGATAATAGATAGATGGATAATAAATTATTGGACAAAGATAGATTGATAGAAAGCTATGATAGCTGGATAGATAGATGAATGATTAGATAGACAGATAGTCGATAGATAGAAATGAATAATATGACAGATTCATATAGAAAAGTAGATGATGAATGATTGGCTAGAAAGAATGTGGATGATTTGACGGTCACCGTGATTTTGCCAAATAAGACATGTTCCTGGATCAACATATTTTGTTGAGCCTGGATAACATTCCTGTCCCAAAATTTAGTCCTTCCTTACCCTATCCCTAACCCTACCCATAACTTTTCCCTAAAATCAGAGGGAAATGATCCGTGAATAACACTGATGTTGAAGCACCTCACCCTGGTTCTAAGCCTTAACTTGACATAAAATGTAAACTTGTCTCTCAATCTGATTGGTTGACTGGAAAATTGTTCCAGGATCAACAAAGATGTTGATCCAGGAACATGTGGTACTTGGTGAAATCACGTTCACCATGATTTGACATTGATATTCTGTAGATGTGCAGTGTCATATTTGCTAAATATGAGATCATTATGTGGTAATGCAGCTGTGTATTGTCATAACTGATGATGTTCAGATTTCGTGAGGAGTGAGTGTGTTCGTATGATGATGGGAGGTATTACCTATGGCCATGTGCAGCAGCGTGACTGAAGCAGTTCATGTCCTCATACAGCGATGATGTCAGAGCGTGACCGTCCTGGGACCTCAGCAGGGGATCTGCCCCCCGCGCCAGCAGTAAACTCACCATCTCGTAATTCCCTGTGAGAGTGACCGGAGGAGAAGGAAAGAAGAAACAGATGGTGAGGTTGCAGAGAAGTGTAGAGTAAATGAGCGAGAACCACAATAAAAGAAAAGAACACACTTCATGATCATTACTGTAATGTTCTTGGAAGGGTCACGTCTTGAGGAATCAACTTTTCCTTGATCTTTAGAGATAAAAGAGCTTGATGTACTAGGAAAACATGCTCTAACTTTAAGAACTCACAACATTGTCCAAGATCTACTCTACTCTTTAGATTTCTGACACCAGAAAAGTGAAATATTAACATTACCGCCCACATTTCCAATACAAATTGCCTATTGAAGTTCAGAAACTTGGCCCACCTGGTCACAGTGAGGTATTGGGAATGAAGTAGGACAGATAGTGGTTACGTATACCGAACCTTTTACTTACTAAAGGTAAAATAAAACATAACTCCTCTGAATGTTGCAGAACCTCTTGTTGAATGTCCCCACATCTATAAAAGGTTTTAAACACTCTGAACTGTTGCAAAACACGTCTTCCTGACCCAATTCTGTCAACTCTCGTACAGTTTGTGGCCTCTACAGTTTGGCTCCGGTCTGCCAACACATGGCCATATTTTTAGGGATTCCTGTTTGGGATGGGAGTAACCAGCCTTCCCTGGCAGGCTGTAAATCTGAGCTGGTGGAGGTTGTGTGAGAGGCTGAATCGAGTGAGGGAGTTGTGCTACACACACACACACACACACACACACACACACACCTGCTGCAGACGCCAGCTGAAGAGGCGTCTCGGCGTTACTCTCCTGTCCATAACGCACGGCTGCTCCTTCCACGTTTGCCCCGGCATCTAATAGAAGCTGAAGAGACAGACAAGCATTCATGTTAAGAAAGTAACAGCAAAAACTACAGCTAACAATAAACACAAGGATCAAACTTACATTGTGTGGCTTAACAATATTACATTCCTTACAAAAAAGAAGTTTATTGAAGTGTGATATGGTTAGGGTTATAAGTATACATACTTTATACTAAAGAGAAGTGTGTACTTTCAGTCTACAGTGCTTTTTAGGTAGGCTACTTATTCAGAGATAGACTTAAAATTATACTTAAGTATGCTTTGCTTCTACTGAAAAATACATTTGGCCTATACTTGTGTTAAAGTACTGTTAAAGGTCCATTTAAAATTAATACAAATTTAGAAACCGTGTAGTATACTTAAAGTGCTATAAGCATAATGTTAAGTTCACTTTAAGAAACATTTTAAGTGTACTTGGAGTATATAAACTATTAAAATTTGTTTACTGAGAGTATACTTGTACTTTTACTAACTAAAAAGTGGGCTGGAAGTCTATCCCCCGGTTTCACAGACAAGGCAATGTTGTATTATGTGGCAATGTTGTCTAGTCCCAGACTAAAATGCATGTTTTAGCTGTTTTAACTGAGCTGTTTAATAACTTGCACAGACAAGTATGCCAATGCCATTGTTTTCTCTCAAGATGCACATCAGTAATGTTTTTTCCTCAAGGCATGTTTATAAAAGCTACTTAAATTATCTTAATTGAACTAAGGCCTAATGCTGGCTTAATCTAAGCCCTGTTTGTGAAACCAGGCCTATAACTAGTAAAATAACAGTACAGCTATAAGTTCACTTGTATACTTCACAGTACAGTTGCAGTACAAAAGAAAAACGTTGATGTTAACTAGTTGTGTACAAATTTACCACTGTTACACTTAAAGTACATTTAAAAGCATACTTTTATAAACTAAGAAATGGGCCAGTTTAGTTCCAATATTTATTGAAATTGTACACTTGCAAGTATATTACTAGTACAATGATTTTAGTCGGCTATACTTGCTACATAAAGTATACTTGGAAAATATTAAATTAACTTGAAGTATACTTCTTTGTAAGACATACATGGATGTCAGTAGTAGCATATCTAGGTAGCAGCATATGCTATACTAAGGCTAGGGTTAGTATTTGTTTCAGTGTTGTGACTAGGATGACCAATGAAATCTTTAGAATCAGCTGTGGGGTTTGCGCTTGACTGGTTTAGGCAAAAACAAAACAAAAAAGCAAGCAGCTCTTTACCTGAACTACTGATATATGTCCATGTAACACAGCGAACGTGAGCGCCACCCAGTGGCGGCTGTCAGGGTAGACTGAAGGGTGTTTGGGAGAGCAAGCGGGTACCTGAACACAAAAACACTGTCAGCTTTCATCCATTTCTTCACAAAAAACATTTACAACATTACAATAAAAAAAAATCTGACAAATTATCAATCATAGGCTAGCTTTTATTTTTATTTTTTATTATTAATTGTTCAGCTGCCTTGTCCAAATGTATTTTTTTTTTTGGAGAATTTTTGGTTAAATGCAAAACAATTAATTCAAGTAAGTTTTTTTTCCCCCATTCAAAATGGTATTTTTTATTTTTATAGATTTATGGATATTTTTTATAGTGTTTTTAGAAACAGATATCTGTATCACAACAGGTTATCAAAACATTTTTGAAAGATTAAAAGATTTTTAAATTTAAAAAACGCATATTGTTTTTGTCCATAGACTTGGTTGATCTCTTGAAAAATCTCTAGTTGAGAATATCTTTTTTTCAAATAACTTTTTTTTTTTTTTTTTTTTGTAAATATTTTATTGACATTTAATCCCATTTAACTTGGTATAAACAGGCCTTAACATCCAGAAATAGTGACAGACTAATATAGCAACTGTTGGTACATACCGCCACATCCAGATTGGCTCCGGCGTCAATCAGCATCTGGACTAAAGCTTCGTCTCCAGCGGCGCAGGCGTACATCAGCGGGGTCATACCCTGCACAGGTGCAGAGAGAGCAGAGTTGGACATCTGGATCCACAACATCACATCCGTGTAACAGAATGATGTGTAGTTAGGTGGTGTTCTGATCTTACGGTACCTGGTCATCCATGCTGTTGACACCATCAGGCCCCAGCAGCTCGATGGCCTGGCCGATCAGATCAGTGCGGCCGCAGTTCAGCATGCGGAAGCCCAGGTCCAGCTGGAACTTATCTGTGGCCGCTCTGGCATCCAGACGCCTGAAGGAACTGAAACAGCACTCCGGCCTACAAAAGACAGGAGAAGAGTTAGAAAACACGCAAAAACGAGGAGGAGGACAGTGAGTGAGTGAGTGAAATTAATGAGTGACTGTGAGTGACTGTGAGTGACAATGACGGAGTGAGTGAGTGAGTGAGTGAGTGAAATTAATGAGTGACAATGAGTGAGTGAGTGAGTGAGTGAGTGAGTGAAATTAATGAGTGACAGTGAGTGAGTGAGTGAGTGAGTGAAATTAATGAGTGACTGACTGTCAGTGAGTGAGTGGATGAGAGAGAGTGAGTGGATGAGAGAGTGAATGAGTGGGCGGGTGGATGAGAGAGTGAGTGAGTGGATGAGAGAGTGAGTGTGAGTGGATGAGAGAGAGGGAGTGAGTGAGTGGATGAGAGAGAGTGAGGGAGGGAGTGAGTGAGTGTGAGTGAGTGGATGAGAGAGTGAGTGAGTGGATGAGAGAGAGTGTGTGAGTGAGTGGATGAGAGAGAGAGTGAGTGAGTGGATGAGAGAGAGAGTGAGTGAGTGGATGAGAGAGTGAGTGAGTGGATGAGAGAGAGTGTGAGTGAGTGGATGAGGGAGTGAGTGAGTGGATGAGAGAGTGAGTGAGTGGATGAGAGAGTGAGTGAGTGGATGAGAGAGAGTGAGTGAGTGGATGAGAGAGTAAGTGAGTGAGTGAGTGAGTGGATGAGAGAGAGAGTGAGTGAGTGAGTGAGTGGATGAGAGAGAGTGTGAGTGAGTGGATGAGAGAGAGTGTGAGTGAGTGGATGAGTGAGTGAGTGGATGAGAGAGAGAGTGAGTGAGTGGATGAGAGAGTAAGTGAGTGGATGAGAGAGAATAAGTGAGTGAGTGGATGAGAGAGAGAGAGAGTGAGTGAGTGAGGAAATGGATAGTGTTGGTCATTACATGCTTTCATGGGTGGAGTGCTGGATTTTCCTCAAGTGTTTTCAAATTTCAAGTGTTTTCAAATCATTAAGAAAAAGCCTTGACATCAGCATGAGGATCAGTGGGGCTCTTTGCCAATGTGTTAATACAGTCAAGTCACATTTAAGAGTCAGCATGAGATCATGTCTGATACCTTCAGCTCTGCGACACTTTAAGTGCCTGACTGTGTTTTTATCAGTGTTTAAAAGTCAGTTGACATTTTAAAACAGATTTAATTTGTCTAACAAGGTTGTGATAAAAACATTTGTCAAATGCAATAAAAAATATACTTGGAAAACAAGGTCACCACAGCTGGAGAACTTGACAAAGCACCTTTAAAATCAGCATGAAATTTGATGCCCCTTGCTTACAGTATCTAAGGTATTCTGAATGTTGCTAGGGTGTTGCTCTATGGTTGCTAAGGTGTTGAGGGTGTTGTTGTGATGCTATGGTGTGGCTTCTAGGGAGTTTTAGCTGATTATCAAAAGAGTCCTCTGTGTCTCTTTGTTATTAGCTGATGTTCCTCCATGCAAGTCTAGGATTTTCTTCACTCATGGTCAGTCAGGATGTTTTATGATATGAAAGTCTTACTTCAGCAGTCTGGGCTCGCAGTCTAACCCAGGCAGAAGGAGCCGTGCTGTCTGTCTGACATCATCGCTGTCCACCAATAAGCTGCGGCGATGCTCGGCGTGAACGATGGCCACACGCATCCACTCCATCAGCGGGGGGAGGAGGAGGAACGGCCTGGGGAATGCAGGAAAAACGTGCTTAAGTTTGTTTCCAAGACTTTGGTTGAAAAATGGTTGCAATATTAATAACAACAGAGTTGATACGCGATCCGTTCGGAAAAAGGCACCACGGTTCGAAACGCGTGATTCTCGGATTAATTGCGACATGTTTAACCATCATAGAGTGAAAGTTTATGCACATTTTAGGTCCTGTCAGTTTAAACATTCAAGCGATTTTAAGCCATTTGAGCGCAAGATGATGCGAAACAACTCGATTCGGAAGTCGCGCTGATTTCTGTGCGCATTCACACACAGAGCATCCAATTCAGTTCTCTTGTGTTTGAACAGACATACACACACAAGCAAAATTATGTCAAAATGCCCGTCTCGTAAACACAGTCGCTTATGGCTGAACATGTGAACGTACACAATTGAGAAAGAAAATTGAAGCGTATAATTATATTGGATCAGTGCATTCGGCCTTAAAGTGACAGTAGCCTAATAAACCTGCAGCTGAATGTGTCATTAATGTTAATCTAACTGAAATATAAAGCTAAAATCACTTTTTTAGCTTCAACAAAGATTAATTATATTTAATTTATTCAGTGAAGATTATGCAGTGTTATTTTACATTCTATTACATTTCCGTAGCTGAATACTGAAGACTTACCTGAAAAACATAAAGCACTGTTTATTTCATATGTATCTCTGTTGTAGTATTTATCTATGTATGTAATTTGTTTATTATTTTCTATGCAGATTCACTCCCCTTTTGAAATCACCTCAATCATTCAGTGATTATTTCTTTTCACACAGAACTATTCATCTGGTGAAACTGTTTTCATATCGCAATATATATCGCAAAAAAAAAAAAAAAGTGTGCAATGTGGGTTTTTTCCAAAATCGTGCAGCCTGAGTTGTAAGCAACTAAAATGGTCTTTTGTTTGCTCTTGATGATAGACAGACATTAAGTGATTTCAGATCTGGTATTTAAAATGTGTTTTATTTTTCAAAATATTAAATAGTAAAAATCAAAAAAAAAAAAAAAAAAAAATCCAGATTTTTCCTCAAAAGTGAACTAAATCTGACCAAACCTCATTGGGACACCCTCAGAGAGAGAAAAAAAAAATGTATGAATGAAAAATTAATTCTAAAAATGTAAAGTTTTCTTTTAGCACTAGGTTGTGGACTAGAAAAATCTATTGTAATATATTATATTGTTTTATATATAGATAATTATGACTATAGTATGTCCTCGTTTAGATGCACACGTGTGTGTGTGTGTGTGTGACAAGTCAGTTGTGTAAAACAAGTTGGGCCACAGCGCACTTAATCTGCTAGTGTTTCTAAAGAAGGGCTTGTGCAACGAGACGGCCCGTGTCTTTCAGCGGCCTGTCATATCAAAGAACTCACGCTGAGAATGAGATACGGCGGCTGAAGTCCTCTTGTTTTCAGCAGCTCAGTGCCACTCCCTGCAGACGTGAATGTGTTGTTTGTTTGTATGTGTGTGAGCTTCTTAATAAAAACTTCACACGAGGACAGATATGGGCTGTTTACTGGACCCAGATCAAGACAATATTACGCAATCATTCTTCTGAGTCTCAACCTTTGAAAATGAAGACTGGAGGATTTAAAAAGACTGTCTTGTTCCTCAAAAAATGAAGAAAAATATAGTATAAGTAAAAATATAGTATAATATTCTAATAATCAATTTATTATTATTATTATTATTATCGTTATTGATAAATCATCATCATACAATATTAAAGTGTTTTGAGTTCTAAAAATCTGA
The DNA here is from genome assembly GCA_022828995.1 of Vimba vimba. Lineage (NCBI taxonomy): Eukaryota > Metazoa > Chordata > Actinopteri > Cypriniformes > Leuciscidae > Vimba > Vimba vimba. The sequence continues at coordinate 8,687,713 of CM040841.1, forward strand.
CCGTCTTGGGTAACACGTCCTGATTTAGCTGAGTTAGAGACAATCCAGGAACAACATTCCTGTCTGAAAATTTAATCCTAACCATATTCCTAAACCTAACCCTGCCCATAACTTATCCCTAAAATCAGAGGGAAATGACAGGTGAATAACACTGATCTAGAAGCACCTAACCCTGGTTTTAAGACTAAACTTGTCCCTAAAATCTGATTGGTTGATTGGAATTGGATTGGTTCCAGGAACATGTTGGCCCTGGTGAAATCAGGTTCTGGGCGTCTTGGGCGTCCTTCAAAAATGAAGAAAATAATAATAATAATAATAATAATAAAAGATAATATCATAATAATGTTCAATTTATAATTATTATCATTATCATCCAATATTTAAGTGTTTTGGGTTCTAAAAAGCAAAACATGAATGAAAACCATGTGGTTCTAGTTCCCCTGTGGTGAAAATCCGGCTTTTAATATTGTTTATACGTCTGTGTTGTTTTTAATATGCTTTAATACAAACCATGTGTAAATTCATAAGTCAACACCATTGCTGAGTATTTTCTCTTTAAAACTGCAGTGAACCAAAGACAGTCTCAAAAACACGGTTTGAAATCGCTGGTGTTTCTGACATCATAAACGACCTTAATCAATCAGATCAACGTGTGATCGTCAACAAGTGGATCTCTGAGCTGGAGTGAGTGAGTGGAGGCGGGGCTCATTTGCATATTCATAGAACCATGTATACTAAATGAGGCAAGGGTGTAGAGTTACATTCAAGCTATTTTAAGACATGAAGATTTTATTTTTATTTTTATTTTTGAGGAAAAAGCATTTAAATATGTAATTTTGGTGATCAAAGATAAGTTTTAAGGGATAAAATTATTGACTACAGGGGGACTTTTAAAGAGGGCTGAAGTGCAAAACCCCTAAATGTGCGCACTCACACCTAGGACCCCAAGGACAGCCCGTATTGTGTACCACCATCAGTTAGTTTTATTTAGCATCCAAGTCAGCCTGAACCATGACACATCACCAGGCACTGATACAGGTCCAGCATCCCCTTCCCAAATCCTAATCTAATCTTTTTTCTAAGTAAAGCCTAGAATCTGAGTGTTTGGTCACGTCTCCGCAGCCGTCCATCGGATTCAGAGAAGATACCAATGTGAAAGTTTGTCACCGCTCTGCTCGATGCACAGCAGGAACACAATGACGTCAAACTAAAAAAAACAAGTCATCCCGCCGAGAGTCTGTCAGCCCGGCAAGACATGCAAATGAGACGTACTGAGAGGAGCGTGAAGCTCATTAAACACACAAGATATGCACTGCAGAGAAAGCGTTCTCCTGAGACCTACAGACGCGCTCAACCACAACAAACAGATCAACTTTGCAGATGACAACTTGATGGGAGCCATTTTGGTTCAAAAGAAAAGACAATTCAAATTCTAATGTCAGCTTTAGAAGTCAAGTGTGAAACATCTGAAGACAAAGCTAAATTTAGAGAGGCTAAATTTAAATATTGAGGGAAGATACAAAAAGACACTGAACCAAACATTTTTGTTATACAGTTTGTTCAGTTCGCATGGCATTCTCAGTGTTGCCACAACGGGTGGCGCTAAAGCGCACAACAGCGTCCTCTACAGGGTTAAAGTTGACATTTTTATAGCTAGCATCTTGAAAAATAACATGTTTGGCGAAATGACGTAAACATTTTGAAGGGAACTCTATCGCCCCCTTGAGTACTGAGGTTTGTACCCCTGCAAGACATGCGTTAACATGGTCAACATGGCGGTGTAGTCGCAATTTGTTGGCCAAATATTTGTATTTACGTACTTAAATATATAATATTTCTAGCTTTTTATATTTACATTGGTTGCTGTAGTGATAATTGGAGAAGAAAACTGGAAAAAAAAAGTCATGCTTTATTGTGAGCTACAAACAACAGATTTGGGCAGGACATGCCATAAATCAGATTTTATCCGCCTGTCTGAACAGAAAAAGCAGTGTATTGCAAGCAACGAGCTGTGTAACGTCTACAGCCAGAAAAACAGATGAGGTTAAGTAACATTTGTTTGACTTGTGGTTGTAAAACAGCTCAACCTTAATCCAAGGAAAGATCTTCATGGGAAAGTGAGGGAAGAGGCGAAAAGAAACACACTTAATAACCACATACTTTCCCTAAAATAGTTTAGAAGAGCATTTTAGCAGCCTACCGTATTGATCAAGGGAATTTTCCAAGTGCCAAAGCTCTTAAAACCACTGTCAAGACGAATAGATTGCAGCCAGCTAAGTGTGTTTACTTTGGTCGCTCAAAAGAGGGGGTGGATGGTGTTGGGGAGTTGATATCTGTGAGAGCATACAAGGATTTGATTGTATATCTGTAAATGTGTGTGTGTGGGTGTGTGTGTGTGTGTGTTTGTGTGGAAAAAGATATCAGTCAGTAGTACACTAAATAAGTCTGCGACAGGAGAAGTTGATGGGGATTTTTCCATATAATTCATATAACTATCTGAATGTGTATTGGATAGGAAGCAACAAAGAGCATTGCTTTATATTATTTTATTTTTTTATTGAAAAAAAGCATAATTATCAAAGACACCATTTTTTAAAGTTAAATTTAAAATCCACTTCTCTTCATTTTTTATTTTATTTTATTTCATTTTTTTTCATGGGGAAACAGGTTTTTAAAAATAAAAATAAAAAATTGTCTTTTTTCCAAAGTTTTTTTTCAAACATCTGAGAGGAACCATTAGTTTGAATGGGCTTGGTGCTTCTGGCTGCTGCTACCAACAGCATTAAAAGTACAACACTCAAATCTGAATACACACTTGATACACACTTTTCCATTGCTAAATAGAATTATTGAGTCCTCAAAGCTTCTCAACCAACAAACAAAGGATGATTATAACTCTGTTAGCAAGCTAGGTTACAACTACCGGCCACACGTTCAGGGACAAACACACACGAACGTAAACTTACTGATGCATAGTCCACTCCTCCTTGAATGGAAAACAAAACCAGCATGAAATTTAAGCTCTTCAACATTTTTACAACTCTGCTTTGTTCTGTTGTCAGAGCGCTATGCTAGTGAAAAGCAAAAGTCGTAGTGCCTCCCTTCATCTCTTGTTCAGTTTGGCCCCTGGGTCACGCTTTCAACAATGACCCGTGCTTCTGAATCAAGGGCTCAAGTTCAACCCGCGGCCTTCGACCCGAAACCCGAGCTCAGCTTCAGCCTACATCAAAGCTTGGCTAATCAGCGCTTGTGGAAACCTTATAGCGCTTTGGGCTAATTTGGCGGACTAGCACTTACACATGTGTTAAGGCCTCTAACGTGACTAGATTACAGCAGAGATGTAACAGTGATTAAGAGTTCACTACTGAGACCACACGGCTGTTTCCCTCGCGTTAAACGTATATAACGCTGAAGTATTTCTCTGAGTCATATACAAACACTAGCGTCTGGCAGGCAACTCCATGGCCACTGCATATTAAACGCTGTGGTTTTCAAGCCAGGAATTTCTAGCGGTTTTGGCAGCGGATGATGATTAATCCCAGCATCACTTTAAATGGGAGCGTTATTTCATATATTTGTTTGAATTCAAAAATCGTGTGTAAATAGTAGGCTATACTGTAGCCCACCACTGAGATTTTGATAAAGAGTCTTTTATACATCGGTTGATTCTGAATGAGGCCTCGCTTGAAGATGTTATTGTTTAATTAGTGCTCTAACGGTCATTCATATTGCAGTCTTTTCTGTTTTTCTTTAATTATTGCTTATCGTTTCCTCAGTGCTGGGGGTGTCATATTATGGGTGGATATTACCACTCACACCTTGCACCAAGAGGACAGATTTGCAGGGATTTTCTAATGCAGTATCAAGATATGTTTGACAGGTACCAGCATGATTTTTTATTTGTTTTGTTTGTCTGGCTCACTTCTTTCAGTATAGGTGAGATACTAAATATATTATTATTATTATTATTATTATATAAATAATCAGAAGAATACAGTTACATTTTATTGATTACATGATTACATAATATTCACAAAATTCCAGTTTTTATTTTGATTTTATTTTTATGGTGTAATTAATTATCAGCTTTCCATCAACTTACGAACCACCAGCAGTTTCTTCACAACCCTAGTTTGGGAAATCCTGTTTAATGCACTTTGAAAAAAAAAAAAATAAAATAAATAAAAAAAATATATATATATATATATATATATATATAATTTTTTTTTATTTATTTATTTTTTTTCTCTTTGTATTTTTTCATATCACGATAGTACAAGATTATCCTGTTCAAAGGTAATCTAAAAGTATAATCATCAGATTATATTCCCTAAAATGTGTAATGTAATAGATTATACAGTTTTCATCATGTAATTTGTATTCACTCCAATTTGTAAGCAATCTACCCAAAACTGTGTATATATACTTGTGAGAATTTAGTACTAGACGTGTCAGACTAACAGCAAACATGATTTTTTTTTTCTGACTCTTGTTTCACAAGGTGAGATAAGAAATGATCAAATGAAAAAAAAAAAGCTCTCTAGCTAGCTTGTATGACCGAGCTGAACCGATGAGCGTTTTGCTGTCAATTGGTCATGTCTTAATTTTGCATTTTTTTTAATATTGCATTAATATTGCATCCTTCCCATGAGCAGTCATTTTTTACATTTCATTGCGAGTTAAATCTCTTTTTTTTTGGCTCATTTTACCTGTAAAAGAAAACTTGCTTAGTAATTATGCACACCTGAATATAAGGTGTTTTTCACTTCCAGCCTTCCTTAATTATATATCACTTATAAATAATTAAATACAAAATTAATAGTAGTTATTAAGATTAAGGTGTGGTTTGGAATTGCTATAATGTACTTGAAAAAAAAAATATGATCAAAATATCAACTTGTATAATAATTATCCACACACTGTAGTTTAAACTTCATTTTAGAAACTTCATCTTAGGACTCATTGGTGATGGTACTTCTATACTCCAATTAGCTGGTATGTGTGGATGTGTCTTGTCTTCTCTGTCCTGATTTGGGGTCAGCGTACCTTCCACCCCTCTCATCTTACAATGACTCCTTAATGTGCGACCACTTACAACCCAGCACTCCCATTCACCTCTGACCCTTTCCTCCCTCTCTCTCCACCCACTCCATAAGAGCCATCATAAATCAACACTTCCTATTACAAACCTCTAGCTCACATATCCAGACTTCACTGGATCTGCAACGCCCCCTTTCGGTTTACAGGCCCCTGTTTGGACCACACAGTACGCCAGTGTGCCATTGTGGTTTCATTTCAAGCAGAGGTTTTAAAGACTTTTCAATAGAAGGCACAGAGAGGAGACCTTAAATAATGATTGAGCCCTTTACCGTAATGACTGCCAGGGGTGAAGCACCACCTGTATCCCATTTTGCCTTTCTCCTAAACACACAGAAATCTTTTCTGGCACAAGCATTAAGGAAGATTCATGATTGGAGTCCTGGAGTTGGCAGTAAGGCTCCGTTGTTGTTTTCCACTTAAGTTTGTTAGTTGAAGGTCTTACACAAGTGATCCAGCTGTAGCCAATATCAAGAGTCGCCCTTTACTTAAAAAACATACAACCTGATAATTGCAAACATACGTATACACAAAAATCGCAAAACACGTGGACAATTGTGCTTGGCGTTCAACAACAAACATCAAAGAAACAAACATCAAAGAAACAAACATCTCAGCCCATCAACGACGTACTGGATTTACTTTGTTTTTGGATGCGGGATAAAGTTTCCAGAAATTGTTGTACCAGTGTCACCCATTTTTTAATTAAATAAGTAATTTTTGAGCTGATTTTGGTAAAGTTTGCCAAAAGTGTTGCATTTAAACACACACTTGTTTTCAAAATCAAATACATGTCAAAGATGAAACATCAAGAATACAAAAAGAATATTAGCTTAGGCTATCTTGTTTGCTATATAAACAGTAGCAATGCTATCAGTAGCGTAAATGTCACTCAGATGTTTTTGATATGTGTTGTGTAGTTGTATAGTTGACACGTTGTGTAGCTACATGGCTAATATTTATCCCATTGAGTGACTTAAATGGCTTCTGTGTAGCTAGTTTTTGTTAATAGCGTGTAGCTAGTGTAGCTAACTCCTTTTTCAAAATGCTAGCTACTGTCGTTTGACTGCCTCAAATTGTTAGAAGCTTTTATCTTGGCAAGTTGCTTCCTCAACATTTTTTGAATCCTACAAACAGGCGTCCTTCCAAGAGTAATTCAGTGAAGAGCTAATATTTACAGTACACATGTAACTGAACCCTGCATAACATAAACCTTCTTATTTACCTTTAGCAAGCAGGTAATATCCTGAGGACATCCTTGTAGAAAGACAGACAGCTAATGACCCAGGCTTAAAACAAACCTCTCTTTAAGAACAAAATATAACAAACGTTTAGGAAACAGCAGCTGGAAAAGGGTTTTGAGGAGCTCCTCACATTTCTATATATCATTAACAGCTTTAAAGTACCTTGAGGCTGTTGGATTTCACAGAGCTTACTTACATATCAATGGGCCATCAGGGGTTTGGGGTGTTAATTAGCTTAGCACCCATTGTGTGAATTGGAGACTGGATTAATGGGAGGGGAATAATAATGAGGCTCACCTTTCTTTGCTCAGGGCCATCCTGGGCGGATCCAGGTTGGGGTTCTCCATGGACTCCATCTGAGGGCATCGGAGGAAGTAGTAGAGGGTGTGGAGGGCGTCCGGGGACCAGGACACTTGCTGCTGCTGGCGGGCATGACGTGCCGGACTGAGCCCGTGCCGGACAGAACTGAGGCGCTGCATATGGTGCATGGCCCGTGACACCAGGTCACCTGAAGATAACGACAAACATGGACCAATCAGACACTTCAGAGCAGGCTAATAAAGGTTCATTTAATTTAATTCAAAATGCACTTTTTACATTACAATGACTTGAATACACCTCGCCTATGATTAATGTTTTTGTTTTTTACAAAGCATAAGGACAAATACTGAATTGTGAGGTCCTTATTTTTGTTTGTTTTTTTGCACACAAAAAGTATTCTCTGTCGCTTTATTACATTAATGTTGAACCACTGTAGTGACATGGACTATTTTAATGACGTCTTTACTACCTTTCTGGGCTTTGTGGTACATAATGAAGAAAAATCCTTAGTAAAAGAACGAAATTATGAAAAAAAAGAAAGAAAAACTATAGTCTGGCACAATATTGTATTGTTTTTAGCAGTATTAGCATTATTGTTTGAGCAATGATAATTTTTGTTAACTCATTATACAATTCCAAGTCATGTGGTGCAACCAGCATGAAGAAAAAGATAATTTTATTTATAATAAAACACAAATAAATAAAAAGATTCATTCATTCATTCATTCATTCATTCATTCATTCATTCATTCATTCATTCATTCATTCATTCATTCATTCATTCATTCATTCATTCATTCATTCATTCAGATTTTTACGACATGGACCAGGTTAGTTCAGGTTGTAAATGTCACATGCTACACCCTTCCAAAAACAATGATATTTATGAATTATTACTTAAAAAAAATACTTTTTATCTTAAAATATATATTTTTGGCTTAACTCTTTTTATTGATGCTAAAAAAGACAATGCATTTGCTTCAACCTATTAAGCCAAAAATCAAGTTGAGATACGATTATGAATGCTTGCACCAAGACACACAAATATAATAATAATGGATACAATCATGTTAATAATAATATATATTTTAAATGTTTGTAAAATAATGGATAAGAATGAATCAGAACAGATAAAATGATTTTAGAATAATAATGAAAAAAATGTTTTAAATATTTTTCCTTTCCTTTTTCTTCTTTGTCATTGACCCAGATATCAAATTATCAGCAAACCTCAAGCAGAAGCTAACAAGTCCTTGGACACTTATTGAAACCAAAAGCCACAAGTTGGCCTTCATAGATATGTGGAATGTGAATGTGAGAGAGATTTCATCCGTCTCTGTGGATGAAACGCCCACCTGCTGTTTTTTCCCTTTATGGATCTCACAGTTCCACTAAATAAGAATATCATACTGTTGTACCATCTACTATTTGTACCACGAGTCCGATAAAAATGTAATTCTCAACATGTGGTAGGAAACAGTCCTATTACCAACTAAACTACATATGGACACACAGATATCATTCAATGGATGTCTACGCTAACTTGAGAAGCAAAGTAGAGGGCTGGTCACTCCATTTGTGGGAACATGTAGACTTCATTTGTGGTAATCACCCCTTGGGTTCATTTTCAAACCACAGAGTGGTTTGTGAGTAGGAAGAATCCTCTGTTATTATCATCTGAAATTTGCCAAACTTGTAGCAATAGGGGCCCTATTGTGTTCTGCCAGGCCCTACAAAGTGTCTTAAGAGAATTTATGAAACAATTAGGACGTTTGGGGCTTTGCTACTAATGCCTACCCTGAAGGCTGAGATCAGTGCGATTGGACTGGGGATATAAATACAACATCCTCAAAGCTCGTGGTAATACTTGTTGCAATGTAAAGGCCCTGATATGCTCACAGAAAAGATCATTTTGTCGTTCGCTTAGTGGTAATAAGTTGAGCAGTGGTATACTGTTAGCGAACATCCTGACACAGGCTGACCGCGGACTTTCCTCTCAATAATGCAACAAACAAACACACGACAAAAATGACAGCGGTGGGAAAACAGCAGTTAAGAAAGCATTTGATCATAGTGATGTCATGTTTGCATGAGCTCTGCAATTTGGCACTCCAGTCAAGTCAAGTCACGTTTATTTATATAGCACTTTATACAATAGATTGCTTAAAATCAAGCAGCTTTACAGCATTAAACATAAAAAACAGTGTCACTTTAAATTTGAATTGCAACTTCAATTTGTACTCTGAAGCAGCTCTCCAGTGTGTTCATGTTTATACCCGCATCTTATCTCAACGAACTGAACTGAAGAAATGAACCGGAGAAGATTTCAATGTCAAAGAGGGCGGAGCCTCAGAGCCACACCTACCTCATCACACCTACATCATCACCATGGACCAATGGTAGTTCGAAGGTGTTTACCAGCCGAGGCAACCTTTTCCCTAAGGTTTGCTTTGGCAAGCTGTTTCAAGCTTCGGAAACGAACTCTAAATAAACTTCGTTTTGGCCTGATTTTGTTTAAAGGTGACATATTATGCCCCTTTTCACAAGATGTAATAGACAAATTCTGGGGACACTATAGATGTGAAATTTCAGCTCAAAATATCCCTCAGATCATTTATTCTAGCTTGTCAAATGTACCCCTTTTTGGGTGTGAGCAAAAACGCGCCGTTTTTTGTGTGTGTCCCTTTAAATGCAAATGAGCTGCTGCTCCGCCCCCGTTCAGAATAGGGCTGATCCTTTACACGAGCTTCGGATACTCCGGCGAATAACAAAACACGCGAATCTCACTCATCCAAAATCTCAGTGAGTGCAGTCTTTCAGAGAGACTCAGGAAGAGGTTGGAACTTTTAGACGCACCTGGACGTTTCTGAATGGTTAGTATCCACTTATCCATTATGTAGTTGTTGTGGAGTCACATTGATTCATCTCATCGACTTGCATGTACCGTCATGTTTAACTTTTACATAAGTTGACACAGTTCCCTGAGGTCTTTATGAGACAGCTGTGACATTTTTTTGGGGTCAAATAGTGTTCTGTGCTCATCTGTGCAGCAACGACAGAACAGTTTACATGCTTTACTCAAACTCAAAACCAAATGGCGGTGCCATTGCTGGGAATGTGCAGATTAAGGGGCGGTAATATTATAATAAGATTCCCTTCCTACGTTAGAAGGGGAGCGAAATCTGATCAGCTTATTTTTTGACATGCTTGCAGAGAAAGGCTTACCAAAACAAAGTTACTTGGTTGTCACTTTTCACGTTTTACCGGGTTACTAGATGCACACGATTATAGCACTTAAACACGGAAAATGTCATGATTTTCATGATATGTCCCCTTTAAAATTAAGTCACATCAGTTTGTTCTTTGATTTTGCTTGAAGTATATCATATATGAGGTATGAGGTTCTTCCCTTTCAACCACCCCACCAAATTCCAACTGAAAGGGCTACAGACAACAGCAAATTTTTCACAAACCCAGATCTGTTTTATGGGCCCAAATCCACCATTTTCGGTTGTATAGATGCCCCATGTGTGTCAAGGGTTCCAGGGCAGCTGAAGACGTACAGATGCCCCACTGTCCGCTACATCTCCCGCGTACAACTGGATCAAACCTACACGAGAGCTCGTGGGGAGGTGCCAACCTCACAGGCGGTGCACAAAGAGAGCTCTCACTGAATTCATAGAGTTTGTGTGCGATTGCTAATGCCCAACCGAACGCTTGGTCTGCATGAACGTGCCCTTGTGCTGTGGGAGACAAGCAGCGAAGTGTTCAGGATTTTGCCGGAGGAAATCCATGCCTTCCAATGGAAAGACGCCAACCCTGCCACCTCTGGGCCCGTGGCATGATGAGTAAACACAGGTAAAACAGCTCAGAGGAAGACAGCCCATGCCAACAAAGACCTCCTTCAACTGCAAGGGAAATATCCCATTTTCAAATGTAAACTTGTGTGAGGAGGGAACCGAAACATCGCACAATGAACCGACAGTCAGACTCAGCTGAATAAGGAACTGTAATCTTTGTACTTTACATTTGTTCAGCCTTCCACTTGTATAATATCCAGAGCAAACAATAAACCCCAGACCAGATGTTGCTTTTATCAAGGGAACTGTGTTGAGACAGACATGCTTCGTTTCAGCGGAGATGAGTCAGGCATCATGAAGTCAGAGGAGAGACTGGTAAAGCGTTTCATCTTCATTGAATTCTTATAGGAGTATCTATCGCCATAACATCCTACAGGAATTATCTAGAACAACAGATACACAAGACTTTCAGTTGACTTCCAGCCTCTTTTTGTTTGTTTTTTCTTTATTTCCGTCACAGAACTTTCTGTTTAGAAAGCAAACATGCCTGCTCTTTGGGAACAACATGGTGGTGTTTATCCAGAGCATAAAATAATAGGCTAATCGGGTCAGAGAGATAAACAGTGTCCGCTTTATCTCCTTTTCCATGTTGTGTTGTTGTGTTTGCAGGGATAACACCAAGTAATTGTTACTCGATATGATACTTGCTACAATCTTGACTCTGTTGAGTGCCAATGCAAGCACTATGACAGGTAGAGAATAACTAAACTATTTATTTTATATACTTTTATAATTTAATATAATTTTATTTATATAATAACAATTATATATATATATATATATATATATATATATACATATATATAATGTAATTTTATTATTTTACAAATATGCACATATATAATCTGTTTATATATATATGTTTAGATACATTTGCAAAATAATATGCATATAAATACATAAGTATATAAAAATTAATTATAGGTTGGATTTTTCAATTTATTTTCATGTGTTTTTTATACATATAATTATTATATGCACATATGTACATATCATATATTTTTAGTCCATTTGTACTTTTTCCGTTTATTTTACTTGATGCACTATTAACACTGAATCCAATACAAATATAGTTTTGTAGTACAGTACAAAGCAATTTTTGCATTCGATATTAAGGATGTGACATTTGCAATAAGCTCCACACTGAAAGATTCCAGCGTGTATAATCTTCTCATAAGCATTAGCTTAAATGTGACCTTTCTGAGTTGTAAATGATTCAGTATGTTTCATAATGAACACGAGAGAGAGGATAAAAGCACGAGTATCAGACGTAGCAGACCGACAGGAAGGAAATCGAGACACTCACTCAGTTCTGAGATGCTGCCCACACATGTGGCCAGTAAAGCCTGCTCGAGTGTCCGCAGCTCCAGCTCAGCGTACGCATCCTCTCTGCTCTCCAATCCCGTCTGACATCCCTCCGTGTACGGACTGAAATGAGCCGGAAGTGACAGAACACCTAGAACACAAAGAAAGGAAATGTAAATGTAAATGACACTTAAAATGCGGTGATTGGTGTAATCTGTCTAGCAAAACTCATTTATTCCAATAGGAAATTGAGTAATCTGGTGCTTAATTTATAAAATTTTGCATAGAAACCGGCCAGCATTTGATCTGTGTACGCACAAAAATATGTGCAAATGCCTCTACCTTGCAAACATAGCCTAATATTGTGCAAAAGTTAATTTATTTCAGTAATTCAACTTAAAAGGTGAAATTAATATATTATATAGACTCATTACATGCAAAGTGAGATATTTCAAGCCTTTATTTGTTATAATTTTGATGATTATGGCTTAGAGCTTAGGAAATTTTTAAAAAATTTGAGATTTTGAATTTGGGGTTTTCATAAGCTGTAAGCCATAATCATAAAAATTATAACAAATAAAGGCTTGAAATATCTCACTTTGCATGTAATGAATCTATATAATATATTAGTTTCACCTTTTAAGTTGAATAACTGAAATAAATTAACTTTTGCACAATATTAAAATTTTTCGAGTTTCGCCTGTAATTAATGTCATTAACATAAGCAGCAGCTAACGTCCAAATCCTTTACTTGAGAATGGCGATTTCCATCCCTGCAGTACTTTAACTCTGCCACAAGGAAAAGTGCGTCTCTGCCACTTCAAAAACCGTTCTTATAAATATGAACGTTGGCGTGGATTTTTGCATACGCAAACTCTAAGTTCAAATCTGTGCATATGCACGTTTTATCAATGAGGCCGCTGGAGTTTCGTGTGACGGCTAAAACAAATCTTGTTTAATAAAAGAAATTGTCGTTTGTGGGCATAAAACTAAACTAAATTTAAATTTAGAGTCCCCCTGTTGTGGAAATCAAGGTTTTAATATTGTTCATATGTCTATGTTGTGTTTTAAATATGCTTTAAGACAAACGATGTGTAAATTTATAAGTCAACACCATTACTGAGTATTTTCTCCTTAAAACTGCAGTGAAACAAAGTGTTTCTGACGTCACATACTTTGTAACCAATCAGATCAACGTGTGATCGTCAACGAGTGGATCTCTGAGCTGGAGTGAGTGAGTGGAGGCGGGGCTAATAATTTGCATATTCATAGAACCGCGTATACTAAATGAGGCAAGGGTGTAGAGTTACATTCAAGCTATTTTAAGGCATGAAGAATTTTTTTAAGGGAAAAACACTTAAATAAACACTTAAATGATTGACTACAGGGGGATTTTAAACATGGATCTTGCCATGTTTTTTTTTTTATGCAAAAGAAACTTGTTCTACACAAAATCAGTTTTCATTTGCAGTATTTACCACTTTCAAAACTGCAGTCACAAGAGAGATCAGAAAAACAAAGGTGACATTATTATCCATAACCCAGCCTTGAAAACTACAAATTTCAATTCCAAACACACTTTTCACATAGGTTTACATGCTTCAGGGAGGAACACACAAACAAATGCAAGAATTGGCAACCTCAGCAGATTCTATTGTGGGATTGTGAAACACTTTGTCTCAATCCAAACAGCATTACTAATAAAACGTCACTGCTTTTGACCAGAAATCACGAGAATGACAGCCAATGCTGACTAGAGCTGTGTTTTTCTCTCCAAGGTGTTGTCCAAGATAACAAAGGTTGCACAAGGCCAGGACAGTCACTTCCTCTGTAAACATCTTCTCGTAAGTCCACAGTGCTGTTTTCAAGAACAACCTGGTGGTTCAGTGTTGACGAGTTAGTGGGATTTTCCCAGTATAATCTGACTGAAATGAGTCAACTCAAGGTTCTCAGAGCAATGCAGAGCAATGTTCTAAACCTTAAACTGATCACCTGCCCCGTTAAACTATTGCATAAGACCAGGATGGATTTATTAAAGCAATGACTTGTGGCAGAAAAAGAACGGCTACGGTTACATAACATGAACTGATCTGCTTCGCTCCCTCAACCTCTTTTTATTTCCAGACTTGTTGGGATGTTTTGGACTTAGTGAGTCAGAGTTTGGTTTATGAGACAGTCAAAGCTTCATTCTACAGTTTCCGTCTTTTAATTTGTGTTTTGCTGAGCCATCATTGGTTGATTTAGTTGACTTGTCTCCAGTAGTGACATCCTGTCCATATGAAAGGATCAGGAAAAACAGAGAGATCAAGGAAGGGGAAACTTGTGCAGTTACGTTTCTCACTGGTTCTTTGTAGTTCTGGACAAAGCTTTGCTTTGGCCTTTAGGGGTGAGAGACCTGCCAAGGAAAAGGAAACAAGCAAGGAACCCTACCAGAGAAGCAAAAACAAAGCAATATTGTAAGTCCTGTTTCTGATTTATGCATGGAGCTTCACAGGAAAGACGGATCTCTATCCCATCTGTGAACTTTAAATGAATATTCTGGGTTCGGTACAAGTTAAGCTCAATTGACAAGATTTGTGGCATAACACACAAACAATGATTTCCACTTGTCCCTTCTTTTCCTTTACAGTGAGGCTCTTACAGTGGAAGTGAATGGGGCAGATTATGTATCATTAAAATGCTGCCAGTGTCCGAAATCACTGCATGGGATTATAATGTCTAGATGTCCATCAAATCTTGGTGAAAGTAGTACAGTAGGTCATCCGGGTCATTTTTGCCCAATGGTTTTTGAACACTATGCATTTGGACATACTACTCTTTTGATATACTGTTATTCGCATACTATATAGTAAGGAAGTTGGCATTTTCGGACACAGCGACTGTTTTAGTAGTATAGCCAAAAGACAAACAATATGCTTGTTAATAAAAACAGTTGGTGGGTGGATTTTTATCATCATAGGGTGGTTGTGTACACACACTGCCGGCACATTCATTTTCAAAGACCATGTAAAAGTGAATTTTGCATAATAGGCGCCCTTTAAAAGAAGAATAAATGTAAGTGCTTTGATAAAATTATAAGCATTTTTTTTCTGTTGTTAAATCCTCCAAAAATGGCCCATTTACTTCCATTGTAGGTGCCTTTTTTAACAGATTTGAAATAATTTATTGTGGTAATCAATGCACCATAAATTCAGTTAAGTGAGCATAACTTAAAGGGACTTAAAGGATCCATCCAGAATTTCCATTTAGTCATTTAGCAGACGCCTTTGTCCAAAGCGACTTACAAACGAGGACTAAGTGAAGCGAGTCATCGTGAAGAGACAAAAACAATGCAAGAAGTGCTCAAAATACAAAGTTCAGGCATTGCTCAGAGTAGCATAAGCCAGACGAGGGAGGATTAAAGGAAAAGGAAAGAATTTTTTTTCTTCTTTTGTGCTCACGGAAGAGATGAGTTTTCAGCTGTCTATTGAATGTTGTCAGGGATTCTGCATTCCGGATGAGGGATGGGAGATCATTCCACCGGCATGGAACCGTGAATGAGAAAGTTCTGGAAAGTGATTTTATGGCTCTCTGTGATGGAACCACGAGCCGTCGCTCATTGACCGATCGTCGGCTTCTGGTAGGGATGTAGACTCGTAGGAGCGAGTGAAAGTAAGAGGGAGCTGAGCCTGTGGTAGATCTGTAAGCAAGCGTCAATGCTTTGAACTTGATGCGAGCAGCGAGTGGAAGCCAGTGCAGAGAGATGAAGAATGCTGATAAGTGCCTATCCATACTACCAACAGGGCCAGATTCGAGATATGCCAATGGTTTCTGTTTCTGCCAAAGATTCAAGACATTTACAGATGAGGGTGGCTCCAGGTTTCATGAATACAGCCTATTTATAATACCACAGTGTGGCAACAGTAAAGTACTATGGGAATGACTCCTCAGACTACTCACAAACACTGGGATCATAAATTCCAGTAGACAAAGCTAAATGTTTGTTTACAGTAAACACCCTCATAATGGTATCTGTGATTTACGTTTATTACGGTATATTTACAACTTCAGGGTGGCTGAGTACCAACAACACTCCTAAACGTGACATGAAATCAGATACGCATAGAGGGAAATAACCTTTTTTACATGCATGAGATCCTAAATATATGCTTTCAGCGACACCACCTTAGCAAAACTAAATGCTAACGGCTCCTGGGTGGTTCCAGTGTGGTTAGGTGGTTTCTATGGTGTTATCTCTAGTTGTAATGGTCTTTCTATAGGTGGTTGATTGGGTGTTCTCTTGGTTGCTAAGTGTTTGCTAAAGTTTAATTGCTAAAGTGGTTACAAGGCAGTTTTATAGTAAAGCCAAAATATACTTAAATTTTGAGAGAAACACTTAGCTGAACACAAAGCCTTTCAAAAAGCATGCTCTATTTGATAGCATGTGCAAAAACAGGCATTCGACATGCACACTAGATTTAGTTTTATCTGTCCACGTGCGCTTGCAACAGCACAAACGCAAGGTAATTGTTGAGACAGAAGAGTCCACTAGGTGGCAATACGCAGTTTTGTATTGTGCAGAAGTCGAAGAAGAGTGCGGAAAGAGCGATGCAAAACAACAAGAACAGTAAACAAAGCAGCATATCATTCTCCATCGTTTTTGTTTTGGTTTTTGTTCTAAACTTTGCATGCAATGGCGGATCCGCTACTTTCGTTCTTCTATCCTCCGAATGTCCTGTAAGCACTCCAGCACTCGGTGCTGCCCTCTAACGTCTTGTAGAGTATTGAAGAGCAATTGTACTGCGCATGTGTGCTCATCCATGGTGGAGTATACTTTAAAAACTGTGTGGACACGACTGTGCGCGAGATGGAGAGGAACGCGGAAAATGAAGTATACCCGGGCCTTTATGCACCAAAGATTAGGCCTACTTAGAATAAGAGAGAAGAGTATAAGTGATAGTGATATCTGCTAGAACAAGCACCACTAAATATGGCTGACAGGATGCAGAGATTTCAAGAAGGCCTTATTTCCTCTCCTGTGGTACATGACTGTAAATATAAAACATATGGCTAGGTATAAAAATATATTGCTTGGTTAGTTCTCCATGACTGTCCAATTAATTGTGGGCCAGGATTTCAGGGAAGTCAGAGAGAACTCACATGTAAGTAAATGATTACTGGACTTCCCATTTCAGGATTGTTTTGTGGTTCCAATTTCTTGTTCCATCATGGATCAGATAGCGTGCTTTATATGACTATGCACTAATTTAGATGAGTTGCAAACACATGCACATGTCTGTCCACAAACACACAAACGTAATGGATGCAGCATGAGAAACCGCCGTTTATGAGAAGCTTTAGGTTTCATCAAATGGTGTTCTAAACCCCTCCATGAAAATCCAACCCACAACAAATTAGTCCAGCTGCAGTGGGTAAAGCGTCTATAGGGCAGGACAAAGCCTGGAGTATTTGCTGATGCTGGCCGTTCCTTACAATGGAATCGGCTTTACAATAAGCACACATGCCTGGAAC
This sequence comes from Vimba vimba, assembly GCA_022828995.1. NCBI lineage: Eukaryota > Metazoa > Chordata > Actinopteri > Cypriniformes > Leuciscidae > Vimba > Vimba vimba. Next base: position 8,705,051 of record CM040841.1, read on the forward strand.
TACACTCTCTCTGCGGTTACCGTTTACTCATAAGGGTCATAAAGGGCGTCACTTGACAAGCTTGTGATCTATTTCCATTTATAGGTTTCATTAGAAGGTGCTGGTGTCTAATTAGACAGGATCACATGAATATTGTGAAAACTGTTTTTAGAGTTTTAGAATATTCTTTCTATTTTAGTTTGGCCAGAGGGGAGGACTGGTCCCCCGACTGAGCCTGGTTTCTCCCAAGTTCTTTTTCTTTTTTCTTCTCCATTACTGTCACTGATGGAGTTTGGGTTTTTTGCCACTGTCGCCTTTTGGCTTGCTTCGTTGGGGACACTTAATATTTGGCAATATTATTGATCTGACTGCACTGACACTGTTGTATGAGAACTAAACGAAGCTGGATGATGACATCACTGTTTTCTCCAGAGCTGCTTTATTGATGAAATGAACTAAATTTCATAATTGATGATCTTTACACAGTTATTAAAACGAACTGATTCAACACCGAACTAATTTCAACTGAACAATAACTGTTTACGATTGTCTTTATAGAGCTGCTTTACAACAGGACTGAATTCCGTTCTGAATTCTACAACATTGTCAAGTCAAGTCACTTTTATTTATATAGTGCTTTTTACAATACAGATTGATTCAAAGCAGCTTTACAGAGATAACAGGAAAATAATGCAACAAAGTTTGTTTCTAGAAGAAAATAGTGTCACAGTCCAGCTTAAGTAAGTTCAGTGATGGTTAATTTTTGTTGCAAAAAAGTCATTAATTTATTAATTTATATATATAGATTATGTCATCGTCCAGCTCAGTTCAGTTCTCATATAATAGTGTCAATGCAGGCAGATCAATAATATTGTTGAATATTAAATTAATATTAAATGTCCCCAACACTGAATCCTTTTCCTGTTTTGAAACAATATTTATTTTATGAAGCACTATAGAAATAAAGGTGACTTGACTAGCAAAATAATATTTCATATATATTAGGGCTGTCAAACGATTAATCGCGATTAATCGCATCCAAAATAAAAGTTTGTTTTTATATAATATATGTGTGTGTACGGTGTATAATTATTTTCTATATATAAATACACACACATGCATGTATATATTTAAGAAATATTTGCATGTATATACTGTGTATATATATTTATATTATATATAATCTAAATTATATATAAATATTTTATATATAAATAACACATTTTTCTTAAATATATATGCATGTGTGTGTATTTATATATAGAAAATAATTATACTCCATACACACACATATATTATGTAAACACAAACTTTTATTTTGGATGCGATTAATCGCAATTAATCATTTGACAGCCCTAATATATATATATATATATATATATATATATATATATATATATATATATATATATATATATATATATATATATATATATACACATTGAAATTTAGAAAAGCAAAAATATTTCTTTAACATTTTAAATTTGAATTTTAGAATTTGAAGAGTTTTTGAGCCAGGCAAAACATATTTCATGTTTAATAGTGGGGAGCAGGATTTTTGGACCAATTAGTTTTGGTGTTACAGAAAAAATACAGTGGCACTGTGATCATATGAAAGAAAAATATTCCACTGTATATTTTTTTTGGAAAGGAAACCAAAGATACAGTAAACCATTGAGCATTAATTTTCTGTTGTCATTAAACTATACAGACTCATATGCTTATATGTAAGAGTTATCCAAGTTTAAATTAAAAAAGGAAATCGCACCATACAGTTTAGGTGTCACACTAATGTTTATTCAGTATTTTGTGCTATGAATGATTGACATTATGTAAGCATCCAATCTACTCTATTTCCATGTATTCTTAGCACTTCGCACATCATTTTCGCTCTCGCACCATGAGAGCACGGCTAGTCGAGCTTCTGTAAGTTTAGAAACTGGCAGCACAAGCGAGAAATCTCCCATGAGTACACGCCTCGTCTGAACACATGCCTGCCTTTCCCACAGCCCATCCCAACACACTCACACACAAAGAATCTCCTTCCCTCGTTCACTTCTGGGAGAAAAGTGTGACCAGAGAAAAAGAAAGACAGACAGAGATGCTATTTCAGTTTAACTTAGGTGAAAATCAATTTTAGAGTTTCCTCACACCAGGAACTAGACCAACAGACATCTTTATTTGGGTGTATTTACAGAAATTCTTGTTCAAGTCTTTTTCTTAAAGAAGCCCTAACACTCTCTCAGTAACAGCAGCGGTGTCAGCATAGAGTGCATTCCTGATGGATAATTGGTCTGGAATTAAAGATGTGTTTGGTCTAACGCGTCGGTTGTTCCTATGTGTGTATCCGAGTGTGTTAAATGCCGAGGTCTCTCTCCTTTATGGGCCCAGAGGCCTGATTCTCTGATGTCTAAGTGGCCTTTCACATTCAACGGAGGCCACCTGCTTCAAAAACAAGCTCTTCTTTCATAACAGCCTTGGTCAGCACTTCAGTCATTTCCGGCTGAAATAAAATGGCCTTTGAGATGATAGTCATTCAAGATTAAAACACAATCTATAAAAAAGCCACAAATGTTTTAATATGTGCAACCTGTTTTTGACCCGTGCTGCCCACACAGGAGTCCAGATGTCGACCGTAAATTTTTCCACATGGCTAATGTTAACTGCACCTAAAAACAGCTGTTCATGAGGTCAGGGGTCTTTAATATATTTAGTAATTGTATTAATATGTTAACTTGACCTGAGATCTGTCGCAAAACAGTAGCTAACAGATAAGCTAACGATGAAGATGTAAAGTAGCATAGTAAAGTTGGCGTAAATTTAAAAAAATGCAGTAAATGTCACCTATTACGTCTGATTCTAACAACAATTACAATGCAAAATACTAAGTATGACTTAGTCTTAAAAAAAAATACGAGTGAATGATGAAGCCAATTCATTTAGTGACGGTATTTAATAACTTTCACCACAAAAGAGAGCTGTAGCATACAACAGTAGTTAAACACAGAAGCTAGATAAACTTGAAAGACCTTGCTAAATACTAAATATGAATAAATATCGAGATAAAATACATTCACTATGTTTCCATCCACCTATTTCTATGCACATTTTGGAATATCGCATAAAAAAACGCTGGGTGGAAACGCCAAGATTCACATAAATTCTCAATTGAGGTGGATAGTTTAAGACATGCGCATAAACTACGATAGAAACACATTAACTTAATAAATTCCTTGATTCTCAACAAAAAAACTCATGTGACTTTGCCTCAACAGTGGATGTGATTGGATAACTGGACTAACCAGCGGATCAGTTTCATTGCACAGCATCTCAAATGTTGGCTCAAATCCCAAACACATGAAAGATTGCATGACAGAGTGTATTACGTTTCGTCTGCGCGCTCTGAGACGCAAGTCATTCATGATGGAGGAAAAAAGAGCCACAGCGGCTTCTCCGATTGCAGCAACTTCCATTTTTATTACAGATATATTGTGCCAATTTTCAAGGAAGTGGTGATTTTGTTCTCTTGAACACATGGGATGCAAACGCTGCTTTATTCGCAAATGTTTTATGCGATATTTCAACTTTGGATGGAAACATAGCTAGTGACGCTATATAAATGATTCATAATTTATACAAAATAAGTCAATATTGATGTATATTGAATGTTGCCGTTTCACATGTTTAATATTCCGCTAATTCATACCATATTTAACACATTGATCTGACCTGAGATCTGAATTAGAGAACCATGGCAGAAAATGTGGCTAACACATACTAGCTTAGTTGGGGACAAATGTGACTTGACTTGACTAGCTTATAGCTAAAAGATATGGAAACACAGACACTAGATAATAAACCATCCTTGTAAATTTGACTATAAAGTTGGTGTAAAAATGACAAATTAAATTGTAATGTTTAACAAATGTTTATACAAAATGTCAAAAAATCTCAAATATGGAAAATATGCACACAAAAAGTAAGCATATTGCTTAATATGGATGTTTGATGATATTTAAAGTAGCGCTAACAGTCTAGCTATAGCAACTGAGAGCTTTGAGGGTGGTCAGCTGTGTGACTGTGGTTGGTCATTTATACAGTAGGCAAAAATAACTAAGCATGTGTTTAGTTCAGATTGAGTCTTATCTGCATCTGAGCATTCTGGGTTACATCATTAGAGTCCACATCGGCAGGCACTGATCACTTCACACATGCTTGCCAGGCTAATTAATCACAGTGAGGAAGACTGACTGCCCTGCGTCCCGTCACACCTCAGAAGAGCTTTTAGATACGTTTGGAATCTTTTCAGCAGCCGTGTGACACTAATCCAGTCAGTCAAGCAGATGTGTTTCTCTAAAGATAAATAAATAATAAAAACAAAAACCCTAAAAAAACCCTGAGGGGAAAAAAAACATGCTACATGGATATCCGAAATGATGGAGCACACAATATGCAGTAGTTCCCAAGAGGCTTTGTGGTTTTGTTGAGATTAAGGAATCTCTTTTCAAGGTCCTCAGACTTTGCTTTGAAAGATCTACCATCATAAGCTGAACAAATATAAAAATTTATTACAATATGGCTTCATTCCTCATGAAGATCTTGCTTTATGAATTCATACCAACTGTGGAGCCAGTGGTTTCTTTTCATGTTTACAAGAAATTACCACAAATTACTTCATTGTTCTCATGTTACAGGTAATAGATTTTACTCCACATCTTGCTCAAATCTATTTTTTTATATCTATTTTTTCATTTTCTGCATAAAATATGGGTAGTGCTTGCCTTTTAAAAACCACCACAGGGAGTTTTGCAAAGGCCCTCAGATTTATATAATGTACTGGTCTTTAGATTAGCAAAGTTTAATATTAACGGTAAACAGTCTGTTCAAACCACAGGGGCCAGCTAGTCAGATCTGAATGAGTAAACCTCACTCCCCTGGCCTCAAGAAGCGCACTAGCGATTGCACCTGCCTACCATGCCGGTGACACTGGTTCGAATCCCACTTGGAATGGTGTCAGTAGGACCAGTTATATTGGTGCCGTGACCCTGATGGGAGTGATTTTTGGGGGGTGAGGCCAGCTAGTAAGAGCTATGCAAGTAAACCTCACTCCCCCCGCCTCAAGTGGTGCACTAGCGACTGACGATAGAGGCTGCGATCTTTAGTGTTCTTGTTAGTGCACCCACCTCCCATGCCAATGCCTCACTGATTTCACCCTTTACCCATCCAATGTATAGCAACACTTTACCAACTGTGTTGTAGTCGCCTCTGGAACACAACTTCCCTATTAAGAGAGACCGAACACAATGTGCCTGCTGTTCAGCCTCTGAGCGATGGAGCAATGGCAAATCTGATGGACTTGGAACTTCAGCATGGATGAATGGAAATATAGCAAAATGTCAAATGTTGATTTTTTTTCCCTCTTTGCCTCGCACACGCTTACTCACGCTATACTTGTTCCTTCAGATGTCTGGTTTCAAGGCCTGCCACTTCATTAAACAAGAATATCTATGAGTTAACACATTTGCCGGACACAGACATTTGCTGAACACATGAGACGACTGTTTCAGTAGGACTATAAATTCTTCGCAGCCCTTTAGTGTCATTTATGAAAACACAGGGGTACTGTATATTTAAAGTTTGCATAATATTTAAAATACAAGTAATTGAATACGTCTGTTTTGTTGTTTCAGTGTCACAGATGAACTCAAGGGTCATGCTTTGACATGGCGAGTCAACGGGCATTATTTAAAAAAAGCATTCAACAGGACAAGCACAGAAAACAAAAAATCTAGTTATCATTCTGTTTTCTTGCACATAAAAACATTCAGTTACAAGAATCAGCAGGCTGCAGTAATTGCTCATACTGTATGTTCTCTTAAGATCTTAAATATTGCAATAGAAATTACTAATAGGATTTGGTTGAAACATCACAGGCAGATCTTGTAATGGTTGTTCACCATTTTATAGTGGAAACCTTGTTCATATCAGGAAAGACCCAAACCTCACTTTCCTGGCACCAAGTCAGTGATATTCAGACCAATTACACTGCATTTAATATACTGCCAGTAATTACATAAGTTATGTTCACCCCAGTCTGAGTACCACTCTGCTTGGTCTATTTTATTACATTTCCAGTAAAAGTAGTTAAAATCTTTATTTATAATTAATGGATAATTGGATCTCTTCTCGAGAGAAAAGTAAAAAAAATAACAGACCGTACTTTCCTTAAACCATGTACTGCTTATTAAAGGGGGTTTCCATTAAAAGAAAGTCAAAAATCCACCAGAATCCCCCACAATCCATGACAGGAGGGTGTATCTTGATTCTTTAGGCCTGAGGGAAACTCACAGATGTGAAAAATCATCCCGACACCCTAAGCCTCTGACCTCTGACCTTCACACCTAAATGAGTCAAACATTCTGTCTCACTCCAGTGTAGCCATCAGCACGGAAAGCAGCCCCTGTTGCATGCAGTGAAACAAAGCTTCTTTGTGGCAGTCCACCCAAACATGTTCAACATATCACATATCAACATATCATTGTTTCAACTCCAGACACTCACTGCTAAAATTTTGGTTCAGAAGGTTTGTTATTTGAAGCTGAAAATGTAATCCTTATATGTCTTCAATTACTTTACCTCATTCCTCTGAGCAACTGTAAGTCTTAAGTTCTGCAATTTTATTTATGCAAGAGTTTACGAACTGCAGTGACATGCAAACATCATTTTACAATCAACATGTAATATAATACAATTTTTGGAAACCATTCTCAGACAGGGAACCATGAAAAGGGTTTTCTAGCATAAGAAACAACAGCTGCTTAACCTGCGTTCTTTGTATACATATGCACCCATATTGAAGGTACAGTTGACATGCTGATGCCAATGAAGGGAAGTTGCCATCTGGTTACAAAACACCCAGACAAAACCCAGACCGTACCTGATCACTATTAATATCATTATAGGTCCTTACTGCTGACTTGGAACTATCAAGAATTAAAATGTAGTTCCATGTGCTTAAAAGAAACCTGGCAAAGAGCTGAGGCTCCAAACTTTGCGGTTGTGCTTGCGTGGACATCAATATCTGTGAGCAGACAGGAGCTTGAGAGAGAATGACAAAAAATAGGGAGTGGACCTGCTACAGAGGCAATAGTGTGGTTTGCAAACTCACCACAAATCATTCAAACACACTCATTGCCATCTCTGCGGTTTTAAACTTTCACCGTTCTCCACCCTTACAACTTTCTTTGAGTTTGTGGCTTGCACAACCAGAGAAAACAAGACCCAGACCTGCTGTACACCAATGTCAAAAAGCATAAAACTCTTTGCCATCCATGGACAGACTGAACCACAACTTGGTAGATTATCCAAACATACAAACCAGTCATCCGGTGCCTGCCTGAAAACATTTGAACCGTGAGAAACTGGATAAAGGGTGGATTCTTGAAAGAGACATATTGGGACATGTTTAGTCATGTGGTGACGACTTTGAGGGACTCAGTGACTATTTTACAAGACTATGTTTTCTCAAGAACAGGCCATGGATCACAAAGAACCAGAAGGACCTGCTAAACAGGAATAAGACGGTCTTCAGATTGGAAGCAACCTAAGCAAGTCCAGACGGAGCTAAAGAGGAAGAACCACTGATAAACATCCTATGGAGCAAGAACAATATGAATGAACTCTTGGCTGGTAACTTGGTGGTGCAGAAGAACCTGGACAGGGCTAATGTGATAAATCTCAGACTCTCAATCGCTGGCCCAACCCTCCCCCTCATCATGGTTTCCTAGGGGGTTTCTGCTCGCTTTTCTACCCTCCCCCTTCCTCCCCTAATTCTTGATCTCCCTGTGAGCTCCCATCGGCCACTCTCCCAAACTCCCATCCACCCCACTACACATATCCAACTCAGGGTGATGCAGGTGGACACCACCACAGTCTCCAGAATCATCTAAACACACAAATCAAAGCATCCATCTTTAAAGCCAAGAAAGGGTCTGGAACCTTGGAGTAACTTTAGGCGCTAATTTAAGACTTCCCTATGGGAAATCCAGTATTTCTAAAAAGCCACCTGCCACAAAATTTGGCTGGCTCCCATCCTGACATACTGAGACAAATTCTAATTAGCGTGGTTTTTATAATGCTAATTCTGATTTGGCATCCTACATTAAAAACAATGACTTTTATCTCTATAGGGGGGCCTTCTGTCTTCCATTCTAAACATTGTTCAGGTGCCACACTGATCATGCCTGCTTGACGAGAGCAAGCTGTTATTGCATAACTTGCACTGGACAGGCACTGCAAACATATCATGCATGCCAATAAATGTCTGTCATATTTCTCTTGGATACACCTGTTTCAGAATTCCACAGTCTGACCATAGTGTGGACCCAGCTGCCATTGCTACAGGTGCCTCTTGGAGTGGCTCTTATTGTAACATTCCTAAATGCCAACTATTCTCGCCATTCCTCACCATCACAAACAAACACATTAGGGTAAACACAGACGTGCTCATTCAAATACCACCGTGTCACCACACCCCCATTCTCGGACAGAAGACAGAACGGAAGGAAACATGTTTTGGTCTCAGGGGAACCTGCACTGCTTTTCCTTCAGACTGGACGATTAGCTGGGGAGAAGGAATTAAAACTTGTGGACTGTCATGAAGGATTCTAAATCCAGATCCTTTATTTAAATTAGATAGTTTATTTGTTAATCAACTTTCCAATGATACAGACAAGTGTCTTAGAATCATGAATCCGAAATCAGCAGTACTGAAGGTCTTGTTCGAGGTTGCAGATGTTAACTGGTTTAAGACTTCTTCCGAAATAATGCAGTAATTCAAAGAGAATTGACTCGATTTATCTCAGAATCTTAAGGCTATTTCACGTTTGCTCAGAGCTGGAAAGCTATAACCCAGAGGCCTGTGGGACCACCCACAGAAACCCCATTCAGACCAGATGGGAAAAAATGCATTTAGGGAAGACTGCTCCTTCTAAAACCTACCCATCTGCCTTTGCCACAAAATACTCAAAATAAGGCCTTGAGGCAAGACATACTCCCTTGAAAAATCCTGTTTGCTTCCTACAGACGTTTCAGAGCATAGATGGTTATGTTATAGGCGTTTCCTGGCTAGTACGGGGTAAAGAAAAGGTCAAACCATTTTGTTTAATATTTTTCCAGTCTAAGATCTGCTTTTATGACTTAATAGTGTCTGACGGATTATTACAGTATTAAACTATTTTCAGAAATTTACAGCCTTTTTCATAAAAAAAAAAAGTGAGGTTATCTTGTTAGTAGTTTTGGGGGGTTTTATTGAAATTGCTGTGTTATTATGTAGGCTAGATTGGTTTAGTTAGCTTGGTTTAGTGACTAAAATATTTACTATTTCCTTACCACATAAAGCATTGACTACACAAACTACCCAAACATCTCAGCCCATTATACAAGCCACCCAAATAACACAAAAATAGGACTGGAGGGTTAGCATCCTTCTTTTATTACCACAGCTAGCGTCTGTGCATACAGCTAGCTCCCTGCTCCAAATTTGTCTTAATTTTCCCCCTCCGTTCAGACCTGACCAAGTGCTAATAGCGTAGACTACCCAGATGCCCTCTGCCATTATGCTTCTTAACTGTTGTTCTTAAATAAACAGCGGATATGCATAGGATGAAAAGCTGATCCTTAGGTTGACTGTGTGCTAAATGGTGGCATAGTCTCATGGGGCATTAGCCTGCTTTATTTCTTGTAAGCTAGTTGGTATAATGCTTTCTTTGACACTTTAATTATCAGTCTGCTCTGACGTGTCCTAATAGCAGGATGCTGTAGAATTGGGGGATGGTACAAATCCTGAATGCTAATCTTAGACTTAAGATAACATTTAAGACAAATGATGCACTCTCAGAAGAGAAATGTGCAAAAATTGTTCACAGGGCAGTACTCTCAAAGGGACATCTTTGTAGAGCTGCCCCTGACTAAAGATTTTTCTAGTCAACTAGTAGTCGTTCATTTAAGCCATTAGCTGACTAATCGCATGTTTATGTTAATTTAATTAGCCTACTTAAATATATACTGAGGGGTGGAATATATGCCTTGCGCTCAAGTGCACACATAAAGCTTGCCGGCAAAGCACTGGCAAAAGTAATGATTTTGAATGTGTCGGAAAAAAATAGCAAGGAGACATTTTAATTGTCTATTAATAAACGAGTGTTTTCTGAGTCAGTGTCGGCTGCAGAGATGAAGTTGACGATGCTGACTCGTCATCTCCGCAGTATAGTGAACGCGCCTATAGAAATGCACCTTTCATATGGATTACATAATCAGAGACTATTTGTTTTCAATTTGATTCGCAGTTTTACTCTTTCCCATGGTGATTACACTGTGTCTGTACTTTTGCTGCCTTCCACAATCCGTACGAACACTTGGATATGCGCCTAATAATAGCGCACATTTATCTAGGTTAACGTTAGAGAGAGTGGACACTGGACACGCAAAGTTGCTACTTACATGTTTCAAATGATAAACATAAGCTATATTTGAGGTTGATGGATGAAAGGTGAACGTTTGGATTTCCTGCCCAACATACTGTAATTACCATAAAAATCCATTGTGAGAGTAAATGAGATGCATGTTTGTAGCATGTGTAAAGTCCCACCTGACAACTTTTGATCTTATCAGTGGAGATGGATATTCATACCATGTCTAAACAGGGCCTATATTCCAGTCTTTCCTTTCCATATGGTTCATGTAATTCTCTTTTAGAGTAAAAGCAGGAAGTGCTAATTACCTCTTCTCTGTTATTTTAGGAGACCGACTGTGCCAGACTTGTGATCCAACAGCATGGTTTCTCACAGGCAGCACATAAAAGCAGGTGATTTCTACAGCGATGTGTCTATGGAGCGCTGTTAGCACAAAGCAAGAGGCTCCACAACTGCTCAATTACACATGTAAGATAAACAGAGATATAAAAAAATGCATCATTTATGAGGATCCAAGCACTTTAACAGGAAATGCAGCAGTGAATATTTTCTTTCTTTCTCAATATTGAATAACTGCTTCCCTACTCTTTCCCACTCTCCCAAGAAACCTCTGAAAATTATTTTCTCCATTTTCCCACGAGTTTCAGTATAACGTTATGAGCCCTTTGTGGTTACTACATCAACTCTGCCTGGCAAGAACCTGGCTGAGGACTAACAGTGCTTCCAAAGATGATTGAGAGAAGGGCTTGGACTCGCTTTCAGGCTACGTGAGACGAGCCAAGTCTGTCCTCATTTTGAAGGGTGATAATCTTAGAATACAAGGAATACACTCTGTGAGTTTACAAAAACCCAACCTCAACTAGAATTCCTGAACAAAATTTGAAATATAGATGCCCTTAACATGTTTTGTACCAACATCTACCAACACTTTGTTTAAAACAAAGGACAAATCAACCTTTGTTTAGACAAAGATTGATTGATTCTTTCAAGAAAAATTAGAGACCCTAAAAGTAAAAGTAACCACTGTTAATGAGGCATGGTCTTGATCTAGACCCCAGGAGAGTGTAGACCTTTAACTCCCATCTGTTTCAACCTTGCAATCTGGCTTAATGGGTATTCAAGACGCAAATGTGGACAGGCGTTGAGGCTTGGCAAGCACAACTTAGACCACTAGGACCAGGATGAGAAATCATTAGCTGACCTAGTTAGAAAACCTAACTATTAGTGTGAGCACCTTAGGTCATATCCAAAATTTCACCCTCAGTTCTTGCTGTCCTCTTTGGTGGAGTCCATGCTTTGGTGACATAATGCCACATGAACTGTTGGTGGTCAGGAGCAACAATTTGAATCATAAAATTACAAATGGGACACTATCTTGGTATACCGTCTTGTGGACCATACAGACACACGAAAGTGAAGGCCACAAGAACACGGGGCCATAAAAACAATAATCTCCAGTAACAAAAATCTTATGGATAACATTATGCAAATATCATGTTCATTGCAATGATTTGGAAATCCAGCAAGGCAAACAGTGGTTCTGTTATCTTTAACATCAAGATCAACTATTCCAAGTTATTTGGAATTACTGAAAGATGTTTTCCTGGAAAAGCAATCGGCACGCTGTTACTTCGGATCTACAGGGGGCCACAGGGTCTTTGTGTGGTCTCTCCTCACCGGTTATTTATGAGTTGCTAGTACAACAGGTACTGGCAAACTCTTCTGAACCTGTTGAGGCCATTCTTCTGAAGTTGTCCTGTAAAACAGGTTTGATTTTAACAATACGCTAATGAAAGAGCTCATTAGTGCATTTTAAAACTCAAATGTGATTTAGAAAAAACTTTGTTTATGTTCAGGCAAAACATGAAACATTGAGTAGATCAGTTTCTCAATTGGCGTGGCCTTCTGGACTTCTGTCTGGAGGGCTTCCTTTAAACACATCCCTTGGGCCCAACAAACTCTCCTGATGTCCAAAGTGCTGTAATACGTGCACTGAGCCAAAGGCGTAAGAGTCATTATACTTTCATCATTTACTAAATAGCTCAGACTTGCTTTAATGAGTGCGGGTTAATTAAAGTAGGGTCATAACGCTAGCTTTGTCCCCGTTTAAGCCTGACTTGCAGATGTCCCTCATTGCATGCAGAAGGACAGATGCGACGTCTTTCTCCCGCACGCGTCCACAAGCACAGCTTGGTTTCATAACCACAGACAAAAGTGTCCAGTCATAAGTCTGTCCCCAGCCAATTAGCAAAGCGACAAAGAGACACTGAGATGTACATTTGAGAACAAAGGCCTTCACACTAAAAGACAAAGAATCAATTAAGAGAGAATTGTGCTCAGATTTTCACAAATTAAGCTTTTTTTTCTTTCTTTTTTTTTGCTACTTGATCAACAACAACAACAAAAAAGAGCATATATGCAACAAAAAGGTGAAGGTTTAAGTGACTTATATTCATTAAGTCATGAATTAATTAATTTATTAATATATTCATTAACTGTTTACTTATTAAAAAGCTCCTAGAATCATTTAGTTTAGATGGTGGCATCATTTGGTTAAATATGTTTGTGCACTGATAACTAAACTGTATATTTTACCACTTTGTTGGGCAACCAATTTCAAACATAGCTGTGATAGTCTCGTCTCGAATTGTCAAACAATATTTAGTGCCAATTCATTTGTTTGTTTGTTTGTTTGTTACCTTATAATAAGCAGAAGCTATAAAGATTCTATATAGATTCTATATATATATATATATATATATATATATATATATATATATATATATATTATTATTATTAAAGATATATTATTTTATTATTCTTTATTAATTACATTTAATTATCATTTTTTATTATTATTATCAATTATTTATTAAACGTTTGTGTCACTTATCATACAATTTTCTAAAATGCCAACAAAAACAACACGCCATGAGATGCCACTTATTTACACTCATTTTACCATGTTAAAGGTGTTTTCCCAATTCACAGCTTGCCTACACCTTAACAGGGGTAAAATCATGAGTCTCGTGTCCTATTGCTTAATGCTTAATGCATTTTGAGATTGCTCTTCTGTGCACTTGAAGTGGGGCAGATGTTTGAATTTTACATTTATTATAACTAGAAATGCAAGAAACCGACATCTCCTGAGATAAGCGACTGACATATGACTGACCTGACAACCATCGAGGGTCAGGACAATGGTGTCCTTTAAAAGTGTCCAGCTGGACACCAAGCTCTAAAAGTTGCATTTACACGATTTATGGCAAGCTTCCTCAATGTCTGAGCTGTGTCCAACTTAACAACCCTGTCCAAAATCAGGTTGACCAGGGTCTTGATGCAATAATCAGGCTAAATCTGTCCTCAGTAACAGGCTGTTCCTCCAGGCCACCAGAAAAGAAAGATCAAGAACATTCAGTTTGTCCTCCACAACAGCAAAGACACAACGTGCCTCAACGTCTCTCATGCAAATCAGATACAATCACACTGAACATCACAGAAAGAGAATGCGGGAACGTTGCCTGCGCAAACAACTTTTACTTCAACTGAAACTCACTTTCAGTTCACCAGTTCACACTTACAAATAATCAGATAAAGGATGTGTGTTTTTGTCGTGGTGTCCGATGGGAGGACTCTGAGCTCAGAATCTGGCCCGAACCCAAAATACTCCCCCCCGTATCCCTGGCTGGGATAGGAACCAAGCCAACAGTGAGTCAAGGAACATAGGAGAGTCTGCTATGTGTGTACACAGGCCTCCTCTCAAGCTAATCGGATAGGTCATTTGAATGTGTTCCTCCCGAAATTTGTTAATAAAACATAATTCAAACTGAAATGTTTAATGATCTTAAAGGCTCATCAAACCCTAAAACACTTTTGAGATGTTAACAGAGATGTACAGTTTACACATCAATGAAAACAATGATATTATGTTTATTATTAAGGGGAACTTATTAACTTATTATTAAAGGGATAGTTCACCCTAAAATGAAAATTAAGACTGGTGTTGTTCTAATGCTGTATGTTCTTCTTTCTTTATGGACCACTAAAAAATAGTCCTGCTCAAGCCCATCCATATTAAGGCATCGAATAGCGACCAGCATCAAGCTTTTTAAAAAAGACGCAAAAGTATCACAGAATGATCCCATGCGACACGTCGTCTAAATCTGAAAGATTAATGGTCTGGCGTCGACTAATGAAAATTGCTCAGCTCGAGGGGCGGCACCAAGCATGCATTTGAAAATCTCACTGCACGCAATTGGATAACACTATGACCAATCACAACAAGCCCCATACGCTTAGCTACCAGCGGAGCTAACTGGTAGATTAGACTCTCGCCGCATCCGGTCGGCAAAACAGCAAAGGAACGATTCGAGCGGCGTCTTCTGTTCCACTTATAGATAAAAAGCCAAGTTTAACTCGTTCATTGTAGCGGCCAAAGCCGTTTCAAACAACTGGTGTTCATCCATAGCCCTCTTGCAATGTTTACTAATGACTTCGCCGTCAAAGCGCTGTCGTCATCTGTTTAGCTCGCCTCTGGCCCGCCTATATCACATAACCCGATGTGATTGGTGCAGCTCAGATCGAGGGGCATATTTAATGAGCATCATTACTCGGCGCCAGAGTAACTCGCTGAGCAAATTCAACTTGTGCTCTCGTAAGAACTCTGGATTTCTAGGGTACTCTTCCACACCTTTACACACCCATTTCTTGAGTATTTTTCAAGCCTGAGGTGTGAATGATCAGTGCTAAAACAGGGGGGTTTCATGACACTTTAAAGACAGGGTAATTTCTAATAAACGATAATGTGTCAATGTTTTCTGTTGGCACTGAAACACTCTCAATATGAAGGAAGATTCTCTTTCTCTACCAGTTGTTTCATGCGTCTTTTTGCCCACGGGGTAAATTCCTACTTGGGTGAGAGACTTTTATAGTAGATTACTGCATGAGATATTTCTATGTTATTTTATATAACTGGAAATATGTTGTAGATTTCTCCTGCCTGGGCATGTTTTACAAAATACATATAAAAAAAACGACTCTGAAAATAAAGAAATAGACTTTGGAAAATGTCCTCAAGCAAAGATTTCTGCTTAGTTCAATGAATCATTTCTTCATTTAATTTATCGTTCTGATGGTAGCATAGATATAGAACAAACTGAGTGCCGGTTGTTGTTGTGGTGTACATCTGAAACGGGCATGACTTGAGGAAACCTGTGTGGGAAAGCTCAGGGCAGTTTGGTTTACCAGACAGAAAACCTTTTGAGGCCACCTTAAGAGAAAAGAAAGCACCATAGATATTACTCAAAGAAAACCTCTCAGCAGCAATTAAGCTTTTATAGCCTGTATATTGACCTTCTGTCTTCATTAAACTTTTATTCAACTACATTTGTTTTTAAAACGACCTTAAGAGCTTTTATTGACATAAATGGAGGGCTTACTCCAATTACTGATTCCATTGGCTACTGTAAAAAAAAAGTATATTGCTTAGAAACTTTAAACATACAGTATGACATGCAGGTTTATAAAACAAACTTACAAATGTGTTTTAATGTGTAGTTTGTTGTCTAATGCTACGACATTTATACAATTTTAAACGTGACTTAAGTGTCCAAATCATTTTTGTGGTCACTGTATCCACTTTGCTGTGTTGTTTACACTATTATTTGTTTAACTGTCTTTTTAAACAACACAAATTAGAATAACTCCTCCATTTTAATCGTAAACACTCAACAATAGCGTAGTAACTATTACAGACACATGACCTACAAGCATGCTGAATCTTGTTTAAATGGATTTTGGAGACGTTTTAGACTATTTTAAGACTGCACTTTACAGACTAAAAATGGCAGATGCAGGATTCAAACCCAACACTGGAGCCATTACTGTGCATATCTCTACAAGCAAGTTTCCATTTACTGCGAGAGCTACCATTCAGAGCAATTAAATAGTACAGTAATGTTTGCAAATGGCTGCTTATCGACAGCAATAAATCCTCCCTGCTGCATTTGAAGACAAGACGAGAGATTTCATAGGATCATTCCAACTGTGAAAAGATCTGTCAGCGAAAGAGAGAAACGAACCACAGGGATAAAAGAAAGAATGTGTCTTGTTTGAAAAGAACATTTAAATATGGGTTATTTTACTCATAACTATCATGACAGATGTTGCCACTATGAGCCAAAACGATAAATCATAATATGCAACCGTTGGTGGAAGCATATGGACATGTTATTTATAATATCTCCATGGCATATGGTGCATATTATAATTATAAAAGCTGCAGTTCTGTTCTTTGTTTATTGCGGATTAATTAATTGATTGTTAAAGTTGTTTAGTATGTGCTGATAATCTCAGGATGCTGTTAAAATCCAAAAATATGGGGTATGCATTAAAACAAATACATGTAGGCTATGAATACAAGCAGACCTACGTAATAAAGTTGCAGATTTCTTGTGGGAAAAAGAGCTTTGAGCTATTTTTGTCACCAACAGCTATTTTAGTAGCTGTCTTCTGACAGTTAAACGTGTATGCGACACATAAAAACTGCAATGCGAGTTTTCTGACACTTTGCAGTGAGTAAGAAGAACTATTCATCCACAATCACTCCATTTCAGCCCTCTTAACGTTCCACTGCTGGAAAATGCAAGGCTGCATTTTCTCCTCGCGATAATTCACCCCAACATTAAACTCCTGCACGTGTCACATTGTTGACCATTTTCCCATTCTTCCCCTAATTTCCTGTCTGGGGTCAGAGTTGTCATGGCAACAGGCAAAGGATTGACCTATTAGAATGTTTACAGCTGAATCAGGAGCGCCAGAAATACAATGCCTCGTGCTGACCGGCTTCAATCCGCTAGCTATTCACCCGCCTTTCTCTCCTGCTTTCCAACAATCCCCTAGTACTTCAACGGGATTATGTCCCAAACTAAATCTTGTGATTCCATAAACAACCTCCAAATGAAACACAGAGACGCTCGACACTGCCTCCGTTATTGACGCTGTAGTATTTGCATCAAAAGCCACAATTCCTCAAACGTTTGTTGTTAACAAAGGGTTTATCTTTATTCAAACTGTTCTAGTACCGTTACAAAGAGATAACATATGCTAATTAGTGTATCCAAGCTTTTTGCAAACATGATTTCACTGGGCAAACAGGACATTCAACTGCTCTATCCCAAAACCCAGTGCGCTGCTAAGCTAGACAGCTTTTTCAGGCATCCAAGATGCGGTCTTGACACAGAATGCTGTTCAAGAAATGATAGGGTGGTAAAATTGTGCTAGAAGCTGCCTCTTAGATACAGTTGAGGATAATCCCAGAATACAATACGACAAGCCTGAGAAGAAAAAGAAAAAAAACACCTCATGAATTGAGGTCTTGAATGTGATTAATGGTTCACCTAATATTTCTGTACGATATATATATTTTATGCTCAAGAGAGCATCATGTTGTTAGCTTAGCCACTCGCTAACATAAAACTTTACTGTAACCAGTTGTGTCGAATCTCTAGTGCACTTTGCATAAAGTGTGATATATTTTTGTTTCACTCTATTTAGTGTGTTCCATTTCAGTCACTTATGAGGTTACATGTGAGTTAGGCTAATGCCAATGACTAATAAAATAAATGTTTTAAGGAGCTTGAAATGTTTTTAGCCGCTAGTAGAGAAGTCTTAGCTTTTTGTACAGCTGGGCCTTTGGTTTTGGCTTGAAGTATGCATAAACAGTTCCACTGACCATGCAAGATGGTGTTTTCCTCTCTACTGCCATCCTAAATCCTTGAACGATAAAAATAACCTACACAAGACAAGTGCACTAGCTTGCAGACTTCATATTCAAAAATGAAAGTATATTTAATGTTGAAATGTTTCCATCAGGGTAGCCAACGTACGAAAGCAGTGCCAGAAATTCCAGGATCGTCCAGAGTCTTGTTTAGCCGCAAATGAAAAGGGACAAAGTTCATGTCCTGATCTGGGTCGAGTTCAGAGATGTTCTCAACAGTGAGAAGCGAGTTTGAGGAGTCAAGTATGAAGATGTTTTCTCCATGAAACACTTAAGCATTCACTGCACACTCAACTGCAATGTGAATATCAATAGCAACTATTAGCGAGAAAAAAACATACATTTGGTCCACCTCCTGACCTTTATGTTCATTGGATTTTAAATGGGATGCTGGTACAGTGGGCACCTTGTTAAAAGCATGTGTGTTCACAGAAACGGCTCCAGGAAAGAAGGACTAAAGTAAATATAAAGAGGCAGAGAGGGGAATGGAGTGTGAGTTGGAGAAAGTGGGAGTGACTTGAGTTGGCAAAGAGAAGTAAGTCTTAAAGACTTCCAGATGTGGAGCTGGTTGGCAGATGATAGAGAAGAACTTTTGTAGCAAAAGGACTATGAATTACTCTGAAAGTACCTAGCTCTGCAGTCTTGTGAGTAAAGATAATTCTTCCATCACAGCAACCTTAAAGGAATAGTTCACTTAATAATGAAGTTTCTGTCATCATTTACTCACCCTCAAGTTGTTTCAAACCTGTATGAATGAAGAACACAAAAGAAGATATTTTGAAGAATGTCGGTAACCAACCTACGAGGTATGTTTGGACCCCATTGACTACCATAGTATTTTTTTTCCTACTATGGAAGTCAAAGGGGTTCATAAACTGTTTGGTTACCGACATTCTTCAAAATATCTTCTTTTGTGTCCAGCAGAAGAAAGAAATTCATACAGGTTTGAAACAACTTGAGGGTGAGTCAATGATGACATAATTTTCATTTTTAAGCGAACTATTCCTTTAAAGTCCTTTTATTTCATAATGTGATGTCTTTTTGAGTGAAGCAGGTTATTAAATGATAAATTGTAAGACAGGACTTTATCTATCTGGAACTAATTTGACTGAGAAGTCTCTCGACGTTACACGGTTCAAGTGACCCAATTCTGATTTTGTCCGCCCATGTGGCACAGATCGGATCTGACCCACGTGTACGCAGGAAAAAAAGCTCATGGATTCCGATACTCTCAGATCGGTTTTAGGCCTCATTCATATGTGGAAATAAATGTGATATGAATTGGATATGTGCATTTGCGTCTGCCATGTAAGAGGACAGATCGGATATTTCCGTCAATGCCTGTATGTACAATATGTCAATTGAAATGCACATCTTCCGTCAATATGTACGTCATTAGCCGTATTTTCAATACACGAATTTTCCAAATTGAAATTGCGAATTGAAAATATGACCAATGGAAACACATTCATTTCGCAAAAAAAATCCCATATTTCGCAAAAAAAGTTTTTATGCTCGCATGAGTTTTTTTTTTAGGCTGTTCGAAAAAGGAATATTTCGCAAAACTGCAATGGAAAAAGTTTTTCTGCATTTACAGGTCACCTGACGAACGTAAAAGTCGATCATTCTTTAAAGATGACGAGGTAGGTTTGGACAGAAGACAAGACAGAGTTCTTCATTACTAAACTCATAAAGGACAAATGTATTACAGGAATACTGGATTCTAAACAACAAAGAAATGCTACAATTTATCAAGACCTTGAAGCAGATATGGGGGAGAAACACTCAGAAACACCTCATATGTGACTGATACACCTCACAAGTATAAGGGCCTTTCCTTGCCATTAAAGCTTTGATAACATGCCTACGTCGATTATAAATAAAACTAGTGCGGTGGCTGGGATATACGTAAACCTACCAACATCCGTTGCCATGATTTTTGGAATGACTTATCGAGAGAGGAAAGAAAATACGTTTTAGTCACATGTCGACATTTATAAAATATCACAAAAGGTTTGCGCAAATCTGTAATGGGAATGCGGCAATTGAAAAAGTGACGGTGGCGAATGACATCAACTCAGGTGGACACCAACCATGATCACATGACTCTTTTCAAAGGCTCAATGGGGGATGAAGGCTCAACCCAAAGTTTTGCTGACCTTTAAAGATGGTGCGGAAAGCAAAGCCTTGTATTATCATTTCATCTGCATCCATTGCAAATTGCGCCATTTTTACATCCTTTTCGGCCTAAGCTTTTCCGAATCAGTATGTCTACCTTGGTTTGTTGTGCCAAGTGTATAGTGTAAATGCAGATATAGGATATGGGTCACTTTTAAAAGAAGATGTAAGCTGGTCATCAAAAAAAATCTGATATAGTCAACAAATCGAAATTGGGCATTTGATTTTGGGTGCCATTTTTTGTGTTGACTTTAAAGCCAGGGGATAAGAAGAAAACTATGCAAACTTATAAGATAAGTGCATTGATCCATGGTAATTAAGGCTGTTTAGGAGCCATATAGCAGCCAACAAAAGCATATTATGAATAATCTGGTTACGAGATGCTTTGCGTAATCAAGTACTGTGAACACATTCTGAAAGGCCACTGAGTCACAGCTGAAATCATCAATGATCCACATTTAAGGCATTTCAGATTCAATCTACTGCACTCGACTGAGGAAACGCAGTGGATCAGATCCCATTCATCAACAGAAATGGCACACAAGGGTTTTGTGAAGTGCACGCACAGCACTTTGTTAACACGGCTACCCTGAAAGCACATTGATCCGTTGGGTCGTCTTTATGGACCGACCAAATTTGATGCCCACATGGTCATCCCAGAGAAAGCGAGCTGTGTAAGGATTATGCAGAGCTGAGATCCTGACTACCCGTGCCAAAAAAAGAGGCTAACGTTTTTTGCTAACGTAGCCTAATTATTGCACCCACACTCCTCTGATCTTTTTTTTATTTTTTTTATTTCCCACTAACTCAATAATCTCATGGAAATTATTTTAATGTCTGCAGTGTTCTCATAGCTAGACCAGAAGCAATGTTTCATTCACTTATATCTGTAACCTAGCTGAAATCAGTTAGCTACACTGTTGGAGCGTTTCAATATTTCATTTGAACTTTAACTTTTGTACAGAAATGTTTGAGGACTGATTTAAATTTCAACTCCATATGCATCAAACATTTCAATAATACTTGATAAGACTATTACATTGTTGACGTCATTGCTAAATATGAACAAACCGCTAACCCACTTTGCAAGTGTCATGCGCCATTTTTGCTACAACCATGGATGATACCTAAAATTTTAAGTTTGTTGGGGAAAGATACTTTTCTAAGCAATCTAACTATCAAAAAAGTGAAAAAATTGCATAACTGTCAACTATATTTGATGAGAAACAAACTTCTCAATAGTATGAATAGGTGTGTTGTCATTATCATGTGACCTACAGAGTTGCATCTCGCTTCACTGCCATTCACAGATCCTCTCCTATGGTCTCATGGGATATTATGAATTTGAACATACTAATCATCACACATACTGTTTTTCACCTATATAGAAGGGAGCTGTGCATATTCGGACACAGGGTCGGACTTACACTGAAGGGGAGAATCGAATCATAGGCCTTGTTTACACCTGGTATTAAGATGCATTTTGGTCGATCAAGTAGACGAGAGACACATTCCCGTTTACACCTGCTGTTTTAATCCGTCTCTTTTGACCACTTTCAACCACTTCTGTCCTGATTTCGTCGAGGGGAGGGTCTATGGGTGAGTAAATGTATGGAATTTTTCAAATCTTTCGATCTAATGGATGAAATAAGCTCACGCAATTTACATATGAATGCGAAAGGAGACGATGCAAAAACATATGGAGAACATCAGCTTTGGTTTCTGCTCTGATAGTCCACCCCGAACGCTGTGAGTGTGTGTTAGAAATCAGGAATGGAGAGAGAACATTGTGCTTGGTACATTTTTCATCTTCAAACCAAACTTGGGTCTTCAGTCGACAAAGTTTAAATCCCATCTGGCTAGTGTGCTTCCCATAATGGTTACACATTAGGTCAGTATGTGGAGAGAAGACGGTCTTTTGTGGCAGTTCGAATGTATTCGACCACATGAGAGTTTACACTACGAAAGCAAGTGTAAAATGCGGTCAGATGTGTTTTCATCTAACTCTGGAAGTGGTCGAAAGTGGTTAAACCCTGTATTTAGTGTCCACTTGTGATCGGATCAAACAAAACCCATCTTAATACCAGGTGTAAACAGGGCAATAATTAGAGAAAATAATATCATAGAGCTTGACAACCAAGAACACCCACCAAATTTGTGCTTAAAAACACTCAAAACACCTACATAGCAACACAATGGCAAGCCTAATATTGTGGTGGGGAATTCTGCACATAAGCACAGCTCTAATTTATTCAGAGAATATATAAATCTAGTACATTTTATGTGCATATCAAACTGTCACATCAACCACTAATATAAGAATTGTCCTGAATGACATCACGGCAGACAGAGAATAATGAATTCATGAGTAATGATGATGAAAGAAGGACAGTCATCAGAACCACTTGTTGTCCTTTTACAGATATCGTTTCTTTTGCCTCCCTGTTCAGTTAAGATTAGTCTGCTAAATAAAAAACTAAGTGCTTGTAAAAAACCCACGCTCAATGCTGGTAAACCACAGACAAATCAAAATGAAAATGCAACCTAGATGATGCAGAACTTGGCAGAGAGGGGTAATTCTCAAAGCTGGAGAAGAGGAAGTGTGTAATGACCAGTTACAGACAGAATGATATAACTGAACTATGATTTCTGTAAATCAGGCTGGTTTTCATTTAGACCAAACACCAAGAAGACTAATAAGGAAAGCTATCCATATTTGTGTAGGTCTGGTCTACCAACAGTATTTTAGTACAGATAACTCACACCAAAATGTAATTTGGTACAATCATGCCAGTATTTTACCAAGATACCATGCACAAGCTTTTAAATTAGGTTTATGAACATGAAATGTACTAATTTGTCATAATCAACAGGTGTGGCAGTGTTTATATGAAGATGAGGTCATGAGGAAGTATGAAGTCATTTCCCCTCAAGTTGACGCAGGTGTCCTAAAGTTTCCACAGGTGTTCGTCACATTAATAATGATCATTACTAACGTTCCCATTACTCATCACAAAACTAATTTTGAGAAGTGTTTTTATTGTTGAATAATCTTAAAATCAACAAACACGTGAAATGTTTTGATTAAAAATCGCTCTCTTAAAATTCAAAAAAGTCAGTTAGGTACACACGTTATTTAGTGTTATTTTAGTATCTTTCATATAGTTTTTGTTAATATATTGAATTCATTTTTTTAGATTTTCTGTTTTGTTTTAATTTATATATATATATAATATATATATATACACACACACACAGTATTCAACATTTGAAGTGGATCAAAATCTTTCATCAAAGTTATACATGAATTTTTTAAAATACCCGTTCTTGTTTTAGGACAACTTTGATTAACTTCTTTGATCCACTTCAAATGTTGACTACTATATATATATAGTTAATGTTTATTTAATTTATTTTTTATGTTTTTTTTTTGGGGGGGGGGGGGGGGGGGGCATATTTTACACATTAGAGGGGCAATTCCTCTTGAAGTATCTTGAGGTATGTCATGCCCAAGTACATAATGGTTCATCACCTTTCAGCCAAATCTAGCCACTGAGCCACAAGGAACAGAGAGAGAAAGAGTTTAGGCAACAGTGCCAGCGAAGGACCTACCATTGGCGTTCTTCCCACAGATAAGATGCTCATAGTGTTGCAGGACACCCCATAGCTCGGCATCATTATTGATGACCCCCTCCAGCGCCTCTGCAGTCAGGACTTCCCTCTCCGCCATCAGCACGCGCACGCCCACCTCCTCCACGAGCGCCTCCATGCACGCGCTCAGGCAGATGGCCGCGTACTCGTGGATGCGCACCGCGATCCGAGTGTCTACCATCCAGCGGAAAAACCGTCCGACGGAGAACACAAGCCCACACCGAGCTGACTTCCCCTTGCGCAAGAGCTCTCCAGCGCTCATGTTGTATATAGATATGGCCTTCACAGTGGCCGAGACGCAGTGATCCGCCAGCGCCCAGCTGAGCACCAGGCGGATCGCGCTCTGGACCTCGAACCTGGTGCACCTGCAGTGCATGACACTGAGCCGCTGCGCCTCTCTGGAGATGCGGATGAGCGCTCTGCGCATCAGGATGGACAGCCTGCGCACAGCCTCCGCGGAGAGACATGCGCCCTTCCCCGCGCCTTTACGCACGACCCTCCCCACGTCCTCCTCCGTCCACGGGAACTCCTCCAGCTCCGGTAAGCGTGGGCACTTCGAGAAAATGTCCTCTGGATCCTCGGGAAGCACTGTGTTGACTGTATCCCAGCTGTTGTTTCTGCTGTTCATGGATCCGGAGAAGTACCACCAGTTCCCCCGGTGAGGGGTGTTCATGAACGCCTGCGAGTTTGACTTGGACGACGACAGGCTTAAGGACTTACACGAGTCCCCCGCCCCATAACCAGAGTCCAGAGTTAAATCCTCCAGAGTTTTCATGTTTGAGCTGTTTGTTCCTGCCATTTCTGCTGCTTCCTCGAGGGTTTTCTTTTTAAAAGGAACCGGAGAGCGGATGAGACTTTCCAGCTGCACGAAACTCAAGCTGGTTCTACTTGTTCAGCTTCTCTTTGACATTCATGTAGCAGTTTTTTTTTTTTTTTATACACCGCTGACCATAAATATCTTGCGTGAAAGTTTAAAATGTCCAAGTTACATCTTCTGAAAAAGAAAAATGTTTGGGGAAACTTGCTCACCTCATCAAATGACCATTCCCGTAAGAGTAGTGAAGTGCGCAGGATTTCTCGTTTACTATTATCCGGTTCTTGAAAATAATAGTCCGAACTGGACATGAAGTTTAGAGAGGAGATCCATTAATTTAGTCTAAATCGAAAGCTCTCAGTGAAATGAATCCTTACTGATACTTCAGAAGTGGGTGATGTTTCTTTCTCACCACACGCCTCTTCTTACTGGAAACTCATGACTGAGCGAAAGCAGGCGAGCGCGAGAGAGTGTAGTGGTGTTCGATTCGCGAGCGAAACGATTCATTTGAACTTCTGAACGACTCTTTTGAAACGATTTGGAAGCGTTTGTGAATCACTCCATCAAACTCGAATCTACATTACAGAGGCGACAAACTCTCACATTTTACAACCAACGACGTCGTCTACACTGATTAAAATGTAGCTTTTTAGAGGTTTAGAACTAATCTTTAACAGGCTATAGGCTACATAATAATAAAATGCAAGCGGGTAAACAAGGATTTAGTGGATATTGTTATTTTGGCAGTAAAACTAAAGCGGAAAACGTTTACAAAGTGGAATATTGGTTTATTTTTTTAAACGATATCGAACTCAGCGATTAAGTTCACCCAAAAATTAAAAATCTGTCATCATTTACTCACCCTCACTTGTTCCAAACCTAACCAGACAGTTGATATGGCACTTGACCTCCATTGTATTTTCTTTTCTACTATGGAAGTCAATGGCTATCGACAACTGTCTGGTTACCAACATTCTGTAAATCATCATTTGTGTTCTTGTGTTTTGACAAAATTTTCATTTTTGGTTGAGCTATCCCTTTAACAGAGACCAATCAGAAGTTAGTCGCTGGATAGTCGATCAATCAAAACTGGGTTTCAAGTTTTCAAGTGAAGTCAAGAACAGATTATTTTGTTCATATCGTTTTTTGATTTTTAATCGAATTTTGAAATTTTTCATCTTAAATATTAGGCTATTTCTTTTTTTTATTATTGTACAAATATAAATCATCAAGAGAATCGCCCAAATAAAATTGTATTGTATTGAAATCAAAGTAGACTTAAAAGGGTGTTGTTTGAAGTGACGGTGTTAATCACCGAGTCTCATCTATCTTAAGGAATTTGCATTAATTGTGTTAGTCTGGGAGATTGCAATGGCATCCACACACTCATTATCTCATTATCAGCATTTCTCATTTATCAGCTTCTTCAGGCCAATAACAAATAACGCGGTTTATTAAAGTTTTTGACAAAAGTTTTATACTTTCATCAAGTCAAAGTGCATTAACAAGTTTTCATATATTATCATTAACCATAGGCCTATTTTAATATTTATTGAAATTCTAATCAAGCATCATTCTGTATGACTTATGCACATTTCAATAAAGTGTTAGCCTATACCTTTCCCTTCAAAACACGACGTTTATTCATGTAGGCCTAAGCCTGGTATTTAGTTGGCCTAGTGATGAATAGTAAAGGTTTGCTCACACCATCAGGGACGATACCAACTATACAATTTTATATAATCGTTCTTATTCAATAAGTAAAGCCCACAGCACACTTGTGATGACACGCAGAACTATTGGAATCACATTCAGAATGTTTTTCTCCAGCCAATCAGAATCCGTCCGACTTTAAAGAGCTCGAGCATTTAAAGCGGCAGACGATATATTTCTGCAGCGCGCGCTGAACAGATGGTTATCGTCCGTTTGTGTGTGTGTGTGGACGCTTATATAGTTATCGTTATTGGTGTGAAGTTCTGTGTACCTGAACGGGCCTAAATTGTGTGGTATTATAGTTTCTTTTTTCCTTTTCCATTAAGCTCCTCATCATAATGAGTCACTGAAAGCACAGTCTCAAAGTCCTCCAGTAGGCTACGACACTTATTTGTCATATATGAGTATGTAATGTTTACATTGAGCATAAACCTGCCCCACCCATCTACACTGCAGGTAAATTTATCTTTATCTTTTCTCAGAGTCACAAATAGATTTTTCACATTTCCGGCCCGGGGTGCTCAAAAGCGGAAGTTATGATCAAAGTTGGCTAAATTTATAGTGGTGAACAGGAAACTAAATATAATTTGCTATGTATGTAGACTATTCTCATTTGCTCAAATAGCAAAAGCTATAGCTCCACAAATATCCCAAAAATCCATCCAAAATGGTCACATTTGCTGTTGTATTACCCTCGCAACAGTGCTAATTCGTTGTTGTTGTTGTTTTTGTAATTTACTATCAACGTTATAGCTAAATGTAGGCTATGATTTTGATGAAACTATGAAAAAGATTTGTGAAGCTGATAACTGTGGAATAGCTGTGAACAGAGTCGTGTTAGCGAGAGCCAGCACTGAGATCTGTTGAGTATTAACACCCACAGAAATATAATACACCAATACTGGACCCATAATCTCTTGCAAGAACTGAATCATTAGCCAAGGCCTATTTTTGGGTTCATGAATCAGAGTTTGACTGTTCTCCTTGCCTCATGTTCAGTCTTGTGCAACATATTGTGCAGTTATGAAGCCTAAGTTGTATATTAATCTTGATTAGAAAAAGAATGCAGTCAAAAATATACGGGCAGTGCTTTTTTAAATGTAGTTTTCTTTTCACTGACTGACTTTGTACATCTGGCTTGCATGATGAATTGTAACACTGTACCTGTGCTCCCTCTAGTGGTTGAAAGCTGTTGGAGAAAATATAAAACGTAAAGTGCTCTGACTGAGTGTGTATATATTACACATTACTATGTTAGTGTTAGCACGATGATCTGCATGTTGAGCTACAGGAACAAAACAAAATCTCGTTTTAAGATCAAAGATTGTAATGAAACAAACCTACTCCAGATGCTTCAGCTTTAAACTTTATTTTTCAGAAAAATGAACCCCGAAAATGTTAAAATAAAATGCAAACATTTTGAAAAGTTTCTACACAACAATTTCACAGAAATTACCTTGTAATGCAGATCCCTGTATTAGGCGTAATGTATTAGTGTCCTGTCTTCGTTGTGTTTTAAATACGCAGCCTGAAATTACATCGAACCAAAAGGAGGAGAAAGAAACGTCTCAGTTTACTCTTTTAAAAAGGTGAGGACGATTCAGAATCACAAAAGATGGCCTGACCACTCGGTATTTCTGATATGAAATAAAAACACATAAAAATGTTACGCCAGCTTGTAAACATGAACATTTGTATGATACAGATGTTATAGGCTACAGCATTGAAACAAATGATACACCTTTCATACACTCGAGCTGCCAGCGACAGTGTAAAAACAGTTTCACCCACAAACTTTTCAGATTGGAAGTCAACCAAATTGCTGTCGATTATCACAGAAAAGCATTCTGACTCGTTGGCCAGTTTGTGAAAACAAATAAAAATCGAATTAAACGTAATGGACTTGTAATGAAAGTCTATGCACTGTAAAAAAAAAAAAAAAAGTGGCTGCCTTAAATTAAGTACATTCAACTTGGATGTTTAAGTTACTTCAACTTAAAATACATTAAACTGGCTTAAAATATCTTGTATAACTCATTAAAATAAGTTGAGCAATTTTCTACTTTTTTATGAGTTAAAGCATTGTATAACATGTTTTTATAATGTATTAATCATATATATATAAAAAAATCATATATCATATATATATAAAAATCATATATATATATATAAAAAAAAAAAAAAAAAAAAAATATATATATATATATATATATATATATATATATATATATATATAATTTTTTTTTTTTTTTTTTTTTTTTTTTACAGTGTGGGGCAAAATATTCCAGATGAATATCTGAAACTGCAGCAATATTTTTGTGTAAACGTTTTTAAATGTAATAATTTAGCAGACGCTTTTATCCAAAGCGGCTTACAATTGAGGAATAAAATGAGCAATTCATCTTTTTATTATTTTTTCGCCCCCAAAAAAGCAACCCTTTAGCTGCGGGACTGGGTAAATGCGAATGAATTATACCGCGGTAAATGAAATGGGTGGATTTTTCTCCATGTAAACAGCACTTCATGGATCGTTACGTTACGTTCTGGTATTTTTTGTGTAACATACCGTCTTTAAATCCTTTAAATGCTTCTGACAGCACTTGAAATAAATAATTCATCACATTTATCTCATGTTAACATTGTTTAGTTAGGCCTATATTTTTATGCCTTGCCCCATATATATTTATTTTACGACTTTTACTGTAAACACTGTGTTTGGCTGTAATAACTATTAGGAGTCAGAATTATTTTCTGTGGTAAAAGATCCTGGAACATTCCTTTAAAAATGGACCAAATAATTGTGAAAACTTCCAAAATACAAGATTGTTTTGTTTTTTTGTTTTTTTTGTCATAAAACATTTCCTATTCAATCATCTCCATAAAACAATGTTATTTAGGGCCTACACAATCCAGACAGCGAAACATCAGGACTCCTTCCTAACCCTGTATGGACTGCCACGTTAAATACGTCAAAGAAAGGCACACAACTTCTGGACAACGTCTTTTTCCTACCGTTATACTCTGCAGAAATCCATACGGCATCAATGAGATTAAGTTTAGTCTAAAGGTTTCTGCATCTGTGAAACTATAGCCAATAAAGATTAAACCTATGTTGAAATCAATCGGAAACGAGAAAAGGAAGCAGCTCGGACAAACACACAAATACACAGACGGATAACTTCATTGCTCAGCACACGTCCAGTTGTGTCCATGAGTTCAGCAGGACTTGGAAAGGGGAAAGCACACGGCCGCCTTTACAGAAGAAGTCGTAGATCGTTTCTACAGTTCAAGTGTAAGAAGGCGTCACATCTGAACAGGAAGTGACATTTACAGCTATAAAAGCAGACGTCTAAGAACCAGCGCACATCTAAACCTTTAGACAATCATTTCAGCATTTAATATCTTAAGTGCAAACCATATTAATGCGACCCAAAGTGCCTGAGCGGCTAGCTTAGTGTAAAACTCACCCAATCTCTTATAAATCTGCCATGATCTCTCAAGTTTC
Organism: Vimba vimba; assembly: GCA_022828995.1. Lineage (NCBI taxonomy): Eukaryota > Metazoa > Chordata > Actinopteri > Cypriniformes > Leuciscidae > Vimba > Vimba vimba. The sequence continues at coordinate 8,735,140 of CM040841.1, forward strand.
GCTTGCCTAAAAGAACTCCAGACCTAACAGACAGAGATACGTACAAATACACACTCTGAGTCTCTGTCTCGTGTGAGTGTGTTGAGTTTGGACAGCAGCTTGGCACATCATGTGTCCTTCGGTTTGGTCCTTTAAGGTCCCGGGACGTTTGAAGTCTCTCGTTGAGGTTCGGTTTTATCCTTTAGGGATTTTGCTGGACTGTGAGTTCCACATGCCTCTTTTAGAGTGATAGTAGTGAAAGAAGTTTCTCAGCCGTAACCGCTCGACCTCCAGGCCGCTCTGAAGAACTCTGAAACAGAGAGAGACTCATTTCATTATCTGATTTCATTTCCTCTTCATCATTTATTAGTTATTTATAATTGAGCTATTTCATTTTAATATTTCATTTAAACAGTATTTGATTGTATTATGATATTATAACAATATATTAAAGTATTATTATTATTATTATTAATAACAATGATGACATCCCTGTCAAAGCTCTAAGTTAAATTCAATCTGAATTTTAATAATAATTAATAATAATATTATAATATATAAATATAAATATATATATATATATATATATATATATATATATATATATAATATTATAATAATAAAATATTTAATAATATTAATAATTTTTTTAAAAATTTATCAGTAATAATATCAATATTATCACCGATTCTTACTGTTTTAAAATATCTCAATTCAACATCATAATGTTTTGTTTAACATTATTTGTATTACTAACAACAGCAATAATATTGACACTGTTAAAATATCTAAATTCAATATCATAATTGTATTAATAATAAATTAATTTTATTTAACATGCTATATTATTATTATTATTATTATTATTATTAGTATAATAGTAGTAATAACACTGTCCACATCTCTTTCAATTCAATATTATAATTTTAATAATAATATTAATAATAATTAAATAAACATTTATTTAACAACATTATTATTATTTATATTATTAACAATAATAACATCACTGTCAAAGCTCTCTAAATTCAATTAAATCATAATTTTAATAATTATTAAAAAAATATATATATATTTTTATTATTGCTAAAAACAACAATAATACAGTCTCAATTCAATATTATAATTGTATTAATAATAATTTATTTTATGTAACATATTATTATTATTACAATCAACAACATCAATAATGATAATAATACTACCAACAACAACAACAATATTGACACTGTCAAAATATCTCAATTCAATATCATAATTTTATTAATAATAACATTATTTTTATTATTAGTAGTAGAATAATAATAACAAAAACAACATCACTGTCAAAATCAATTTCAATTCAATATAATTTGAATAACAATATAATAAAAAAAACAATATAATAATAATAAAATATGTATTTAACAATATTAATATTACTTAATATTTAATATTACTACTACTAACAACAACAACTACAAAAATAATGTCTGTCAAAATCTCTCAATTCAATATCACAATTATAATAATATAAATAAATTATTATTATTATTATTATTATTAATAACAACTACAATATTAATGTGACTGTCAAAATATTTTATGTAACATATTATTATTAGTATTATTTATTATAATATTATTAATAATAATACTAACAACATTGTCACTGTCAAAAAGCGATATAAAAAATGTAATAATAAAATTAATAATACTTTTATTTTATTTTAATAATAATATCATCATCATCATCATAAATTGTATTACAAAAGAATAAAAGAATAGTATTAAAATCAACGTATTTGGTGTAAAATCCTTCTACCTGTCCAGTAGTTCCCAGTCCTCTCCTCCCCAGCGGTCCTTAAACTCCTCCGTGTTCATCCCACCAATCTTGTCAAAATCTGCTTTGTAGATCCCGAACAGGCCGAAGCCGTTCACTTCCCAGTAACCTACAGCGACAGAGACACGTGTTTGTCAGTCCAGTGTGATAGTGTGTGTGGTGTTTCTGCACGTGTGTGTGGTGTTTCTGCACGTGTGTGTGTGGTGTTTCTGCACGTGTGTGTGTGTGGTGTTTCTGCACGTGTGTGTGTGGTGTTTCTGCACGTGTGTGTGTCGCACCATCAGGCTCTCGCGGCGAGCTCCCACAGCCCAGTCTCATCACGATCGGAGCGAACACCAGCTTGCCTTCCACACAGTGTTTCCTGATGTTCTCCAGGATGTTCAGAGGGAAATGAATGTGCAGGTCACACAGAAACACGATACTGTGCCTGTCCTGCAAACATAAACCATCCCACACTGGAGTCATCTATGAATCACCAGCCACAGAATACACTTACGGACACAAGGAGGATCCTAGAAACGCTCTACACCTCGTCCCACTCGTCTCCGTAAACAGCGACTCACTGATATTCACACTCACGGAAATGCTGTGTCATGTTGGATTTACCATAAAAACGTTCACGTGTTTGTCAGAGCCTTAATCTGCCTTTTATGAAAGTCATGTGAAAAATAAACACAATAGAATATTGGTAGTAAGGAAAATAAATACAGTAGTCAACATTTGAAGTGGATCAAAACCTTTCATTAAAGTTATACTTGAATTTCGAACAAAACCCGTTCCAGTCTTAGGACAACTTTGATGAACTGTTTTGATCGTCTTCAAATGTTGACTACTGTAGTAAACGTTTAGTCTTGATACTGTTGATAATGATGATGATGTTTATCTGAAAATTCGCATATCCAAATCATTTTTACATGAAAACAAAACCTGGATCCGTCAGTTGAGCTTCAGGAACAGTTGATTTGCCGTTATGTGTTTTACCACAGAAATTAAACATTTCTGAAGACGTGGTCCGTTGAACGCCTCATAATTCAGGTTTCAGAGCAAACACAGTGCAAATGCAAAACTAAAAAAAGTGAAACCAAATATTAATTTTTTTCCTCAGTTACTTCATCAATGGATAATTGACATTTTCTCTCCTTTTTTCAATTTAACTTTTGCTAAGTTGTGACTTCAGAAATGATCATTTGAATAAATGAAATCTAACCGATTTTCTATTATTTTTTATATATTGTACAGTATTATATTTATGGACTGTACCATTAGCAGGGGATGGCTAACTGTTTTATATTGCGTGGACGTTGAGAAGTAGTTTAAGGATAACACAAAGGACAACGTTTTTCGCACAAAGTGCCATCTTTTTTTATTGTCAATAGACCTTATGAACCACAATCTTCAGAATTGTGTGTTTGAACTTCTGTTTTTGCGGTAGCTCTGTATATTTGTATGGCATCGCTGTTAAAGAGTAATTAGCTGGTGGATTGACTTGTTATAGAGTTATTGAAAGTTATCATGAGCATTGCAATGTTTGAAGCGGATGTCATAACAAATGTCAGTAGACCGGGAAGATTTTAAAATGAGCGGTTCATTCATAAATCCGTAAGATCTTTCCTTCATGCTGTGGAAATACAAACCGGAAGACAGAAACACACCGAGCGCAGCGCTGAAAAGGGGCGGAGCTACATACGCTCTATAGTGTAATGCAGACTCGGACTGGCCATCGGGAGTAGCGTTACACAAACCCGATGTGAACAGCAGAGTCTTAAAGGTATGAGTGTGTGATTACCTCTATGGTGTCCACACCGATCTGTAACCCGGCAGAACGCTCAAAGTTTCCTTCCCTCCTCAGATATTCATATCTGTGTCCAAAAAAAGTAATTCAGATAGTCAATATAACATTACATTTAAATAATGTATATTAGTGTTTAAAATAATATGCAAATATATTAGATATACTAATGTAAATTAATGTAACATGTTAAAATATTAATATATAGGGAAGGTTTACGCCTAATGTGTCAATTATGCTTTTTTTATATTTATAAAAAATAATTATGTTAAAATTTACATACATTTTTAATGTAAAGATTAGGGATGCACAAGAAAGAGTCCGATACGATATATTTTTGGTACTCGCCGATACCGATACCAGGATTTTCATTGCATTTGTATTTTTGTAATTTAAATATAATATTTAAATATAATAATTTGAATAAATAATTATTATATTATTTAAATAATTTAAATATAGCCTAATAATAAAAAAAAAATTAAAATTAAATAATCGGCACAATAATCACACAACGTTTTCCTGTAATAATGTACGAAACCACGTTATACATAAATCACATAACAGTTCATGTTTTTACTTATAATATAAACATATACTGTTCTCCTTTACCCTCAAGTAACATTAGAAATTGGTGCATTGTTTTACTGTAGACTAAATTATTACATTAATGTGCTCATAATACTTGTACAATATTTAGCAAACTGCTGTTTAAAATAGTTTTAGATGGAGTTTAGCACAAGACATGTCAATTACCTACATATGCAAACCTCTATATAATGAATGTAGTGTATAAGCGTGTGTTTGTGTACCTTGGGACAGAGCTTTCTCTGAGGGCCTGTTCCACATCCATGTCTTCACTCTGGAAGTCCACAATGATGATGTTAAAATTGTTGTCCTTAGTCTCACGGTGCAGGAGCTCCATGTCTGAAATGAACTGCTGAACCCAACGAGCTTGATTCTTCACTGCAGGAAACATCAACAAATACATTATTATAATATTACATAATATTTATACATCAGTCATCTATCTAAACATCAAAGATCTAAACAAAGATTTGCTTTTTTTATTTGCATCATAAAAGTCACTGGGCTTGAATTGCAAACAAATCTGTATTTATATGACATAGCTGTCACTAATGTTTACACTTCAGGCAAGGCTGAAATATGATCCTGCTGTTATATAAATGACATTTATTTAAGGCTCTTGAGGTATCGAGCGCTTCATTTTGTACATTATGAACCTGTGGACATTTAAAAATGTAGTCCCAGTTGGCCTGTCAAGCCAAGATCCACATGGGTACTAGTGTTAAATTGTTATTAATACAGTTCTATTAAACCAACATTTTTTTTAATCAATGAGTGAGTGTTATACAATACGGCACATGACATGCGATCCGTTCCACCCCTAGCTTTTAAATATATTCAATATATGCCTGATGGTTTATGAACAGTTATGAGCCATTTTGTACTTTTGACCGCTGTAGCGCCCCCGTCAGGCCGATCGGGGCGAGCCTTGGTGACGTTGTAGACGGTGTGAGTACTACCAGCCCTCAAAGTTTCAAATCTCTATGAGTTACGGTTTGGTCTGCCCGGTCACTTTTAGGGGGGAATGCTGATCCTCGGGAAATTTAACAATTACAAAAGGGTTTCAGCGTTTCGCGCTTGAACCCCTAAAAATCTAAAGCAAGAATGAAAAACAAACCAGGTCCCCGTCTTGATTTAAATTATGTTTTGTTTTTTTGCCGATATATTTAGTTACCGTGACAAAAGATACTCATTAGGTACATATTTTCAGAAAAATAGATATCCATTACTTACCTGGCACCACAAAATGCACCATGACATCCTTCTTCCACTGCAGCATCACTGGCTGGCACAGCAGGGGTTTGGCATACACTGTGCCCCATTGTGGGGTGGTGTGGGCCCCACGGGTAGGTACGCGAGATGCCGGAGCCGGTGGACTGGCGACAGGGGAAGAGGGGGATGATGCTGTGACCCCCTCCACATTCTCCAGACTGTCTTCTACCCGGCCACGGTGCAACAGCATGTAGATGTACTCAGAAAGACGGACCACTTTACGGCCTCTTTCCATTAGCTCCAGTTCTATCAGGTAACGGTTCCCGCGAGCAGAGTCACGCCGCTTTTCTACGTTTATGATTCGGAGGAGAGTGTAAATCCTGGAAAAGATGGAGAGAAAAAGATCAACCAATGTTTGTACAATTACTTGAAATGTCTCACCAATGGTGCATCTGGATTTGGTAGGAAAATACAAATATTAAGTATGAATAAATAAGGTGCCCATTTTTAAGAGTAATTACAGCAATTATCTGTATTGCTGAATAGCTATACTGAGAGCGGAAAAAGAAACTGAAAATAAATGTAGGAATAAAATAACAAAAATGCAACTACAAATATAAAATGTGGACACAAATATTCCAAATATTTTTCCAGATAAGATCCCAGCACACATTCACACTTGTGTGAATACCGATATTTTACCGATATATTGTGAATTAAATTTGTAAGGGGTTTTATTTTCAAGAGTAAAGAGTCCGAAATTCTCATCTGAAATTTTCACACGTAAAAAAATAAATACGACTTCACGTTGTGTCAATCACGTTTACACACTGCCTCCGAAACTTTCGTCCATCTTAAAAAAAATTCGGATCGGGTTAAATTTTCTGCGTTTTTCGCATTTTGAGCAAGCATTTCGAGAGGTGTTTTGACAACTCAGAGCCACCGTAAAAGCGAACGCCAAAATCCAGAATGCCGTCTGACAAGTTGATCCACTTCATCTCGCAGCACAAAGCACTGTCTGACAAACAAAGTGCGGAATATAAAGACAAAAGCATAATAAAAATAGCATCAAACTGAGCCACTAACATCCTGAAGTGAACTCTGAATCGCTCGGGATAATCCCACAGCTCCTTGATAAGGAACTCTCATTCCTCTCTACGCAATCTCAGGATTGGATGGACCCAATATTTCCTCTTTCTTTTTATCTTTTTAAGAAGAGAGAGGACAACAAAATCATCCTCACTGCTTGAAGACTCCATTGTGATTAATTGTATTGTATTTTGTATTAACAGATTAATTAATACGCATTGAACTCAGTGTGCAAGGTTTCTCTGTGTGACAAATTTTTAGGATGACAAATACGAAAAAAACGCATACGCAAATTTCGGACTCAGAATGCAAGGATCTTAATCACAGAAATTCTCCACGTCGCCAAATAGTTGTAAAGTCGGAAACAATAAACAAAGACGTGAATACAAACATATAATGTCTGAATACCGATGCTTTACCAGTTTATCTGAAACTAAAATACTGCTATGAGCCTCACCCTCCATTGCGTTCGTTGAGTTTCTCCATGTACTGCGAAAGCACATCCACCACTTCGCTCTCGGACAGCTGCAAGTTTCCAGACACGTTACACCGCAGATCGTTCCAGTCAGAGCGCAACGTCTCGAAGTCCATGCTGTTGACGGAAAACGTCCTCTGCCAATTAATGGCCTCCTCTGCCCACCCAGGCCGAGGCTCCACATCCTCATAACTATATTCCGATAGGCCTCCGTCCTCCTCCGGTTCACGGTCCGTGTCTGGCCGCTGCTGTTGGGACTCGGTAATCTCGGAAGTGTGCAAGTAGGAAGTGACGCGGAGAGGTTTGGTCGGAAGCACGTTCTCGGAGGAGTTATTGGATGGAGGGGTGGGATCAGGAGGAGGTCGAGCAGTTGTGATGGGCCTCAAAGAATGATGGTGTTTTTCCCAGACGCCTCGTATCCTCCGCTCAAAACGGCTCGGGATTGCTGCTCTGTTTGGGGCCGCGAGATTGTCCGCTGGCTTGCTGAAGTTGGGGCTAGCTGGAAAGACCTTGTTCTCCTGCAGAGGAGACCGTGCAAATAACTGGGATGCACGTAGAGGTCCTTTGCTGAGCTTTGGTTTGGCACTGAGGTTCACCACCTTTGTGGTTTTGCCATTCTGATACAGGAAAACGCCAGGGAAGACCTCTCTAGGATGGCGTGAAACAGGACTTTGCTTCTCCTTAGCTGGTCGAGGTCTTGTGACGTAAATTTTGTTGTCCTCCTTCTTGTGTTCCTTGTTGGTGTGGCTGTTTCCAGGATTGTGGCTGTTGTCATGAGCGTGGTTGTTGACTAGGGAAGGGACGGTGTGGGCAGGACTGCCGAGGATTTGCTTGGCTCGACTGTTGAGAGCTACCAATGAGGATTTCGGAGGGAATAACAAAGCTGATCGGCTTATTTTGGGAGAACGATCTTCTGACCAACCCTCTTTGAAGTCCTGGCGGTCTTTTTGAACCCAAGTGAGAGAACGACCTCGCACCAGACTCTCGCTTTTTGGTAACCCTACCTTAGCCTGATGGTCTGGAGTGTCTTGTTGTCCTACTGTGTCTTGATGTTGAGCCCCAAACACTTGCCTTGCACTTGTGAAAAAGTGCCTGTGCTCTCTCCTCAAAGCTGGGTTATCTGACTCTACCTCGTTTCTCTTCAGCATTGTGGGAACAGGCTTATCAGAAGTGGTTACGCTGTGACTTGATTGGCTAGGTTGGCTAGGTTGGGCAGTCTTCTTTGCTGACTGGGTGCCAACAAGTTGTGCTTCATCATCAGGATCCGCCCCCTCTTCTTCTTCAAGAAAATCTAAAACAAAACACCAAAAACACTAATCAGATTCAGAACGATGATCAACAAACAGATGGAGTAGATTGAGTCCATCAACACCCCTAAAGCGTCACAGTTACAGTACCTCGTCCTGGGTCGACATTTCATTCTGTAACATAAGCAGTTTTGATTTATATGCTGTTTTATGTTTGATGATCACGTCCATAAGAAATGATTCTATCACTTGTTTCTGCTTCTTCTTCACCTGTGTTTTGATCAGGAGATTCTGTACTCTTTCAGAAGATGCGTAATAGCGCCCCCTACCATATAACAGTGAAAAAATGGATTGCTGGAAAATTCCGTCAATGGCGGAGAAAGAGTTAATAATATTTTTTTATTTTTAGATAATATTTTATTGAAAAATGCACAGAGCAATAATGTATTAACTTTTATTTTATTTATAGTTTATATCTTAATTATGATAAATGATACACTATTTACCAATTAGATATTAGCAAATGTGATTCATTTATTGGTACGTTGTACCCCTCTAGCACCAATTCACTATCTAGTACTATGAGTCTATCTCTATTATTATCACTATATAATGAATAATTCCTATAACATGATATCACTGCTCTGAGTTTCAGTATTATTATAGTGTATTGCATTGTGTTTGTGTTTTAGTGTTATTATTGTCTATTGCACTACTTCTGTATTGTGTGATATTTTCTTTAAATCGAGGTAAGTCTGTTATTTTATCAGAAGGGATATTTCCCATTAAACCATGAATCTAAGGTCTGGTTTCACAGACAAGGCTTAGATTAAGCCAGGATTAGGCCTTAGTTCAAATAGGACGTTTAAGTCGATTTTTAGATTTTAAGTGCCTTAGAAAAAAGCATTACCGGTGTGCATTTTGAGAGAAAACAATGGCACTGACAGATATGTCAGATATGTTTAAGATATGTCAGCGTAAGTTGCTCAACAGCATTTTAGTCCAGGACTTGTCTGTCAAACCGGGGGGAAGTGTTTATTGTTTTGGTCTTGGTATGAATAAATTTAGTCAGAAATTAGTTTAGCATTTTAATTTCGCTGTTGGAGTGACCAGGCCTTAACCCTTTGAAAATAAACACAACTCCAGCCATTCATTTCATTTCTGGCCTCAACCCAAGGCCATTATCTCCTGATGAATATATTTGCCATGTTGTAATAAAGCAGCTTGTGACGGAACGATGCACTAATGAAGTGTTATTCCTCTTCTGGATCACTGATCACACACACACACATACAAACTCACCATCAGGATTAGGGAAGAAGAATGGCCTGTCATCTTCCTCCTCATCCATCTTCATGTATTTATAGAAGCCAAACCTGTTAGAGAAAGAGATGGAGAGAGAAAGATCAAGTCCATGAAAGAGAGAAATACAGTTTTTACTTTTAGAGAACTATATTTATTCATTTATTTTATGTTCCGTGCTCATCCATTTCATTTCAAGAAATCCAAATTAAAGTCAACATAAAAAAATAACAACAACTTGCTTTCTTGATAAATATCCCTGCTGGTCTTACTGTGCACATTATTATTATTATTATTATTTTAATAAAAAATAGTTTTCTTTATATTTTATTATAAAGTTTATATTTCGGTATGAATTTTTAGCAAAATATGATACATTTCTTTGTAACTGAAATTACTTTCTGCTGATGTAATTGAGACCTCATGGCCCGGAAAAAATATTAACCATTAATATCACAGCCTAACATTCAATCAAATCCTGATCAAGTTATTTCCAGCTGAATATTTTGTTCCACTTGTAAATAAGTTCCACAACAAAAGCTAAATGGGTTGAGAATGTCCTATACTATATTATTCCTAATATACATTACATATACTCTATGAAATTACAGCTGATCAGTCTTTGAATAGAATTAGCATTAATGTCATTACAATCTATACACAAGCTTACTTCTCCAGATAGATGGGCGACTCTCTGTAGAAGCACTTGTTTTCTCTTTCCATGTGTGTGAGGCGGGTGAAGTCATTGGGATAGACAAAAGAAAGATAAACCTGCGGACAAAATACCAGGCATGATACCCTGATAATTAACTTGAAATGTCACTAGCTTACTGGTGATTAGTGGAGTTTGTCTGTGTTTGGTAGAAAAAAGAGGTACCTTTTCTTCTTCTTAAATATCATGTGAAAGTAGTATGCAACAATAAACAACATTTAATTATTTTGTATTTCTTGCTTAATTTAAGCAAGTGGTATAGAGTTTTCATCTCAGGAATCAAAAACAGTTATTTTGGACTAATTTTGTGTGAAATGTCTTAACTCTTGGCATTCAAATCACAAAATGAGTCAAGAAACAGACATTTGATATTTCCTCCAGGTTCACTTATCGCAAATGGAAGGTCAAGTCAAGCACACTGCATTGTGAGATATAGTTCAGTCCACACAGTGTGCTTTGATTGAACATATCACTTTTTTTTTTTTTTTTTTTTTCAAGACGCAAATGGTCAACCATGTCATTCCATACTATTAAAAGTAAAAAATGTAAAATAAAAATGTCTACTCTCTCTCAAATGAAGCATTGTGAAGTCTAATTCATTTTATTGAATCTTTTCATTCATTTTTAAATGAACTTATCCGAAACAAAACAAAACACACACACACACACACACACACACACACACACACACACACACACACACACACACACACACACACACACACACACACGCACACACACACGCACACGCACACACACACACACACACAAAGTCATACAGTAAATTAAATACAGTATAATCAGCATGTTGGACGCCATTCCAAACATCCCAAACACTGTGATCGGCTTTTATTGTATGCCTGCAATTACATTTCTCAGCCAAAAGAGGTCAGTAATCACACATTAAATTTGAGTACACTGCAGCATCAAGTCAATAAGGCAACAGGTGCAAGTAAATTGTTAGGCCTTTTCTACTATAATAGTTGGCATGTGTGCATTAATGTGTGTGTTATACTCACAAACTGTAGGCCTTGATAGCGGGCAATAGGGAAGTCTTTGACCACATATGTTGGCGAGTAGAGACAGGAGGGCAATATATTTTCAAGATGAGCAGGGTCAATCATGGGGACTATGAAGAGTATTGTGAGAGAGGCAGTTAAATATTACCAGAGGAAGATTATCAAATGAATTATTTATCATGCAGAATGCAAATACAAAACACAAAGAGTAGAAAGTCAATTTCAGTGGACATAAACTCAAGAGCAACAGAGATAAAGAGACAGAAGAATCAAATAAACTGAGTAGAAAGGGGATCTGAAGAGAAAGAGAGAGGCTCACTGTTGTAGAAGGTGTCGCGGGGGTCCGGTTGCAGCATATCGGCGCCGTGTTGGCTGTGGGTGCGGGTCTCTGCTGGGACGGGCCCGTGGCTGGCCAGAGTCTGAGGAATGTGATCCACATGGTTCATCTTCAAACTGCTCTCATCTTTCACAAAGAGGAAAAAGGAGAATGATAAATGGAGATGAAAAGCTATTGTTTATGAATAGGCACTATACAGAAAGACTGTTAAAGGCAGCATGGAACAAGAGTTTCTATTGACATAAAAGGAGGGGACCAGGACATATCATCAACCAGAATCAGGGTTGGGCTTTTTAACTTGGGCAAGTAAACAAGAGCCCTGGCAACTGTTTAGCAACCCCCAGAAAACCCTATTGACTGTCTAATAATGCTTAAACAACCACCCAGAACACCTTAGAAAGCACCCATAATGCCCTAACAACCACCTAACATCGTAACAACCACCTAGAACACCTAAAAACCTAGCAACAGCCTACTGCTTAGCAACCCCTAAAACAGTGCAAATGCCTAACAATGCCCTAGCAACAACCAAGAACACCCTAGCAACCATCTAACAACTCCCTTACTGCCTAGCCACCCCAGAAAACAATAGAAAGTGCATAATTCCATAGAAACCACACAGAATACACTAATAACCACTAACAACAACTGCACTGCAACACCCTAGAAACCATCCAGATCACCCTGGGAAGTGCTTAGCAACACTATAATGTTTAGCAGCTCCCAGAAAACTCCCAACCACTAAGAACACCCAAAACTTTCTAACAACACAATTATAACTACTTTTCTACCTTCCAAAAACATAGCAAATGCCTAAAAATGACCTGGCAACCACACAGAACACACCGACAATCACCTAACACCCTAGCAACTGCATTGCCCATAACACCCTGGCAAATGTGTACACTGTTTGCTTAGCAATTCCCTGAAAAAAAAATTAAAAATAGGTCTGACATGCTATAGCAACTACCCAGAACACCCTAGCAACATTTTAACACCACCCTAGCAGCCACCCAGAACACCTTAACAATCACTTAGCAATGTCATTACAACCATCCAAAACACCCATAATAACCTAGCAACCACCTAACGCCATAACAACCACCTAAAACACCATACTAAGTGTCTAGCAACATCCTACTGCTTAGCAACCCCTAAAAAACGCAAATGCCTAACAATGCCCTATCAACCACCAATAACACTCTAGCAGCCATCTAACACCCTTCCTGCATAGCCACCCCCAGAAAACAATAGCAAGTGCATAACAATGCCTTAGAAACCACACAGAACACACTAACAACCACTAACAGCAACTGCACTGCAACACCCTAGAAACCATCCAGATCGCCCTGACAAGTGCTTAGCAACACTGTAATGTCTAGCAACTCTCAAAAAACTCCCACCATTGCCCAGGTAACCACCAAGAACACCATAGCAACCGTCAAAACACAATAATAACTACTTATCCAAAAACAAAAAAAAAAAAAAAAACATAGAAAGTTCCTAACAATGCCCTGGAAACCACACAGAACACACTGACAACCACCTAACACCCTATACTAGCAACTGCATTGCCTATCAATGCCCTAGCAGCCACCCACAACACTTTAAGAATCACTTAGCAATGTCCAGACAACCACCCAGAACACTACAGGAACTGCCTAACTACACCGTAGAAACTGCCTAACAATGCCTTAGCAACCACCCACAAGAACCCACCAAACAACCACCCAGAACCCCTGGCAACAGTTTATTAACACATTATTGACCATGCAGAACACCTTAACAATTTGACAACTGCCTACCAATGCCCTAGCAACCACCCAGAACTCTCAAGAACACACCTAACAACCCCCTGGCAACTGCATATCACCATCCAGAACACCCTAACAATCGTGTAGTAAACACCTTGGCAATCATTCAGGATACCTTTGACAAATTTACCTATGCCAATATGCAGTCTGTTAAGCTCAATGATAATGCCTGGCTAATATGTGGGTCACTCCACATCAGAGACAACACAGCGTCCAGGTGACAAATGATGGAGCCACCCTTCAAAAGATGAAGACACAAATGAGACAGGCTTTGATGTGCGCTTGAAACGCAAGAGAGAGCAGAGGTGGCTGTTGTCACACACTCCGCTCTTTAATGTGTGTGAGATGAACACTGTGAAGTGCTTAAGCTCTGTGTTACGTTCAAAGGGAGTTCGCATAAAGGTCAAAGAAACCAGCAGCTGAATCCAAACATGAACCAAAGCGAAGAGGAACATACTCAAGTATTTAATATTACAAAACCACTAATGTAGTGAAACTTAAGGAACAAGAACTTTCCATTCCATTCAGGCCCTGGGCTATTTTAAAGCACCACAGCAGAACTAGGTGTTCAAAATATAAATTTCTCACACATGCAAATGAGGCATATAGCCAGCGGTGGCATACTCTATTTTGCAGAATATTTTAGTTGCTCTTTTTCATACATCAAAAGGTCTCCTGGGTCTTACACCCTTTGGTTGTCAATCCCAATCCACCCCCATCAGACAAACTATGAATGAGTTTCTTCATTATGTTGCATAAAATAAGCCTTGTACAATGAACAATACAATCACAATTCTAAAGGGAACTCTTGTCATAGTATTTGACACTTGATGCAAGAAAGCCCTTGTCAGGACTCAGTGTTTCACATGAGGCATTCAAGCATAACTCTGACTCTTTTAGGAGAACTGATGGCTTTCACCAGCCCTGTTGCCTAGAGACACATTTAACACAACCCTCGGCTTCCAACAGCGGAGTCTCTGAAGAACGAAATGTGCAAAAAGAAAAGAAACATTAACAGTTTACATGAAGTTTTAACAACCAAGAGGCAAGTTTTAGTGCTCACAATCTTTCCTTTAAGCATCCTTCCTTTCTCCTAAAATTCCTTAGGATAAATAAAAATGGACACAAATGAAAATTTTATTTAGGGCCAGATTTACTAAACAGGGCACACTAGCATGAGAACACAATCAAAGCACAGATGGGAGAGGAAAGTCTTGCTGGTGATCTACTGAGAGTGCGCAAAAAACACAAAAAACACAAAAAACACAGACGCAGCCGGATCATTTCCATTATGACCAACGCAAATTAGCATAGCAGAGCCGATAATCAAGTGCGGCTAATCTACTAACAACACAGGCACACGTTACAATAACTTTTTCCTTTGCGTTTTCGCATACAGACGACAACGTTGTCAAAACGATCCCCGTTCACATGCATCCGCGAAAACGACAAAAAAACGCTGTATTATTCATGCCAGGCCAGTAGGTGGTGATGTTGACCTTGTAAAGAAAAACTACGCGCATATAGACTGAACACATAATACGCATGCGAATGACGTCACTGTTTTCACAAATTGCGTTTCTGAAGTTTACACAGAGATGAAACTTCCACTTTGAAACCCAATTTCAAAAGTTTTGTTTTCAGGTCCCCAGAGCGCAGCTGTCGTGTAAATGAACGGCCAAAACGCACACAAATTGTTCGTTTTTAGTTGAAAACGGCGTTGTGTAAACGGCCACTAAATGAACACGAGTGGAGAAAATTCTCTCCCTTTTTCCATGCGCTCTCTGTTCTCTTCGGTTTCTCCTCCGAGCAGCAACTACCACAGCATGTCAAGCGCAAAATGGGTTAAGACATGCTTTTTGTTCGTGTTAAATAATGGTGCAAATACCAGTAAATTGACTACCGCAAACCGAAATCACGTTGCTTGATTTATTTAAAAACTCTCCTCACATGAATTTTGCGACCGAAAGGGAAACTCCTACAAACGCATATGCAATAGCAAATATGCTAATTTTTCACAATGCATTTTGACGATAAATCCTGACAGTAGTTTTTTAATGCCAAAAGAGGGTTTGTGCTGGCTCAAGCTGTTAGTAAATCTTGCCCATAGAGTTTAAAACAAATGAATATGCTCTTTTTATTAAGTTTACTTAAGTTCAAGTACATTTTTAAGTATACTTTATGTAGTAATTATACTAATATCAAAGTACTAGAAGTATACTTGTAAGGGCACTGTTTTAATACTACTCTGCTTCACGTTGTGGCTGCATTACCACCTCGGGAGTGCATTATTTGTCTAATAATTCAATGGCCTGTCGTCAATTATTCTGTACTTGAATGTGGGTAAGTTTAATAAAAAAGCATTTTACATTTTACAAGCTGAGAAAATCCCATTTTTGTCAAAGATTACATCCGGATGGGATTCAGAGCGATGATCAATACACAGATGGAGAAGATCGAGTCCATCAACACCCCTAAAGCTTCACAGTTGTTTCCTCTTCCTGGGTCGATATTTCATTCAGTAACGTTAGACAGTTTCGAACTTATATGCTGTTTAATATTTGATGATCGGGTTAATTTACATATGTGTAAACAATCTTCTATCACTTGTTTCTGCTTCTTCTTAACCTGTGTTTTGATCTGGAGAGAAGATGTGTAATAGCGCCCCCTACCGTATAACAGTGAAAACACGGAAAGCCGGAAATTCGGTCAATGGCGGGGAAAGAGTAAAGTAGATTTGAAGTAAATTCCTATGTACTCTACCAGTGAACCAGCCTACACAAAAATTCACATACTCAGAATTAGGAACAACATAGGAACAATTAGAACACAGGATTTTCTTCATAAATCAATATTTTCAAACAATGTAAGTTTATAAGACAGCATGTAAAACTACTGTATGTGAAAAAAAGTTTTTAATAGGCAACTCAATCAAAAGAGTAAAAACAACTACAAACCAATTATACTTAAATACTTAATTATACTTTTAAGTGTATCTCAATCAAAAGATTGAGTTCAAGTATAGACCAAATATTCTTAGACTTTTCTGTAAGTACAAGTCAAGTATACTTAAATGCAATTTTAAGTAGTACATAAAAAGTAGACTGAAAATATACTTTCTTATTTTTAGTTTAAAAGAAGTATACTAGTAGCACACTTGAATTAACTTATTTTTCATAAGGGTAGCTCAGATAACCTAGTCAAAGATTAATATTATGAATAATTAGTCCTACTGAACTGGCCATTTGTTTGGCCTTCAACCCGAGGCACTAGGATAGGCACGTCCTCATTTTGTCGGTTTAGATGCGTTCCTGGGTCAACATATTTTGTTGATCCTGGAACAACATTCCAGTCCAAAAAAATACCATATAAAATACCCCTAAACCTAACCGTACTTATAATGTATCCCTAAAATCAGATGCAAATGACAAGTGAACAACACTGATGTAGAAGCACCAAACCCTGGTTGAGAGCCTAAACTTGACATAAACTGTAAACTTGTCCCTCAAATCTGATTGGTTGATTGGAATGTTGTTCCAGGATCAACAAAGATGCAGGATATCCAGGAACGTGTTCACTTGGTGAAATGCGCTAGGATAGGCTCCAGCATCCCTGAAATCCCATGTAGAACAAGTGATTTGAAGAATAGATTGACAGTTCATATGGAGTTCACTGACTTTTGATAGTGGACCTTGGTATCTAGGCAAATCTGAACAAAGTTTAAGAAAATGCTGAGATGTCTTCTGAAATTCATTTTTCATTTTTCATTCATTTTTAGGAGAACCACCTAAAAAGCAGGATACTTCTGCAAAAGTCTCACTTTGCTGTGTAGTTAATCTTAAAAGCTTTCTAGGAGAGACAATTGAAATATTAAGGAAATATCTCATTTGTAAATCTTTTTTCCAACTTGAATGTAAAATCTATGAGGTCAGAGTGTGTGTTTGGTGAACTGCTTGAAAACATATAAGCTCTGAAGACACTTCCAAAAGGCTATCCTTGAAGGTCAGCATGATCACCATGGCAACGCTACATTCCTGATCTCCCTTTGAGAGCGGGATCCGGCCGAGTCTTCATAACCTTGCTCTTTTTCCTGTGCCTTTTCTCTCTTTGTCACAACAGCTCTAAGCACATTTTCAATTTTGCTTCACCTCAGGGCACTGCAACCAAAAAGTGTTAAAAGCAAATTACATCTACTAAAGTCATCAATTTTGTGGTGAACTCAGTAGGACGCTATTAAAAGTCCTTCCACTTACAACTTTAGGGCACAGAAAACAACTTTAAAGCGTAATGCGGCTAATGCATCTAGTCGTTTTAAGCCCGATGGGACACACTGTACCTTCCCCTACACAAAGACCAGCGAATGGAAACAGCCTCGGGCAGAAGAAGTCACTGTCATCAATCTCACTGATACTGAAAAAGCCACTTTCTTCCCTCTCGGAGACACCGTATGTTTCATAAACAGTGAAACCTCTCGTGCACCTCAAAGAAAACCATCAAAGACTAAAGTTCAAACTGTCACACCATCAAACTACTCAAAGCATGACGTGTGGCGGGAGTTCGGTGGCTAGTCAATGCTGGTTAGTTTTGAAATTGGTGGAGTCTGCAAGAGAGGGAGGGTTACCTGTGTACAAGGAGATGTAGGCGGAATCGATGACCTCATACTTGAGTCCTGGCAGGAAAGGGCGCCACTGTAATAAAGACAAAGAGGAACAGTTAGAGAGAGAGTACGTAGACTCAAGCCTAATATGGCACGGCCAACCGACCAGACTTAGACTGCATGACACATATCGCACACCAATATATTAACAAGATCTGACTGAAATCGGCAGTTTTATGGGAATCAAGGACATAGGTTTTCATCAGTCCACCAGGAAATAATGTTTTCTTTAGATACCGATATAAAACAAGTGCTTTTGTGGAAGAATCAGTTACAGGATTACAAGCTTATAAAGTTCATCTTTTGAAAGATGAACTCATGCCCAATTCGCATACTATCCGTTCTAAACAGTATTCGAAATTAGAATTAGTACGTCCCAAATCGTATCATGTTGAAATGAGTATTCCAAACATACCCGGATGTCTACTTTTCCGGTTAGAATCCAAAGTGCAGATCCGTGCAAACTGTATTGGCGTATACTGCCCACATTCGATTAGAACTACAAACATGGCGGATGTGCGAGTCCGTCGGTTAAGTAGAGAGGTTTAGATTTAGGGGTTTGAGTGATTAATAATCAGTATCTAACCTGACGAAAATATATTTATTCAATGTTATCCACATTATATTTCATCTGCAACAGTATTGTGAACTTTTGTAAAAATACGTCCATCATTATGCAAATTGCAAACACAATGAGGAGAGTCTCCGCATGAAATACCAACGTCTGGCAGATCAACGTGCTGCTACATTTCTCTCCGAAACGGTAGGAAATTCAATTAAATGTGAAAGATTTTAATTGTGACAAGATGATTGACAGGGCAGTTTAAACAGTGAAAGGATGCAGGAAACCAAAGCGACAGAGCTGTCCATTAAAGACGCTGTTATGATGAATATGTCCCAAAGCTCTTCTGCTACACACTCAAAAGTATGTACTTTTTCTTTACAAAAAGAGTACATACTTTAAGGGCATAGTATACTGTAAGTAGGACATTTGGGATGTATAATCAGGGTTTTGTAGGAGAAACCTGAGACAACGTGTTCCCATCAGAACAGTTACTTTTGTTGAATTGTCCTTTTTGTCTGAGCTTGTTTGTACAGTTTTAATATCTTTCTCCATTGGGGTGCTGCAAAATCAGCTATTTAGCTTACCAGGCTTATATTCCATGTGTGGTACGATTTGAAATCAAACTATACTGAACTGTGCTCTACTAAAACTACAGGTAACGTTAATTGTCATGCTCAGAACCATTCAGCCTGGACCTTTTGTCCCGAGCTCAGACTCAGGGGCTGGAAAGCCATCACGATTTCGACCTAGAGGGAATCCACCATGTCTGTTGCATCAGTCAGAGAGTCCCTTCTTGTCTAAGTGGCTGGTTTTTGGCCAGAAGAAGCTGCAAAGTTGACCTGAAAAGTCTTTATGTTGGCAGTCAAAAATCTGGCAACAAAAGACTAAAGAGAAACTGCAATAAGACACAAAGTTTCTAATGAAAGTATTGCACAAAGTGATGAAATCACCTCTAGACAAAGGACGTCTCTGTAAAATTATAACGTCAACTTAAGGCCATCAAATGATCAAACCCTTTAGTGCCGGCATGTCAATGGCTAATCAAATTGTTGAAATGGTGTAGATAGGAAAAGTATTGGGAAATCTGCTGTTTATTCATCTACATTTCAAGCAAGGTCACCCTCACTAAACAGATTCACCTATCCAATCACAACACACAGCAGGAAATGAGACACACACACATCAACAGTAGCTTCTTTAGCAGCACACTTACAAACCATCCGACAAGCTACAATTCTTTTAATGACGTCGTGCAATTACCATGTCACTTCTGCTTATGCTTGCTGTAATTAGGGGAGACAGGCCATTTTCCACAGCCAAATACACACACACACACACACACACACACACACACACACACACACACACACACACACACACACACACACACACACACACACACACACACACACACACACACACACACACACACACACACACACACACACACACACACACACACACACAAAAAAAAACCATTATTGAGGAACGACCAGTAAAGATGAATATATATATTGGTACATTTCGTGTCATATTTCTTTCCAAAATCTCTTTTTGACAAGCACATTTTAGGCACATTTTACCCTCAAATTCTCATTCTAATTTTCATTATTATTTAATTATTAACATTTTTATGTCAACATAAATTAAAATACGCTCAATAATAGTACCATCACATATAAATAAACAAAAAACTTAATTTCAATAAGCACACATTAAAGGCACAATATGTAGTCTTTCGCCACTAGAGGTCACCTATTCAAAGCAAAGGCGCTTCCGCTTCTTCAGGTCAAGCGTATGTGGGGAAACTCAGCCCTGTTTTATCATTTACATTTGTCTATTGAAAATTATGTTATATCATTACTCGTTTGTTCGGCGGCTGCTATGAGACACTTGTTGAACACTGCAGTGAGCTAGATCAATATTAGAATATCATATTAATAAATGCTGGATGGCTTGTGTTGATAAATGGCATGCAATTAATTTGAAAGCATATTGTATGAAGGAGAAAATGAAAATAAAGCTGCATCTGATTGTTATGTTTATTTATACAAAATAGTGTTTTTCTCTGAGGCATGGTAAAAACATGGTACTCACAGACAATCAAGAAAACAAGCGATTCAAACAATAAGACTAACAGTGTTGAGCTGTATAACAATGATTCGTTTTCTGGCTTTAAATGTATCCAAATAGTTGTTCCCTTTTCTAATAAAACACGTGATATATTAAAGCGTCTTTGGTGTTTCCATGGTTACATGGTCTGTGTCCTGGTTAAAACTGCTTATTTCTCTTGATTTAAACATTCTTGAAAACATCTGAGATAATGTAATGTAAGTACACAAGTCAACAAAACATATAACGCTGTTCTAGTGGTTTTTGGATATTTTAATCCACAAATCTTACATATTGTCCCTTTAAATAATATATTTTATTATCTTAAAATAATATAATTTCTTTCTTATCTTGACCCAGAAAAGACTCTTGACTGGTTTTGTGAAATTCACACAAGCATTAATTTAGAAACTAGAATAAAAGTATATATTTTATTAACAAAGTTCGAGAGGAACACGTTCAAATTATCTATCCAATCATCACGTCATTCCCACCAGCAATCAGAAATCAGTAATCAATATGTCTAACCAATATATGTCTAAGTATATATCCGCTGTCGACCCACCTGTTCCTCGACAGTTTTCAGCATCCCTCCACCACCCCGTCTCCTCACACTCGCCTGCTATCTTTCCTAACCAGAAATATGGAGGGAGTACTCTGGGTTCGGGCCAAAATACTGAGCTCGGATCCCTCTCCTCGGACAGCACGCCAAATACACATACTACTTCACTCTATCAGATTATTTGTAAGTGTGAACTTGTGAAATAAAGATTAGAAGCACTCTAAGAGAGATTGAAACGGCACCCACTAATATCACTTGAAAGTATAATAAAACCTCTATAAGCCTCTTCTTTGTGATAAATGTAGGTGTCTGGGTTCGTGGACACTATAATCATTTCAGCTTTTAGAAAAGACAGAAAGACAGAGTGCATGAGAAAAATATGTGTTGTGGCTGAGAAAATGTGTGTGTGTGTGTGTCAGGTTTTGACCAAATGCCCTAACAATGATAGTTAAACTTGAAATAACCTACAATTTAAGAACATCCCAGATCCCCGGGAGGATAATACCTTAATAAAGGGACTAAATAATGTGTTCCTGTTTCAGCAGTAGGGCTCTATAGTAATTATGATGAGCTTAAAAGAATAACAATAGAAGTCTTTGTGTTATGTGTCCATTGAACTAAAAAAATGTGTTAGCTGTTCCTGTCTTCACAGTCTCATGTGTCTGATGACATTTCTTCTGTGTAACCGAGGTCTGATTCACTGGCCTGAAACCTTCAGTGTGAAAAGACAAAAATCAATACAAGAGGGAAAACAACAAAATGTAACAATAAAGCTGGAAAAGTACAAGTGTGGCTGACAGAATTTTATTAGGCTCAGTGCCTGACAAATGCACACAGTCACATAAAATAATTTCTCTTATCAAGAGTTCTGGCCAAGTTGAATTCCCGGGACTGGCAATTTATGTTGAAAAAATGCTATTTTAAACAATCTTAATATTAACAGCTCTGTTTGGTTTATTCAATGCATGTTCTCCAGCAACAACTGCTGTATGAGATTATATACAGTGCCATTACAATATATACAGAAAATTGACATTTTTTTTCCATTTGAAAAACTATTTTACATGTAAATAATATAATATAAAGTATCACCACCATAACCTCAATTGACATTGGGAGACCACCATAGGGTAACCACCCAATATTTGTTGTCAACAAATACGTTTTCAATGGCAGATTATGTGCTACAGTCTTGTTACTAAAAATATTTCTATACATTTTAAAGAAACAATTTCAACCCTGTCACAGTATGTTTGGTATTTATAAACATGTACATTGTCTAGGCCACATTCACACTGTAACGTTTCATGAGTGGCAACACAAAAAGAGTCAAAGTTTGAACCACTTTCCCAGTGGTTTTCTTGCACCGCGCACAAGAGAGACACATCCCTGATGTGCTTTTAACACACACTGCACAGAATTTTTGTTAATGGGGTTGTCACTGTACGTGCATTATTCAGGAGTTCATTCGGTTGCAGAATGCGGTTCTCACTCCCGTAAAAATGACTGAACTGTGTGTGTGTGTGCCTGTCAAATTACTACATTTCCCATCATCCTCCCTGGCCCTCACCTGCATGCTCGTCCTCTGTTCATTGTCAGCTGTATCTTGTTAGTTTCCATGGTCACTGTCATTGAGTTAATTCACCCCAGCTGTGTCTTCTTTCCCTGATCTGTTCTCTGTGTATTTAAGCCCTCTGTTTCTCCCTGTTCCTTGTCTTGTATCATTTACATTTACATTTACTTTAAGTTATTGTTGATGTGTGGTTATGTTTACTGGTCTAATTTGTGAATTAAAGTCTCCTGTTGAATCTCCTTCGTCGTGCGCTATATCTTAACCACCTCAGCCGTAACAGCCCCGAAGAGGATTTAGCATTAAAATATGAGCTGACAATCGAATTTAACTGCATGTGTACACGGCCATAAAAAAACTGAGTACTGTAATTCTGCAAGTATCTCTCTGATTTGGTTTGCCGCGTAACAAATAACACAATGTAATAACAAAAGTATTAGTAATCAATGATATTTCTCTTTCAAAAGCTGTTTTGTGTCAACCTTGTTTCATACATGTTGTTTTTGTGTTGAATATCAATCCAAAATGGCTAATGACAGTTTTAGCTTACAAATATCACTGCATTGCACCACATTATTTATAGCGAATGGGCTTGTGCTGCGGAGAACAATCTTTTTATTAAAGTCCCCCTGTGGTGAAAATCAAGTTTTTAATGTTGTTTTTTATGTCTATGTGCTGTTTTTAATATGCTTTGAGACAAACCATGTGTAAATTCAACACCATTGCTGAGTATTTTCTCCTTAAAACTGCAGTGAATAAAAGACAGTCTCAAAAACAGTGTTTGAAATCGCTGGTGTTTCTGACATCACAAACTACCTTGTAACCAATCAGATCAACGTGTAATCGTCAACAAGCGGATCTCTGAACTGATGTGAGTGAGTCAGGGACGTAAGGTCAGGGTAGGCAGGGTAGGCAGTGCCTCACCAAAGGAAATGTTGACATTACATTTATTAATTCCAAGAACTTTATTAATTCACCACATTATTAATTGCATTTATTTTATTCCAAATATTAATTTTTGTAACAAAAATGTTCAGGAATACACATAATATACTCATTTTGCCATTGTTTGCTCCTAAAACCATTGTTTCATGCAGGAAATTCAAGGCCATGGCCATTGAGGCAGAAGTTAGCAGTGCCTCTTTGGTCCATAGAACCAGAGAATGTCTAATATGGCGAGAAGTTTCACTCTCAGTAAACTTCCGGCTTCTGAACTGGTTCAGTTCCTCTCTGATTCCATATGAGGGCGCTCACAGGACGAGTGCAGAATGAATGGAGGTCTATGGCGCTATACCAATAAAAATCCACTCTTCTCAGAATATGATTTTTTGTCTAGTAATTTGAATGTTGTATTCGAAAGGAGATGCAAATAAATCACACATTGCTGGGTGTTAGATTTTTTTGAGTCACTTGTTTGCTTTAAAAAGTCTTTTAAAGTGTCAATGACGTCATACACATGTACGACCAGAGATACTGCTTTACGGCAATCCTTCAGTCACTTTGGTGCTTTCGCACTCTGCACTTTCTTTTCTCTCGAGGCATCGCCAACACCGCTGACACAGGGAAATACACGTGCTAGAAGAGTTTTTGTTTTGTTTGTTTCTGGTCCCGCTTCGGATGCCACGATGCCATCAAGCGGCATCTCTGGTCGTAATCAGTCATTCACTAACCAATCAGCGTCCATTAGCAGAATGCTAGCATGTTATGGGCAACAACAACTCAACCTGTAAGAAATCAAAAGGACATAAGTACTCGTTCATTCAACTTTCGACCTAAAACCCATGTTGAACTTGCAAAATTTACAATCAGATCTGAGATTTCTCAACGGCAATCGGGTGAAAGAGACAAATTTAGCCGTCTAGCCCCATTGACTCCCATTAATTTTGCATTCATGTCGATCGCCCCCAGTGGAACTCTGGTGGAACTACAACCAAAATTCGGTACAATAGGGCTTAATAGGGAGTGGGCAGGCTCTCCGTAGACGGGCTCTGATAGAACGTAGTTTACGTAGGTTTGCGCAGTTCTCATGCTGTCTTGAATTATCAACATTGAGGCAGAGACCGAGCTTGCTTCATGTCACGTGATCCACTCGCGCTCACTCAATCCGCGCTTCCCGATCTAGAGGCGCCTAGCGTTGGCTGTCAACAGGCCCGGGGTGGGTAATCGGGAGAATTCCCAGTGGGCCGCTTCACTTTTGGGCCGGTCGATGATTTTTTTTTCCACATTTGTCACGTATAGTTAGTTACAATAGGCTACACACGTTCCGCATTCTGACACCGCAGCGCGCAGCCTCTGCATAGGTTGTACCATGTGAGGGAGTTCTCCCCTCTCCTCCTATAGAGTTGGTTTGGTCCATAGCCCGTCTTTTCCAAAACGTTTTCTCAGGACAGGTAACTACCGCGGCACCGCCGGCGCTTACCAATAGCTGGGCCGGCCCGGTAGCTATGCGTCAGGGAGGATGGATGGGAGGAAGAGGCCAGGAGGTATGGAAGCTTGTTTCCGCCACAGAATAAAACATTTTAAAAGATAATTACGACTTTTTATCTCACAATTGCGAGTTTACATCTCGCAATTCTGTCATTATTTCTCAGAATTGCATGAAATAAAGTCGCAATTGCGTGTTATAAAGTCAGAATTGTGTGAAATAAAGTCGCAATTACTTCTTATAAAGTCTAAGTGAATTATTATTTAACCTTTACATTATTTGTTGAACCATGGCATTAATACAAACTACACAATAGTGACTAGGCTGCTAATTGTCGGTTCGCTGACACCGCGCCGCCTCCCTCTTACTGTGTCCCGCACAAAACATTTGTTTGTTGTATAAGTCATAAGATAGATGTGTCCATTAATTTGATTATTAGATATGATTGTGCATTAGCCTCACATATGACTGACTTTGCTGTATGCAGGCAGCGATGTGATGATGCCTTATATGAACTTGGGTTGCTACATTAACTGAATGAATGAACATATGCCACATTGATAGTTCACAGCCTACCCATGACAAGATTTCACCGCATGTTACTGGAGTGAGTGGAGGTGGGGCTAATTTGCATATTCATAGAACCGCGTATACTAAATGAAGGTGTGCGTATGCAAGGGTGTAGAGTTACATTCAAGCTATTTTAAGTCATGAAGAATTTTTTTTCAAGGAAAAAAATGTTTAAACGTCATTTTAGTGATCAAAGATGAGTACAATTACTGACTACAGGGGGACCTTAAAATATTTTTAAAATATTATCATTATTGTATCATTGTTATTTTTCCCATTCCTCACAACTCGATCAAAGCTCATGGAGAGCCTCAATTCAAGATATTGTCGTAATATCTTTTCTTGGAAGCTCCACCACCATCATCTCAAGTCTAGAGCAGACGGTCAAAGACAGGAAATACATTCTGAAAATTTAATTTGGAGGCCCTTTTTGTATTTGCTCAATGCTTTTAGTGAAATGAGGAGCAGCCAGCTGCAGCTAAATCAAACATAAAGTAGTTTCGAGCGCTCTCCATTTCTCTCTCTCCCACAGAGCGTGTGCTGCGGACTGATGTTTGCTGATGGCTTCACACAGGGGGGCCGTAATTGTTATTTTTGGCATTTGGTATAATAATGTGATGACGTTAATTTATTGTACCATGTTTTTTCTGCTCTTTTCTAAAACAACAGAAGGCTTTGCACATCTTTTTATGGATTGTTTATGTTTCCCCCACATACTTACAGCATTGTGTATATAATTAACATGATAGATAGCTTTTTTACATTTTTGTACTCAGTGATACCAGTATTTGTAACATTGTATTGTGGGAAACAGTACACAGTGCAGTTGTATACATTTGAACAAATATAGCAGATCAAGTATTCAATTCATAATTCTTGATTCCCAAAATATAAAGTCAGTTATATTGTTTAATGTACAAAAACCTAATATTTCTGTGAAAAATATTAAGTGTGATATTATAGAGACAAGCCAGTTATTTTATTTTTTTATATAGGCCTCCCAAACTTTGTAAATAAAACATCATATATTGTTGTTTCACAGGTATAGGTTCCTGCTGTATCAGTAGCCAATGAGCATGTAGCCAATCAACATTCAAATACTTGCCTATCGTTTGCTGTAGCAGTTTGCAGCATGCTTTCAGAAACCCTCCAGCTTCCCCAGCTCCACCTGTATAGATCTGCTATGGGTCTGATTCATGTATGCTTGTACAGAAGCAGCAAGTCTTATTTGCTCACAGCAGCATATTGTCTCAGTTGTATGGTTGAATTTAACACAAAATAGTCAGGAATTCACTCAAATACACTTTAATCCATGAAAAGAATTACATGGGAGAATCTCAGGAGAATAAACACGTTTACCACACTAACGCAATGACAACAACCGACAAGAAACAGAACAAAACAGGGAGTACTTATACACTGAGGGTACGCTTACACGACAACGATATGCTTAAAACTGAGAAGTTATTCCTTTGAGTTTTCCGCGTACAGACGACACCATTGTCAAAACGATCCCCATTCACACGGATCCGCAAAAGCGACTAAAAACGCTGTATTCTGCTGCCAGGCCTTTAGATGGCGATGAAACACTGTAGACTGAACACGTAATACGCATGTGCATGACGTCATCGTTTTTAGAGATTTGCCTTTTGGTGTTTACACGGAGACCGTATTAAAAAACTTGCACTTTGAAACCTGTTTTCAAAAGTTTGCGTTTTCAGGCATGCCTAACGGCATTGTCGTGTAAACGAACGGCCAAATCGCATAAAAAGTTTTACGTTTTTAGTTGAAAACGGTGTTGTGTAAACAGCCCCTAAGATTAACAAGGGAAACACAATGGTCGACAGCTGAACGTAATCAGTAACTAAGGAGACTAGCTAGGAAACAATCAAGGCTAATCTGAACTGAAGTACAAGAAACAAACATATAGAAACGAAAAGGCTAACTTTTTATGCGATATGATGAATTCTCTTAAAGCATGGCTAGCCAAAAAAAATGTCCTCTTCCTAAATGAAGACAAGACTGAGGTCATTGTTTTCGGCCCAAATGAAAACTCTCTGTGTATAAGTTCAGAGTTAGAGAGTCTGTCGGATTTTAAATCCCCAGGGGTCCAGAACTTAGGTGTTCTTGTTGACCAGCCTTTAAAATTTGACAAACAGATCTCATCCGTAATCAGTTCCAGTTTCTACCAACTTCGTCTATTGGCTAAAATCAAAGGCTTTCTCACCCCGAAAACTCTGGAAATGGCTGTTCATGCATTTATTACGTGTCGGCTAGATTACTGCAATTCCTTATATTGCGGAATATCAAGTTTTCAAATTGCTCGTCTTCAGTTAGTCCAAAATGCTGCAGCCAGACTTCTACATAAGTGTCGCAAATATGACCACATCGCTCAGATTCTCAAATCTCTACACTGGCTGCCAGTTCGACAGAGAATAGATTTCAAAATTCTACTCTTTGTTTTTAAATCTCTTCATAACTTAGCTCCTACCTATCTCTCTGAACTTGTTCATCCCTACACTCCTTCCAGAAGCCTAAGATCCAAAGGCCAGGCTCTGCTGGTAGTCCCTCGCGTTTTGCCACTCCTGTATTTCCATTCTGTATTTGAGTCTTATACTACTTTGCTACTCCTGTTTAACTACTTTATATTTGAATCTGATACTGTTTTGCCAGCCCTGTTTTTACATTCTATATTTGAGTCTGATACTGCTTTGCTACTCCTGTTTTACTATTTTATATTTAAGTCTGATACTGTTTTATCACTCCGGTTATAAGGTTTCGCATAGCTTTGCTGCTCTTATTTGTGTTTTATGTGTAGTTATGCAGGCCTTACTATATTTTAATCTGGTTTTTCTGTAAAGCACTTTGGTCAGCCTAGTGGCTGTTGTAAATGTGCTATACAAATAAAGTGAACTTGAACTTGAACTTGAAAAGACAACTAAACAAAACATAAGCCTGACACATATTGCACGTAGTGGCAGTGGAAAAGTTCCATATTTGCTCTGCAGCCGCAGCAACTATAATCAACAGCAGCAGCAGCGTAGCAGATCTATTCCGCCAAGACCAAACACATTAACATGGTCATATTCATTACCATGCCAAACTTTCAGAGTTGTCACGACAGAAATGTACTGTATGTATATATATATACTTTATTGCCAAAGTTCTGCCTTCACTGGCACATAAACTTTAATGACATCCCATTCTTAATCTGTAGGATTAAACTCTTCTGGGAAGGCTGTCCACAAGGTTTAGGAGTGCTATCGGGTTGAGGTCAGGACTCTGTGCAGGCCAGTCAAGTTCCTCCACACCAAACTCGCTCATCCATGTCTTTATGGACCTTGCTTTGTGCACTGGTGCGCAGTCATGTTGGAACAGGAACATCCCCAAACTGTTCCCACAAAGTTGGGAGCATGAAATTGTCCAAAATGTCTTGGTATGCTGAAGCATTAAGAGTTCCTTTCACTGGAACTAAGGGGCCAAGCCCAACCCCTGAAAAACAACCCCACACCATAATCCCCCCTCCACCAAACTTTACACTTGGCACAATGCAGTCAGGCAAGTCCCGTACTCCTGGCGACCGTCAAACCCAGACTCGTCCATCGGATTACTAGACAGAGAAGCGTGATTCGTCACTCCAGAGAGCACGTCTCCACTGCTCTAGAGTCCAGTGGCGGTGGCTTTACACCACAGCATCCGACGCTTTGCATTGCACTTGATGATGTAAGGCTTGGATGAAGCTGCTCGGCCATGGAAACCCTTTCCATGAAGCTCTACGCACTGTTCTTGAGCTAATCTGAAGGCCACACGAAGTTTGGAGGTCTGTAGCTGTTGACTCAGCAGAAAGTTGGTGACTTCTGCACACTGTGCGCCGCCTCATCATGCGCTGACCCTGCACTGTGAACATGGCCTACCACTTCGTGGCTGAATTGCTGTTGTTCCCAATTGCTTCCACTTTGTTATAATACCACTAACAGTTGACCGTGGAATATTTAGTAGTGAGGAAATTTCACAAATGGACTTATTGCACAGGTGGCAACCTATCATATAATAACTGTGTTTTATACAACTGTGGCCATGGAAGTGATTGGAACAGCTGAATTCAATGATATGGAGGGCTGTCCAAATACTTTTGCCAATATAGTGTATTTTTTCCACTAACCAAATACACACTATATTGACAAGAGCATTGGGACACACCTCTTAAATATTGAATCCAGGTGTTTCAATCAGACCAATTGCCACATGTTTATAAAATCAAGTCCCCTCCACTTCTCTATTGCGTTGCAAGCTGTAGAGCTTTCGGCTGAGGTTGCTGGTCCTTCTCATGGGGGACCTAGCATAATATCACACTTAATATTTTTCTCACACAGCATAAATAGGTTTTGTCCTACATACACACACTTATTTTAAATTTGCGGTGGAGGACGGATGGGTGATGCTGCTTTCTTCTGAGGTGGCTGGATAACAAGCAAGTGAAGTGATGTGATTTAGGAGAAGATGAAACGGTCGATAAAAGAGGTAGGAGGAGACGGTCGGTCAGAAAGAGTGATAAAGAGACAGACAGTAGTAACTGTGTCACAGTTGTGTTTCTGTCTGAGTCTTGTTTTCCTTAGTCACGTCTTCCTTTGTTCTGTTTTCCCGCCACTCCTTTGTTCCCACGGTAACCCTCATTAGTTCATCTGTCACACCTGTTACCTTGTTAGTCTTGTCAGCTGTGTCTCGATTCCCTGATCTGTTCCCCCATGTGTTTAAGCCCTGTGTGTAACCTTGTTGATTGTCTGATTGTATTAAGTGTGTGCAAACCTTCTGCTCGTCTTCTATGTACCTGTATGAATTATATTGTGAGGAAAAGTTTGCATTGGGACTTTTGATTCTCCTTTGTCTTCTTCTGCCTGCACCAAACCGTGACAACCTACACTTGTCCATGCACAATAAATAGGGATGCACTGATACCAGTATAGAGCCCAATACTGCACTTGTGTACTCGTACTCATTAAAATGCTCTGATACTGAAACCTTGCAGCGTGATGTATACAGTACCGTGTTTGTGTCCAGACAAAAAGAGATTTAGAGATATCAGAGATTAAAGATTTCTTTGACTGATGTCTATATAGTAATCATTATGTTCACAACTTGTAATACTGTAATTACTTTAACGAGCTCAGTTTCTGCCTAAAATTAAAACATGCTA
This sequence comes from Vimba vimba, assembly GCA_022828995.1. NCBI lineage: Eukaryota > Metazoa > Chordata > Actinopteri > Cypriniformes > Leuciscidae > Vimba > Vimba vimba. The sequence goes on from CM040841.1 coordinate 8,766,180, forward strand.
GCTAACTGCATGTTCCCTTTCAGTCAGTCACATTCGACTCAGAACTGAACTGACGAATTGGCATCTCTCCTGAGAGTGAGTGTATAGTATTGACTCCACCCTAGCAAGGCAGGATCTACCACAGAGACCTTCCATATGTAGCGCTGTCCTAATGGTCAGTCCATATGACAACTCCACGTGTTACCTCCCTATGGGCAGGATCTGGTCTCTGTGGCGTCCCTTTCCGTTGGGAACTGGCACTCTTTCCCAATGTTATCCAGTAGTCTCATTGTGAAGGGTAAGAGGAACAGCAGTGATCAACGTTCTCCGCATAACGCCTGTTTCACACATACTCCGTTTGCAGTACGTATGCGGCGCGCTATTGTGCTTTCACATATGCTGCATTTGCAGTGTGGAATTGATCCGTGGCTGTAAACACCAAACACAACATATATTTGTTTTTATATCAAATCCAAAAGTTGTTACTGAACATGGCTTGTCAGCATTGCAATTTTGTTTAAAGCTCCTTTGAAATGATCTGTATTGTGAAAAGCGCTATACAAATAAATGTTAACTGAATTTAATTTAATTATATTGAAAGTAAATGTATCCAATTAATAGAATATTAAGCATAAACGTCATATTTAAGCCTGTATAGCGCTCTGCACGAGCTGATAAGTGAAGCATGCTAAGTGGACGTGATGAGTGCACATTCCTTTTCTCACAAACATTGCTGAAATGTTTCTAGTTTGGTCTGCTATGTCAATAGCAAAGAAAGTAAAATGATGCACCTATTGCTAACGTTACTTGAGGGTAAAGAAAGACAGAGAATGGAGAGTGGCCTAATTAAAAAAATGTATGTGATTTATGTATAACATTTGGATCCCTGCATTATTACAGGAAATGTCATGTGATTATTGTGCCGCTGCACTGAAGCGACTCTAAATGTGCGCTGAAGATGAAATAATGATAGAGCAATATAATGATCACTGAACAGAAGCTCGTACTACATTTTAATGTCCCCCTGTAGTCAATAATTTTATCCCTTAAGAGTCATCTTTGATCACCAAAATTTTTCCTTGATTTTTTTTCCTATCATGCCCTAAAATAGCTTGAATGTAACTCTACACCCTTGTCTCATTTAATATACACAGTTTTATGAATATGCAAATTAGACCCTCCTCCACTCACTCACTCACTCACTCACTCACTCCAGTTCAGAGATCCACTCGTTGACGATCACACGTTGACCTGATTGGTTACAAGGTAGTTTATGATGTCAGAAAAAACAGCGATTTCAAACACTGTTTTTGAGACTGTCTTTGGTTCACTGCAGTTTTAAAGAGAAAATACTCAGCAATGGTGTTGACTTATGAATTTACACATGGTTTGTCTCAAAGCATATTAAAAACATTAAAAGCTTGATTTTCACCACGGAGGGATATTAACAGGGATAATTAAGCATGAAAATAACTGAAGGAAACATCTATTTGCTAAACGAATTAAGTCAACTACAGTAGTCAACATTTGAAGTGGATCAAAACCTTTCATGAATTTTGAACAATACTCGTTCTTGTATTAGGACAACTTTGATGAACTTTTTGATCCACTTCCAATGTTGACTACTGTAATATGATTAATATACTTTCAGTTTCTCTAACCAATATTTAAAATAATATTATATTTAAATTATTTAAATAATATAATATCTAATTTAATTACATTTTTATATGTAAATATTCTTTTAAAATAATTTAAAAAAATGACAAATGCAATGAAAATACCAGTCTCAGTGTTGGCGAGTACCAAAAATTAAAGTATCAGTATCGGACTCATTCTGGAAAAAGTGAAGCACAGTCTGGTCGAATATATCGCCTCTATCACATCCAACCACTGCCTAAAGGCAAGTGCAATGCTTAATGTAATAAACTGAAAAGTTTTTGGAGCAAATACACTTGCTAAATGATAACAGAATGTGTTTGCAGGGTCAAACAAAACATGGACTGAATATTTTTTCCCCTTTTCAAATCAAAGGTGTTTTAATGAATTAATGGCACTAAAAATGTACATTTCAGAACACGCTTCCACAAACCAAAACATCTACTTCATCATTTCCATGCGCTGATTCGTTCCAAAACTAAAATGGGGTTCTTTTGTTTCCTGAATGAAATGAAATAAAGTTTCAATGTCTTTCTGCATTTGTTAAAACAAACAAACAAAAAACCACTAAAACGCTGCAGATATGAAATCACAGAGCCAGTATGTGTTGCAATAAATGTAACAAAACGGCAACAAAGACTATCAGGCGTACTCTGAAGTCTCCCAAATCACAGAATGTTGCAAATAATGTCAAAGGTACCTCAGGGCTGCCAACTTTTGAGTTTAGCTTGGAGTGAGAATTTTTTTTTTTTTTTTGGGTGGGGAGGGGGGGGGGGGGGGGTGCAAAACAAATATTACATCACAATAAGTGTAATTGTGATTGTCAAAACATTTGTTAACTAAATAGAATTTTATGAAGTTTAGTGACAACATGTTACAATGTTTACATTGTACATTGACTGGTAGGATACAGTTTTTATTATTGCTTGAAAAAAATTCCGATTTTGATTCAATATTGACTAATTTGGATACATGATTATTTAAAATTTTATTTTAAAAAATAATCTCACCTAATGCTGTAAACAGAGGGCCCAATCTGCTGGTATTATTAAAGGTTAAAAATAACAAATAAAATTAAATATAATGCTGTTTTTGTTATAATAACAATTATTTAATGACATAGGTAAAAAATATAATAAATATGTAATATAGTGCTCAGCAAAATCTCCTCTCTAGCCATTTTTTCTATTCAATTAACATGCTATGGTCATTAAATGGCTTTCCTGAGGTAAATGTAACGTTATGTGACATAATTGTTCTCCTGCTGTTATACTGACCTCTTTCCGTGGTTGAAAAACACAAATTGGTCGATATTATGTATACTTTCGGTAAGTTGTACTGCATCTTTAAATAAAAAAGTAACAGATGATCGGTTCACGTGCACTTGAACTGAGGCGCTCAGCGATCTGTCACGTCACATTTACAAGCGCCAAACATATTTTTGTCTGAATTTCGTAATAAAATTGACGGAATCTAAGAGCTGAGAATTAGTTTAATATTAAAAGTACCTTTTGCTCCGCAATTTTTCTGTGCGTGAGAAAATGGATGTGTGGCGTGAGAGCGTGTGAAAAGTGTCAATTGCGTGAGTCTCACGCTCAATGCGTGAGAGTTGGCAGCCCTGGTACCTGGAGAGTAAACTATATGCCTATTATAGAAACTAATCAAAATTCTCCTAGAAATCAATTCCAGGGGCAAAATATTGCTCCTTATTAAAAAAAAAGGTCAATTTATAACACTGTTAAGGTTGCAATTGAACATGAAAAGACTGTCTGCTTGACAGACTTGTAAAGTGGCCAAACACAGATTGTTTTGTTTATATGCAATGTTTAGAGGTAGGTTATCTGAAATATATTTTGCCATAATAAAATATCTTGTGGATTTTTTATTATTATTTATGTTTTATTTATTTGTTAAATTTATTTACTATTTATTATTTTATTTATTATGTATTCAGTTTTTCATTTAGATGTACATTTATAATTTTAAGATATTTATTTCTATTTTTTGTAATTAGATGTATTAAGTTATTTACAAAATCAGTATTCAAATCACAGAAAATGTTCAATAAAGTCTAGCATAATTAAAAAAAAAAAGTCTTTCCATGACATTGATTGAAGTGGAAGTAATTAATTTGACAATTAATTTAAAAAAATACGTCCAATGTATTCCAATTGTTACATTAAAGTGTTATTTCTACCTCATTTAACCAATAAAAGTAAGTTTCTTGGTATAAATTCGTGCATTTAAGTTGATTCAGTGATGTTCAGTGATTCAGTGATATATATAAATACTAGCAGACATACCAAAGAACAGGCTCATGAAAAGAACTCAACTCAATGCTGGTCAGGTTGAGAACAAAATAAGAAGTCACCCGCTCTTAACACCAGGTATTTGGCTATCTCAAGCCGACTGAAAAGAGTGTTTTCAAAAACAGATGTGACCAAAACATTCAATATCTTTAGCCTCTATAATCAATCCTCAGAATAGCCTGTGAACTGAAAAGACTCGTATAATAAGATTTAGCAAAAGTGGACAATAACAGCTGTTTTGGAAGTTCAGATAATGGATAGTGAAGGATGCATGATTGCGCATGTTCAGATTGAATAAACAGAACATGAATTGAAAAACACTATGTGGTCTGAAATGCATTAAGAATCGTTTCTGAAGCTCTGAGTGTTACAAAACCTGTTTTGTGTTCAAGGATTGATTTTGATATGTATTTTCTGTTCCAATTGTTCCATTGTTTCACCAGTTTTTAATTCCTGTTTGCTTTTGCTGTGCCCCCTTTATTTGTGGTCATAGTTACCCTTGTTTGTTTCCATAGTGATTAGTTTCCCTCACCTGTCCCTTGTTAGTCCATTGATATCTTGAGTATATAAATCCCAGTGTTTCCTGTGTTCATTGTCAGGTCTTATCCTTTTTATGACTGTAATGCTGGTGGCTTTACTCAGTTCTTGTGTCCAGCTGTGTATATTTTTTGTTATTTTAATTTTAAAAGACTACTATCAGCATTTGGATCCATTTCTCCTTTGTCTCAGAGTTCCCCCCATGTTACAATGAGCCAATTCAAAACTCACCCCGACTTCAACGTGATCCGAGCCTTTGTCATCCTGCTTGTGGAGAATCTCAAAGTAGTATCGTCTGGAGGCCATGAGACTAAAGGGGAAAGAACGAACATGGAATCTTAATGTCTTTCATTTGTAAGTCCTGTATTTTTATTACTGCATTACCATATCATATTTGATCTTATCGTATTCTATATTGTAACATCGTATATTATCTTATTAAAGCAATAAAGTGAATTATTACTTTTACAAAATGGCAACCACAGCCATTTACATGACAAAAAACAGCAGTGTTCAATAAAGTTACTTTTAATCTTTTAATTGGGAAAATAGATAACTTTGGAAACTCAAAGTACTAAATATTAATATAAAATATAAAACCACATTGCATGCATTTCACAATGCCTTCATCCTTACTCTCAGAATTTATAGTCTGAGCTATTTGTTTTAGAAGTAATCAAGTCACCTTTATTTATATAGCGCTTTATAAAATACAAATTGTTTCAAAGCAGCTTTATAGTAATAAACAGGAAAGTAATGATCAATGATGCAAACAGAATTAAATTCTGCTGTAAAGCAGCTCTAAAGGCCCTGATATACTCACAGCGAAGATCTTTTTCGTTCTTCGCTTTGGGGTAAAAAGAAGTTTGAAATACGTGAGCAGTGATATACTGTTAGCAAACATCCCAACGCCACCCACGCTGCTGAGAACGACGTTTATTTGAATATGTAAATATGTGCTGTGCGCTTTCCTTTCAGTAACATAATAAACATGCAACAAAAATGACAGCAGTGGGAAAACAGCAGTTAAGAAAGCATCAGATCATAGTGATGTGGATATGTTTGCATGAGCTCTGCAATTTGGCACTCCAGTAAAGTCACGTTTCGTTTATTTACGTGTATACCGCTTTATGCAATAGATTGATTAAAAGCAGCAGCTTTACAGTATTAAACATGAACAAACCGTTCATGTCAGTGTCTCTTTCAATTACAATTATAACTTAATTTTCTACAATAAAGTGACTCTACAGTCTGTTCATGTTTTTCCTCGCAGATGTCTGACCTCGAGGGACTGAACAGAAGAAATGAACCGGAGAAGATTTCCACATCAAAGGCGGCGGAGCCTCAGAGCCACACCTACCTATTACATTATCGCCGCAGACCAATGGTAGTTTGACCAGACAGAGCAAACTTTTCCGGAAAGATCGCTTTGGCAAGTTTTTTCAAACTCATGAAACAAACTTTCTTTGGGCTTGATTTTGTTCGAAATTACGTGTCATTGTTTAGTGTTTATTCAGTTCTGTTTAACAACTGTGTAAAGTTCTCCTCTGGCCAAATAAACCAACATGGTATGATTATGATTCCAGTCCGCATCACAAGTCAGATTTATATCTGATTTATATAATTCAGAATTTCATCCAGTTTTCTGGTTCCCATGGTCTTTGCTGAGGATATGTGCCGACGGCTGTCTAGTCGATTAATATACTGCATTGTTTTGTATATCGAAACGGAACATACATTGTAGCATATTTTATTGTCATGTGCCACATCATATATAATAATGTATCACATCATAGATCATAATATTGTATTATACTGTGTATTGTAGTTCCCTTTCAGTCATTCACATTTGACGTTACGACCAGCACAGATTGTTCCACAAGTGTCTGCGAGTGCTCTTCAGGAAGAGGCCTCTGCTATACGTGTTGGTGTGACGGCGCTGCAGAGGTGGCCGTGATCTCCAAAATAGCATTTCCTGCTGTTCATAACAGCCCTAAAAGAGCTTTTTGCAGCTGCACTATTCCCATCCAGCTGTGCTGCAGCCACTTCCCCTGTGCGCTTCAGCACTATAAGAGAGCTAAATTTCTCTGAAAGAGCAAACACGGGTGTGACACTGCATCTTTTTAAAGACGTCATTCCACCCGTGTGTTTCTGGAAGCAGTTGTTACCTGGCGTTGGCTGACAGTCACGGCCATTGCCTCGCGTGTCTGGGCGTCAATCACGCTGAGGTAGCTTTTGTAGAGGAGTCATGTACCCACTGCGGGAAGACGGCCATCTCGTGTTGCGGTCAAGACTCAGCTACCTCAGACGAGGTTGAGTCCCCTCGCCTATACTCCAAGTTTAGTTCCTGTTCTGATAATCAGAAGAGGGCTACTTCGGTGAATAGCCAGGGTGACCTGAGGATCACAGTGGGGCATTGCCTGCCGAGCCAATCTCCGTGGGTCCCCCACACCGCAAGCTGTGGAGCTTCTGAGTGAAAATGCTGGTCCTTCTCATGGGCGGCCAAGTGTTTCATTCGGGGCTCCGCTGGAAGACCGGATGTCAATCGTTTCATCGGAGGGTGGGCCTCCGGGGATGAACTTGCCACCTTCAGGGAGAGTAGCGTATCCCGAGTCTGACCGCTATGCTTTCTCAGGCTGCCGGAAGCGTCAGGGCTCGAGTGGAGGCCTCCACCGAGTCCTGAACGCTCTAGGTTGGACGATTGGTATCGCCGGGCGGCTCACGCTGGTTCTTAGCATTTTGGAGGTGCATGAGGAGGATACCAGATCATGGATGGCACCTTTTTCTACCCCAAACTGGTCTGGTGCCTCCTCACTACCCTCACCCCCAGTGGAGCGCGAAGTTGTGATGCAGCTGTGTCCAAAGAGCGCTGGCGCCTGGACAGTAACCCACGTCTTCTATCCATGGCCTGTAAGTTCTTGTCCGTTCTCATGGCAAAGGATTACAGAGCTGCTGGACAAGGCTGCCTTCGCCCTGCACGCCATGGCTCTTCTGCAAGTGTACCAAGCCAAGGCACTTAAGGAGTTGCACAAGGGTAGTTCTGTAGCTCTGATGCAGGAGCAGTGCATGAAAGTCACTGCGCGCTCCCTCGGCCAGAAGTTGTCCACTTTGGTGGTCCAGGAACGCCATCACTGGCAGAACTTGGTGGATATGAGAGGGACTGACAAGAATCGATTCCTTGACTCTCCTATCTCCCAGGCCGGCCTCTTTGGCGATGCAGTCGGGAACTTCGGCCAGCAGTTCTCGGCTGCACAAAAGCAGAAGGAGGCGATGGAGCCAGGTAAGTGTAACCACACACTCAAACCCCACTTCGGGATGCTATGGCGATATTAGAGTGTTGGTTGTGTCTGTGTGAGTTGCTCTCTGTGAATCTTATGTGCTCTGCTATGGCACTCATCTCATCAAAATCACATCTCCTCAAATGGGCCACATCTGCTGTTAGACCAGCACAATTAGAGGCCTGCTTGATTTCACACCTTATTACACCTCCAAATGTGACACGTTAAAAACCTCACACACGGGTGTGACTCGATCTGTCAATCTCCTATCAATACAGCACTATTGTAATTTACAGAGAACATAACAGTATTTAAACACAGCCAAAATCTTTGGGGTGAGGCTCCTTATTATATTTACATGCACTAATTATTTTATATTTGTTTTTTTGGTGCCCTGGCAATTTGAGAGATGATATTTGCAACATGAGGCCCCTGATGAGTAAATTTGCTCATGAATATCCATGAGCGTGGCTAATGCATGAGACATAATTCAGCTCAGATGCTCACGCAAATGTCTTGTTTGCTCCAGTGGGCCTATGAAATACTGAGAGCAAATAGAAAGAGGGAGAACAGATGTGGGGAAAGGATAAAAATTGATGAATTGAAAAGCAAGAGAAATGAAGAAACCAACAACCTATAGCGGCTCTATAATGCAGGGTTTAAATTATAATTAATAACAGACCCATATAATATATAATATTATAAAATAAATACTTCATAATACACTGATGTTCATAAATACATATTTATCTAATGAATATGTATCAGACAATGGCTGATAAACCGATATAAGGTTTGGTATGTTAAGACGGGTATTAGGGGGTCTCGTCTCGTCTCTTCATAATTCAAACACTGCAGTAATGTACTGTAAAATTAGCGAAAGAAAGGAAACCATTTAAAACGAGAAGGAATTTAAGAGAAGGAGAGACAAAAAAGAGAAACCGATAAAGTATGTGAGTGATCAAGAAAAACAGGAAGTGTGATAAAGTCTGCGTTAAAAGTAGAAAATAGACCCTCTCAGCGGGAATAGGTGAAATCCTCAAGAGCGTGAGTGGGCCGAAAGCTCTCAGATTGAGAATTACGGTGAGAGGAGGGTGTCGGTGACAGTGCAATTTCCTCAACTTCACACCGACTGATTCGCTCTGCCCGTCTTGTATTCCACACTACAATCAATCACAGCAGGTGTGCCGGCTTCCACCCAAAACAAAGAGGACCTTCATAATGTGGAGTGGGATGCAGGAAATAGGCAGACCGTTCACTCTTCTGTTCAGAAACCTGTAGTGAGCTTCCCAGCTAGGCAACATGTTTAGGCCTCACTGCAAAAAGGTTGCTTTAAACCATAAAAAAGTCGAAGGCCAAGTTTATTATGTTTCATCCAAGACTACAGAGTAAACTGAACTAGGATGTATTCAGTACTTCGGAAACTTGTTGCACACTATGTATTTTTTTTATGCTTACTAGCATACTGAACTGTTAGCTTAGCAACATGCTAAAATCATGCTGACTAAACACACCATAACACCTTTAGAATCTCCATTAATGTATTTTAAGTGATAACATATGAACGTCTACCATGAGATACAGTACAATGTTTTAAGTAATGCTAGGGCGTTAAAGGGATACTCCACTTTAAAATGAAAATTCGGTCATCATATACTCACCCTCATGTTGTTTCAAACCTGTATGAATTTCTTTCTTCTGCTGAGCAGAAAGGAAGATATTTAGAAGAATATCAGTAACCAGACAGTTTCTGGTCTCATTGACTTCCATAGTATATATTTTTCCTACTATGGAAGTCAATGAGACCAGAAACTGTCTGGTTACTGATATTCTTCTAAATATCTTCCTTTCTGTTCAGCAGAAGAAAGAAATTCATACAGGTTTGAAACAACATGAGGGTGAGTACATGATGACCGAATTTTCATTTTAAAGTGGAGTATCCCTTTAACTAATGTTCTGTTTCACAACTCAGAATTTTTATTTTTTGTTTTTGTTTCCTGCACCTCCTACTTGAAAATAAATAACTTCTAGAACGTCGCTCAAAGTCGGATTTCAGACCTGTGAACTCTGGGCACATCGATGTGCTCCGACCTCAGCAAGACACTTCCAAGACGAGGGCAAGTTCTGCTTCCAGTGAGCACAGAGTGCCGTGGACCTAACTTATGTCAGACATTTAATTTTTGCTTTGCGTCAGATGTTGCTAGTGAATGCAAGCATTTTGTGTTCATTTTTTTCTGCTTTTGCCATATAATTGATACAAAAACACGAAATGCTCTTGTTTTGTCATTGTAACATCATGTGGGCAACATGTGAATGTGCCGTTTAATTTGACTGGAACTCACTGAGGTTGGAAATTGGACATTTAGTCTCAGATATTATCAATTCTGACCTCTTCTCAAACGCGGCATAACATTAGGCTGTTTTGTGATGAAACTGAAGTAGCGACAGATCTTTTATTCTGTATTGTGATGTGCATCCAAGTAAATTAAATTATTTGAAGAATTTTTTTTAAAAAATTGGCGTGGGACTTGGTTTTATCAGTCATTGTTGATTGGATGAAGGCAATTCTGAATGTGAGCTTGCAGTTAATTTTAAGAAAATGGCAGAGTTTAAGCAGAACAAATGATTGGTGAAGTCTGGCATAAGACATCAGAGAGAAGTCTTATTTTATTGGAAGAAAAAATTAAAGTTACAACATTTTGAATTGAAAAAAAATGGTAAATGGTTTCATTAAATTAAATAGAATTTTCAGCATCATTACTCCAGTCTTCAGTGTCATGATCCTTCAGAAAACATTCTAATATGATGATTTGATGCTCAAGAAACATTTATGATTATCAATGTTGAAAACAGTTTTTTACATTTTTATTTCAGGATTCTTTGATAGAAAGTTCAAAAGAACAGCATGTATCTGAAATAGAAAACTTTTGTAACATTAAACACTACCGTTCTAAAGTTTGGGGTCAGTAAGATTTTTTTCTTTATTTTGGGGGGAAAAGAAATAAAAGAAATCAATACTTTTAGGATGAATTAAATTGATCAAAAGTTACAGTAAAGACATTTATATTGTAAAGATTCTATTTCAAATAAATGCTGTTTTCAACATTGATAATAATAATGAATGTTTTTTTGAGCATCAAATCAGCATATTATACTGATTTCTGAAGGATCATGTGACACTGAAGACTGGAGTAATAATTCAGCTTTGATCACAGGAATAAATTACATTTAAAATAGAAAACAGTTATTTTAAATTGTCATAATACACTGCTCAAAAAAATAAAGGGAACACTTTTTAATCAGAGAATAGCATCAAGTCAGTTAAACTCCTGGGATATTGATCTGGTCAGTTAAGTAACAGAGGGGGTTGGTAATCAGTTTCTGCTGCTTTAGTGTTAATGAAATTAACAGCAGGTGCACTAGATGGGCAACAGTGAGACAACCCCCAAAACAGGAATGGTTTTACAGGTGGAGGCCACTGACATTTTTTCCCTACTCATCTTTTCAGACTGTTTTTCACCAGTTTTGCATTTGGCTAGGGTCAGTGTCACTACTGGTAGCATGAGGCGATACCTGGACCCTACAGAGGTTGCGCAGGCAGTCCAGCTCCTTCAGGATGGCTCATCAATACGTGCCATTGCCAGAAGGTTTGCTGTGTCTCCCAGCACAGTCTCAAGAGCATGGAGGAGATTCCAGGAAGACAGACAGCTACTCTAGGAGAGCTGGACAGGGCCGTAGAAGGTCCTTAACCCATCAGCAGGACCGGTATCTGCTCCTTTGTGCGAGGAGGAACATGATGAGCACTGCCAGAACCCTACAAAATGACCTCCAGCAGGCCACTGGTGTGAATGTCTCTGACCAAACAATCAGAAACAGACTTCATGAGGGTGGCCTGAGGGCCCGACGTCTTCTAGTGGGCCCTGTGCTCACTGCCAAGCACCAGGGAGCTCGATTGGCATTTCCCATTGAACACCAGAATTGGCAGGTCCGCCACTGGTGCCCTGTGGTTTTCACAAATGAGAGCAGGTTCTCCCTGAGCACGTGACAGACAGGAAAGGGTCTGGAGAAGCCGTGGAGAATGTTATGCTGCCTGTAACATCGTTCAGCATGACCGGTTTGGTGGTGGGTCAGTGAGGGTCTGGGGAGGCATATCCATGGAGGGACGCACAGACCTCTGCAGGCTAGACAATGGCACCCTGACTGCCATTAGGTATTGGGATGAAATCCTTGGATCCATTGTCAGACCCTATGCTGGTGCAGTGGGTCCTGGGTTCCTCCTGGTGCACAACAATGCCCGGCCTCATGTGGCGAGAGCATGCAGGCAGTTCCTGGAGGATGAAGGAATGATACCATTGAAGGGCCACCACGCTCACCTGACCTACATCCAATAGAACACCTCTGGGACATTGTGTTTCGGTCCATCTGACATCACCTGGTTGCACCTCAGACTGTCCAGGAGCTCAGTGATGCGCTGGTCCAGATCTGGGAGGAAATACCCCAGGACACCATCCGTCGTCTCAGTAGGAGCATGTCCCGACGTTGTCAGGCATGCATACAAGCACGTGGGGGCCATACAAACTACTGAGAACCATTTTGAGTTGCTGCAATGAAATTTCAGCAAAATTGACAAGCCTGCTGCATCATTTTTTCACTTAGATTTCCGGGGTGTCTTTTAATTCAATCCTCTGTAGGTTGATTATTTTCATTTCCATCAAACGATGTGGCATCCTTTCGTTCATAACACATTACCCAGTCCATATTAGTATAGATATCCAGCATGATATTTTTCCCCATTGAGATCTGATGTGTTTTCAAAGTGTTCCTTTAATTTTTTTGAGCAGTGTATTTAACAATATTACTGTTTTTATTTTTATTTTTTTTACCATCAAATAAATGCAGCCTTGGTGAGCAGACGAGACTTCTTTTTAAAACTTTAAAAATCTTACCGATCCAAAACTTTTGAAGGGCAGTGTACATTATTCTCAATTCTTTGTAGGATCGCAGTTAATTTGCTCATGAAAGAAAACGCTTGGAGTTTACTCTGAATCAGTGTGTAGGACTGCCTCAGAGGTGTGTGTGTGTGTGTGTGTGTGTGTGTGTGTGTGTGTGTGTGTGTGTGTGTGTGTGTGTGTGTGTGTGTGTGTGTGTGTGTGTGTGTGTGTGTGTGTGTGTGTGTGTGTGTGTGTGAGATGAATAAAGCCACAGTCAGACTGAGAGAGAGAGATAGAGGACAAGCTCCTAATTGTCTGACTAATTGCAAACTCTGACTCAGTCTCTCAGTAACTGTGTCGAGTCGAGCCCAGACATGAAGATGAATGTGAGGAAGAATCTAACAACCTCATTAACGTCACACTCTATGCCAAGAAGATCTGTCACAAGTCATTTTACTTTACTTTGTCAAGCAGAACAACATTTCACCACAGAAACAAACAGCAAAATGCTTATCTGGTTAGACAATGAGGATTTAACATCAGAAGCAAGTGACAAAAGTGAAAATATACGATATTTGAGAAAAATGCTCAAACTTCAGATTCTTCTCAAACAGAGTGGGATAGTGCCTTTGTCAATAATTTAGATGGTCTGAAGGGTGCATCGCCTCTCTTTTGCAGGATATGAAAAATAGCCAGGAAAACACAGTCTGTACTGACAGCAAAGTCAGACCATATTGCTACTGAAGTCTGACTTCACCAGAGTAGATAGTATTTTTAGTCAACATGAAATCCATTTTACATTCTATAATGTGACATATTTCTGAAAATAAGTAGGATTTGATTTTATCAATTGCGAGTAAATTGGTTGGTGAAAAGTAACCTCTGGATCAATGAACAAAAAAAAAAAAAAAAGTCTAAATAATTTTCTATTAATAATTAGTATAGTGTGAAATACATGTTCGAAGTTTTCAGAAATGTAATCTTTGCATTTATGTTGGATTCCAAAACATTTTATAATATTTTTAAAGAACCATAGAAAGATTTTTGGCTCTAAAAATATGATGAAATGTGATGAAACCATCAAAAGTAATAACATATTTTCTTTAAATGATGTATCTTGATCATCATCATCATAAAAAAAAAAAAAAAAGATTAAAAAAAATTCCCAGAAAATTTTCAAATATCATGAAAAATTAAACCATAATTTTCATTAGGTTTTTGAAGAGTCACACCACTTGACATTTTCAAATGTTTAACTTGACTTAGGAAAATCTTAAATGATCTGCTAATTTAAGAAATTATTTTTCTGCATGTTTTTGCATGTTGGTTGTATGACTTTGATTTGTCAGACAAATTATTTAAAGTTTTCTTTGCAATAATTTAATTAATTTATTGAGGATTTTCATTGTAATATCAGAACAACTGTATTATCCTGACATTTCTGACTTCATGGCCACTGAAAAAAAACAAACAAAAAAAAACATTTTCTTTATAGAAAACGGTATATTAAAGTTAATTTATGTGAAACTTATTTAAAATATATTTTTCAAATAAATTCATATAAAGGGTACTGGTGACATCAGTCCAATAAGGAAAGTCTTGCTTGAGATCAGAAAAGATTTTGACAAAAGATGGTAAACTAAGTTTTTTTTGGAACAATGTTTGATGATAACTGAATCTTACAAACATATATGAAGAAATTAAATATGGTCCATTTTTATTTCACACTGACTTGAAACAAACTGAAAGCGAGGCTATTGAGCGACAGCTTAATTTAGGCTAAATTTGCAGCCCTGTTTGCAAAGCTTCTGATTCGTAAAGTGATCTGGCAAACCTATACGACAACACTGTAGGCCTACAGTATGTATGTTTCATCTAAAGATGAAGAAAAATTGAGTTTGACTTCGATCCAGGCGATTTTATAGACTGACTTGCTTAAGACTTTTAAACACGAGTCGTAGCTGCAGTGTGTACACCCTTGAGTTTGACTTCATCCTACTAATGAACTCCACAAAGTCCCGGGCAGTGGCAGTATCATTAAGATTCACACAGTTTCTGCTCTGTGTATTTGTAGCATGCCGTATTAGTGTGAAGTGCACGGTTTCTGGGATCTCAGCCACTTCACAGCAGACGTCAGGCGGATGTCTCGAGGGGGAGTAGGAGTTCAGAATCCAAGGAGCATCAGCTATCATCAATTAATTGCACTACTGTTTAAACTTAAAGGGTTAGTTCACCCAAAAATTGTAATTGTCATTAATTACTCGCCCTCATGTCATTCCAAACCTGTAAGACGTTCGTTCATCTTCAGAACACAAATGAAGATCTTTTTGATTAAATCTGAGAGATTTTTGTCCCTCCATTGACAGTCTACGCAACTACCACTGTGACGCTTCAAAAAGTTCATAAAGAGATTGTAAAACTAATCCATATGTATTGAGCGGTTTAGTCGAAATTTTATGAAGAGACATAATCACTTTATATGATGAACAGATTGAATTTGGTCTTTTATTCACATATAAACATAGATGAAAGAACATGAACAGAAGCTCAACTGAACATGCTTGATGCGCAAGAACAAACCTCTTGCTGAAGCTCAAACGTGCTGCGTAACTCGAGAATGAACCTCATTGGTTCTTGCTGAAGCTCAAACGTGCTGCGTAACACGAGAATGAACCTCATTGGTTGTTGCTGAAGCTCAAACGTGCTGCGTAACATGAGAATGAACCTCATTGGTTCCTGCTGAAGCTCAAACGTGCTGCGTAACTCGAGAATGAACCTCATTGGTTCTTGCCGAAGCTCAAACGTGCTGCGTAACTCGAGAATGAACCTCATTGGTTGTTGCTGAAGCTCAAACGTGCTGCGTAACATGAGAATGAACCTCATTGGTTCTTGCTGAAGCTCAAACGTGCTGCGTAACTCGAGAATGAACCTCATTGGTTGTTGCTGAAGCTCAAACATGCTGCGTAACATGAGAATGAACCTCATTGGTTCTTACTGAAGCTCAAACGTGCTGCGTAACACGAGAATGAACCTCATTGGTTCTTGCCGAAGCTCAAACGTGCTGCGTAACACGAGAATGAACCTCATTGGTTCTTGCCGAAGCTCAAACGTGCTGCGTAACACGAGAATGAACCTCATTGGTTCATCTGTAACTTTCCCAGCTGTTATGCTCACCGAAGATATAACTGAATGCATTTAAGTTAAGTCCCCAAGACAGACATTTTGACTTTTTTTTGTGTATTTGTCAGTTTAAGCGCACACCCGAAACTCAAAGTAGCCTGTACTTGTCCGTGCTTCTCTCTATCTCGGATCGTGCAGGCAGAAAGCCGTCTGTTCAATACGCTTGTACACGTGACATTACATGATTCGACTGATTTGGATGTTACGTATGGGTGACAGCGCACCGCTTTAAAGGAAAAGAATGGAAAGTGGCATCGTGTTTTCATAATGGTTGGAAGCCAAAATCCAAAACGAAACTAAAACACAGCCCTAAATCATTCTTGAGAGCAAGGGGGCCCCCTGGTGGTTTTGGGGCCCTATGCAACTTGCGTACTTTGCGTATAGGGAGGACCGGCACTGAACACAACTGATGTGTGAGTTGATGAATGTTTACAGTATATGTAAAAAAAAAAACTAAATTATTGTCCTGTCCCGCCCCGCCCAGCCAGTCATGTTTCCCCCCACAGGGTAGTTGGAGAATGTCAGTAATATTAAAGAGAATGTCTTTATTATTACACCAAAATGGACACTATAACTAAAATATAGTACCTAAATAAATCACAGTTAAATCACCTGAATCGAATCGAGAGCTTATGAATCAAATGCGAACTGAATCTGGAAATATGTATCGCTTTCCATCCCTACAAGTCATACACTGACGTGGCAGGATTTCCAGGCAAAAATGACACAGCACTTTTGTGGAAATGCCAGATGCCTTATTAATTCTTGAATATGCCAGCCTTTCTATCTCTCTGTGGTTAAAGGGCAGAAACAGATCGGTTGCATCTAGGAGTGAGTCACATCCAGTGGAATCCATCTCTGTATCCTCCCTCCGGTCTTTGGCTTTCCACAAGCATCAAGGCCACCTGGTCTTCCCACACACCATTTGTCCTCCAATCACATCATTATCCAATCACATAAGCAGGACTAATCTAATGGAAGGCCCATCAGAGCCTCATCCTCGGCTCTAACACTCTAAACTTTACGAATGCAAAGACAAATTCAACAGAGTCGACATGCACTGATATAAAATCTTCCAATTTTAAATAAACCAAAACATATTTTTATAAAGGCCAATATTAAAATTTGATACTACTTCATCTAAATAAATACAAATACAACAATAAAAACTATAATCTATCCTTTTAAATGCATTTTAGCATGAATTTATGCACCACGACATTATAATTTACAGTATGAAAAATGGTTATTCATTTTGAGATTCAGAAAAGATTACATTTACAAGAATACAATAGTTTTATAAAATTATGGATCAAAACCAAATAACAATTCATGAACACATTACTCTTAATAACTCGTTATTTTTAGTGAATCAAACAAAGCGTGACCAGTGTAGACTGATTCCTGAAACAAATGACTCTTATGAATCTGTTCTTTTAGTGAATCAAAAACCTACAGAACGACCAGTGTACAGTAGATTGATTTCTGAAACAAATGACTCTTATGAATCTGTTCTTTTAGTGAATCAAAAACCTACAGAACGACCAGTGTACAGTAGATTGATTCCTGAAACAAATGACTCTTATGAATCTGTTCTTTTAGTGAATCAAACAAAGCGTGACCAGTGTAGACTGATTCCTTAAACAAATGACTCTTATGAATCTGTTCTTTTAGTGAATCAAACAAAACGTGACCAGTGTAGACTGATTCCTTAAACAAATGACTCTTATGAATCTGTTCTTTTAGTGAATCAAAAACGTACTCGGTTACTAACGTAACCTCGGTTCTCTCTAGAAGAGGGAACGAGTACTGCGTTTTTGTAAAAACGCTACGGGAAAAACTCTTTTTTCACGAAATACTGAAGCAAAAAATTATCCTTAATTTTCCATATATGTAAAGCGCGTTGCAGCAGTACACAGCTATGGCGAGACAGCTTGCTCGCTCATTGGCTGTTCTGCGGCAACTGCATAAGCCTATCGAGCGAGGCTTGAAGTGACGTCAGGCCAATGAGGGCGCTTCGCTCCTTGCCGGGTGTGGCTAACCTCAATAAAAGGAGCTCGAAAAGGCTGATTCACTTGATTTTCATCGCCGAAGCGAACCAGAGTGAACCGTACGCACGGCAGAGAACGCAGTACTCGTTCCCTCTTCTAGAGAGAACCGAGGTTACATTAGTAACCGAGTACGTTCTCTTACGAGAGTCCTCTCATACTGCGTTTTTGTAAAAACGCTACGGGAACCCCTTGAAAAACGCCGTGCGTGCTGGGATAAAACACCGATCACTGGAAGCTAACCCAGGTATACAGTGCATAATCACCAGATAGACTCACAGAGAGTCTGGGAATAAGGGGGGGGGGAACCTTAATTCCCTATATTGTAGCGTCCGCAGACGCAAAACATGACCTCACAGAGAGAGTCTAGAGACAAAAGGGGAATCCCTCCGTCCTTATATGGCCGCGTCCGCAGACGCGAATATGACATCACATAGACAGGGTGGGGAACCTGAACTAATGTGGGAAATGTGGGTCTTACACAATTCTGCCCATAAAACAGTCGGTAGCGCGCTGCGCATGCGATTTCAGTGTTCTAGTTAGACAGCTGATTCGACTACACCGATAGTAGCTTAGCCTGCAAGGCAGGAACCTCTAGGTTGTAAAACCTAATAAATGTAGACGGCGAGGCCCAGCCTGCCGCCATACATATGTCCTGTAAGGAAATCCCGCTAGACCAAGCCCACGAAGAGGCGACGCCTTTCGTGGAGTGCGCTCTAACGCCCAACGGGCACTGGAGGCCCTTGACCGTGTAAGCCAGCGCTATGGCGTCAACTATCCATCTGGATAGGCTCTGTTTCGAAACAGCCATTACCTTGGAACGTCCACTAAACGAGACAAAGAGCTGCTCAGTCTGTCTGAAGACAGCAGAGCGGGACACGTAAGCTCTTAAAGCCCTAATGGGGCAAAGAAAACTTGAGTCCCCTTCCTCACTTGATCCCGGCAGGGCAGACAGGGAGATAACCTGAGCCCGAAATGGCGTGTTGAGGGATTTTGGCACATAACCATGCCTAGGTTTGAGTATGACTTTAGAGTCATTAGGTCCAAACTCTAAGCACGCTGGGCTCACGGAGAGCGCGTGCAGGAGAGAACCTCCGTCACCTCACAATCGAGGGGTGATAGGCCCCGAGCTGTACACCAGCCGGAGAAAACTGACCACTTCGAGGCATAAAGCCGCCTAGTCGACGGTGCTCTAGCCTGAGTGATGGTATTCATCACTCCCTCTGCGAGATCAACGGATATCCGTTGAGCGCCCACACATGAAGGGACCACAACTCCGGGTGTGGGTGCCAAATCGAGCCGGGCTGTGCTTGTGTGTAGGGATGGGCACTGAGGAGTTGGCATCGACACTACATTTATAGCACCATCGGCCGTGGCCGGGACACCAGAAAATACACTCTTTTCGGGATATATCTGGGTAGCTGTAAAAACGGCTTTTGTGTGCAGGCAAGCGGGCAGCTGTGCGGGCTTGTGCTTTGCAGAAAACGCTGGAACAGTCGCAATTCTTGGGACTGAAACAGCGGCGTGCTTGGGTGAGAGACCGGCCGCAACGGGACTCACACACCTGCGCTTTCCTAGGCGTGCTAGGACTTCTTCGGGGCTTCCGGCTTCACTGCAATCCTCGGCCGCGGCCCGCGCCGAGCGGGGCGTCGGTTGCTAGAGCGAGAGCGGGGGCTCGAGCTGCGCTGCTGTCGCTGCTGTGAAGAGGCGGCCGAAGGCGGGGGCTGAGGCTGAGAGCTCCGCGGAGTCTGTTTTTCACGACTCGCTGCAGAACCAGAGCGCTTCGGGAGGAAGTGCTTGAAGGCTTGAGCCGTATTCTGGGCTTCGGTAAATCTCTCTACGAACTCGGAGAGAGAAGATCCGAAGAGGCCAGCGGAAGACAGCGGTGTATCGAGAAACGGTGCGCTCGGAATCAGCCATCTCCGTGAGCATCAGCCATAAGTGCCTCTCAGCAACAGTGGCGGAAGCCATACACCGTCCCATGGCTTGTGCAGCAGACTTGGTAGCGCGGAGGGAGAGATCCGAAGCGCTTCTCAAATCCGCGATGCAGATAGCGTCAGGCCCCATCTCGTCCAGCTTACAGAGGAGATCACCCTGGAAAATCTGCAGCGTAGCCATGGTGTGTAGTGCCGACGCAGCCTGCCCAGCGGCGGCGAAAATTCGCGCGAGCAGCGTCGACGTCATGCGGCAGGCTTTGGAAGGCAACACCGGTTTAGTCCGCCGTCCAGCAGAGGGCGGGCAAAGGTGGGTCGCTATCGCTATCCACCGGCGGAAGTGAAAGGTAGCCTCGGTCTTTAGCATTATCCAAGGAGGAAAATGCTGGCGACACAGACGAACGTGTTCGTGCTGAGTAGGGAGCGTTCCAGGCCTTCGCAACTTCATGAAGCTCAGGAAGAAAAGGAGCGGGCTTTGATTCCGGAGAGGTGCGCTCACCAGGGAGGAAGCTACCATCCAGCCGGGTGCGAGAAGGGAGTTCCGGTGCAGACCACTCGAGGCCGAGGCTCGCCGCGGCCAACGCGAGTACTCGCATGAGCTCCTTCTCGATGCTAGCTCTTGCCGAAGGCCTACGGGCAGGAGGCGCGAGATCCTCGGAGCTCGCCCAGTCCTCGCTGCCTGAAGCTAGCAGAGAGCAGGAATCTTTCTCCCCCGACGCGGCTTCGGAAACAACTTCCTCTGATGAAGCGGCGGCAGACTGCGGGCGCTGAGCATCAGGAAGTGATTCAGGGGAAGCCGGTGAAGCAGGCGGGCGAACCGGCGAGCTTGGTCGGGCTGGAGCGGGTTCCGGGACCCGCTGCGAGTGGCGCTTCTTACGATGCGGCGGGGAGTGCAGGCTCTGAGAAAAATGCCAGGCGAGTCCTCAGAGTCACCATCGGCAGAAGCTCGCAGTGAGGGCAGCCGCCGTCAGCGAGCGCGAGCGCTGCATGATCCTCACCCAAACAGGAGACACCGATGACATGACGGTCTCCCTCGGTGAGTGGGGCTCGGCACGAGCCGCAGGAAGGCATCTTTAGAAAGACGCAGCTCTTTTAGGGGGTGAGTGTTGCAAGGCGAACACACACACAAGAACAATAATAATAGAAAGGATATGGCGTCGGAAAGCGCAGCAGGTACGGCGGTAGAAGGCGGCGTTGGCCAGCTGCTTCGAGGGCTCGTCCCGCTGAAGTGCTTGCCTCAGACGACGCGTGCTTCCTCGTGATCCAGCGATGCGTGAGCTTCGCTGAAGAGATGAAAATCAAGTGAATCAGCCTTTTCGAGCTCCTTTTATAGAGGTTAGCCACACCCGTCTCGGTGGGAAGTGGCAAGGAGGGCGTGAAGCGCCCTCATTGGCCTGACGTCACTTCAGGCCTCGCTCGATAGGCTTATGCAGTTGCCGCAGAACAGCCAATGAGCGAGCAAGCTGTCTCGCCATAGCTGTGTACTGCTGCAACGCGCTTTACATATATGGAAAATTAAGGATAATTTTTTGCTTCAGTATTTCGTGAAAAGAGTTTTTCCCGTAGCGTTTTTACAAAAACGCAGTACGAGAGGACTCTCGTAAGAGAACCTACAGCACAACCAGTGTACAGTAACATGTTGTAACATGTTAACCTCCATGTTGTAATAACAACAGTTGTGGTGTGAACACATAGAAAGTAAATAGACTTTTCTCAGAAACGAAAAATGTTTCAATAAACAGTTCTTGATTTAAAAGCAGGTTGGAGTTCCTTAAGATAAAAGCAGGCACTCAACTCAACTCGATATAACCAGGCGAGAGCACTCTGAATGGATGTCAGCGGAGAGCACTCTGAATGGATGTCAGTGGAGAAGTCTTTCTTGCATTGGCTAGATGTGCTGTTAGATAAGATGCTTGGTCTAATCAATGCTTTGTAACGGTGGAAAAGACTCCTGCCTGCTTCTACAGGATGAACTATCCTGCTTAAAAAGCAAAGTGCCTAACCTCCGATCAATACACATCATTCCCCTACTCTTTCTCTATTCCTCAAACTCAATAATAGCATTGATTTATGATCACGGTAATCATGATAAACGGCGTTACGAAAAGTCTTAACAATTCCATTTGTCTTTTTTCCCTCTCGCTGGTTCACTTACTCTCTGTGTTATTGAAATAATAGCTCTTACAAAAAATAGATAGGACATGAAGGTTTGTCTAAAAAGTAAGCAGAAATGATGCCCTTTAAGATACCTTGTACTGTAAATTTTAAGGCATTGCATTTATCATTCAAAGAAAATGCAGTCCCAGAATGCACTGCGATGAGCTCAGTTGATTATAAATATAGTTAATTTAAGTATTGTAGAATCAAAACAAATGACTTATTTTTACCCCCAAGTTCTGTGTGCTATGTATTTTTATGCTTAGCATATCAAGTTGTTAGCTAAGCAACATGCTTAATTCAATCTCAACTGGAATAAATTGTGGTTTGAGTTTACCATGCACTTCACAAGCAAAATATCTGGTTGTTAGCTTAGCATTGTGCTAAATAAACCTCAACTACAATCAATTGTGGTTTGAGTTTACCATGCACTTAACAAGCAAAACATCTTATTGTTAGCTTGTTAGTCGAGTTTACAGTGCACGTCGTAAGTAAACTATCTGGTTGCTAGATTAGCAGTATTCTAAAGCCAAACTCAATTCAATCAATTGTAGGATGAGGTTACCATGACTTTCGCAAGGAAAACACTATCATGCATGTGAGTATCTGGATGTTAGCTTAGCAACATGCTAATGTAAGAATTTTGGAATCAATTATGGGTCCAGCATACTGTGTGTTTCACATAGAAAACTATTGTGCTTAAAATATCAAGTGTTATCTTAGCAACATGCTAAAGGAAAACCCTATTGGAATTCATTGTACTCTTTGTGTGGCTACAATTTAATTTGTTCCCAAGTCAAAGATTTTAAATCAGTCACTAATCAGGTGTAGCGGCTGGACTGATCAGACACACAATTGGCTCCTCTTAGTTACTGTTGCTATGTCCGACAAGCCATGGCCCTCTCATGCCACACAACACGTTCTCACGCAGTGAAGAGGACAGTAGGGCTGCACAATTAATCGAATTTCTAATCGTGATTACGATTACAGATGTCACGATTACATAATCATTCAAAGCAGCGATTACAAAAAAAAGTCCACTTACATAATTCTGCGTGCTTAAGAGGTGTATTTAGACGAGCATGTTACGTTGTGAGAGGCGAATCACAACTACTTCAGAGAACCCAGCACTATAAGAAGTACCAGTGACGTAAGTGTACGCTGATTGGTCGAATACAGGCGAAACACCAGTTCCCGCCGTTTTTAAAAAGCTGTGTACACAGCCTATATATTTACTCCAAAAAACTAACTTGATAGATGGACCTCTCAACCTTTACACTAAGGAGAAAAGTAAAGGTTTATACAACCTTTACGCTAACGAGATCTCGCAGTGTGAGCAGCACTGGGGAAACCCAGTGTAAACTAAAACTTTTGTGCACATTCACGTGAGTCCCTTTAACGATGCGATCACAGCTACATGCTCTGAGTAGGACAGTACCCACTAAGAAAGGTTATTTTTCTGTGGCCATGAAATGATCCTTTCTGAGAGCTGATAGACAATTAATACAGAATGTTTGCTGGACGAACAGGTTAATTGATTGAAATATTAATTATGCCTCTATTAACTAATCCAAATACTTATAATTAATTGTAACGAGTTATAATTGATTACTCCTATTTCACTTGAGCTGATTTGCTAATCGGGTTCCATTTCAGTTAGGATGCTGCCTTACAAGTTAGCTGCCTATGTAGGCAGTAGACAGCATGGCCGCTCACTATGTATTGCAATAGAGCTTTTGAACTTCAGAATTCAAGGACACAAATATAAATGCTTCCTTCTCTTTTATCTTCTTACGACTTTCTGCTTCATTAAGAGCCATCTTCGCTTTAGTCATTGCCAGAAGTTGGATACAGTTTTAAATGTATTTTTATATCAAGTGATGGTGATATTCACAACAGCATTGAAGACGTAGTTCATCGGGAAGTTCTGAACACAGAGATGAGACAAAGAGAAACGTCAATGTGTTTTTCTGATGTTGTTGTGAACCTTATAGGATGGCTGTGAAAATGATATGGACAAAACAATGCAGCTGATTTTATTATACTGGCTGATATTCATCATATGAACTGGGTTGTTCTGTGATATCTAATCTGAGGCTAATTATGGATCTCCTTGATTAAAACAAAAGTAATTAAGACATTATTAGTGAGCACCAGTCATGGATAAGCCTTGTAATTTATAGCACACATCACAAGACATGAACAAAGAATCCCTGGTCTTATGGCAAACATTAGCAGCGGGTTTATTATAATAAAAGCTTCATGTTAACAAATTTACTTTTAATTATCTCAAAATTTGTTTAGTGTTTTGGTCTGCTTTTTTGCCCCCTCTGAAGACTTTCTTAAACATCTCCATTCAGTCTTCATTAAAATAAAATAAAACTATCAGATGGTTTCAGAATGAGGGTTAAATGCTGTATTTCTATTCAGGTCTGGGATCATAGCATCATTCCCAAGGGTGCACTTCCTCCATCCAGGCCCACGCCAAGGGCAGGAATAGGTGAAAGACTTACAAGCAAGAACACTTGATGAATAATGCAGAAAAAATCAAATGCTCTTTAGTGACTCACAGCCAACGGTCAGGAGCAGGTGAGGTGTGTGTCCAGAGATACTGTTGTGCAGTTGTGTTTTCTGTGGTAAAATAAACTATTCTAGATCTGTTTGTTTTAATTTTTATATGTTTGCAATGAACAAATCAAACAAAAGTAATTGAAATAGCTCAGCACAACAAATGTTTCAAGTGGTTTCCCCAAATTCAACTTAAAATGTAACTTTTAATGACTTCTGCTGTCTCAAAATTATTCAACCCCTTCATGGCAAGCAACATTAGTACTTAGTAGAACCTTAGATCCTTTTGCTGTTATGACCTGCTGCAAACGAGATGTATTACCAGACACCAGCTTCTGGCAGCATTTCTGAGGAATCTTAACCTATTCCTCATGAGCAATGGCCTCCAGTTCAGTAATATTCTTGGGTTTGTGTGCTGCAACCACCTTCTTCAAATCCCACCAGAGATTTTCTATGGTGTTCAAGTCAGGTGACTGTGATGGCCACTGTAGAGTCTTCCAGGACTTCTTCTGCAACCAAGCCTTGGTGGAATTTGAGGTATGCTTGGGATCATTGTCTTGTTGGAAGGTCCAATGATGCCCAAACTTCAGCTTCCTCACTGACGGCATGATGTTTTCTTCTAGGATTTCCTGATACTTCGATGAATCCATCTTGCCCTCCACACGCTGCAGGTTTCCAGTGCCAGAGGATGCAAAGCAGCTCCAGAGCATCACTGAGCACCACATGCTGAACTGTAGACAGTGTGTTCTTTTCAGCATACGCTTCATTCTTCTTCATCCAGACCCGCTGATCCATAGGGCTGAAAGGTTTTGGTTCATCGCTCCACAGAACAGAATCCCCAAACTTCTGTGGCTTATTTATATGATTTTGAGCAAATTGGAGCCAAGTTTTCTTGTGCTTTTGGGTCAGTAGTGGTGTAGTCTTGGAGTTCTGTCATGCGTATAGTACGCACCTTACAGTGCAAACTGAAACCTCAGGTCTTGTTGCCACCATGTCTTGCTGCAGGTCCTTTGTCTTTCACTCGAGGGTTTTTCTGAACCGGCCTTCTCAGAAATCTGGTTGCAGCCATTGATATCTTCCTTTTTCTGCCTCGTCTTTGTAACTGCTGTTCCTTTAACTTTTAACTTGTGAACTATGCTTCCAACAGTGTCTCTAGGAACAGTTAGTGCCTTCACTATCTTTTTGTATCCTTTTCCTTGTTGGTGAAGGGCGATGATATATTCTCTTAACTTTTTGGACCATTCTTTTGACTAAAACATATTTCTAACATGCAATCAAACGTGACACTCAACAAACCGAGCCAGTTCAGATACTTAATGTGTTCTAGCTCAAGCACACCTGGTGCAACTAATGAAGCCCTTGAATAGTTCAATGAATAGCCCCTGAATAGCATCAGGTGTGCTTCAGACGACACCTGTTTTGCAGATTTGTGCTTTTGTGAGGGATTCTATTCAGGGGGTTGAATAATTTGGAGACTGCAGAAGTCAAGTTTCAGGGTACGTTTATACGACAACGATCTGCTTAAAACAGAGAAGTTTTCCAAGTTCAGACGACACCATTGTTAAAACGATCCCCATTCACACGGATTCGCAAAAACTAAAAACGCAGTATTCTGCTGACAGGCCATTAGATGGCGATGAAACACTATAGACTGAACACGTAATACGCATGTGAATGACGTCATCGTCTTCAGTTTTTGTTGTTTACACGGAGACCGTATTCAAAAACTTGCACTTTGAAACCCGTTTTCACAAGTTTGCGTTTTCAGGCACAGAAAACGCCGTTGTCGTGTAAAGGAACAGCCAAAACGCATACATTTTTTTAAACTTTTAGTTGAAAATGGTATAGTGTAAACAGCCCCTCAGTTGAATTTGGGGAAACCACTTGAAACATTTGTTGTGTTGAGCTATTTCAATTACTTTTGTTTGATTTGTTCATTGCAAACAGCTGAAAGTCTGTAAGTTTTGCCAATAAACCTGATTTGCAATAGGGGTTTAATAATTTAGATTACATATGTCATTGACAAATAAAGCTTTAACAAAGGTGTTTTTTTTTTATCTTTTCAAAACTGATGTAATTCATATTTTTGAGTCATGAACAATGTGTTTAAACAAGTTTCAGTTATTAAATAACATTTCAATGAGTTTAAAATAATTGTTTATGTCAGTGGGTACAAAAAAGTAATCCACTGCATCTTCAGCGGCTCAGATGTCTGGACCACATGAAGACTTATGTTCACTTTTACATCCAATAACAAAACACCGGAGTTGCTTATGAGACATTCTTTTTGCTACAGCTGCTCCAGCCTGGAGAAAATGGCGGACAGTGTACGGCTTGCTCAGGGCGGGGTCTATGCTAATACAGCAGAGTACATCACCAGTTGTGGGCGGGGCCAGAGGAGTAGGTGGATTTTTATCATTATAGGGTGGTTGTGTACACACGCTCAACACACATTTGTTCTAACACCATGTAATATTGCATTTTGCACAATAGGTCCCCTTTAACATGTCCTTGCTGGTATTAAAAATCTTACTGACCACAAAATTTAGAATGGCAGTGTACATTTATAAAAATTTAGATACAAGAATATAAGACATAATGCGTATTAACAGTTACAGAGACATTGAATCAGTGTCAAACACTGGATTTACTGAAGATCAGTAGATAGTAGTTTTGTTTTTGTATTTTTTATTTGTATGAAATGCCTATATGGCACCCCAAATGTCTAATATCCTGTACTTTTACAAATTGAAATGGAATTCATAAATATAAAGGCTTAAATCATCTAGGCAGAGCATTATCTACTAGAGAATAAATCTAAAAAGGTGCCTCTGTGGTTACTATCTATATACTCAGGTTCATGAAATGAGGTCGGATTAGTTTATGCATTATTAAATACACTCAAGATAAAGGCCAGGCTATGGATCACTTTACAGCCATATGGAAACAAACCCACTGCTAATTCCAGCAGATCCATTTGAAGCCATTATTAATGGGGCATTAGTGCAGAGTGTCGAATTAAAATGGTCTGCAGTCTGTAGAGGGCTTTTTATGGAAATACTAGAAATACGATATGCTAATCGACCGCTCATTCACTGCTGATTTGAAGCGGAAAAGGTGTTTCTATCTTAGAAGCGACAGCTCTTTCTTCGACGTGGTATTTAAATCACAGAAGTTGTATGGCTGTAAATGATGTGAGTGCTTTGAGAGGAGCAGAGAAAGCCGATCATTAAAAGCCCGATCAGATAAAGGCTAGCAATTTCCTCCAATTACCAACCCAATCAACACCATCAGGGGTAAAATAACTGCATCAATAGCCATGAGGGTGGGCGGTTTGTTTACAAAGGAGGAATTGAGGCTCTCGATTGGACAATAAAACGTGCAACAGAAATATACACAGCATACTGTATTCTGTACTATTACCAAAATTTGCACAATATACCGAAGTTTGCTTTGCAGTTTCCAACAATGCAATACTATGGACACTAAAATGACATGGAAGACATAGATGCTGTGTTTGGAATAGCATACTAAGATGTTTACAGTATGTACTTACTGCACAGATTTGGATGTCTGAGACCTGAACTTGGTAAACTCTCCTGGTGCAGTCCACTCAGATCCCAGCTGAAACAGAGCAAACCCACAAGATTTCTTGATTATTAATGTTGTAATGTAATTACAGTGCAATTAATGTCGGGCGGGCAATTGTAGTGGGCGAGGGGATTTTTGGGGCCTCTTAACTAAAAGTGGCCTTCTCAACAATTATCCACAATAATATTGTGGTAAAAAAACAAAAAACGAATTGCATTTTTGTTCGAATTAAAATTACAACAAAACAGTAACGAATCGCTCAGAAGTCAGAAAATTCATCTTTATTTTTATGTCTGCCATCAGACGTTGTTGCCATAATGCATTGCTACAGGTTTAAAAATCCACACATTACATGTTTTAAAATATCACATAATTCATCGCTGCCCATTTGTCATGTACTGTATAATACAACCAAACGTTATGTGGAACAACAAGCTCAAATTTCATTGCGTAATATGAAGTGGAAGGTAATTTTTCCATCCATCCATCCGTCCGTCCGTCCGTCCATCCGTCCGTGTAAATGTGGGCGGTCATTCAAATGACAATGACAAATAAGAGTGTGCACAATAAATAAATATATACTACCATTCAAAAGTCTGAGGTAAGATTTTTTTTTGTAAAGAAATGAATATATTTATTCAGCAAGGACACATTCAATTAAAAAGTGGCCGTAAAGAGTCTTACAATGTCACCGTTTCATAATAAATGTTGTTCTTTGGAACTTTCAGTTTTACCACTGATTATTATAAGCAATGTTTCTTGAGCAGCAAATCAGCATATTAGAATGATTTCTGAAGGGTCATGTGACACTGACACTGATGTTTCTGAAAAAAATCAGCTTTGCATCACAGGAATAAATTACTTTTTAAATTACATTCAAACGGAAAACACTTAAATCCAGTGCAATAAATCCAGTGATATTGAAGAAAAATAAAGATTTTTATTTTTAAAGACCCCAAACCTTTGAACACTAGTGATTATTTTACTCTTATACCATTTTCAAGGTTTTTGAGTTGTAAAGCATGACAATTAACAGCCTGGCCGAATCTTGCCTAGTCATAAAAAGGTCAAAATATCTGTAATTTTAAGAGACCTATTGACCCAGACACCAAGGGTCTGCAGGGGTCCTGTGTTTTTTTTTTATTTTTATTTTTTTTATATTTACACCAAAGGCAAAACTTGCATCGTATTTTCAATAAATGCTCTATTTTGGATGTGAAAGAAGTTTTTTATTCTGATTTTATCGTATAATGAAGCTTATCATCTTGAAATATCAAGGACATTATGAATCCTCATAATATGACCCCTTTAAAACACTAGGAGGAGTTTGTGTTTTCCTCCAATAAACCTTAATAATAACCCTTCTCACAATCATAATGTTTTTATACAATCCAAAACATCTCACTCGACCCGCAGGGCAACTGCAGTGATTTCCACACCAACCCTCAGTAACTAATGAGTGCTCTTAGAGCAGTGATCCAGAATGAAATCTTCCATCTCTCCATCCCAGCATGCATCTCTTTAATTGTCATGTGTGGCATCTCTCTCGCTCTCAATGCTTCTGTTCACATCGCACGTCGATGTAATGAATCATAATGCCTCCAGGATCATCCAGGATCCCTGCTGCCCTCAAAGACGCCTTTCATTCGTCACACACACACACACACACACACACACACACACACACACACACACACACACACACACACACACACACACACACACACACGGCAACCAAAAAAAGTCCCGCTGCAGATTCTCCCACACTTGCTCTTCTTTTTGCCGAAAGGAATGCGTTTCCTTTCGCACACACCTTGCGTGGCCATCAGGATCAACACACACATGTGACTCAGCCAATGCTAATTGCCTCCGCTGCCAAACACAACTTGGCCTCTCACGGGTATTAGAGGACAAAGATGCGTTGTGTATTTGCATGTGTGTGTGTGTGTGTACGTCTGCCTTCAGAGGCAAAAGCTACAGTATATTTCCACTTGAAGGTGACTACATGAAAATCTTTCAAATACGAGGGGAAGAGACAACATTGAGTGGAAATGTTTTGCTAGCGCACTTGCTAGCAACAGTTCTTTTAGGTTTAATAAAAATCACAGCTTTGTAAAAAAGAAGTACACTTTAGCATAAAAAAGTATTACTATGGAAACAACCTACTTTAAAATGATACACTTAAAGTGAAAATGAAGCTCATGTAGCTAGAACCTTTCAATTTACACATATGACTCATTGTTTTGCATTAATGTGAATGGTGCTAATGTTATATATTTTGCTACAGGGCATTGTTGTGCAGTTTATAATTGCTAAGTGTTATTGGTGTTTTTTGGGTGTTTGCTCAAGTCAATGAGCCCACTCATAGTCTCCACATACAGTATGGATGGATTCCTTTTTTTAAAGCCTATGGGATTTTGTTTGCTTATTTTATAGACCACCAGTGAAATGGGTAGTTCACCCAAAAACAAAAATTCATCATTTGAATTCATCATTATATCATCATTTAGTCACCCTCCTGTCGTTCCAAACATGTATGACTTACTGTCTTCTGTGGAACACAAAAGAAGATATTTTTATAAATGTTTTACTCTTTTGAAACCCACTGGCTTTCACTGTGTACAAAACAGGGTTTTTTTGTTCTCTCTTTCCCTGTCAGTTTTTTTTTTTTTTTTGCCAGCCAGTACCAGCACTTTTGATCATATTCACAAAACTTTCATGGCTCCCAAAATATGTTGTATGAATATCTGAAAATGCAATATATAAACAGAAAGAACAGAGAGTCTGCTTTAAAAAAACTTTTTTTTTTTTTTTTATAGCATCATTCATTCTTTTTTATCAACACTTTAATGTGGGGAAGTTTCATAAACATTTTTTTTTTAATTATTATTCATGCCAGGCCAGTAGGTGGCGATGTCACTTTATAAAGAAACACTACGAGCCTATAGACTGAACACGTAATGCGTATACGCATGACGCCACCGTTTTCACAAATTAACGTTTTTGTTGTAAACATGGAGATGATAATTGTATCGTTTTCAAAAACTTGCACTTTGAAACCCGTTTTCAAAAATTTGTGTTTTCAGGCCTCCAAAACTCCTTTGTCGTGTAAATAAACGGCCAAAACACCACAAAAAGTTTCGTGTGTCGTGTAAACGGCCACTCAGTGACTAATACAATCTTTGTCACGAAATACACTTGTTTGTTTACATAGAGTTCACAGTTTCGTTCTTGTTTCATTTAAGTTATTTTCAATATCAAAAAAATACTCGAATTACAAATTAATTACAAATCAAGCTGTCACAGGAACCGAAACCATTCCAAAAGTAAAATCAACTGTGGCGTATCATCATAGCTGCACGTTTCACGGCACGTGTGTAGGATTTAGCGAGGGGAAGATTTTCAGTGAATTACTTAAATATCAATCTCTTTCACACACAAAGCTATTGTTTAGCTTCAAAAGATTTAGTTTTTGTCATTTCTGGAGGTTGACAGCTCTTCGGCCCTCATAAGATATTTAGTATTTTGGGCATGGAATAAGAAGGTAAAATATGACAGAATTTCATTTTGGAGTGAACTAGGTCTATTCCTTGAAGTTCTCTCTGTAACACAATTTGTCTAGTCAATGGAAGTGCAGCGGATAACCTGACAACGCTATTTTTCATCTTTCAGAGATGTCTATGGTATTTCTGCTGGTATTTCTCTCCTTTATATTCCTATTTTTGAGCCATGTGAACTTTCCCCAAACACAGAATTACATTGAAGAAACTCATTTTGTCTATCTGCGACCCTGGAGTATTGAATAGATGGAATGGGGGCAAACAGAGAAAATACGGGAGCAATGGAGTCACACTGCTATTATACTGATGCCAGATATTGCACTTTCTTCTTTGTGTCTTTCTTCACTCTCAGCTTTCTGCCTTATTCAGACGAATCTCTTACAACTGAAACATTTGAGTGTCTATATTTAAAGTGTAACTCTCGCCAAAATGCAACCTAGGGTCTTTTTGTTAATCAACCCAAGGCAAACTTTCGTTTAAAAGCATAATTAGGATGGAAACGCCACTTTTAAGTTTGACCGTATTTTCGGTTTTGGTCAAATTGCCTTTTGAATGGGAGTGCTTGGGGCACGACTATGATAGCATCAAAATCGCTATTTTTAAAACACTAAGAAGGCTCGACACAACATGAAACTTTGCTCGAAGTATCACCAGGGGTTCTACACATGAACTCGAGCATTGAGAACATTGTTTGTGTACACAGAGTTTACTAAAAAGAAAGATTTTGAACAACTCACAGTAGCTGTTGTTGTTTCCGTCCGCCGGTGTGGTGAAGTATCCGGTAACTCTATAGTGATGGGTCCGGGCTGAGGACCCAAGCAATCCGATTGGTTCAAAGCACGTTTTATGGGTAATCGCTTTAGTGCCTGGTTACAAATCATACAAAATCACTTTATTATAGAAGATGTTTGTACTACGTTATAACGAGTCATTAATGTATTTAATGTATTTTAAATTATACGTTTGATATACTAGTATTTAACCGAAGCTATAGATTGTGAAATTAAACATTTCTCGTTGTTAGTGTGTTTTTAAGTTAGCTTAGATAGTAGCATAGCATACAGCTAACGTTATCCGATGATCGTGCTATGAGCTTTACCTGATATTACTGCACTGATACTGCCTTACCGTATCGCGAGAACAGATTTAGATCAGGCATATACTGGCATACTAATTGGGTCCTCAGCCCGGACCCATCACTATAGAGTTACCGGATACTTCACCACACCGGCATTTTGTCAGTCAAAAATAGTCGATCTCCGAATGCAACGTAACAAGGAGGAAAGTAAAGATGGAAAGCTCCTAAAGCTTAGTTCCATATAAATTCACGGATAATTTGTTGTTTTGTTGTTAGTGAAAATCAATATTGACCTTGTATTTGAAAAAGGATCCTCATATAAGAAGCAATACTAAAATTCAGAGTCAGTTCATTCGCATTCGGAGATCGACTATTTTTGACTGACAAAATGCAGACGGATGGAAACAACAACAGCTACAGTGAGTTGTTCAAAACCTTTCTTTTTAGTAAACTCTGTGTACACAAACAATGTTCTCAATGCTCGAGTTCATGTGTAGAACCCCTGGTCATATTTCCAGCAAAGTTTCATGTTGTGTCGAGCCTTCTTAGTGTTTTAAAAATAGCGATTTTGATCCCTATCACTCCCATTCAAATGGGTTAAAAGAGGTGTTTCTATTCTAATCATGCTTTTAAACGAAAGTTTGCCTCGAGTAGATTAACAAAAAGACCCTAGGTTGCATTTTGGCGAGAGTTATGCTTTAAGTCCACAGAAACAATGTGCTTCTCTGTTTCTCCAGCTTGGATGGATTTCCCCATCTACAGGTGTGACTGGAAAAGGTCTGTCGCTTCCGTAAGGAGTCACTCGGAATTCCGGACAGGCTGTGATTCTTTTCTTAGACAAAGAGACGCCTTTCAATCGATCACGCATCTCTGTGACAGGGTATCAAGTCCTCGGCTGGCATGTGTGAGCGCCAATTCCCATCTGAGCCAGACGTAATCGATACACCAGTAAACCACACACTGTAAACTCTCACAGGCTTCTGGCTAAGGTACTAATTGTGTTTTACAAAGCCAACGCTCCCTCACATCGTACAAATCTACACTTCTAAGCACCAAGAGCACTGGGGAATAAATCTAAATCTAAATGAAATCCACCATGCAGTAACAGCAAGGCCTTCTGTCTGAGGAAATAGTCACCGCTGCTCACAATGACACCATGACAGCCGATCAATGGACAATGAAAGGAGTGTTGATTGATATTTACACTTTCAAGCTTATAAAATTGAATACAGATTCTTGGGCAAGTATGATATACACAATAGGGATGTGCCCGGAGCCGAATGTGTTATTTTTGGAAATGCACAGAAAATGAATAACGCCTCCCCTAAAGGGACAAGGTTAGGATTGCTGCGCTAGTAATTATTCAAAGCAATTTCAATACCACAGATATTGATAGCGGCTTCATGATGCCTGCAAATTATATACAATATAATTACCGAAATATATAATTGCAAGACAATGGAAAAACATTGAAATATATATATTTTTTAATTTCCTTTTCGAATAAGGTATTCAGCTTTGGGCACATCCCTAATACACAATATAATATGCAATATATATTTACTTATATAAGTACAATACATACATAATTAAATATAATAATACAAATTTTATTATAATTTTATTATAATTAAATTATTACAATATAATTGCTATACAAATTATACAAGTAATTAAATATAAATGTAATAAATATATAATAATATAGTTATATTAAATATTTATATATACATATAATACAAGAAGGTATGTATATGTATATATATATATATATATATATATATATATATATATATATATATATATATATATTAGGGCTGGGAAAAGATTAATCGATCAATTTCAATCAATCATCAATCAATTTCACAAATGAAAGTTTGTGTCTACGTGATATATGTGTGTGTACTGTGTATAATTATTTTGTATATATATAAATACACATTTGCATGTATATATTTAAGAAATATTTGTTATTTATATAGAAAATATTTATTAATATTTATATATAAATATATACAGTATACATGCAAATATTTCTTAAATATATACATGCATATGTCTGTGTATTTATATATATACAAAATAATTATACACAGTACACACACAGATATCACATATATATATATGTACTGTGTATATATATATATCCAATCTTAAATCCCTTACCTTTCCCACGTAGGCCAGCAGACGTGCATTGAGAGGACTTTCATCTGAACTCAACCAGAACTCTGAGTTATCATCAGAAGAAACTGCAAACTGAAAATCACCTGGACAAGTGAGAGCGACGGACAGTGTGAGCGACAGGTAACAGCGCTGCTTCTTATATATGTAGTATACACTTCTTTGATAATGCTGTGAACGTGACTGTGAGAGAATATCATTCTGTATCTCCATGAAAAATATCTAAAAGCAATTTTTACTTTTAATACAAAAGAGCATTTACCATCCTTGTAAGGTAGAATGTATCCAAATATTCTTAGGCCGTAGTTCTTCCATTTTGGAGCCACAGCCAACTTCTTTACTGTAGTTCTCGTCTGGGGAGATTAAATGTTTGAATATGAAATTAGTATGTAAAATAACATTGTGGTGGGGTGAGTGAAGAAAGACATGGTCGGTGGAGAGACAAGTAATGTCTAATCCCCACATGTGAAACAAAATATGATCAGATGATCTTTACAATGGAACTGAATCAACACTTGAACAATGACAGTTTTCTTTTTAGAGCTGCTTTACAGCCAAAATAAACTCTGTTTGCAGCATTGAATAATTTTACTGTCATCACTATAAAGTGTTATATAAATAAAGGTGACTTGACTTGCCAGTTTAAGATGGATTTTCATATATTTTCACATTTTAACCCTGTGTCTGGGATAAGAACAAAATAATGACATATATACAATACAATATTTGAAAAAAGCAAATATGAATAATTAAGACATGACTAAAAGATTCCATGTCAATTTTAATGCCATCACCATGGTGTTAATTTATGTTCTGTTGTATTTCAAAATAAAATGCCTGTGTGAGTTTTGAAGCCGTTCCTGCAGTGTCTGTTCAGTCTCACCCTGCCATATACACTAAACAGACACACACATCACAGTGTGTGTGAGACTAGAATCTTCGCTATCTGTCATCTGTTTACAAAACCACAAAGACAGAAAGATGGAGAACCGTACGCGTCTGTGTGTGCTTTTACTTTTGGGTGGGTTCTGTCAGACTTTTTTGTCTGTGATATATAAAAACAGGCCGGCCAAAAAAAGAACAGAAAATAAATAAATCACAAGGTAAAAAGTTTGAGGAGGTGGGAGGACTGTGTAGGGGGTCTGAACTAAACCGAATTCACGATAACAGTTCAGGAGAAGCGTACTCTATAATTCCACCCGTTACAACCTGTAGGGGTTTTATCAACCTGTCAGTCAATTAAATGAAGCCACCCACATGTTGAGAGAAGGGTTGAGGTTTTCAGACACACCTTCCAAATCCAGATAATAATCAACAAGAAGGTGGTTCTTGGTCAATTAAAGGAATAATTCAGAATCATAGAATTGGAAATAAAATATTATTATTAAAATCAAATAAATAAATACATTCAAAAATAAATCAATAAATAGTAAGTAAATGGTGACAGAATTGGCATATGGCCATGTGATACCAAAATGAAAGAAAATCAAACAAATTAATGAATGAATAAATTAACTGATTGATTGAGTCAATGAATGAATGAATCAATGACTGAATGAACTGATTGATTGATTGATTGATTGATTGATTGATTCAATGAATGACTGAATGAATGAATTAACTGATTGATTCAATGAATTAATGAATGAACTGATTGATTGATTCAATGAATGAATGAATGAATGAATTAATGAATTAATGAACTGGTTGGTTCAATGAATGAATGAATGAATGAATGAACTGATTGATTGATTGATTGATTGATTGATTGATTGATTGATTGATTCAATGAATGAATGAACTGATTGATTGATTCAATGAATGAATGAATGAATGAATGAACTGACTGATTCAATGAATGACTGACTGACTGAATGAATGAATGAATGAATGAATGAATGAATGAATGAATGAATGAATGAACTGATTGATTGATTCAATGAATGACTGGCTGACTGACTGACTGACTGACTGACTGACTGACTGACTGACTGACTGACTGAATGAATGAATTAATGAATGAATGAATGACTGAATGAACTGACTGATTCAATGAATGAATGAATGAACTGACTGATTGATTCAATGAATGAATGAATGAATGAATGAATGAATGACTGAATGAATTAACTGATTGATTGTTTGATTGATTGATTGATTGATTCAATGAATGAATGAACTGATTGATTGATTGATTGATTGATTCATATATGACTGAATGAATGAATGAATGAATGAACTGATTGATTGATTGATTCAATGAATGACTGACTGACTGACTGACTGAATGACTGACTGAATGAATGAACTGACTGATTCAATGAATGAATAAATGAATGAATGAATGAATTAACTGACTGATTGATTCAATGAATGAATGAATGAATGAACGAACTGTTAGATTGATTCAATGAATGAATGAATGAATGAATGACTGAATTAACTGATTGATTGATTGATTGATTGATTGATTGATTGATTCAATGAATGAATGAATGATTCATACATTTAAATAAATGATGACAGAATTGTAATATGGCTAGGTGATACCAAAATAAAAGTAATCAAATGAAAATAATAATAAGAAGTCCATAATTAATTATGGAACTATCATTTATAATCTCATAACTTCTAAACCAACAATTAACTTGTATATTTTACTTGTACTAAATAAATACATTTACACTTGAAGCATTTACATTTAATTCATTAATTTTAATTCTCTCATAATTTACTCACATTTACTTAAAGCCACACCGCGGAACTTTTGCGGGCGCTAGGGGCGCTAGACCTGTAACTTTCACGTCTAGCGCCCCTAGAGGCCACAAGCGCCGCAGCACTGTTGCAAAAGTCTGCTCCATGAGTATATCAGAGCCTATGGTCACGTGATGGCCGTAAAGCGATACGTTCTCCAGGTCACATGACCTGGCCAACGACGGTCCGTCTTCTCCAAACTTACATAGGCGGTATTTCAAGAGGGCAGCCCCGCTCGGAGCATTAATAGTGTCAAACGCTGTATATTGGCCTGAGGAATCATTTAAAATAACTCGTATGCGTCAACTCTTTAGGTCACAAAGTCCGCGGTGTGGCTTTAAGTTGTTCCAAACCTGTATGAAATTCTTTTTTCTGCTGAACACAAAATAAGATATTTTGAAGAATGTCAGTAACCAAACAGTTTCTGGTCCCCATTGACTTCCATAGTATGTTTTTTTCTTTTTTTCTTTTCTATACTATGGAAGTCAGTGGGAATCAGCAACTGTCTGGTTACCAACATTCTTCAAAATATCTTCCTTTATGTTCAACAGAAGAAATAAATTCTTGCAGGTTTAAAACAATTTGAGGGTGAGTAAATGATGACAGAATAAACATTTTGGGTGAACTATCCCTTTAAAGGTCCAATGAAACAGACCAACAAACACAGTTTCATTACTTGCATCCATTTATTTCCTATGAAACAGGGTAAACATTTCCTAAGGAGTGGGGCATATCGAAGGGCTCATACAACAGCCAATAGATTTTAATTACATCACAGCCAAGCCATGTAAACTGATTTGCAACTTACTAAAGCAGTTGGTATTGGGGGAGGGGCATTTGTGTTTAGAGAGCATTTGATTGGACAGAAATGTGGACACACCCTGGAGCGCAAGATTAGTCATCAAGATAGATGTACAATTTAAACACATTTATGTCCACTAAAATACGTTTTAGATTGCATTTGTCTGAAGAACTCTAAAAATCTAATAACACTGAAGTTCTCTTCCACGAAAGAGAAATGGATTTTCCAACCGAGCGAAACATACTGACAAGTTCTTCTAAAGAGCAAATTCCTCCCGACGATCACATAGCTGCATGTTTACCCAGCTTTCTGCAAATATTTACTCTCCACCGTTTCAGTTACGCTTCACTAGGCTCCCCATGCAAATTCATGGCCGATGTAGAGCGAGACGTGGGCTGGTGTTTTAAAAAGCCTATCTGACCAAACACAACACTGTCACATTACTCGAAAACTCAATTATGTTTCCTCACATCATCACGACAGCCGCCGTTTAAACCAAAACAACATGCTTTCAAATATCCCCCCTGAAGTTTATCATACCAGTGACTGTAGAGGTGCATCATATCCCTGTTTTAGGAATATTTGTAGCATTAACCTGTTTCCATTTTGCTCTACATACTCAATCATAACAGTATGTTCTATCTCATAAATCATACAAGCTAAACAGATACTCAATAATTAACGTGTTGAAATGAATAATTAACTCAGTCATCTAAAAACAAATTGTCCTCTTTAAAGCTAAAAACTGGCCATGGGGCCAATCAAAAGAGTACAAACTGTTTCAACATTGGAATTGAAGATTCATATTTTAAATATCTCATCGCAGCTACAATGTACATCAGTAATTCTCAGAAACCATCATTATGCACAATTTCCAGAATAGATACGCAAAGCAACTGATGCATTTGTCTTAAAGTCCCCCTGAGGTAAAAATCAAGCTTTTTAATGTTGTTTATATGTCTATGTGGTGTTTTTAACATGCTTTAAGACAAACCATGTGCATATTCATAAGTCAACACTATTGCCAGTATTTTCAGATTATTTTTTAAAACTGCCATTAATCAAAGACAGTCTCAAAATCACGGTTTGAAATCGCTGGTGTTTCTGACGTCACAAACTACCTTGTAACCAATCAGATCAATGTGTGATCGTCAACGAGTGGATCTCTGAGCTGGAGTGAGTGAGTGGAGGCGGGGCTCATTTGCATATTCATAGAACCGCGTATACTAAATGAGGCAAGGGTGTAGAGTTACATTTGAGCTATTTTAAGGCATAAAAAAAAGTTTAAATATGTAATTTTGGTGATCAAAGATGAGTTTTAAGGGATAAAATGATTGACTACAGGGGGACTTTAAAATATGTTCCCACTGTTTTCCCGCTATAAACTCATGATGTGTATATGACCACACATGTCTCTTGAGATGGGAGTTTGAGTTATAGCCGCTCCAGGACAATAGACAAACCAATTTCATCTACCCTTCAGCCAAGAATACATGAATATGTGATCTGGTCTATGGGAGTTTTGAAGTATGAAAGACATATACATGAGCACATTCTTGGGAAAATAACAAAAAGACATATCCAAGTGTTCAAATGTCTGAGACCCTCATGTAAACCTGGAAGTTTGGGGATTTTTAAAAAAATTTTTTTTTTTAAAGTTTTAGAATGTACAATGAACCAAAAAAAAAAAAAAGTAAGATTCTGCATTATATTTAGTCACTAATTTGTGACATTGATCATGTGACTTCTTTGTCAGATGTTATTTCTTTTATTGAAGCACAAGAAACTCTTCGGATCATTTTCAAATGATGCTGGGGAACATAATCGTTGGGTTTCGTTCATTTTAGCTAGCTCATTACAGCAAAAGAGGGACAAAGAAACCAAAACATTATTTTGTATTCGCTCCAATTGTTATGCTGATAATATAATGTCATAAAAAAGCAGAATAGTCTCAGACTTTTATATTTATACTCACATGGGGGTAGAGAGGGAAATGCAGGTTCTTCCTGAGCTGAGTGACTGAGGAGCCACACCAGTCTTCAAACACGTGGAGGTTCGCTTGACCTTTAAACTGTCAAGAACACACATGTAAGACATGAATTAAGATTACTTAATTTTTTAAGTATTTTTTTTTTTTAAGAAATGAATACTTTTATTCAGCAAAAGGTGCATGAAATTAATCAAAAGTGACAGTAAAGACATTTACAAAAGGTTTCTATTTCAAATAAACGCTGTTCTTTTGAACTTTCTATTCATCACAGAATCCTGAAAAAAAAAAAAAAAATTATCACTGTCTCCACAAAAATATAAAGCAGTTTTCAACATCATATCATATTACTGGACTGGAGTAATGATGCTGAAAATTCAGCTTTGATCACAGGAATAAATTACATTTTATAATGTATTCAAATAAAAAGTAATAAATTTCAAATTGTAATAATATTTCAACATATTACTTTTTCATTTTTTATTAGATTGATCAAATAAATGCAGCCTTGTTGAGCAATAGAGACTCCATATGCAGATATCCATATTACCATATGCATAAATGCTCAAATAAATGACATAATTTGACATAAATTAGATACTTTTTAACACAATATTGCTTAGACAAATACCTCAGTAGTTCGTTTATTGCCTACGTTACTTCAGGTGATTGTATTTAGGCTTCAAAATTCATAAAAGTTGTGTTCATTGGTGAAAATGATGAACAAAACGTGTAAGAATCATATTTTGTATCTCACAAAGCTCATTTTCTGCAACAATCCAAAAGCCAATGGAAAAATCCAATTGGGTTTTTGTCAATGGAAACAGGTTGATGCATTAAAAAAGCCCATCCCTGCAGCACCTGCAGTCTTTTATAAAAACAACAACCACGATTTTTGGCAAACCTCTGCAGTATTATGAGATTTATAGCTGAATGACACTAGGGATTGAGTCACCAAACCGCTGAAGATCCGTGAGAAGAAGGGATGTAGATCAAATCCTGTACTGACCGCTGCTAAGTGACCTCAACAGGACTGAACCGCCATGTTTTGATCCACATGGAGTTAAGCATTAATAAAACACAACAGCTATTTAGACGACTGGTGCTGGGCACATTGTTCCACATGCTCACCAGAGCGTCTACAGGTCCCCCCCCCACCCCACCCCCCAAAACACAGCGGAGAACATCAGAGGTGTTGCACCCCGAAGCTAGTGGGAGGAAAACGAGAACATTTTCCAGCCCAGTAGAAAAATCCGATCGTGTCAGAAAGCGCTCATGGCGCTCGCTTCTGATGGGGCACGTCACAAACGATTAGCATCAGTTAGCATGCTAAAGCACGGATGACCACGTACAATACTGAGAATGCCTCCTCTCACCGATGTCAGTTAAAGCTTTTTAAGCCCGACAAATAGAACCGACATATTCACATTAGACAGCCGGCTACACCTTCAACCGAGTGTATTTTATTCCCGGTATTTGGTGCCTGTCAGAAGACATTAGACTTGAGCAGACAGAAGAGAACTGGGAGTTATTGTTTATTCCTTGCTGTTGGCGTGAAATTGATTCTTTTCTCTCCCTCGGCGAATTCTCTAAACGCGATCAATACGAGAAGATCAGAAGCACAATTCTGTTACACACCACATTTGCACACACCACAGAGACTCAGAATAAAGGCACCTTGCGGTTGAGGAACCGGAGGGAAATTCATTCGCTTTCATGAACTGGAGAAAGTTTGGTTGCATCAGTTTGCAATGAATCTTTGATGTACAAATGTTCCTGACCATCACAGTTGAGGTGAACTCGGTCAACCCATCAGTTCTGTACTTTATCTAATAGTACTTTCGGTAACTGACCTCAGGCATAGGAGGGGTGGTGGGCTTCTTGCTGAGAAAGCTTGAAGCAGTTGGTGATGCAATTTCAAGGCCTTTCCAGGAGTCATATCATGCAAAAAAAATTATATATACAGTGAGGAAAATAAGTATTTGAACACCCTGCTATTTTGCAAGTTCTCCCACTTGGAAATCATGGAGGGGTCTGAAATTGTCATCGTAGGTGCATGTCCACTGTGAGAGACATAATCTAAAAAAAAAAAATCCAGAAATCACAATGTATGATTTTTTAACTATTTATTTGTATGATACAGCTGCAAATAAGTATTTGAACACCTGTCTATCAGCTAGAATTCTGACCCTCAAAGACCTGTTAGTCTGCCTTTAAAATGTCCACCTCCACTCCATTTATTATCCTAAATTAGATGCACCTGTTTGAGGTCGTTAGCTGCATAAAGACACCTGTCCACCCCATACAGTCAGTAAGAATCCAACTACTAACATGGCCAAGACCAAAGAGCTGTCCAAAGACACTAGAGACAAAATTGTACACCTCCACAAGGCTGGAAAGGGCTACGGGGAAATTGCCAAGCAGCTTGGTGAAAAAAGGTCCACTGTTGGAGCAATCATTAGAAAATGGAAGAAGCTAAACATGACTGTCAATCTCCCTTTGGACTGGGGCTCCATGCAAGATCTCACCTCATGGGGTCTCAATGATCCTAAGAAAGGTGAGAAATCAGCCCAGAACTACACGGGAGGAGCTGGTCAATGACCTGAAAAGAGCTGGGACCACCGTTTCCAAGGTTACTGTTGGTAATACACTAAGACGTCATGGTTTGAAATCATGCATGGCACGGAAGGTTCCCCTGCTTAAACCAGCACATGTCAAGGCCCGTCTTAAGTTTGCCAATGACCATTTGGATGATCCAGAGGAGTCATGGGAGAAAGTCATGTGGTCAGATGAGACCAAAATAGAACTTTTTGGTCATAATTCCACTAAACGTGTTTGGAGGAA
Organism: Vimba vimba; assembly: GCA_022828995.1. Classification (NCBI taxonomy): domain Eukaryota; kingdom Metazoa; phylum Chordata; class Actinopteri; order Cypriniformes; family Leuciscidae; genus Vimba; species Vimba vimba. The sequence continues at coordinate 8,809,557 of CM040841.1, forward strand.
GAAGAATGATGAGTACCATCCCGAGAACACCATCCCTACTGTGAAGCATGGGGGTGGTAGCATCATGCTTTGGGGGTGTTTTTCTGCACATGGGACAGGGCGACTGCACTGTATTAAGGAGAGGATGACCGGGGCCATGTATTGCGAGATTTTGGGGAACAACCTCGTTCCCTCAGTTAGAGCATTGAAGATGGGTCGAGGCTGGGTCTTCCAACATGACAATGACCCGAAGCACACAGCCAGGATAACCAAGGAGTGGCTCTGTAAGAAGCATATCAAGGTTCTGGCGTGGCCTAGCCAGTCTCCAGACCTAAACCCAATAGAGAATCTTTGGAGGGAGCTCAAACTCCGTATTTCTCAGCGACAGCCCAGAAACCTGACTGATCTAGAGAAGATCTGTGTGGAGGAGTGGGCCAAAATCCCTCCTGCAGTGTGTGCAAACCTGGTGAAAAACTACAGGAAACGTTTGACCTCTGTAATTGCAAACAAAGGCTACTGTACCAAATATTAACATTGATTTTCTCAGGTGTTCAAATACTTATTTGCAGCTGTATAATACAAATAAATAGTTAAAAAATCATACATTGTGATTTCTGGATTTTTTTTTTTTTAGATTATGTCTCTCACAGTGGACATGCACCTACGATGACAATTTCAGACCCCTCCATGATTTCCAAGTGGGAGAACTTGCAAAATAGCAGGGTGTTCAAATACTTATTTTCCTCACTGTATATATATATATATATATATATATATATGGCTCTTTTGAAATAAGAGTTTGTAGATTACTATGTTCAAACCCAAACAAAGCTGCAAAAATAGCTCCTTCAGAAATCTTCAAGGTTATGACATAACACGGATGGACAGGGCTCCAAAAAAAAAATTTGTATCCAATTTTTTCCAATTGTCCATATCCATTTTTTTTTAATCTTTTTTGGGTGATTGCTTGTTAACGATGGTTGTTCAGAGGTTAAGTTCCCATTTAATGGCGCAATTCACCCTTCGCAGGGAGTTTGATTGACAGGCGATCTGACCAATCATAACCTTCCATCCGCCGAATCCGCCATTTTGTCCGACAAAGCAGTTAGGGGTCGTTAGTAGATTAACGTTGGTGGATTTGAACTTGAAAAACGGTGTGTCCTGACGTGAAACAACATTCCTTCTGATGTTCATTCATGTTTATTTGATGCTATAAATTAACTAGAAGGAAGAGATGATCGGTTCACGAGCAGCTTTAACTGAGGCGCTACAGCGATCTGTCACGGCACATTAAAGAGCCACAAAAACGGTTTTTATTGTTTAAATTTCTTTTAAAAAGGACCAAATTTGAAAGTTGAGGTTTTGTTTCATATCAAAAGTAACCTGGTCTGTCCTGTCTGTCGACGTGTTGTCAGTGTCCACTTTACTCTGTGAGAACATGATGTGTGGCGTGAGAGCGGCATGGCTTGTCGAACTTAGCAACAGTAACTAAAGGGGTGGGTCTTTACAATGGTAGTAGATTTTACATTATTGTCTAATAATTCTCTCTTTTTTGTGTTTGTGTCAATTTCTGTTGCTGTTTGGAGCTCTGGCTGAAGCAGTGCTAACTATAGCCGCATTTCCATCGCAGGAACTTTCCCCAGGAACTAGGAACTTTGGGGTGGTACTCGGTGTGTTTACACCGCAGGAGCCAGGGTCTAAATGAAGTTCCCGGTGAATATTTCCCCCTCCGAAAGTCCCTGTTCGCGGTGTAGTACTTTTCCAAAGTTCAGGAACTTTCAGGGGTGGGACTTGGATGCTGAACATGCTGATTGGTTGAGTTCATGCCGCATTTTGATTGGTTGACTCCACGCAGCATTTTATTCAACCACCATCTGTTGCGGTGCGTACAGTAACAGTCGTCTGCTTTCCGAATCAACAATGGAGTTTAAATAATATGACCAATGGACAGACAACGAGGTTCAGGCTTTATTAAGCTTAAATTCAGAGGATGAAATCCAGCGGGAACTGTAAAGTCGCGTGCAGTCCTACGTCACTGGACTATTTGCCTAATCTTCACGGTACTTTAGACCGTGTTGGAAACGCGGCTAGCAACAGGTCTGGGGGTAAAAAAGTTCCTGGGACAAATTGTTCCGGGTAATTTCGGTGGAAACGCGGCTTATATTGGACCCAACAACAAACCCAAGCAGTGAAATCCATGTGAAATGTCATCATTTATTTTACATTTTACCACTAACGACAATATCCAAACAACATCGGATCCCCACTGAGTTTCATTATTTGGACATGTTCAAAGATATTTAAGATATTTCAAAATATCTTTTTTTGTGTTCCACAGAAGAAAAGTACAAAGGTTTTTATACCAAGCATTTTATAAAAGTGGACTTACAATGTTCAGCGGGAAAAAATCTAAAAAGTAAAGGATATGGCCACTTTTCAACTGAATAATGACTGTTTACTATTGTCTTTTTAGAGCTGCTTTACAGCTGAATTTAATTCTGTTTGCAACATTGAATCATTATTTTCTAGGGGTGCAACAATATATCGCAATACAAAAAATGCAACAATATGTATCGTGGATAGTGAAAATCTGCATTGTGTACCCAAAATTAAAATTACTGTGTGAGAAAAAAAATCTAGTTTTCAGAGTTTTAGTGCCAGTACTATATGAAACTACTATATATTATATAATGTTGAATATAATGTAAATTAATGCAATGGGGAATTTTTAGGGGTCCTGATAATGCCAAATGTCTTCATTAGTTCACTTCATTATTTCAAATATGTCTAGTCAGTGAAAGAGTGCAAGCATATTTGTCTAAAATATTTGTTTTTCAGCTTCAGAATCATGAATATTTTTATTCTGGTGTCTCTATTGTCCTGTGCTTTGGGTTTCCAGCACCAAGTCCAAGCCTATTCATTTACACCCACAATGTAATATCAAATTTAGCATTTTAATCAACAGAAAAAATTGTTAACCCTTTATTATATGTCTTGGAGTATCGCAATGATATCGTATCGTGAGTTCAGTATCGTGATATGTATCGAATCGTGACATGAGGGTATCGTTACACCCCTATTATTTTCCTATTATCAATGTAAAGCAACTTCGAAACAACCTGTATTTTATTAAGCGCTATATAAATAAAGGTGACTTGACTTGATTTGACACTTTAACAGCAGAGTTGAAAGCACTGACCACATGCCACATGTATTTCCATCCTATCTTTAACAATGTCACACCCTCGGAGATGTCTACACTCGCCCTGAATTTCTACTAAGGGAAATTAAAGTTTCCAACATACAAGAATAATCTGAAAATAGTTTCTGTTTCTGCACATATACAACCACTGGGAATGATATAAGCATCAATAATGTGCACTTTGATTCAATTCTCGCAACTGTTTTATTGCGTATCCTGTTGAATTCAGTGAGTCAGTGTCTCATTTGTGCTGTGAGCTTTTATCCTCGGTACCAGCCCACAAACTAGGCCACAGAGATTAACCCTGCGATTCCACTGCTATAAATAAACACCATCAAGCAGAACATACTGTATTTTCATAGAGTGCCATTCTTGTTTAAAATCACAGGGATTTTTTTTTAGAGAGGTTTTGATTAAACTCAATCGCCTTCATGGGTAAATATAGCAGCTGTCTTCAATGTTCATATAATCTTCATGTAATATCTCCAGTGCACTTGATTGATTGAAAGCTTCATCGCTACGCCAAAAAGCAATGAAATGCTACAGTAACTAAATTGTAAATTCCAAGTATTCTGAAGCCATATGAGAGCTTTGTGCAATAAACAGACTGAGATTTAAAGTCGTTATTCATTGATAATCTTTCTCGCCAGAGAGCCGTTAACTCCAGAAGCACTGCAACCGGATCAGTGAATCATTGAGTTGAACTTGAAGACAGCGTCAGTTTCCAAAGAGTGACTCATTCAAATCGCTCTTTGGGAAATGGATCTTTTCAATCAGCAAATCAGAGAATCCACTGTTCCCGCTACTCTTTCATAATGTTAATTCCTGTACCAGTCTTGCTCACAGGGGGTTGTGTGGATCGGTCACGGCTCTGAGTCTGATTTAAGAACCTTACTTGCGCAGCTCTTCAACAGCTCAATGTGACTTGAAGAGGCAAGACTGACCTTCTGAGCATGCTAGTTCTTGTCATCCTCCGGTTAATGCAGTCGCCCCAAAATTATTTGGACACTTATGCCACACTTAAACATGTTTGAATGTCACTGCATTAGATACAAAATATAATAGCAAGGGAATCTGCAAACAAATGCTGCAAGTGTCAGGGTTTGGTGAGGGATGCGGTGAGGAAAAGGGGCTTTTATTTGACAAAAAATAAAACAAAACAATCAAAAATTACCCCAGGCAGGCAGGACTGGAAAAGGTACCAGGAACAGGATATATATGTATGTATATATATATATATATATATATATATATATATATATATATATATATATATATATATATATATATATATATATATACAGTATATATGACGACAAACTGGCACAGGACTACAAACACAAGGAGCATAAATAGAGCATAAACAAAGCAGGTAATGAGGGAGGACAGGTGGGGGAGATGACCACCCTCCGAACGTCAAACAATGAAACAATAGAGCGCACGGCTCGAGACCGCATGCTCACACAAAGTCAAGATGACATATGAGTGTCATATATAATATAATATAATATAATATAATATAATATAATATAATATAATATAATATAATATAATATAATATAATATAATATAATATAATATAATATAATATAATATAATATACATGTTTTTGAAAGAAATCTCTTCCGCTCACCAAGGCTGCATTTATTTGATCAAAAATAGAAACAGTAATATTGTGAGCTAACAGTTCTGTGTGAACTATTTTAATATATTTAAAACAAATAAATGTAAATGTAATTTATTCCTTTGATGCAAATTTGAATTTTCAGCATCATTACTCCAGTCTTCAGTGAACCGTCAGAAATCCTTCTATTATGCTGATTTGTGGATCAACCTATTTGGCCCAAATGTTTTTTCTTCTGATTAAACATAATTCTTTTCACAATAGGTTTTCATTTACTGTCAATTGCTAAAAAGTCGTATCGCATGAAACCTGGAGAAACCATAAAAATGTAATTCAATGCACTCAAGATTTGAATCTATTCTAACATGAATATAGGAAATATGAAATGGCATATATCAACTGGATTGTTTGTTGTGTGTGTTGCTTTATATATCCATTGATCGATCTCTCAAACGATCACTCATCTGTGTCCTTTATGATGTCACATGGCCTCATATTGATTGATGATAGTAATCAAACGCTCTCATTAATGCATTAATGGGAACTCTGCTGCTTCCCAGAACCGGCTAATGACCTGTATTTGGGAAGACGAAGAAAGAGAGTCCGCTCCTCAGATTAATGTTACACAGCCTCTGGAGGAATACTGACATCCCAGCAAACAGGGAACGCTCTCCGCTCACGGGCTGGCTTTCTGGCAAGGTTCTCTCAAAGTTATGAACAAACGTTCTTCCAGTAACATTAATAGAATGTTTATTCAAAGTTGCCTGGTCTTTAATAATGTTCTCAAAACGTAAGCGCAAAAACATCATTGTAAAAATACATTGTTCATAGAACATTTTCTGAAACATTTCAGTTGGGCATTCATTTAATGTTTTACTCGTTTCAGATCGTTCAGAGAACATTCAAAAGTAACTTTCCCAAAATGTTTGCAAAGTGATATACTGGAATGTTTCCTTAACGCTCACATAACCACATTTTTAAAACATTTAAAAAACACTTAGAAATAACATTTTTATAACTTAATGGGAACGTTAGCAAAATGTTCTTAGAACATGTTTAGTTTGTGTTAGCATGGATCACCCTGTCGCATCATTATTGCTATAAATGCTAATCTATGCTATGAAAATAATTGTCTTATCTGGCTGGAAATATTTATTTTATTTTATATACAGAAGTCAAATTAATGTCTAGTGATCACTTTGTCACTGCAACTGCATTTAACGTCCCATGAGTGTTGTTGTGTTTGGGAATTTTTGGTAGGGTTCACATACAGTACTACAAAATGACTGAGAATCACACACCGGTCAGAAAAATCACACCATACAAACTTTACAGAGCCAGAAAAGATGGCTCTGTTCCAGCACAAAGAATCACCAGAGTAATATATTTTTTCCCAGGAGCCTATTGTATTTCTAAGAGCAAACCTCACATCCCATGAGTGCGTCTAAAAAAGCATCTGACCTTCGCTTTTCTCTGTCAGTCCGGATGAAGCCCATTGATCTAAATCCTCTCAATACCAGACACTAAGCCCAAGCCCAACAGCAACCCACGGAGGAATCACGTTCCACGAAAGTAGGCTTGTGTGTGACATAGACAAACAATACACCAACGCTCAGAATGACAAGCAATGCCACCATTTGTCACCCACAATGCCTCTGGGATCGGGCATCAGAGACGTGGCGTGCTCCACAATTGTGCATCTGTGGGCATCTAATGCAGAATTGCTCTCTGGAGTTGGTCTAGACAGTATGCTATGCTACACGTTCCCATTTGTGGGAGAGGCCGAAGTGGTCGGCTAGTCTACCAACAAACAACGAGCTGATCGGTGATGTCTCAAGTCACTCGAGTGCAACACCCGTTAACAGTGCACATCTGAATGCTTTTAGCTTTTATATTTCAGCTTTAATATATCAGCCACAATTTCTTATCGGGTTGATAACTAAAACTTTAAAAACGATCATATATCTGCCGATACCGATATGGAGACCGATATATCATGCATCCCTATACGGTAGTGGCCAAAACCAAAAACTTGGTTAAGGTATTTATCTGATAAAGTTGTTTGGCAAAAAAAGTTGGCGAACTACAGCTACAGGTTTTATTTTACTATGTAAAAAAATGCATTGAAAATCAAAAAGCATGCATTGACAACTGCATATTCAGTTATTTCTTTGTATGATAGCCTGGCCCAAAATGTCTGCACAATTTGACATGTTTTATTGTGATTTCACACATAAAACAATTGACTCCTACGCAAAAAAATTTGAATAAAGGGTGAAGATGTCAATTCTCCTAGGCTGGACGTTTTGGCCACTACTGTATATGAAGGGTGCTAAAGTGTTCTTCTGGTGCTATTAGCTTGTTTTGCTAATAATGTTGGAGACCTGGTGGTCTTATTGGTGGAAATTTTCACCAGGACTGTTGAACGTGACAATGTTCAAAATCACCCCCTATACCCATAAATATGGCACTATTTGATGGAACAGCCATTTGCAGTGGTGTCCGAAACCATAGTGGACGTTATCGAGTGCACTCATTCAATCCCATAATGCACCTCAGTAACGAGTGTGCAACCAATGAACACTCAACAGCTAGAGAATACCCATAATGCACTGTGAGGGTCGAGTCAAATGAATTCCCGCATCTAACCAGAAGATGGCGCCCGCAACTGAATCATCCATCCATTCATTTTCCAAACCAATGGTCCAATGTGGCTACAGAGTAATAATATACAGGTATAAATACCTTTTTAATTGATTATTAAATTGTTTAATTAAGGTTTATTGATAGTTTCCATGACAAAATTCAAGAAACTTCTGAAAGAGCAAAACACAGGCGAAGAAGAAGCAGAAACAAGCGATAGCATATTTAATACATATGTAAAATAATGTGATCATCAACATTAAACTGCATATAAATCAAAACTGCCAAATGTTACTGAATGAAATGTCGACCAGGACGAGCTACAGGACTGTGCAACCTTAGAGGGTGTTTGTGGACTTGATCTTCTCCATCTATGCTTTAATCATCGTTCAGAATCCGATCTGGACATAGTCTTTGACAAAAACACGATTTTCTCAGCTTTTTGCTAAAAATGTTGTTTTTTTATGAAACTTAATCCACATTCAAGAGGCTCTGTTCTTTCTTTTGATATATTGCATGTTCAGATAGTCATACAACAAAATATTCTGGGGGCAATGGAAATTTTGTGAAAACTATCAAAAATGCTAGCGGTGGCTGGCGACATGATAAAAAAAACGCTGGTGGTGAAGAAGTTAAAAACATCTTTTTTATTCTGTTATGCTCCATCCAATTGTTTGTGAATAAAATAACATATCATACATACTGTAAACACTCCTTACGAAATGTGTCAAATCGGGGTCACTAACTTGCCAAACCATTCAGTACTTCCTTAAGACCAATTATTCAGCTAGCCATTTAGGAAGCGCACAGACAAGCCAATTTAGACAAGTTTTTGTAGTTTTGCTGCTATAGAAGATGTTTGTGCTTGAGATCATAGATATAATACAGATATACCAGCTCTGGTCTTCGTGACTGTACTGTAATAACTCGATGGGAAGTTGCTGATGCTCACAATTTTCTCAAATCTCTAATGACACATAATGGCTTTGGATAACTGCTGTCAGCACTGTCATTTAGAGGGAGACTAAAGAGAGTTCCTCAAAGAAGGAAAACGAATATCATCCTCAGAAGAGGAAAAAAAGCAATGATGCTCTTAGCACAAAAGCAGAAATGTGGAAATGAATGCGAGCAGTGAAGGCCAGAGGTCAAAGTCATCTATATGAAACCGACGTATCATGCAGCCCACTGCCGTTGCAGTGAATCTATAAAGCGCCATAAATTGACTGTAGTCCTGCTAATGGCCTCGTGCCCATTACCATCAATCCTCCGTCAATCCCTTCTCTTTAGCCTCGCACCTACATCTCTCTTCACGAAGGGTTCAAGGTCTGTCCATCTTTGTGTCTCATTGGTTGAGTGAATGGCCAATCAGAACAGCCGACTTTGCCAATGATCTCACAAAACTACAAGCCATTTCTCTTGTCACGAGTTTAGGGAATGAATTGCTCTAATTTTGAGCGATATCAGCCTCTGTTTGCTTTGCTAAGCTGTGAACATCTGCCTGAACTCAGGGGCTGTTATTCGGCTGGCTATCACTTGTGTTCACTCCTATAAATATCACGGCTTGTGAGACCTGTCAGGGACCGGCCATCCATTCTCCCAGAAGCAACTGGGGCTGACGCTTAACACAACATTCAGTGCCTAACACAGGAGAAAAGCAAGAGCTGCAAACATGTAAAGAACACTACTAGTACATGTAGTACTAGTACAGTTTTCTGCAGTCAGATCAAAAAAAAAAAAAAAAAAAAAAAAATATATATATATATATATATAAGCGATATATACTACTTCTTTTTTTCAGTAATGTTTTATATTGCATATATATTTAGCCTATATTTAATTGTATATGTATTTTTATTAGTAGTAAGGACTCTGTTAAGAAATCATTCAAGAAATCAAGTCTATTATCATAAGGATGCATTCATATCATTAGTATTATTATTTTTTCTTTGACCAATGTTAAAATTCAATACTGTGTTGATATTGTTAACTAGAACTATAAAAAAATAAATAATAATAAATAATAAAATATAAATATTACATTATAAACTTAAACTTCAATGAAAATTAGAAATGTTGCTTTGGCAACTAATGGTATATACTCTGTATATGTGCGCACATACAAGAAAATTTGTCCTTGAGCTCTTTCTCAGATGATTTAAATATATTTGATACTAAATATATTTGGTACTAAAATTACTAAACTAAAACCGAAATAAAAATAAACCTAAGTAGAAATATAAAAAACAAACAAAAAGCACAACAAAATTGCAAAAAATACTAATATTTTAAATGAAAACTGAAAATATAAATACTACAAATTATTAAAAAAAAACCTAAAATAACAATAAAAAACAAGGAAACAGTAGAAATGCAATTGCAGTCATCTAACACTCACTTAAAGTTAATCTTTTAACATTGTTAAATGTAATCTTTAGCACAATTCAAAATGTATAATTTGTTCATACTGTGCATTAATGCATTTCGTGATGCTTAAACTTCTAGCACTTAAAACTATTATGTATTTCTAGTGTGTATTATTATTTTTAATTTTATGGCATATAATTTTAATATGGCCAAAAACATAAAAAAAAAAAAAAATTATATTGGTGCATCCCTTTGAAAATAGGCTGAAAATATGAACAAAAAATGAATACTTTAAAATCTGATAACTGCAGTGTGCATTTGAAATTATCCATGTTTATTCATATGATGTTTTCCTTCCAGATGAGTCCAGACACAAGTCAGCGTTGGAAAAAAAGAAGTTTGTTCAAGTGGGTTTCAGGTCTGGCCTATGTGAAGGTCAGTCGAATTCCTTCACAGACTCAGTAAAGCATATCAGGGATATTTAGTCATGCTGGAACTGTGGATCCATCCACACCGGAGGCATCGAAGTGGCACGTCATCTCCGAATGTTCACTTTCACGGACAATCAGCTGCAAAGCTCGATACTAGACTTCAGCAACAGTACAATTGGTAAATACCTCGTATCTTACTTTGGTGTTTACTGTGCCAATAGCTGTATATAGTTACCCGGCTAGAGAGTTTTAGAGCCGTGCATTAACCGGACCTCAGGGAGCCGATGCCATCACATCCCTAATGCCCATGAAAACAAACCGCTGCCATTTGCGCTCAGCATTTTCCCACCTCTATGCTATTATTTTGAAATGGTACATCTAATTCACCTGGCCTCATTCACAGTGATTTATATAGCGGCTTTGACTCATTATTTTGCATGTGGTGGTTTGGTTTAGCAGCCTCACGGTTTGAAATGCCCACAGTTCAGAGCACTCAGTTAAATCCTGTGCGCTCTCAAATAAGCAGCTTAGGAGGAACCCTTTTTACTATATCTAACGGGAATAATTATGACAATAATGTCACTTTAATGGAGTCGGATAGTCGGCAAAAAAAAGCAGAAAGAGATTACGATTTTCCAAATTTGCATTTTCTTTTATCCAGTAGGTTGAGCAGCATTTCGGTTCAGTAATTAAGTAAAATTACAAGAACAACCACACTCAGACTTTGAATACTAATAAGCACTCTAACTTAAGCCCTGAAAATGTGAGATAAATCTTAGCAGATATTGCAGATGATTTTAAAATCTGACAGTAATGCAATTTGTTCATTGCACAAAATTGCATGTTACAGAAAATGGTCCAGGCCAACATGTGCTTATTAAGAGCTTCAGTGAAGGTTTGAGAAGTTCTCATTAAGAACTTACACAGCTGGCAAACAAAAGAGAGCGATAATGAGTCATTGTCACACGCAAAATGGCAAAAAATAAAGTAAAGCATGATGCTCATACCTCTGGTTTCCATGGCAACTTTATGTACTTCTGCGTGAGCAACTTGCGGATTTCAGCTTGATCTTTGTCATGAACGGTGCCAGCGTTGCGCTCATCTTCCTGCTAGAGAGAAACAGACAGAGATGTCAATGGCAACATTTCATTTTCAAAGATTATGACATTTTAATCTAATGGTAATTTCTAATATATCTCTTAGGACATGTCTTAGGACAACTTTGATAAACTTTTTTTTGATCCACTTCAACTTCATGTTGACTATTGTATATATATATATATATAGGGCTGTCAAACGATTAATCGCGATTAATCGCATCCAAAATAAAAGTTTGTGTTTACATAATATATGTGTGTGTACGGTATATAATTCTATATATAAATACACACACATTCATATATATATTTAAGAAAAATGTGTTATTTATATATAAAATATTTCTATATAATATAAATTATATATAATATAAATATATATACACAGTATATACATGCAAATATTTCTTAAATATATACATGCATGTGTGTGTATTTATATATAGAAAATAATTATATACCGTACACACACACATATATTATGTAAAAACAAACTTTTATTTTGGATGCGATTAATCACGATTAATCGTTTGACAGCCCTAATATATATATATATATGCCATAAAATGCCATGCGGTCAGTGCTTATATATATTCACAGATTCGAACTTCTCGGATCAGTAACTCGTGAGCTAAACGTTGTTAAAACACAAATTATACTTATGTACAATCACAGTAACGTAGAGCTACGACCAAATTTCCCTCAAAACGAGCTTTATAGTATTGGCTAAATGGATCTCTATGCGCAGCCGGCTGAGAGACAAGTCCGAAGAGACCGTCTGCAAAGTGCAATATAACCCAAAAAACGTGACTACTAAAATAGTCATTAACTTCAATGTTACAAACTGTAGTGCCACCCTATTCAGTTTACACATCAATGGTGTCCCACTGTTCATACTACACTGCTTTTGCACATTTTATATTATGAAAAATATTAAATAAATTCACTGTTACACACCAAATTTAGTTCACACATCACTGCTCTAATGTTGGTTATACAACACTTAGTTTGGGAAGTAATTGCACATAAAAAATAAGTAGGCCTATTCTTTACACAAATTATATTGGTACCGTACGCAGCTAGCATAGTTACAACCATAGCTTGTGCATTATATTTGCTTACTGAATTTGATGGCATTACACTGTATATAATGCATAAAAGTATGCATTTTTATCATTGTATTTGGTGACAGTACAGTGTGTCACAGTGAAGCTGTTGAATATGTTTAATAAAAATGTGGGATTTGCACTTTGAAGACGGTCCCTTATTCGGACTTGTCTCTCAATCAAAATTAGTGACAAATTTATATTATAAAGCTCGTTTTGAGGAAAATTGGGTTGTAGCTCGTTGTCTAGGTTACTGTGATTTTTGTGTTTTAATAATGTTTAGCTCAAAAATATTGATCCGGGAACTTCGAATAGCCTATGTGAATATATTGACATCTTCACTGAACTCCTTGAGTTAAGCACTGACCGCATTTCTTTATATATTTGAGTCCTAGTTCAAAACGCTACATTAACATACGGAGCTCTGAAGCACTGCCAGCGGGACATTTAACAGGAAGTGTTTGTCGGAGCTCACAACAGTTTTGCGAGGGAACGAAAAGATTTGAATTTTTTTTTCTCCCATCCTACATTTTTTCCATCCCCACGTCCCTTTAGGGGCTCCAATATATATATATATATATATATATATATATATATATATAGCCTATATATATATATATAGCCTATATATATATATATATATATATATATATATATATATATATATATATTAAACACACACAGACATAAATGCAGGACTAGCTTACAGCAAACAATGAACCAGATTATTCAAATGTTGAGCAAGCAATCTCCTTAGCCGCGTTTCCACTGTCGGGCCAGGGCCGGGCCGTGCTAGTGCGTGCCAGGGCCAGTCGCGTTTCCACTGTCACTTCCGGGGCTTGATCGGGGCTTACTCGGGGCCAACGGCCAGGATTTCTGGCCCGTCGAATACCTTGGGCCAAAGCGGGCCAGCTCGGGCTAGAGGAGTGGTTACCAACAGAGGCGGAGTTTACCTGAGTCGGGATACGGCAGCGCCGGATGATTCTGTCAGCATTAAAGACTTCAAATAATTTTACCAACTCGCGTTCATGTTTGAATGCCTTCTGTTTGTGATGCAAAAGACTATGCGCGCTAACCGTTACCATAGTAAACATAGTAAACGCCTGAAGATATGCATAGTAAAAAAACATAGTGAACGCTTGAAGAAATCAGACCAATCATAAAGGCTATCACAGTCATGTTTTTATTTTATCTGTCAGTATAGCCTACGTCTCGTCTCTTTATACCGGACTATCATAAAATAAAGCAACTTTTTTTTCGGGAGCTTCCTCTATTTCTCTGACTGAAAATATTTGTTTGGGAGTCGAGAGAGTGCTAAAGCTCCTCAGGTCGTATTTTTGGTGGCATATATTTGTAGAAATTATCATTCTTTCTAAATGTGATGTAAATATGTCCTGTAACTACCAGATAAACAGAAACAGACGCGACTGAAGAAGTAAGTGTCCTCTACCTCCTCTTTCTTTTGTGAAATAGGCCTAACAGTAATTTATTTCTGAGTGACTAATGTGCAATTTTGACATAAATTAATTTATTATGATCAGTGTAACACTTTTTATTGTAAACCTGTGGTAAAACATCGATGCTTGGGTTTTAAATATTCAAGTAAACAACAAAAATGCCAGCAAACGGCCGCTTTTATCATGTTTGTTTTCAACGCTGTTTCCAGTGATTTCTGATAAGTTTTCGATAAAACTTCTATTTGTTGGTGAAATGATGGGTTAGTGTGACGTTGTTCCAGAGAGGCGTGTTACGGGCGTGTTTTAGTGAAGCGCTGCGGAGCTTCTGGCCCGACAGTGGAAACGCAGGCCTGGTGCTATTGGCCCGAGGCTATTAGCCCGGCACGGCCCGTTTAAAGCCCTGGCCCGGCCCTGGCCCGGCCCTGGCCCGACAGTGGAAACGTGGCTATTGGCTAGAGCAGGCATTCTCAACCCTGGTCTTCGAGGGCCACTGACCTGCAGAGTTTAGCTCTAACCCGAAATCAAACACACCTGAGCCAGCTAATAAAGCTAATTAAGCCTTTCAGGATTACTGGAAAGCTACAGGAAGGTGAGTTTGATCAAGGTTGGACCTAAACTCTGCAGGACAGTGGCCCTCGAGGACCAGGGTTGAGAACCCTTGGGCTAGAGGATCAGCAGAGGCCAATCATCTTGTGCCATGCGGTAATTGCAGTCATTATTTTTAAAAAGAAACAAAGAACGAAAGACAGAAAGTAACATTTATTCTAACTAATGTAAGAAAAAAAACTGATGATATATGAAAAGAATGATGACATATGATATAACAGTTATTTAAATAGTAATGTATGTATTATGCTGTATTTGTTGTACTACCTTTGATTAATAAAAAACATACTATAGTATTAAATGTATAAATAATGTGAATCACAATTGAGAATAATGATAATTACAATAAAAGCTCAAAAGTCAAATGTCTGGATGCATCACAATAAGGATTTATGGTAAAATGTCCTGAAAATAATACTACAATGCAAGAAATCATATATAAAATATAATTTTGTATGTTTTTTTTATTTTAATCCTGGGGTGAAATGTGACTCATCCGTTTAAGATTTTCCTGACAGCCAGTAACTTCACAGATCTTTAAGATCTTTTAGAAAGCAACTCAGTCGTACACTTGGTGTGTGTGTGGATGGTCTGTCATGTTCATTGGCTTAAGACATGCACCAGCTTTTCTTTCGCAAGCTCAAGTCGGACAAGATGTCATTGGCAAAGAAACAGACCACTCTTCTCTTCTTTTCAGCTCTCAGTTCATTTCTCTTCATATTAATCTCCTTCTTCAGTGATGTGTCACATGTCAATATTCAGCGCTAATTGAAAATTGCGCTGAAGCATCACAAAACCCGATTAGGAGTGGCTTAAAGTCAATACTGTTGAAGAGAAGTCACAGTAATAAAGGCCTTTATATATAGTGTTAATTACTATATATCTCATTTGACAGCTAGAATGACTGGCTATGTTCAAAAACGCATACTACTATACTATTTCAGAAGTATATAAGTGTGTATACTGTGAATGCATATTTTCTGTATGCAAACAAGACCCGATGACTTAAGCAAGCATATTGTGCTAGAAATTGTATCCCATAATACAATGTGCTTAAACTGACCTCCCATTCCCAATCACGATCACTTTACTGTTGCATTATTTAATTGAAATGCAAAATAACCATTTTAACTGGATGTGACTGTTTGAAGGAGGCCATGTGACAACAATGTAGCATACTACTGATTAAAATAAAAATAAAAATTGATCAAAAGTGACAGTAAAGACATTAATAAAGTTAAAGAATCCTGCAAATACACCATGACTTCCAGAAAAATATTAAGCAGCAAAAACAAATTGGTAATAAGATATTAAAAGAAATGTTTCTTCAACAGCAAATCAGCATATTACAATGATTTCATCCTTTATTACAATCAAGATCTTAAAGTCAGATCTCATCTCAAGACAAAGGGACAAACATGAAGCAAGTTCTGAGATGGATCCTAGACATCAGGATGGGTTTGCAAGTACGAGCCCAGAATATAAACGAGGTTAATTAATTCTCCTCGTTCAGGGGTAAACAGACTCGCTCTAAGAGCAGGAGACGGGGGCACATTTTTCACGTCCGGTTATCCACCAGAACGACAAAACACAGCCCCTCCACAAATCAAATTTTAATTTTCTCTGCCCTGCAACGTGGAGGATAATGACCCAAGCGATCGGTTTCATCAGTCATCTTCATCTCTGCTCTGATGAACTACAAACACTAGCTGGAGTAAAAAAAAAAAAGAAAGGTGTTGAGATGATACCTGCAAGGTTAATGCATTCGTCTGACAAAACAAGAGCCTAACCTCGTGCTACATGTTAACAAAAACTCGCCTGCCGTGTGATTTGTCTTCATGCAATGAATGGGTATGGGTGAAATAACTGAGTAAAAAAAAAGAAAAACAACTAAAGGCCTGTAAAAGGGAAAAGACTTAGGCTGTGCCCTAAATCATATACTACAGTATGCGCTAAAAGTATGTACTTGGATCAAAAAGAGTGACTTAAATGATTTGACCTCATATGCTGACCAAATAATGCAAAGGAAATTCCTGTCTGCACTATTTAATTGACAATATATTCATGACACACTAACATTTAACTCAATCTCAGGTTCACCGATTCTGTTGAGCAGTGGAGCGAGTCTGGCAGATGTGTCAATATACTGGACTTCAAAATGAAACACTGAAAAACTCAATAGCGTTAATCTAAAAGGGACAACTGGTAATTTCTAAACCAATTATGGTAATTGTGAAATGCCATTCTCATGCTTGTGTAAACACCAGAAGAACACAGAGAAGTCAATGCTAATGGGGTTATTGTTTGCTTGTTTTTAAAATGTGTTCAGTGATAATTGTTTTAACTGGAAATTAATAAAGCAAACAGGAGAAGATCTAACAAATATGAGACAAGCTCGAATTATGGGGATTCACAAGTTGTCAGTTGGGAGTTGTCAAGTTCTGCAAGGAAACAAGTAGGCTGTGTACAAGAAATACAGGAGGATAGATGTGAAATTACAATATTGACTGATGAATGAAAGGGATGAATGGAGGTAGATAGAGAGGGATGGATAAAAAGTGGATGGATGGTGTTGGAATAAGAAATGGAGGAATGGGCAAAAATTAAGGATGAATGGATGGAGACGAATTGAAGGAAGGAAGGAAAGAAGGAAGGAAGGAAGGAAGGAAGGAAGGAGTGAGAAAGGGAGGGATGGATGCAAGGAAGGAAGAATGGATGGTGTGAATGAGAAAGGGGGATGGATGCAAAGATGGATAGATTGAGGAATGGATGGATTGAGGGATGGATGGATGAAATGAGAAAGAGAGGAATGGAAGGAAAGAATAATAGATGGATGGAATGAGAAAGGGAGGGATGAATACAAATTAAAGATGGATGGATGGATGGATGGATGGAATGAGAAAGGGAGGGATGGATGGAATGAAGGAAGAATAGATGATTGAAGAAGAAAGGGAGAGATTGATAAAAATGAAGGATGGATGGATGGAATGAGAAAGGGAGGGTGGATGGAAGGAAGGAAGAATGGTTGGATAGATTGAAGAAGAAAGGGAGAGGCTGATAAAAATGAAGGATGATGGAGGGATGAATGCAAGGAAGGAAGAATGGATGGATGAATTGAAGAAGAAAGGGAGGGATTGATAAAAAATTAAGGATGGACAGATGGATGAAGGGAGGGAGGGAGGGATGATATTATAGGACATTATAGAGCGTATGTAGCTCTGCCCCTTTTCAGCGCTGCGCTCGTTCTGTTTCTGTCTTCCGGTTTGTATTTCCACAGCATGAAGGAAATGAAAACGCTTTTCACAGCGTTACGGATTTATGAATGAACCGCTCGTTTTAAAATCTTCCCGGTCTACTGACATCTGTTATGACATCCGCTTCAAACATTACAATGCTCATGATAACTTTCATTAAATCTACAATAAGTCAATCCACTTCACCAGCTAATTACTCATTAACAGCGATGCCATAAAAATATACAGCGCTACTTCAAAAACAGAAGTTCAAACACACAGTTCTGAAGATTGCTGCGGGCTTGTTTCTCTGGCACATAAGGCCTATGGGACAACATGGACTTGAAGCCAGAATTTCAACTTTTGATTTAAATGGGTTTAATGTGCTTCAATGTTAGAAAGAAATGTCTAAATCTTAAATCTTAAACTGGCCTAATGTGGTCTTATCTGGATTCAGATGGTCTAGTTGGTATCCCACCCTGGCCAACCAGACAAGATGGTCTCCCAGACTAACATTTCCATTGACCCCCAACATGTATGACACAAAGCTGCCACTCTGGACACCAAAGTTCCTGGACAGAGGATTGGAAAAAAGACGGTAAACAGGGAAAACAGTGGAAAAATTAACGTCTGGCTATGAAGCCGACCATGAGGTCACAAGAGTCATTATTACCCAACCTCACGAGGATCTCCACCCATAGCAGCGACAAAGACTTGTTTATGTTTGGAAGTTTCCATCTTGCATAAGTGTTTTGATATTTTCAGAATTGCTTTGGTACAATGAACTGCCTATTGAACATGTGGTGGATTTCTATGTAATGCATTGATGCTGAGAAAATGCTGTTTTATTAGTGCTGTCATGAAGGCAGAGTTGTGTAAAGGACTTGAAAACAGCGTTTTCATTTCAGAACGCTCTCTGTCCACACTAGCATTTTCCTAAAAGTTTCTCATCCAAACTGAAACGCCTGAAAATGCTAAATTCACCTTACTGCGCGTGCGTAAAACCACATAAAAGCTCACTGAGATGATACAGACGGAACAGACATCGTAAAGTTCTCATGCTATTCTTCTGGCAGGATCATTTTATTTATCAAAAATATCTCACCATTCACCAGGTCGCACTCTCTCACCATTATATGTTTGGTCAAAAACACAACAACTCATGTTTTGACCCAGGACAGCAACTGCGAGTAAATCTTGTCATCTTTGCAGACCTGCGATATGGAGAGTGTGCACAAGCAGCAGTGTGAAAGTGAATAGCACATAAGCACAATAGCAGTATAAACATAGACATCTATCGGTTCAAAATGTGTCACATGACTAAACTTACGTCACCGTTTTCAAATACCTCCATTTTCACAGTCCACACTACGTGAAAACACCATTTTAAAATATATCCACTTGGGATATATATATATATATATATATATACGTTTTCAAAAAGTTCAGTATTTTAAGGACAAAA
The DNA here is from genome assembly GCA_022828995.1 of Vimba vimba. Classification (NCBI taxonomy): domain Eukaryota; kingdom Metazoa; phylum Chordata; class Actinopteri; order Cypriniformes; family Leuciscidae; genus Vimba; species Vimba vimba. The sequence continues at coordinate 8,828,764 of CM040841.1, forward strand.
ACGCCATGGAAGGCCAAAGTGGAGAGAAAAAGATGCGTTTTCAAACAAAAACATATTAGTGTGGACAACAGCTTCTCGGATGAGAAAAAAAATGTAGGCCCGTATTTGATTTAGTCAATAGAATTTAAATTGAAATCAGTAAACTGAAAATAGGTATAACAAATTAGGATAATGAAAATTGAGGGAAAGGGGTTTAAATGTCAAATGTCTATCATAACAGACAGATAGACAAACAATTAAACAAATAAATATGCAAAGTACAATTTGTATTAAAGTACAAATTGTTAAAATTTGTTATATAAATAGGCTTAATTTTGTTCATGCAAAATATAATTTCTCATTTTTTATTTATTTTGATCTTGGGAATAACATGTTACCCGGACAATTCTCCATGAGATTTATAGACAAATGCAGGGAATAACATCTTGAAAGAAAGCAAGAATCAAATAAACAGGAAGTGAACAGTAGTCAGATAAACCAATGCTGAAAATGTCTGAAATCATTCAACTCCTCATTATTAAGCCTCGAAATATACATTTTTGGGGAATGTTTTCTGTATGTCATAGATCAGTGGTTCCCAACCCTGCTCCAGGAAAAAACCCAGCATTGCACATTTCTGATGTCTCTCTTATCTGACACAGACACACCCATCTGAGGTTTCTTTACTAATGAGCTGCTGAGTTGAATCAAGTGTGTTTGATAAGGGAGACATCTACACTTTGCAGTGCTGGGGTACTCCAGGTAACACTTACTTTACTTTATACTTACTTTACTTTATCTTAAGATAAACTTGTAATCGCTTACTTTAATGTTCTCAGTGTTTACTTCTGTATGACAGCGTGCTGCATGACGTCTTTTTATCGTTCTTTTGCGCATGCGGGTCAGTTCAGGACATGATTTGTTCACACTGGAATCTGATTTAAACCACATTTAAAACAACAGCTATATAACAAAAATCAGATCAGAGCAATTAATCAGAATTGAGCACTAAGGCTTGCAGTGTGAACGTAGCCTATAGATGATCTTGCTTTTGCCTCCCACAGGGGTTCCCAACCATGGCTGAATACGAAATTGCCCCCTAAACCCTCATTCACTATTCCTTACTTTAGTCCACTAATACTGTTCACTTGAAGGAGTGAATAAAAAAGAGTGAATGAATTCGGACAGCCATTGAGCGTACAACGGCTGTACACTCGTTATTGCAGTGCAATGTGGGATTGAAAAAGTGCACTCAGTAACGTCCACTATGGTTTCGGACACCACTAAAAATGTCTGTCCCCTCAAATAATGCCCTATTTGAGGGTTTAGGGGGCGATTTCGAATTCAGCACATGTTCCCCCAACACTGCACTCCTGTCTCCTTAATCAAACATACTTGATTCAGGTCATCAGGTCATTAGTAAAGACTCCAAGGGTACATTTACACGACAACGATATGATTAAAACTGAGAAGTTAAGGGAACTCGAGCTGCGTCGAAACGCTGTGGGAAAGCCTCTGCGTGATTGCGTCCTGAAGCACGTATGAAACCAGTCCAAAGTTGTGACAGAATGTCTTGGACGTCATCGACCAGGAAACTATAAAGCCCACCTGAACCAAACAGCGTCAGCTTTTGTGTCTTCAGCAAGTGCTCTATGTGAATCTATGTCCCTGGTGTTTTTTGTCTGTCTTGGACTTTGCTAGGCAGGAGTTTTCAACCATAAATATATATATAAAAAAACTTTATAATGGCGAGCGAACAACATTTAAATAGTGTGTTCATCCCTACCCAATCTACATCACGAGTGGGGATACACATGTATTGTGTGTTGTTCGTTTGGGAGCGCAGCATGCTCAGTCAGCCCTCGAGGGGGCTGGATATGAGCATTGTTGTGAGACAGCTGAGAACGCCTTTTGAATCGTGTCCCTCCCTACCCTCACTACATTATGAGCGGGTATACACGCGGTTAAAATATTTATTTGGAGGCGGTGCATGCACATCAGTGTGGGCTGAGAGTTTCATTCATAACAATTTTCCCTATGTGTAGAAAAACACACCACTGTGCTCCGCCCCGTTGAGTCTTAACTAGCTCGGATCTCGTGCTTGCTGAGGTAGCGCGTAGATTATGGGTCAACATAAAGAATCTACGGCTCAGATCTCACATTGCTGAGGCAACGCGTAGATTATGGGTCCGCGATATATTTATAATGTGGAGGAAACTGAGCTTAGGAGTCCCCGTTTCTCTCTTTTTCCTATTATCACAACTAAAATGTGTGTTTGCAAGCTATGATTCTTTTTGTATTCAAATATGAATATTCAGCCTGTAATTCAGACTATGAAATATTGGTCTGATTGTTATTGGCTGCATTTAAATTTGAGGAATTCAATGAAATATCTTTCTGGCCTTTTAGCTGCATAAAATACTATGCACTTTCTAAAATCCATGTTTATGGTAAGGGCACGCGCCGAGTGTTTCGTGCCGTTTCTAAAATCTATGCTTATTGTTTTTATTTAATTTTGAGAAATTAAATGAAATATATTTCTTTCTTTTTAGCTGTATAAAATACTAAGCACTTTTTAAATCCATGTTTATGGTAAGGGCACACGCCGAATGCTTTGTGCCCTTTCTAAAATCCATGCTTATGGTAAGGGCACATGCAGAGGGCTTTGTGCCCTTTCTAAAATCTGTACTTGTGGTAAAACGGATCTGAGGACCGTTATTATCTCTAAGTAGGCCAAGAAGCTCTGACGCCAGTGGTGTCTGGCTTCTGAGGGTACACCCCTCTGTGGGGAAGACGAGTTTGCCAACTCCGCCTTCATGCCAGGGCACAGAGGGTCCCAGCGAGTTTTTACCCAAGGTTGCTCGCTCCCTCCGAGGAGGGCTCTAGAGCGGTCAGGCAGGTTGTTTCCTGCCGGTGCGCCGCTTCAGGGCAATGTGCCTGCTGTTCGAAATACACCCCTCCGTGGGGAAGACGGTTTCCACCTAATTATACGGTGCCCGTCTCCCCTCTGTGACCTCAGGGGGCCATTGGCACCCCCGCCTTCATGCCGAGGCACAGAGGGTCCCAGCGAGTTTTTACCCAAGGGTTGCTCACTCCCTCCGAGGAGGGCTCTAGAGTGGTCAGGCCAGTTGTTCCCTGCCAGTGCGCCGCTTCAGGACACTGTGCCTGCTGTTTGAAATACACCAGAGGCCAGTCTCGAGAGACTGGTATCCTTAGTAGATCTTCTGGCAGATTGGAAACTTCTACATAAATACATAAACATAAACATAAATATATCTCGCTGGGTCCTGCAGGCAGGGTCCTACCCACAGTGATTGGCCCCGAGCAAGCTCTGGTTATGGAACTAGAAGTAAAAGCTCTTCTGCAAAAGGCTATAGAACGGGTTCCTCTGCCCAGCAAGGAGTCCGGGTTTTACAACAAATAAAAGGTCTGATGGCAGCAGCGTCCAACGTTATACCTTGCAACCTGTTGTGCATGAGACCATTGCAGTGGTTGCTCAGGACCAAGGGGTACTCCCCGAGGGGAAACCCGCTCTGCATGATCAAGGTCACGCAGCGATGCCTTAGTGCCTTAGTCATGTGGAAAGAACCTTGGTTCGTGCTGGGAACTCCTTGTCGTCGCGCCACGCTAATGACGGATGCTTTCCTCACGGGTTGGGGACCTAGAGAAACTTTATCTGCTCTGCTCAGGTAGGGCCTTAGATGCTTACGTTCACAGATCTGTGGAGAAAGTCTGAACACTGTTTATTTACTTTGGGGTACCCACAAAGGGGTGCCTGGCATCTAAGCAGAGGATAAGCAAGTGGGTGGTTGAGGCCATCTCACTTGCTTATGAGTCGGCCAGTCAGCCTTCACTTTAGGCTGTACGGGCCCACTCCTCTAGGAGTATGGCTGCACCAATCCAGGGGCGCAGGTGCTTTCGCCTAGATGTGCACATTGATTTCACACAGACAGACACTTGCTCTTATGGCGGCGAGGGTATTAGCGCTCCCACAGTGTTTCGACGCAGCTCGAGTTCCCTTCATAGGGAACGTCTCGGTTATACTGCCATACTTCCGGCATGCCCGTGATGGACTTGCTTCAGCCTATCAGAAGCTGACTCTGTTTAGTTCAGGTGTGCTTTATAGTTTCCTGGTGACATTCCGTCACGCCATTGGACTGGTTTCATACGTGCTTCATGACGCAATCACGCAGAGGCGTTCCCACAGCGTTTCGACGCAGCGTCTCATTCCCTCTACTGGGAACTAGGGTTACATGCTTTAACCGAGACATTTTCTGCATACAGACAACACCAGTGTCAAAACGATCCCCATTCACACGGATTCGAAAACAACTAAAAAAAGCAGTATTCTGCTGCCAGGCCATTAGATGGCGATGAAACACTACAGACTGAACACGTAATACGCATGTGCATGACGTCATCGCCTTCAGAGATTGACGTTTTTGTTGTTTACACGGAGACCGCTTTCAAAAACTTGCACTTTGAAACCCGTTTTCAAAAGTTTGCGTTTTCAGGCACCCAAAACGCCGTTGCCATGTAAACAAACGGCCAAAACGCATACAAAGTTTTACGTTTTTTAGTTGAACCCCCAATACCTGAAATGGGTGTGTCAGACAAAGGATAGATTAAAAATGTGCAGTGTTGGGGGGCTCCAGCGACCCCCTGGCCTACCAGACGAAATGAAATGGGCGAAAAAAAAAATCCCATAGACTTACATAGACTTGGATGTGGGCTCTTTTTTTGTTTTTGTCGAAAATAATTTTTAATAATTACTGCACTACAAATAAATTATTAACATAAAAGTAAGACCCTCACATCAGTTTTGTCCTGTAAAAATAGTAGGCTGCACTATTAGCAGGTGCAAATCTCACACTAGTGTTTTCTCCTCCCGCAGCTGATCTGGTATCAGTCAGGGGCGTACGGTGGTGAGGAGAGTGACAGGCCAGTGGGAAGGAGAAGACAGGGGACAGCAGGGGTGACGGAGCTGCCATACACGCTCATATGAGACAGGTCTTATCCAGCACAGGCTGTCACATCACAGCTGTCACTAATAATCAGAGCGCGTTCGCAACCAGACGAGCTTCTGCTGTAGGTACAGCTGATGAAAGCCAGAAAAAAAGTGGAGAAGAGCTAACTAACAGATGCTAATGTTCTTTTCAAAGGTTGTACATTTGCTTGAGTCTGGATCTAAATTAGAATGCGCTGTTTTGTTGTTCCGAACCATGTTACATTTAAAAAATGGTTTTGTCTTCCATTAAGTTGATTATTGTTGATTAAACAATAGACAATGACCTCCAGATTGTACAGATTCTAATCAAATTAAATGTACCAAGCTTTTATGGTTATTCGAATGAAGGCAAAATGGGGTTAAGAGAGTAGTTTACATCAGAATAAAAATTTCCTGATAATTTACTCACCCCCACATCATCCAAGATATTCATGACTTTCTTTCTTCTGCATAAGGTCTATAGTGGACTTCAACGGTTTGAAGGTCCTAAATGGAGCTTCAATGCAGCTTCAAAGACTCTACATGATCCCAGCCGACGAATAAGGGTCTTATCTAGCCAAACCATCTGTCATTTTCTAAAAGTTTTTTACCTTTATATACATTCTAACCACAAATACTTGTCTTGCACTAGCTCTGCGATGCGCCACGTATTACGCAATCACGTTGAAAGGTCACTCGTCACGAGTGGGTAGGCGTGCATGTAGGTGGAAGTACTGACCCAGTGTTTACAAAATGAACGTGCGAAGACTTTACCATTTTTTTTATAAATAAAAGATAAAACAACGATGACAGATGATTTTAAAGCTGGAGGAGAAAATGAGATGGAGTTTTTCATCCTACCCTACATTTTCCGCCTACATCAGGTTACTGCCTGACCTTTCCAATGTGATTAATTCGTAAAGTTGTGGATGTCCAAGATGAGCATTTGTGGTTAAAAAAGTATATTTTTATTTATTTTAGAAAATGACAGATGGTTTGGCTAGATAAGACCCTTATTCCTCGGCTGGGATCGTGTAGAGCAGTGGTTCCCAAACCTGTCCTGAAGGACCCCCAACACTGCACGTTTTCTTTGTCTCCCTCATCAAACACACCTGATTCAACTCATCAGCTCATTAACCCATGTGATAATGAGCTGATGAGTTGAATCAGGTGTGTTTGATTAGGGAGACAAAAAAAACGTGCAGTGTTGGGGGTCCTTCAGGACAGGTTTGGGAACCACTGGTGTAGAGCCTTTGAGGCTGCATTGAAGCTCCAATTAGGACCTTCAACCCATTGAAGTCCACTATATGGAGAAAAATCCTGGAATGTTTTCCTCAAAAACCTTAATTTCTTTTAGACTAAAGAATGAAAGACATGAACATGGAGTGAGTAAATTATCAGGAAATTTTAATTCTGAAGTGAACTACTCCTTTAAGCAAGAACTAGCAAGGTGTCCCTGATAAAGTGGCTGGTGAGTGTATACTCACACACACACACACACACACACACACACACACACACACACACACACACACACACACACACACACACACACACACACACACATTACTGTTCAAAAGTTAGGGATAAGATTTGTTTAAATAAATAAATAGATATATATTGGAAGTACCAATGGACATTGTATATATCCTGAAATATTCCTTTAGTACAGTATTCTTTTTCAAATGATTTTGAACTGAACTGGCATGAAATATTGTCATTTCACAGGTGGCGGTCACATAAACAAACCTTGCTTTGGAAGGAGCCAAAATTAAATTGAGTTTCTGGTCAATGTTTTTGTCATTCACTCCATCGATATGGAAGCAGCCAAACTGGAAACTCAATAGCCATAATCTGCTCAGTGCTCATAAAGCCGGGCTCAACAGCGGCTCCTGGCACAGCTATGGGCCTGATTTATTAACTCTCTAATAGGCTTATGGCCGCCACCCCATCGCTGCCATTGACATTTGTGCTGAGCTGCAATCTCCTGCCTCTGTGTGCTTGTATCACAGACCTGCGGTGTCTCTGATTCCAATACTCCGCCCTCCCTCCGGACAGGAGGGTTTAGGCCAAAGCCAAACGTCCCTCATCCTCTATTTCCAGCCATTCATTTGCTCATCACAATTTTTTCCTACATCATAAAATCAGTTTTTGGACACTACTGTCATTTATTACCCGTTCTTTTTTGTTTGTTAAAAAAAATAACACCTGTCGAGAACATGCCCACTTGCTCAGGTTACAAATTCATAAGTAAAAAAAAAATTTAAAAAGAAAAGAAATATATTTTGCTAAAAATAACAAACCTCTTTTTAGACACATGAAATGCCTTCAGCAACTTAGTACTGTGTGTTGATGTATTTCCTGTTGAAACAGGAAGTTGGGGCAGGACATGTTAAATTGCTTATCTTTCTTTATTTTAAAGTCCCCCGTAGTCAATCATTGTATCCCTTAAAACTCATCTTTGATCACCAAAATGACATATTTAAGCTTTTTGTTCCTTGAAAAAAAATATTTATGCCTTAAAATAGCTTGAATGCAACTCTACACTCTTGCCTCATTTTGTATACATGGTTCTATGAATATGCAAATGAGCCCCGCCTCCACTCACTCACACCAGCTCAGAGATCCACTTGTTGACGATCACATGTTGATCTGATTGGTTACAAGGTAGTTTGTGACGTCAGAAACACCAGCGATTTCAAACCGCGTTTTTGAGACTGTCTTTGGTTCACCGCAATTTTAACTTATGAATTCATTTTGACTTATGAATTTACACATGGTTTGTCTTAAAGCATATTAAAAACAACACACAGAAAGCTTCACATAACTGCTGGTCTAAGATCAGTTTTCTCAGAAATAATAGCATATTGGCGAAACAGAATTGCCAAGCGATCCAGGCGTATCTGCGTTTTGTAATTCAAAACGAAAACAAATATTCTCTTTTTGTGTAATCTGTATGAAAAGAGATATGTCAGTCGTTCATGTGTCAGCTCATTATCCGCTAATGTGAACGGCTACTGACAGCTGTATTCAAATTCTAATGATCTGAGGCGTTTCATGCAAACAGTGTCAACACCCACATCAATTTGATAAAATGCTTAAAGTTGAATCAGATTCATGTACTTTCAGTCGTCTTGGGATGCGGTGAGGAATAATCCTGGAATAAATGACCTCAGAAGAAGTTTCAGTTTCATTTTCATGGGCAATGGATTCAGCCGAGGATTGTGGAGGGTTAGTTCTTCATTCTTAAGTTCTTTATTCTAATCGCGATATGGACTAGAGTCTGTGAATATTAAACCACAAAAAGACTTTAAATATTAATCCTGCATGTTATGCGTGTCTCTGTGTGATTGAATGGCGCAGATGCACAGTTTTATTTACTACACGTACTTACATTAGTAAACAGTAAACTATTTTTACATGAACATGTACACATTGCCTAATTTGTTTTTTTTCCAAACTATATTGCTATAGTATATTGAGTGAAATCGAATGAAATATGTTGAAATAAAGTATAAGAAATGTATTAATATGCAAATTAACTTTTATATGCTCTATAATATAACATAAATACAAAATATAATCTGTTCCAGATGTAATATGAATGTTTAGACAAGACAAGTTTAGATCGTTAACTTTTTTTGAATAGATTATTAAGTGTTTACTGTAAAATAGCCAACTCCCACATCAATGAAGCTTTTGTTCGCATATTTCTGCTCATATGCTAAATATACAATATAAAATATAATATACACATTTTCTTCACATACTGTGCAATAATACATGCATGCATGAGATCAAAAAGATCATGTTTTCTGTTAAGTTTGGACATGTTCACTTACATATTTGAACCGGATTTGTTTCCAGGTATGACTGTAGAAATGTGCAAAATAATCCTTGTGTTACTGCATTTTTTACTAAAATGCAGTAATAGCCAAAAGACTTTAGTTAAGTCACAGCCATTTACAACGATTTGCTATTTGCTAGTCTAACATAAATAAACAAAAAAAACCAAAATGCTTTTAAAACATCCCTCTGTGCTTTATTGATTTCCTTTGTGCCATATGCCTCAAATGTGCCTGCTCTAAAATGTATGGCCATTTTATAAAGGATCCCACAATAAAACCCATTTAGCTTTGGCTGTGTCCTTCTCAACACGTGGCTTGTGCAATTATTTCCCCATCTTTTCCCAGTCTGTTCATTTGGTCACAGTGTCTGTGTGCCGTGAGCCAAACGTGATGAGTTTTATCATTACACTAATAGGTGAGGATGAAAATACGATGAAAGTGAGACATGACTCAGAGAGTTTGGCACTAACACCGTGGAACGGCAAGGCAATGACCAGTAAACAAATGCGACACTTTCAGGTCACATAACATGTTTGTGTGAGGAGAATGAGTACATTTGGAATGGCATGTTACCTTTTTGCAATATGCACTGTGCATGCTGTGCACACTATGCAAATAATCTGTATGAATATGCAAAATACCCAACTGACCAAAGAACATTTCCCAAAATAGGCAGTATACAAACAGAGCAGACTGCAGAATACAATCCCACAATCCAATAAACTCAAATTGAATTTAATTTCCATTGTCAAATTAACTGTTTTATTTGTTTTCAATCATAATTTTTATCTTTTGATGATTCAGTTCAGATTCAGAATTCACGATTTGTGATGTTCATTAATTAGTCAATTTCACTGCTGACTAAAATCATTTTAGTCAACAATAATAACATTTTAGCTCACAGTAATTAATTTTCAGCTCCCTAAAAATGTTTCAAGCAATTTTATGCTGTTCAAAAGCTTGGGGTCAGTAAGATTTTTTTTTATGTGATTGAAAGTCTCTTATGCTCACCAAGGCTGCATTTATTTGATCAAAAATACTGTAAAATAGTAACATTGTGAAATATTATTATTTTATTTTAAATGTAATTTATTAATGACAGCGAAGCTGAATTTCATTACTCCAGTCTTCAGTGTCACATGGTACTTCAGAAATTGCTCTGATTTGATGATTTGCCACTCAAGAAACATTTTTGTTTTTTATTATCATCAATGTTGAAAACAGTTGTGCTGCTTGAGTCTTTGATGAATAGAAAGTAAAAAAAAAACATTTAATATTAAAATACATTAAAATATATGTTGTATTATATTATATATTATAAGTTTGATTATATATAATATTAAATGTATGATTATAAATGTCTTTACTCTCACTTTGAATACATTTTTAATAAAAAAAAAAGACTGACCCCAAATTTTTGAAAGGTAGTGTATATCTTTAATTGTTTCACTTACACTGTAGATGGTCATCTTTATCTTTGACAAATTAAAAAACACTTCATAAATGAATGTTTTCGTTGGCAACTGAGTTGACAAGTCTAACTGCTTAATTCACTAAATTTTTTTAGCATTTTATTGCTACAAAAATAATAGTAGCTAGTAGTTAGATTGTAATAGTAGTAGTAAAACCATAATTTCCCCTTTCTACAACAACAACAAAAAAAATCAATGGGAAGAAGTTTCTTTTCCCTTTTAATGAGCCAATTAATTTTTTTATTCTAATACTATTTACAATAATACTGTATGACTGCATTTTTTTTTTTTGTATTAATCACACCAGATGAGAGCCACTGAGCTAGAAAAGAGATCATTTTGAGGAGTACTACCCATGAAAAACAGTGAGGAGAAAACCACAGCCTCCAAAAGGACTCTTTGAATGTTTAGTGATTCCTAACAGACACCACAACGCACCAGATCATCGGATCAACTATAAACACAGCGTTATTTTGCCCTACAATCTCAGGTCATTTCTGAGCACTGCAGAGCACAGGTCATTAAAAACACCCATGCTGTTTTGTATCTCACAACTCCTACTTTCAGCTGTAACCTTCTGTTGGCTGACACTTTCTGTGTGGGATTGAGATGTATGTGGTGTAAATTGGGCAACACATATTTGGATATTTAACAGACTAAGCTTAAACTTCCCTGTAAAAAAAAAAAAAAAAAACCCTGAAATAAATCCATTCTTTTTGAGCATGTTTGTGATGAACGGTATGTGAACCATTGTATTCTGTAAGTTTAGCCAAGAGATCTCAAAATATCTTAATTTATCGTCTTATTTTACATCTTTCATATGATGCTGCCATTATAGAGCAGTCAACTTTTCACAATCCAATCAATTCCTATAAAATGCCCAAATATACATCACATTCCCAAGTAAAATGTTGTTTCAGTGACTAGATTGGTGTCACTAGATGCTAGTTCCATAGAGTTGTGTTTAAAAATCACTTTACATCTTACAACCGTACACTAAATGGGATGATAAAGATTCAATCTAAAAAACTTTAAGAACACTGCAACTGTACCTGTTAGAGCACAGGAGAAAACTAACAGCTAAAATTTGCCTTCTAGAACCGAACTTCTCAAACCTGTCCTTGGGACCCCTGTACCACTGCATATTTTTAATGTCCCCCTCATCTAACACACCTGATTCAACTCATCAGCTCAATAGTAGAGACTTGCAAGACTTGAATTGGGTGTGCAAGAAAATGTGCAATGGTGAGGGGTCCCAAGAACAGGTCTGAGAAGCACTGTTCTAGAGCAGGAGTTCCCAAATTTTTCTATTTCAGGACCCAAGACAAGTATAATCTATCTCAAGACCCACCAAAATATTTGACAGTATACAGTAGAGTTGACAAAAAGCAATATCGCGATTTCTATGTAATATTCGTATATCGTGCAACCCTAGACTAAACTGTTTGTGTGTGTGTGTCATTCACTGAAACGCAAATTTAGCTGCAGCCAAGTGACTTTGCGCAACCCATCTTTTCCCACTCTGCGACCCACAAATGGGTCATGACCACAGTTTGAAAACCCCTGTTATAAACCTAGCTATTATGTTCCTTTTTAGAAAGAAATGATATCTGCGAGGATTTCCAGTCAGGATTTAGACCATATCATAGTACTGAGACTACTCTCATTAGAGTTACAAATGATTTGCGCTTATCATCTGATCGTGGTTGTATACTTAGTGTTACTCAAACTTAGTGCATTTGATATTATCGACCACAACAGTCTTTTAAATAGACTCGGAAATTATGTTGGCATTAGTGGAATTGCATTAGCATGGTTTAAATCATACTTATCTGACCGTTATCAGTTTATAGCAGTAAATGAAGAGATGTCTTAGCGATCAAAAGTTCAGTATGGTGTACCACAAGGCTCAGTACTAGGACCATTGCTGTTCACTCTGTACATGCAACCCTTGGGAGATATCATTAGGAAGCATGGGATTAGTTTTCACTGTTATGCTGATGATACTCAGCTCTATATTTCTTCACGCCCTGATGAAACTTACCAATTCACAAAATTAACGGAATGCATAGCTGATATAAAAAACTTGATGACTAGTAATTTTATACTACTTAATTCTGAAAAAACAGAGATTCTAATTTGTATAACACTTGATGGCTGCTCTGTCAAGTCCTCGCCATCAGTTAGGAACCTGGGTGTGCTCTTTGATACCAATATTTCATTTGAAAGTCATGTGTCTAGTAACTGTAAAACTGTCTTAAAAATATATCTAAATTACATCATATGCTCTCAATGACAAATGCGGAACAAATAGTTTGTGTGTTCATGACATCAAGGCTTGATTATTGTAATGCTATTATGGGTGGTTGCCCTGCACGCTTAATAAACAAACTACAGCTGGTCCAAAACGCAGCAGCTCGAGTTCTTACCAGAACCAGGAAGTATGACCATATTAGCCCGGTTCTGTCAACACTGCATTGGCTCTCTATTAAACATCGTATACATTTTAAAATATTGCTGATTATTTACAAAGCAATAAATGGTTTAGCTCCGCAGTACTTGAGCGAGCTCTTAACGCATTATAGTCCTTCACGTCAATTGCGATCTCAAAATTCCGGCCAGTTGATAATACCAAAACACATCTCTTTGGCCTAGCATACACATAACACATTATAGACTTCTATAATTCAACGTTAGGCTGCATAGATTAGGTCAGCCGGAACCGAGAACACTTCCCATAAATCCTGATGTACTTGTTGCATCATAAGAATGATGGTGTCTACGTTAATATTAGTCTCTCTGTTTATCCCAAGGTTTACCGCAGTCCGCCGGATCCAGGCCGTATCCAGATCTGATGAAGGACCTGCACCTGGACACAACGACAACACAGTCCTGAAGTGTCAACTAGGCTCTCCCCTGTGAAGGCCCCCTTCCCTTTCCTTTTACCTCTGTATAGATAAAACGTTGTCGTTTTATTTAAATTTTAAATTTTAGAATTTAAAATTTAGCTGCTGTAAAGCCAAAACAATCTCTGTTACTGTAATTTCCTAGCCTGGGTTTCCCCATGCTGCCTTGAGCGCAGCGAGATTTTATTCACACGGCTAGGCAGCCTGGATACCATGGACCAGATTTTCGCCTCAGCTAGGGAACCAATCACAGAACGGGGAGGGAGCAGCAAGACGATGACGACATCTATGCGACACACCAAAGCAGTTTGTTTATATCTATGGATCCAACATGACAGACGTAAAAATATATGCATATTTTTAGGAACACATCTACAAAAATATGCCTGTATTTCAAGTTGATAAAATAATTTAAAATCCACATCAGTTTATTTGTGCCCACGCGTCACGCCCTCCCAGGATCTATAACGTTACCTAGGCCACTTTCACTTTTAAAAATTCTTCATAACCGCGCGCGCGCGATCTGCTTGCAGTCGTCGAGATAGATGCTGAGGAGTTGAAGAATAGAATAGCTAGTGGAGATTGTAAAGTTGTCGACAATACGTCATCAAAAATCAAGTCCAGTGTGTGGGAGAAATGTGGAGTTATCTGAAGAAAATATTGTGAAAGGCTTTGCTGCAAACATTTTCGTGTTGGATAGCCGCAAATGTGGAACTTCATCCCTGAGGAAGCACGCAGATAACTGTGGTAAGAAAGCAGTTCTATCGAACGGTATTTTTCATATTTAACACTATGTGTGGTGTGCAGGGCGTGTTTGAACCCAAAATGGTCAGATGTAGCTGCTAGGCTAGACGAAATTGCGTGGCATATAGTGTTGTAGCCGCGTCTGTTCGACTGGTAAAATGTTAGGCTACTCAGTTTTGTGGTAATGTTAGCCATGTTCTTCATGCATCGGCCTTTTGACAGCTTCGGCATGAAGTTGTCCTTGTGTTAATTGTCGTGTAATAACTTCTGTATGACCTGGCAATAAACATTTTTGTAGGTGTGTCTATAATGTTATAGTCTAAACTGATTTTATTTCGGGTGCGGGTCGGGTGTCGGTTCTATTTTATGCGGGTCGGGTGCAGATTTTAATTAGTGCTGCTGTCGGAAAACGAGTCGGGTGCGGTTTTAAGCACTGCGGGTATGGGCGGGTGCGGATCTACAAAATCGGACCCGTGCAGGACTCTGGTGTACACATAAATCTCTGACCCATCGTCATCTTCTTCGTTGAATATCTGTCGCTCTACATACGTCATCTGGTATAATTGAAACGATTGGCTATGAGCTATGTACAGGCGCATTTGATAGACATTTGTAGCGCCCAATAAACTGCTCTGGGCATTCGTAAACCACGCCTCAAATACGAGAAAATGCACATGTGGTTCCCAGACCACGTCTCAAAGAGAAAGAGGTCTGACGTTAGCCAGGCTAGTAATTTCCTATTATCACTGAAAAACTGCTTTGAAACAATTCATATTGTTAAAAGCGCTATATAAATGAAGGTGACTTGACTTGACTATTATCAACTCTTGCACCTGGGCAGCTCTTAAAACAGCTAACATATGGACAGTTTACGCTCTCATAAAGACAGCTGCAAATGTCTAAGACGTGAGCTAGAGTCCGTAAATAGAAAATTAAGAAGACAAATCATATTTAAATAAGTCCTCTTGCAGAAAACTAAAAGCACCATCAAAACAAAGCATTAAGTACATTGACAAAACAATAGAAAACCATACATATAATTCATGAGCATAATGTTGGAAGTAGAACAGCTGGGCTCAATTACGCTGGCCTTGATCTCTGGAGAAACAGCAAGCTGAATGAAGCTTTTGGCTCCAAGCAAGAACAGAAATCTACAGCTAAAGCCTGTTCTGTTGTTAATATTTAAAGGTGTGCAAATAAAGGCTAATTCTAAAATTCTAACATGGCATTTCCCAACCCCAGCGGTGATAGCATATTAAAAAGCTCTGAGTGGTTTAGTTATGATCATTTGAAGTTTAATATTAGTTTAGACTGTGATAAAGAAAAATCAGGTACGTTTAGAACTTTAAAAGTGTATTAATAGTTTGTAAAATGTTTCTACTTTTTCCCAGTGCTGTGCTTCTATTTATTTTTTTGCACTTCTTTCAGTTTTTGCATACCATGGTGCATATTGTACTTTTCACACAGAATTTGAAAAATGCAAAAACATACAATAATAATAATAAGAAGAAATATTATAATTATTTGCCACCTACACTGTAAAATTTTTTATTAATTAATAAATTATGACAACATATGTTTTAACTAATCAAAATAGGTTAAGCAATTTTCAACTTTTTTCATAAGTTATACAAGATTCAGGTCATTATTTAAGTAAGTTTAATGTAATTTAAGTTGAAATGACTTAAACATTCAAGTTGTTTGTACTTAAAAATTTAAGGCAGCGACTTTTTTTACAGTGTAGCACCAATTCTGATAAAATTTAGAACACATCTTCATTCAGACACCATGTACGAACATGCCCATTTTCATAACAGTCAGCCATTTTCATTTAGAGTGCCTCCTA
This sequence comes from Vimba vimba, assembly GCA_022828995.1. Taxonomy (NCBI): domain Eukaryota; kingdom Metazoa; phylum Chordata; class Actinopteri; order Cypriniformes; family Leuciscidae; genus Vimba; species Vimba vimba. Next base: position 8,844,546 of record CM040841.1, read on the forward strand.
TGGACAGAATTTAATGTAACTACTGTATATTGCATATAATCACTATAAACTCACAGCCTACCTCCAACAGTATACACACTTTGAAGTATGTGTTATATAAATACAGGAATCATTATGAAACATAAATTCCTTGTTATTGTATCACCGCAGTATGTTTTTGTGAGACTAAGACGAAAAATAAATTGAAAAAGGGCTTGAAGGAATAAAGTGCATTCAGGCTAACAATGCCCATCAAAGAGATTGTCTAAAATACAAAACTTTAAAGATGAAAGTGTAAATCAAGAATGCCAATATCAATTGGGGCCACGTCTGCAGCAGGATGAAAGCAGTGTGAAGGACACAGTCGAACCCTCTTGAGCGTTTTCCATGATGTATTGATCATTAAGCTAATCGCGATAGTCTTTCACCAGCAGAAGGGAAATTGTTCAACTGGATGAGTTCTCAAAAGACTGTCCAGTGGGAAAATCAGTTATAATGAAGAAAACAAACAAGTTATGAAACAATGTTGCATTGTTATTTTACCAGTCAATAATGAATTAATAAAAAAAGTTCCATGACCCTTGAGGTTTTTAAAAAAAAAAAAAATGTTTTTTTATTGATGCCTCCCAATTCGCATACCCTAAAACTATGTACTCTTTTTGTGAAGAAAAAATGTGTTCTTTTGAGTGTATAGCAGAAGAGCAGGCACGTTTTGAGACATTCTGTTGCATCATAAAGTTGCATTTTGAAACCCACAGCCAACATTTTCTTTTGCCCACTTTTTATTGGCATTGATGGTTCCATGAAGAACCTTTAACATACATGGAGCCTTCCCATTGCACAATAGAAGTTTTTTAAGGTTATTAACATTTCACACTAAGAAAAAAAGGTTCTTTTAAGAACTATTCACAGAAAGGTTCTTCTATTGCATCAATACAAAAAAACATTACCTTTTGGGACCATTATTTTTAAGAGTGTTCTTAATACCACTTGCCTCTGACTAGCAATAGCTATTTAAATTGTGTATTTAATATTTAATATAATATAGTGATCTGTTATCAGAGGTAACTGTCTAAGTTATGCATTTCAGAAATGTACATAAAATCACAGTTAGCGAGAAATGTGAATTTAAACAATGTAATAATTTGAGGCAGAAACAATGAACCCATTGAAGTAATGAATACTTGTTTGTTAACTAATGATTATCACATTTAGAAAAATGTAGCATTGATCCAGAATGTGATCAACCATAGATTCCTTTTCCAATAGATAAGACATCAACACAAAAAAAGAAAATAATGTTCATCAAACCACTTCATAGGGTCTTTCAACTACAGTTTTCATTGGGCTTGAGGTATTAGAGCACCTCAATATCAAACACACATACGCATACACACGCACATGCAATCTGTCCACCGCCATGGCATATGTTGACTATTAGTCATCAGCACCACCTCTGAGGGCGTCCCATCTATGAGAACACCGTTCCATGCTTGCTTCTATCCCGCAAAGCCAGCAGGTACAAAAAAACAATTAACATTCATAAACAGAACAACAGCACTTGCAAAGGACAGCTGGTGGTGCTGTCATTTAGTGGGAGGCTTGGACCCCTTTTTCCATTTATAACAATAGAAAAGTGTCTGCAGTCCATTTGTAGTCTCGGACAAAGGGGCTAAGAGGGTGAGCGGGGGAAATCGATGCTTTTGCAGGGGAGATCAATCATGGGGCCGGCAGGCTGATAAAAATCAATGTGAAGTGAGGGCCATGGGTTGTTTTTCAATAGGAGACAGTGCATTATGAACTGCAAACATAGAGACAGTAACCAGGGTGGACTAGCTTGCTTCTCAGGAGAGAGCCTGCAATGACTTCTGAATCTGGGGTGTAAGCCAGAGACGGTTTTGGAGTCAGATGGCATCCTTACAGACCACCCATAGTCTGTTCACTGACACATACTGCAAACAAAAATGGCTGTACAATTAGCAACTAGCATACACAAACATGCAAATAGGGCCTGTGCATGTTCATCTGTGTTATCTCTACAGTTGTTCATGGACAGACACCGGTGTCCTATTAGTTTTATCCAAGCTGGTCTATTATTGTGGTATTTCAATTTCCCACATTTAAACAATACCTTATAATTGAACAGTCGCAAGTCACTATGTCAGTCAGATTGTTTCTTCACACAAAATGGATGAAAATTCATGCTGATAGTCTCTGAGACAACTGTTTATTAGAATACACAAATACAGTTCTCCTGTGGGGAAAATCAAGCTTTTAATGTTGTTTATATGTCTGTGTGGTGTTTTTAATATGCTTTAAGACAAACCATGTGTAAATTCATAAGTCAACACCATTGCTGAGTATTTTCTCTTTAAAACTGCAGTGAAACAAAGACAGTCTCAAAAACACAGTTTGAAATCGCTGGTGTTTCTGACGTCACAAACGACCTTGTAACCAATCAGGCCAACGTGTGATCGTCAACAAGTGGATCTCTGAGCTGGAGTGAGTGAGTGGAGGCAGGGCTAATTTGCATATTCATAGAACTGCGTATACTAAATGAGTCATGGGTGTAGAGTTATATTCAAGCTACTTTAAGGCATGAATAATTTTTTCTCAAGGAAAAGAACGCTTAAATATGTACTTTAAACAAGTCAGTTCACTCGGCGGCCATTTTGTTTATGCCCCCAGACAGCTATTTCTAGTCTAAGAACAGCATTTACTTGAATGTGGAAATATGGACATCTTCAAAAGTCTTTGTCATACGTACACTGCAAAAATTCTTTTGAGCATTAGTTGTTTGTTTTCAAGTAATTTTAAGTTGTTTTTTCTTTCAACTTAGCATGTTAAGTTTTCATTGCCTCAACTAGTTTGTAAGTTGAACGACAGATCAAACGATAGACGCTGGTTCGTCAGCCATCTCCTGCGCAAATAATTTTCACAATTGTCAAATTTGGTAAGTAAATGTTTTGTTCTTATTGGTTTAAAAACTTCAAAGCAAAAATACCACTTTGTTGTATAGTTTATGTTTCAACAGGAAACGACTCAATTTCAATGGAGTTTTGGGTTAGCATGTTGCTAAGCTGACTGCACGTGACTGAAAGAAACATAAGCACTTTTCACACAGCGCGATGATTGCCAGAACGCCTTCTGTGTGAACGCAAACACGACCCGGGATTGATGCCGGCATCGATGCCGGGTTGGGGACCTAGTAACATTGCCGTGTTCAGTCCCGGAACGTGCGCTGTGTGAACAAAAGGCGCAATAATGCCGTGTCGTAGTGATGACGCTGAAGCTGGGATCGTTCGCCAGCTGTGAAACGGTACGTAATGCGCAAGTTTATGATCGAATCAGAGAAAAAAATGCACAAGCGTGGTTTAAGACGAACTTAAGACGCTGCTGAGACATTCCAAGTCACATCGATGTCACGTGTCTTTACGTGACATCGTAAAGTCTCTTTGTCTCTGATTCCGGAAAATCACTGGCAGTGTGAATGAACCAAAATCAAACGAACACGGGTCAAATCCAGGATCACTTTATCCGTGTATTTTCCGGAATCTCTGTGTGAAAGGGGCTATAAAAACACATCTCCCACTGTTACATTATATATGGATTATACAAAACTATTTTAAGTTTTTCCTCTCAGTATTCTTATTGAATAATTCAATATATTTTTATATTTATGACATTTTTCTTGTCTCCATGTAAGATTTATTGTTTTACTGAGCATATGATGCTGTGAAAGCAAGGTATTGTAGGAGTAAGGAAGTCAACCTTTTGGAAATGCCTTCGCAATGTAAGCGCGTCTGCGATGTTGCCTCCGTAGGCAACTAACTAGGTCTTGCAACAGAGTAACTGTATCGCCTTACCTTGAGCTCTAAAATGATTCAGGTGTTGAAAAAAATTGTGGTTAACCTACATGTGGTATTTGTTGAGATGGTTCAGAGATCAAGAACTTAGTGGTAGACTGCAGAGTAACTAAGATACTCAAAGTTGAGTTTAAGACAAGACAAGTCTGAAAAGTCAAGAATATAAGGTGGACTGAAAATGATAATTCAGTAACCGGGGATGCATTCTGCCTGACAACTTGAACTGAAGGTGAAAAACAAATCCAGAGATAGAAGCAAGAGGTGGAGGTGGACACTGATTATGCTATGACTTTGTGTGGGTGGACAAGAAATGCAAGCAACCAATGCCATTTCCCAGACACATATTGCATGATTGAGGTGTAATTTAGGTGGAACAAACTGTGTGGCAATAGTTCAGGGTTTATTAAATATTTAAAAATAAATAATCACATTTAATAATAGTATTTCATTTAATATTAAGGTTTGGGGGTCTTTAAATAACGCAATTACTAAATCTCTGTAAAATGACACATATTTTATTAATGTAGCTCACAGGCGAGATATAATTGCATATAACGCATAATCAAAAAGATTTAGTATGAGCAGTTAAAAGAGTAGCAATCCGCAAATGTTGTTCAGTAGTGAGACAAAACAAAAGAAAAAAATGTAACAATGAGAAACATGCTTTCTTTGAAATGTAAGGGAAAAACATGAAAGCATGCAGCTGTCCCACAGGAATGAAAGACAATGCAGACCTTAAAAACATGCATGCAACGGCAGAGCAAAGGAGCGAGGGAAAAATAAACGATTAAACTGAGATTTTCACATCAATTATTCATCATGCTGAAGGCCTCAGTGCTGCAAGGCTGCCAAATCTCATGTCAACGTTTCTTTGCCTGGTACTTCAAACAAGTGAGACTACCAGAAAAAAATATCCTTTACTATTTTAGTATCTTTAGAGAGCTTTTTTTATTTTCTGCTCTTGTTAAACTTTCCTGGATAAGGCAATGGTGTTAAATCATTAGCATCTCCAGCTCTGTGTGTGGTTGTTCAATCTATTGACTTTGGTCATGCTGAAAGATAACAAATACGGTGTGTATAGTCTTAATAGCTATATAAGTAATCTATAATAAAAGTAGCTCTAAACCTTATACTAAATGAGACAAGGGTGTAGAGTTACATTCAAGCTATTTTAAGGAATTAACCTTTAAATATGTGATTTTGGTGATTAAATGTGAGTTTTAAGGGATAAAATGATTGACTATATGGCGACTTTAAGCAACACAACTGTTTCCAACACTGATAATGCTACTAATATTACTTAAGCAGCAAATCAGCATATTGGAATGATATTTTGAATTAGATGAATTAGAATATCTTGTGACACTGGAGTAATGATGCTGAAAATTCAGCTTTGCATCACAGGAAAAAAATCCATTTTAAAATATTTTAAAATAAAAAAATTGTTAAATTGCAACAATATAACTGATTTTTTTTTTTTTTTTTTTTTTTTAAATCAAATAAAAGCACTGAGCAAAATATACTTCTTTCAAAAACCTTTCTTACCTAACCTTTGCTTAAGCTTTTGAACTTAAAACTTGTTAAAGCTTTTGAACAGTATTGTACTTGTACCAATACTTGGAAGACAGTGTAACTATCCTGGACATTTCAGTTATGGCACATTAGCTTAAAACAAGCTCTTGTAAAGACTCTTCACATCTCTGACAGAGTCATCACCAAAGCTTGAGCCTTAATCATTGACCTTGTCCTCTGGCTAAGCCTGAGAACCTCTTCAGAGAAGGCAGAGCCCATGAGGATCCCCCCACCAGGGCCCTAAAGTAAATTGGTTTCAGTGCCTCAATCCCGTCCTCATTCTGGTCATGAATTAGAGGAGGAATAGGGCTATCTGGGGTGCCTGCAAGCCACCGAGCTTTCATACACAGCATAGTTTGACACGAGAGCTGCCTTCTCTGTCCCCCAAGAACCTCCTGGACGACCTGTGCTGTCCTTCCCTGGGTTTAGCCCATTAGCCGCAGGGTTTATGAAGCACGGAATGAAGAACGAGTCTGAATCACGAGGAGCCGATCAGCCCGGGGGTCCAATGCATTCTGTGACCTTTGAAATAACCCCCAGTAAGGGGTCAATCAGAGCCAGTGACATCTCCCAATTCCTCATTCTTGCTGATAAATTGGAGACTTCAGTATAAACAGATGGGATAAAGGAATATAGGGCACCTAAGACGCAGAAATATTTTCAGAGCAAAAGAATGAACGAGAAAGAGGGGGTCATTGGTTTGCTGTCATTGGTTAAAGCACTCCAATCTTCTCAAATCACTTCTTTAGAATGAATCAGTTATTCCTAGATCTACTACTAGAGTGCAGCGGAAAAATCTTTTTCTGCCCTGTGGCATGTGGGTTTGTGTAGAAAGAAGATTGCATCAGATGCTGAGATAGATCCGTCACCATAGTGCTTTTGAGTTAACTGGGGTGGAACGCACATGCAAGACATATTACAAATTTGAACATCTAAAATATAGCTTTTATGTTTGTTAAAGGCCCTCATGTTATGCAATTTAAAAACTGAGGTGCTGTTGAAAATGTTGCCCCGCTCTGGTTTCCTCAACAATCTACTTCCAAATTTTTAAAACAATGTTTAATATTTTGATGACTTGTCCACCTAAATTATCCCAAATGTTTCCAACAATGTTTAAATCCTGCAGAGATTTTAACCAGTGTAATGGCCTGTGACATCATATCCACGTTACCCTTGAATTTCCGTATTTTTACTTCCATAGAAACCATGAAGACGCTTTAATATATTATGCGTTTTATTAGACAGGTAAGCAACTGTTTGGATACTTTTATCGACAAAACTCATCATTGTTATATAGTTAAACACGGTTAGTCTCATTGATTGTATCTCTTGTTTTCTTGATTTAGCTTCCACAAGTTACGTGTTTGTATCATGACTCAGAGACTATTTTGTCAAATGGCTAACAGCACAATCAGAAAGAGCTTTATTTGTAGTAACCGTAATACAGCATTTTCTCCACTATACAATATTTTAAAATGAATTGCATGCCATTTAGCAACAAGTCATCTAGCTGTTACTAAAATGATATTCTAATATCGATCTAGCTTACTGCAGTGTGCAACAAGTGTCTCATAGCAAACGCACAGAGTAACGATAACAACTTTCAACACACTCAAACGTATTTAGCAGGATTGTTTTGACCAAGTAAAACAGCGCTGCATTACACAATTTTAATTCGTCAAATAAAGTGACCTGTACGAGTAGTAATTCAGCACTTGCAGCTGTTTTATTAGAATAAAATAAAATAATGTGAATTTAAGTGATTAAACATAACTGTAACAAAGTTCAAGTTCAGTTCAAGTTCAGGGAAGAAGGAACTCAGACGTTAAACGTAAGTTTAATCGTAAACTAAACAACAAAACACAAGCGGACGACTGCGGCATTTAAGCACAATAAAATGTAAAAACTCTCCAAGCTCTCAACTCCGCCCCGCTTCATATCACAGTAACTTTAATAAACCTTAAATACATTTCTGCCTGAGTCCCATCGGACTGCTTTCCATCAGCCGTGGAGATGAAGACGACAACTCCCATGATTCCACGCTCATTCACGGCATCATCACCAAGCTGCGCCTTTGTTATTGTATTAAAAAAGCAACCTCTAGTGGCGAAACTTACATTATGTGCCTTTAATTTGAGCTGGAAACTGCAGTGAACTGTAAGAATAGGTGCATTTTTGGAGTCTTGTAGAAATGTATATATAGAGGCACATTTTTACAATGAGCCTAGGTTGTTAATACCTTATATCTTTATACTTTTTACTACCCTTTTCCAAGTCCGTTTCAAATTATTTAAGACATCATTTTAAATCTCTATCCACAAAAAAAACACAATTTAAACAATTACATTTAAACAAAGCCTATTGAACCCCCATGACCTAATTATCCTCTTTCCCACAGCACAGCTATTAAAATGTAGTTTTTGAGCATTTAGGCAATTAGTAAGACCTATTGGTATATATGTAAAGCTCATTAAGAGGTGTCTCTTGGCCCCATATGAGCCTTATTGACCTTACAGCAGACAGGCTCAGATATTGATTTAACACGTCATCTGTGCTGGCCAAAACTATATTGACTGCATGGTTGCCTTTAACCGCCACTGACGATGATTGACTAACTACTTTTACAGCAGTGTGCTTGAGGAAGACTGCCTGCTTACAGCAAAGGGCAACCTAAAAGCATAAGTTTATTAATTGGTCGGGCTGGAGCTGGAAACATCGGTCAATGCCAGAGTGACAGATGGTGTGGCAGGCCACCCCATTGCCCGTAAAGCATAAGCAAGGCTGAAGAGCTTTATTTTTATGCCAACAAGTTTTAACAGTCAAGCCCAAAATATTCACTGCAAAAAGCTTTGAGTGGGTGAAAAGACACCAAAGTAATTAAAATCTGGTAAACCCTGACCATCAGCTTCCATTTCAGGAAATCACCTGAAATTCTCTCAACAGAACCAATGATTTGCCTACGTAATGCACACAACCGTAGACATGTTGCACAAGGACATGAAAAACTGGGAGAAATGAGTGATTGTGATTTGGTTGTAGTGACAGTGTAAGAGTTTTGTGTGGGGTGACATTAAAGGATTAGTCTCTGGACTCGAACCCTAGAAGAAAAAGACTCATCAACCATCTCCCTTGTGCCCTTGAGGAAGGTGCATTTTGGTCCAGATGGATGGTGTCCAAGGAGATCTATATTACCTAGAGAAAGCAATCCATTAGGATAGTTGCTTAGCTTCTGTGGAAGTACTTTCCAAAGTATGAGATTCAAAAATATATAGTAACATATAAGTAAAGTATAGTAAATCATGTGATCTTGTCATGCCCAAAATGTATAGCTTCTATGTTCGACAATCTTTTAGTATTACTGTGAAGGATGCTAAAAATAAAAAAAAAGGGTTGTGGGTTAAGTCCCAACTATTAGGTAACCCATAATCTGAGGATTTAGTTTGGGGTGTCGGATGTCATGCAGAGTTTAGCTCCAACCCTAATTAAACACAGCTGAACCAGGTAATCAAGGAATTTATAAGTGCTAGAATCTTTCAAGCAGGTGTGTTGGAGCTAAACTCTGCAGGACGTTGGCACTCCAAGGGTCCTATTTTAACGATCTGAAACGCAAGTATCAAACGCGAAACGCAAGGCTGTTGGCGGGTCTCGGGCACTGTTGCTATTATGCTAGCGGGATAAATGACTCTTGCGCCCGACGCAAATCTAAAATGGGTTGGTCTGAAGTAGCTACATTACTCATATGTGTGGTTTGGGCGTAATTTGAAATAAACCAATCAGAGCGTCATCTCACATTCCCTTTAAGAGCAGGTGCCTTTGTTCCATGGCGGATTGCTATTATAACGGCGGATTTGCCAGGCGCACGCAACTTACATGATGGTAAAGGTGATTTCGCAGTCTTCAGAATTTTGTCTTGACGGACAATCCACTTTGTCAGGTGTCCCTATATATGTGTCTTGCCAGTATTTGTCAAACAGGTTTGATCCGTCATTACTACAATTAGCCTGAATAATTTGGGTAAAGGTAGATTTATGCCTATTTTTTCAAATCTTCATGGACACCACAATGATTTCCCTCATGTGGAATATTTTTCCTTGTAATTATGAATGGTTTGCAAAAATGGGAACTGCTGCGTCTGTGTAGATGAGAGAAGCAAAGTGTATGCGCGTTGTGCACACGCTACATTATGGCCAAGCACGCGCCCTTAAAATAGCATCTGAACGCGCCACTGAAAACGCGCCACTGACTTTAGACTAGGTTTTTCCTGGTCAGTGGCGGAATTGTTTTCTGGAACTGCAAAATAGCACCAGGGAACGTCTGCGCCGAAACACGACCCCTCTTTTCGCTGAACCACCCCGGGAGCGCGAGTTCATTCCCTAATTTACCGACGTGCGTCTGTGGAGGGAAAAGTCCGCTGTGCGTCGGGTGCAAAATAGGAATGATACATGCGTCGGTGTACAAAGTCAATTGCGCTGGGTGCAAGATAGGGCCCCAAGAGTGCTTTGATCTTCCTTTAATCTCTACCTTGAGATAAACATTCTTCCAACTTGAACGCCTACACCTTGTCTTGAGGACAAATCTGAGTACATTACCTCAAGTTTCCTAGCTGCTTCTCTCCCATGTAAATCTTGACTTTCAGATTAATTTGTTCTTTCTTGACTCCCTGCATCTCCACTGCCTCTGCAGCCATAAATATTGTAGGAACTGCTTGTGAACCAGGAGACCACCCTACACCACAAATTCTGGTTGTGGTAGACATTTAAATGATCAGCGCCTAAGTGGACTATTATTTCTTCAAGAGCCCAGTGGCATCATCAACCATTAACAATTGCATGGATTTGTAGGCAATTATAAGAAGACAGTGGCCACAGACTGAGTGGAACTATTGTCCATTTGCCTGGAGACAACAAACCAACTTTGTTCTGTTGGGGTGTATAAGGTTTATCCAGTACTCGACAAAGTGAGTAGCTCTTCAGATGTCTTGTTGTGACAGATATTGACAGAAACGCTGAGCTCATGTACAAGGTCTCACCTGAAAGAAGTCCTCAGGGTCATTAAAATGGATGATCACCACAACTGACCTCCAATCCAGCACTGTCACAGTGCTGCCACATCAACCCTTGGAGATATTTTCAAAGGCAAGAGTAAGGTCAAAAGAGTAGAACAGATTTATAGTGTCATCATTTACCCTCGTCCTTCCAAACCTGCATTACCTTCTTTCATCTGCAAAAGCCAAAAGGAGAAACAAATGCTCCTGCTCTATTCCTTACAAGGGAACCATATAGTGACCATCCACTGTCAAGCTCCAAGAGGAAGGGAGTAAAACACACAAAGTCATAAAGACTACCCTCATGACACTTCTTTTATTCACTCCTTTTGTGTTCCACTGAAGAAATAAAGTGATATGGGGAACAGCAGTGGTGTGGGAAATTTACAGAACTTTCATTTTTGGGCGAACTATTCCTTTAAAATGATGTGTTATAAAAAAATTGCGAGCTATTCAAAGAAGTCTAAAGGAAGAGAAGCCTTTGAGTTGAGGGGAATTGGGAGAATGTAACTAAACGAGTATACACATATAGGCAAAGCTATTAATTAGCTCTCAGGCAAGCTTGTAAATCACTACATCCTTAAATTACTGTATATAAAAAAAAAAGTATTTCCCTCTAATTCAGTCTCTGGTGTGCTCTGAAATGGAGTCCACATGTCTCTGATATTTTACATTCAAATCTGTCATTTTAGATATCACAGAATTTCTGATGGCCTGTCAGGACACACATGGTACAGCTTGAAGAATTTTGTTGGACTATGAGAACAAAGATTGTCTAATAACGTATGAGATATATAGAGAGAGTCCAAAAGAGTCCAACACATCCCCCCACACACAAAAACAATACCCTGTTCTCTTTACCTTGAGTCTATGTTATTGGCGTAAGGTTGGAAATGTTCTCACAGCACAGCAGTGTACAGAGTATTATGTGTGTTACCATGGAAACCAGTATCTGATTCGATGCTATAGAGCCTACAGTGCTTTGCTAAAGGATTAGTAATATTAATTAATTTGTATACAAATTTACAACAAAAATGTAATGTGCCATTGGTTTGAGTCACATCTACAGGTGCACTGTAATTAGAATTGAATAGATTAGTAAATTAATTAAATCTAAGCGAAAAAACATCAATGGACAAATTCAAACTTACTAAATATTAGACTAAAAGTGCCATAGGACTAAATGTTTGCAAATACAGTATGCAGTTAACCGGTTTGCTATTTTAACAGTGGAATAAAATGTGCCAATTATTACTGTATATTAAATTGTAATATATTAAACAGTTATGTTAGTTATACAATATTTTTGTTTGTAATATTTTTAGAAGACATTTAAAAATGTTTTATGCAGTACCATCATGTACTCATCTTCATGTACATTTACAAAAATATTTAAGTTAGTCTGAAAAATATTTACTGTATGAAGTTATGAAAGCAGATGAACTCTGTACACCTATTTCAATTATTAAAAAAATATAATCAAAGAAATGTATTAATATTCTGAAGGTGAACATTGTATTATTAAATTATGAATTCTAACTAAACACTTTTCAAACTTCTGGTCATAACTCTACATCATTCTTAATCTTCTGACTGAAAGAAAACTGCTTAAGGACAAACTTGTTCGTGTAGAGGCAGTGTGTGACATTGAGATTATGAAGCAGAACTAAACAGCAGTAATGTATTCACAGCACAGCACAGCAATGATAGATTTATCTCCACACACATAAATCACTCCACCAGCACAGCATCTGTCACAGACTCTCTGTTTGTCCACATCATCTTCTGCAATCTCCATTCCATTATGACTTGATAAATCCTTCCCTCACAGCTTTAAAGCCATAGAATTAAAAAACCTATGCTGTGGTTTGTAAAACGCAATTTGCTTTTGAGTGTTGACATATTTCCTATCAAAACAGGATTCATAAATCCTACAAATTAAAGGAATAGTTCACTCAAAAATTAAAATTATCCCATCATTTACTCATCCTTAAGCCATCCTAGGTGTATTCGACTTTCTTCTTTCAGCCGAAAACAATAGGAGATACACTATATTGACAAAAGTTTTGGGACGTCTGCCTTTACATGCACATGAACTTTAATGACATTCCATTTTTAATCCATAGGATTTAATATGGAGATGGCCCACCCTTTGTAGCTGTAACAGCTTCAAATCTTCTGGGAAAGGATTTTCATGAGGTTTAGGAGTGTGTTTATGGGAATTTTTGACTCTCTCGTGAACGCACGTACGGGTGTTGCCAGAAGCCAGTGGTTATAGTTTATAAAGTTTTAAATATGAATAATTTGCTTTCAAAAACCCATCACTTCACTTCAGAAGACATTTATGCGAGACACGGCAGGCAAAAACATCGGGGGTTTTTTTACAGGTCAATTTTGAGATTTTTGGATATTTGTCTTCAATAACATATCTTCTTTCAGACTTGTGTTGAAAAAAAGTCCGAAATACACATTTAGGTCTTTATTTTATTACACTTTGTCTGTTTGCGTCTGTAGATTTCTCATAAATTCAACAAAAGTTTGCGTTCTAAATCAACATGCTGCTCTGCGATCTCTGTCTGCTCTCTGTCATCACAAGCACCGTTAGGAAGCTCTCTCTCTTGTGTACAATCCTGTCGGATCCAAATATGGTCATCTCCTTTTTATCAGCAACCAATCATGAAAGTAAAAGGGCTGAATGCGCAATCTCATTGGCTGATGAAAAATCTTCAAAGCCCATTTTCTCAAAATGACTTTTCTCTCATACTCCAAGTCCGAAATCTCTTCAGTAGCACCTATATACACCAAACTTTCCAGACTTGTACCTAGTTATATTATGAAGACATTTACAGAGGGATTTGTAAATATATTATTCCTAGCCTGATTTATATAACATTTTATTCCAAAAAACATGGCGAAAATCATTTTTTTAAGGCTATTGACAGTATTTTCTGATTTACAGGATAACAAAAGTAGATATCCATAAATCCCTCTGTAATTATTTTCCAATCTAATATGTGAACACAATGAAAAAATAATTTTTAACCTGGCTTTATCCAATACTCAGATATCGTTTTTTAAAATATATGCAAATTAGTGCATATTTGATTAGATATTGCCTGATTTGCATGTTTAAACATTAAATTACAGAAAACTTGTAATACATTTTTTTCTCATCTGAATGTAGGTCATCAACTGGGAAAGTTTCATGGTGATATCTGCTAGTTAAAAATTGTACCCTGTTCACCTGTAGCGTCTCGCCTTAACCCACTGGAGTCGTATGGGTTACTTTTATGATGGATGGATGTGCTTTTTGTAGCTTCAAAAACTCGGGCACTATTCAATGCCATTACAAAGCTGGGAAGAGGGATATTATTTAACATACACTATATTGCCAAAAGTATTGGGACACCCCTCCAAATCATCGAATGGCCACAGTTGTATAAAATCAAGCACCTAGGCATGCAGACGCTTCTACAAACATTTGTGAAAGAATGGGTCTCTCTCAGGAGCTCAGAGAATTCAAGTGTGGTACCGTTAGAGGTTGCCACCTGTGCAATAAGTCCATTGGTGAAATTTCCTCTATTATTGGGACTATTCAATGCCATTATTAAGCTTGGAAGAGCCAGGATATTATTTAATATATCTCAGACTAGTGTTCGGCTGAAAGCAGAAAGTCATATACACCTAGGATGGTTTGAGGGTGAGTAAATTATGGGATAATTCTCATTTTTGGGTGAACTATTCCTTTACTTTTTGTCAACCTGTACACTAGCATATAACTTCAAAGCTAGCAGATATGGACTAAAAGTCACAAAAATCTCTTTTTGCTTAGTTAATATTGATATATGGCCGTGCAAACTGATTTCATTTGACACTGAGGGTTTATTGGTCTGGTAATGTGGAGAGCATTTGGACTAGCTTGTGTGTGACACTGTGCTTGAGATGAAAGGTGCTAAAAGCCAGGCCCCTCTGTGCTGTGGGAGGAACGGAAATGCAGCGAAGGCTCTTTTGAGAAACATCTTGGATAAGTCCATCAATCATTTAAGCCAGTATGAACTGTATCATATTCCCGACAGTATATTCTCATCTTTTAGAGGTTGAAATGACCTGATATGTCCTTAGTAAGTGAAATAAAGTCAACTTTTTTTAAGGATGCATCCATGTACTAAAAGAGCTTCTTGCAAAAAGTGGAGTGCAATTCTTATTTTCACAAACAGAAACAGTTCAACATCGACCCCAGCATGGTTGACATTCCTTTTGCTGAAATTAAAGGGATAGTTCACTTTGAAATTAATTTTTGATATGTTTTAGCTTACCTCAAGGGCATCCAAGATGTAGGTGTCTTTGTTTCCGCAGTAGTTTCACTGTCTCAAAACACAAGCACAGAGTCCAAATTAAAACAATTCCCCATCGTCCAAATGAAACAATTCCCCATCATAAGTACACATTGATGGCCTAAGACACGAAACGAGCGGTTTGTGTGAGAAAACGAACAGTATTTATATCGTTGTTATCTCTTGAGAACAGCACACGTCCAAATGATCTGAGGGCGCGGGCGGGTATAGATATATACATATATACATAGATGTCGCCTTGGCTACTGCAGTTCATTGGAACGAAACCGTAGCCAAGGCGGCATCTATGTATATATCTATACCCGCCCGCGCCCTCAGATCATTTGGACGTGTGCTGTTTTCAAGAGATAACAACCATATAAATCCTGTTCGTTTTCTCACACAAACCGCTCGTTTCGTGTCTTAGGCCATCAATGTGTACTTATGATGGGGAATTGTTTCATTTGGACGATGGGGAATTGTTTTAATTTGGACTCTGTGCTTGTGTTTTGAGACAGTGACCATAGACCTGCATTATATGACTGACAGACAAGAACGGTTTGACCTAAAAATATCAAAATTGAAACTACTGCGGAAACAAAGACACCTACATCTTGGATGCCCTTGAGGTAAGCTAAAACATATCAAAAATTAATTTCAAAGTGAACTATCCCTTTAAGGCTGCACGACTTTTAAAATCATGTTGAGACCACTTCATAGATTCGGCATCTTCATTAAGAATTCAGTTCACTTTTGCATTCACACTGCAACTGAATTTGAAAGTGGATTCAGATCTCTTTCTGGCCTCTAGTCCACTATTCTTCAAAAGAGTGGTGATTAAAGCAAAACAGGATATTTATTTAAAAAGATTATTTAACAGCCCTGGTAATAATTAAGTATGTATTATGGAAATAATAGATGTTAAAAGAATATACATGTGATCGGACACTTAATTGCATGTTAATTGCAATTAAATGTAAATTTATTATAGTTTAAATTTCTATTAAATGTAATTAGTTGAACTTCAGAGTGCTTATTTGACCCACTTCAGCAGTATTTCTTTATATGTAATTTCTTAATTACTTCTATTGTCTTTTAAATATGATAAGTGTTCTGCCAAATGTACTGACAAGCATTTATGGTAAACTACAATATACTTGAATGTAATTTCTATTGAAACTCATGCATATATTTGTAATTACAGAATTGTTATGATGAAGTTACAATTTAGTACATTTAAAATATATTAACTTTAAATGAAATACTGAATCACACACTACAGTTCAAATTATAATCAAGTACTTTACATGTAAGTAAGACAATAAGTATAGGTCTGTATAGCATGACAAAAGATTATTAAAACAATGATTTAAAATGTAAAAAGTTTGGCATTGTTAGAAAGTGCACAAAAACTCATGAAAGTGTACTCTCTTAAAGTACACTTAAATGGCCTTTTATTTCATTAATATTATATTATCTTCAAGTACAGTTTTTTTGAAGTATACACTACAAGTGTATATTCAATAGAATTAAGCACACTTCTTTTTAAGCCCTGTAATTCTTTTGAAATTTTGAATTTTTGGTTAAACAATCTTACGGTGTTTTCGTCTTCCTGGCTGTTGCTGGCATCTTCGTTTTTGTGGTACTTGTCTGATGAACGCGAGTCTCTCTTACGGCTGGTGTCAGTTCCCTCGATTGGCCTCTCACCATCTGTAAATGAGACAACGACCGCACACATTCAGTTTATATTTCATCAGCAGTATTATTGGTTCTATATCATTACCATTTATATTGCATACAGCACACTGAAACTATGAGCTGTCATTGTAGAGGCTCTTCTGAGCAGTTTTAGATAATTCTCAGAGAGAACTCATGGAAATGGCTACAGCTGGGGTGCAAAATTAACACTTGCCAAATGCCAAATGCAAATAAAATTGCCTTTGGCAAGAAAATGAATAAATAAACACCTCTCATCCACCTGGATGCCAGCAGCTGTGTAGGCACGTATTATGAAAAATGCCTGAAGAAGCTGTTTGACCAAAATGTTGTTTATCAAAAAATATTTGCAAGCTACAACACTATGATTGCTTTTTTGTATTATTTTCACTATTTTGGAGAGGAATGCTACTGATCAATTAGCCAATAGTCTCGCAGAGGTCAAATTTGACTATAAGCACAAGATCTGATCCACATAACAGCTTTTTCAGAAAGGAAGTTCCTTCATTGTTTTGACATCCTAAGACCAGTTAGCCTTTAACTTTTATAGGAATTGCAGTATAATGCACTTGGGTGACATGAATTAACCAAGTAAAAAGGATAATAGTACTCCACTAACTGGTTGTGAAAATGTGGTTTTCAGTGTTTTAACAAGAAAGTGGCCTTGTGTCACTGACGACAGGCCAAATAACTAGCAAGTAAATGATGCAGCGAGCGACACAATTTCTGTGTGATCTCTCTGTAATACTGAGTAATTTACATTTCAAAGTAAATTAAGAACATTTTCTTTTTATATTGCGTATGCATAACTTGCATTCCAACCTTCCAAGTTCTCGCTCCAGGCAAAAATAACACAACTCTGCTACCATGCAGCTAACACACTCTGGTCTGCGTCGCAAACACAGACAAGCTAAGCGCTGCAAACAATGAAGCATAACAGAGCTGTTATACTAAATACCCAACCTAGGCTCATTGTAAAAACGTGCATGTGGGCACATTTCGGCGAAATGATATTATGTTGCTTCTTGCAATGTTTTGCAACACATTCAAATTGAAATGTCTATTGAGTGGGACTAAAAACATTTTCAGTTTATCCGAAACAGATAAGTGTGAATCTAGCAACATTTTATTACATGGGTCGTCGTATGTATCACGGCAGTGTACAATGTACCACCTGCACCAAAACCCTACCCTAAACCTAACCGACAGTTTTAACAGAAGCAAACTTGAGATAAAAACGCTTTTGTTGAAGCATCCATGCCATTTTAGCTTGCTTCCACAAGTTTTGGAATCTTTTTGTTGTGATGCAAGGTACTTATACAAGAGCAAATCTGCCCCAGGTATGGCTATTGAACAGCCATAAGGAGCTGGTTACATGATGCAAATGTCAAAATGTATTATTTTACAAACAAAGAACTATGGTAAAAGTGTTTTGAGGTCATAACATAGTACTATGCACTGAACAGTGTAAAAATAAGTCTTTATTAATCAATAATCTGCCCTTGTTATCATAATTTGTATGAAAAAAAATAAGTTTTTAAGGTTTTTTGTTTTTGTTTTACTGCCTCTAGTGTTCATTTCAGCTGAAAACTGCATTGAAATCTGAACATTGATTGAACGTGAACACTGAACATGATTTATTTTGTCACAATGAGCCTAGGTTGTACACACCAGCATTCTTGGAAAGATGTTCGGACAATCAAACTGTTAATCAAACTGTATAAAGTAATGCAAAACATCATTTTTTAGCCTTTCATCTCATTCATCTCCATGAACGCGCACCGACCGCCACCGGAAGCCAGTTATTTTCGTTTATAAAGTTTTAAATATGTATATTTTTACGACAAAACCGCACGGATTACCCTCAGAAGGCCTTCGTTTATCCCCCTGGAGCCGGATGGATTATTTTTGTGAAGGATGCATGCACATTTTCCGACTTGAATCAGCTGGACCCCATTGCTTCACATTATAACCACTGAAAGATCTAAGACATTTTCTAAAATAACTGAAAATGTGTTCGTCTGAAAAAAGATTGAAATATGCATCTCGAACGGCTTGAGGGTGAGTAAATCATGGCTTAAATATCATTTTTGGGCGAACTATCCCTTTAAGAAATATTTACACTATGTCTAGTTATTTTCACCAGCATTTGTCAGATATGGCACTAAGATAATTTTAGACTGGCTACAATCCAGAAACCAGTGCCACTGGGTCAGTGACACACTTCAGGAGGATGGATTATGAGATTGTCCTCCATCGACTGCTATTAGGAAATCAGGATCACTCAGGTGGCATGGCAAAAAGCTAGAAGGATATACTTGGAGGTGTGCTAACATCGACAGATGGATAACAGATATTTTCAGCAGTCAGACTAGGGGAGGGACTAAAAGGTAAATATGACACGAAATCCGCCTTGACAGAAGCTCCTTATAAAAAGAAACTGCGTGTCAAGATAATAAAATATCACTGCAAGAGTGTTATTGCCTGTGGGGTGATTATGAATTCTTTACAAACACAGTCACACATACTATGAGCTAAACAGTTTAACAAATGAAGTTGTACTGTAACCAGAGGGAATAAAGCTATAAAATATAATGAATGCTTCTCCTATAATAAAAGATTCTCTTGATAACTACTGATTATAGAGGAAGGGCAGTTTGTGGTCACCGCCTGGAGGTCTAGGAGACATTATGTTTACACTTGCATGTGCATAGATGTCTGTGTGAGCGTGTGTGTATAGGACTGTCACTGATAAATCGATAAAATGTAAGATTGGGCCAAATGCACAAATTGTAAGAGTGGGCCTAAAAAACTCAGGCAGAGTTTAAATTCACCCACTGGATGCCTGGAAGTATTTGGCATCATTGATTTTCATTTATTATCTTGTATAGTATCTTAGATATTACAGTGTTCTTTGACTTTATGCTAACACCTAGTGGTACGCATGCAATATTATGCAAAAATAGAGCGTTTTTTTGTTATAGATTAGTGTACAAGTATAAATGTATTTGGTGATCCAAGATTTGCAAGTTATGCAAGTAGTATCTGGTCATGATTTCAACATGGCCGCCACCATAAAGGAGATCCTTTGAGTAGAATAAAACATCTTTTTCTTCACATTTGAGTTTACTTATTTTAAACATGTCTGTCAAAAGGACAATTCATTCTTTTAGATGTAAAGTTTCAAGACGATGAGTATGTGTGTACTACACTCGTCCTTTGACATCTATTCCCCTCAGAATGAGGTTTCAAATGTCAAATAGATAAAATAACAAAGGCAAAATCTATCGCAAGTATTCAATTTCTGTGTCATGTAAGCGTTTGGAAAACGAAAGCCTGAGTTGCCGGGAAACTGTCAGGGCGACCCCAGGAATTAAAAACATGAGGATGCGCTTCAGTCACAGTGTGAGTCTCCGTATCCCACAAGGACTTTGTTGATGCAAAGCCTGAGTTGCCGGGAAACTGTCAGGGCGACCCCAGGAATTAAAAACATGAGGATGCGCTTCAGTCACAGTGTGAGTCTCCGTATCCCACAAGGACTTTGTTGATGCAGTAGCAAAATAAGGGAAAATTGTATTTTGATTGTGGCTTCATCACTTCATTTATCACTTCACATTCTTGAATCTGTGAATTTCACAGTGAAAAAATACATATCGACTGAAATTTTAATGGTATTAATTCCAAATGGAAAGTGTCATACTCTCAATTAAGGGATATTAGCCTCAGAGAAACCAGCAGAAATGTAAAAAAAAAAAAAAAAAAAAGTGATTGGATTTTGAGCTCCCTCAGGATTTACCTGAAAAAGGTGTGGATACTGTGGATAAAATCCCTTTTGCAAAATCAAACTTCAGAAAAACCTATATACGCACATGAGTCCAAGGTAGTGACGCAAAAAAATAACCTATGAAATCAAATTCAAAATATTATTTGTGTTTATTATTTATAATTTGTGTATATATTTCAATAGAGAGTACTCTGAATCAATTTAATTTGTCTCCATCTCATTTGTGATCATTCCATTTGGACACTTCAGTTATTTAAAAGATTCAATCCATCACACACTTGTGCCTTTGTGAAACACACAAGTCCAGTTTGTTTAAGGTGAACTGCCTCTACAGTAAGTACTGTAAGTTGCTCTGGATAAAAGCGTCTGCTAAATGACTGTACTTACTGCACTGAAAATTGAATGCTCTCAGAACATTATTTGTGCAAAGACACAATTTTTTCAGTGGTCTTCACATTATCAAATGCATGAACTGAACCAAGAAAACTAGCGCCAGACTTTGCTGTGCTATGGATCCGATCAATAATCTAAAAAATTCAGTAGTGGTCGGTTTTTTAACAAAGTTAGAAGTGGAATTTTCCCATGACTTCCTTCTCTCTGTAGCTCGAGTGGTATACGCTAGCAACACCAAAATCAAGAGTGGGATTCCCAGGGAAAATGCAAAATTATATGTATAGCCAACTGTGCCTTGAAAGCACTGCAAGTCGCTTTGGATAACAGTGTCTTGGTTAAACATCATGCAGTTACATGAAAACTGATGGCTTGTGTAGCCTTCATAAACACACACTTCTCCCTGCAGAGTAGGAATAAGCACAGCTTGATATGCAGTTTATTTAACATTATAGAGCGAAGTCTTTGTGAGGCACAGTGGCATTTATGAGCTTGAACACGGTGTGCTCATGTTTCAAAAAAGAAAAACGGCTTTCTGAACTGGTTTCTCATCTGGTTCAGCTGTTAATGGGCTAGATTAATTGATTTAATCAACAATAACTTGCAAAACAATCCAATGGGTGCATTGGAAGCACACTGTGAAATGCAAGGATTAACATCTGGGTAATTCACATCATAACAATAAAAATGCTGTAATTTTGGCATTAACATCTGCCCGTCTGTGTAACAGCAATTCCTACAGCATAAAGTCTAGTAAAATGCTTCATTAGAAGCCAATCATGTCAAAAGGTGAATCCTGAGATTCCAAGATATATTTAATAAGTCACAAAATGTTACAGGTCTCATAGACCGATAGTCTTGAAAGCTACTTTTGCAAGCAATTCTTTAGTACTCTGGCAATTCTAGCACTTTGCTACAAGCTTTATTGCTGGAATGTAGGTGTGGAATGAAAGCAGAAATTAACAGTAAACAGTGAATTTCTCTACCAAACACTGCAAGGATTGAAAAAGAGACTTACGGATTATCCAAGATGTGTGAAAAGTAAAAGGGGCGTCCATATCACATTTGGCCACAAACAGAGAGAAGGAAAGTATGTCTTTATGAAAATCAAATGCTACAGCATAACATAGACCAAAATAGAATAAAAACACACATAATATTGATGTTTTGCTGCTAGGACCCCTAAATATCTTGTTCAGAATCCGAGCAGACGTGCTAATTAACAATGAGCTATGTTTATTTCATTGTCACCGTGTTAAACATTTAACACCGTGGGAGATAAAAAAGGCAGCAAACGGATGAAAAGCGCTGTTAATGTCACAGCAGACTCTAAACATCAGGATTAGGACATATTTTAATTGCACACATCAGTGGAGAGACGAGCTCTAATTAGTCAATTAACTTTACAGTGAATTGTGAGGGTGGAATATGATTGTGGAAGTCAATCACAAAAGTGTGCTTCAGGAAAAGTTACAATGAAGTCGTAAAGCTGAGAAATTCCATTTTCAAGTTTTTTTTCTTAAGTGATTTCTTAAAATACAGTAGTACTCCAATAGCCATGTTTTGTCACAGCTATAGCCTAACACTAGCACATGCTAGCTAACACACTGGCGACCAAGGAGGTTTATAATATCTTAAGATATTAAACTTTAAGATATTAAAGTTAGTAATCTTAAGGCGAGACACTACAGGTGAATAGGGGGGTAAAATTGTAAAATAATAGATATCACCATGAAACTTCCTCAGTTGATTACTTACACAAGTATATAAAAAAAATGTATTACAAGTTTGTATGTTTAATTATGCAAATTAGGCATTATCTCATTAAAAATGCACGATTTTGCATTTATTTTCGGTAGACAGATCTAAACATATGATAAAGCCAGGTGCAAATTTCTTTTTTCATTTTGTTTACACACAAGATGAAATTAAAAACTCATTTTTCAGGATATATGCTTTTATTACCTAGGAAATCAAAATATACTGTCCATAGCCTTAAAAAATCGATTTTTGCAATATTTTTTTTTTATTAAAATGTCACATAAATCAGGCCAGGAATGAATTATTAACAAATCCCTCTGAAAATATATTCAGAATACTGCTAAGTGTAAAACTGGAAAGTTTGGTGTACATAGGTGCTACATAGACTGAGATTTTTCTACTGGAGAATGACAAAAAACTCATTTTGAGAAAACGGCAGTTAAAGATTTAAATAGCTCTAAATGAGATTTCGTCATTAGCTTTAAATCCCCCTTTGGACATTCACGACTGGTTACTGATAGAAAGGAAATGCCCATATTTGGGTTACATAGCGTTGTGCAGGAGACTCTGAGCTTTACAGCGATACCGATCATGACAGACTTCAGTAAACAGACGGATCTCTGCGTGTCGCATTGGAAAAACTTCTTGGTAAATTCGGGAGAAACTTACTGCCGCAAGTAAACAAAATGCAATAAAATAAACATCTTAATGTATATTTTCAACGTTTTCTTTATAGCAAAAAGAACACATATTGAAGGAGTAAACTAGCCCAAAATCTCAAAACTGACCACTGCATGAAAAATCAATGTTTTTGCCTGCTGTGTCTCTCCTTAATTTAGCATAGCGCTAACTGGCTAAAAAAGCTGTTCACACAACACCGTTTACAACTAAAAACTGGATACTTGTGCGTTTTGAGCGCTCATTTACACAACAACAGTGTTTAGGGGGCCTGAAAAAGCAAACTTTTCAAAGTGCAAGTTTCTGAAAACAACAGGTTTACAAAAACGTGAATTTGTGAAAACGGTGAAATCATGCGCATGCGTATTACGTGTTCAGTCAATGAGTTTGTAGTGTTTCTTTACAAAGTGACATCGCAAACTATACTAAAACGTGTTTTTAGTACATTGTTGTCGTGTAAACATACCCTAAATGACTTGGATCTTGAATATTGCACAACACCGGATACTGTATACAATGTCATGTGACTAATCACCGTAGATCCAAAGGAAATTGACATCCTGGCAATTCTGATTGGCTGATATGAAATATGTCCACAAACTATCCTCAAGATTTGATGTAAAAAAAGAGTCAATTTCACGCTTTTAAGAGTCCTTGGATGGAGCCATGGTGCTCACATGGGGGACAAAGGTTTGAGTCCAGATTGTGACATGATCCCTTTTAAGGATGGGTACTAGACCTGTATACGAGTGATTGCAAAGAATAAATAATTCCATGATTTCATCTATTTATAATTCAAACATCATTTAATTGTTTTAATCGTTGACATTTTGGGCCGTACCTCGTATATCGAGTTGGAACAGCACCTGTCCTGTACATGGTACTTTTCAGCTCAAAAAGGCACTCGATGTTCTGTTTGGAGAGGGTGTAGTAGCAGACATCCGCCCATCCAGGACGTCAGCTTCACCCTCTCCAAAAAGCAGCGCAACTGATGGAACGTAATGGAATAGAACGCAGGGGACACATAGTTGAACAAAATGTATTTTTAACTTGACAAGCCATCTTAAAAACGTATCTGACGGATACGTGCTTTGACCATCACTTAAAAATAGCACAGGCGGAGCTCGCTCCATCAAACATTTCCTCCAGAGAAAAAGAGGGAGTACTTAGTGTTAGTGCATCCCTTTGCCAAGTCCACTGCTTTGTCCTGCTGCTTCTATTTCCAGGAGCAGATCCTGATAATGCAGCGCAGCAGGCCAGAAGAGTGAGCTCCTAAAATCTCCTTAATTTCCTGTAATCTGGGTCATAGGCAATGGGCCAGGAGTCCACATCCCCCTGGGCAGTACACGTACCTCACTACACACACTTGCACGGCTTAACAGGCAGCAACACACACCCACATAACACATGCTTGACTGTGCCCATTCACATCTCGCCAGCCCTCTGAGACGCAGTAAAGAGGGTCAGTTTGCTGGAGTGCAGATATGTCACTCTCAGCGTGCAGTTTGCCATGGCTCTTTGGATAGAGTGGATTAAATTAATTGAATATAAGCAGATCAAGCCAGTAAGCTTGATTAAATAACGATTAGTAGCTTGAAAACACTTTGCTACTCTGATGGTGGAATCGAAAAGTGAATGTTTTTTTTTCTTCTTCTGGAGACAAGCAGAGCAGATGGCTAATGTGTTTGTTTATGCTGTTTGTTTAGTCTTGCCAGTGGCAAAATTATGGTTGATATGCTCTTTGGGGTGAAGAAGAACAAGGACTCTTCGCTCCTTGTCTCCTGATGTTTGGTCCCAGCTTCATTTCTCGCCTCTTCTAATCTTGTCTCCTCACATGTCTCTCCCCTTTGCATATCCTCTTCTCTCATCTCCTCATCTTTCGACTCCTCTCCTCACGTCTCATATTAGCTCCTTTCTTCTGCTTTTTCTATCTATCGACTCTCCTCATCTCTCTGTTCCTCGTTTCTCCTTTTCAGCTTTTTGTCTCGAGCGTTGCACGCCAACTCCTTTGGGACTTCTCTTAATCTTTCGTTCTCATCTCCTCTAATTTTGGACTTCTCTTAACTCCTCATCTTTTGACTCCTCTCATCACCTCTTTGGTTGTCTTATCTCCTTTCCTCATCCGTTTCTCGTTTATCATGTTTTGGCTTCTCCCATCATTTCTACTCACCTATCTAGCTCACTTATCATCTGAGCTCCTCTCCTCCTCTTTCAACTATCTGTTTTTCTTTCTCTTTCTCTCTGCCTTGTCTCTCCTTTGCTCTTTCATCTGGTCTCCACATTTAACTCATCTCTGCTCCTCGTTTCTTAATCTTTCCCCCTCCTCTTAGTTGAAATTTGATTGCTCGTTAATTT
Organism: Vimba vimba; assembly: GCA_022828995.1. Lineage (NCBI taxonomy): Eukaryota > Metazoa > Chordata > Actinopteri > Cypriniformes > Leuciscidae > Vimba > Vimba vimba. The sequence continues at coordinate 8,870,025 of CM040841.1, forward strand.
AAACAATCACTCACTGAATGCTTGTTTTGCTTCTCATCTCTTGTCTCATTTCCCTCTTTCAACTTCTCTCCTCATCTTTAGTCACTTTCCACACTCTTTTCCTCATTTTTTGACTCCTCGTCTCTTGATTGCTCTCCACTCACCCTTTTTGACTCCTCCATCCTTATCTCATTTCGTCTCTACTCATTATCCCTTTTTCCCTTCCTTATTTCTCATATATTTTCACCTCATCTTGTCTTTCCTCATTCCCTCCTAGTTCAACTTCTCTCCTCTCATTTGCATGGCTTCTCTTTCCAACCGGTCGTCCATGAAGGAATATTTCTGATCCTTCATATGGATTTGCCTAATTCACCTTTTGTTGCTATCAGGGCTCCCACTGCCATTACCAACCCATTGCCCAGCAACCCGGACTGGGAAAGCAAAACATTTCCATCAAATGAAATTAAAACCTGCACTCTGAAGGGCTGAGGCAGGCTAAACACCAAACAAACTAGTCCTCTCACAGAAGGGAGGAAGTCTCATCAGAATGAGGTATGCACAGCACAGACGCCCTTAACATACAAACACACATAAACATCATACCAGTCCTTCACACTCAGATGAGTGTTAGGTTTGTTAAGGCACAGGACGGAGGGCCGGACTCCAAACCCAGGGAATGAAGTCCAGCCTCTCATCACCACACACAAAGAGACCCATTTATCTCCAGCCCACTGACCGAAGTGATTTTAACACTCTCTCACTCACACACACTGCCACATTTACCGTTCAGTGTTACACAGGGAGAGAAGTGTGTCTCTCACACTTCCCTGTGAAGCTAAGTGATGTTAAAGAAGTAGTTCACACACATACGCACACACACAAAAACTCTGTTAGTGAAAAGTATTTTTGAGCAAGTTATTTTAGAGCTTACTTCCAACCTTTCGACACAGAACATGTTTTTGCATTTACAAATGCGAGATGCGGGCAGTGAAATAAAAAACTCAGGGTTTAGAGAGGAGTTATTTTTAAGTATAACTTCTTTTAACTCGCGTTTTTAGAAGGCTGTGTCATGCTCGAGACGCAGCAAGATGCAAGAGCAATGGTCAAACTAATAGCTCTTTACACCATTGTTGCCTCGCTTCACACCACAACTCCAACAGCTTGTGTTTGTCTACACTGGATGTGTCAAATCGAATGTTCCAAATCCATTTGTCCTGTTGTCGGAAGTTGCATCAACATGTCGAGTATGTCAGAAATAGAACAAGGCATTTGTTTACTTCAGGTGAAGACGTGTTGTGTTGCACTGCATCCAGTGTAGACAGTATCTCTTATAAAACATATCAAGCCAAGTACATATCAGCACTTGAGAATTTAAGGAAATATGCGGTATAAAAAGTATTTATTTAGTCATGGCTTAGGCAATTAAAAACAGGTAACAAATAACGCACACCGACGCTTTGCAGATGAGCCTGGAGTGTCTGTTCAGTATCTCTTATTATACTGGGGTCTTTTTGCTTTTCATAATAAAGTGAATGTACTGTAAGAGATGTAGATGAGAGTATGCAGGAAGAGAGACAGTCCAGATGTAGTGTCTCTAGGCACACGTAGTAGCACTGAGCTGCTCTGTGAAGGTTAATCATGCCCTCGCTCAAATCAAGCAGCCACAAAGGAAAGGACTTTGTAACCAGAGAAAGATAAAGTATAAAAGAAATAATGTAAGCTGAGTCTCTCTCTTATCTGTAAGGCAACAGAGCTGTCACTGGGGGGTTAAAACTTCAACAATGTTGCCTCACAATACTATGTGTAATGCTAGAAAAAGGAAAAAGTCTGGACCAGCATTTAGATCATACACTATGATTCAGTTACTAAAGAATCACAACATCACTAGTCAAATAGCTAGTCAAATAGCAAACTGGTATGTAATGCCCACTTCAATTCAATCACCCCTTCATTATTAAACATTTTGCTCAAAAATGTCACATTTAGCAGTTTCAAGTAAATTTTTGGTTATTTTAAATTTTATGTTGGTATATATCCACAGTTGAAGCTATTAAAAACAACGTCCTGATGAACGTTGCTAACGATTCAGATGTTAAAAGCCACTGAAATGCTAACCTGTCACCGGTCAAAATATAATTGCTTTGAGCTTGCTGCACTTTTATCACCTTTTCATTTAATGACAATCATCATGAAGAAATTCTGTCAACCACTTTGATCAAAATTCTACAAAATAAGAGATCCTATAAGAAGCATCTTGTTTCTAGCCTTACTTTATAACTAGCACAATTCATGAACTTGTGTTGCAGGAGAAAAACAAAAAAGGAGCATGTGAAGAATGATGTGATTTCTGAGTACAGAGCGATGATTCACAATTGCACAGAAGTGTGTCCGCCTTTCCGATTACTGGATCTGCCACCGGCAATTAGCGTTTGATTGCTGAATTGCTTGGAAAATGCCATTGTCTCCATCTTACTGATTACATGATGATGTTCTTCATCATTGTGTATCGTGTATGAGGGGAGGTCACCAAGGCTCTATAGTTGACAGAACTCTTTAAGCTCTCTTGGTGCAAAAAACGGAAACTGGGAGTTAAAAATAGTGCTCTTATTGTAAGCAGGGCTAAACGTTTCCATGGTGTGAAATCCATGACTCAAGGTAAAGTGAAAGCTTAACCTGGTGCCAGATGACACGGCAGATCCCTAGCAATATACTTGGTTTACCAATGCCCAGATCATCAGCGTCAACATTTAAAGCACGGTAAACATTACAACAGCGATTCTGTCCAGTTCCATCCATGGAGGTTTCATGTTACTAAAATACAAAATGACATCTGTTTTCTAACATTGTTTTCTAACTAGGCATGATGTGACAGCAATTAGACACAGCTGCAATGAGCAAGAGGACATTTTGCAGATAATTGCCCATGGTCTGTTTCTCTACTTGTGTTGGGTAAGCCCTGCCCACCAAAAATGAACATTTTGACATTTTCAAAAATTCCAAGTCTTTTCTTTTTTTTTTCTGTCCATACAATGAAAGTCAGTGGTGTCCATTGATGTTTTCTAACCAAATTCTTTAAAGACCAAATGATCTGAACTATATGTCAACATTAGACAACTCTAAACCAGGGCTGTGCAATCCTACAGAGTTTAACTCCAACCTGCTCCAACACACCTGCCTTGAAGTTTCTAGGGCTGTGTCTGAAATTGCCCCAATACCCTTTTATAGTGCACTATTTTAAGGTAGAGCAATTTGTAATGATGTTCAAGGGCATAGTGGATATTATCGAGTGCACTCAGTCAATCCCATAATGCACCACAACAATGAGTGTACAACCGATGTACACTTAATGGCTAGACACTAGAGAATACCCATACATTGGCTGTCTCAATTCAAAGGCTGCATCCTTCAAAGCACTCGGACTTCAAAGTATACACCTTCGAAGGCCATGAAGGTCGGACTGAGCATTGCTAAATGGGACGGTCTAGTCTACAGAGGATTGTTGCTGTCGCCTAGCAACTGTGACAGCTGCCGTTGATGAGTGGCAGAAACGTAGTTACAGTAGAGTGGCAGTAAGTGTACTTTTTTGACAAGTAAACTGTCTGAAAACAAAACAGGGTTCACAAACTGTCTAAATATGTTCCACATGGTCCATTTCTGTATATAATAAAGAGTATAGACTACATATTATCGCATCTTAGTAAGATTTAAGAGAGCATTTGAACCGCTTTAAAGTTGTTGTTTTTTTAGTTTTTTTTTTTACATTTGTATCATTAGATATGTAGGTAAGTTGAACTTGACTTAAGTTTAAAAGTGAAATTAGGAAATTTCTCTCAAAAACTCCTGTCGTCACTGGCGCGCAATGAACTCTGGGGAAGGCAAGGCGGCGAAGCATCTGTTGTATCCTTCATTTCACAGGAACCAAAGGATGCATTTGGAGGATGCATTTGAAGGAGCCGTCGAATTGGGACAGCTAATGAACACTAGTGAGCGTTTCACCGAATGAATCCTTGCGTCTCGCCACATGATTACATCCACAGCATTTCCGGCCCACTCAGTGTCCAAATTTGTTTACTTCATTTCATTCATTGGATGATATTAGTGTAGGGAATAGTGGACTATATTAGTGCAGAGAGTAGTGAATGAGGGTATGGGGTGGTTTCGGATACAGCCTAGTGATCCTGATGACCTTGATTTGCTGGACCAGGTGTGTTTAATTAGGGTTGGAGCTAAACTCTGCAAGACAGCGGTCCTCCGGGAACAATACTGGACACCTGCTTTAAACTCAGATTAAACTATTGTCTCATGTGTGTCTATTTTTGTCTCCCAAGGACCAGACAAAAGTTGGGAACTGAAGCACAAACCTCCATTAAGTGTCCTGGGCTATGAAACTTCCACTGGGTGTGACTGAGGTAGTATTAAATACAATCACACACGTTGATACACAAGCATAATAACGTAGACATAGTTGCAGATTTTTGACTGTTGTGGCAGATGTTTATTCCACTGTCTGCCACTTCTTTCTCTTTCGGCCTCTTTCTGGAGACTCTCTTGAGCACCTGTAGACAGCAGCTGTCACGGCATGTCTCACACATCACATTATTAACGAGGCTCTGTCCTTCTACACACCCTATCACTGGACTCATACACAACGTGAACGTGATTACACCAAGTACAACATATTTGTTGATCCTGGAACAACATTCCAATCAACCAATTAGATTTGCGGGACACGTTTACAGTTTATGTCAAGTTTAGGCTTACAACCAGGGTGAGGTGCTTCTACATCAGTGTTATTCACCTATCATTTCCCTCTGATTTTAGGGATAAGTAATGGGTAGGGTAAGGTTTAGGGGTAGGGTTAGGGTTAGGGATAGGGTTAGGACTACATTTTTACAGAGGAATGTTGAAAATCACGGTGGCCAGTGCAGGGCTCAACATAAAAAAAAAAATCCCCACTGACCCCCGGGGCCAGTAGATCAGAGTTTTGCTGGCCCCTTCTATATTTTTACTGGCCCTGAAAGAAATATAAGGAAAAGCACTTTTCCATTAAACTGTATTTATTGTATACATTAGGATTAATCAATACAAAAAAGGGAGTACAGGAATTAAGAGAGAGCCCCTGGAGACCAAATTGTCATTGTAACTATGAATGGTTATTGCAGTATATATTATTTTTCCTGCAATGGCCATAGGCTCGCCAACACGGAGAGAATGTGGTTTTCACAGGGATCCATTTTTACTAAAAGAGATTCCACTTTTCCTCCTTTCTTCCCCTTAGCCCCTCCCTTTTTCTCCCTCAGCGGTCCATTTTATTCACTGGACCTCCTCCTTTTTGTTTGTAAGTAAGAGATTTGCATACTTACCAAAAATGCTAAAAAATAAATGTGTGAGAGCGTGTTATAGGCTATATGTCATGTTATAGTCAGATATGACGACGCTACTGCAACACGCATCACCGCAGATGAGCAGCTGAGCATGTATTCATCAAGCCAACGTGCAAACTATCGCAAATCAAAGTGAAAGTAAGTTGAAGACTCTTAACACACAATCATCATCATTAAAAGTAAAGAAACGAAATCATCTTACCAAGGCTGTCTCTCTTTGATTTAGAAATTTTAGCTGATGATCAATAAAATGCAGCTCATATTGCTCTGTTGCTTTCAGTGACGTGCACTCCATTAAATCTGCATATAGCCGCGCGGGCCAGTGACTGGCCAATCAACTAGCCCGACATACTCTTTTACTGGCCCCGGGCCATCCGGCCATTGCTTATGTCGAGCCCTGGGCCAGTGGTTGCCAGAGTATTGTCATACAGTTGCTAGGGTACTATTTTGAGTGGTTGCGAGAGCATTCCATAATCTTCTAGGTAGTCGTATCGGCTGAAAAAATACTCATCGAAGCAACATGGTTCCTAGGGTGTTGCTTAATTAAACATGAATTCGGTAATCTAAGGATGGGATGAGGTGTAGCAAGAACAAGGGAATTAAAATTTAAGAGAATTAAGACTCAATCCCAAACAGGAATTCAACTATATTTAAAGCAGGTGCAAAGGTGCAAAGCAGAACGGAAATCATTAATTTAATGTGTTACCAATGGCAACTACTCCTCCAGTGTGTTCCCTGAACCTCAACTGGCAACAGATCAGCAGATCCCAAGAGAGCTGTGTTTTCTTCATACAAACACTTCATCTCTCTCTCTCTCTCTTATGGACTAAAGCCCAGTACAATCTGTCCTTCCCCTGTGCATTCATCAGTTCTTGCCCTCACTGCCACACCAAACTGGTACTTCCATACCTGCTGATCTCTCTCCACCTCACATTCAATGTCAGTGGTGTTTACCAAGGCAATCATCACTATTGCTCATACTCAAGGTTAGCAGTTTCAACAAACATCTGAGCCTAAGCATTAACCTTCAGCAAATAGATCCAACTTTGTTGGCACTACAGACATGAATGATATCTCACATTGTGCAGCTTGTTGAGAAGAGATGCGATATTGCTTTTCTAAGCAATCTAACTTTTGCCTGTTGGACAAAAAAATGGCTTGACGTACATTGAAGAAGGAACCTGAGCCATATCTACAGACCAGACTATCTCGGGCCAGTAAGCAACCAAACGATGTTCATCTCTCAATCATCATTGTATTTGCATTGCATTATATGTTTTCCCCCCACAATAAAAACTACAGAGCTTTGATCTACCAAGTATTTAAATATAATCATACTAAGACGTATTATTGAGAGATATAGAGTGACAACTAAGCTATTTATCTTTTATACAGAGTGACAACCAAGCTATTTAACTTTTTGCCCATATAAATATCAGCATCTGCACCTTTTTTTTATTTTTATATTTCTGATTATGATTTCATACTTTACAGGGTTAAAACAGAGTGCCACAGTCTGAATCACAGTGAAACGCACAAGCCTCAGCCATGACAAAGAAGGATTTCTACTGCCGCTGTCTCCCTGTGGCTGAAATGGCTCATTTAAGAGAGAGAGAGGAGAGGACAGGGAAGGAGGTGAGCTAATTGATGTCCCTTCATTCCCCACAGAGCAGCTCTGGCCTGTCTATCACGCTGTCTGCCTGAATGCATCCTGGAGAAAAGACTAGACAAGAAAAATAGAGGTCCTTTCCTTCAGCCTTGGCAGACTGGAGCAACCCCTAACAGCAGGATAGGCCATATAGACAGGCAATTCTGCTGTTAGACTCCATACAGCAGTCACCCAATTATTCTCCACGAATACTCTTCCTGAAGGACTCAACTAGAGGCTCCGCGTGCAATACATGCACACACAAAAAGACTGATTTACAGGGTCAACTGACTGAGAGGGTTTATATGGAGCTGTTGGCCTATTCACAAAAAAACAAAAAAAACATGCACGACAAGGCAGAGAACCAGGGGCGGTTCTTGACTCGTTTTAAGGCGGTTGTTGCTCAAGTGTTTTTACGTCATGTCAGTTTAAACATTCGTGTGATTTCAAGCCGTTCAAGTACAAGACGGTGTGAAAGAGTGTGGTCCACCTGAAGCGCACACACAGAAAGCCGCCTCTCAGACAGCAAGCGAGTACCGAATTGAGTTCTCTTTCGTGCCTTCTTGAGCAAATATACACACAAAATTATGTCAAAATGCCCGTCTTGATGAGTATCCACGTAAAAACGTAAAACGTATCCACGTAAAAAAAATGTCCAAAGGGAACGTAAACGTCTAAGAAAATATCAGATGCATGTCAATTTGACGGATCGGTGCATTAGGTCTTAAATTGAAAGCAGTCTCATATACCTTCTGTTTCAAATGATAATAATGTTAATCAAACATGAAAAGAAATAGAGAGAATCTCTTATCTAAATAAATTCTGTAGCTTTAATCGGTATGTGTGTATATTTTCAAAAACCGTTATTGAATCAAAGAGCGGATAACGTAATAATAAAGATGTTCAGCTAAATTAATAGCGTGCTTTATGACTGTGCACGGACACTGGCTGCAATTTTTACAATTTATACGATTTTGCTCGTTTTTTTCTACTTAAAGGGACAGTTCAGTCAAAAATGAAAATTCTGTCATCATTTACTCACCCTCATGTTGTTCCAAACCTGTATGACTTTCTTCTGTGGAACACAAACAAAGATCTCCGTGTTAATTGTCCATACATATGGGGTCCAGTGTTGTTTTGGACCCCATTAACTTGTATGGCCAAAAACAGTTGAAACACTCAGCAGACGTTCTGGCAAAATATATGTACTTACTGGCTCTATCGATATGCCAAAACAATTCTTATGAGAAATTAGGTATGCTCTATTCAAGCATCACACTTTAGTTCTATGAACTAGCCACCAGGGTTTTTCCCCGAGAACTAATGGTTCCCCTAGGACTTTAGCTGGACAATAACAAGAGCTGCTGTAAAGCCAAAACAATCTCTGTTACTTTAATTTCCTATTATCACTGTAAAGCTGCTTTGAAACAGTCCACATTGTTAAAAGCGCTGTATAAATGAAGGTGATTTGACTTGACCTAGGAACATTTTCCTGGTTGCATTCTGCATTCACACACCAGAGCCTGATCACACAGTGCTCGTATTCTCCGTGCTCATTAGTTTACGATCTGTCTAACAGTCCTGTCTAATACGTTATTAGATAGAACTGTTATAGAAAGTAGACAGTATATGAAAAGGTATTAGTGTACGCCGTGTGGTTGATGTCCAGTGTCGCTAGCTGAGCAGAAATACATAATCATGTTTCTCTTGGTCCCCTCAAAGTTGCGTTAGATTTTCTCCTCAGCGTAAAGGTTAAGAGGCCCATCTATCACTGTTTTCAATGTTCGTAGAGTTAGTTTCTGGAGTAAATATATAGGCCTAGGCAATAATCTGTGTGTTTACAGCTTTTTAAAAAATGGCGGGTGTTGGTGTTGCGTTCGGCCAATCAGCGTTTACTAACGTCACTGGTAGTTCCTATAGTGCTGGTTTAGACACTACTCTGAAGTAGGAGCTAAATTAGTTCCTCCAAAAGGAGTTCCTTGAACTAAAATCATTCCTAGTTCCTGCGGTGCGAATACGCCAAAATCCGTGTATTTCCGCCAATAGTTCTAGGAACTATGAAAAGGTTCCTCCAGTGTGAAAGCCGCTATTAATACAGAAATTAGGTGCACATTTATCAAAGCAATGAACATAAAGACATGCTCAGTGTAATTCATAAGGCACTTATGAAGGCTTTACTTGACTCTAGTTCACTTTCCGCCACCTGTACAACTGATAAAAACTGTAAAGTGTGATTAGTATAACCTCTACTCTTCTAACCTAATCGCGTTATGTTTATAAGGACAAGGGGACGTCCGCAAATGTAAGTACACTGAACTACAGCAAATTTTATAATGCTCAGTGTGCAAATGCAAAAAAAATTGTGTGGGATGTGAGCAGGTGGTGAGACCGAGCTGTGCATCAGAGGAAGAAGGAAAATAACAAATGCTTGCTAAGGTCAGGCACTAAAATAAGTGTTACTGCTCAAAACTGTGGTTTAGCCGCAGGGGACAAAAACACTTTGTATTCATGCCGGCAAATGGATCATGCAAACAACAACAAAACAAAAACCTGAGCCAAACAACTCAGCCTGAAGATGTTTACAAAAGACAACATGATGAGGAGATATACACAATGTCTCAGTGCATATCCCTATAGATTGGTGGTTCTCAACTGGCTTTGATTCGGGACCCAGATTTGACATCATTTGGATGGTTTTGATGATTTCACACAGCCTGTCCATGCTGGCATCTGCCAAATTTGGCTTCTACCAGATGAATTTTCACCATTTGGATTTGACTGCAACAACTTAATAAATGGGAAGCTTATTTTTCTCCCTTTAAAAATCTGTAACACCTTATTTCCTTATTCTTACTGGGTTAATGGGTTAATGTTGCCATTGGCTTGGCTTGCTTAGTTGGGGACATAAATTTAACATTTAATTTAATATTCAACAATAATATTGATCTGCCTGCATTGACACTATTATACAAGAACTGAACTGAGACTGAACTTTACTCACTTGAACTCACTTGAACTTAACTTTTAGCGGCTATGTATATATATATATATATATATATATATATATATATATATATATGAACTAATTTTTTTTTTTTTTTTAAACAAAAATGAAACATTATTGAACTTACTTAAGCTGGACTGTGACGCTATTTTCTTAACAACATTTTCAAGAAAAGTTTCAATATAATGACTGTAAACGTGCCATGTGGTGTAACCACAAAGTAGTATTTCCAAACACCTTCAATACAGTAAATGTGCACATATTTTCCAAAAATGTTTTTAAATCTATTTTTCAAGGTAAAGGTATTTTTTTTTACAAATACATTGAATTATTAATTCAGAAATATTATGTTTTTGGAGAGTTGCACCACATGACATTCTACCCAAACTAACATGAGCGTATATTATTGCTTTGTGCATCAAACATTTAAAAATGTACTTTGCGTAAAAAAAAAAAAAATTCTTCTGACTGAAGAAGAAATTAAGAAAAAATACAGTATGAGGGTTATAAGCAGGGTGGGAATTATACCGCGGCCACTCGGCCATGGCCGCCGTTGCCCTACACTTTGGCCTTCATGCCCCGTGAAAAAAAAATCATCGTACGGCCACAGTGGCCTGTGTGCCCTGGCCCTGTCCAAGTTCCACCCAAGTAGTCTCTGAACTTCAATTAGTTTGTGGATTCGCGCAGGTGCAGTGTCATAATCACATCGATGATCTCACGCATCAAAACAGCAGTGCAAGAAGCGTCAGCACCAACAGAAGAACGACACTCTGTTGTCGACACTGGTGCATAGATATATACACTAGATTTCGCCTTGGCTACGGCATTCGTTCATGAACTGCCGTAGCCAAGGCGAAATCTATATGTCTATCTATGCACCAGTCTGCGCACACGTCACACAGCAGGAAGCGCGGGCGCCCTCAGATCACTTGGACGTCGCTGTGTTATAAGAGGTAAAAACGATATAAATACTGTTCGTTTTCTCACACAAACCGCTCGTTTCGTGTCTTAGGCCATCAATGTGTACTTACGATGGGGAATTGTTTTAATTTGGACTCTGTGGATGGCTGCTCTTTGAGACCGTGACCATAGACCTGCATTATATGACTGACAGACAAGAACGGTTTGACCTAAAAATATCAAAATCTATTTGCTAGATTAGTGCCCTTTTCAGAAAAGGGCCCTATGCAAGGTTCCAGAGGTAACGGCGTCGGCGCACTGAAGCGTTTTTTTTTTTTTTAATAGTTCAAAGTTACTTTAAGATTTAATGTTATTACCTTGACAAACTATAACTTACATCATTAAAAATATATAAGACTCACGTTTCAGTATTTGACCACTATTGTAGTCTGAGAAATTTATATTGACAGTTATGTCTTAATTTGTGTCAGGAGTTATGAAATGCAAAAATGAGTCGATACCTTTAATATGAATTATGAGCGTCGGACGCTCCCATTCATAAAAAACTCCTGTGCTGTCGTCATGAAAGCGATTCACAAAACAACGTCCCTCACGGCTTTTAGCTCAAAAGTGTGCAGATTTGGAGAAATATTGATATATTCTCAGTCTACATCAGATTTCTATTGACAGGAATAATATTTTATTGAATTTATAGCCAAATGCGTCGATGTAATCATTATGAGGCTGTATACTGATGTGCTGCCTGTGTTTTCAATTCATACCAGCAGCCTGAGGGCGCTGTACTGAACATTATAGTCCATATTTGAAACGCATAAAGAAGAGCGTTCGACAATGCAGGAAATTATTAATTTATTGGCATTTGTGTTGTTTCTGAATGCTTTTATTGGCATTTGTGGTGTTTCTGAATGCTTTTATTGGCATTTATGTTGTTGTGTGAGGGTGTATACCTTCTGGATGTAATGGCGCTCTCTCTCTCTCTCATTAAATGTTGTATTTTTTTTATTAAAAAAGTCATAATCCATGTCTTATTCCAAATTAGGATGTTGTGGTATCAATCTGAATGGGAAAACCATCGAATTGTACGATGGCCTTTGTGCCCTGTCATATGGCCTTGGTGCCCCTAAAAAAAAAAAAAAAAAATGGTGGCCAAATGGCCTTGCCCCTAAAATTACATAATTCCCACCCTGGTTATAAGGCTCTTGTTATTATGCTGGTGCAATGTCACAAAATGATCGTGTTTTTATGATCAATCTCTCTGTCATTCCGAATACTCAAGGTACTTGAGCACATCTCCAGTTAGAACATATTCACCATTATTGTGTTCTCTATTTCCTTAGCTCATTCACCTCTACTCTACAATTCAATTGAATCTTTTAGAATGCATTCCCAATGAAAACCTCATTTCTTTTTCTCCCGTCAACAAACATCGATTTCATCTCTGCAAATAAGACCAATTTCAACCATCATATCCACCCAAATTCATTTGAGCATTATTATTACTGCCATCTAGGCTATTTGTGCTGTGTCCCTGTGATTCCATTAAATCATTTTCAATAAGCCTCCAATTTGACCTATGTAAACAAAAGCTAAAAACAGTGAACTTTAGGAACCAAATCCAAGGGCTGTAACAGAAAACCCCATTCAGAAAATGAAATATAAAAACCTCTTTTTTACCATAAGGCCACATGATGGGATCAAAACAAATGTGAAGCATATTTTGGGTCCCATTGTGAGCTGATGAAGTGGAGTGTTCATTAACGGATGATGCTTTTATTGTCCTCCAAAGAAGGTTGCTGAATTTCTCAAGGGCAAAGTCAATGAACATTGTGAACAGGATGACTGGAAAATTGCAACACCTCAGAACATTTCTGTGTTTTTTTATAGAGTACCGCTATCATGATATATTAAAAACCAGAAAATCTATTATGTAAACACAAGCTACAAGTTCATGATCATTAAGTGAATATCCTCCTCAGAGCTGTAGTCTAGAATGCTCAACCTCTTCACCCGTTCGTCTCACCGGAGTATAAACTGAAGAATTCTTCCTCGGGCGATACGACCCTTTCCTTCAACATCTGGGAGATTCAAGCTCATGGATGTACAGCGAGTTTAAAGCTTCAGCGTCTACAGCAGATTCAGTGTGAGAAAGTGAGTGATCCTTCCACTAAGACAAGCTTTCTGTGGCCATGAGTCAGTGACTCCCTTGTTGAGAGACATTCAATTATTAGCAGCCAAAACTAATTACATTTAACAGCAGCAATCCACCAAGATTACAACAGACAAGGGACAAAAGTGCTGAGCGTTAGTTAATGGGTGCTGTTAATCTCGGGTGAGAAAAGAGAGTCGGATCTTTACCGAAGGACAGTATTTATTCATCCGCCTTTGCTTTTTACTAGGGGTGTAACGGTGCATGTTTTCGCCCTGAAACGTACGGTACGGATGTTACGGTTCGGTGGATGCAGTCGCACGACGAATACATTCAGTCACAGGCGATCCGCGATCCACACTCCAATCCAGAAGGGGGCGCGCATGGCAATGCAACGCTGTTTTCTACCAGTAAAAAGCGCAGAAGAAGAACAACAGATAGATTGGTGTGTTTACATCTGTCAACCAGTGTTTCAACTGTGGAAAGATATCAATAAAACAGCTTGAGAATAATATCTCACGCAGCATTACATTTACCTCAGGCATTAAGTGTTTGACAGCAGAGAAATTAACTCTAGAAAGAAGCATTTCATATATGCACTATATTAGCCTATTCATTATATTTCCTTAATCTGTTAGTAATGTCTTGATTATTTAATGTATGTTTAAATAAATTTTGTCAAGAAAACAAGTTTACAGTACATGTTTTGAATTTTAATAATTTGGGCTCTGTTGTTAGTTGTAACCTTTAATATTATAGTAGTCTAATGTGTAATTAAGGGCTCCCCATATAGTTTACAGCATTAGCTAAGATAGATTTTTCTTTTTTATCTTTTAAGAAAAATTTAGTTATAATAGAATTTATTTAAACAAATATAGACATTTGTTTTTTTTTAAAACGGCGTTTAATAAAAAATAAGCAATTTTGTGTTTAGTTTTCTCGCCCCTGCTGTACTAAACCGTGTCTTTAATACTGAGGTTACACAGTAAAAATTACGGGTGTAACGTTACCCTGTTTCGTTTTGTATCCATATAAAAAAAAAATGTCCACTGCTATATGTTGAAAAATCATTCCAGTCTAACATATATTAATAAGTGAATGATGTGAAAATAAAATTAAGTAAGGAATAATTGACGACGGCCTGGGCCATTGAATTATTATAAAAATAATGCACACCCGAGGTGGTTATGCGGCAACGACGATCGGCAACGAGTGTGCATTATTTTTCGTCAATTTAGTCAAATATTCCGCTTATACTATAGTTACCGTACACCTCAAAACACTGTTCAGAATCAGATGATGTATTTAAAGACGTTTGTCAGGTTTTTGTCCTCTTGTGTGAGCAGGGCCGGCGCTAGCTATAGGCAGAGCAGGCGATTGCCTAGGGCCTCGGGCTTTGAGGAGGGGCCTCCATAACCGTAACATCCCCTAACGATCGCATCCATCAGGTGCTGCGAATAAGCAAAAACCTAAATAGGCACGCAAAGAAGCACAGCTCGTAATGCAGGTGTGTGAGTTGTCGTCATCTATTTTGGAGTGATTGCAATGTATTCTAAATATAAACTTGTACTGTAGATCAGCAAAAAAAAAAAATAGGAAAAATCATTCACCGCTTTATTATGGGTTTAAAAGAGCGCGAGCGTCATTAACGTGCCCAGACGCGACACTTTGAATTTGCGCGTACAATGAATAACATCGCGTCGGGAGCTGACTAGTAAAAAAGCTACAAAAGTAAAAGACAAGACGTTTGTATTCAAAGTTAAAAAGCCAACACACTACAGCATTTTTAAATGTTTCAAATAAAGGATCTCATATCTATGGGTCTATCTTCTAAATTCTGCTGATGATTAGATTATAGGCTACCCTGACATCATAGCCTATACGCCAATAATATCAGTTTAGATTTTTTTTTTTTCTGCTCAGTAGCGATCGTGTCTTTCTCTTCCACTTTATTTGTGTATAGCATATTTAAGGTAACAATGCAATACATAATATCATATTACTGATATTAATAATATGACAATATCTGCAGTTAATATTGATTAAATGGGAGGGAAAAATCCTGCCCATACCGCAGCTATGAAAAAAAATGATAAAAGCACTTATGTTCATATACTGAAGTGGTATTCTGGAACTGTGAATAAATTGAATAAAACATTAAAATAACAACAACAACAATAACATCTTCATTAAACAAAAAAAGATATTACCTTAGATAAAGTTTGATTAATATGTATATAGTACCGGTAAAAAGTCTGGACCCAGTACTATTTTAAAAGTTTTTGAAAGAAGTTTCTTATTATGCTCTACATGCCTGCATTTATTTGATCAAAAATATAGAAAAAAACAGGAATATTCAGCAAGGATGTGTTAAATATATAAAAAGTGATAGTGAAGACTTTTTTAAAACAACTTTATAATAAATCAAAAAATCCTGAAAAAAAGTATCACAGGTTATAAAATAAATATTAAGCACCATTTCTAACATTTGATAATAAATCAGAATATTATAAAGTTTTCTGAAGGATCACGTGACACTAAATTCAACTTTGCATCACAGAAATATATTTTAAAGTATAGTAAAATAGAAAACCATTATTTTAAATTGTAATAATATTTCACTATATTATTTTTCTGTATTTTTGATCAAATAAATCCAGGCTTGATGAGCATAAGAGACTTCTTTCAAAAACATTAAAAATAGTAATGTGTCCAAACTTATGTACTGTGTAAGTCAAAATATACTAAATTTAAAAAGGTTAGGAATCATATTTGTTTCAAGTGTTTTTTAGTGGGGGTGGGGGGCCTCCAACATGAATTTTGCCTAGGGCCTCCTAATGTCTAGAACCGGCCCTGTGTGTGAGGGACTAATTTCTTACGCATCTCATC
The DNA here is from genome assembly GCA_022828995.1 of Vimba vimba. NCBI lineage: Eukaryota > Metazoa > Chordata > Actinopteri > Cypriniformes > Leuciscidae > Vimba > Vimba vimba. The sequence goes on from CM040841.1 coordinate 8,885,996, forward strand.
CCCTCCATTGCTAATTCCAAAACATCATTTTAGAGCTAGACTTGAGCCAGTGATAGCAGACTAATGCAGTTATTACAGAGAGAGAGAGAGAGAGAGAGAGAGAGAGAGAGAGAGAGAGAGAGAGAGTGTGTGTGTGTGTGTGTGTGTGTGTGTGTGTGTGTGTGTGTGTGTGTGTGTGTGTGTGTGTGTGTGTGTGTGTGTGTGTGTGTGTGTGTGTGTGTGTGTGTGTGTGAATTACCTCAGACAGTCTGTGTGTCTCTCAACCGTGGACGGCAGTAGCGTCTACTAATAGCGAAACTACGTTTATCTGCACCTCGCAACTAGTGAGAAACCTCATGTAGCTTTTAAGTTGCTAAACTATTTTACAGATAGCGCGAGAAAGAGCTTTTCCACAGTAACTAACAAATGCATAATACATAATAAAAACGTAATTTTGTGGCAAAAAAATAATTGCTCGTTTTTATCCTATTGCTCGATCAGTGTCGTTGTGGGTATTGATTCGAAACATATGCAATGACTGAAATCATTTGGCGAAGTGATATGAACTGTAATGCGGTCAAGACCTGCCTGGAACTACTTTAGCCGTGCGTTTCCCAGTAAAAAAATCTTAATCAACTTTATTTTTTTTATTTTTTATTTTGCCAACAAGCCACTAAAAGACAAATTCTTACCTTGAGGTAGGCTACTTATTGTACAATAACTGGGTAATAAGGTACTATCCCCGAACCTACCCCTAAATTTAACCTTAACTCATGAAGCTGGCTCATATAACTCAGTAAATACATTGTAGGAGCACATACTGTAAAATAAAGAGCAACCAAAGATGGTGAATGGGTTAAAATAGTTGAATAATTTCATGCCAATTGCCCCGAAAACAAATAAAAAACAAATAATGTGCATAAAATTTAAAAAAAAAAGAAAAAAGAGAGGTAGCCGTCTATCTGACATTTCAGTCAATTTAACTTCTACTATAAGAACTTTTACTTCTAGTATAACATTAAACTACTACTACTACTACAGTATAATGTATACTTTCCAACTGAAATAATATATCTATTATGTTTCACATTGTGAGGATGAGATTTAGGTAATGAGATCTTAAAAAAAAAAAACATATCAATAATTATAAAAATCATTTAGACATCCTGTTGATTCATCAGAGGGAAACTGACACTTATCTTGATGGAATCAGAAAGAAACCAGTACCAGCATCATTACCAGGTAATAGTTAGTTGTCATCATTACCAGGTAATGAGATAAACTCTCCTTACCTGGTAATGATGACAACTGTAATTCACAGAATGCAGAATCTTATACAAAATCAGATTACAGCCACAGATCACAGACCATTCCCACCAAATCTCTGAGAAAAATACAGTGACATCTCAAAACCAACAGCTCTGATAAAGCAACAGGAAATGTTCTTCACTTCTTGAACCCTGAAACACTGAAACACTGGTTGCAGGTACTGTACACCAGTCCAACCCAAACCGCCCCTAGGGAGCATGTTACAATAAAAGGCACAATTTCCCTCCCTGGCTTCCACGGCTCAAAAATATCAGTTTACACCATGTCTCAAAGTGGAAAGCAAGTGGCTTTTCAGAGTGACTTACAGAGACATTGAAGACAATTGAAGCGGAAGGATTGAGACAGGGTGAAGTTATGCTTTCTGGTGAAAGAACTTGACTCTGGCCTTTACAGCAAGCAGTTAAGATATATAATGCTGTAAAAATAACCTGAAATTTAATGGTAAAATAATATATAATGCTTACTTACTTAGTTAACTGTAAGTTGACTAATATCAGACTAATGACTAATAAGTATACTCTATGTAGTGAAAAATAAAATGTAGCCAGTCAAATGACAGAATTTACAGAAACTATTTACTGTATGTTTTTCCCTATAAAAGTTAAGTAACAATGATAAGGTTACAAATCAATTATGTTTGCCATTTATTTTCTCTATTTCAAGTATAACAATGTATACGGTTATGAACGGCAAAATATTAAAGTAGTCCTTTTGTGCTATTTTAATTTTGTTTTGGAAGTCTCCTATAGGTTTACATCCAACCAATGTCAAACATGCTTCATTTTGCATATTTCTTATGTATTGCAGCATGTCGGTTCGAGCTACAGTACATTCATATGTGGTTTGAAATCCTATTCAAATCGCATTTCTGGAAATCCATTTCAGTCTGACTGCTCTGATCGGATTTTGCACGGATAATGTGACTTTCTCACGCCACGTAAAACGTAAGCGTCAGACATTGTTATAGGAAACATGCTGAAAGTCGCTGCAGAAACAAGGTTGTGTTGTTGCAAAGTGCCGGACGAGCAGAAAATTACAATATAACGGAGACATATATTGAAACCGGCGGAGATGACAGCACGGAATAAAGCAATCCGTGGGACACAAAAGCATGGGACACACAAATTGGATCTGAACAGTTGCGAAACACAATGTGGACGTCAATAGTTTTAGATCAGATTCCAATCGGATACACTAATAATCGGATTTGAGCTGACAGTGTGATTGTGGCCTAAGACTGGAATTACTGACGACCCGTTTAAGGCAGTTCAGAATTTGTTCTTTCTTTTGGGAGACAATAACAAAAACTTCCCAGGCCTTTTACAATCACAAACAGCTATATAGCACACTATATAAAAAATAATACTCAAAAAAGCATGATAGGACCACTTTAAGTCACCAAAATGACATACCATAAAGCTATTGCCTTGAAATTAAAAACAAAATGGCACAAACTGTTACAAACAAAATAGTTTTCATCCTTGGATTCATACAATATTTTTTTATGAAGTGCTCAGTGTTGGCAAGGCTGTGAGAACTGCTGTCAGGACACCTCTAGATAACATATCCTGGCTGATTTATCACCAAACCACTTCCTGTAGTCATCTGGGGAATACAGTATGATCTGACTCACAATGTGGACTTTCCAGGAAAATCAGCTTCACAGTCAAACGTTTGTATGAGAAAAGTCTGCACTCTGCATGACTTAACACAGATACTTCAGCACCTAAGCAATCCCAGGAGCCACAGTCTAGCCCAGGGACCAAGAGATCAGCCCTTAAATACAGGAAGAGAGGACAGTTTTGTGGAAAAGTGGCTTGATAAAAAGTGAATCCCTTTACAATTTATGCAGAATTCATAACTACAGTGACACGCTTGTCTAACAAACAAGACAAAAATGAAATACCACAGGAAAGATGAATCTAGCATTGCATGCTGACTGTTGCTAATTGCCTAATTAGTCAACAGAATGAGATTGGGCTGTTAGTATCAAACAAATATACTGACACTGTGGGCATATTTTGCACCAACAGTGCAAAACAGTCAAATAACAAATCCTTCAAAACTCAAATCTGCTGCTTAATAAAGCGATGAAGCCACACTGAGAGCAAAACATTCGACTAGAAGCTTTTAATTGATTTCAGACAACGAGCATGACAACACTAGTCCCACTTTACGAAATTATTTAGTAGTGACAACAATGACAAAAATCTAGTGTCAAAACACTTCTATGATTTTGTCATTTGTGATGCACAACTTTTCAATAACACATCCAGGACCAGGTCATATTTCACCCCCCCAATCTAAGGCATTAAATTAGAAATTATTATTTATATATAATATTTTTAGGTATATTTGTGGCAATAGCCAACGACATTGTATGGGTCAAAATTATCGATTTTTCTTTTATGCCAAAAATCATTAGGATATTAAGTAAAGATCATGTTCTATGAAGATATTTTGTTAATTTCCTACCGTAAATATATAAAACATTTATTTTTACGAGTGAATGCAGCATAATCGCGAACATAAGTGGACAACTTTAAAGGCGATTTTCTCAATGTTTCAATTTTTTTGTTCCCTTAGATTTTCAAATTGTTGTATCTCGGCCAAATATTGTCATATTCTAACAAACCATACATCAATCGAAAGATTATTTGTCCAGCTTTCATATGATGTATAAATTTCAATTTCATAAAATTGACCCATGTGACTGGTTTTGTGGTCCAGGGTCACATATTTAAAACCACTAAGACCATTTTATTGCAAACATAGATTTTTTTTTTCTGAAAATTAAGAGAAATGAACATTTCTCTCTCGATTTTTAATAGCATATAGTATTATTTTAATAATATTTTAATAGCATGAAGTATATTATAATATTAATATATTTAATATATAAGATAGTATAGATAATCCACAGACGATGCGTGACGCAGAGCAATACAACTACACAACCCACATAACCTTTTTAATCAATTAAAAAGGAATTTATACTTGTATGATATTACGCTGTAGCCACATTGGACCATCGGTTTGTAAAATGAATGGATGGATGATTCATGGATGGATGAGCGACCCTCACAGTGCATTATGGGTATTCTCTAGCCAGCCGCTGAGCGTACATCAGTTGTACACTCCTTATTGCGGTGCATTGTGGGATTTAATGAGTGCACTTGATAAAGACTACTATAGTTTCGTACACCAATACAAATGACTGTTCCCTCAAATAGTGGATGGATGGATGGATGGATGGATGGATGGATGGATGGATGGATGGATGGACAGGTAGGAAGGTAGGTATGTGGATGGATGGATGGATGGATGGATGGATGGATGGATGGATGGATGGATGGATGGATGGATGGATGGATGGATGGATGGATGGACAGGTAGGAAGGTAGGTATGTGGATGGATGGATGGATGGATGGATGGATGGATGGATGGATGGATGGATGGATGGATGGATGGACAGGTAGGTAGGTAGGTATGTGGATGGATGGATGGATGGATGGATGGATGGATGGATGGATGGATGGACAGGTAGGTAGGTAGGTAGGTATGTGGATGGATGGATGGATGGATGATACTTTATTTCATTTCAGATAACATTAATTGTATTAAATAACTTTTTTTATGATTTAAGTTTCTTTTAGTTAACCCTGCCTTGACATGTTTCACTCAAAAGAGATTCACTCAAAAACTGCACAATAACACACAGGCAATACAGAAACAGAACAGAATAAAAAGCCTGGGTGTTTTGATCATATCCATAGTTCTCTGAGCACTTTTCCATCAGAATGCAGGAGGCGATGCTATCTGAGATCAGAGATGGACGTTATAACTGTTGGCTGACAGGCTCCTCTGAGGCGGTGTGAAAGTCACCTTTACATGCTGATCTCGATCAAGTCTCTAATCAGATCCTAACAAGAGGACTTGACAGGGAATTGAGCTGAAAGTCCGAGACAAGAGACCTAACACAGGTTAACGAAACGCTGGAAAATGTTCACAAAGCAAACGTAAATTTAACATGAGACTATACAAGCGAATCATGTAAAAGAGAATGATCACTAACTGCGTGTTTGTGTGTTTTTATGTGAGTCTCGATTACACGTTATTTTAAGGTGTCCTTGTTACAGTGTAACTTAAGTACTGAGTAACATAAATTAACAAAATGTGTTAGGGTTAGTTGCATGTAATTACTATAAATAATAAAAAACACTGTCGAACAAAAAAAAAAAACAACAGGGGATTTGTAACTGTGAAGCCGTAGGACAAAAAGCAGCCTTTGTTTTTAATGCAAATCCCTAAACAATTTTCAAAGCACAGCGCACCTGTGGAGACTCGTGAGGAACATGTAAAACATCATTCCCTGAGGCATCACACAGTAGATTAACCACTACTGACTGTTATTTGAACTGATTTACGTATTCAGAGCCACTCCTGATACACCTAAAGGGAGCTCGACATCTGCGCTTCGCGAAACATTAACCAGTCGCATTTAAAAGTGTCCTTTTATGCCCATGTCCCTTCTTGTGGTTCCAAGTGTAAGTTAGTAAGGGGATGGTGTTGGTTTGCCCCTGGCAGAGATGAAAACATTTGTATACTGTAAGCCTGAGGCACTTGTTCTCAAATGGACAGAATGAAAAAACTAATGAAAGCACCCAGAGCGCAGGTCTACAAAACTGCTCTCCGGAAGCTTTAGGGTGTATGTGACGCTCATGCCCACATAAGTGAGCAGAGAAATTATTTTACCTGATGTTTAAATAGCCAGTTTCCACAATTTGGCTCTCCTCTATACAATCTATATTGAAATGTACAGCATGTGGAGGGTTGGTGTGCAAACGGTAGCTTCGGCAGGTCAAAAAACACAGGACAAGCGTTGGGGTAAAACAGTATCAGCCATAACAGACATTCACGTTCGGACAATATTAGATTTCACGAGGTACCACTAAGTTTGCTGAAAAACTGTTGGGTAATTTGATCTGGATGGTTGTGTGAGAAAAACACAGACTTGGCAGATTTGGTTCTGCAGAGCTGTAGGTGCTACACACAGTCAAAAACAGCACCAGTACTGACAAAACTCACCACATTTATCCATTATCTTTAGTTCTTCTAGTGTTAGGTACAAGAGTATCTATCCTACTTCTTCATTACCTTACGGCAATTGGGCAGGCCAAGTTTCTGGACGCCGGAGTTTTCAGAAAGTTATAGTATATTTAATCAATTCATTTGTAATCAGCTGCAATGAAAACTGGAGTCCTCATGACCCTTAGTGCTCAGTCGGACTAAATAAATAAGTCTAATCTGATTCAAATCTTCAGTTTTATTTTAATAGTGCCTCTCAATTAATAGAGATTGTCAGACAGTCACATTTCCTGATATTTTTTTAATAGGACTCCCATTTGGAAACCACGACAAACACTTTAATTTAGTGCCTTAGACGTACTGATGAGTATTTTTTTAATTTCCAATGGATTTTCATTGGATTTTTCTACATTCAGCTGGGTTTATGCTTAAAGACTGCCTTTAGCCCACAATATCTGTTGGCCATTGTACACTGTGTAGAATCCCACCTGCTCCGGGCACACATCCCGTTGGAATGATTAAGTCCTGTTGTTTGCTCTTCAGAGTCACATGAAAGCCAAGGCAAATGAGTCCATTTTAAACTCTACCTAAATTAGAAAATTAATATTCTACCACAGAACCTACAAATGCTGCTAAACAAATTAAATATTCTGATGTTTTCCCAATAGCCAGATCTAAACATCACTGTGCTTCACACCTCAAAGAGCTGCAGTGTTTTGCAACATCCCACTACAAACAAATGGGAATTAGTTTGACAGCGTTCAAAGAGGGACTAAAACTCTAAAGACATAGGGTGGCCCTCTAGACCTCAGACTAAACAGCATAATTCATTTAAGGCAAACAAAAACAAGGCTGTCATGGATGGAAGCACTGTCCGTTCAATATACGGTTTTGTACCAAAGTGTCAGTGGTTTGCCTCACTTCTTTTAAAATGAAATATGGAATCTGGGACAATGACAAATAGAGCATGAGATGAAACAAAAGGAAAAATTGTGGTAACACTTTATGGCGATAGTCCACTTTAGACATTCTACTAGCTATATAAGTAACTTTGCAACTACATGTCAATTAACTGTCATTAGAGTGTCTGCATAATAACTCTTTATTCTAATGCTCCCCAACAGATATTCTACTGTATCTTGGCAACTACATGTCAACTTATTCTACTAACCCGAACCCTAACACCTAACCATAACCATAACAGTCTACTACAGTCTACTAATACTCTAATGAGAGTTAGTTGACATGTAGTTGCAAAGTAACTTAAAGTTAGTAGAATGTCTAAAGTGGACTATCGAAATAAAATCGTATAATCTGAACCAGAGGGTCAGGTAACACATTGAATAAAACTTGAAAGTTAAAGACTTTCTTGTAAAATGTACTTTAATATATTTTTTTACAACTTTACAGTGATGATCATGTTTACAGGTTGTACCACGACATTTTTGGCATTATGCTAAAAACATATCAACATTATGTTTAATTTTTTTTAAAAAAGTACAAACATGTTGATCATACAGGTGCATTCGATTAATTCTCATTCACGTATAATTTTTATTACATTTTTTAGACCGTAAGAGAGTAAATCAAAGCCATTTGGGACAGGGAACATCTTATTGCCGTCACCTGAATGGTGGACAAATGGGTCTACATATTGGATTCTGTATTTTGAGATCAATAGATCTCATCCGTATCAATAGATCTCATACTCAGAGCGTAGCTCCTGCTCTGTTCAAAGCCAAAACTTTGCTTGGAGCCGCTATGACAAAGTAGATACTGGAACAGCTCACCACTGAGTGTGATTGACTGTTCTCATCACTTCCTTTGCTTGTCATCTTCTGCCAACGTGGGTGCAAAGAGCAAACAGTTAAGGTGACCTTTACACACACAACCACAATAAAAGCCACTCAAGCAGCTTCAAGCCTTTGATGATCGATTGTAATCCAGCTTTACCAGATGGATCGCTTACAGTAATTTAACACCAACTTCAATGTGAGGCATCTCTCAGTCAGGACACTGAAATATGATACACGATGAGAGCGAGAGAGTTAGATTGTGTATGTGCGTCTGACAGATAAAGCTAAGTTAGCCTTGTACTTTCATGAATTGTCAAATCAAGGCACCTTTATTTAAATAGCGCTTTTACAATACAGATTGATTCAAAGCAGCTTTACAGAGATGACAGGAAAATAATGCAACAAAGTTTGTTTCTAGAAGAAAATAGCATCATAGTCCAGCTGACTATGAGTCCATGCGTTCGGCATGTGCAGTTCAGTGATGGTTCATTTTTGTTGTAAAAAAGTTATTAATTTAGTTCATATGTATATAACAATAGTTCATATATATATATATATATATATATATATATATATATATATATATATATATATATATATATATATATATATATTTCAATAGTCATTTTCAATAGTCATTACATTACATAAAATATTTAATTTGTGTAGACTTTTTCCATTTCTAAATGTATTGAATTAGTAATTTTACAGTATTTAATTATCGTTTTAAGTGCAAATACTCAGTAAGTTTCTTGGTTGAATTATTTAACTTAAACATTCCTTCAAGTTTTTCCAAGTAATTTATAATTTAATTAAAAAAGAAATTCAAGGCCACTGTTTTTATTTAATTTGTTAACACTAAAATGTAACTTTTGTAACATAAGTAACAATGTAACAAACAAGCATGTTCAATAGCATATTAGTTTTTGTTGTGGTTTAAAAATTGGTATAAACAAATATGATATTTCACTGTCAAAAAAGTCTTTTTGCAAGTTGTTCCAATGTGAATTAATAAAACAAAGCAAAACTACATGATGACGGCAGGAAGACGTCTGATCTCTCAGTGAAGTCATGTCCATTCATAGCACACAAAATGTAATTATTATCCACTTTGCACTAACCAAGATTTGAAGAGAAAACAATTGCTGGGTAGTTGCTGCTTTATCGATTAACAAAGGCAAACCTGCATCCCACAGGTTTGGTTATTCATGCTCATTTTCCCTATTACTAAAAGCACATGATGAATATAAAGTAAATTCTAGCATAATCACACTGTGAATCTGCACACTAATGCAGTTTGAATCTATCAATGTCATTATCCATAGTAAAATAAGGCGTGTAACTTATAATGTATTTATTAATATAATGTTACTGTAGTTTCTTCCTATATGTAACATGTAAGTGCTACATGTCATACATGTTTTCATAGGTGCAAAAGACCAAGGCTTTAGGGTACCTTTTCAGCAAATGTAAAATGATCCTTCAATTATGCAGCAACGTAATTAACTCTGATTTTATGGCCTCAACAGCCGTCATGCTTTAGTACAGCCAGATTATGGTGGGAAATGGCTGCTTTCCATTCACACACGCACTCGTATCATATGACCTTTCCCAAAAGCCCTTTCTGTGCCTGTAACCAGCCTGCCACTCTTATCCTACTGCTTCTCAGTTCAGTTGTGTGTATTTCTCACACCCTTTCATTCAGCACTCAGAGGGGTCCTGGTTAGAGGTTGACCACCAATGCCAAACTGGGATCAATTCCCTTGGATTCCTAAACATAGCAACCTAAAGCAAAAAAAAAAAAAACTCATTTGAAATCAGCGCAAAAAGGCTTCCCTTCGCAAACACTGTGCTTGGGTCATTCCCTCTATGCATTACTTTCATGTTCCGAAACTTTTAATTATTAAACCTAATAGTAGTAATTAAAAAGTAAAGTATGTTTTGATGTTAAAACATTTTCCCCTATCCCAGTGTAATATGCAAATATCCCAGTGTAATATCTTAAAGTGCCCCATTATGCTATTTTAAAGTTTCCTAATGTTGTTTTGGAGTCTCCAGGTTTACATGCATCAAAGGTCAAAAAACTGTTTAATTTCCTCATAATATACATTTGCACATCACCACATTTTCAATGATTCTCAAACGACTCGTCAGACGAATCAATCTCTCTAAATCCCGCCTTTCCGCGAGCTACTCTGCTCTGATTGGCCTGACAGCTCAGTCTGTTGTGATTGGTTTACCGTGTACAGCGCCCATTGCCATAACAACGTCAGCTGTCCTGAGGCTTCCTACACCGTAAACTAAACACAGTATCGAACAATGACGTTGATTTTACCATATCAATGCGAGCGCGAGTCTGATGATGAAACACGAATCCGATGATGAAACACTGGAAGAACTAGTTATTCAACCCGAACCTCCATCGCAAGAACGACTCGAGCAGGACGTTTCTCAGTGATACGCAGCTCATTTTGAAGTACATTATGAGATGTTGCAACTGTAATTCATCACCATCAGCATTAACAAGTGCATGTCCATCAACAAACCGATTATTTTACTTGTACTTATTTATTTACCAAGTAATTTTGTAATATATTGCGGTGAACACGTGGAAACTGTTTCAATAACAGTGCATGTATGCAATGTATACATTAGCCTAGCTCTAGCGTGAATGACTGATGTGAATGACTGATGTAACATAAACATTGGTAAACAGATCTTGCTCCATGATTAATCTTTCCTCAAAGTAGTGAGAATGACAGACAATCTGCATTAATAGACACAGTTATAGGTAATAGTGGGCCACAAACTGACAGTGATAACGTGAGTTAGCCAGTTAGCAGGAGACCTACACAATATAAAACTCAAAACTAAGTATGTTGAACACCATCTTTCAAGAGCAAGCGGTGTGTGAATCCTGCATTGAACTGAGATTTGAGAAGCTGTCTTCAGTTAAATAAAGGGAACAGCAAAGGTTTAGGATTATACTGCTGTGATATCGTGGTAAAGGTGAATTTTAACCCTTGGGCAGTGAAAAAAAAAACTGGCTTTACCTTCACATTATAGAGCACAGCGTCTTCTGGACATGATGCTATCCAGTATCCACAGGAATCAGCTGCAGTGTTTGAGGTTCAAGTTTTCCCTGATGTCTGCGCACGCAATAAGTGGGCGGGCAATATGCTAATGTTTCGTCTTGACGTCACAACGAAACGGCTTATGACTCGTTTGACAAACAATTTCATTGACTCAGAGTCGACTTACTTTGAAAGACAATAACTTTATATACGGTGCACTTTCAGATTTAAAAACTTTGCAGGATGTTTTCATTCACTTATGTTACACACTACATGAAAGGTCATTTTCAAAAATCCATAATAAGCCACTGTAGGTTCATTTCCCTAAATACTAGTATAAACAAAGTGGCGCTATCATAACATTGCTCTGTTTTTGGAAAATTCTGACCAGCTTGACTCAGCAACACTGACTCAGCCAATGGCAGTCAGTTTTTTTGACCAATGGTAGATGGGGGCACGTTCTGAAACAACTGTTTTGGTATCTGTAGTTGGGCAGAAATTACACCCTTTAAAGGGGACATATCATGCCAAATGCACTTTTTTAGCCCTTAAATGCATTTTGTTGTATATTTGGAGTGTTTAGAAGTATAGAAAATATGAAATTATTCTCTTCAGGTGCTTCGTTGATATCTTTATATTCTGTTTTGGTCATATTTTTCAACCTGTTCCGATCTTTCTGTTATCTATGACGTTTTTTGAACTATTACGTCACAGTATTTGCAGCGGAACTGCCAAATAAGGACACTGACTTCCGGCCCACCACTTCGAGCAATCCGCCATTTTTATTTCTCGCTGCAATTTTGTAGTCCAAGCTAAAGGATGCAGAAGTTACGAGAGGGTAAGTTAAAATGTTCGGTTGTTGGATGTAGTAACCCACACGCTTCATTACACCGTCTAATGTAGATGAACTGCCGCGCGGGACAGGGCGCATGTCTAACTGAAAGAACGAGCAGAGAGAGAGACCCGGTCGCGCGCGCGCTCACTCTCTCTCTTCAGAGCCAGGCGAAAGTGTAAACTCTGGCTCGAACATTTAAGGTTGGCTGGACAAGTCTTCCGTTGTTGACATTTTGTTAATAACGTGTGAATAAAAAGTTTCTGTGCCGCTAGATAATCGTATCTCTGCTATCAAACTACAAAAATGGCCGAACGGGGTGGAGTTGAACCGCTGCAACCTGGAGAGGGGGCGGGGTATGACGTGTCTCAATTGTATTTAAAGAGACCGCACCAAAACGAGTTGCTCTCAGACGCACATCAGAAAAGGGGTAGAAAAGGGCCCTGTGGAGCTATAATAATGAGGAATTCAGACCCAAGCATTGCAGTTCCGCTTTATATAGACTACAAATGTATGATTTATATGTAAAAAGGAACAATTTAAAAGCATGATATGTCTCCTTTAATTTAAAATAGGATTGAATTTTAATGGATAAAAGATTCACCAAAAGTTGAGTTATGTTTTAGTTTAGTGTATTTTTTCCCCCATGTTCACAGAGCTGAGTGCGGCTAATTTTGAAATATTGGTGCTTCTTAATTTCTTCCTGCTCTAATTGAAATATTTCAAACCAAACAAATCATGTTTTCTCTGAGGTATTGTTTTTATTAGCCCATCACCAATAGATGGTTTGTCTTTTGTAATATCCCTAACAAAAGCCAGTTTCTTTAGTGATTTCATCCTCCAAGAACTGACATAATTTTTGGTGGCATAACAACAGCATAGATATGAGCAAATATAGTTCAATTTAAAACATTTAAATATGTTATAGATACAATGAAAGTAATCTGTATTATAAAATAACAAAAATATTGTAATTAACTTCCTGACCTCATAAGCCAACTCAAAATCCCACACAGAGCAATGGCTAACTTTAGCACTTAATTTCCATCCAGTTAATTTTCTTGCCACCATGTAAATAGGTTATAATTAATTATGTTTAATGCCTGAGCTTGACAAGTGCATATATTTGCAAGTATAGTACACTCTTAAAAATAAAGGTTCGGTTTCACTTTATTTTGATTGGCCCTTTCACACATTCTGTTGTTTATAAGTAACGTTGCACCTGCATGTCTACTAACTCTTATCGGAGTATTAGTAGTATTAATAGACTGGTAGGTTTAGGGTTAGAATAAGTTGACATGTAGTTGCAAAGTTACTTATAGTCAGAATGCCTGTTGGGGAGCATCACAATAAAGAGCTAGCAGATATTAACAGTCTACTAATATTCAAACGAGAGTTAGTTAACATGTAGTTGCTTATAGTCAACAGAATGTTCAAAAGGGACCATCAAAATAAAGTGTTACCAAAAGTTCTTTATTGGCGTAGATGGTTCAATGAAGAACCTTTAACATCCATGAAATCTTTCATAATGGAAAAGGTTCTTAAGATTATTAAAATGTTCTTCACACTAAGAAAAAAAATGGTTCTTTCAAGAACTGTTCACTGAAAAGTTCTTTGGGGAACCAAAAATGGTTCTTCAATGGCATTGCTTTGAAAACCCCCTTTTGGAACCTTTATTTTTAAGAGTGTACTTCTATATGAATTACAACCCAATATGCATTCTTTTTTTTTTTTTTACATATTGAGTTTAAAAGGTAATGCATTACAGGAATGACCCGCTTGTTCCTTCAACACATTCCTTCACACTTGGTTGCTAAAAAAGACCCTTGTTCACAGCAACCTATCACAGCTGGTGCATAGCTACATCTTGACCCAGCCCTATGGAGCCTGTAATTGGCAATAAGGTGACCATTGTGAGCCCTCAGGCGAAAATAGCCCAGCCTATTTGTGCAAACATGCATTTTCACAGCCAACATCTCTGATTAAAATGTCAGTAACGTCACTTGGCGAGCCCCACAGACTTTTTAATTTCGCTATAGATGGCTTGGTGCGATGCCACGTTATTTTTCAGACATCTTCTTCGTGCTAACATAGGGTTTGCATGGCCTTTCTCGCACTTGAGTGATTCCAGTGCACTTCTCCTTAGCGAGAGGAGCGATTTGGTGGCCCACATAAAGAGGCCAGACAGAGGCTGAGGTTCCTGGGTTATGATCGAGGTCAGTTTGGGGAAGTCAAGGAAAGATGCCAAGCCACACAAGGCTTTTAGCAGCGGCTAATGAGAAAGAAGAGCCTCTTGTAGAGTGGCAGACACAAAAAGATGCTGTCAGACGGGCTCTAGGGGTCCAACCTTGTGTTAGAGCACTGCCAATATTAGTGTTCTTAATACACGTTTTAAGGTGCAGTCACATTAGCAAAACTGTGTGGGCAAAAAGGGTCTACTGTTTATTAGGGGCTTTCACACCAGTTCTAGGAACTTATTGAACTAGCCACCAGGGTGGTTCCCCTAGAACTAATGGTTCCCATAGGAACATTTTCCTGGTTGCATTCGCACCGCTAGTAGGAACTCTGAAGTGACGTAAGCCGCGCTTGTTGTGACTTTTATTTTGACGGCGCTGAGAACACCAAAGCCTGATCACACAGTGCTCGTATTCTCCGTGTTCATTAGTTTATGATCTGTCTAACAGTATTAATATGTTATTATATAGAACTGTTATACAGTATAGTATAGTATAGTATATGAAAAGGTATTAGTGTATGCCGTGTGGTTGATGTCCAGTGTCGCTAGCTGAGCAGAAATACATAATCATGTTTGGCTTGGTCCCCTCAAAGTTGCGTTGGATTTTCTCCTTAGCATAAAGGTTAAGCATCTATCACTGTTTTCCATGTTTGTAGAGTTAGTTTGTGAAGTAAATATATAGGCTGCAACCTGTGTGTTTACACAGCTTTTATAAAAATGGTGGGTGTTGGTGTTTCACGTGCGTTCGGCCAATCAGCGTTCACTAACGTCACTGGTAGTTCCTATAGTGCTGGTTTAGACCCTACTCTGAAGTATGAGCTAAATTAGATCAGATCCAGATCCTGCGGTGCGAATACGCCAAAATCCGGGTACTTCCGCCAATGAAAGTGTTCCTCCAGTGCGAAAACCCCTATTGTCGATAGTATAGCGATGTATGAAGCATCGCTCACACAATAGTCACTTTCAAACCAAGCAGCTTTCTGTTGGTCAACTTGTCAAAATCACCAAAAATGACCAACCCTCACCTTCAAATTCCCAACCACATGGATTCCCATAACATTCGGCTGCGAGAATTCGACGAACAGTGGTAAATGTGATTGTACTACTCTTAACATTCAGACCTGAAGCTGATGTCAGTTCAATGTTAAAATATTTGAAAGCATTGGTGAAACATGAACACTGCCTGTTTCACAAAGGCACTGAAACCTCTCAAGTATCCATTGACTGAGATCAGATGGATGCGTTCGGCATGCGTCCAAAACATATGCACGTGCACTGTCCGCACACGAGGGGACAGACATTAACAAACTGTGCTGATGACGAAAGATTGTCACATGACTGTCCGTGAAACTAAGTAGAATGCAGACAGGGGAAGTATACTTTGGGTTTGAGTATTAAACTTTGGCCAATAACTTGAAAAATCACCTGTTTTTAACCTAACAGCCAATAAAGCAGGAAATAAAATTTCATTGACTTTCACTAAAGTAGGGACCCAAGCCATATCTAGAGAATATCACAGAGACTTGACTTGGGCTAGTAGGCAACCACCTATCAATCACCCAGAACAATTCTAGCATTGTAGCAGCAACAACACCATAGTTGTGCCTTAAATGACATTCTACAACTCTATAAAAATACTATAAAAAAGTACTCTGAAAAAAATGGTACAAAAGTTATCAATGGGGTGATACCCTTTCAAACGGTAGTACGATTTAGGTACTAATAGGTCAAGTCTTGTCAAGTCACCTTCATTTATATAGCACTTTATACTATACAGATTGATTCAAAGCAGCTTAACAGCGATAAACATGAAATAATGATACTAATAATAATAGTTTTCTAATCATTTGTAGGTATTATTATGTACCTTTAATATACCCTTTATGGGTAAATATTGTACACAATATATCTGTTGAAAGGGTAACAGCTGCCAGCTTTTGTACTTTTTTCAGAGAGTGACACATTATGAAGCTAAACTACGCACTATGTAATCTACTGTCTAGTTTATGACATTTAAACGGCTAGTTTGTCATCCTAGCATCCGAGTCTGATAAGCCCCTCTCCCTCCGCTACGTAATAAGAGCTGCATAAAGTCTCCAACATTCCATATGTCGTTCCAAACCCGTAAGACTTTCATTAATCTTCGAAACACAAATGAAGATATTTTAAAGAAATCTGAAAGATTTATTTCCCTCCACTGACAGCTACACAACTACCACTTTGACACTTCAAAAAGTTCATAAATAGATCATAAAAACGAATCCATATGAATTGAGCAGTTTAGTCCACATTTTCTGAGCTTCAGCAAGAACCAATGAGGTTCATTCTCGTGTTACGCAGCACGATTGTGTCAGGGTTCTGTCATTTCGGTCTAGTTTATTCTTGGTTTTGTGACTGAGCCCTGACACTCCTGTCTTGTCTTCTGTCCATGTGTATTGCCTTGTGTGCGGGGCGTGGTGTTCGGATCCCGGCACTTCAGTCTAGTTTGGTCTCATGTTACGCAGCACGTTTGAGCTTCAATAAGAACCAATGAGGTTCATTCTCATGTTACGCAGCACGTTTGAGCTTCAGTAAGAACCAATGAGGTTCATTCTCGTGTTACGCAGCACGTTTGAGCTTCAGCAAGAACCAATGAGGTTCATTCTCATGTTACGCAGCACGTTTGAGCTTCAGCAAGAACCAATGAGGTTCATTCTCGTGTTACGCAGCACGTTTGAGCTTCAGCAAGAACCAATGAGGTTCATTCTCGTGTTACGCAGCACGTTTGAGCTTCAGCAAGAACCAATGAGGTTCATTCTCATGTTACACAGCACGTTTGAGCTTCAGTAAGAACCAATGAGGTTCATTCTCATGTTACGCAGCACGTTTGAGCTTCTGTAAGAACCAATGAGGTTCATTCTCGTGTTACGCAGCGCCTTTGAGCTTCAGTAAGAACCAATGAGGTTCATTCTCGTGTTACGCAGCACGTTTGAGCTTCAGCAAGAACCAATGAGGTTCATTCTCGTGTTACGCAGCACGTTTGAGCTTCAGTAAAAACCAATGAGGTTCATTCTCGTGTTACGCAGCACGTTTGAGCTTCAGTAAAAACCAATGAGGTTCATTCTCATGTTACACAGCATGTTTGAGCTTCAGCAAGAACCAATGAGGTTCATTCTCGTGTTACGCAGCACGTTTGAGCTTCTGTAAGAACCAATGAGGTTCATTCTCGTGTTACGCAGCATGTTTGAGCTTCTGTAAGAACCAATGAGGTTCATTCTCATGTTACACAGCATGTTTGAGCTTCTGTAAGAACTAATGAGGTTCATTCTCGTGTTACGCAGCATGTTTGAGCTTCTGTAAGAACCAATGAGGTTCATTCTCATGTTACACAGCATGTTTGAGCTTCAGCAAGAACCAATGAGGTTCATTCTCATGTTACGCAGCATGTTTGAGCTTCTGTAAGAACTAATGAGGTTCATTCTCGTGTTACGCAGCACGTTTGAGCTTCTGTAAGAACCAATGAGGTTCATTCTCATGTTACACAGCATGTTTGAGCTTCAGCAAGAACCAATGAGGTTCATTCTCATGTTACGCAGCATGTTTGAGCTTCTGTAAGAACTAATGAGGTTCATTCTCGTGTTACGCAGCATGTTTGAGCTTCTGTAAGAACCAATGAGGTTCATTCTCATGTTACACAGCATGTTTGAGCTTCAGCAAGAACCAATGAGGTTCATTCTCATGTTACACAGCATGTTTGAGCTTCTGTAAGAACTAATGAGGTTCATTCTCGTGTTACGCAGCATGTTTGAGCTTCTGTAAGAACCAATGAGGTTCATTCTCATGTTACACAGCATGTTTGAGCTTCAGCAAGAACCAATGAGGTTCATTCTCATGTTACGCTGCACGTTTGAGCTTCAGTAAGAACCAATGAGGTTCATTCTCATGTTACACAGCATGTTTGAGCTTCAGCAAGAACCAATGAGGTTCATTCTCATGTTACGCAGCATGTTTGAGCTTCTGTAAGAACTAATGAGGTTCATTCTCGTGTTACGCAGCACGTTTGAGCTTCAGCAAGAACCAATGAGGTTCATTCTCGTGTTACGCAGCACGTTTGAGCTTCAGCAAGAACCAATGAGGTTTGTTTTCACGTGTCAAGCACATCAAGTCAAGGTTGAGCTTCTGTTTATGTTCACTGATCAATGTTTATATGTGAATAGAAGCCTAAATTAAATCTGTTCATCATTATAAAAGCAATCCAGTCTCGCACAATTCATATGGATTAGTTTTACGATCTCTTTATGAACTTTTTGAAGAGTCAAAGTGGTAGTTGCGTAGCTGTCAATGGAGGGACAGAAATCTCTCAGATTTCATTAAAAATATCTTCATTTTAGTTGCGAAGATGAACGAAAGTATTACGGGTTTGGAATGACATAAGTGTGAGTAAATGACAATTTTTTTTCATCTTTGGGTGAACTAACCCTTTAAATAAGTGCATCATCCAAATATCATACTTATAATACTTATAATACTTATAATACCAAATACTTATAGTTGGAATTGTCAGGGTGAACACAGTTCTTGCACTGAATACTATATAAAATGGCATATTCAAATTTAGACGCACCTTAAAAAAGGAACAGGTGTGTGTGTGTGTTTGTGTGGGAAGGGTTGTGACATTGATGACGCACATTTCATTAACAAACAAGTCATGTTCTTTAATACAAGACAAAAAGTCTTTTTTAATTTTTCACTGCCTACATGTTTATTATAGAAAGTAAATTTAAGTCCAGTTGCCATGCCACATAAAGAGTGATTTTCATGGGTTTGAATCTGAGGTAAAAGATTCTCACAAGCACATAACTTGTGCAAACACACTTTCTGGTCATTCACACTTAATCATAGAGCTGAGAACCTAGTTTCTATAAAAGTTCATCACAGCAGACAAAGCTCTGCACATCTGAACATTTCTACTTGTTTCCATATGGCAATTTTATCACTGAAACCGATATAATGCAACCTTAATTTAATTCAAAATGCAATAATTTAACTTTCTCTGCAAAATGCATTCTAATGCATACTAATGTTACACTATTAAAATGCCAATTTTCATCTGCCAGATATTAAATGTATCAGTGCTGGTGCCCTAGTTCTTAATTAAAGTTAATAATAAAATTGATAATTCAGCAGTTCCTTTATTCATCTCACTCTTTACTCTGAACCGCTTTTCTCTTTTATTCTTTATGACAAAAATATTCAAAAAGACCCTCAGAGAAAAAAAAAGACATCAGCAATGAACTCACTTCACATTTTAAATGAAACATTTCAGACATGCACCTTACCTTTCCCATAGTTGAAGTGGAGTTTGATGGATTTGCCCTGGTTGATGTGCAGGTATGTAAACCACACAGCAAAAGTAAGCAGCACCAGCAGTAGCAGAAGTTTGAACTGCTTTCGTATTTTCTTCACAGGGAATCGCAGCATTTTCGCAGCTGCAGCATCATCATCAGCAGCAGCAGAAAAGAGAGTGTCAGCTGCTCCTCAGTCTGGCGCTTTAGAGACAGACTCCTGATGTCACAATGTCATATTTGCATCAGCTAATCCACAGTTTGCCACATCTCACTTTCTGACATCACAATGTCATATTTGCACCAGCAGGAGAATAAAATACGAGCTGCTTCTTAGTTTGCCACACCTAAATTCGTAATGTCACAATGTCATATTTCTCCAAAAAAGCAGCAGAATCAGTCTTAGCTGCTACTTTAGTTTGAAGCATCAAAAAGATAGGACTCCTGATGTCACAATGTCACATCTCTGATGAATTCCACTGTCACAAAAGTCATATTTACAATTTGTGTCAGTTGCTTCTCGGTTTGGCACGTTTAAAAAAAAAAACTCCTCACAATGTCATTTTACAGCAGCAGAAAAATGTCAGCTGCTTCTCAGATTGGCGCGTTTTAAAGAGTGTTATTTCTCAAGCTCGACAAGTTTCATTAATTATTGAAACTGGTTAAAACAGTTTACTTGAGTCTTATAGAAGCATCATATCTGATTTACAAGATGTAACTGTTTGTGACTTCAGCTGCTCCGGAAATCTTCATTTAAGTCCCATTTGCAAGTTTTAAAAACAGGTAAAGAGGAAGAATAGTCCAGTAAAAAGATATTATTGTAGGCGTACAGGCAAAAGAAAAGAGCAGCGGGCTGTTAATCTTGTGAAAGCCGCTCTGACAGCAGTCCAGCCACTCCAGAGAGGATCATCCTCTGGATTTAAAGCTTTCGCTCAAATGACCAGTCTAACTTTTTAACACTGCGTTTTCGCATTTAATTAACCATAAACAACACAATCTAACTGCACAACCTGCAGTTGCGAAGCTGCCCCTTCCTAGGATGCATTTTAGATTTGTTGGGATATCTCAAACAGTCATGATAACAATAAAACCATTCTTATAAACCTGTAACTAAGCCATAACAATTAACAAACGCAAAATGTAGAGAGAACCCACCTCATATCATAAAATATGTGCCTGTTATGAATTGTGAAAAATGCTTCTATTCATTTAACTCGTAAGAATAATTTAATTTCTACACTTTTTCTTTAGGAGTAATTAGCTTCAAAGTGGTCAAAAGAAGTGTATAAGTGACTTTAGCACCACTTTGAATTTACTTCAAAATTTAAGGCATGCAATTGTATAGAGATAATTAAACGTAATGTAAATAAACAGAATGCATAAGACACTTGATGTGAGCTATAATATCTAATTAAATATGTATTTCGAGTAGATGCACTGATTTAGTCAATTTAAACATCACGCGCCTGGTACCAAATCGCACTGCGATGAAAAAAAAAAAAAATGCAATGAAATAAATGCTGCTTTATAATCAGATATTATTTTCCGGAGCTTAAAACACTAATATGCGAATAGAACAACAATGACTGAAGAATCACATTGCTCTGGCGGTGTATAGGTGATGCGTTCATGCACCTGCTATCCATCCAAGTCCACGCGCAACTTATTGACTCTTTCAAAAAAAAAATGTAAATCAAACGCGTGCACCTAAACGTCCCGTCCCCCGTTAACAGAAAACCCTATTCATAAAAACAATAACAACGGTCTATTGGTGTCCGTAAGCTCCTATACCGCTAGCAGCATCTGACATTTTGATTCCACTAGTGCGCTCCGCAAAACAAACGCTTTGTTTCACCGATGTGATGTGATGCGTCAGTCTCCGCGCGCGGGTCCTGTCCGCGTGGATGCTGTCACGCCCTCAGTCTGAGAAACTATTTAGCAATGAGTCTCATAAATCCCACGAGCTCCGCTTCCAGTCCTACGATGTGATCGACTCTCGATCCCCGCGTTCAACTGAGCATCCATGACTCTGCCGGGGAGAGATGTTACGAATCCTACTATTGAACTGGGTGAGCTAATGAATTATTCAACAGGCCATGTTGACGTTACGTGGAGCATCTCGTCGTAGTGTTAATTAATATTCATGAGCCAAGGATTACCAGGCATGCTTACTGGCCGAACGTGCCCTTTCCATAATTAATATTCATGAGCCCAACCGTCACCATAGTATGATTCGAATGTTCGCTGCTGGGCAACCGAACTTGGGTGGAGCTGTAACGGGCAGCAACGCTGTCCAACCATCGGCGGGCTTCCAGCGCAATGCATTATTATTGGAAGAGCTCAGTGACGAAATGCATATATTAATCGTTTGCTGTGATGATCTCACCTTGTTTATTTGATGTTTCCATCATTTGACAGAGGATATTAACGCTTAAATCAAATTTCTAATGTGAGATATGATGTGTTATTCAGAAATCTATTTAATTTATTGTTTTTCGTATATGATTTATAATATAAAGTGTTTTTTTAAATGTTTTAATTAGTAAAATTAAATATTTGACTTTTTATAGTATTTATTTATTGTTTATTTGTCTTATATTTAGAAAGGTGCATTATTATTAAATTAATAATAAATGATAATAAAAATAACATCTTAAATCAATATTTGACTTGTAGAATATAGTTGAATTTAGTTTTTTTTTTTTTTTTTTTAGGTCATTACACTGTTTGGATCATGAGAAACGAATGGACTAAACATGTAAAGACATTTTTGAAAGAAAAAAAAAAGATATTTTATGTTATGGAATGTCCTCTTGGAAGAAAAGAAAAAGAAAAGACATGAATAGGCAAAAACAGGTGGGTGGGGATGGGGGGTGATTTGATCACCATCAGTTTTTAGATTTCAAGCTTTTTTTATGCAAACTTTGTATAAAGATGATTTTGATATGCCATTTTACAATTATATGTGTGTAAACATGGCCATAAATTCTCATTCTATGCAATGCTTCTATACACAATATCGAATTTGCATATTAATGTGTTCTTGGAGCAACGTGTAATGAAAAAAGACGTGTAATAATGGGAGTAATATGTAATTGGGAATATTTTCATTAAAATATCATACGGTATTTCATAAAAATATTGATATAGCCTATAATTTCTTTCCCTATTCACTTGTTGTGTCTCCCAAAATGCCTGACATGCCATGAGGTTAGTCCTGGTGTCCTCTAAAGGGGACGTGTATGAAATCAATGCCCTGTTACGTAACAGAAAGTCATATTCTGATTTGAAATTTGCTAAAATATAATGTCCTCTACAGAGGCAAAATGCAATTTTTAAATAAATTAAAATTAACTACTATTTTGGTCAATAAACAGAATAAAAATTAATGTAAGGGTTCTGTCACTTCGGTGTGTTTTATTCTTGGTTTCGTAACAGAGCTCTGACACTCATCGGCAGGATGGTAAGTTACCGCCAGAATCATCGCCCCTTTGGATTATATACGCTATAGATCTCCCCAGGGCTTTGGTGGAGATGGCTTTAATTAACTTTTTCCTTGTCGGGAAAGGTTTTCCGACGTTTCAGTGTGGATGAGAAACTTTTGGAAAACGCCTGAAAACGCTAAATTCTCCTTACTGCGCATGCGCAGAACCTCACAAAATATCTCAGCGTTCACTGATCACACTCTCTCACCATTATATGTTTGGTCTAAAACACAACAGCTCTCATGTTTTTCCGCAGGACAGCAAATGCGAGTGAATTTTCTGTCATTTTTGCAGGACTGTGATATGAAGAGTGTGCAAAGTAACATATTTTAGCAACAGTGTGAAAGTGAATAGCACATAACAGGCACAATAGTGGTATAAACATGAATATCTATTGGTGCAATATGCGTCACATGACTAAACTTACGTCATCGTTTTCAAATACCTCCGTTTTCACAGTCCACACTACAACGCGAAAACTGCGTTTCCAAATGTATCCAGTTTGGCCAAAGCGGAGAGAAAAAGATGCGTTTTCAAACAAAAACATCCCAGACAGCAACAGTGTCGGCCCAGATCCGGCCCACATCCGGCACATGTGGGTTCAACGCGTACCAGATGTGGGCCGGATCTGGGCCGACACTGTTGCTGTCTGGGATATTAGTGTGGACAGTTGCATTCAACATGATGCATTCGAATAGATCATACATGCCACAAGTCTGGAAAAGCTTCCCTTGAGATGGATTTGTCACATTATGATTTTACGAGGTAATTTACAGTGCAGCATTTCTAAACTCCTAATTCACATTTTAAGTATTCTGCATATTTCCTGGCTTTGATCATTTACAGCATAAGCACAAGACTCATCAAATCTGCGAATTATTATGCCCCGTTTCTAATATGCATGAAGCTAGAAGCCAGTGCAGAGCTTATATGGTGAAATATTAGTGTTTTTCCAGCAGTGAACTCTTCCTTGTGCAAGGAGCTGTCAGAGGTGGAACAACCCCGGTAATTTCTCTCCCAATCTCTTATTCATCCTCGTTCCCTGCAGTCATGTGCGGTGAGTTTGAGCGTAACTGGGCCGGGTAGGGTGACAGCCAGGTTTTAAATATGTAGCTGTCATCATAGCTTGCGATTATGGCACAAGAGCTCACAGCTGAAAGAGAGAAAGACCGAGCAGGGCTCTTCTAATGGTATGAGATTTTCTTCCTAAGATATAAATGCTCTTATATAGAATGGCCTTTTCCCTTGTGCTGTTTGTCTTCCTCGCCGCTTACCGGCGTGACATTACAATAAAATGGCCAGACTCAACTGAAATGTCAAGTGGATTAAAAGGAAGGACTTCTCTTTAATGCTGATCTCAATCCAACACCCATTGTCATTGCAGTTACACGTGTAAATTACCGGCCTTGTTTTCAGGAGTGAATCATTTCCACTGCATCTTTAAGATTTGAAATGTGACTTCCAAGACACAAACAAACCAGAAAGGATCGTTGAGAGTGCAGATGGAATTTTGCACTTAATAGCTGCGTGTTACTCACATTCAGCAGCCTAATTCAATATCTGTCCCATTGTGTCACGGGTGAGGTGGTTAAGATGTAGCGCACGACGAAGGAGATCCAATAGGATACTTTAATTCAAAACTTAGACCAGAAAACCAACAACCACAAATCACTGATAACAATATATATAATACAAGACAAGAAACAGGGAGAAACAGAGGGCTTAAATAGTCAAGTCAAGTCACCTTCATTTATATAGCGCTTTTAACAATGTAGATTGTTCCAAAGCGGCTTTACATTGATAATAGGAAATTAAAGTAAAGTGTTTTGGCTTCATAGCAGCTCTAGAATAAAGTTATTGTCCAGCTAAAGTTAGTTTGATTGATTCACTCCCGTCGCAACGATCATTAGTTATTAACTTCGGGGCCGCTAACACGACACCGTTTTAACAGAAAACTCTTTAAGTTCTTTCTGCGCAAACTTCAAAAACGCAAACCTGTGAGAACGCAGATGGCGTGCACATGTGTATCACGAGTTCAGTCTATAGGTATGCGCGTTTGAATATATGTGTGCAGGCGTGTAGTCCTTCCCTACAAGCCAACCCTCAACAAACTTGTCTGGCCTTAAAATTTATAATACAGAATTTTTATCACTTCCGCGTAGCCACGCGAACCGGAATTATCCCAACAACGCTTTATCTGTAGAGAGGATAAAGGGAGGGACAGAGAACAGCCAGAGAAAGTCTAATAAGGGGAGAACTTCCACTCTCAGTAAACTTCCGGCTTCTGAACTGGTTGCAGTTCCACTCTGGTTCCACATGAGGGCGCTCACAGGACGAGTGCAGAATGAATGGAGGTCTATGGCGCTATACCCCTCAAAATCCACTTTTCTCAGGATATAATTTTTTGTCTAGTAATTTGAATGTTGTATTCGAAAGGAGATGCGAAGAAATTACACATTGCTGGGTGTTACATTTTTTAGTCACTTATTTGCTTTAAAAAGTCTTTTAAAATGTCAATGACGTCAAACACATCGTACGACCAGAGATACTGCTTTACGGCAATCCTTCAGTCACTTTGGTGCTTTCACGCCATGCACTTTCTTTTCTCTCGAGGCATCGCCAACACAGCTGACAGAGGGAAATACACGTGCTAGACGAGTTTTTGTTTTGTTTGTTTCTGGTCCCGCTTCGGATGCCACGATGCCATCAAGCGGCATCTCTGGTCGTAATCAGTCCTTCACTGACCAATCAGCGTTCATTAGCAGAATGCTAGCATGTTATGGGCAACAACAACTCAACCTGTAAGAAATCGAACGGACATAAGTACTCGTTCATTCAACTTTCGACCTATAACCCATGTTGAACTTGCAAAACCTACAATCAAATCTGAGATTTCTCAACGGCAATCGGGTGAAAGAGACAAATTTAGCTGTCTAGCGCCATTGACTCCCATTCATTTTGCACTCATGGGCGATCGCCCCCAGTGGAACTCTGGTGGAACTACAACCAAAATTCGGTACAATAGGACTTAATAGGGAGTGGGTAGGCTCTCCGTAGACGGGCTCTGGAACAGCTGGGGCAAATGAACTCAGTGACAGTAACCATAGTAACTAACAGGACACAGGTGAACCACATGAACTAATGAAGGAGGAAGTGCCTAGAAACTGAACAATGAACACAGAGGAAGTCCAAACACAAACAGAAACATGACATCAGGTTGGTTAATCACATTCTGCTGTGATTTATGCACTTACAAAATGTTACTATTCAATATTATTATTCATGGTAATATTAACACATCAAATCAAATCAAATCAAGTATATTTGTATAGCGCTTTTCACAATACAGATTGTATCAAAGCAGCTTCACAGTATTAAAATAAAATAATACAACAAAGTTTGTTTCTAGTGGAATTTATTGATTGATAGAATAAAATTAAATATCCCCAAAATATCCCCAACTGAGCAAGCCAAAGGCAACAGTGGCAAGGAACCGAAAAACTCCATCAAGTGACCTAATGGTGTCCTAAAACTCCATCAGGTGACCTAATGGTGTCCTAAAACTCCATCAGGTGACCTAATGGAGAAAAAAAAAAAACCTTGGGAGAACCCAGGCTCAGTCGGGGGTCAGTTCTCCTCTGGCATTTATGAACTAGAGGCCGGATTGTAGTTTGAAACTGTGAGATTAACAATATTATATGAATGCCTGGCTGAAAAGATGCGTCTTTAATCTAGTTTTAAACTGGGAGAGCGAGTCCGAGCAACGAACAGTATCAGGAAGGCTATTCCAGAGTTTTGAGCTATTCCACATGTCAATGTTTGATTTTAGAGTCAGGGACAAATATGATAAAGACAAGTCTTTTTTTAAATGTAGATTAAAACGTGTCAAGTTTGTGCGATCCAAAAATCCATTTAGGTTGATCACTAATTTAAATGAGTCTATCTTTTTTAATTATCAAGATAGTTGTATCACCTTGGAAAACTCATGTCATTGACCGTTTGGGGACATTTTCATATATTTGTGCATAATAAACACTTCTGGTATTGTGTTGGGTCGCCACTTGATGAGCACATCTATTTGACAGCTGTAGTAATACATATTTTGTGCATTTGTAATCGGACTAGTAGCACAGTCACACGTAACCATGTCAATTGGAGTGAATTGGCCAAATCCAATTGAAATTTCATGCGGATTGTAAGGGGTGGTTTAAACCGTTTTTAATCCATTTGATACATGTAAACACTTGATCTAATTGAAAACCGAAACTGGACATTTATGTGAAATGCAATGACAGAAAATGGCGTAATGACGGATGATGCACAGAATGAGCTGTTGTTGTTAAATACGTGTTGTTATAGGGATATATTTGGTCTCCTGTAAGGAAACAGCTTGAGGTTTGCCAAAACAATCTCTGTTACCTTAAATTATAAGATATAAATAAATGAAGATGACTTGACTTGACTTATAAAGCATACTAAGTGAATATTATTATTATTATTTTTTGGGGGGGAAAATGTAAAAATGCAGAAAGTAGGGTTAGGATTAGTGTAAATATTCAATTTGTACAGTATAAAAATAATTATATCCATGGAATGTCCTCATATAAACATGAAAACCCAACAAATATTTAATCTGAAATGCTAATAAAAAATAAAAACAGAAACATTTTAGTTGAATGTTCATATTAATGGGATGAAGTACAGTATGTGGACCTGAGGAGAACTGACTTCACCATCCATTAAAATCACTGAGACAGCTGATAAAAAGTAATTGCAAAAATGTCTAAAGTAAAGTTAGATCAAATATCAGTCAAACATTCTGGTCACACTTTGGATTAGGGTCCAATTCTCACTTTTAACTAGCTATTAACTACAACATTTGCCTCAATAAACTCCTAATTACTGCTTATTAATAGTTAGTAAGGAAGTTGTTATTGGGTAGGAGTAAGGGATGTAGAATACTGTTATGCAGAATAAGACATTAATATGTGCTTTATAAGAACTAATAAACAGCCAATATCTAATATGCATGCTAATAAGCAAGTTAATATTGGGCCCTAAACTAAAATGTCAACAACATTTTCAGGTAATCACCTCAAAAAATAGTCAAATACACTAAATTTTACATCTAACTTTGACAGAAAAGAGAGCAGCATGAAGACATGAAAACAATGTTGCACTTGCCACAATTCTGTGATCAATCTCTGTTTCTCTGAGGAATTCAAGAATCTCAGACAGGAACGCATTGATCTCACAACATGTGACCAGTAAATGCCTTTCCAAACAAACACCTCCGCTCCTGTTTTCCTGTTAGAGATGATGGTATTATCACAGTCAAAACCTTTGGAGAACATGATTACTTTTTATTTGGGCTAATTTGATTAAGCTTTCCGCCACAAATAACACTTGCACTATAAGACTCAATGCAGAATTACATACATATACAATTTCCCAACAGGGAACGTTCTGAAAAGGTTTTCTCAAATAAAGTTATCTACAAGTGTTCTTCTAGTAACGTTAATAGAACATTCATTCAAAGTTATCCGGTCTTTAATAATGTTCTCAAAACGTTAGCACAAAAACATTAACTGTACATCGCTCGTGAAACTTTTTTTTCTGAAACGTTTTCGTTGGTAATTCATCTAACATTTTTAAATGTTAGGCTACTACTTGTTTCAGAATGTTCAGAGAACATTCAATATTGTTTGCAAAATGGATTGAAATGTAACATTCGCATAACCAAGAAAAAAAGTTTTTAAAACATTTAAAAAACTGGATGTTTTGAACGTCTTCATAACATTCTTAGAACATTTGTTTGCTGGGTAGTTCCATTACTCGAATTTGATTGGCCAAGCAGTTGGGACTTTTCATTGTTTTATGATATTTTAGCTAATATTTTCATTTTCACTATAACCCTTTTTGTACCACTCGCTTGAGTTTGTGCGTTCCAGACAGACTAGTGCAGTGGTGGGAAATTTTAAGTGGCTTTTTCTGCAAGTTATATAGTTACGCCAGTAATGATTCAAAAACTCAATCAGTCAAAACTCAATCAATCAGGAACGAAACAACCGACTGTCTCGAATGAGTCATTGAATCATTCAAAGAACCGTTTTGTTCAAAGATGCCGATTCATTGAGGCATGAAACACTGTTGTGGTGTTGCGGAGAGACATTCGTGTTCGTGTTTTAACCTCGTGTGGAACTATTCTGACAGAAATTGACAAAGTAAGTAGCAATATTGTGTCTAAAATGTAGGTTAAAATTAAATTCTAATTTATTGAACTGTAACAATCGACAAAATGCAGGAAGAATGACAGACACTGAGCAAATAATCATATATAAATATGAAATCATTATATTTTGTTACATCCCTGGCTGTATGTAGTTCTCCTCTCTCTCTCTCTCTCTCTCTCTCTCTCTCTCTCTCTCTCTCTCTCTCTCTCTCTCTCTCTCTCTCTCTCTCTCTCTCTCTCTCTCTCTCTCTCTCTCTCTCTCTCTGAAATAAATAAATACTACAAAAAAAATCTAAATATTCAAGTAGACTTGTTCTGTATGCACTTGTCACCATTTTCAAAAATAAAATAGTTTGGATGTTTTTATTACTCCAAAATGCGATTAGCAAAATAACACAGAAGGATTTTTAATTTGCATGTTTTTCTGCATGTTAATCACTTTGGTTAATCCCTCTAATGACCTGCTTAATCATCAAGGGCGTTTGCATACAGTGTTCGTTTTCGAGGTTCGTGAATCTATAAGTGACTGACAACCCTGTCACCTGTCAGTTATTAGACCACGAAGACTCGTAATAATCCGCTCTGGAGAAAGAAGCTCCATTCACATGCGCTTGTGTATCCCTGTCATATCTCAAGGATGGAGAGTGGCGTGTGAATGCAATAAGCCGAGATTTAGCTGAATTCAAAGCACGGATGAGACTGTCAGACACAAATGTTTATTTGTTCATGCAGTGCAGCGCCGTTGGAGCTTTTCATTCATTACAAGTGAGAAACAGAGCGGGTCTATGAAGGATAGACGTCACGTTCACCTGGACAGAACAAACGTCTCTCACAGCTGTGAATGCAGCACCTGCCTCGTTTTTTCTCTTCCTCACTCCTTTTGATGTTAGAAAAGAAGGCCTCGTTTCAGCACAGGTTACAAGCGATCAAAGATTAGGAATAGAATGGAAAAAGAGAGGGAAAAATTGGGAATTTTGGCCTATTTCGATCACAGCTGGTTGCAGCAAGGAAGAGTAGAGGCAGGATCTAGGCCTATGTGCAGCAGTCAACTTTATTAACAATAAACCAGAGAGGTGTAAAGAGCCCCTGAAAACCATACTTGAGTAAAAGACAAATACCTTACAGTGAAAATGACATTACATGTAACAAGTCACCAATTCTAATAAGACTTGAGTAAAAGTCTTTCAGTATCTGATTTTAACAGTACTTAAAGTCCTCCTGTAGTCAATAATTTTATCCCTTAAAACTCATCTTTGATCACCAAAATGACATATTTAAAGGTTTTCTCCTTGAATTTTTTTCATGGCTTAAAATAGCTTGAATGTAACTTCACTCTTGCCTCATTTAGTATACGCGTTCTATGAATATGCAAATTAGCCCCGCCTCCACTCACTCACTCCAGCTCAGAGATCCACTGGTTGACGATCACACGTTGATCTGATTGGTTACAAGGTTGTTTGTGACGTCAGAAACACCAGTGATTTCAAACCGTGGTTTTGAGACTGTCTTTGTTTCACTGCAGTTTTAAGGAGAAAATACTCAGCAATGGTGTTCACTGATGAATTTACACAGGGTTTGTCTTAAAGCATATTAAAAACACCACATAGACATATTGATTTTCACCACAGGAAGACTTTAAGTATTCTTACCTGAACTGAACTGATGCACTAGTCTTCAACACTTAAGAGACATGCTAGTGAAAAACAAGAAACATTTGATTTGTCAGGAGAGCAATTGCATGTTTATTTTATTTTTTTGAATCAATATAAAAATGAACACCTCAAAATTGCAATTGCAAGGTCGACACAACAGCCTCTTAAACGTCTACAGAGACTCAAGTCTCAGTTAAGCTCAAGTGCTCAAAAAGAGCATAAGTAAACCAATATCCTTTCAAAAGGACTCTTCAGTATAACGGATAAATAAAATAATGTTAAGTAAAATGTAATAGTCAAAGCCTACTTGCACTGGACGCTGGTTTTGGCCTCATCACCGGCTGCAGTCATGCCCTCATCTCATGTATGAAACACCTGCGATTCACAACTACCTGCTAATGCACTCGCTTTTGCGTATAGCCTTGTTGACAAGTTTGGATGAGTAAGGGCAAAAAGCACAAGATATAGTTATAAGATATAGTACCTTCAATGCCCTGTAGATGGCGATATCACTTATTTTGTAGCAAAATTTAGGTGTCTTGTAAAATGTAACTAGTAACTGCATTATCACAAATGTATTGGAGTACAGAGTACATAAACTTACTCAAAAATGTAGTCAAGTAAAGCATACAAATTTATAATATCATGTGCGCACAGGTATTTTTTAGATAGGTAACCTATTTCCTTTGTGCATCACTTCCAAAAGTGAGACTATGGATGTGCATGAATTAATAAAGATCTATATGCTCAAATTAGGCTTTTGTTGGGGCAGTATATCTCTAATGCCCAAGACCCCAGAAGCGTAACTTCCCACACTTATAAAAGTGGGTTTAACTTCCGACTCATAGTCTTACCTTGAAGTGTTCGAGCAACAAGGATTCGTGACGGTCATCCTTCGGTCCCACAGATCCACAGTTACATCCGAAACCCACAATCTGTTTTGACCTCACTCTGACCATCAGTATAGCATGACTCGTGTCACGAGAAACTACAGAATCCGCACTCAAAACTTGCTGTGCACCAGATGTCAAATAGGCAGTGCTGACAGGAGTTGCACTAGTTTCTGTAAAATCTTGCAGACGTTCATGATGTAGACCATGATGCTGCCGCACAAATGTCCCCCACAGGAGCTCCTTATAGTGCCGGCCATGAAGTAGCTACACTTCTGGTTCAGTTTGCCTGTATTCCCAAAGGAACTGGTAACCCTCTTTCTGTATAGGCATGGGAGATAACATCAACCAACCAACGTGACAAATGTTGCTTAGAAAGTGGTAACCTTAGTCTGGCCTTAGCAAACAAAAAGTTGAGAATGAGACTTCCTCAAAGGCTGAGTAAAATTTACATATGTGTGCAATGCCCTTACTGGACATAGGGTTAGCAAACCCTCCTGTTCAGCCTGTGAAGAAAAAAGGAGGATGAAATTGAACCACCTCCAGAACTGAACTGAGGATTAAGAATTTTTGGCAAAAAGGCAGGGCTAGGCCAGAGAGACACCCCTGTGCCATCTGGCCTCCAACATTAACAATCATCACTAATGGTTAGAGCACACAGTTCTCCAAACCCTTTCAGCAGAGCAGAGAAAAAACAGAAGAGCTGCATCAGCCATAGGCTCATGTGGGGGCTTAGTGAGAGAGTCTAGTACGAAAGGCAAGTCCCAATTTGATACCCAATTTGAGTCCAATTTGGACTCAAGCGACGATCTCCCCTCAGAAACTGACATACTAAGGGATGTCGGCCTATTGGCTGCCCATCGACTCCCCCATGAAATGCTGAAAAAGATGAGGCATAAACCGTGATTGTTCTGGCTGCTTTGCCCTGATCTAGTTGATACTGTAGGAAGGACAAAGGACAAGGACAAGTGGCACCAAGCAGGTTATTGGAACAATATTTGTGCCTAAACTAAATTCTGAATAAAATGTATCCACTTTATGGAGTAATTAGCACAAGCAGATGGAGCTCTGGCATTGTTCAGTGTCTCACGTACAGTTTAATCTAGATGCCACTTGTGGCAAAGCATCTAGCCTTCTTGTACCATGATGGAGTGTCCAAAACTATTATTTCATTTAAACTTTGAGCTCCACTTTACAAGGCTCAGCTGAGCAGCAATGCAGCGCATGGGCAACGCTGAAGCTGATCCGCCACTTTCATGATCAATGGCATTGATTCATTGTATTGACCAGCGCTGACGCCATTCATTACACATATCCTTAAAAGGATGATTTTTGAAAGATTTTGCTTTCCTTGGTCACGGCTACCTTTTCACAAATATGACTTGATATGAAGGACAGATATTGTGTTTACGTGCTTTTCCGCTTCAGATCTGCTGCGTGAGATCACATGAGGCGCTTCCTCTGGCACGATAATCTCAATAACATTTTGTAGTGTGTGATGCCCAGCGGTTTTCAAATCTTGTAGAGTGAGCATGTTTGAGATTTGAGGGAAGAAAATCTGCAAAGATTCTCCTTAAGTGTGTGCTTACAATCAGATTTCAGATACAATCAGATACAATTTTAAAACTCCTGTAGTGTGAGCCAGGCATAAGCTCGAGTGTATTTATGTGTTCTAATGACCTGCCCTCCCAAATGGCTCCCCAGCCAGAAGGAGCATTAATTAGCCAATTGTCCAGTTATGGCAAGATTTAGGAAGCAAGTAAAGGGCAGCTAAAGGCGGCTGAGTCCACCTGAGTAAAGACTCTCAGTGCCAATGCCAGGCCGAATGGTATAACCCAGAAGTGAAAGGTTTCGCCTTCGCAAATGGGAGGAATGGCCTGTGCTCTGGACAAATTGGAATGTGAAAATAGGCATCTATTGAATCCAGGGATGTGAACCATTCTCCTGCACTTATGGACTGCATTACCATGTTTGTATGAGTTATTTTGAATGGAAGAATTTTTATGTAGTGGTTGAGGTGCTTGAGGTCGAGAACGGGGCTATGATCACTTTTTTTTTTTTTTTTGAACTATGAAATAGGTTGAATAAAACCCAGTCTGCTGTGCGTTGACGGACACCTTTGAAATTGCTCCTTTTTGTAAAAGACTCTTAACCTCTTCCCTCAATACAGGCTCCAATATAGTGGGTGCTTGACAATAGTAATTTGGACCCTTGAAAAAGCCAACCGTCTACAGCCAGCATTAAATTGAGGCTTCTGAGATGGTTTCTTCCGTGCTGTCCTCAACATTGACGTATAATCAACTACCACTGGAATGCAAGGTGGAGAATTAGTCTGTGATGTGTCTTCCCAAACATCCCTGACAGGAGCTGAATCAGGCAAGGCTGCAAACCAACAATCTTTGCTGCATATACTTTAGTAAAAAAGGAAAAGTTTGCAGGAAACTCCTCTTTCACTTGTAGGTTGCTCTGTCTCAATAGTCTAGCAGTGCTCGTCAATGTCAAAATCAGTGAGATAGCCAATCAAATCAAAGAAGGCTGGTCCTTCGTTCACAGAAGACGAGTGTGAATTTCAGTGCAACACTTTAAGCCGAGTTCAGACTGCACGATCTTCATAGTCGGGTCACTGTTCTTTTCACACTGCGTGACTATCTGGGGTAACATTCAGTTGCTGGTGTGTTCACACTGCACAATGCATCGGCGACAGGAGGTTTCACACTGCATGACTTTCAAGAGGAAGAATCGCCGACAACTTCTGTCTGGTCCGCAAACTACGTTTCGCAACCAAACACACGCGAGAAGTGATAAGGAAATAGCGCAAAATCCCGCGTGCGTAAGACCGCAGTTCTCGCGCGAGACTGAAATTGTTATTAAAAATGATAGCCTGCAAGAAGCTTGCGATCCAAATTGTCTGTGCACTGATTTGCAGCGAAAAGGAGAAAAAGAAAAACATATTATGTATGAGGAAATGGCTGGGAAGACAAGGGGAGCAAGGACTGTGTGTTCTGCAAAGAGAGTTGGGGGGTAAATAAATAATTTTGCAATGTGCTGCTGTTGCTGCTGGTCAAGCAAATGTTTGTGCTTTGTTTCTGTTTGATATCATTGTAAATATATCTATTAAAATACTGATATTGTGACCTATAACTCCTCCCCGAACTCCCCGCTGCTCTGTATCTTGCTCTCTCATTGGCTGTCGGTCATCGCCGATGTAGTTTTCAGTCACAACACTTTCACACAGCAGGATTTTGAATCGCCGACAGGTCCAGATATTTAGCATGCCAAATATCTCACGGGCGTCGGCGACTCGTCGGTGATTCTCTCAGATCGCGTCTTTGCTCATTCTCAAAACCTGTCGGCGAGCCAAAATCGGAGCTAAAATCGTGCAGTCTGAACTCGGCATAAGTTTTACCAGAGTGTGTGGAAAGTAGCAGCTAAACATTAATATTTGACAAATGTTTTACGAGAGGAATGTTGAACGACCAACAGTAATATCCAGGGATGCGAGCTAGGCTACTCGACTTTTTAAGAAATTTCAGCGATTTGAATATAAAATATGCTAAAATTTACATTTAATTAATTTAATCCATAACGTTTTCTATATATCAGACATACCAGTAAGAGTGAATGTGCATATTTTAAAACATTATTTGCAAGTAGTTTAAATTGATTACTTCACAACTGCAGTTAGACGTAGAGCTTATTTTTATAGTTTTTACTTTTATTTATTCACTTAAATACCTTATAATTCTTAAATAATTTCCTTTAAAAACAAAAACCGCTGTGATGGTGGCTGTATGAAAGCGCACAACGATGAAGATACTCAAATACTACGCACAAACATTTGATCTAACTAAATCACAAACACATAGCTAACTAATCTAAACAAACACACACACACACACACACACACACACACACACAATCATGCATATAAGGGAAAATGGAAAGTGAAAGTGACTTAATTAAAGATGCAGGGGAATGAAGTTATGGAAAAGTCATTTAACCATATGAACAGAACCATCAGTTTCTTATTTCAAAGCACCTTGTTAACAAGGGGTCTCCAGCTTATACTAAACCTCTGTAAATATACGATACTTATAATGCCTTAGCTGTTGATCGAGTGTCCAGATGCAGTCTAGGAGAAAGTCTTGATGGTTCAGTGATTCGATGGTGTTGAAGCTGCAATCAGTTTCTTCCACGTTGAACGAAGAAATGGTGATGATAGGAAGCATGGTATACAGTAGATGAGGTTACATTAACTAGTGGTTCTATCATAAAGCATGCATACAACAGTATACAATACAAAATACACTATATATAAAGTAATAATCATATACACAATGTCCTGGAGATAAGCATGTATATAAGGTTTGGTTTGCCTATCAAATAATGGAAATAAGTAATTTTTTATGGGCTTTATGTGTCTTATGGTGTTGAATGTGGCCATCTTCCCCCAGCTGGAATGTCTCTGAGGTCCCACTAGTTGATAGTGTCGTCTGAGGGAATAAAAACTGATAATGATCCGTGGAAGAGCAAACATCTCGATCCCAACCAAGCAGGGCCTTCTTGGACCATTGCTTGTTCTTGAGGCGTCTGTTGGATTATTCTTTAAATATAATGAATAATTTTGTGTCTGATTGCTCCAGCCGCTACCGCACGAAAAAAAAATAATGCAAAAGTTTCTTGTGCTCATGCGAAAGTCTGTATATATATATATATTTTTTTTTTTTTTTTGCAAAGGACCCTTTAGTGGCTCCATATTATTTACACAACACCATTTTCAACTGAAAACAAAAGCTTTTTATGCGTTTTGGCCATTCATTTACACAACAACAGTGAATGGCAGCCTGAAAACACAAACTTTTGAAAACGGGTTTCAAAGTGCAAGTTTTTTGAAAACGGTACTGTTATCGTCTTCTGTGTAAACTAAAACTAAAAAAAAAAAGTGAATTTGAGAAAAGTGTGATCTGCCATTGAATGCCAAATCAGTATCAAAGCCTATTCATGTAAAATGTTATAAAATATGACAAAATAAATAACATTGCAACAACAAGATTACAGTCAACAAGATATAACAATCAATTTTAAATTTATTACTGGTTTTGAATTTTAAATTGATTTTGAATTTGAAAACTTTCAGTTGATTGCAACATGCAGCTGTCGCCAGCTATTTCTACCCGACCTACCTTCACTTTGTGGTTTATTCTATAAAACGACATTAGTTAAACCCAGAAAGTAAAGGTACGTCGGGTAGAAATAGCTGGCGACAGCTGTATGTTGTTACCATCAACTTTCATTGTTAAAAAAACAAACAATAAAATAAAAACAATTAATAAAAGCTGCTTGGACATTGTGCTAAATATTTCCTTACTGGAGACTGGATAATGCTTAATTAAAAACCCTTTTACATGCCTTAAATCAAACAAAATAGTGTGAATAGCGCTATATTTAACACTGCCATCATATCAGCTCTGAAATATTCTGCTCATGTAATATTCCATCAGCTTTTCCCATTAATAATGTTGCTCAGCTGGTTTTCACATGCATGATCAGACACAGCAGATGTTCTGACAGCACTGACTGAAATGATGGATTTTACAGAAAAATTATAAACAAATTAAATGTGCAGCTGAATGCAATGCTGAAAATAATAATAAAACATAATAATTAGTTACTATAGTAAATTATTATAGTTTTTAAGATGCATTGGCTGTAAAAAGTATTTTTTACTACACAACACAAAATCAATGTTTGTGGCAATGCATTCACAGAGTTAAAAACAAGCTAAACAATCTTTTGCTACTGCACACTAAACACAAATATTAACAACACAACTTCATCAAAAGCACAAAACAGAGATAAAGCATTTATTATTCTGAATAGCATTTATTTAAGTGTAATTTACTATAAGTGTTTTATGGTGATGAGTAAATAAATGCCATTTATTTAGAAATGCTTGGTCTAAAGTAGAGGTTTTCAAACCATCCTCTTTCTAAAATATATAGACAGATGTGTATTTTCCTGCACATCTATTGACTGGATAAATCTTTTTATGCAGTGAAAAATAAAATAAAAATAATATAAATATTATCTGGAAAATATTTACTTTTTATTAAGACTGTCTTCTTTTGGCCACCATTAGAGCACTGTTGTATAGACCTGAAGAGAAGCATAAAATTACAGATGTCAAAAATAAATAAATAAATAAACAATAGAATTTTAAAAATAAATAAATAAATAAATAAATAAAAATTCTCAATTTGACCTAAAGATTATTTGACCTTTTTTTTTTTTTTTTTTTTTTGATAGAGAACAGTTATTGTAAGTTGCAATAATATTTCATAATATTACTGTTTTACTGTATTTTTAATCAAATAAATGCAGTTTATAAGCAAGATACTTTCAAATATATAAACAATCTTACACTCTTAGAAAAAAGTGTTCTGTGGGGTTCTATATAGAATACTAGCATTCTTGACTCAATTTTAAAGAACCCCTTTATGTCAAAAAGGTTCTATATGAGGAGAAATGTCGGAAAAGTTTAATGTTTAATACCATATTAATACTTAATAAATGTTAATTACTATCATTATTGACAGGCTATTTAAATTTTTCTAGTGATAAAATATATTTGCAAGCTCTTTAATTCACCGTTAAAATTAGTAACACATTTAAATCATTTTTAATTTAAAATAAAAAAATAATTAAAACTAAATTCATTCATTTAAAATAAATCCATAAAATGATCCAATGATGGGAACCCCTTAAAGATTCAATAAATGAAGCTCTCGACGGAACCTTTTCTTCTAAGAGTCTCCCGACCCCAGACTTTTGAACACTATTTAACTATTGATGCATTTGTAACAGACTGCTATTAAATGATGAATAATGTAGATGCTGAAATGCACATCCAGTCACCCGTTCAGCTGTTCAGGGATGTCTTTAATCTAAACACCGCTGACTCCTGCTGGTCATCTGTGTTAATGCAGCTTTGAAAGATCCAACTGTCATAGGTTATCATGTGCAACAATTCTTTCTTCTCCACACATTGTATTTTATGTATTGCTTAGTAATAATAATAATCGAAAAATAATGTATTGATATAGCACCCTTTAAAAACAATGTGTAATAAGTGAATAACACAACTAATTAAAATACAAAGAAATAAATTCATAAGAAATTAGACAAGCACAAAATGCAGTAGCCTACTGTCAAATTTGAAAATATTATTTAGTTGTTTATATTTAGGATGCATAAAAATTACAAAAGTCTCAGATCTCTTTCGGAGTAATGCATGTATAACCATTATATATCCACAAATTAAATAGAGAATGTGAAATGTGTGTAAAGAGTTCAGTTTCCAAAAGTCCATAAAACCCGAAGTGGTAATAGTTGATAAGTTATGAGATGATACTGAACAATTCAAATTCTAACGTTTACACGAAAACGAAGTACTAAAAACGGAAACGTTTTTCCTTTGTGTTTTTCACGCGTACCGTTGTCAAAGCGATCCCGTTCACAATCCGTGAAAACGCTGTATTATTCATGCCAGGCCAGTAGTTGGCGATGCCACTTTGTAAAGAAACAATACGGGCCTGTAGACTGAACATACAATACGCATGCGCATGACGTTACTGTTTTCAAAAGTTTGCGCTTTTGTAGTTTGTAGAAGTAATTTTGTAGTTTAACGGCGGGTCTATCGTTTTGAAACTTGCACTTTTAAACCCATTTTCAAAAGTTTGTGTTTTCAGGCCCTCAAAACGCAGTTGTCGTGTAAATGAACGGCCAAAACGCATAAAAAGTTTTCAGTTTTTAAAAGCAGTGTCATGTAAACCAAACGCATGTGCTTTCATACTCTTCGCACCCGGGTTCGATTGGCGGAAGTGAGCCGCTAATTATAAAGAATGATTCAACAAAATTGTGTGCTTGTGTGTTTTCCCACTCAGTTTCCTGACAAGCGTGACTGACAAGCAAGCAGAGCATATATATATATATATATATATATATATATATATATATATATATATATATATATATATATATATATATATATATATCAACACTGGTGCTGAACATCTGTGGGCAGATTAACAACTTTGGTTCGGTTACTGCGAATCTGTGTCTGGATGTGATCGCTAAGGCTTGATTTCTACAGTGGTTTTATCATAACCACAGACTTTTGGGTCACTGAACACTTTATGTTTGCTCAGATCGTCATAAACCACCTCAGGGTAAAGTCGAGCTCCTTGAGGATGCTGGGAAATGCATCGCCGTGGCAGGGAAAGCACCACAGACAATGGAGGCGTAATGATGGTGAGCAACTTCATTGAGAGACGCATGACCGATCACAGTTAAAATCAGTGACTACAAATCACTATGGGAAGTTGCAGTGAGACATTTTGGATTCTAAATATTCTCCTTTCTGACAGACTTAACAGGACTTTATTGTTGTTCTCGTGATGTGATACATTCTGCCCACACCACAGGTTACATACAAAAGAAAAGTAAACACATCAAATGTCATGCATGACAAGTCTCACCAGAAATATGAATGTGTTAAAAAAATGGACTAATTATATCTCTAAATTGTGCTCTACACCTTTACACTGATGTTCTCATTGTTCAGACTGCTAGAATTCAACATGCTCATGTTATAATAATTATATTAGAATATTATCGTTGTTATTGTTGTAGCATGGGGAGAGTTGTGTCCACCAATGATCGTTTCCGATCATCATTGTTTACCCACCAGCAATTAATGGTTATCAATAGGCACATGCAGATTTTATAAAGAAAAAAATATATTTTGTGGTTAGAATGTTATTTTTTTCCACCAAAATATATTTTGTTTAGTACTTACATTTTTTGCTGATAAAATGTAACTTATTGGATCAATTTGATGCATTTAACGTACATTAATTATTAGATTAAATTGTTTCTCAGGCAAAAATGTGTTGCAGTTTTTACCTACTGATTTCAGACCATTATGCTAACACAGCTTGTTTTGTTTTTTTTAAAGGAACTGATGAGATTTTAAAGGGGTGGTTGATTATGATTTCACTTTTCTAACTTTAGTTAGTGTGTATGTTGCTGTTTGAGCATAAACAACATCTGTAAAGTTACAATGCTCAAAGTTCAAAGCAAAGGGAGATATTTGCTTTTAAAGAAATCACTTTTTAAGGACTACAACAAACGGCTGGTAGAGACTACATGACATTCCTTCCGGGTTAGTGACATCAGCAACCCTAGAATTTACATAAACCCCGCCCCCTGAACATGATTTATAGATTATCAAGACAGAATATGCTAATCAATGACTAGAAGATAACTACACATCAGCTACATGAATTCATCAACTAACCATTCAGAAACGTCCTGTTGCTTTCTGCATGTTCTCACCTCTTCTTGAGTCTCTCCATCATTGTCTGACTCCGGTTTGAACATAAAAGGCTAAAAGTTTTAGAAATTTTCAGTGCATGTGTGTGTGAGGTAAAAGGACACAAGCTGTTGAAGCTCCGCCCTCTGTGCCGGGAGCAGCAGCTCATTTGCATTTAAAGGGACAGACACAAAAACCCTCAAAAAGTGACAATTTTAACATAAAAATGTCTGTGGTGTATTTTGAGCGAAAACTTCACATACATGTACACACTCTGGGGACATCAGAGATTTATTTCACATCTTGTGAAAAGGGCATTATAACACCCCTTTAAAGAAGGGCAGGTCAGATCAATGGCGAAGATGTCGATACATCCACCAGCTGGAGTTCCCTTTATCTCCACCAGAGGACGCTCCTCTCGACTCCTGTACTGTCTCATCACAAACCTCATTTCCCATTGCCCAGTCTCATTATGTGTGATTAGATTCAGCTGTGTGTCATTATCCTTGTTAACCCTGCCTATAGACCCTTTTACAGTTGGTAAACATGGTGACGTATTTGTGTGGGCGGGGCTTAGCTGGAGGCAGAAAGATCCCTCTGGCCGCTTCACTAACGCTAGTTTGCAAGTTTTGTTAGCTTGTTTTTTAACAATTCATTGCAAAGTCTTGTATGTGTCACTCTGCATTTCTGAGTGCTCTCGCTGGTCTCCAGTGTAATGGTTCTGACTTTCTGCCTGGTTTCCTGGATTTCCCTGTTTGCCCGTGTTTTCTGCTCTGTTTTCTACCCCCGGTAGTGGGGTCGATTGTAACAAAGGCACACCCCAACTTATAAGGGGTGAGACATTCTTACAGAAGTTTGAATTGGAGTTGTATTAAAATATGGGTACTTATAAAAGTTTGAGAACTATTGCTCAAAAAATCAGTGAGTTACAGATGCTGTTATGTCCAGCGCTACAACCATATCCGATCTCCCCTACATTAGTAATCATACATGTATACACTAATATATAACTGTTTTGATAACTTCACTATTAAGTTATGAAAACGCTATTTCTGAATGTCAGAAGATAGCAGCAAATATAATCTTTGTATTCACATTTGCTCCAATACCAAAGTAAAATAAAATACACGATAGCGTTTTCACGACTTTTCAAAAAAGGAAAGAAATAATGAGAGATTGATTACGTTGGTCAGAAGAGAGAAAGATGTCAAATTTGCCGTCACTCACTCCCTCAGCTGTTGTGTTAGAAAAACTCACTTTATTCATTTTTTTTGTCATTGACTGCCAAGGTAATAACATAAAGTATAGTGTTATATTACATTTTAAAAATAATAATAATATGAAAAACTTTACTAGATTTGCAATGTTGATAATTGTGGAAACGCGTCATCACAGTCTGTGAAAAAAAGAGTCCATATTGGTTGTTTATTTGGCTACA
This sequence comes from Vimba vimba, assembly GCA_022828995.1. Classification (NCBI taxonomy): domain Eukaryota; kingdom Metazoa; phylum Chordata; class Actinopteri; order Cypriniformes; family Leuciscidae; genus Vimba; species Vimba vimba. Next base: position 8,928,725 of record CM040841.1, read on the forward strand.
GATAAAGATGACCAATGTCTTCGGGAGTCACATTTTTTAAAGAATTCTGGGAAAGAAACTCTCAATATATAGGGAAAGGAAAGCAAAAGGTGAAAGCTGCGGATCAAAGTTCCTCAATGACGCCCTGAGAAAGAATGACTGAGACAAGAGTGATCTTTTATTAATGATTGAGTTTAAAGCTGCCATTGAGAACTAAAGGCTACTTCAAGGTTACATTTATGAACTCTTAGTCACGCCAGAAAATGTGCTTTTTACCACATGACATTTATTTTCCTTGCTTCAGGGGATTTTTAAGAAAGGTTAAACAGCCTCATAGATCATTAATTGTCAATAAAGGTTTTGTTCACATGATTTAACGATTATTATTGCCACAAGAAATCACCACCTTACTTTCCATAATTGCAGCCAATACAGTTTGTGTGATTTGTTGGATGAGGAAGGACCCTGAGGCACTGAGGTAAATGTTGCCAAGATGTTCTGAAATGCATTTACAAAGCAATTTTGTAATACATCAACAACGTTACTGGGTGTTAGCAATAGAGGTGTTTAAGAATTAACAGAACAAAGTGAAAACAAGACTTTAATGATTACACAAGGTAACTACACAAATGTTATGTCAAATAGTAAGCTGCACTGCTCTTTATGACCACTAGGTGTCTTAACTTTTGGTCACCAGTGCTCTTCATGAAATTCATATTCCACAACCGTCGGCCGTAGAACAGGATCTTATCATCAGAATTCAGCTCACTTGCATCTGACCTGGGCAAGACTTCCCGAATGCTTGTCTTTAGACCAGTGTTTCCACACAGGAAATCCAAATCTCATGCTGGACACACCAGTCGGACTTCATAATGGAGAAGACAAGCTGTCCTGTCTTAGTTTGAATGTCTATCAATGTCTTTTCCTGTCAAATCGTTTGAAATGTAAAACAGACTCAAACTAATGTAAGGTCCACATTATAAAGATATTGTTTGAATGTTGTCAAACATATATTTATCTAGGTATAACCATTACAAAGTCCTTAGTTTGGGTTTCACAACAGTCAAAGTGTATGTAATTCAATACGAGCACTATGATATCCGGTTGACTGCTTTGTCTGGTCCCATCTGTGAATGTTAGTTGAAAAGCGATCTATCCTCCTCTAGTCTCTTATCTACACAATAGTTAAAAGGACAATGGTTAGCAAAAAGTCTTCATTTTATTCAACCTGATGAGGTTTCAAACTCATAATTTTCTTTCATCTGTGGAACACAAAAAGAGATGTTTAGCAGCATGTTCAAGCTGCTCTTTTCCATCAAATGGAAGTGGATGGGGACTGGAATGGTTAAGATTTAAATAGGACCAAAAAATAAATAAAATTCGGTCCTGATTTCCAAACCAAACTTGGGTCTTCAGTCGACAAAGTTTAAATCCCGTCTGGCTAGTGCGCTTCCCATAATGGTTCCGCATTAGGTCAGTAGACGGAGAGAAGACGGTCTTTTATGGCTGTTTGAATATTGTCTATCAATAATCGCAATATTGTAACGCATTTCTGTAACACTGCCAAATGCTGTCCCCAGTGTTACAATTACAGAAATGCGTTACAATATTGCGTTGCTCCTTAAAAAGTAACTAAATCGCATTACATAGTTACTTTTTTCTAGAAAGTAATGAGTTACGTTCCTTTTGCATTCTCGCCTGCTTGTTTGTTTTTAATAAAAATAAAAAAAGTTCTGTTTTTTTGCTAATGTAAAGGCCCTGTTTACACCTGGTATAAAGATGCGTTTTGGTCAATCGGATCACAAGTTGACGACGCTAAATACAGTACAGGTGTAAATGGGGTCTAAAATGTTTTGAGCTTGTCCACTTTCGACCACTTCCAGAGGTAGTCGAATACACATTTGACCGGATTGCTTTCATAGTGTAAACGCTCATGTGGTCGAATGTGTTCAAACAGCCACAAAAGACCGTCTTCTCTCCGCCTACTGACCTACTGCGTAACATTACGGGAAGAACCAGCCAGACGGGATTTAAACTTTGTCAACTAAAGACCCAAGTTTGGTTTGAAGACAAAAAAATGTCCCAAGCACAATGTTCTCTCCATTCCTGATTTCTAACACACACTCACAGTGTTCGGCTGGTCTTGTGGCTGTCAGAGCAGAAATGAAAGCTGATGTTCTCCATATGTTTTTCCATTGTCTCCTTTTGCGTTCATATGTAAATTGCGTGAGCTTATTTCGTCCATTAAATCAAAAGATTTGAAAAAACCCATACATTTACACTACATAGACCCTCCCCTCGAAGAAATCAGGACAGATGTGGTTAAAAGTGGACAAAAGAGACGGATTAAAACACCAGGTGTAAACGGGATTGTGTCTCCCTCGTCTACTTGTGATCAGATCAACCAAAACGCATCTTAATCCCAGGTGTAAACAGAGCCCAAAAGCTAAACGAATAAGCCTCAGGCTGAAGGAAATGCGAAGCTCAAACAAACCTTTCAGCTGTGCCGCCATTCTGGATTGCAGAAGAATAGGACACAGGAGAAGAAAGTTCAACACTTTTTATTAAATTAAAAACAAATGTAATGTTTATTTATTGGATCATTAAAGATCAGCAGCAAAGACATTGGTTAATAAAGTGAGATTAAATAGGTTTGTGTAATATTTGATTTTGAATTTCGCTGTTTTTATTCATTTTGAGGAAAACTGAATCTGTTTTTTTTTGCAAGTGAGGTGAGTAAATGCATGTTCACAAGTCTAGATTAGATCTACAATAAGAATCATGTTTACACAGCACACACAACGCCTCTCACGATTTCTCTCAACATGGGGACAGGAGAGGTGTCAGTCAATAACTGGAAAAACTATAACTAGCGTTACTCAGTTGAAAAAGTGATTCAGATATTTTGTTGTGAATTAATTTTTTTTATTCAAAGTAAAATTCAATAACTTGCATTACTTGTAATGCGTTACCCCCAACACTGACTGCCCCTTTAAGGGTTCATCATAATTGACAATAATGAGACAAACACACTTGCAACATGTTTTCAGTTGCATTGCAGTTGCATTTATTTCTTACTTGGACTGAATCACATTCATAGCAGTATCACTATAGTAAAGGAGCTCTACAGTCCTTTAACACAATAACGAAAGAAATTAAACTACTGGATAATAACAATAAGGCAAAATATTGACCTCACATCTACTCAGAAAAAAAATAAAATAACAACAGCATTCGTTCACAACATAATGGTAACTTCACAATGTTAAGGGTCAAATGTAAAAAATATATAGATATATAGCAAGAGAGAGGTACTGCAATAAATATGCGTTTCCCTTATTTAGTAATATTGTTCACAGACAGACCATAAAAGCTCCTCAAGGAGTCATTTTTCAATTTTTAAAGATTGTAATTACAACTGCACAGCTTTCACTAATTCAAAGTATTGTCACTGCCTTACATACAGCATAGTCATAAAATATTTTTTACATATATTCAGTTCCAAAAACTCTATACAATATTGGTCCACCTTAGATGCTTTGTACTTTTCTGTAACTGTAAATGTGAAATCCAACATGTGAATACACTTGCAGTGTGTGCTTTTAGTACTGGACAGTGGTTACCATCAGCTATGGACAAATAATAATGTTATTACACTTGTAACTTATAAGAATTTCTCATAAGCTGGAATCAACCAGGATTATACTATATTTGATGTTAGTAACAGCATCTACGCTTGGATTTACACTTACAGGCAGAGGTGATACAGAATAATATAAAGCAAATTTGGTAAAGTTGTGATTGTTCACAATGTTCGTGGCAGATGTTAGAAAAAAAAAGTGTGTTAAAGCAAAAACAACAACAAACAGAATAAATAAGAAATAAAATGTTTTTTTCTCCCCCTCAAATCTAATGTCTGAATACTCAAACTTAGCGAGCTACCTACCTAGACAGCATTTCAAGGCATCATAGATGCTTCCCATCATGAAGTGTACATTCTAAGATTAGCTAACGCTACATCGCAAGTATCTTTTACAGAGAGAATGCAATCCCAGAACAAACTGTGTGAAAAATCAATCCAAGATGGAGGACGAGTCGAAAGAAATGTTAATTATAAATACTTAAATTTCACTCAATACTGAAAACACATTGACAAACACTAGTTAAATAATAAAAGTGAGCATACTGACGTGCTATTGCGTTAGCTTAGCAACATGCTAATTCGAGACTCCTGTCAGTCACAGGTGTTCAGTCTAACTGAGACAGCAGACAACATGGTAGCTCACTAGGTTTAGGAACAAAGCTTTTTACATTAGTGAAAAAGACGGCAACAATAATAAATGAAAGGACGTATTTTAAAAGTGCATTTAAAAGGTGCCGTATATTATGATGCAAAAGGACAGAGTTTGATTTAAAAGATTGAAAATTCTGAATCATTGAGAACTTCATCCACAAGGTATGAAACTGTACCGAATACCACTGTAAGGCCAGAAATATACTGTACGCAACAGGCTACAGATGTGTTATTAAGGCCCACTCACACCATGGACAATTACTATAACGTTTTAATCATAATTCTACTGTATGAGGGATAGCAAAGTCCACAGCACAACGATAACGACACAGAGGAACGTTATCGTGTTTTTTCAGCTGATGAATGATAAAAACATTGACAGCCAATCAGAATCCACTTTTGAAGAGCTCAAGCATTTAAAGTGGCAGACAACAACTGTCCGTTGGGGGGATGCTAATATGGTTATCGTTTTAGTTATCTTTATAGTTTTGTTTATTCAAGTAGCTAGCTATAAACATGCTATTTATTTAACTAATTTTAACTAAATTGGTCAGTAAGATGCTATGGAAGCTTGTTTCCACCACGAAATAAAACAATTTAAAAAATAATTGCGACTTATTATCTCACAATTCAGACTTTTTTCTCACATTTGCAAGATATAAACTCGCAATTGCCAGATATATACTCGCAATTGCGATTAAAAAAGTCAGAATTGTGAGAGAAAAAAATTAAATTATTTGCAATAACATTTTAATTTTTTTTATACAAGCTTCCATAGGATGCTCTTCAAACTGTTGACAAAAAAAAAACTGACCGTAGAGAAACGCAGTTTATAGCACCCCTTGTGGTGACGCTGAGAATGTAACACGCACGTTATGAACGGTCACCTGACACGTTTCAGAATGTAGTTATGCACAAAATCGGACTTTAGTAATTGCATCCAGCATTTGCGTAGAGTAAGTTTCAGGCCTAAGTTAATATCAGGAAAGTTATATAATGGAAAAGTGCAAATATTTACAGTACATCCCTCAAAGGTGTGCTTTGAACCAAGTGGATTATTCCTCATTATCTTTAACAACAGGACTGCTATACCTAAACACAGTCATCAATACTGAACCCAATGAACGGCCAGCGTTCTGTTTCATCCCCCTCGACCCGTCACAAAAGCATCAAACACCCGAGTGCTGACAGAGGGGGTAAAACGATCGCGCTCACTGCCATTTGAATAAGGTCGCAAGCTAAAGCAAAGCCAGATGGAAAGGAAATCTTCCCCGTGCCAGTGACTGTCTCCACACTTCTCAAAGGACAGCATTTCAGTGAGTGAAACAGAAGGCACCTGTTCTCCTCTACGGAGTTCGTATTCACACAATAGAGAAGGAAACGACCAGGCGAGGTCGAGCTCTAGCCATCTGGGAGGCGGCAGCAGGTTGCAAACAAAGAACAAAAGAAATGCTAAGTATAGAAGAGGAATACTGACTTTCTAAACTACCATCAAAAATGGTCACCTGACATTTACTATGAGAATTAACTTGAACAGTCTGTGTTCGCCTCTAAAACATGATTTAGGGAACACTTCATGGGGTCTTTTCAACTCTTATTTTCATGAAACCAATCCTATGAACAATTATAGCTTGTCGTTCTGCCGCAGACCTTCACAACACATTACTGATTCCTAGTGTGGGACACAATGGCTACGAAATGACATTCTGTTTTGACAACCTTGCAAATCATGTACGTTTTTTCCCCCGGCTAAGCTGAAACGGTTTGCTGACAGTGTGACCCCTGCATAGGGAACCTATGAAACTAGGCATTAAGCAAATGTATAAAAATAGCCAAGCTGATTCTCGAGGGCTCAGCGGTTGAGCAATGTGTGTCTCAGTATGCTTAATGCTATATAGAGGTGTAGAAGCCATATTTAATGTGATGTGAAAGAAGTCTTTTTTTGGCTTGTTTTACTTGAGAAGCTAAATGTTATTCATTGAATTAAAATTTAATTTAGAATAATTTAACATACAAAGAATGTATGTTTTTTTTGTCCACTGGAAATGTTCAATGTTTTGTTTGCTGAACACACCAGTGTACGCTGGATGTTGCCGTCCTGTGCAACACGACCAGGTTGAGGATGCCATATGACTTTAAAATGGACCACTGTTGAGTGATCCGCTGTGTTTGCATTCAAAGCGCATTTCCACTCGCACCTGAGGGTACAACAGCTGAGCACATATCAGACCAAGCAGCATTTCCCATCATGGCTGACGGTTCCCTCATTTAGCATCATATCAGTGAAGGATCAAGCTGATGATCCTTTTTGAGATTTACGAATAAAACAATGATCAGTTTGAATCAACTGATGATTAGTACAGTACTAACATGTGCTATTTGATTAAATGGCAGAATCTCACAAAGCCTGTCAGAAAAATGTCCAGGTCACATTTCACCCCCCCAAAAAATAATATTTATATTTGAATATTTTGCATAAATAAAATGAAGCCTAGTTTAGTACCAGTTTTCATTAATTGATATTGATATTTATCATCTCAGTTAAGGCTCATATTGATTATATGAATTAATTACCATTAATGTGATTTGAAAAACTTGCATGATTTTAGTATTTGTTGTCCCATGAAAACAAACAATGAATAATTCTCATTACATTACTGAAAATCTAATGAGAATCATTAGATTTGCATTACAGGAATGGCAGCCATTTTCTTTTTAACATTACGGTCATGAGAATGTCATGAAAATATCGCAAAAACACCTTCATGATGCTAAAATAGACATTTTCTTTATGCAAAATATATTCCTTTTAGATTTGTAGTGTAATATGACTACAAATATGTTGTGATTCACCCTAGTATGCGATTCAGCAAACGAGAAAAAGAAGAAGTGAAAAAAAGTACTGGCTTACAGATAAAATACCTCATTTGAAGAACACGACTTTCCCTTGAGTAAGATGCTTCCTACTGGCAATAGACAAATGAAAGTGGTTGGAAGCTCGATACATGCGTATCATCTGACATCACTCCCTCTTTACAAATATTATCTGATACTATACAGACAGAATTAAAAGTACAACTTGTACTTATTTGCTGTTTCCTTATGGTAGAGGTATTGAGCAATGCTGCTGACTTGGCAGAAACCTAAGAAAAAGATAACAGACACGGTCACTCTTCCCTTTTCATGAGAGTTTCGATCTGTATTTTCAGGATAGCCTCATCCAGAGACAACGCTAGCACTGGTTGCAGTCATTTGGGCTTGATGGCCTATTTGAGCCAAGACAACTACTCCAGCACATGTGTATTTAGACATGGAGGTTTGTGTACTACTGAAATCAACACTTTAAAATGTGTCAGTGACACAGGATAAACATTAAGGTATACCTCATAATACTACAGCAAAGATTGTGCATTGATTTTCAACACAGCAGCACTACGCTAACAGATCTGCTTTAATATGAAATTATTTTCATGCTACTCTCTGATTACGTTTGGGAAATCTACGGTAAAACGGGGAAACCAGCCCCTAAGAAAAACCAGAACCACTTTGTATTGTTTGCTAGTCCATTCAGCGGGACTGAAAGTAGGTTCCAGATGAAGACTAGTCACTAAAGACTCTCTCTTTGTTCACAGTACAAGCCATCAAGGACTATCTGAAGAGGACAACATATCAGAGACACTGAGAAGACACTGTGGTTGAAATGGAGAACATGCTAAGGTAAGGAAGTAGGGTATATTGAGGATCTAGTAATCAGAACTCCAAAACTGTCTGTCCTTTCCTGACACTAAATTAGTGGTACTACTAGAGGAATGTAGGAGACAAATGCAGTATTGTAAGACTGAGGAACAATGGTGAGAGACTTGACTAAGTCAATAGGCTAAAGACCAAGACTATCAAACCTTGTACATGAATCCAGCAAGAATTGGTCTGGTCTTACATGGATTTAAACTGGCGATTCCTCAACTATAACCAATATATCCCCGTCATGCTCAGACAGGGGAACTGTGGGAGGACCGGAGGTTTCAGGAAGTGGAACTTGAACCTGTGCAACTGCTACCGATGTTGAGTCATTAGGGGAAGGTTGGTTAATGTACGGTCCCTCAGGCTCTTTTCCAAGATGTGTCGGCATCTTGACATTCCACTGCCGACAGTGCGATCAACATCTGTGCGGCATAGTAGGTCGCCATGATGATGGCTCGAGAGTGGGGCACGGGGAAGCAGAACTTGTTGACGGCAATGGTGAGGTCAGATACCATGAAGAGGACGGCTCCGAGGCAGGCCGAGAGCTTCGTCCAGGTCCACAGGTCATTGGCGAGCTGGACTCCAGCAATGGCCCTCCAGCCCATGAAGCCGATGAGAGCGATGTAAACGGCCACCAGGTAGGTAAAGGGACCGGAGAGGTAGGGGTAAAGAAGGGTGTAGCTGAGGCCTGAGATGACACCGATGACCAGACCTGCTCTCGAGTTGATGGGCTTCATCCCAAAGGCCGAAGAGTAGAGAATGTGGGTGATGGCGAACATTAGCAGTCCTGTCAAGGCAAATTCAACTGAATTGAGTATTCAATGAAAGCATCATAATGAAATCAGGGGGTGTCCAATCTAGGGATGCACGGTATATCGGCCACCCTATCAGTATAGGCCCATAAATAATAGATTATTTCTGTCAGCTGAGGCACTGTTCAGATGCGCACTGTTCATGTGCTTGAAATATGATTGGAATCACTTCAAAAAAGGAAAATGCAGCCACATACAACATGTGCAGGGCAAGTCAGTATAGAACATCATTATAATTGTGTCCTTAGGACATGGATTTCAATGGTGAAACTTTAGTTTTTGTAACCAGGCTCTCAAAAATTATATAAAAATTTGGATATAGATTTGTCGGCCAGTGTATTGGTTATCGGGTTTCAAATATATAAAGAATTATCGCATCGGACAAAATGTTCATACTGGTGCATCCCTATTCCAAACCTGCTCCTGGAGGGCAACCTTCCTGCAGAGTTGAGCAACAACACACAATTACTTTCAAGCAATCCTGAAAACCCTGAATAGCTGGTTCAGATGTGATTTCTCAGGGTTAAAGGATTAGTTCACTTTTAAAAAAACTTTTGCTGATAATTTACTCACCCCCATGTCATCCAAGATGTCCATGTCTTTCTTTCTTCAGTCGAAAAGAAATTAAGGTTTTTGATGAAAACATTTCTCCATATAATGGACTTCAATGGGCCCCAAACAGTTCAAGGTCCAAATGACAGTTTCAGTGCAGCTTCAAAGGGCTTTAAACGATACCAGAAGATGAATAAGGGTCTTATCTAGCGAAACGATCGGTCATTTCAAAAATAAATAAAAAAGTTGAAGTTTTATAAGCACAAATGCTCGCCTTGCTCTGTCCTGTGATGTGCGTTCGTGACGTCATGTAATACGCAATTACGTTGAAAAGGTCACGCTTGACGTAGGCGGAAGTACCGAGTCTTTTAGGCTTTTTAATATTAAAACACCCGGATACGCACACGAAATGGGCATTTTAAACGATAAACTGACACAAAGACATTTGAATATGTGTATATGGTCCTCCTTCCGCACATTTGTAAACACTGACTCGGTACTTCCGCCTACATCAAGCGTGACCTTTTCAACGTAATTGCGTATTACATGACGTCACGAACACACATCACAGGACAGAGCAAGGCGAGCATTTGTGCTTATAAAACTTAAACTTTTTTATTTATTTTTGAAATGACCGATCGTTTCGCTAGATAAGACCCTTATTCATCGTCTGGTATCGTTTAAAGTGTAAATTGCAGGTTAAATTTTTCACGAAGATAATGCAATGTGTTTATTAAACATAAAGATAAAAACCGCCCACCATTGTTTTTTATACCAAAATGCTGAATATAATATGAAAAGTTGGCACTTTTAACAGTGGTTTTAACCGCTCCCGCTCCCTTCCACTAGATGGGGCGTGACGTCATAAGAGGAACTCACTAGTAGAGTTACCGGCATAGTCATAGCTATAGATGCCTTACATAACTACAGAAAAGGTGGTTGTATGTTTTATGTGATAAAAAAATTATGGATAAAATAACTCAACTGTAAACATACTCGTGTGTGTTGACTTCAAGGGGACCGTGATCCTGCCTGAAATGAGAATAAGCTATTCGCAAAACAAACGGGTTCAGGCACGTCAGATCAGCCGGTCGCAGGTCGAGCTGTTACACTAAACTACTAAACGCGTTCACCTCATGGCTGCACATACTCTCCACTGCTGATTCAATTGGGTGCATAGCCCACACACAGTGATGGGGACATCGATATCTCTTTCTTTTCTGTCAATAAACATCGCTAATTAAGTTGTGAGAAATAGCGTGGATTGAGGAAGGGTATTGACGTTTGACTAGCGATTGGTGCCTGTGCAGTATGTGCATCTCTGATTTGGACTGACACCATGTAAGTAAATAATGTCTTCAGTCGTTGTCCCCCCTTGCTATTCTACATGACGGCAAACTTTTGAAAAGACTGGCTTGTTCCCTTATATTATCCGGGTTAAGTTTGCACCAGGCTAGCCTAGACTAGCTCTAACATAGCTACTCACCAGGACACCTGGCCAACCCTCCACTCATTCTCCTCACACCAAGCATTAATAACTCTTTGAGTGCCATGGGTCCTGGCAATTTCCTCCCCTCTCTCACGTCTGACCGGTTAAAAATCGTAGGGCTGTGGTCCATAAAGAATTTGATGGTTTCCCACATCCTCGTCGTTCTCCAAATAGCCATAATACAGTAAAAATCTAGCAGAGTATGGGTTGCGAGTTCCTCTTATGACGGCATCACCAGTTACTGAAAAAACACGCTACCTTTGAAGAAACCCCAATAAATGTTATTTTAACGCATTTTAAGACAGAAATAATTAAATATATACATATAGAGCACTTTAATTTACACATTAATTGGCTGTGGTGGTTAACCTGCAACTTACACTTTAAAGCCCTTTGAAGCTGCAATGAAACTGTCATTTGGACCTTGAACCGTTTGGGGCCCATTGAAGTCCATTATATGGAGAAATGTTTTCATCAAAAACCTTAATTTCTTTTCGACTGAAGAAAGAAAGACATGGACATCTTGGATGACATGGGGGTGAGTAAATTATCAGCAAAAGTTTTTTTAAAAGTGAACTAATCCTTTAAAGATAAACTCTGCAGGAAGGTCTCCAGGAGCAGGATTGGACACCCCTGAATGAAAGAATTTAACATGACTGTACAGGACATATCAAGAAACGTGTTAGTCTTGGTACCATGACCCTGTTGTTTATTCCAAAGGAAAACTTGAGTAACTCTGTGGTTCCCAAGGGTATCATTTGGGTTTGTCCCAACCCTCAACCTTGACCTAAAAAAACATCATTCAACCTCTACACTACTTTCTCAGTACAAGAGCCGCTGAATCAGGCATGATAGTTCAGGGTTGGAACATAAAACTTCTTGCTTGAGAGAGGAGACTTGCATAAAACCACAGTCTGCTTTAAAATAATTAGCATGAACTAATTTAACCAGCATTTGAAAGTGCAAAAGAGTTTAATACAATGTTATATTGATACAGAGCTTTTGATGAACAGAATTATACATCTTGTCCTTCTCATCAACACACATGGCAAATAACTCCTAATCCTTTTCTAATCAAATCAGAGCAAAACAAATGAATTAACTCACCATGACTAAAGTAGCCTTGTTCTTGCCAGATGAGAAATGCGTCACCCAAAGCTGAAAAAATAAGTCCTGCCAGGATTTTCCTGGCACTGGAGTGGGCACCTAAAAAGCTGATGCCATGAGCGAGCAGAAAAACCCAAAGACAGAAGATGGGCAGGCATTTGATGAGGGCACTGTACCAGGAGGGACTCGAGGTTGGCAACCACAGAACAAAGTAGACGCAAGTTGCTTTGAAGAACGGAACAAGCTTTGGACCCTCGCTCTTGACCTGTAGGACAAAAGAGAGACTGAAGTTGTATTCATGGGAAGTGAAACACACCATCATCACGCGAGTCAGAAAGACGGACACAGTGTTCCTTTTACATTTAACAATTGGAGGTGATAAAAACACTTAACAATGAGCACTTCAGTGAAATGTGATCCATGTGTTTTCTTGGAAGTGTGAGATATAATGAATAAAAACTATGACAATTGTTAAATCTCAGAAGGATACCAAACCCAAGAGAAGAATGTCAAAGTTTTGCTGCAATCAAGGCAGGAAGAACTTGGCATCTTTCGACCCAAGAAACCCTACAAGTTTCAAGTTTAATTTATTTCTAAAGCACATTTAAAAGTCATTTACATAAAGGGTCATAAAACAAACAACAATAATAAGGATGAGGTATTGACTTACACCCCAAACTATTTAAGAACATGTAGCTTGTTTTGTGACCCATAGGGTCAAATGAGTCTGATTACACAACCTCCCCATTATAAAACTGGGTGATTCTGGACTTCACACCACATTGAGCAGTAGCTGTCACAAATACAATTTACCACATGTTTAATCTTAAAATTATATTTGTGTAACTAGTACATGTAGAACTTGATTTTTATCATATTCTCAAGTAGGGTTGTCAAAAGTACTGGTACTTTTCAGTCACATGTCTGTGACTGGTAGCCAATCACAGACATGTTTGTTGATCATGTGAGTGCAATAGCCAATCAGTGGCGTTTAAGGTAGTCAGAATCTGCTTAATACACCAGAGTTCGTTCAGGATTAGATTTTGTTATAACCAGCAAAGTATAAAGATGATATAAATAAGAGATTTATTGTGCAGTATAGACAGATTTTTTATTATAACAGGAGTTTTCACTCTGTGAACTTGTGCTGTGACTGAGTGTGACTGCTCCATTGATTATAAAAGCAGCACTCATTGCTCGCTTTCTGTGTAAATAACCCATTTCATAATTTGAATAAAGTTTTATTGTTCATGTTGCAAAGTTCACACTGCAAAGGTGCAGGATGAGTGACGACCGTATTAAAATGAAGGCATTCAATATGTTTGACAACGGATGAGAGTAAAAAAAAAATCTGATGTCAAAATAGATACGTGCATTGAGTCTGAAAGTGCAATAGACCTTCCACTTGTTCTGTTACCTGTAATTTGTTTCTTTGTTTTTCATTTTATTACTAACTTTTCATGTGATTTTTTTTAATGCAATGTTTATTTAACTGAACAATATTTGAAGGCTACATGCTAATGTTTTAACATATTATTACTTATAATCATTAATCATTAAAATGAAATAATTTCATTTATTTATTTCAAATAGTTAAAATTCAAAAATATATATTACAAACAAAATACAATAGTTTTTGCTATAGTACCGAAAATGGTACCGAGAACCGTGAAATTTGACTGGTATTGGAGCAAAATTTTGCTCCTATTCTCAAGAAAATAGGGTTTTGTTTTACTATGATGTTGCTAGATGGTTTCTATGTTAGTTACATGGGTGCTGCTAAGTGGTTGCTGAGGTTGTTGGTGGTTTCCAGATGGATGCTATATATAAAAATTTGCACAAATTGTAGGTCATGTTCTTTAGAAAAGTAGTATCACAAGAACAACCCCATAACAGTAACTATGAACTATAATAACAGCATGTGTTAAACTTAACACAACTGCTTCAATGACCTGTATTAACTGAAGGGGGAAATATGTTCTTGTCCTAATCCTCTTCTTAGTCCATGACAGTTGGTCTTGGCTTAGTCTTGGAATTTGTAGTTTGAGCCTTAGCCCGTGGGGGAAGTGGAAAAAGGCTATTGTTAGACAGCGTACATTTTAATCAGATTCTGGTGTACCCCGCAGTCTGAGAAAGGTCACACTGAAATACGGAGACTTTTAATTTCAAGCCAGTTGATGTGAAGAGATGGTGCACACAGCGGGAGCTCTTTATAATGCAGACTTGTGGTGCAGTTCTTTCAAATGGATGTGTTAAAACTTTGTGGTTTTAAATCTAGGCTGGTAAATGAAAGTTTGTACGTGTGAACCTCACAAGAAATGATCCATTCGCTATAACCAACTGTAATAACCTAGTAATAACTGTATGAAATGCGTCCCCTAAATGAATGTTTACTAAAAATTAAGTCAAAATCATGTAATCCAAGCACACCATTTAATAAACTAATTTAAAATAACTTGGTTTGCTAAATAAAATAGATAACATACAGTTCATTATTAGGCAGAGCAGTGGGGCATGTTGTCACACTACCCACCGGTTTCACAGACAAGGCTTAAGTCTAGTCCCAGCATGTTTGAGCTGTTTTAATTGAAAGTAACTTGCTCTGGCATATCTTAAAATATGTCAGTGCCATTGTTTTGTCTCAAGATGCACACCAGTAATGCTTTTTTTCTAATGCATGTTTATAAAATCTACTTAAATGTCCTAATTTGACTGAGGCCTAACCCTGGCTTAATCTAAGCCCTGTCTGTGAAACCAAGCCTACACGGGATAAGTTGTCATAATGAGAACCTGCTGTTCAACAGCCTATTACATATAAAATAATGAAACCGTAAAACATCTATGAAGCTCAAAACAATTTATGAAATGTATGTAAAAAGTTACATAGGCCTATAAAATATCAAACTATTGGCCAACTCAGATATCAATACATTAAAAGAAAAAAACTGCGCAATAAAACACGTGACAACTCGCCCCAATTTCACATTTATGAAAAATAACCTGAAAACATATTTAGTTGGTCATACACCATATAATTCAAATAATAATAATAAAAATAAAAAAGCATTAGTGAAAAGAGATGCTGCAAACAGAGAGGACATTTATGAAACAAAAGGTTTTGCTGAAACAGTGCAACTAGATCACTTCAGAAACTGCAAGAACTGTCTCTCTTCCAGTCAGAATGCATGCGTCTGTATGAAAGAGGAATAAAGGATTGTCACGAGTGCTTCTACTGAATAAAGCCCTTTGAAAGCAGATGAAAGCAAAGAAAATGGGGAAATACTGAGAATGCAAACCCTGCAGAGCGGATTGCACAGTGCTAATTTAATTATAGATCAATGGAATCTTTGCATAAATAAACCAGAGCATTTCGTGATCATATAGCACATGGTTTGTGGAGGTAAAGTAAACATGAGCATGCTGGCCATAATCACGTGCTCATTGTTATTCCCAAGATAACAGACCCAAGGATGCATGGACACAAATATACATATAAAACAAACAGCGATGTCAGCGTATGTGTATTGTTCTCCTTAACAGCAAAAACAAGTCACTACATAAGCATTATTTTTTATATATTTATATGACATTAAAGAATACGTGTTTTGCAGAGGTAAGCAATACATAAATTCGAAATTAAAATTATCACTTCAAACACTTATGAATGCATATGCAATGCCAATCTCGGTTTAACTGATATCATGTCTTTATGAAGTGATCATGTCGATGTTTTAATGAACATCTTTAATAGAGAAAAGAGGTAACATACTTACCACAGTGACCGGAGAAACCATCTTTATCTGAGGTTGAATTGCCAGTGGAAAGATGAACAGATCGGTCGTGGCTAACAGAGCACCCGCTAGTATTTACGTCCCTTTGTATGCGCGATTTGTTTTTGTCTCTTGTGTTTGGGACAGGCCATCATCAGTGGGAGGAGAGAAATCAGCTGTACTCTGGGCGGGGCCTGCGGGTGAAAACAACCCGCGGCCAATCAGAACGCGTGAAAGTGTTTACACTTCGAGCCTCAGCGAATGTGGGCGTGTGGGCGGGGTTTACCTGCATCACAAGTGTTTGAACTGTAACCTTTCTTCCTTTTATCGTGTCTTTAATGTGTTTGTTGTCAACGATTATTTCTGATATATATATAATGTGAGTTCTATAAAAAATCAGGATTTTAATAAAACGATGTCTAGTTGCGTAAACAAACCGCTGAACTGTTTCGTGGATCCATATCGACACCTTGTGGTCGACAATATTGCGTCACTCTTCAATGTTTATGTTTCCTGAACAAGTCAAGACAAGCTTAAATTGCAAAATGATGTGTCGGTATCGCAAATCGACTATATAATACATATTTAGCCTGCAAAAGAAAACACGTGCTATAGCCAATATCGTTCTTGTATATAGTCATTTATAGAATTAGTCTTTATTAAAAGTATGTTTTAAGTTTCTTTTGTTTACTGACCTCCATTATTTATTTTTTATTGACTGGTTTGATATATTGATCTATCTATTACGTGTTATTTGCCTAGTAATTTAGTTGCATTTAAAATCTCATTGGCTGTCAAACAAACAAAAACAAGGAAACACAAGAAAAAGCACGTGGTAAAATGTGTATGGACTTATCTTTTGTTTAGTAGCCACCAATATATATATATATAATTAACATAAAGGCTTATTTTGTTTAGTTGTTTGTGGTCTACTATTTCTGGTCTAAGTTAATTGTGACTAATCAAAACTTTATATATATATATAAAAAGTTGTGATAGACGATAAAGTAGAAAATTGAAAAAAAAGAAGAAGGAAACGCGTGTCTTAAACAACCGGAAGTGACGTGAATGTGAACCGGATGACGTGGGCTTGGTTGTCGTTTCTAGAGAACGCAAATCTCACAAGAGGATTCCCATATTCTCGTTGTTTTACAGCTTTTCTCTTTAATGTCGTTTAATGACAATTTTGGGAAAGTGATACGGTATCACTGAGCAAAAACAGAACGGTACTGTTTATTATTAATCGTTGAAGCTGTCCGTTGTTTAACGGTTTAAATGTCCAGCAGCTGATCAGATGTGACGGCCAGAAGCTGAAGGCATTACTCGATGGTTTTCTTCTTTAGTTAGTTTCTGCTCCCTCTAAACTCGTCTGATTTTAACACGAGGGGAGATATCAGTTGACTCTTAGATCGTGTTTGCGGGCACAAAGGCTGGCTGAGGTGAGTGTTTGTCGACTGGCGAGTGGTAACGTTAGCTACTGCTATTAGCTAAAGAAGTGACCATGGATTTCGACAATGTGCTTTCCATCGCCACCCAGAATCGAGGGCTCGGCGGCGTACCGGTATGTATGAGGAGAAATATGCATGCAAAAATAATATAACATCATTAAGTCTGTGAAGTAGATTCAAATATGCGCTAGCAAGGCCTTTGGTAGATCCAACTTTATGTAGTTGTTTGATTAATTCAAATGTTTTACTGCTCTAACGTGTCAAACTAGCATGTTTTAGGGTAATATTAATAAAATGTGCCCATATATTGAAATAAAAGTCTAAGTCACGTGGAACCTTGTGGCTTATGTAATTTTATACACATATGCTCATATATACATGCATGTTCATATACACATTGCTATGGTGTCAAGTCAACCTGAGGTCTCCGGCTGACTATATATATGTTTTTATGTTGATCATTTTTTTCCCTAGTGAAAGAATGACATAAATGAAGAAGATCCCCATATCAATGTGATTTAACCACACAAGGCATTAAAAGTGAAGATTTCAAAAGAAAAGTTTAAGAATCAAAAAGTTTAAATTATATTAAGATATCTTTAATACTTTTCGAGGCACAAAAACTTTGGAAAAAGAATATTCATGGCACTCAGACAGGTGTGTTCTATGCAAATGTGTTGATAGAAAAAAAGGATACATTTCTAGTTTCAACATTAGTTATTCCTCTTTAAAGGAAAAGAGTATCAGCTGTATGCACAGTGACCCACATTTGGTTTTCGACCACTGCAAATATTTACAATTTACTCATTGAGCCACATTAAGATCTCCATATCTCTGGGATTGAACCATATAGGGCCTTTAAAATGAAGATACAAAAATAAATGTTTGTTAAAAAACAGAATCTGAAAGGATATTAAGATATCTTTAATACTTCTTGATTTGCATGCATGCAATCTTGGAGCAAAAAACATTTTGGACTGTCACTCTTGGCTGATAATGAAACATATGAGTCAACACATTTTTCTAATAGACCTGTAAAGTTAAAATAATACTGCCATCTTTCTAAAGTCCCCTCTGTAACTTGGCACCAAATCTCAAAAGTGAACATTTTAATTTTGACCCCCCTCTACAAAATAGTGAATTACTCAGTAACTATACATCCATTACATTTAATATTTTGGCTTTCATCACTATTTATGTTTGTCTTTCTTCAGAAATGTTTTTAACAGGATCAAAAACTTGAGCTGGGGAAGTTTCTGAAATTTGGTTGATTTGACATGGAATTTGACACTAAAGCTTTCACTGATTTCTGTCTTTTGTAGAAGCGGTATAGCTTAAAAACTGGACCGCCCAAGAAAGAAGACAGAGTCAAAGGTGTTAATTCGGCTGCGGTGCAAGCCTTCTTGAAAAAACAGGCCATGGACCAAAGGAAAAAAGGTACTTTTTTCTATATAATCTTTGTTTAGCTATATATAACATTTCTTCTTAAAGCCTGCCAGCCAAGTCATTGTTTATGTCCTCGTGTCTCTACAAACCCTGTGGACCACAAAAGATTGCTCTTTTCCATATGATTAAAATGAATGGGGACGGATGCTGTCAAGATGATAAAACGACCTGAAATCGCTATAAAAGTTCTACTTGTATTTAGACATCATGGCAAGGTTGGTCTCAGCAACATAAATGTCACTGATTTCATTGTAAAACAACCAACTGCTTGTAGACAGTTAAAAAACAGAAAAATTGTAAATTATAATAAAGAAAACCAAGACCTCAGATCAATCTCAGGGGATTTATAATACCTTTACAGTTGTTTTCGCACACAAAAAATGATTGCTTATATAAATCAAATATATTATTATATTATCATATCAAATTAAATATTTTAGCCAAAATAATTCAGCTGCCTTTCTGTCTGGTGGACACACTCTTCAAACATTTGCAGATAAAATGTAACGGCAAAACATAAAACACTTCTTGGCACATTAAACTTCACACACACCTGAAAAGGTAGCCCACATGAAACTAAATGGTTGTAAGCTTCTTTGAAGGGCTTATTATAAAGTCCTCCCATGCTTTGGACTATTTAGGCTAGGGCATGCAATTATTTAATCATTTTTAAAATACATTTTTCTCCATAGAAATGCCTCTTTAAGAACTGTAAAGTGGATTTTTGGGGCCAATCACCAATTATTGATCACTGGAAGCAGTATTGGCCGATACTTATCACCGAAATAAATAATAGGCCAACTATTCTTAATGTTTTTTTAAGTATAATAAAATAAGAAATTAAAAATATCATGAATGGCCAACTCTTTATTTATTGGCAAGCAACATGTGCAACATATTTCATTCCCTCTATAAGAGAGGTGATCAGGAACGGCTTAGAGCTTAACAAATATAGCATTGATTCCTGTGAAAAAACAACAACAGCAGTCTTTATCAGCCGAGTAATTAAGTGTAAAACACTACGTAGTATTCACTACGTACGATTAATCCTACTAAAGAGCAATGAGTAATTTTTATCTTAATCTTTTGTTGTTTGATTATCATTAATGACACAGACCTCAGCAGGAATATTAGGCTTCTGTCACTTTAAGACAGAATGCACAGATCCAATATACTCTTACACATCTGTCTCAACCCCACGGTTTGTTTACCTAAGACATAACTGATGGTGTTTTATGTCAATACTCTCCTAGCTGGGCATTTTGACACATTTCTGTATTTATCAGTTTAGGCACGAAACCAAAGCTCAAAGTTTACTTTGCTTCTCCGTGTTCCATACACAGAAAGCAGGATGGGGAAGAGGATCACATTCACGGCTTAATGCAGCGTAATGTCTTAATGTATTTATTGCGATAACGATATAAATATAGTACAATATATTGGTGGTGTACTATAAATATAGTACACCACTGTTTTTGGCTACAAGTGATAGCTGAATGCATTCTTGAGAGCCTCAAACAAACATTGATCTAAAGTAAAACATACCCTTTATCAAATAGGCTCCTATAATATAACAATATTAATATTTTTTAATATTCAATATTTAACCCCCCCCCCCAAAAAAAAAGTTGCAGATATATACGTTTCTTCTGTAAAAGTGCAGATAATGTTTAAATAGTGCAACTGTACTGAAAAACATCACACAATAATACTTACAATAATAATTCAAATCAATTACAAGTTTGAAATGTAAACAATAGTGCAAACAGCAAAAGTAAAAATCCCTACCATGTCTTCTGATAGGTTACAACATCACGGGAGTGTTAAATAATCAAGCATTATTTAATTATAGAACTTAAGTAATTAGAACTAAAACTTGGTAACTATGTATGAAGGAAAACGTATGAATACATATTTGTCATTTTAACTGAACTTAGGACTGGTGGTGCTTAAGATATTGTTGGTCATTCAGTGTTTCTGTAAAAAAAAAAAAAAACTAACAATAATACTGATAAGATGATAATACTACTACAAATTATATTACCTTTAGGGAATATACAGCGAAAGACCCAATGACCAGATATGATTAATTAAGACCAGGAGTTAGAAGTGCAGTCAGTTTAAGACAAGAGTCAGAATTCTAATAAATTGAAGCAAAATTTTACTGAAGATAGTTTGCAGTTTCATCAGGCAGAAGTCAGCTTCAAGTTCGTAGGCCGCCCCGTTACAGTTACAAACAGCAATTATACCCGTCACCAAGGTCTAAGATGCGTCATTGCTTCAGGTTAAATGATTCTGATTGGCAAGGAAATAGATAGTCAATTTCCACACATGGACTGATAGGCAGTAGCACATCTCCATAGTCTGTACGGCTGCCGCCAGGCAACCCTGAGTTGGGTGCGAGTCACGAGACTGTGTGTCTAGGCTCCAGCATGTTGAAGAAAACAAGTCAGTCAAACTCCAAGAATACTAACACACACATACAGCTACTTTGGTCAGGCTCTAACTATAAACAGGAGACTCTTCCCAAAACATCCAGAAAACATGTTATTTCTCTCAGTGAGAGGACACTGTAATATAAAACAGTAAAGTAAATGCTTTAAATAAGAAACGGTCACTCAAACTAGGCCTATTGGTTCCAATGACCCTTGTGACCTATAGCTGTCATGGTGAGCTAGAAGAACAGATGTTTTAAAACATGTTGAAGACCTTTTTCCAGAATCCACTCCCTTCATTACTAATAATAGAAACCGCACTAAGGATTGATGAGCTGCTGGGTTCATGAATATTAATCATGTTGACTGCGTTCGCTCAAACTGATTTGCTGAAATCAAAACAGGGACGGTAATAGATGAGTGCCAGCCAATGAGTTCATTTCTGCTTGCTCATAAAGGCTGAATAATTCCAAATGAACTCCTCCTCTCTCGCTCTCTCTTTGAGTGTGTGAGAAACACTGAGCGCTCTCAGCAAAGCGACGGTGAGTCGTGCGCCTCACACTAGTGTTTACTGTGCGTCAAATACACTATGCATTCATTGAGATGAACTGAAAGAGCGCTTTATGGATCACTTGACGGAGAGCGAAACTCTCAAGCACCAAGTCAGTGTTCGGCGAGTGAAAATATATCCAGATTGTTGAGGTAGTTCCTCGTTTAGCGATAAACTCGCGTCCCCTTCCGCCATAGCTGTTTTCACTCAGCACGTTAGCCGCAAATGGGTCCCAAACAGATATACGTCATCAACTAGGCTTTATCATTATCGCAGGAAGACTGATTTTTATCATTAGGAGAATTTTTACCGGTACATCACAAATAATATGTCGCCCATCCCTAATTTGGATGTTAAGTTTGGGCTTGTAGGGAGGAAAGAAATGCACTTAAGTCTCACAGCCCGTTGCAAATTTATTGTCCTTTTCAAACACCTGGTGGAACTGGACCGGTGAATATAGTGAAGCAATTTTAGATGTGCATAGAAAAATTGCAAGTTTTGCACCATCTGAATGATACCATCTTTATAGATACCGCTGATCAAAATAATATAAAGCTAAAGACTGGCGCCCAATCAATCAGAGCATCCTTATAATCGATAACATAGTCAACAAATTTCGTTACCGATTTTATCAGTTAGTTGTTGAGACCCTGTTCCAGTATATTACTTATCTCTAACACACAAGTTGTATTGAGCACTTTTTTAATACTTCATTTTTTTCGTTTATATGTCAGCATACATCCATATTTGTGTTAATTCTAAAAGTTGACATTCTGTGGTCCAATCCTGCTAACGTTCTGCAGAATGTAGCTTCAACATGCACCTACACACTTGCCAGGAAGTGTTTGGCGGTTCAGGCATATTTAATTATGATTTGAATGAACTCTGTAGGATAGTGGCCATCCAGGAGCAGAATAGGACACCCCGTCATAGGGATTTGGAAAGACCTGAGGGTGAGAAAGTTACAGAAAATTCAGGGCTCTAGACTGCTACCAAATGGTTGCATTTTTGCAACCTTTTTTTCCTGCTGGTGCGACAAAATTTTGTTAGAGGTCGCACTGGTGCCACCAGCACATTGACCAACTGATAAGAGCTGCCATTTCTTTTGCATATGAGAAACATCAAATGGCAAGCGAAACGAAAGCAGAACGAAACTGCACTTCTCATTTGAGCTGCGCAGCGCAGACCGCTTATCAGCTCGGACCAATATATCGCTGCGTGAGCTCAGTCAGAACTCTCGCGTGCCGATCTTGATCACACGACACCTTTACTACACAGCGCTGGGAGATCCGATGAGAAAGCGTTTGAATTCGCCGCAGTATTAATAACATTGTTGCAAAATATAATGAGAAGCAATCAAATCAGCCGAAGAATTCTCTGAATTCTCTCAGATATCAGATCAAACAGCGCTGACGTGGAAACAAAGAGAAACATTGTGCCATGAACGAGCAAGTTATAGAAGGCTTTTCAATCCACAACATTCACCATGGATTTAATGTAGTATTGCTAACTGTAACCATGGTATTGTGGCAGAAATATTAGATTGTTTTTACGTTATTAGTCTCAGGCTTCGTACAACCTTTTGAGAGTGAAATTCACTCTTCACACTTTTTCAAGCTCTAAATAATAATAAATTAATGATTTTTTTTTTAATGTGATTTGTAAAACTAAAAGTTTAAAGATGATAGAAAATAACAATTTGTGGCAAACAAACTTATTAAAAAAAGACATGAAATTACCATTATAACCAGTAGATGGCGGCAGAGGAGCACTTATTGACTTGTTAGCCATTTCCCCTCCATAATGGAAAAGTCACAGTCTCTTGAAAAACAAAAACTTTTCTTCAAATTGTGACTGAATCACACAGAAAACAAGTAAAGAGCGCTCTTTTTATAATCCCTGATGCTGTTGTAAGTTCAGTATGATATTATAGTACAACAATGGTACATTTAATAAGAGTAGGATATTGACATTTTTCCCTACAAAATTACTTTTTTGTATGTTACTGTCATTAATAAAAGTTAGTTTTATCTGCATCTCAATTCAAGCTGTTACATTTCTAATAAATAAACATGTAATATTATTAATATCTAACTTCACTCATTAATGCAAAGCTAATGTAATATAATTAAATTAAATTTCCTCAATGATTAAAAATCGCGCCACCAAATCAGTTGCTGGTGTCACCATCTGTAGAACTTACTGCTCTCACATGTTAGTCTGGAGCCCTGAAATGGCACTCACATGATGCATATTTTGATGTCACTTTGCTTCTCCTTTTTAGAAATCCAGAATAAGAAGGCAAAAGAAGAACTGTTAGCCAAAAGAGTGGAGCTGAAGTCAGACAGGAAGGCACGAGCAATGGCTTCACGAACCAAGGACAATTTCAAAGGATACAACGGCGTCCCTGTCATAGACCAGCCCAAAAAGAGGCAGTCGAAGGGAGACAGATCAGAAGAGCAGGACAGGTCAAACACGTATGATGATGATGATGATGTTGATAATTACGACTATGAGGGTACAGATTCTGAATCTGATGAACATGAACAAAGCAGGCCTGTTAAGCCTCCGCCTCAGTCTCAGTCTCGGGCTGAGTTCTCCAACAAAGCTGACAGCAAACCGAAAAAAGCGAGTGCTCCAGCTAGGTCCGCCCCGCCTTCAATGAACTTTGCAGAACTCTTGAAACTTGCGCAAAAGAAGCAGTATGAACCTGTTGAAATAAAAGTAGTGAAGAAGACTGAAGAGAGGCTCAGAACAGCAGAGGAGATTCGAGAACTCGAATTGGAGCGCAGGGTTAAGACACAGAATAAAGGGAAGGACGCAAAACCAGACAAGAATTCAGGACAGAAAGACAGCAGATCTCAATCCAGCTCAAATTCTCAGAAGAAGAATGGAGACCGAGATGGCAAAAATGGGAAATTGCCCAAGCCACCAGTAGAAAAGCACCAGTCAAGTAGTGCCAGCAAAAAGCCAAAGCTTCAAGCATCCAGTGAACGAACTCCAGGTTCTGCCAAACTACACGGAGACAGAAACAACTCAGGCTCATCCGGTGCCTTAAATGGTAAATCTGCCATGAAATATGGTGCTCAGTTTAACGCGAAACAAGCACCACCTAGACCATCGCAAGGCCAAAAGCCGACAACCTCAAGTGACCTTACCCCAAGGAAGGGGAATACCTCAGTATCTCAAGGTAAATCAAGTATTTCGGGAAGTCGCTCTGTAGCTGCTCCTGGTGCAGCTAGATCAGGGCAAGGACCACACAAACACTCTGGGCAGGGGAGACCTAGTAACTCCGATAGGGGTGGGCAACCTCAGAAACCAGCAAAACCAGTACATTTATCACGACCTGGGAGCGCTGCTCCACCTCGGCCTGGTAGCAACGGACTTGTACGTCCCTCTTCTGGTGAGCCCTCAAAGCAACCAAGACCAGGTGGTAGTTTTCAAGGTCAGCAAGTTCCTGGAAGCTCTAGGGCCTTTATAACTGGACCAAATAGGATGGGAGGTAGTGTTTCTGGGAGACCGGTAAATAGCATGGGATCTGGCCCTGGTAGACCTCAGTGCACTGTTGTTTCAGAGACTATTTCGTCAAAGAACTTTGCATTGAGACCTGGGATGGTTTCGAGGCCTCCGGGGCCACAAGGCCTCAAGACAGTGATTGCCCCCTCAGGCCACAGAGTCTTGGTTAAACCTCCTGGTAAGTGATAAGAGAAGCGTTTCATTCATTCTAAATGTTAATATTGTGAAGATAATTACGGTTTCTATAGATCGCAATCCCAAGATACCCCAAAATAATTCCTATTTGTCCCTTGAAAGAAACAGAAGATCCATTAATATAATAAACTTACAACAGAAGTAGGCATTACAGGATTAAACGTTATACGCATTTCAAAAATGTGTCATGTCAACCCTTAACAGAATATAAAGTGTTAGTTTATTGATCTCATGTCATGTATAGTTATGTTACCGTCTTTATATGCAAGGATACCAGAAAGAGATGTGACAACCATTTTGAAGTCACCATGAAATCAAATTTCTACAAGTCTTATTTTTGTGACTGGAAAATGTCAGTGTTTGTTATAAATGATTTATTTGTTTACATAATTTTTATTTCATTTTTATGAATGCACCCTCATAATCTTTAATCAAAACAATAACTTTGCCTTTCCCTCGCAACCACATCTCTTCTCTGATGACGTGCTCCAGCGTGAAGGCATGAGATCAATGAAATTAGCAAACAGCAATGATCTAATCAATCCAGGAAGCTGGAAAGATGATTGTAATTTCTGTTTCAGGCTGACATTCATGTGGTAGTTGTTTGTTTTACAAACTGAGGGGACAAGTGGAAATGATTATTGGTGGTAATTGACAGCTCATCAAAGATGATTAATCCCTGTGTCGTGAAAAATCCTATCCTGTCGCAGAGACCTATATCCCTCAGACTCCAGAGTCATTCCATTGGTTTATGATACTGTAATTGGCGTCCGATTAGAAATTAAGGTGATTTTACTTTACTGTATATTTAGTATTACAGAATGAAAATATGCTTAAGTCTTTTAAATTACTTACAAATTTACCAAAACTAAAAATGCCATAACTTTTCCCTTCGGTAACTTTTGGCATTCGGTTAACATCTAAGCCTACTAGCTTAGCATAGTGCTAACTGGTGTGAAAATTTCAATACCGGAATAATCCTTTAATTGGTGAAGCAATTCTTTCGTTAATTGCGTCTCTTAATTGCTGCATTGAATTTGCATGGGTTTATGAATTATTTACACACACCTTCATTCTTGTTTTCATGAGTGAGGCAGGTTGTCTTTAACTTGTAGTCAGTAGCAACATCAGTGTGTGTTCTTGCATGTTTTTGAAGTTGTATCCCCTGATATTTTTGAAGGACCGTCGTTGCCCCCCATAACATCCGCTTATAAACGCAAGTATGAAGAAGAGGAAGAGTACGACTCGGAGATGGATGACTTCATCGACGATGAAGGAGAAGACCAAGATGAAGTTTCAAAACATATCAGGGAAATCTTTGGCTACGACAGGAACAAGTGAGTTCTTGCCCATTTTAAGGTTGCATGAAATATCCTCTACACAAGTATTTGATCTTGTTAAAGATGGACAAATGTTTGCGTATTTGCATAGAGCCTTAAATACAAGTGTTTTATGCATATATCGTGGTAACGTGTCCTTCGTTTCAATAGATATAAAGACGAAAGCGACTATGCACTGAAGTTTATGGAGAGCAGCTGGAAAGATCAGCAGAAAGAGGAAGCGAGGAGGTAAGCCAACAAATTCAGCTGCAAACTGTGAGTGTAAAAAGAGTAGTTTTGAGTAACTGATGTGGTACTTCATCATTCTCACCAAATCATCACACTATTGCCTTCTTTCTGTGTGTTTCTTGTGCTATGCCTTGCCCCGATTGTCTGATTAGCCTGCGAATGGCAGTGCTTGAGGACCAGGAAGAGGAAAGACGAGAACTCGAGGAGATGAATCGGAAGAATGCCAAGAAGAGAAAATGATTGTGTTTTCCGATAGACTGAAATAAAATGCTTCTCTCCCTTTAACGCAGAAGACCGAAGAAAATCAGTTCCATAATGACACCTGTTTTTTTCTGCTTCAGTTTACGCCTGGGTATCAAGGAGGATGAAGAAGAAATGCGAATGGAGGAGGAGGAGATGAAAAGAAAACTAGCAATGAAAGCAAACCGCAAAAAGATTTAGTTTACTTGACATGACTTTGATCTAGTCTTATTTGGTTGGAGCCGAGCGGAGTGGAAATGTGCCACGGACATTGTTACACTATTTATTTGAATGGCCAAACCGTGGGAGCAGGTTTGCACTATCATGAGACCATCTGACGTAGCTGAGCTTCGGAGAAAATTATGTATGAAATGAATATCTGAGAATCACAATGGCAATTTTTGTATCTGTAGAAACCATGTAAGTATATTGATGTGGATGCCTTACACCTCAAGCACCAACTTCTTCAAAATTGGTCCTGATTTCGGGAGAGTTATTTTATTACTTATAGTACTATTTAATTGATGAGAAAAGACAGAAGCCTGCCATTTTTCCAATGTATTTTTTTGTTAAAATTATTTGACAGATGCTTTTGTCCTGTCATTTCTTTGCTTTAATTGTGGATTTGGTTGCAGAAATCTGAAAGAAAAAATATGAGTTGGTTGGTATGAAACTCGCATATTAACTTTGTCTCTTTGCACATGGCCTTGTAATGCGAATTACATCATTCAAATTTCAACATGTCTTGCTTTGTCTAGACAACTAGTCCACAAACTAATTTGTTACATATTAGTTGCAATGCCATGGTATCCTGTGAAGAACCTTTAAGCAACATTTGAGACTGTGGGTTACAAATGCGAATTAAATATATTATTACAACCACAGTACTTTTTAAGGGTTATTGATCCAGACAACCATTGTAGAAATTAAGCACTATGCTCCAATAAAGTGCTAAAGTGGTTTTGACCAACAGAGTGCATGACTCGCTATAGCTATGGATAAGGCATGCTAACATTTGCCTACCTTTACTAATTATTTGCTCTCTTTAATTTTGTCACTGACCAGACTAGAGTGAAATCCCTTAAGGATCACCATCATGAGTCTTCATTATCTGCGGAGTAGGGGTGAGCGGGGCACAACCTAACTCAGGGCTAGTTGTAACACACATGGTTTAAAACTTTCCACACATGCTAGCATGATAAAACTAAACAAAACACACTACACAAAAATAGTGTATTTAATAGTTGCCATTTCAACACTATATAGAGAAACAAATGGTGCTGAAATTTAAAAATCTTTGGAAGATATTGCTGAACATTTATTTAACCATAGCAAAAGTAAATGTCTTAAGTGAATTTTTCATCTCTGTTTTTTTTTGTGTGTTTATTTAAAATGAGACATCGATATTATTTTAATCTTATATCTGATATTTAACAGTTGAGATAGTTCTTTAATGCTCTAACCTGCAGAAGAAACTAGCTGGGTTTAAAGTCCCCCTGTGGTGAAAACCAAGTTTCTAATGTTGTTTATATGTCTATGGTGTTTTTAATATGCTTTAAGACAAACCATGTGTAAATTCATAAGTCAACACCATTGCTGAGTATTTTCTGCAGTGAATCAAAGACAGTCTCAAAAACGTGGTTTGAAATCGCTGGTGTTTCTGACGTCACAAACTACCTTAACCAATCAGGTCAACGTGTGATCGTCAACGAGTGGATCTCTGAGCTGGTGTGAGTGAGTGGAGGCGGGGCTAATTTGCATATTCATAGAACCGGTATACTAAATGAGGCAAGGGTGTAGAGTTACATTCATGCTATTTTAAGGCATGAAGACTTTTTTTTTTTTTTTTTTTTTTTTTCAAGGAAAAAACGTTTAAATATGTAATTTTGGTGATCAAAGATGATTTTTAAGGGGTCAAATTGTATAACCTATTTTATAAAATTTATAACCAAATTTATTTTTGACCCTTTTTAAAATAAATGTCTTGTCAAAGTATACATTTTCTTAATTGTAATGTGATGTCGTCCCTGAAATAGGACATTTTCAGTAATCTGAATGGCAATTATGATATAAAACAGATTTTTTTTTTTAATCTGAATGAAAAGAGGGACCAAAATACTATTTATATATGTGTAAACTGTTGCATATTTGTAATTGTAAGTATTATATATAGTTACACTTTAGTTAGTAACAGGACTGAGGAAAATATCAAAACATGAAATAAATAAAGTCATGAAATAATAAATGGCATAGCTTGAGATGGCCCAACACAATTTCTTGTCATGTTAAGAACATTGTTTTAAGACATTCATTGACACAATGCAATCTCTAGCCGCTTACCCTAACCTTACCCATCACAACCAAGTGCCTAACCCGAACCCTGACCCTAAACCGACCCTTAACCTAATCATAACCTTATCCCTAAATCCAAGTCTTGACCCTCAAACAGGCCTTTAAAGGGGTCTCAGAAAGTGAGGACCGGCCAAAAATGTCCTCACTTTACTCTCTTTGTCCTCACTCCAATGGTCTAAAACTCAAACTGGTCCTCACAAAGATAGTTGTACAAGTACACACACACACACACACACACACACACACACACACACACACACACACACACACACACACACACACACACACACACACACACACACACAAACAAACACAAACAAACACAAACACAAACAAACTAATAATGATGATGTCCACGGATAATTAACAATGCAATATTCCATACAAAAATAAGAATTAGAATAAGAATATGTCCATTTTGATTTCATGGTGACATGACGGTACCAAACCCCGCCCAACGTTTCTGTCAATCAACATTAAAATATGTCTGTCAGTATGGTCTCTTTTCATAATGGTGAGCCCTAAAAAAAAAAAAAAAATGATATTTACAAATAAAGTTTAAATAGTTTATATTATGGATAAATATAGATTCATAAAGGTGCCATCCCTAAAATATTTGCAATGCATTTACATCTCATAAATTATAATATATTTATTTATATTTGTACTTTTTTCATTCAATTTGTGATTACTGGTTTAGTAAAATAAATAAAACCACTTAGCGTATTTTATTTGCATGACATCAGCCCTCTCGGCTTGCCGTAGTAGAATATACCAGACAGTCCCAATGGAATCTGTGTTTGCGGAAGTTTGAGTTTCACTTTATTGCCTGGTTGAGATGAGATTCAACAGCTCGGGCTTTCACTGTTTTACCTCACAGTTTTAAACAGCGACCATGGACTTAAATTCGGAATCTGTGAAGAAAGTTCTCTCCAAGGTGAGCAACATGAACGCTAGTAATATTAAATATTGATGAATAAGGGTGAAGATAAACACTGGTTAAACCTGTTTGAAAAGTTTAGTCAGTGTGTCAAAAATCACGCCTTTAAATGTGTATTATTTACTCTCTCTCTAACATGGTACTTGGTTTCCTTACTAGTATAAATTTCGTGATGTGGCCATTGAAGAGCTTCAGAAAGTGTCTCGCGTTCACACTGACATGGAAGTAAAGTCTGGAACATACAGTAAGTCATCTTCATAAAACATAATAACATATAAAACCACATTTATCTGGTTTAGTCATAGGGAGTTATTGTATACATATTGTTGTATACATCTTACTTGTGATCCTTTGAATCTGCTGAGTCATTACTGAAACCTATTTTGCAGCATTTAATGACAGTTTACAGAAGGATCTACTCAAACTGGTTGGAAACATCCCAGTCGGATATCAAGGTGAGACTCCATGAAAGAGAATCTATTGTTTAATTGAACAAGGAGTATAATAGATATAATAGCTCATTTATAATTGCTCGGAAGAGTCTTCTTTATGTTGATTTTGAACACTGTCTTTGTTGATGATAATGTATTCACAGGACACTCATATAACCTGCCCGTCCTGCTGTGGCTCTTGGATTCCTTTCCCTTCACGCCTCCCATCTGCTTCCTGAGACCCACTTCCAGCATGGTCATCCGGGAGGGTAAACATGTCGATTCGAAGGGTAGAATACACCTGCCGGGCCTGCACAACTGGGACCACGTAAGATAACTGGTTTACAGTACATGCAAAATGCTTTATTTGATTGATTGTTAGATTTTTCAATTCCTAATTTAAAAAAATGTCCCTTATGCTCACAAAAATATAGCAAAAAAGAGTAATATTGTGAATTATTATTATTATAATTTAATGGAACTGTTTTCTATTTGAATATGTTTTAAAATGTAATTTATTCCTCTGATCAAAGCTGAATTTTCAGCATTAATACTGCAGTCTTCAGTGTCACATGATTCTTCAGAGATCATTCGATGTTCACACATGAATCGGCTCTTCTGAGTCCAGACCTTTAATTCATTGAAAGTGTTTGGGATGTGCTGGAGGAGACTAATGTGAGAAATGTTGAAGGTGTCTGACTCTGAATACATTTTGGTTTGACTGTAAATACATAAAAAAATGTCACTATTGCAGCCAAAGTCATCTGTGAACGGCCTTCTGGCAGAGATGACTGCTAAGTTTGAAGAGGAACCTCCACTGAGCACCAAATCTTCAGCACATGTTGACAATCCCAACGATCTACTGGCCTATGTGGCAAATCTCAAAGTTAATGAAGGTGCGTCTGGAATGGACCAAAAAAAAAAATGCAATTGCACATGTTGAGTACCACTTTTATGAATTCAAATCATAATATGATTGCTCTCATAGGTGGAAATCGGCCTGATCAAGAGGTTAAAGTGTCTGTGATTGGCGGGGGAGATTTGGGAATTGCTGCCGTGTTGAGTATTATGGCGAAAGTAACTACATGATTGTCTTTTGTTTGCCAAAAATAGCTTATGGCTACGTCACCACATTTTTTATGTCATTCTTTCCGTCATAGTGCTGTGTTGACAAACTGGTTTTGATTGACATCCCTGAGAGTTCGACCAAAGGCAGCACGATGGATTTGGAAATCTTCAGTTTACCAAAGGTCGAGGTCTCAAAAGGTGCTTTTCATCATTACATTCACAAAATGTCACAATGTCTGCCCATAACATGTCTGGTGCTGTGTCCCGATTGGCCTACTTATACCATGCCCTAAAAGTATGTACTGTTTTTGAGAAGAAAAAGTACATACTTTTGAGTGTGTAGCAGAAGAGTATGCAAGCTTAAGGACATATTACTATTGGCGCTTTTCCACTGCATGGTACGGTACGGCTCGGTTCGGTACGGCACACTTTGGCGCTTTTCCACTGCATGGTACGGTACGGCTCGGTTCAGTACGGCTCACTTTTGCCGCATTTCCACTGCATGGTACGGTACGGTACGGCTCGCTTCGGCTCGCTTTAAATGGTACCACCTCTGTTGAGGTTCCAAGCGTACCGTACCGATACTAAAATGTGACGTGAAAACACTGCAGATCACTGATTGGTCAGACAGAATCATCACTACCAGCGTCATTGTATTTACGACACGAGACACTAAACCCGCTAGATTTAAATAGCCAGTATACAACAGCCAGCGCTGTAGCGCCTGTTTTAAAAGTATTTGCTTTAAAAAAAAAAAAAAAAGAAAAAAAAAAGAGTAAACTTCAAAAAAAGAAATGGCTGAATCGTGGTCAGTGGACGAGGTGCAGACGTTCCTCTCGTTGGTTGCCGAGGAGTGGATGGGGAAACACGGAATGAAAAATTCGCATTTAATATGATGATGTCATGGCAGTAGAGACGGCAACTATAACGATCAGTCCCACCCACTTTGAAGCGGTACTAACTGCAGTGGAAAAGCAACCGAGCTAAAGCGAACCGAACCGTGCCGTACCGAGTCGAGTCGTACCACGCAGTGGAAAAGCGAAGCGAGCCGAACCGTTCCGCGCCGAGTCGAACCGAGCCGTACCATGCAGTGGAAAAGCGCCATTAGTCATAATTGCGTCTTTAACGGACGCTCTGTCACTTAATAACGTACAACCTGTGACTGTCTGTTTACACGCACAACTTTCTGATTGATGAATCCGAACGTAGTGTTTACATGAACGATAAACGTGATCTGGTTGATGTGCGTGTTTACGTCACAAGGTTCAAATCGAATTCAAATCACTTCACAGACACTGAGTTTAAGGAGAATTTTAGATTGAGGGACACTCATTCAACAGGCTTATGGCCGCACGTCATAACGCTATTTCTAAGTCATTGCACATGCGCAATCCTTTCAGTTTCGGTTTTCAATCCGATCAAGTGTGTTCTCTCGATCGGATTAGAAAAGGAATAAACCACCCCTTTCAATCCGATCGAAAGTTCGTTCGGATCGAGCTCAGTCGGATAGACTACGGTGTTTACATGAAGGCTTTTCAGTCCGATTAAGCCTTCAATCCAATTACTAACAGATTATTTGGTTGCATGTAAACGTAGCCACTGTTTAAACTGCCTTGTCAATCATCTCGCCACAGTTAAAATCCTCCACATTCAATTAAATTTAATTTCCTACCGATATCGCACGTTGATCTGCCAGTCATGGGTCTTTCATTCGGAGAACTCCTCACGTTTGCATAATGATGCATTTAAAAGTTAATGACCAAACCTATCGTTATAAAAGTTCACAATGTTGTTTTAGATTAAATATAATGTGGATAACATTTAATAAATATAATTTTGTCAGGTTAGATAGGCTACTGATTATTGAATCTGAATCTCAAACCCCTTTATCTGAACCTCTCTGCTTAACCGTCGGTCTCGCACATCCTCCATGTTTGTAGTTTTTTATTTGTTAACAGTTTTTATTTGTGTTTGTAGTTCTAATCGAATCCTCGTCACAGCGCAGTGGGTTGTGGGCAATATTAGCCGTGAGAGTTTGCATCGATCTGCACTTCGGATTAAAAAAAAAAAATAGACCATCTGGGTATCTTTGGAATACTTATTTCAACATACTACAATTTGGGACATACTAATTCTATTTTCGAATACTATTTAGGACGGATAGTGTGCGAATTGGGACACAGCATCTGTCATATTTCACTCTGAAATCAAAGGAAAAAAATCAGACATCATATTTTGCTTTGTGACAATTATTTACATGACATTTAAACACTTTTTCAAAATCTCATTAGTTAATTTAATATCCTAGTATTATTAATATTTCTATATTTTCAGTTTCATTAAAATTTTTGTTTGTTTTAGTAGTTTTGTTATGCGTGTTGTCATTTATTAATAAGTTCTATTTAACTTTAATTTATTTTCATTTCAGGTTTAGTTTTAGTCATTTTAAGTTTTTCACCTTATGTTTATATTTTATTTTATTTTCAGCTTTATTTCAATTACCAAAAACAATTTTTAATAGTTTTAGTTAACAATTACAGCCCTGATTCTTATTAATGTAATGCTATTTTATATTTATTTATTTAAATGATAGGACCTCAAGCAAAATAATTGTATTTATTTTAATTTTGTTGTGAAATAAGACTTAAAAAAGACAATGTATTCATAATTCCAACCCTCCATTATGTGAAGATGTGTAATTTCAGTATAAATATATATATTTTTTGATAACATTTTAGGTTTTATTAAGTGTGTTTTAAATACCTGTATATAGGTTTTGAGTTTTAGTTTTGGTCATTTTTTTGGTCAAGTGTTGCCTGGGCAACTATGAAATATGTGTCTTTTTTTATATTTTATTCCAGTTAATTTTACTTCAAGTAATGAAAATATGTTTTTTTATGTTTTAGTTTGAACGATAATAGCCCTGGTGAAGATACAGATGTCACCACAAAGTCTTTACATGTCTCTTAGTTTTTTACTGTCTACATTGTAAAAGTTATTCAACCTCTCCTAGTGACAGTGTCTTTAATCTCAATTTCACAGACCTGTCGGCCTCAGCGGGCTCTAAAGTGGTGGTCGTCACAGCGAATGCCTGGAGTGATGAGCAGTCATATTTAAGTGTAGTTCAGACTAATGTGGACATGTACAGAGGAATCATCCCACATCTCGCCCAGCTGAGTCCAAAAGCTGTGCTGCTCATCGCCTCTCAACCAGGTTAGTGATCGGCAGCTAGCTTAGCCTGTGCTTAAAGACAACATACAATCAGTTGAATATTGATTGTTCTTATTAGAGCTGCTCCATTAATCGTTAAAAGATTGCGATCTCGATTCAAACACCCATGCGATCTCATTCCTAAATGACAACGATGACAGCTATTAAACCTTTGACAAAATCACACCGGAACATTCAAATCTGTGTTACAAATATTCATACTATATTCATATATTATCAAAGACGTCAAAATAGAGCAAATCACCATTTGAAAGTAACTTGGCTCTTCGTTATATATCGATTATATCGTTACACCAGTAGGTGGCGACAAATGACTGTTAAAAATGTATTTGACATTGAATCATTCATTCAAGCGATTTGTTCAAAAATGCAGATTTATCCTGTAATTAAACAAGCAAAGTCTTTATGAGTGTGTCATTGAATCATTCATTCAAACTGATTCTCTCAAATTAATTCAACTTTTTGAAATCATCATAATTTTTCTTCTATAAATATATATATTTATATATATATACACACACAAGTAAATAAATAAAGTACATGTACTGTGTTATATTAAACTGGGAAGGGTCATAGCACTTGCATATTGTTGTCCTACTGTTAGTTTAATGCTTCTATTGTTCTCATTTGTAAGTTGCTTTGGATAAAAGCGTCTGCTAAATGAATGAATGTAAATGGACTGCAGCAATTAATTTAAAGCAAGTTAATTAAGTAAATTTTGTTTAACTGTCTCGGGAGAATCGTCATCTCTGTTTGAAACAAAAATAAAATTGTGATTTTCAATTTATCCAGAATCATGCAGCTCAAGTTCTTATAGTGAATGATTCATGATTTAGTCAGTAATTACTAATCTAAAATATAACAGGCAACAAGATCTTGCTTTGTCGACCACGAATGTGACCTCTGACCTTAATGTTCACAGTGGACATTATGACACATGTTGCCTGGAGACAAAGTCATCTTCTGCCCTCTCAAGTGATCGGTGTGGGGTGTAATCTGGATTCAGAGAGACTGTCTCACATCATCAACATTTCGCTGGTGGCAAATAACACGGGCAAGCAGGCATGGGTCATTGGAGAACTCTCAGAGAACAAGGGTGAGTGGGTCAGGAGCAGCTTGACATATTTTAAAGTGTTCATGAAATCATTTTCAATTGTTTATATTATGTTTATCGAAGTTATCTTATGAAGTTAGCAAAGTTTTTTGCATCAAAAAGTATTTTTTTTAAAAGATCATTTTCCATCCTCATTTTGACTCTTTCAAGGGACGTTTCTTCTTTCAGAAACACAAGTAAACGCCCACTCTGCTGTGATTGGCCAACTTCACCACAGCATTTGTGATGTGTGTTTTAATGTAAACACTGCTGTAATAGCTCCAGATTAAAATGAATTAGTTTATCACTGCACCAACATTTAAGTAGTCACAACTAATACCAGTAAAATTTCGCTATTCTCTGTACCAATTTAGGTACCAAAGCAAAAACTGTTGAATTAAAGGGTTAATTCACCTAAAAATGTAAAGTCTGTCATTAATTACTTGCCCTCATGTAGTTCCAAACCCATATGACTTGAATTTTTTTGTTTTCGAACACAAATTAAGATATTTTTTATGAAATCTGAGAGCTTTCTGTTCCTCCATTTTGACAGCTACGCAACTACCACTTTCACGCTTCAAAATGTTCATAAAAAGATTGTAAAACTAATCCATATGATTTAAGCGGTTTAATCCAAATTTTCTGGAGAGACTCGATCGCTTAATATGATGAAGATATTTAATTTAGTCTTTTATTCAGGTATAAACTTTCAGCAACTCGCACATCAGTTGTGGTAAAAGGAAGCTTAAGCAAGTTCGCTTGAGAACCATTGAGGTTCATTCTCGTGTTACGCAGTACGTTTGAGCTTTAGCAAGAACCAATGAGGTTCATTCTCGTGTTACGCATCACGTTTGAGCTTTAGCAAGAACCAATGAGGTTCATTCTCGTGTTACGCATCACGTTTGAGCTTTAGCAAGAACCAATGAGGTTCATTCTCGTGTTACGCAGCACGTTTGAGCTTTAGCAAGAACCAATGAGGTTCATTCTCGTGTTACGCAGCACGTTTGAGCTTTAGCAAGAACCAATGAGGTTCATTCTCGTGTTACGCAGCACGTTTGAGCTTTAGCAAGAACCAATGAGGTTCATTCTCGTGTTACGCATCACGTTTGAGCTTTAGCAAGAACCAATGAGGTTCATTCTCATGTTACGCATCACGTTTGAGCTTTAGCAAGAACCAATGAGGTTCATTCTCGTGTTACGCAGCACGTTTGAGCTTTAGCAAGAACCAATGAGGTTCATTCTCGTGTTACGCAGCACGTTTGAGCTTTAGCAAGAACCAATGAGGTTCATTCTCGTGTTACATAGCACGTTTGAGCTTTAGCAAGAACCAATGAGGTTCATTCTCGTGTTACGCATCACGTTTGAGCTTTAGCAAGAACCAATGAGGTTCATTCTCGTGTTACGCAGCACGTTTGAGCTTTAGCAAGAACCAATGAGGTTCATTCTCGTGTTACGCAGCACGTTAGAGCTTCTGTAAGAACCAATGAGGTTCATTCTCGTGTTACATAGCACGTTTGAGCTTTAGCAAGAACCAATGAGGTTCATTCTCGTGTTACGCAGCACGTTTGAGCTTTAGCAAGAACCAATGAGGTTCATTCTCGTGTTACGCAGCACGTTTGAGCTTTAGCAAGAACCAATGAGGTTCATTCTCATGTTACGCAGCACGTTTGAGCTTGCAAATGTGATCAGCACCTTGAGTGTGCACTGATGTTCTGAGGTCAGAGTCTGGCTTTAAATAATAAATTTGATTTCTCTCTGGTTGTTCCTCAGTGGCAGTGTGGGGTAATATGGAGCCGGGAACTGACCAACTACAAGCGTTAACCCCAGTGTCCAACTCCACCAAACCCTTGATGGACAGGTATGGGTTTAAATGATCACCGTCCAGATTTTTTTTTATATCGTTTCTAATAGAAATGTAAAAATGTTTTATTTTATTGCATTATGACGTGTGAACGGTTTGATATGTTTTTAGGGCGTTAGAGATGCTCAAGGGCAGAGGTCAGAGGTCATGGTCAGTTGGGTTATCCATTGCTGGCATCATTCACAGCATCATAACAGACCAAAGGAAAACGCACTCTGTCACAACATTGGCTGAGGTATGTTCAGCATTAGTGATGAGGATGAACATGCAGTTAACTTTCATAAGGGTTTTGAGATTTAAGATTCAAATGTCTGTCCATTTTTTCAAAATTATTTAAGTCATATTTTGGGACGTGAAAACTTTATGTAGTGCATTAGTGTCCTGCCTCTTTTTCAGCTGCGTTGGTTCAGTAAGTATTTTTCAATTAATTTTGTTAAAGTGTTATAAGCCATGAACCAAACCAACCAGCTACGCAGTGAATCAAAACATTGCAAACATCTGTTTGAAGCATTTGAAAATCAGACAAAAAGACAAAGGTTCAAGGCTGTGCACTTAATGGCTTCAATGAGGGAAAGAACTACAAGCCCATGAAGCATTGTGAATGACAATCAAATTAAAAACAATGGAGAAAACTATTCATTAAAGTTGAATTACATCTATATGCATATATCTATACATGTATATCAAATGAATTTTATTGGTTTGTTATTGCATTATGTAGTGTGAATGGTTTGATATGTTTTCAATGACAATATATATACAAAAATGAGAAACCAACTGAATTATGTAATTCACGGTGCTTCATGGGAGTAGACGTTCCCTGCAAAGCTCTTTTGGTGCGATTTCCTCACCGCGATACAATATCATGGGTAATGTTGTTTTTCAGCTCAAATTCCACTATTTAATACAAGTATTAAAAAAAAGTTTAAGTATTGCAAACTGATGGATTCAACCAAAAGCATATACCAACAATTAACAACAGGTTTGTCTTTAAAGGTTCATAAATTATTTTATAAGTTAGAGTTTTTTACTTCCAGAACTCACCTTTTGCACTCTAAAGGAGCCACTGAATCATTAAATTGTTTTGCAATAAAATGTTAAAGATGCAGTTAAATATCCATGTCTGTAAATGTTGAGAGAATTGAGTCTCCAATATGTGTGCGTTTCCTTCATTCAGGGTTGGGGTGGAATCGGTTCAAAAGTGTTCCTCAGCTTGCCATGCATCCTCGGGGAAAACGGCTCCACCAGATTACCAGGTGTGTCTTTAGGCTCAGAAGATGAAATGAAGCTGAGGGAGAGTGTGGCATGTCAGGTTAACCTCTTTATGCAGCTGAGATTGTAATTCAGGAGCTGGATGAAACGGCATCACCTCTACAAGCCATACATTTTCTCTGCTACAACCGCAGATTTCAGAACATTTACGGACGAGGGGCTATTCAAAGAAATTTCTAATAGAATGTGAAGATTCAGTTTAGTCCTTCCTGCAACTCTTGCTTATGTTATATTCCCACTGTGAAGTGAAAGTCTTGCATCTGATTGCAATAGCACTTAAAGACTCTATCCTGGCTTCTGGTGAAGCATTATGCATAATATTACTGCACTTCAATATTGTTTACAATACTAACTATGTAGATGCAAACCTTTTTGTCATATAACTTATTGTATGTGGTTACCTGTGCAAATAATGGACAATGGTGCCTTTATGGAAGGTTCAATTATGGTAGATGGTTAAATGGTAAAATGAATGGCTTTAAGTGCTTGTTAAAAGGGATAGTTCACCCAAAGATTTTAAATTATATCATTACTCACCCTTAAGTTGTTCCAAACCTGTATGAATTTCTTTCTTCTTCTGAACACAAAAGATGAGATTTTGAAGAATGTCGGTAACCAGATAGTTGATGGGGTCCTGTGCCTGTTTGGTTACCATATTCTTCAAAATATTCTTCCTTTGTATTCAGCGGAAGAAAGAAATTCATACAGGTTTGGAACAACTTGAGGTGAATAAATGGTGACAGAATTTTCATTTTTGGGTGAAATATCTCTTTAAATATTATTATCAATTATGCAAATCTGTGATGTAGGTTTGCTTAAATTAATTAAAGGGTGTGGGTACATGTGCTTTTCTGCAAGCGAATGTACATTTTCACTTCTAAAGAAATAGATCCTGGTATTATATTTGATCACGTTGTGCTTGTCATGTGCTGTACCTCTGAATGTGCAATCAGAAATGATGAAAGCAATAATGTAAATAAAACACTCCACTTTACTATCTATTGTTTCCACTGTTGCAATGAGGAAAACAAAAAAGTTTTTTTTTAGTTTAGCAAATAGAAGTAAAATGCAGCAAAATAAACTTTAAACTGGGGTTAAAACACCATTTTAACCTGAGAATCAATATAAAAAAGCAATTAAATATAGGCTGTTAATACAAATAAAGTACAAATCAAATTCTATTTACAATTACACAATAAAGCCATAAAGTGACCTTGAATATACAGTTTCTTCATTTTAACATTCACTGTGGTGGCTGTATTTCCCAGTAAACATTTTCACAAGGTGGCGCTAAAGAGCAGTATATAACACTAAGGTTTACATATGGAGAAGTTTCAAAGGAAATTCCTTTATGAGCAAATCAAGGACCACTGAAAAATATCTTTCAATTATTGTAACCAGGGAACTTTTGGTTATGTCGGTGTGGTGAGATCCTTGTTTACATTTCCTAAATACGATAGTTTCAAAAGAACCAAAAACAACAGAAAAATTGCACTTAGATATAAAATACACCATAAGACAAAAGATATAAAACATAAGACAAAGACAATAATCTAATGGGAAAAACCTGAAAAATACAGTCAAATCAATTATTTTTGCCTTCCATCAAGTCGAAAACCAATGCCACTATAGTACTTGTATGACTGACAAGAACCCCCTCAGAAAACAACATACAGACAAAACAGACCCAAACAAAATAGTGGTAAATGTCACATCTCAGGGTCCAGTGGAAATATCAATAATTTAACCTCTAAATTCTAAAATGATTAAAGCGATCCCTTCAAAACACATTAAGACATCCCGGAAAACTGCTTACTCAACTTGCTAACTGGTGATTCTGATAACCGCTGTCACTAGATGCTTCACCTTAGACAAGGGGATTTCAACACAACAAGTTTGCCTGAAATACACACTCATCAAACACAAACACACATTCTAGCATCCTGTTTTGATCTTATATAACACATATTGCAACATAAGAAAATAATCACAACATCTAAAAGATTACAAAAACTTTCACTTCATATCATTGAAGTATAAAAGTCCAAAAGATGGAAACATGCCTTCAGTTCACACTAACAATGGTACTTGCGTGATAAAGTTGATTCCAGCAACTAGTGACTTGGAACATGCAATCGGTAGAAGTCTGAATCCGAGTGTACAGGAGAGAGCATTGTGGGTAGAGATTTTTTGGGCGGTAGTCTTGGGGGCTGTGACTGACCACTGTCTTGTTCAGTCTGGTTTACAACCACCTGATTGCATGGGGCAGAAGATATGAGAAAGGGTCTATCTGCAAAGCTGGTAGGTGGGTGGGGGATAATGGAGTCTGGAGTCACCCAACGGCTTGACTCCTCAATGCACGGAGGAGGTGGAGGGAGTGGCGAAGAGTCAGGGCTGTAGAATAACATAGATGGGGGTGGTAGGGGAAGAGACATGGCATCTTCTGAAGGAAAGGGAAGGGTGGTGTTCCTGAGGCCCAAGTTTGGGCTTTGCGGCAATGTGGCCGCCATCTCCAACAGCCTCTCCACACTCTGGTCCTCCTCTTCCGAGAGGTTGTCGTAATGCGAGGTGTTGGAAGGCCTCCGGTCACCTGAGGATGGCGGGACATACAGGTTGACGGGAAATTTGCTTAGCTGCCGATAGGATCTATACGAGGAAGGTGATGAAGATGGATCCTCTAAGATGAGATCCAAAGGTTGGGTAACTGGAGGTGGTTGAGGTGGGAGAAGGTAAAACTGGGCATCCTCTTCGAAAGGTAAAAGCTCGACCCCATGTTCGGTGCAGGGAAGAGGTGGAGGAGGTAATTCAGGGAGATTTAAAGAGTGGATACTGGAGCAATCTGTTAGGGGTGTCTGGTACGGAGGAGGCCAGTCTTCAGACACCACGGATAAGGGCCTATTGACACATTCACCCTTCAACGGAAGAGTCTCTGTTGAAAATGGTGTAGGTTCTGGGTGGAGTAGCTGATTTCTCTGTACAGGGGCAGGGTCTTGATTCTTCAGTGTGGACCCTGAATCTTCAGGTGTAGCTTGTGACAGTGATGAGTTGGAAGATGAGTGGATATGCTTTGAAACAGGGGAAGATGATGTAATGGAAGGGATGTGTTTATCGCCGCCCTGGTTGTGGGTGGTGGTGTCGTCTTCTGCCTGAAGCTTGTTTGAGGTTTGATTGTTGTGTGCGGCTGGTGGTAAGGGCACAGACTCAATCTGGATGACTGGAAGCAGCACTATTGGACGCTCCTCACCCAATTGTATCTTTGGGAACTCGTCTCCCTTGGCTACAAGACAAACCAAGAAAAGACATTTGTTGTAACAGTCTAAAATCGTATAAAACCACAGGACGCGCTTTAAAAAAAGCTTGTTACAAGGGTTCCTTAGGTTTAAAGGGATTGTTCGCCCAAAAATGAAAATGCTGTCATCATTTACTCTTCCTCAAGTTGTTCCAAACCTGTATGACTTTCTTTCTTCTGCTGAACACAAAAGAAGATATTTTGAAGAAAGTCAGTAACCAAACGACTGATGGACCCCATTGACTTCCATAGTAGGAAAAAAAAAATACTATGGAAGACAATGGGGACCAGCAACTGTTTAATTACCAACCTTCTTTAAAATATCTTCTTTTGTGTTCAGCAGAAGAAAGTAAGTCATACAGGTTTGGAACAACTTGAGGAAGAGTAAATAATGACAGCATTTTCATTTTTGGGTGAACTATCCCTTTAACAAATAACCCTCTATTAATTAAGGATAATTTTTGTTGTATTAGGTTCTGGATTTGGTCATATGGTTCTTAATTTGCCTTTCAACTTCATTGGAAGACCTGCAAAGATGTTTTTCTAAACAACTAGGGGATATAAACTGCTTTGTGAAAGCTTCTCCGATTGCATCAGACTGTAAAACTTTGGGGTTCTTATTGGAACCTTTACTTTTAGAAGTCTACACTTACAGACACCAAAGACATTCAGAATAGAATAGAAAAGTACACATTGTGAACAGTATTTATATCGTTGTTATCTCTTGAAAACAGCACACGTCCAAATGATCTGACGGCGCGGGCGGGTATAGATATATACATAGATGTCGCCTTGGCTACGGTTTCGTTCCAATGAACTGCAGTAGCCAAGGCGACATCTATGTATATATCTATACCCGCCCGCGCCGTCAGATCATTTGGACGTGTGCTGTTTTCAAGAGATAACAACGATATAAATACTGTTCGTTTTCTCACACAAACCGCTCGTTTCGTGTCTTAGGCCATCAATGTGTACTTATGATGGGGAATTGTTTCATTTGGACGATGGGGAATTGTTTTAATTTGGACTCTGTGCATGCTCTTTGAGACAGTGACCATCGACCTGCATTATATGACTGACAGACAAGAACGGTTTGACCTAAAAATATCAAAATTGAAACTACTGCGGAAACAAAGACACCTACATCTTGGATGCCCTTGAGGTAAGCTAAAACATATCAAAAATTAATTTCAAAGTGAACTATCCCTTTAAGCTTTGTATTAGTAGAAAACCTGTAGTATTTTCGAAAAACCTGTAGTATTTTCGAATTACCGTGCTTTCCTCCCTCATGTCCCCCTGAGACGAGAGATTTATGTATTTTTTGTCTGGAAAAAATCCTCAGATGACGCAAAAATTGTCATTTTGTGTCATCGGAGGATTTTTTGGCCAGAGGCTAAAGACTACAGCCAGTAGTAGGAGCTGTCCCATATGTTTTCAACCCGCCCATAGAGGGTGGGATCTCACTCACAGAATGTACACACAGTGTCAGCCGTCTATTATTTGGAAGCTAAGCTAACGGGTTCTTATTCTGTGGAGAAAGCTGAGTAGTAGGGGTTACCATACATCCTCTTTTTCCCGGACATGTCCGGCCGTCGAGATCGTCCAGAATGTCCGGGATTCAGCTTTTGCTTTCTGCGGTCGCCATTCATTGTTTACATGCACACCTTTTGTTTCAATCTAACTGAATTTATTCCGATTGGTGAATCTGAATGTAGTGTTTACATGAACGCTAAACAAGTGATCGGTTGATGTGCGTTTTACCATTGCTAAGAAAAAACCCGCTCCTCCGTGAGAGATACGAGACCGGTGCGTCTCACAGGTGTCGCTCATCAGTAATCACGCCACTGGCCTTGCGCCGTTCTCCCGCGGCCCTCAGCCTCGTCCTGCTCGCCACAGTAAACATGATGAATGGCGAGTGTAGAACGCAAAAGCCGAATCCCGGGCATTTTGGGCGATCTCAAAAACCTGGGCAGACTCATCATGGAGACTCACTAGTAGCTTAGCTTTGTTGTTTAACTGCTCTCTAACTGGTAGGCGTGGCTTGGGAGTGGCCTCCT
Source organism: Vimba vimba (assembly GCA_022828995.1). Taxonomy (NCBI): domain Eukaryota; kingdom Metazoa; phylum Chordata; class Actinopteri; order Cypriniformes; family Leuciscidae; genus Vimba; species Vimba vimba. The sequence continues at coordinate 8,973,461 of CM040841.1, forward strand.
AGGGCAGCGAAGCAAGTGCATTCTGGGAGTTGTTGTCTTTCATCCACATGAGCCAAAAATAAATTTTCTGGCTTTTCTCATTCTAGAAGGCTCCAAATTCAAAAATAATTTCATATTTCTACTACATAAATGACCCAATTTAAATGCACATTCATCTTTCTAGAGGTGAAGTATCCCTTTAATTATTCTATCTGGTATTTGCACAAAATATTGTCATTTACAAAAATAACTTTGTCTTTTACCTGGAGGAGGGAGGTCAAGCTTCATCCTGCGGAGTTCAGACATAGACGATTGTAGGTGCTCAATAACAACATCATCGCTCATGCTGAAGGAAGAAGCAATGCGGTCCTGCAGGAACTCCCTCAGGTCCTCCATAGACATCTTCAGAAGATGCTCTGAAAGGAAGAATAAAGCTTTAGACTTTATAAACTTCAAATTAATCTCATCTACACCAACCAAATAGCAACATTAGAAACTATTGGCTGACAGTAAATCAAAGAATCTCATTTACTACTACAACCATAACTCTTGTGTTTTTGAGCGCTAGAGCTCAGACTAAATATAACCTTATTTAATGCTCACTGGTGCAATGATGATAGCTGAATTGCCCAAAATGGGATTTGTATAGCTACAAACTGTCGGTAACCCAACCTTTAACCATCATGCAGTTCTGTGTTGTAATAGTGATAGCTCATGGATTGTCCATTGTAGATTCTGAACCTTCAAACTTTCAGTTACCAGCCCAGATATTTCACCACTAGGCTACAGAGATCCACCAAAGTGGAAATCTAACTTACTTTTGTACAATTTGAGGAGAGTATAGGCCATGGCGGTTAGAATCTTTTCTCCCTCTAATATGTAGATGTCCCAAAGACGCAGGGTGAGTGTGAAGGGTGTCTGTAGTAGAAACACAACAGAGGCAAGTCATCAACCGGCTAAGCAAGAGCTCCAACATGAGTAAAACATTGACATAAGATTCTCTAAGGGATACAGCCAAGCCATATAAAACTTTTAGTAGATGATGTTTCCAGTCTTTTTCACACGAAAACTCGCTGTAAGCGAGTGACGTGATTCTCTTCTGCTGGTAAAAAAAAAAAAATTAACCTTTTGTCCCGGCCTGGACTAGATCACGGTCCAGAAAGAGAGAGTGATTGCAATTTCAAAATTTATCTATGCCTAAAAGGTGCTTATTAGTACCTTAGGGTGTTTTCACACCTATAGATCGTTTTTTGTTGTTGTTCTGAAATAATCGGACTTAATTTGTTACAATGTTGCATTTTATTCTTGGTTCGGTTCGCTTTCACAAGGCAACTTTTCAAAGCGTACCAAAATGTGTTTACGCAAGTCACATGCGAGTACAACTGTCCTCTTATTGGTTAGAGTTTCCTCTGCGTCATCCATCAAGATGATTGACAAGTTCGGTCCATGAGCTTATTGTGGCTTTATTAGTAACTGTTGAGACACGCAAACACAATACGAATGTTATAATGCAGCTAGAGCAAGAATCAAGGCTTCATCAGGACAGCATTCTCACATGGAGAAGCGCAATTACACAACATTTTAAGATGAGGAGGTGCTCTTTTGGTTTTCAACTCTAGAATACATTTCCCGTTATGAAATATAATACCCTTTGGCTCGTTGGTCTGTTGGGTCGGATTGCTTTCACACCTCAAACGAAACCACCCCAGAGTTGCAATCGGGCCGAGACCACCTCATTCAGGTGATTTTGGAGCGATTGTTTTGGTGCAGATCCGAGCGCGATTGCCATGTTCACATATGCCTAAACAAACCGAACCAAGGGAGAAAACACACCCGGTTCCGAAACAAATGCTCAGGTGTGAAGGTACCCTAAGAGTAGTAATATGTACCCTTACGGTACCACTATGAACCTTTTAAGAGTAAATAACAATAGTGAAAATGTTGACAAGTAGAAAATGAAAATTGTGCCTCACCCTGTCAATAAAACATTGAAGGAACCATTTGGTTGTGTAGATACCAGTGGACATCTGTTCCTTATCCTGAGTTGAAGACAACATTTGAAAAACTGAGAAAGTTTTTACTTATTTTGTTAAAGCCAAGCAACTTGAGATTAAAATAAGAAATCTCACCAAGTGTTTCCTGAGTTTGGGAAGGAGTTTGGACAATATTCGGTCATGATGAAGCTGAAAACGATGGAGTTTGGGAAAACCTGGGATGAAGAATCCTTTTAGAAACCACAGAGAAAGACAGAGTGATGCATCAATAATTACAGCGGGTTTCTACAAAACAAAAGATCTATCTATTTATCTACAGAGAACGAGAGATACTCACCATGCATGGCATGTTTCTGATTGGTCAGTAGTTGTGATAAGGCCCAGAAAGCATCTTCCTCATTCATGTACATGAGCAGAATGGCAGCGATCTGGCTCATCCCCTGACAGTAGCTCACTTCCTACACAAAACCACATAACCAGCAGTGTTGGGTAAGTTATGCTAAAAAAAACATCAAACAACATTCAGACATATAGAATGGCCTAAACCCAAAGGAAACAATAGTGCTCATTTCCCTAATTACAAATCTTTCTAGTGCTTTTCGCTATAGAAAAAGAACATCTCCTGCATCTTGTTTTTTTGCCCAGTTGACCCACTTTGAATAGGCACATCCGGAAGGAAAAGGAATAGAATACCATTTCCTGATTCTTTGAGACTGACACGCTCCTAATTTTTACAAACAAGGAAATGTGTGTGCGTCTAATGTTCCAGCAGTTGTCAAACATCCTGTCAAACCATCATCATAAAAAACATTCTTCCATTATTGTTTCTGTTTATGGTGGTCAGTTCCCAATAAGTACCAAAAAAATAAATTAAATAGCATGTCGTCCAATTAGCACCAGCCAGACAGCCTCTGTTATAGGCTAGTCTTTATATCCTGGTCAGCCATTGCCAGTGGGCAACAACATCAGAGTCGCTGTCTCTGAAATGAGAATCTCCAAAGCAGATTCTATTCTTCAGTCCTCAAGAACCAGACAATCAATCAAAATTTGAAGTCACTATTTCTCTTATTTTGTCCATCTTGAATTTATATTTTTACTGTACTCAGTGTATTATGCGATTGCCTTCTCCACAAAAAATACTCCTGTTAAAAAAAAAAAAAAAAGAGCCTTGGATTATTTGTTTGTCTTAGCTGGTTTTTCCAGCCAGGTCAAACTGGTTTGTTAGCTGGTTTTAGAGTGGTTCAACTGGTCAGGCTGAGAAACCTGGTAACTAGCCAAACATCTGAAATCATTTATAGGCTGGAATACACAACACAATTTACTGTCTGGAGGAGCCAGTCTGCAGATACTGTGCAGAGAAGAGTTGACCAGTTTCACAGAAAATAGCATAGTGTATGATGGGCACAGACTTCATGGGATATTCCAGCTTTAATTTTACGTTTATCCAACTTTGAAGTTCATACATTTGCAAACAAAAGGGGTTGTGGGCAATATTAACCCAAAAGAAACATGCACAGTTCCAAAATTGGGAATAGTATATCGTCCAGGTTTACAGTACCTACTATTTTCAACATGCCACCATTTGGGACACAATTGTCCTATATAGCTTGCTTGCTATACAATACAGAAAAGTATGCAAATTGGCATGCAGCCATGTCTTTATTCACTCACTGATAAAAATACAAGTTTTATTTCATTGTTAGGGTCTGTAGTCATTATATTTAGCTCAACTTAAGAACAATAGATGTGCATGGGAAGTCGCCTTTAGTGCGGTAATTGTGTGTATGTGTGTCGGTGTAGGACACCAAACTGCCCTTCTTCCCCTCCGCCCTGGTTCATCCAGCACATGCTGTTCTGAGTTACATAACACATTTACACACAAACATTCAGACTCCGTCAGTCCCTCACCGTGTTGTAGACCGAATAAGCTGCCAGCACATGGAACAGGGCTTGTTGTCTGTTAAGGACACAAAACACAGGTCAAAAACGGCCTTCAGTTGAAGTTCAACAACAAGATTCCAAATTTAGTTTCAATGCGTTAATGTTGTGATACTAATAGTGGGCTAAAAATTGGGTCAATGACATGAAGCTACTATTTTTGTGACTTAATATGGTATTCAAGAGTACATTAAATATGCATTTCATACAGACTGCAGAATGTTTGAATCTGATTCTTCTATAATGAACTTGTCTTTAATTTCGGAATTAAAATTAATTTATGATATTTTTGTATGTGCAAAAAGTTCAGGTGGTACAAATAAATAAAAGTATCTAGTGGTACAATCTTGTCAATTAAAAAGAAATTAATAAAAACCGAGAAAAAAAAAAGTATACTTATTTTTACACAATTTTTATTATTAATTCATGAGACGTAGTCAACATTTGAAAAACTTGATAGCAAAATCAATTCCTGCAGGTTGGTTATACCACACTTTGTTTTGGCAGACATGTGACACCAAAAACATTAAACAGGAAATGATATATTATGATAGCGATGATATCCTTGCAAACCCTAAAGATCAGATTAATTTGACCTGTTTATGACAGGGCAAAGAATAACACTAAGAAAACTTCATGATATTAATGCCAATGTTGTTTATGTCAGTAAATATTTAAAAAATAAACTTATGTATAATGTGTTTGAAAATGTTTTATTTGATCATTACACCACTTGACATTTTTTAGCTTAAAACTATTAAAGCCTTACAAGGCCATGGATTATTATATTTTTTTGTGATCTCGACATAAGTTTTTTTTATAATGATTGTTTGATTCTGAAACAGTCTACTGTTGCTACTGTAACGAATGCAACTTTCACACGCATCTGATCGACAGATAAACTGTGCGCTCTTATGTTGTGAATACTTCAGAAAAAAGTGTGCTTTGCTTAATAAAAGTCTACAATAAATAAATAAATATAGGCTAGTGATAACAAGAAAACAATTTTTATTATGTCGAGATCACGAGAAAATTAAAGTCTTGATAACGCTAAAACAACTTTTGTCAAGATCATGAGAAAATTAAGTTGTAATAACGATAAAACTTTTGTTATGTCAAGATCATGAGAAAATTAAGTTGTAATAACGATAAAACTTTTGTTATGTCGAGATCATGAGAAAATTAAGTCTTGATAACGAGAAAATAACTTTTATGTCGAGATCATGAGAAAATTAAGTCTTGATAACGAGAAAATAACTTTTGTTAAGTCGAGATCATGAGAAAATTAAGTCTTGATAACGAGAAAACAACTTTTGTTATGTCAAGATCATGAGAAAATTAAGTCTTGATAACGAGAAAATAACTTTTATGTCATGTCAAGATCATGAGAAAATTAAGTCTTGATAACGAGAAAATAACTTTTGTTATGTCGAGATCATGAGAAAATTAAGTCTTGATAACGAGAAAATAACTTTTGTTATGTCGAGATCATGAGAAAATTAAGTCTTGATAACGAGAAAATAACTTTTTATGTCGAGATCATGAGAAAATTAAGTCTTGATAACGAGAAAACAACTTTTGTTATGTCAAGATCATGAGAAAATTAAGTCTTGATAACGAGAAAATAACTTTTATGTCATGTCAAGATCATGAGAAAATTAAGTCTTGATAACGAGAAAATAAAGTCTTGATAACGAGAAAATAACTTTTATGTCATGTCAAGATCATGAGAAAATTAAGTCTTGATAATGAGAAAATAAAGTCTTGATAACGAGAAAATAACTTTTATGTCGAGATCATGAGAAAATTAAGTCTTGATAACGAGAAAATAACTTTTATGTTATGTCGAGATCATGAGAAAATTAAGTCTTGATAACGAGAAAATAAAGTCTTGATAACGAGAAAACAACTTTTGTTATGTCAAGATCATGAGAAAATTAAGTCTTGATAACGAGAAAATAACTTTTATGTTATGTCGAGATCATGAGAAAATTAAGTCTTGATAACGAGAAAATAAAGTCTTGATAACGAGAAAACAACTTTTGTTATGTCAAGATCATGAGAAAATTAAGTCTTGATAACGAGAAAATAACTTTTATGTCATGTCAAGATCATGAGAAAATTAAGTCTTGATAACGAGAAAATAGTCTTGATAACGAGAAAATAACTTTTGTTATGTCGAGATCATGAGAAAATTAAGTCTTGATAACGAGAAAATAACTTTTGTTATGTCGAGATCATGAGAAAATTAAGTCTTGATAACGAGAAAACAACTTTTGTTATGTCGAGATCATGAGAAAATTAAGTCTTGATAACGAGAAAATAACTTTTGTTATGTCGAGATCATGAGAAAATTAAGTCTTGATAACGAGAAAATAACTTTTGTTATGTCGAGATCATGAGAAAATTAAGTCTTGATAACGAGAAAATAACTTTTGTTATGTCGAGATCATGAGAAAATTAAGTCTTGATAACGAGAAAATAACTTTTGTTATGTCGAGATCATGAGAAAATTAAGTCTTGATAACGAGAAAATAACTTTTGTTATGTCGAGATCATGAGAAAATTAAGTCTTGATAACGAGAAAATAACTTTTGTTATGTCAAGATCATGAGAAAATTAAGTTGTAATAACGATAAAACTTTTGTTGTGTCGAGATCATGAGAAAATTAAGTCTTGATAACGAGAAAATAACTATTTCGAACTCATGAAAAAATTAAGCTGTGATCACAAGATAAGAAAGAAAAATAATAATAATCCATGGCCTCTTAGGGCTTCTGCAGAAAACTGTATAATTTTCAAGTAAAATATAATATAATAAACTATAAAATATATTTTAATTTTTCAAATTAATTTGATTTATTTTTCCATTTTTTGATCATGGACATCTTCTTAGTCAGAAACCCAACTACATTTTGAGCAAAAAGCCCTGAGGGTCCAGCCCAAATTGAACAGTAGAAAGAAACCAGCTCACAGTAGCAGTAAGAGTCCATTCATGCATAAGCTATCACATCCAAAAGAGATGTACATTAATAATTCACAGCATCTGCAGATTTAAAAAGATTTAGCAATGCACAGCAAGACCCTTGGTAACAAGCCAGAGGAAAGCAGAATTGTGACTAGTGTGTTGTAGAAACATTGACGAGTAACACAAACACACTGCAGAAGTGTTAAACTGCACTTCCGCCCCATATCCTCTTATTTGCCATGCTGTACTAATAAAAATGTAGAAGTCATTACTCAAAGCTTCCATCCACCAGATACCCTGCCTGTGCAAAGAGGTTGGTGGTTGATCTACGTCTATTGTGGGTGTGCAACCCATGCAAACCACACGGCTGAAACCTCTCCATGCACTTTGTTCTACACACCTTGATGGTTGAAGACCATTTCAGTTTGCAAAGTACGTGGGGAAACACTGCTGAATATCAAATTTACTGAAAGGTTATTGAAGAGCATCTGGTCTACGTTTTGTTAAAAATCCATGATTAACTCGTTGGCAGTTTAAAAACAGAAAATATATATTTTTTTTTTTTTTGGACATCGGTCCATTCTTAAGAGGATATACAATCCCAAGTGGGTCTTTATGATTGTCCGGCACAAAAGGAAATCATTTTTTTTTTTTTTAATGACACTGTGGCAAAACTTTAGTTGTTATGGACAACATCAAAGTATACATTTATTTTGGGCATAATGGTAACGAGTCACCGGTTGTGTCATTTCCTGTTAGGCCACTCACAGAAACAGGAAGCCGAACAAAAACGCAGTGACAAAGAGGAAGTTGCTCTTGTTTTGGTTTACAAGGTCTGAACACCTCATTTAAGAACCATCTCAACACAAAAGTCTGGGTAACACACACCACACACACACTACAAAAAAGTACAATGTCAAACAGACCTTGAGTGAAATGAAGATAAAACTAGATATTGTATGTGCATGTATTCATTCACACAATATCTTACTTGACCCCAAAGCGCTCCATGAACATGATATGGTTTCTAAAGGTCCTGTTGACATCAAGGTCAATCTGCTTAATTTCTGTTGAATACTTCTTGGCTTGTTCCTTCATTATCTGCAACAACATAAAAACAAAAATGATTCGAAATAATGCATATGTTATAAACAATTTCGAATTTGGCAGACACTACAGACTGCTGTTAATTAAATGAACAGGTAAAAAAAAATCCTTTCGACAGTTAAACAGTGACTTTTTAAAAAGATTTCCCAAACAATGTCCATCTGCCATTGGTCAGTCAAACAGAGAGTCACCTCCCAAACTCATGCCATTGGCTGATCCAAAAAACATGACAAAATCAAACTGCTCAAGTACATTTTTGAAGCATCAGTGTTCATCCAGTACTCTGAAAATCAGTGTTCAAATGGCTTACTAATGGTTATCTGTGCATATTAAACTGATAAGAGATTTTTTTTTTTTTACATTGTCAGTAAACTGTTGTTTAGTAATGCTTTTATACATTTACCAAATTACCAGGTGACTGATTTTCACTGAAGTACACACTGTGTATTGCTGTATTCATACAGACACCTTGATAGCCACTGGTTTCAATTTAAGAGAAACACTTCTGTTTTTTTATCATCCATCAGAGCAGTAAACAAGTTATAAATATTACAGCGGCGCCTAGATATATTTAGAAATTCAGATATAGATACTCGTAAATATAAATCTTGAGCTCTACAGTTTCTGCAATGACTGAAAATAAAAAAGTACCTGTATCAGATAAAGGCAAGTACAAGATGGTAGTACTTGCACTACCGTTCAAAAGTTTGGGGTTGGTAAGATTTTTAAATGTTTTTGAGAGTCTCTTCTGCTCACCAAGGCTGCATTTATTGGATCAAAAATACAGTTAAACAGTAATATTGTGAAATATAATTACAATGTAAAATCAGATCCAAAGCACGCACATCCAAAGCAAAGCAATATGTTGCTCAAATTGGGTGCTCAACAAGGAAATTCATAAAAAAGGAAAAAAAGTCGACACACCATGGCTCCAAAAATGTAATAGTAGACACACAAGTGGTAACGTTTCGAGCACGTAGGCTCTTCGTCAGACAATTAAAAGTTAAACACACCACGCCTTTATACTCACAGGTGACCCCCCCCCCCCACAAAAAAAAAAAAGGAGAAACACCCCCCCCCACACACACACACACACACATATACATATATAAATAAAAATATAAATAGTACAAATAATACCAATATTTATTCCACAAGAACAAAGAAAGGCAACGGAAAAATACAAAAATAATGCATACTAAATGTGAAAGTCAAATTATGTCCATGGTGTGACGACTTTTTTTCCTTTTTTTTTTATAAATATTATTACAATGTGAAATCATTTTTGTTTATTCCTGTGATGGTAAAGCTGTATTTTCAGCATCATTACTCCAGTCTTCAGTGTCACATGATTCTTCAGAAACCTTCTGATATGACATTGTTGCGCCGAGAGGGCAGAGACTAAACACGTCTGGCTAATTTAAACCCAAACAATCACACAGGACAAAGTAAAACCCAAACAAGTGAGTCACTGAATGAACGAACATCAAACAGCCACTTTTAATTCAAAGGAGCTACTGGAACCCAAACATATGATCCTTGCAAAGCTCCTACCTCGTACTTCCTGAAGTTTGCCTGTTTCACATTTTCCACATCCAGCAGCAGAGCCCAGGCCTGACCGCGCAGCTTCAAGGGAATCCCCTTGTACACCCGCTTCATCATCTGCAAAATGCACGTGGGAAACAAAGAGATGGCGAGATTTATTTTTGGATCTCCATAATGCCGGACATGTGAACCTCTTTAAACACAGCCTTGTGAATATAATGGCAGCAATATGATAAAAGACAACGTTCAATATTTCAATATAGGAACTATTTTATGATTGTTTCGAATTCATCCAATTAAAGCTGGAACAATCAAATGTATAAGTTACCTTTTCACTGTTTTGGTACTTTTCCCACTTTTTCACCATCTTAACCCATTTTTCCTCTCTTTCGACCTCCTGGAGTTTGTACTAAAGACAGAGCATACTGAATTTTAGTCTTAAATCTAAAAATGTACCTAAAACAAAGAGGATAGTCATACAGAGAAACAGGAAATGGTTAAAGCTAAACACCCATGTTGGTTTAAATGTAACATCACAACTTGAATGCCTAAAATTGTATATAGTAGACACCATAATTCAATGGGTTAACTTATTTAAAATGAATTTTGCCATAGATTTAACAAAGATTGAAATGCTGATATCCTATGTCACCTTCTCCTCCACTGCGGTTGGTGTTGGCAGTTCCTTTTCACTGGAAAGAAAGTATAAAGGGTAAATGGTTGTTAAATCTGTATTTAAAAATTCAGAAGCTTCATTGGAGGATTTTACTGTGGACTTATGAAACACAATCCTGACAACACAGTTCTAGCGTTCACAGTCAGGCGTAATAGTTCGCTCATATTCTTTGACAACACAGTTGAGCAATTAAAGGGATAGTTCACCCAAAAATGTAAATTCTGACATTAATTACTCGCCCTCTTGTCGTTCCAAACCTGTATGACTGTCTTTCATCTTCGGAAAACACAAATGAAGATCTTTTTGATGAAATCTGAGAGCTTTCTGTTCCTCCATTGACAGCTACACAACTACCACTGTGATGATGGTTCATAAAGAGATCGCTTCAAAAAGTTCATAAAGAGATCGCAAAACTAATCCATATGAATTGAGCGGTTTTAGTCCAAATTTTCTGAAGAGACATGGATCGCTTTATATGATGAACAGATTTAATTTAGGCTTTTATTCACATATTAAAGCTGCAGTCGGCAAGTCTGGCAGATTGAGGGGACTTTTGAATGTTTACAACTCTCATGCCCCTCCCCCACTACCAACGAGCACCCTCACATCGAGTTTGTGCTCGTCAGTGCGTGTGCGCCAGATTTTCTGTGAACGCGCTCGTGTCTTCAGCATCAAAGCATCATTTTCTTTTCCTTGGTTGTTTTGGACCTCCTATCTCTGGTTGTTAACCGAGGAATTGGAAGCTTGTTAGTAGATTTTCTCTCCGCCATCGCACTTCTTACAATCCAACACACCTGCGAACTTCAGGCGTGTGCATGTGATATTGTAACGTGCGCGAGGGGGGAGGGGGGATCTGTGGCGTGTGCACGAACTGTGATTGACAGTTGGATCTCACACAGCCCTGGACCAGAAGAACCGGGAGCGGTGGATTTTTGCAAAACAAATAACAGGCTCCCGGTGGAGGTAGAAGCGCAGGTTTTTTCTACAGCTTTAACATTGATCTCGAACGTGCTGCCTAACATGAGAATGAACCTCATTGGTTCTCGCACGTCAAGCAAACATGCTTGAGCCTCTGTTTACCACCACTGATGTGTGCGTTGATGAATGTTTATGTGAATAAAACCCTAAATTAAATCTGTTCATCATATAAAACGATTGAGCCTCTTCAGAAAATGTGGACTAAACCTCTCAATTCATATGGATTAGTTTTACAATCTCTTTATGAACTTTTTGAAGCGTCACAGTGGTAGTTGTGTAGCTGTCAATGGAGGGACAGAAAGCTCTCAGATTTCATCAAAAAGATCTTAATTTGTGTTTTCCGAAGATGAACGAAAGTCTTCCGGGTTTGGAATGACATGAGGGTGAGAAATTAATGACAGAATTTTCATTTTTGGGTGAACTATCCCTTTAACATCTTCAAATAAGGAAAGAGATCATCGTCTTGTTAAGACTGAGTGGCAAAACTGCCAGGACAGGCGAGACTTACTGCAGGAAACCGAAGCGGTCTGTGACCCTGTAGACGCTGTAGTCGGCATCCTCCCAGGGCTTAATGTGCACACCCTCCTGTCTGCCCTGCAATCAGCCCAACAAACACACTGAGAAACTGGAGCAAAGGCAAAAGACCCTCAATCCAAGAGACGATTGAGAATCAAATAACAACATGACACAGTAAAAGGCAAGAAACACATTTGAAAACACCCCAAACTCTGTTTAAAACAATCCAGATATCCAAAATAAATGGGGATACAAGAAACTCCCATAATCCATCATTTATTCTAACAGAGTGATTTCTCTGTATAATCCTGAATTCCTTATCTGTATAAACTCCACACACTTATCTAAAGGTATCTTAAGTACGCTGAGAATTTCCATCCAGACTGTAGTCAGTGTAGCAGAAATGACATCCAGCTGTTGTCCATCAGGACGCTTCCTCCTCAAAAGATTGTGGCTGTTGAAAGCTAAAACTTGCTGCCTTCGCAAGCTGTATATGGAGGTACGAAGGCACTATGGCTTGTCTGGATCCAATGCTCACATAACATCCTGTCAACTAAGTTTTGACCTTTTTATGGACAGGTTTTTAAAGGCAGCATAGATAGATATACCCTCAGTGCCCATGATATCCCACAACCCTGTGTCTACAGTTTACACACAATAAAGACAAAATGGCATCCGATGGGGACATTTGTGGAGCAGAAGAAACTCCATTTATACTGAGAAACACACATTGTGGTCACAACATATTTTTGGTTTTATCAAAAGCTTTGATGTCGGCTGTATTTAAATTGAATTTAAATTTATTTTAGATCATTAGATGTGATGTTTTATGCCTCTGAAGCATGTCTGAAACATTTCCTTAGGTGGTACATTCCTACAAAACCACTGTCTGTGAAGTCATGACTGGGCAGTGAGGGAAACACAGCCACAATCTATCCCCCCCAAAAAATGACCACAATATGAACCACATCTACCTTTACACACATATTATACATCAGCAGCCTTTATATGAGCAGTCTTACATCAGTTGTGTGCAGCATCTCTAAGGAAAGTTGTTCCTTGCCAAGATAAGCAAATTGCAGCAACTTTTTGGGAGGTGTAGTCTAGTGGTTAAATATCTGGGATTGTTGATCCATGAGTTATCACAATCGTTCCCTTGAGCAAGACACTCAACCCTAGGTTACTCCCAGCAGTGGCGTACCCCAAATCTTGGCCTCTCCCAAGAGGACTGTCCTTGTATGTACTGCAAAGACATCTGATTTAAAGGGATAGTTCACCCAAAAATGAAAATTATACCGTGATTTACTCACCCTCAAGCCATCCAAGATGTATATGACTATCTTCTTTCAGACGAACACAAAAGTTTTAAAAGTTATATTTAAAAATATCCTGGCTTTTCCAAGCTTTATAATGGGAGTGAATGGGGGGGGCGAGATTTTGAAGGCCAACAAATATGCATCCAACCATCATAAAAAATAATCCATATGGTTCCAGAGGGTTAATAAAGGCCTTCTGAAACGAAGCGATGGGTTTTTGTAAGAAAAACATCCATATTTAAAACTTTATTAGCTATAATAACTAGCTTCCGGCAGACGGCCGTACGCAATGATTTACGGCGGAAGAATAACTCCTGACCCGACGCATGACGTAATGACGAGCAGACTCAGAGGATAGAGCAACACAAAACACCGGTCATGAATTAGAAGTCTAAAACGAGAAATTTTAAAGAGAAATGTTGGAAGATTTCAATAAAAGAGAAGAGGAGCTTGAGTTTGTTGCACAGCCCTCTTTGTTTGAACCGCGAGAGGCGACTAAACCTAAGATACTCCTACATCCTACGTCATACATCGCATCAGAGTTACTCTTGTGGCGCAAGTCGACTTTGCAGTATGCCTGTAGCTACTTACTATAGCTAATAAAGTTTTAAATATGCACAAACGCATCGCTTCGCTTCAGAAGACATACTTTTATGATGGATGGATGCATTTTTTTGGGCTGTAAAATCTCGTCCCCCCCATTCGCTCCCATTATAAAGCTTGGAAGAGCCAGGATATTTTTTAAATATTTCTCAGATTGTGTTTGAAAGAAGATAGTCATATACACCTAAGATGGCTTGAGGGTGAGTAAATCATGGGATCATTTTCACTTTTGGGTGAACTATCACTTTAATGGCGACTTAGCCTACTACTTTACTTGTGCTATTTTGAGCCTTGCTGTCCATGTCGATGAAGGTCAGGGACATTCATTAACCAGTTTCCTCTTGTCTGGACATTGGCTCAACCAGTCAAACTCGAAAACTTAGGTCAACAACTCCAGAAAGTCAGAAGGTAGAGACTACTGAAAGGATGTAACTTGCCTTCTCATATTTGTTGATGATTTCAGCCCGTTCTTCAGCTATTAGCGTATCAATGTCCTTCTTCATCTCAAAATCTGAAAAAGGAACAAAACAAACAGAAGACTTTTGAGCCAACTGGCTCATCCAGATGCATGGAAACATGTTCCCTGAGTGTTGCTGACATTATTATTCCTCTACTGATCCACCTTCAGATCTCCTTGGGTTAAACGCATGAAAAAGATCCGAGGAATCCACATTCCACCAATATTACAACATTCATCCAAGTTCTGCCAGAAGCAGAGAGACACCCATGTGAGGTGAGGTTGCACAAATGCACAATCCATCAAGAGCCAAAAACAGACAAGTGCTGTTATGTCAGCTAATTCTTCAAGCACTTTTTTTTTTTTCAGTCCAACAGTTTTGTCGGGAAAAATGCTGGACAAACTCATGCAAGAAGACCAGGGTCCGGTTTCACAAAGAATCAAGAAAACAAAAACAAAAAACATGGCGGATCGAGTAGGTGCATTCAACCGCTCAGTGCAGTTTACCCCAGGGGAAATGTGTGTTTGTTGGAGGAGTATAACAGTTACAAGGACATTTTACTTGGGAAATTTAGCGGAGAATGAAGTAACAAGAAGAAATGTTTAAATTATGAGCCATTTTCCCTTTTCTTTTGGCTGTTTGTAATGTAACTGATTGTTACTGCTGGTTGCCAAGGTAACATAGAGTCTTAGACCTAAGTTAGCCTGGGGGTAAGGTGTCTAATTTTTTTGGTCTAAATTAAGTCATTTTAAGTCAATTAGGTCAGTATTTTTGTGAAATTTTTTGCAAATTTTAGACTTGTCTAACACTATAGACCAGTCTAAAATAGCTTTGTGAAACCAGCCCCAGGACTGAAGTCAACCCAACAACAACCCACCACTTTTCTGTGCAGGCCAACTATTCAGCCTTTGCCCTCCCATGTAGATGAACCAATGTATGGTTCTCTAGTCAGATTCATTCACAAACCCAAGCTTTGACAAAAAAATGCTATAAAATTAAGCAGCAAGTCAATTTCCATTAATGCAAGGTGGCCAAAGAAGTTAAACAACTGTGCTGGTAAATGAAAGGTTGTAGGTTCAAACCCCAGTAGTGGCAATCCATAAGCCCTCCCCATTGTGGCCTAAAGCAAGACACCCATATTTATGACTTCAGGGCAGGCTGACTAAACCATTAATAAATTAACTGAAACTTAAAGGGATAGTTCACCTAAACATGAAAGCTCTGTCATCAATCACTCATGTTGTTCCAAACCTGTAGGACTTTCATTCATCTCAGATCTCTTTATGAACTTTATCTAAGCGTCGAAGCTGTCAATGGGTGGACAAAAATCGCTTGGATTTCATTAAAAATATCTTAATTTTTGTTCCAATGATGAACGAAAGTCTTACGGGTTTGGAAAGACATGAGGGTGAGTCATTAATGACAACATTTTCTTTTCTTTTTTTTGCGTGAACTATCCTTTTAAGTCACTTTGGATAAAAATGTAACTCAAAAGTGTGACTCAAAAGTTAGACCAATTAGATTCTAGAAACAAAATGTATTTTATCAACTTGGATAATTTAAGAGGATTCAAATTAACTGAGAAGGAAAAGTTACATAGTCCCGTGAAGCTCAGAAGTTGACAGAGCAGAACTGACGCAGCTGATACTCACCACCATGTGTTGAAAACTAGCGAGGTCTGTTAGTTCACGCTCTCTGTGGACAGGTGGACTCTTACAGTCTACAGTTCACCAGACAACTGCTCTGCTGAGACACATGGGCACCTTTCTCTGTTTAACCACCTGTCCTATTCAAAACATTAGATCGTATAAATGGAAACCCAAGTTTCCCTTTCAAACTTCTCTTCACTCTCAGAAAACGGTGCACATTTTGTTTTAACCTTTACTCCTAAAGGTTTGTACTGTGCACATTTCTTTCTGTCATTGTTTTAAGCTCCTAAATCGATAAGTGAGCTGAATGTTCTTTGGTTGCTAAATTTATTAAAGGAATAATTCACAGAAAAATGCTAATTTTGTCATCATTTACTCACCTTTATTTCATTCAAAATCAATATGACTTTATTTCTTCTGTGGATGACAAAAATAGAAATACTATTTGATAAAGAGGGGTCATTATATTATTCAGCATTCCTCATTTTATGTTCCATGGAAGAAATAAAATCTTACAGATTAGGATTGGGTTAGAGTTAATAATGAGAGGATTTTCGTTTTGCGAGGATCTATTCCTTTAACACTATGTTACATGGAAGAAATAAAAATGAGCCTATATAGATTTGGATTGGGTTAGAGTAAATAACGACAGGATTTTAGTTTTAACACCATGTTGTCTATGGCAAGGAAGGAATAGCACCATCCGAATGCTCTCTGCACGTATAACCACCACCCTCGTGAGAAGTCAAATGTGCCTCAGTAAACAGATCAGTCTTAAGACTTGATCAGGAGCCAAAACACTTTCATTTACTGCGACAGGGAAAGGCTTCTTTGAGAAACATTACGTCTCCTATAAGCTGACCAGGGAAAACAGGTCAAAGCTTGCAAGAGATGCAAGCATAATTTATTTACCGCAGTCTTGTCTATGAGTCGGGGAACTTAATGGCTTGACAGAAATCATGGGATTAAAAATGTGGGCCACTACAAGTAGGATTATAGCAACGCCTGCATAAACGTCTATCCTTTTGGAAAAAAGCAATAAATGGTTTTTCGTGATATTGTGACTTTTCCTCCACACTATTCAAATGAAGGTTAAGCCAAAGCGGTTTAAATTTTCTCATGAAACTAAATACAGAGAGGTCACCCGCAGATCTAAACAAATAACCACATGCTTGCAATTATAAGTGCACTAGGATGGAGCCATTTTTAATTGATGTTTCAGACAAAACCAGTGGCACAATTTTAGTAATTATCTGAGAAGCTCATGGTCTTTGTTGTGCAAATGTTTATAATGTATACTTTTTGATCCCCATTTGCATCAAACCAACTGGATTTTTCACTTACACGTCTAAATTGTGCATCACTGCTTCTTTAAAACTAAATGCCAACTCTAAATCCACAGTTGGATCCTGTTGAAAATGCCATTTGGTGTTCAGCCAAAGGAATACAGGTGTGACACCGCCAACGTTTGCACGGCAGGAGTGCTTGCTTTGCATCAATCACAGGTCAGTGGCAGGAGGGCAGTGGAAAGGCGCTGACGGAGAAAGATCCTAAACGCTGATCTGTGCTCAGTTCAGCTGTTTTTACTGGCAGACGCCAATACTCACACATGCAACAACCAACAAGAGCAATACACAGCCAGAGACGCACTACAGTTTACATGAAAGTGTGAATAATCACCATTCATGGACTGCTTCGGGTTAGTTTTGAGAACCGAGTACTTGAACTTCCCCATGTTGGCTATATTCAATAAACTGTGTACAAAAGTGAAGGTTTAGATGCATCATTTTCACTTTAGGTTTGAAGTTCTCACAGTCCGTGGAAAGTCCAACCACATAGTTCGAAGTTGCAAAGCCAAACTACAGAAATCTGACCGAAACTCAAACAAGCAATAAATTAAAACACACGCACTATAAATAAATGGGTGTTTTGTAAGATCTCGTGCAAGTTTCTCGTTTGTATGCCATGGATCTTCTGAGCTTTGCAGAGAACAAGTTTGGACTGTTTGCAGTGCATTATTATGACATCCCTTCTCTGATTCAAAGCCAAAAACTACTCAAACAATCAGACGTCATGACAAGTTTAGCATGTGATACACACTATGAAATATCCCTGAGATACAAACAGTTGATTTAATAATTAAAAATATAACTTGATAAGCCTTATTATGTACCAATACATCCTAAACTTCAATGCATAAGCCAGTCAACCAATTCCAGAGCAGAGAAAAAAGGAAGTATAGGCTACTCCTTTTGGGTGAATTAACCTTTTAATACATTGAAAAATAATCTTATTTTAATTGATGGATCAGAATACGCAAGCCATAAAACAATGAGAAACATGTTCATTGTTTTTTTCCCAAGTCTGGCAAATTAACAATAGTAATGTTCTGTTAAAATAGCTCAGCCTATTTCCTATAAACCCAGTTCGCCCCCGGACTCTTCCCCGGGGAAAACTCAAGTGGCCTTCTCAACTAAATGAAAAGTGTATTCCTGAAGAATGTAAGAGTGCCTGAACCGTATCTTAATGTCACAACCATTTTGCAGTGTTATCGTCTGACCGACCGTAATGAAAAATGGTAGACCACCAATAGCACCACAGAACACTGGCGGAAGAACCGACAGAACTGCTGTTCTCCGTCAAGCTTCTGCAGATTTCTGCTGAAAGTTTGACAGCTGTAGATATCTTGACAACTTTAAAAGGTTGAAGGTCAAAATGAGCCAAATATGACTGGTTAATGACAGATCATTTCATGAGCAAGAATTGACTCACTTCACTTTTAAACCACAGTTTTCTAAAAGCTGCAGGAAAAAACGAAGCCACAAACCTACTATTAGATGACAGGCTGCAACATGTTCGTTTCTTCCCAGATGATCTAATAGAGTATTTCATACACCGGGGCGTTTCATCTGAGGAGGCAAGGGAGGCGGTGTCTCCACAAAACTGGACGAGAACATAATTGATATTACATAAATACAAATATTACAGAATGTGACATTAAAAAGTTTAAAAGTCATTAATTTTCCTAGTCTCTCTTGCCTCCCCAGAGCCCATTGACTTTTAACAAAAAGCGTGCGGGGAGTTTGATGGCAAAGAATAAAGGGGGGGGGGGGGGGGGGTATTTATTTATAGATTTAAGATTAATTAAAAAGTAAGCAAATAATTCAGCCACTTTATGTGATGTCAAAATCAAACTTGAAATGGGCTGAAAACATGATGACTGTGGGGGTTTTAATGAGCGATTAGCTTGGTGAAGTTAAAGGTAATTCTGCGTGTCTGTGACCAGTGTGTCCACGCTTGATGACTGATGAAAATAAGTTGGCTATTGTAAAAAGAAAATCAGAATATTACTTCACAATTAATATGCATTGTTTAAATTGTTACTGCCTTTAGTTATTATTTTGGAATACATGTAAAAATTTGTAAACACACTAACTTCATGAAATTTAGACTTGGTTTTAATAAATAGAACATTACATAGTTGAGTTGTATTTGGTCTCTCTTTTTATGTAATGTTTATTTAACCAGAAAAATTAAGTGTAACAGGAACATAAATTTACATTTGATTATGTGTATATATATATATATATATATATATATATATATATATATATATATATATATATATATATATATATATATGTGTGTGCACATATATATATATATATATATATATATATATATATATATATATATATATATACACACAAATTGTTAAAGACTATATATATATATACTGCCGTTCAAAAGTTTGGGATCTGTAAGATTTTTAATGGTTTTAAAAGAAGTCTCTTATGCTCAACAATGTTGCATTTATTTAATAAAAAAAAAACAGTAAAATTGTTAAAAAAAAAAATACTCTATTTGAATATATTTTTAAATGTAATTTATTCCTGTGATGCAAAGCGTTTTCAGCATCATAACTCCAGTCCTCAGTGTCACATGATCCTTCAGAAATCACTCTAATATGATGATTTCTTTGAGGAACAGAAAGTTCTATTTAATTTAGAATCTATTGTGACATTGTAAATGTCCTTACTGTCCTAACTTCTGATCAATTTAAGGCATCCTTGCTGAATAAAAGCATTAATTTCTTTTACCCCCCTCCCCCCCAAAAATATATCTTACTGACCCCAAACTTTTGAACAGTAGTGTATACAAAGTTACAAAAGCTTTCCATTTCCGATTAATGCTGTTCTTTTGAACTTTCTATTTATCAAAGAATCCTGTTTTTTGTTGTTGTTTTTTTACATAACTGTTTTCAACATTGATAATAATAATATAATAAATTTTATTGAGCATCAAATCATCATATCAGAATGATTTCTGAAGGATCATGTGACACTGAAGACTGGAGTAATGATGCTGAAAATTAATCTTTGATCACAGGAATAAATTACATTTTAAAATATATTCAAATAGAAAACAGTTATTTTAAATTGTAATAATATTTCACACTATTACTTTTTTTGTTGTATTTTTCATAAAATAAATGCAGCCTTGGTGAGCAGAAGAGACTTCAAAAACATAAAAAAAATCATACTGATCCCAAACTTTTGAACGGCAGTGTGTGTGTATATATATATATATATATATATATATATATATATATATATATATATACACACTGCCGTTCAAAAGTATATATATATAGTATATATAAGTATATATAATATATATAGTATATATAAGTATATGTATATATAATATATATATATATAAAGTATATATAAGACTTTGTGAGGATGCACATGTGCGCAGCAGACCACACATGTCAGTGAGATTGTGGTTCATTAGTTCTCACTCGAGGGTTTCAGAAACAGAAACACATGCTCTGTCGCCTCACTTCCTCTAAATATATTTAAGTTCAACTCAAAAAGAACATCTAGGCCTAATCCACTGACTTCTGGCAACACCTTGCACACGATAGGAGATTTAAGGGCATGCCAAAGTGTTTGTTATTACACACAAGAGCAGTCGACTGAAGTGGAAACCGGCGTGGGCCACACCTCGTGCTCTGAAAGAAGGTAAGGAAGTAAGCTGGTGACCACAATGCATCCTGTCCTTCTGAAGTTCAAGGTTTCAGCACGATCTCATGGGAAAGACCAGCAATTATTCACCTTTAAAATGTAAAACGCTACTCTGGCGTAGGGTATTGAAACGAAAACACTTTACGTTCTCACGCTGAAGTCGCATTTGTTATACCAAATTTACACTGCAAAGGTGGCGTTCTTTACACTTCACACTTCTGGCGTTCTTTACACGGACGGTCTGACGCTCAGAGGTGGAATAAATGTGTGATGGGAATAAATACAGTGACAGCAATTACTACTGTAAGATTTGATACTAGTCATGGTTTAGTCTGGATTTTATGCAGCATTGCATCTTTATAGCCTACTGAATTTTGAGCTGGCACAGAGCAGCCTTAACTTGTCTGTTGACGCATCTTTACACAGACAAGTTAAGGCTCCTCTGTGCCTGCTCACAATTGTAAAGATGCAATGCTACATAAAAGCCAGACTAATGCCTGCTCTGATCCACCTCAGCCCCTAGAATCAATACAGTTACAACAATGCCACCTCTGAACAGCCTGTATAAAGACGCCTAAATGCCATTTTAGAAGCGCTTCTGTTCCACCATTGTGGTGTAAATTTGACATGTGTAAAGATGCCTTAATGCACTTAAATATAGTATAACTCATGGTTAAAAAAGCTGACACGTGACAGATTTATTTACTGTACATCCATAATGGAAAGATGAAAAATAGACACACATGACTGATAGCCTACAATTCATATAAATATCTATGACATAATATGATCTGCCGATGTAAAATGTTTCATGGCTAAATATATCAACATCAATCGGACAAATAGCCTATATCAAAATGTCGTACAAACTAAAGCCACATGAAGTTTATTTAGCGGCAACTTTTAGTTGTGAAATGGCAACACTACAAACAAAAGCAAGCTATTCTAGCTTCTAGACAAAAGAAACACGTTGAAAGCAAGACTTTATCAGACTTCAGACTGATCAATTGACGTTCATCTGAGAACTCAAGTTGTTTTCAAGCACAGACGCGACAGTAAAACACAATCTCATCAAACTGAACGAAAATAAAAACAGCATTATATGAAGTCTTTTACCTTTGAAAACAGACACTCTGCGCTGCACAGGCTGTTGTTTAATAATAATAATCTGTGTTCATAATGAAGCCGCTCAACGTGGACGACGAGACTCCAATTCAACTCTGTCAGTCAGATCACAGCCGTGCACGAGAACACGAGCGCGCGCGCGCGTGCCTGTGACCGCGGTTCAACTTCACAGATCAGAGCCAAGAAATAGTTTCAGTGTAACTGTAACAATCACACGAGATGTAAAATCAATATATAAATATTGACATGTTTTTTAAAAAGATGTTTTAAACACAGAAATGTATTATTGTTTTTATATAGTCTACGACTATTATTATGATGATGATAATGAAGATGATTATTATTAATAATAATAATATTGGGTCTATTATTACAACACAATGAATTATATGATTCATATATGAACATATGTTCTAAACAATGAAAAACATTTTTAGAGTATTATAAATATATACATTTTATACAAATTATTCAATTATTAGATATAGGATGCTTAATTATATTATATTATATTATATTATATTATATTATATGCAGTGAGCGTCCTCTAGCGGCCATGCGTATTTCTGTCTAACAATTTGGTTTAGGTGTATTTGCATAAATCTTTTAATATTTTAAATAAATATGTTATATAGGTTTAATATAAATGTATGGCATATTTATTCCTTTGTGTGTTTTGCTGCTTAGCAGATGTTTCTAGTTTCAGATAGATTTGTCTGTTCTAAAAAAATATATGCTAAGCACCTATTTAATATATAATGCTACATTAAATATTAAAACGTAATTAAAAATATACGTTGTGGGAATTGCTTGAGAAAAAAATGAATTCAATATGTTTTAAGACAGACGAGACATATTTGTATTGTTGTTCCATATTTCACCACAGGAGGGTTTCAAACTACTCAAATGATCTGTAATTGGTTGTGAAAGAAATAAACATAAATTTATGAATCCATCTAAAGGCAGCCGAATGTTTTTGTATTGGTGTTATAAATCACTGCTTTTAATTATTTTTGAAACATTATTCGATTTTTCAAGTTTTTATGCAGAAATTATCCTACATTGATTTTGGAAATCAATCAACTGAATGCTTACATAGCACACTAAATATTTCTAGGCTATTTTGTGTAGAGTAGCATATCTATGCTGACTAATTTTCTGCCTGAAGAAATGTCATTTTTAATTATTTTCTTATGACAGTATAAGATCATATCGATGTTGTTTTATTTATACGAATACAAAAAAATAGGTCTACAGCTTAGTAGCCTAATATTAAACATGAATTGCTAAAACACATGCAGCACACACTAAAATTGCAATGTATGGGACTTGATGCCCAAGAAAAGTGTTCCTCCGATTTTCTAGAAAATACTTAAAATACTCCTCACCAGTATTAACGGGTCAAGGTTTGTCTCAGTCCCTGCTGGAAGACACTGTAACTACAACATCTGGAACGAAAAAAACATCTCTCAGTATTTATTTTTTATTCAAAATTACCTGTGAATTCTCATAAAATATGTTGTTTTGCAAGCAACATATAAATCACTATTGTGCTTCATTATGCAAATGCTAAGTTGGGTTGGGTTACATTACAGGGTTCATACTTTTTTGTAAGTCGCACCCCTTTGACATAACATATTTTTTGAGTTATCCCTGGAGATTTTGAGTAAATATTTTCATAATTTATCAACAAATTTGCATGGTCACGGCTCTCTGATGTAGGTTAATGGTCACATGACATGCATGAATACAATTATTTTGATTCTTGCATGAACTGACAGCGTTAAAGTTCACCCAAAATCAAAATTGTTCATCTTCAAAACACATATATAATAATAATATAATATAATAATAATAATAATATAATAATAATATAATAATTTTACAACTTCAGTTAGTTACAAAACTAATAGCCTATGTCTGAATTGTTTTAAACGTTAAACCCTCAAGCTTTTATTTTGGCAGAATAGTGCAAGAAGGCTTTTAAATCTGTTAAGTTGATATATTTTGATTAAGTTTATAAATGCTTCTCATTACAAATCGGAAAAATTCTGAGAACATATGTCCACAGAACTGTTGGAAATAAAGTGGCCCTGGTGCCGTTGCGTTCCTAGATGCACATGAAACAGCCTCAGCGACATACATGGTGGAGCTGGTGTGGAGTCGAATCGCTAATTAATAGCTTTTAATGAACTCACGCACTGGCTCTCTCTCTACTGAAACGACGGGGTTTGAAGTTTAGTTCTCAGAGGTTTCTCTTTATAGTTTTTTCAAGTTGCTTACACACAATTTCTGAAACTATGGTTCCATTTCTTGAAACTCTACACACAAAACACACACACAACATGCACAACATCAGAAATCTTTTGCAAAAGCAAACACTTCATTCCAAACTATTTTAACGTTTCATTTTAACTATTAATTTTAAACTATTTTTGATTGTGTTTTTGCGTAGTAACTCTACACACAAACATCACATGATTAGCCACATACACACCAAACTACACACAGATGTGAAAAATGTCAAACACTACTATCTTGTGTCTTTTGCTTGTTAGGTGTGGTAGAGTTACAGGAGTTTGTCACACGTACATGTGTGTGCACAAATACACTGTATACTCCCATCTATTCCTCCTCCTCCTCTTCCTCCTCCTCCACTCCAGTGTCCTCAACCTCTTCCTTCACCTCTTCCTCCGCTCCCCTCT